>CM042694.1:35108842-36358842 GCA_023614405.1 Avena insularis
TTATAGCCACAAGGGTCAATACATTTGAATTGTATTGGCAAGTGATACTTTGGTAGTATAGTGGAGTCTATCATCTATATGCATTTTAGCTAAGTGGAGTTGAGGTTTGCATTGCTCAAAATAGATTTTTTCCTATCATTTTGAAAATACTAAGTTTTGTTTGGCAAAAACTTTCCAAGGCATCTACCAATCAAAGACTGAAGATCCACTCAGGGCATCTACCAATCAAAGACTGAAGATTTGCTTGGCAAAAACATTTTTCCCAATCTAAGATTTCGAGATCCTTGTACCAAGCCATCTCTCCATCAAAGATTGAAGAATTCACACAATCCCTTGTCCACCCACAAGTTTTATTTAGAAATTGGAGTGATGAGATTCTTGAAGTTTCCATCTCTTGATGCTCAAATTGTCCTTTACCAGGGACATGGCTAAGTACTTAGGTTTTACACTCTGCAGAGGTGGTGCACTTTCCCCACAAGACTTGGTTTCCCAAGACAAGATCTTTCAGAAGCTTTCCCTTAGACCATCATGGACGCGTTCCAACCTATCAAACACTACCACCAATTGTCCATATGGCTAAGTTCTTGCAACCTATATGATCATGGCAGAGCCCATATTGCCAAGTGGTTGCACTTGAAGCTTCTCAACATTTGACATCTCAAATCTCTTTGTTTCCTGGGTGGCCATCCACAAGTGAGATACACTAAGGTAAACCATAAACATGGGCCTTGTGAACCACTCAACCAAAAACCACCAAGCAAGTCCCATTCCACCCAGGAGATTCATTAACTTAGTTGTTTTGTTAAATAAAACACAAGTCCTCAGACTTAGAATATTTTTCCATAGTGTGATTATATATTCCACCCAAGTTTTCTATTAGCTAGGCTAAGCTTGATAGTAATAGGATTCTTAACTTAGGAAAATCCTACTAAGGATTCATCTACTAGGTTTTCCTAAAGCAAGGTCTATACTTAGCAAAATAAAAACCATGCAAGTTTTACTTAGCAAAAACACTAATGCATAGTGAAAATAATGGGACAAAAGATATGAAGCATCACTTGCCTTTTTGGTAGAGGGTATAGGTTTACTTCCTTGTCCTTGCAACAATCACATTCTTCAAGTCACTACAAACAATCAAGCAAGGCACAAACTCAATCTACCAATCAAGCAAAACAACACACACAAAATAATGGGATCTAAGTCATGCATAAGCATGCAAAGGTTGGTTCTATTGTAAGGATGGTCTTCACTAGGCTTCTAAACTTTGTAAGTTCCAAATTTGGTCATTTACCAAAATGGCAAAGTCATTTGCAAAAGGTTTCACTAAGGCATTAACCTATAGGGTTCACCAAGTATGTTTTCAATCACAAACTTGGGGTTTGGGGTTAGTGGGTTTAAAACAAATCATTTTCCAAAGGTTTTCTTCCAAAATCATTTTTGATAAAAACCACATTTCTACTTGACTAGAAATGGTTTTTAAATCAAAGATTCCTTATTTTGTTTCACCAAATGAGTTGCTATTGCAAAACTTGGTGTTTGGGTCAGTTGGTTTGGTCTAAACTATTTTGTCCAAAGTTTTCTTTATGAAAGCATTTTCATAAACAAAACAATGGTTTTTAATTAGCTAGAAATGGACTAAACCAATTAATACATTCTAAACTTTTCCAAATTCATTTTCCAAAACATGGGTTGGTTCCTAGGGTCAGTAAGGTCACAACAAACCAATTTGCAAAGGTTTTAACCTTAAAACATTTTTAAACAATTTTTCTAGTCTTAGCAAGCACACATATGTTTCTGCATAATCAACCAATCTAACAATTACTATCTGCTAAACTAAGGGCAGGGTTGGTTAGGGCTTGTCTTGCTAATTCCAACGACATAAAATTTGTAAAATTTGGACGTGTGGATCCAAAGTTACAAGGGTTTGAAGTTTGCAAATAAATCTGTTTTCAAATTTCTTTTTAAACAGATCTAGTGCCACGCGTCATCTAATTAATTGGTCGGTTAAATGCGGATCGAGTGATACTAACCGCTGGATTTAAAGGGGCAGGTGCGGCTCAGATCAACGCGTACCCCTTCGGTTAGTCATTCTATCCAAGCCATCAGATGCAGATCTAACGGTTCCTATTGCCCTGGCCAAAAACTGGCGGCGCGTGGCGGCTACCGTGGCGGCGAAGGCTCTTCGGACGACGGTGCTGGTGCTACAGGAAATGAGGGAGAAGGAGGAGTTGCAAACCGAGCTCAGGGGGTCACGGTGATGCTCGGGGAGGTGTTGGTCGGGCGAGGGGCGCTCGGGTACGACTGCGATTGCTCGCCGGAGTGGAGGACGGCGTCGGGAGCGTCGGTGGTCGTCATGGACGTTGCTGTGGTTCACCTCAAAGCTAAATGACGACACGGTTAGATGCGCAGGGCCAAGACAAAGTCGTGTGCATGAACGAGAGGTAGAGGGGCGGCCGGAAACTACCTGTGGGGCTCGTCGGAGAAGAGACAACGGTGGTGCTCACTGTCGACAACGGAGGCGACGCTACGGTGCGATCTAGGACACGAGAACGACGGCGTTAGTTGCGGAAGAAGTCACTGGTCTTAGGCGCATCATCGAAAAGAAGAGGGGCGGCTGGAAGCTACCCGTGGAGTTCGCCGGAGTTGGAGCGGACGGCGGTGTTGCTCAGAGCTTGACGGAGTCGAGGTTCTGGGGCACCCGCGGGCAAACCAGGAGTACTAGGTGATGCGTGAGGTCGAGAGGAGTCCACTCGCGTGAAGTAGAGGCAGAGGGGTGGTCGGAGTTGGCCGGAATCACTGCGACAGCTCGTCGGAGACGGCGGTGGTGCAGAGGGAATTGGCGACAGCCTAGGGGCAGAGAGGAGGAGTGGTCTGGGGAAAAATGACGAGGAGGGAGAGGCTTTTAAGGGGGCGTGGTCGCTGCGAGGAATTACTCAGGCGTTAAGGCGAATTAAGCCGGAGAATTCAGCGGCAGAAACGGCCGCGCGGTGAGGGGGAGAAGAAGTCGCGGGGAGGAAGAAGGAGGTGGCGGTGGGGTCCTCTGGTCAGTGGGAAAGGGGAAGGGAACGGGGTCCACTTGTCAGCCTCAGTGCGGGTTTCTTTCGCGGTGAGGAAAATGGTTCGGGGGAAAAATAAGGGGAGGTGGGGTATGTTGTCAGCGAGTGAGTGAGAGGGAGAAGTGGGTCCCGTTTGTCTGTGACTGAGTCGGTAAGAAAGTTGGTGCCAAATGTTTTATTCGAGGAGAAGACTGGGCTGGTTTTGCTGGGCCTTAGTGGGCTGCTTTATTTTTTTTCTTTCTAAATCTTTTTCCTTTTCTAAATCTTTTCTGTTTTGATTTTCAAACAATTATTTCAAACAATCAAACAACACTCAAATCAACACTCAAATCTTTTCAAACAATCACTCAACTAAGCACTTTGAATTTGGTTCTGTTTATCAACATAATCCAAATCTCAAAATAATTTAATATTTTTATTTATTTTAGGATCCATTTAATAATTAAATAAAATGGATCTTTATTTAATAAAATAGGGTTTTTGATTTATTTAATAAAATTTCCATTTGAAATCCAATTATTTTCAAAACCAAACCAGATGGTTTTATTTGAAAAATAAAAGAATACTTGGAAACTTATTTAAATAAATAAATAAGTTTTGGTGTTTAATTAAAATGGGAAAGCCTTTACTTAAATAAAATTGGATATTTAAATCCTTATTATTTTATTTAAATAAACCTTTACTCATTTTATCAAAACAAAATATTTTATTACAAAAGCTTGGCCAAAATTAATTTGGCTCACCTTTTCATTTGAAAACAATGTCCTTTATTAAGAGATCTAAACTAGTGTTTCCAAAACAATTTATTTTCCTTTGATAATTGTTTATCTTTATAAATCCCTTTAGGATTATTTGCTCACCAATTGGTATGGGTTTTTTGGTAAGGGCTTTATTGGCTTTGGAAATTCAATTTCCTTATCTCATATACTTCTAAGATTTTGTCTATGGTTCCAAACTAAGTGAAACCAATCTCTAAGGTCTTTCTTGATCCTTTGTGAAATTTGTTGATCAAACTTTTGTATGGATCAAATCCATGGATTTGGAGATAACTTGGGAAATGATTTTCTTCCATTAGGGTTTAGGGTTTTGGATTTATTTTCCAAGTGTTCAAATTTCCAGATACATTCATTGAGGAATGCATTTCCCTTGATTTGGATTTGTTGAATTCAAACTTTAGCCAAAGTTTGTTCAAGATGGGATTTTAAGTTTCCTTTTAGAAACAAAAGTTTCTTTTCACCCTGATTTTCAACAAAAATTTATTTTGTTTAATTAACCTTTCACATTACAAGATTTGGAAAATCTTGGGATGTGACAGGCTACCACCCTTAAAATAAATCTCGTCCCGAGATTTGGGGAGGCTAGGGTTACAAGCAGGTTCAAAACAACTAGGGTACTACCACCCTTAAAAATTTTCAAACTAAACTAGATCTTGGCTTGCTTGGAATCTTGGAAAACTTCTTCTTGGAAAACTTCTGCTTAGTGTCCTTTGTTTCCATGCTTGACTCATGGGCCAAGGTTGAGATCCTTCATAGGCTTGTTTATCTTGTTCTTCATCTTTTCTGGGCAGTTGCTTGCATAGTGTCCTGGGTTCTTGCAATTGTAACATATCAATTGGCTGATATCTTTCTTTTCCTTTGGTGTCATTGCCTCTTGTTTGTTTATTTGGTCCATCTTCTTTTCTGGGCATTCATTGGCATAATGTCCCATCTCTTTGCATTTGAACATTGCACTTGTGTAATATCCTTCTTGCTAGTGTTGAGGCATTTCTTCTTCTTCTTCTTGGGTCTCTCCAAAGCTAGGAGTTCTTCTAGTTCATGTTCTTCATAGGTGGGAGATCTTTCTCTCTTCTTGGGGCATTGATCTTCATGTTCCTTGGATGCATGTTCCTTGTATCCAAAAGTATTGCTAGCTTGGGTTCCTTCTAGATTAACATCTTTGTCATCCTTGTTGTTATTAGCTCCTTGGGAAAAGTTTTCTCTCATGTTGATCATTTGAGTAACCAATCCTTGCAACAGTTGGGATTGAAGTTTCAAAATCCTTTGTATGGCTGGGTCTAATCCATTGTTGTTGGCTAAAAGCTGAGTTGTCTCTTGGCTCAATTGGTTTTGGGTTGCTATGAGTTCTCTCATGCTGTCAACTTGGTTGTTGTTGATGTCATCATCCTTGATGCTGGAGTTTCTTGGAGAAGTCATCTGTTTGGGGTTGGAGGGGATTAGATTAGGCAAGGTATTTCTAAGGAGTCAGTCCTAATCACACACATCACAAATCACACAAGCAATGTGCATGCAATCACAAACAAACATTCCACTCAAACAACAAGTTTCAAGCACATACTTAGGCAACAAAATAATTTTTGTTACACCACATAGGTTGGTGGGTTTGACTTAAACTACATATGGTGGTCCATCTATATGGTTCACATGTGATCTTTCCTTTCTTCTTGGTTGATTCTTCTTGAATGAGGTCTTTGTTTCTTGGAGAATTCTTGTGTCTTGGTCACAGATGATGATGGCTCCTTCTAAGTTGGGTTTCCTTAGTCTTCAAATCTTGAGCAACATTTCTTGTCTCACTTGTAGTCTTTAGGGATATCCAAGTTGGAAGTCCTTGGTGTAAATGCTGAAGATGTTGAAGTCATTAGAGTTGATGGGGTTGAAGAAGTCCTTTGCACATGGTGTAGTCTTTGGTCATGGGGTAGGCTTTTCCATCAAGTTAAAATAGAAGAGATGTAGAGTTGAAACCAAAATGGTTGAGGAAAGAGTTTACAAGATTGTTTTTGTAAATAGTTTTTGGATCAAAAATGCAACTCCTATTTTTCTAAGGGTTTTTGTCAAATCCTAGGGTTTACAAATCCTACAGGCAACACAATGCTCTGATACCATTCTGTAGGGTCCCCAACCTTTAATAAGATTGAGCCCCCCTGTGTTTACAATGCTAGTCCCTGGATCAATAGCTAGCATCCACAGTTTAGATGTAATATCAAGAGACAAAGGTCATAATTTAACTTTATAACCAGGAATAACATAATTTTATTACATCAATACATAGCTCATTTGGCTATTACATTACATTGCAGCGGAATAACTATAAGCATGGGGTCCTTCATCTTCAAAGTGCCACAGGCAGATGTTGGTTGTAGACTTTGTAATCCTAATCAATCAATCTTCACTAAAATCAATCAAACCTGCAACATTACAAGTTACAGCCACAAGGGTCAATACATTTGAATTGTATTGGCAAGTGATACTTTGGTAGTATAGTGGAGTCTATCATCTATATGCATTTTGGCTAAGTGGAGTTGAGGTTTGCATTGCTCAAAATAGATTTTTTCCTATAATTTTGAAAATACTAAGTTTTGTTTGGCAAAAACTTTCCAAGGCATCTACCAATCAAAGACTGAAGATCCACTCAGGGCATCTACCAATCAAAGACTGAAGATTTGCTTGGCAAAAACATTTTTCCCAATCTAAGATTTCGAGATCCTTGTACCAAGCCATCTCTCCATCAAAGATTGAAGAATTCACACAATCCCTTGTCCACCCACAAGTTTTATTTAGAAATTGGAGTGATGAGATTCTTGAAGTTTCCATGTCTTGATGCTCAAATTGTCCTTTACCAGGGACATGGCTAAGTACTTAGGTTTTACACTCTGCAGAGGTGGTGCACTTTCCCCACAAGACTTGGTTTCCCAAGACAAGATCTTTCAGAAGCTTTCCCTTAGACCATCATGGACGTTCAACCTATCAAACACTACCACCAACTGTCCATATGGCTAAGTTCTTGCAACCTATATGATCATGGCAGAGCCCATATTGCCAAGTGGTTGCACTTGAAGCTTCTCAACATTTGACATCTCAAATCTCTTTGTTTCCTGGGTGGCCATCCACAAGTGAGATACACTAAGGTAAACCATAAACATGGGCCTTGTGAACCACTCAACCAAAAACCACCAAGCAAGTCCCATTCCACCCAGGAGATTCATTAACTTAGTTGTTTTGTTAAATAAAACACAAGTCCTCAGACTTAGAATATTTTTCCATAGTGTGATTATATATTCCACCTAAGTTTTCTATTAGCTAGGCTAAGATTGATAGTAATAGGATTCTTAACTTAGGAAAATCCTACTAAGGATTCATCTACTAGGTTTTCCTAAAGCAAGGTCTATACTTAGCAAAATAAAAACCATGCAAGTTTTACTTAGCAAAAACACTAATGCATAGTGAAAATAATGGGACAAAAGATATGAAGCATCACTTGCCTTTTTGGTAGAGGGTATAGGTTTACTTCCTTGTCCTTGCAACAATCACACTCTTCAAGTCACTACAAACAATCAAGCAAGGCACAAACTCAATCTACCAATCAAGCAAAACAACACACACAAAATAATGGGATCTAAGTCATGCATAAGCATGCAAAGGTTGGTTCTATTGTAAGGATGGTCTTCACTAGGCTTCTAAACTTTGTAAGTTCCAAATTTGGTCATTTACCAAAATGGCAAAGTCATTTGCAAAAGGTTTCACTAAGGCATTAACCTATAGGGTTCACCAAGTATGTTTTCAATCACAAACTTGGGGTTTGGGGTTAGTGGGTTTAAAACAAATCATTTTCCAAAGGTTTTCTTCCAAAATCATTTTTGATAAAAACCACATTTCTACTTGACTAGAAATGGTTTTTAAATCAAAGATTCCTTATTTTGTTTCACCAAATGAGTTGCTATTGCAAAACTTGGTGTTTGGGTCAGTTGGTTTGGTCTAAACTATTTTGTCCAAAGTTTTCTTTATGAAAGCATTTTCATAAACAAAACAATGGTTTTTAATTAGCTAGAAATGGACTAAACCAATTAATACATTCTAAACTTTTCCAAATTCATTTTCCAAAACATGGGTTGGTTCCTAGGGTCAGTAAGGTCACAACAAACCAATTTGCAAAGGTTTTAACCTTAAAACATTTTTAAACAATTTTTCTAGTCTTAGCAAGCACACATATGTTTCTGCATAATCAACCAATCTAACAATTACTATCTGCTAAACTAAGGGCAGGGTTGGTTAGGGCTTGTCTTGCTAATTCCAACGACATAAAATTTGTAAAATTTGGACGTGTGGATCCAAAGTTACAAGGGTTTGAAGTTTGCAAATAAATCTGTTTTCAAATTTCTTTTTAAACAGATCTAGTGCCACGCGTCACTGTCTAATTGGTCGGTACCGGTTCGTCTGGATCGAGTGATACTAACCGCTGGATTTAAAGGGGCAGGTGCGGCTCAGATCAACGCGTACCCCTTCGGTTA
The DNA here is from genome assembly GCA_023614405.1 of Avena insularis. NCBI lineage: Eukaryota > Viridiplantae > Streptophyta > Magnoliopsida > Poales > Poaceae > Avena > Avena insularis. The sequence goes on from CM042694.1 coordinate 35,117,180, forward strand.
GTCATTCTATCCAAGCCATCAGATGCAGATCTAACGGTTCCTATTGCCCTGGCCAAAAACTGGCGGCGGAGCGGTGGCTACCGGCGGCGGAACTGTCGGTCGACGATGGTGCTGGTGCTACAGGAAATGAGGGAGAAGGAGGAGTTGCTCACCGAGCTCAGGGGGTCACGGTGATGCTCGGGGAGGTGTTGGTCGGGCGAGGGGCGCTCGGGTACGACTGCGATTGCTCGCCGAAGTGGAGGATGGCGTCGGGAGCGTCGGTGGTCGTCGTGGACGTTGCTGTGGTTCACCTCAAAGCGAAATGACGACACGGTTAGATGCGCAGGGCCAAGACGAAGTCGTGTGCATGAACGAGAGGTAGAGGGGCGGCCGGAAACTACCTGTGGGGCTCGTCGGAGAAGAGACAGACGGTGGTGCTCACTGTCGACGATGGATGCGACGCTACGGTGCGAGCTAGGACACGAGAACGACGGCGTTAGTTGCGGAAGAAGTCACTGGTCTTAGGCGCATCATCGAAAAGAAGAGGGGCGGCTGGAAGCTACCTATGGAGTTCGCCGGAGTTGGAGCAGACGGCAGTGTTGCTCAGAGCTTGACGGAGTCGAGGTTCTGGGGCACCCGCGGGCGAACCAGGAGTACTAGGTGATGCGTGAGGTCGAGAGGAGTCCACTCGCGTGAAGTAGAGGCAGAGGGGTGGTCGGAGTTGGCCGGAATCGCTGCAACAGCTCGTCGGAGACGGCGGTGGTGCAGAGGGAATTAGCGACAGCCTAGGGGCAGAGAGGAGGAGTGGTCTGGGGAAAAATGATGAGGAGGGAGAGGCTTTTAAGGGGGCGTGGTCGCTGCGAGGAATTACTCAGCAAGTAAGGATTAAGCCGGAGAATTCAGCCTTGAAAGCACATGTGGTGAGGGGAGAAGAAGTCGCGGGGAGGAAGAAGGAGGTGGCGGTGGGGTACTCTGGTCAGTGGGAAAGGGGAAGGGAACGGGGTCCACTTGTCAGCCTCAGTGCGGGTTTCTTTGGCGGTGAGGAAAACGGTTCGGGGGAAAAATAAGGGGAGGTGGGGTCTGTTGTCAGCGAGTGAGTGAGAGGGAGAAGTGGGTCCCGTTTGTCTGTGACTGAGAGGGTAAGAAAGTTGGTGCCAAATGTTTTATTCGAGGAGAAGACTGGGCTGGTTTTGCTGGGCCTTAGTGGGCTGCTTTATTTTTTTCTGTCTAAATCTTTTTTCCTTTTCTAAATCTTTTCTGTTTTGATTTTCAAACAATTATTTCAAACAATCAAACAACACTCAAATCAACACTCAAATCTTTTCAAACAATCACTCAACTAAGCACTTTGAATTTGGTTCTGTTTATCAACATAATCCAAATCTCAAAATAATTTAATATTTTTATTTATTTTAGGATCCATTTAATAATTAAATAAAATGGATCTTTATTTAATAAAATAGGGTTTTTGATTTATTTAATAAAATTTCCATTTGAAATCCAGTTATTTTCAAAACCAAACCAGATGGTTTTATTTGAAAAATAAAAGAATACTTGGAAACTTATTTAAATAAATAAATAAGTTTTGGTGTTTAATTAAAATGGGAAAGCCTTTACTTAAATAAAATTGGATATTTAAATCCTTATTATTTTATTTAAATAAACCTTTACTCATTTTATCAAAACAAAATATTTTATTACAAAAGCTTGGCCAAAATTAATTTGGCTCACCTTTTCATTTGAAAACAATGTCCTTTATTAAGAGATCTAAACTAGTGTTTCCAAAACAATTTATTTTCCTTTGATAATTGTTTAACTTTATAAATCCCTTTAGGATTATTTGCTCACCAATTGGTATGGGTTTTTGGTAAGGGCTTTATTGGCTTTGGAAATTCAATTTCCTTATCTCATATACTTCTAAGATTTTGTCTATGGTTCCAAACTAAGTGAAACCAATCTCTAAGGTCTTTCTTGATCCTTTTGTGAAATTTGTTGATCAAACTTTTGTATGGATCAAATCCATGGATTTGGAGATAACTTGGGAAATGATTTTCTTCCATTAGGGTTTAGGGTTTTGGATTTATTTTCCAAGTGTTCAAATTTCCAAATACATTCATTGAGGAATGCATTTCCCTTGATTTGGATTTGTTGAATTCAAACTTTAGCCAAAGTTTGTTCAAGATGGGATTTTAAGTTTCCTTTTAGAAACAAAAGTTTCTTTTCACCCTGATTTTCAACAAAAATTTATTTTGTTTAATTAACCTTTCACATTACAAGATTTGGAAAATCTTGGGATGTGACATTGCCTGTCTCAGAAATTTAAAAATTAATAAGATGATTCATTGATTCATCGACTAATAGATGAGTCTAGTTAGGCGATACTGTATGTGAAGCTAGCAGGTTCATTGATTCATTGATTTTCTACAGGCGATAGCAAGCAGGTTCATTGATTCATTGATTTCCTACATGTGATAGCTAGAAGGTTCATTGGTTCATTGATTTTATACTACTACCAAAGTGTGACTAGATGATTTGATTTTCTACTATCTGTAACCAGGCAAGATCCTTACTGTGTGATAGCTCAGCTGACTCGCTCAGGGCCTAAGGTGATATCGGCAGGCTGAGGCCATGAGGTGCTAAGCTGATCATAGTGATCGGTGATCGGCGGGCGGTTGCCAGGCGGCGAGCGGCGAGTGAACAGGCTGGCAGGCGGCAGCGATCTCGGGAAGGCGAAGGGAGGTCGGCAATCGGACGCCAAGTGACGTGATGTCCAAGTGAACAAGCGACGCGATCACGCGAGGAATGATCTCTCCATCTTGGATGCTAGGCGATGTGACGCGATTTCTTTCTGGAGTGCTCGGCTAGGCCACGACAGACGGACCAGTATTAGAGGGGGGCTGCACAAAATCGGGGGCCCTCCAAAATCGGGGGCCCTGTTCGGTCGAGCACATCGAACATGTGCATCGACGGGTCTGCATCTACTTGTCCAACTAACATGTCTCCAAAGATGATGCACCCCACAGGGGTGACGACGTAGGAACGTCACCATTATCCGATCCAGGAGGTCCTAATCTAGCTAGGGATTTCCCCGGAGCACATATGGAATGATAAACGCATACACAATGCATCGAATGATGTAAACGACACCCACGGGTGCTGCCATTGACGTCATATACTTGCACCCGTCAACGGTAGGGGCACCATCTCCTCCTCGTCATCGACCTCCACGCCCCCAATGCGTCCAATCCACCAAGGAGAAACTATAAGGATGACACCATCGCTCGAATCCCGTTGTCACCGGGGTAGACCACAGAGAGCGGAGGATTCCACTTTGCTAAGTGATATACGCCATGTCCACACACTCGTAGAGCTGAGGCTCCCTATCGAGTGTCACCGCGATCGTGCCTTAGAAATGCAATGAGGATAAATATGTTGTCGCCATCCCCTGCCCAGGCTTTGCCCTGTGGCGATCCGCTGGCTGCCGGGTGAGGGGTAGTGGCGGCTTAATGTAGATTGCTAGGGAGGAAGTTGAACACTTAACCTGGATCGCCGGAGGTGGCAGTGGCTTTCTTTTTTAAGCTAGGATAACATAAGTTGAACATAGAACGCATGGGAGCTTGTTGTTGAGGAAGCCGCTCCGCCACCCATGCGCACTTTAGGCAGGCGACCTCCAACACGAGGGTGGGACACCGAGACAAGTGGGCCTCCATCCACACTTCTAGCAGCGACTTCCATTTGTAGGCCTCAAACAACACCGTGTCCTAGGCACACCCTTAGCGTCGTGCGCCTGTAGGGGTTGTAGACACCCATGTTTGGTGGTGGCGCACCAGGTGCGACATCTGTTAGAAATAATGGGCTGAACTAAATAGGCCCATGTAGATTTCATATTTTCCCTAAATCTCAAAGCCCATGTTAGTGGCAGCTCACATATGTTTGGGCCCATGTTTGGGGCAGCTCACATGGGAGTGGAGTGAGAGTTAAAGTTTTGTCCCACATGGAAAGTTGGAGGAGAGTTGCACCATCTTATAAGCTAGAGTTTTTCACCACCTAGTAAAGTGAGTGAAAAAGAGGAGAGCCACACACGCTCTCCTCCTCCTCTGCCGCCGCCGCTCGCACCGCGGGTCCGTCTCTTCACGACGCACACACGCCATGGGTTGCGGCCCCGCATTGGCCTCCGTTAGGTTTCCTGAGATGCAATATATGAAGTATTGTGCGGCTACCGCCACAACACCCCAAAACCAATCTAGGGTTTTGCCAACCTCTCTGCTTGTGCTTCCACCAAAGTCTACTCCATCCTGACCGCTGGCGTGCACCGGCGGTCGTGAGAGAAGGTCTACAAAACCAATCATCCTTGTGATCCTGTACAGGAGAGGGCGAAGAAGGTTTTTGGGAAGCACTCCGCACGACTGCTCAATCGTCACCATGACGCGTCTTCCTAGATGATATCCTAGTCCACAAGAGAATTGTCTTCAACGTTGTTGATGACCCACAAGTATAGGGGGTGTATCGCAGTATTTTCGAGGGAAGTGAAACCCAATTTATTGATTCGACACAAGGGGATCCAAAGAATATTTATAAGCCTTAACAACTAAGTTGTCAATTCAGCTGCACCTGGAAACAATCTTGCTCACAGCAGTTTATCAGTAGCAATAGTTTTGTAGTAGCAATAGTAAAGTAATAGTAGTAGTAAAAGTAAAGACAGTAGTAACAATTGCAGTAAACAGTAGGATTAGAGCATGGTAGGCATAGGGATGGATGGACGGGCGTTTCATGGACACGACTATTCATATAGCAATCAGAACATAGGGCATTTGCAGATAAATAAGATAAAGCATCCAAGTACTAAATAATCCTAGGCATGTGTTCCATATATAGTCATACGTGCTCGCAATGAGAACTTGCACAACATCTTTTGTCCTTCCAGCCCGTTTGCAGCGGGGCCTCAAGGGAAGTACTGGCAATTAAGGTGCTCCTTTTAATAGAGAACCGGATCAAAGCATTAACACTCTGTGAACACATGTGATCCTCATATCAAAGCCATTCCCTTCGGTTATCCCGATTGCTGTCACTTCGGGGCCTTTGGTTCCGGACAACAATATGTGTATACAACTTGCAGGTAAGACCATAAACAATACTATCATAATGAATCAATAACATGTTCAGATCTGAAATCATGGCACTCGGGCCCTAGTGACAAGCATTAAGCATAACAAGTTACAACAAAGTCAAAAATCACTAATAAAAGATACTAGGCACCATGCCCTAAAAATCTGATGCCATTACATGAATGATCTCATCCAATCCCTACCATCCCCATATCCTACAGCGGGGGATTAATCACTCATAGATGGGGGAAACATGGATGGTCGATGGAGAAGCGATAGTGATGCTGATGGCGATGATCTCCTCCAATTCCCTGTCCCGGAAGGGTGCCAGAACGAAGTTTCTGGTTCTGAATCACGAAATCTTTTGGTGGCGGCGGAGCAGAACTCTTTCTAGAAAACGTCGAACCCCCCTTGGTTTTTAGGTCAAGAGGCAACTTATATGCGAAGAGGGAGGCTGAGGGGGCAGTCGAGGTGGCCACACCACCCCTAGGCGCGGCCCTGGCCTGGCTCGCATGCCAGTGGTGTGGGCCTCGCAGCCCTCCTCTCGTCTTCTGGCTCCATGAGTCTTCTGGTGAAATAGGATTTTTGGCATATTTTCCGGGATTTTTCCTGATAGTTGATTTTCTGCACAAAAACTAGACACCAAGGTAATTCTGCTGAAAACAAGATCAGTCCATGTTAGTTGCATCCAATTCACATAAGTTTAGAGGAAAAACAATAGCAAAAGTGTTTAGGAAAGTAGATACGTTTTGGACGTATCAACTCCCCCCAAGCTTAGCTTATTGCTTGTCCTCAAGCAATTCAGTTGAAAACTGAGGTGCGATAAAAGAAACTTTCACGAACACATTTGCTTCATAAGATGTATATATTCTCAGCATAAGATCAACTACTCAGGCAATTCATAATAAAGAGTATGCAACTAAGTTTACTTAATAGTCATAGCAAGCTATCAAGATATTCCAACTCAAAAATAATAAGTAGCATGAAACATAAACATAAGATACATTGCAATGCTCATAAAAAGGTATGATAGAGTGGTATCTCGCTTGCCTTTGATTGTAGAGCAAACATAAATGCCAAGGCACCTCTGAAGTTCAAGTGAAGACTAGAAGTAAAGATGTCAAAGATACAAGCATCAAAGTCATAACACAATTAATCAAGTTTTGAGACAAGCACATCACACTAAGAATGACAACTATGCTCTCAAGAAAGTGCTCATATAATGTGTGGAGACTCAACAAGGAAATGAAAAAGTTTTGAAAAGTCTGAAAGGCTTCCAAATGCTGAAAGTATGGTACTCGTTAGCTTTGAGCTTTCATTGCCCCTATCATAAGCATCTTTAAATGGTTAAGGTGAAAGTGAGGTCCAATCTGAGTTATATGCTTGACAGACTATAAACTGGAAATCTCATGTCCCTTGAGTACGAGGGCGCTCCTCATGCTACTCAACTTTAGTTACCGGTAAGTTTTTGTCATAGTAAATACATGCGTATCATAGAGAACCGCCAACGGGGTACCCCTTGCCCGATGATACGGAAGAATCCCCATATCAAAATGACAAGGTAAGTAGACACGAGTATCTCAGCAATCTCCTTATTTACCATGGGAAAATGGTGCTTTTTCCTCTCTTTCCTCTTTTCTCATATCTTTTTTTTCTTTTTCTCAATAGCTATCTCTTTTTTTATAAGAAGAATGCTTCATAGATACTCATTATGGTTACGTTGCAGGTTTCCACCATGATTAGGCATGGATTAGACCGGCGGGCCAGTCATTTCTCTAACACACATACATAACTCTATGGACTTACAAGCTCCCCTTTTATTTCACACCGACGACATCCATAAACAAAAGAGCATGATATCAACTGGGTATATATTTACAGGTGTTGAAAGCGTTCCCCATGACAACACGGTTCTGCTAATCCCCAGCCTATAATTTGCAAGCATATAACTTTCATGGACAGTCAGAATGGTTCAGGTTTATTAAGTGCAAGAAATAAAGTGTGCCATCAAGTTCGTGAGAGCTTTACTAACTAACTTTCTCATAACAAGCAAACATTTTATTCGGAAGAAAACAAGACATTTTGAATATGCACGGAATAGCAAATGATGATAATAGGTAGGTATGGTGGACACTTTTGGCAATATTAGTTTTGGGGAATTGGAAACACGAGTAGAGCTCATACTCAGTGCAAGTGGAGGCTAGCAATAGTAAGGGAGCGACAAACGAGGGAGCAATAACTATCATAATCATGCTTGCAACAAAACATGACTAATCATGGCATGAAAGTGATTCAAGACCCCTGAGGCAAAATAATTCATCGAGGCTTAACTAATTTTTGTTTCAGTCATATGCATGCATTAGCATGTGCCAAGTTGATTCATACCAAGTTATGAATAGAGCAGTGCAAGCAAACATTCATATGACATGCTACAAACTATTAGCAAGCTAGAGTTAATCATAAGAAAGCAAGAACTACTAAGCATCCATAAATAACATACACCTACATGAAAGACTAAGCAAGCCCACAATGATGAGTATATGTACAAAAATGAAAACAAATAGAGTTCGTTACCAGCCTCTCACCACACTGCAAGTTGTCATTAATCCTCATTATTTCCCTTCACTTGTGTGGCTTGAATAATAACATGAAACCAAATTCCACTGATAACTGCTGAACCCTGCAACAAACTCACAAAAGCCCAAAGAAGAACACCAAATATTTTTGGTGTTTTCAATTTTTAAAAGCAAGAACCAAAAAGGAAGAACAAGCAAAGCAAAATCTTTTTGGGTTTTTCGAATAGTTCAAACAAAGCAAAAAGAAAACCAAGGCAAAAAGAAGAAGAAGCAAACAAAGAGAAACAATAGAAATATTTTTGGTCTTTTTGTGTTTTAGGAAGCAAAAACAAAGAGAGAACGAAAACTAAAAAGAGAACGAAACCTGAATATACAAAGTACCGACAAAAAATGATATGGAGATGAGTGTGATGTCGGTGTACCTCCCCCCAAGCTTAGGCTTTTGGCCTAAGTGGGTATCAATCCAAATATGAGTAAGGGTTCCAAGCAAGCGGGTCATTGTAAGAATGATCGTGATTAGGCCCTTGGGAAGAAGAAGAAGCTCCCCAATCATAGGTAGGCTGCTGATATGAAGACTCCCCCTCATTCGAGGGCTGGACCGAATCATCTGTAAACTCCCTTCTAGTATCCTGCTCCTGTTGGGAGAGCTCTCCCAAGTACGTCTCAAGTTCCTCCTCAGTGAGTGACCATCCTACCCTGGTATCAAGGTTAAACAAAATAGGTGCAGGCAAAAGAACAAATCGCTCGGACTTACTCCTTCTCCAACCAGCCTTGAGAAAGGTTATTTCATAAGACAACTCACTCAAATTAGCCCAAGAAGAAACAAATTTATGCTGTATCATGGAATTAAGGTCAAGCCTTTCTATGGGAAACTATAGGTCTAGATGATGAGGCACTAAACCATGCAACACTAATAAACAAGAAGCAATGAGGCCTCCACAAATTCCACCTTTCTCGTGGTTAGCAGCAAGGCGGAAAGCTATCAAGGCACCCAAATTATAAGTCCTATCTCGTTGAAGAGTAGCAGAGATGAATGCTAGATCATACGAGGATAACTTATTGGTAGTTTTCCTAGCAAGAACACACTTGGCAATAAAGTAAGCAAAGTAGCGAATAAACGAGAGATGAATGTTACGGATTTTCCCGATCTCCTTCGAGAAGCTGCTCCCTTGGCAAATCTCCGCATACAAGTCAATGAGTGGTGCATGTAGCTCTTTAATCCTTCCATACGATCCCCACTGCGGTACCTTAATAACTTCACAAAAGTCATTAAGAGGAAGGTCGACAGCTATATTGTAAATTTTGTAGTGGACCATGGGGTTAGGCAAAGAGTGACTAAATTGAAAGTCCTGCACCACAGACTAGTCAGTTTCACAAATTGACAAGGTTCATCTTCCACAAAGTGCTCCAATCCTGCATTAGCAACTAAGGTGTGGAAGTCCTGGGAAATTCCCGCATCCCTCATGAATTCGGCGCATGGATAGATGGAAGGAAAAACTTCCTCCTCTCGGTGAACCTTCATGACCTTAGGAACCATCAGTTCATGTTGGTTGAGTTGAAGCTCATTCATCTTCTATTCTGAAATTTAAACATCCATCAAACAAGTGATTGCGAAGTGAATATATAATGAAGGGCACTACTCATAGGGACTTATAGAGGCCTAAACATGCATCAAAACAATAACTCTTAGCATTGAAAAAGCTTACAACCTCTCATAATCTGTCACCTACAGCAGCAAAATACTCAAGATACAAACCACTAAACACAAATCTACTTGGACAAGTGGAGGAGTCACATACCAGAGAACAAATGCTCCAAATTTCAGCAGCAAAGATGGGCTGAGCAAGGAGATCGAAAAATCATGGGCAAGAACAGCAAGAACGCGATTTCGAGCAATGAACTGGTGTTTTCTCAGGAGAGAGAGAGAACAGGGGCAAGTGAGAGAGTGAGTGGAGGGCCAGGGGTGGCCCACACCATGGCCAGGCGCTCCCCTGGGCTGGCCACGCCACCAGGTGGTGTGCCTACCTGGTGGCCCCCCTGGTACCTTCCAGGCACTTCTCTACCTCTTTTTTCACGTAAAAATTTAATATGAATTTTCTGGAATTTTTCGAGACACTTTATTTTTGAGCAATTTTCAGGTATAGATGAATGATTTTCCGAGAGAAAAAGGTTTCTAGAATGATGCAACGAAAAAACAAAGATAAAATTTCAGAAGTTCTAAGACACTCTAACAAGCAAGCAACTCACAACAGAAAAGTAGGTTAAACGAAAGCAAAAACTAAAATGGATAGAATAGAAGTAAGCGGAAATAATCATGGTGAAAACATTGTTTTGTTCATTAAAATCCCTTTTTAACAAGGTTGATCAGGTCTTGTTACCAAAACAATTTTATATGAAACAAAAATTTGTACTCCACTAATGATTATGTTACCTGAACCTTGATAGCAATGGTCCCAATCATAATAGTTTCATATTTTTCTCTTGGTATGGGACAATATATTTCTCCAACTTGAACGCCCTCAACATTTCAATTGAATTTAAACCATAAGTCCTATCAATCTTCTTGGGGAAATAGATAGTATGCTCTTTGTCATTAACATTAAAGGTCACCTTTCCTTGATTACAATTAATAACAGCTCCTGCAGTATTAATAAAAGGTCTCCCAAGAATAATAGACATATTATCATCTTCAGGCATTCCAAGCACAACAAAATCAGTTAATATCAAACAATTATGAGCCACTTGAACAGGTACATCCTCACATATACCAACAGGAATAGCAGTAGATTTATCAGCCATTTGCAAAGATATATCAGTTGGTATTAGTTTTTCCAGTTGAAGTCTCTTATAGAGAGAAAAAGGGATAACACTAACTCCTGCTCCCAAATCACACAAAGCAGTTCTAACATAACTATTTTTAATAGAGCAAGGAATGGTTGGAATCCCTGGGTCTCCAAGTTTCTTTGGAACCTTACCATTAAAGGAATAATTAGCAAGCAAAGTAGAAATTTCTTCATTAGGGATCTTCCTTTTATTCGAGACAATATCCTTCATATACTTTGAATAGGGAGGCAATTTAATAGCATCAGTCAAAGGAATTTGCAAGAATAAAGGTTTCATCCACTCACAAAACTTATTATAGTGTTCATCTTCCTTTGACTTGTGTTTCTAATCAGGGAAAGGCATAGGTTTTTGGACCCAAGGCTCTCTTTCACTACCATGTTTTTAGCAACAAAATCTTCTTTAGTGTATTTAGTATTCTTAGTGTGCCTTTCAGGTTCTTCCTCAACCTTCTCTTTATTAGGAGCATCATTTTCTTCATTACCACTTTCAGTTTCAGCATCAGAGACAGATATACTATTAGGATCTTTAGCAGGTTCAGAAGGTTCTTCAATAGTTTTATGTTTCTTCTTTCTTTTCTTAGGGGTAGTACCACTATTTTCAATTCATTGAGAATCCTGCTCAATTCTTTTAGGATGCCCTTCAGGGTATAGAGGATCCTGGGTGGCAGCACCACTTCTAGTTCTAATTTCATAAGCATGTTTTTCTTTAGCAGCATTAACTAGCAAGTCTTTTTGTACTTTAATAAGCTGATCAATTTGAGTTTGAACCATTTGAAAGTGTTTAACAAGCATTTTAACATCATTAGAGGTTCTTTCCACAATATCCTTCAACTCAACAATAGCTCTAGTGTTTTCCATCAAATGATTTTGCACCCTTTTATTAAAATTATCTTGCTTAACAATAAAAATATCGAATTCTTCTAAGCATTGATCAGGAGGTTTAGAGTAAGGGATATCACCTTCATCAAAATGTTGGAGAGAGTGTACCTCAATAGTGGATGAGTGGGGAATTGGCTTACATAATTCTTCTATAGGGGGTAAATTCTTGACATTTACAGCTTTAATTCCCTTCTCCTTAAGACATTTCTTAGCTTCCTTCATCACTTCATCATTTAGCTCAATAACTCCCCTCTTCTTAGATGTTGGTATATGCGTAGGTATAGCCGGTTCAGGTATAATTGTTTCATGTATAGCTGGTTCAGGAGGAGTCCAGTCTTCATAATTCTTGATTATTTTAGCCATTAATTTCTCAGCTTCCTTGGGAGTCCTATTCCTGAAAACACAATCAGCACAACTATCCAGGTATGTCCTAGATTCTTCAGTTAGTCCATTATAAAATATATCAAGAAGCTCATTCTTAGGTAATGGACATCCAGCCTGTGCATGACTCAAAGCACAAAACCTTGCCCATGATTCAGGCAATATCTCTCTTTTCTCCCTGTTTAAAATCAAAAAGTTCCCACAAAATAGAATGTCTAGCACTAGGAGGAAAATATTTCTGCAGGAAAGTACTAATCAAGCAATCAGGGCTATCAATAGATCTAGGAGGTAAATTATTAAACCAAGTTTTAGCTTCTCCTTTAAGTGAAAAAGGGAAAATTTTAGCAACAAAGTAGGTGCGCATCTTAATATCATCAGAAAATAAGCCACTCATGGTAGAAAGCTCAGTCATATGTGCTACTGCACTTTCATTCTTAGTCCCACAAAAAGGTTCTTTCTCAACAATAGCTATGTAAGATATATCAAGAGAGAAATCATAATCCTTATCTATAATGTTTATGGGAGATGCAGCAAACTTAGCATTAGGAGACAATTTGGGTCTTATAGTACGCCTCTCAAGGAGACTCTTAACAGCACTCCTATCATGGGTGTTTTGACATTCTTTAATAAATTCATCGATCATCTCAATATAACCGTCTTCAATATCATAGCTCTCTCTAGACTCAGGTGAATTGACAGGTGTAGTAGTGTCTTCATTAGGAGTTTCAGTATTTCCAGCTATAGTTCTAGCAGTCGTAGCATCTAGGAAAGGACCTAATGAACCACTCTTATCAAGCACAGTAGAAGCAGCATCATAAGTATCAGCAGTTTCAGATTCAGCAGTAGTAGCAGTGTGTGTAGCATGTGTTTGTGGTAGTGTAAGGAGCTTACTCATAACAGATGGTGAATCAAGAGCAACAGAGGTGTTCAGAACCGTACCTCCTCTTGTAGTGGATGGTAAAATAGGAACCTTGCGATCACGAGACTTACCCATGATGGATGGATGGCAGCGAACAATAGAGAATCCAAGTGAACTTGATAAATAAAGCTATGCTTCCTGGCAATGGCACCAGAAAATAGTCTTGATGACCCACAAGTATAGGGGTGTATCGCAGTATTTTCGAGGGAAGTGAAACCCAATTTATTGATTCGACACAAGGGGAGCCAAAGAATATTTATAAGCCTTAACAACTGAGTTGTTAATTCCGCTGCACCTAGAAACAATCTTGCTCACAGCAGTTTATCAATAGCAATAGTTTTGTAGTAGCAATAGTAAAGTAATAGCAGTAGTAAAAGTAAAGACAACAGTAACAATTGCAGTAAACAGTAGGATTAGAGCGCGGTAGGCATAGGGATGGATGGACGGGCGTTGCATGGACAAGAAAATTCATATAGCAATCAGAACATAGGGCATTTGTAGATAAATAATATAAAGCATCCAAGTACTAAATAATCGTAGGCATGTGTTCCATATATAGTCATACATGCTCGCAATGAGAACTTACACAACATCTTTTGTCCTGCCAGCCCGTTTGCAGCGGGGCCTCAAGGGAACTACTGGCAATTAAGGTGCTCCTTTTAATAGAGCTCCTTTTAATAGAGTACTGGAGCAAAGCATTAACACTCCGTGAACACATGTGATCCTCATATCAAAGCCATTCCCTCCGGTTATCCCGATTGCTGTCACTTCGGGGCCTTTGGTTCCGGATAACAATATGTGTATACAACTTGTAGGTAAGACCATAAACAATACTATCATAATTAATCAATAACATGTTCAGATCTGAAATCATGGCACTCGGGCCCTAGTGACAAGAATTAAGCATAACAAGTTGCAACAAAGTCAAAAAGCACTAATAAAAGATACTAGGCACCATGCCCTAACAATCTGATACCATTACATGAACGATCTCATCCAATCCCTACCATACCCATAGCCTACAACGAGGGATTACTCACTCTTAGATGGGGGAAACATGGATGGTCGATGGGGAAGCGATGGTGATGATGATGGCGATGATCTCCTCCAATTCCCCGTCCTGACAGGGTGCCAGAACGGAGTTTCTGGTTCTAAATCGCGGAATCTGGTGGTGGCGGCGGAGCGGAACTCTTTCTGGAAAAACGTCGAACCCCCCTTGGTTTTTAGGTCAAGAGGCAACTTATAGGCGAAGAGGGAGGCCGAGGTGGCCACACCACCCCCAGGCACGGCCTGGCCTGGCCCGCGCGGCCAGGTGGTGTAGGGCCCTCGTGGATCCACTTCGTCTCGTCTTCTAGCTCCATGAGTCTTCTGGTGAAATAGGATTTTTGGCATATTTTCCGGGATTTTTCCTAATAGTTGATTTTCTGCACAAAAACTAGACACCAAGGTAATTCTGTTGAAAACAGCGCCAGTCCGTGTTAGTTGCATCCAATTCACACAAGTTTAGAGGAAAAACAATAGCAAAAGTGTTCAGGAAAGTAGATACGTTTTGGACGTATGAGTTGTCTCCTTCGAGAAGCTGCTGCCACTGCTGCACCAATGTCAACTTCATCGAAAACTAATCAGTACGTATATCGTGATCCGATCTATTGTCATACTATGGCTGTTTTTGTATTTGCACGGCTGTTGTTCGTGTTGATTAATACATCTAGTATGTTAGAGGTTAACATGATTGTCGCTGCTGTAGTCATGATTCATATTCTAGAATTAATTGTGGAAATTATGCCTAATAATCCAACAATCAAAAAACTCTATCATATGCAATTTCCTGAGTTAAACATCGGACATCTGGTTGATGCTATGAAGCCAGAAAAGTTTACCCGTGTGCATTTTAAGAGGTGGCAGTATATGACCACTATGTGGCTGCAAGCTCTAAAAATATTCAAGGCTAGTGAGGGTTTACATAAAGTAACTATATCTGAGTAGGATCAGAACAAGTTAAAGGAAGACAATCTAGCCATTGTGGGATGTGTTCTGAGTTTTCCTGATAACAAGTTGTTTGACATGTATATGCACTTTAAAAACACAAAAAGAGCTTTGTGAGGCATTCGATGCTAAGTTTGGTGTAGCAGATGCTGGTAATGAACTATATATCATGAAGAACTTCCATGATTATAGGATGGTTGACAACCGTTCTGTAGTCAAATAGGCTCATGAGATACAATGCTTTGCTAAGGAGCTTGAAATCCTTAAGTGTATCTTCCCTGATAAGTGTGTGGCTGGGTGCATTATTGCAAAGTTTCCTTCTTCATGGAGGAAATTTGCCACAACTCTCAAGCATAAGAGGCAAGAGATATCGGTTGAAAACCTGATAGCGTCTCTTGATGTTGAGGAGAAGGCTCGGGCCAAGGACACTACTGAGAAAGGAGGCGAGGGGCAGTCCAGCACCAATATGGTGCAGAAGAAGAGCTTTAGCAACAACAAAGGGAACTATAAGCCCTCCTTCAATAAGCCTGAAAATACGACTACAACCTTCAAGAAGAAGAAGAAGAAGCCGATCAAGGACGAGCTAGGATGCTTTACCTATGGAGAGCTCAGATACTTTTCCAAGGACTTCCCAGAATGTGCAGATCATAGAGGGAAAAAGGGAAAGATTGTCAACATCATGACTGCTAGCAATGCTGATGGGTGTGGTATCATTATTTCAATCACCATATTGGTGGATTGATACGGGTGCTAATGTTCATGTGTGTGCTGACATCTCTATGTTCACTTCTTATTAGGTCAATTGGGATTCATCCATCCTAATGGGGAATGGATCACATGCTTATGTTCTTAGTGTTGGCACGGTGGATCTGAAGTTTACTTCAAGACAGAGCATGAAGCTAAGGAACGTGTAGCATGTCCCTACAATGAACAAGGATCTTATTAGTGGATCCCTTTTATCCAGAGATGGGTTTAAGGATAATTTAGAGTCTAAAAAAGTTGTTGTCTCAAAAACATGGACAATTTATTGGTAAAGGTTATGAGTTTGGAGGCTTGTTCCAATTTTCACTTTCAGAGTTCTATAATCAATTTGTGAATCATATTTGTGGCGGTGTTAATCATGATACTAGTGTTTGGCATTCTCGTTTATGTCACAACACTACAAGAATTTGGGTGGTTCATGATGTTCTGATATCATCATTGATAAGAGCCAAAACATCATAGATGGATATCCGTGATGAATTCTACGATGAAAAAAATGTCATGAACCTCACATCATAATTTGATCTGTGACGTTTTTTGTCTCAAAACGTCACAGGATGTCCATGACGTTCCTCCAATTTCGTCGCAACCAACTGGACCGGCCCGGCCTAGGCCCGATCATTCATGACATTTTTGTTTTGTCATGAACGATGCCACGTGGCACACAACACCGTGAACTGCCGTTAGCGACACCTGGTTACGTCATAGGGGCTATTAGTGATGTCACCCCTATCGGGACGTTTATTTTTCGTCATGGCTTGATTCCATAACCGCCGCTTCCTTACGGCATCACATCGTCTATGACGTCATGCCATCCATGACGAATTTCGTTTCATTGCTGCCTGCCGCCAACAGGTAAACACGTGGTCCATTCAAATGATAACACGTGGGTCAATTGCAGGACAAGACGTGGACCAATCAGCGCCAGTCACGTATCATCTAGAAGAACTGATGACGTCATCACTTTCGTGATATTACTACATGGTCGTGACGTTACTAAGCATGATGGAAAATTTCGTAAAGAAACACTCAGGATGTTTATAGGATTACAATACAGAATTGATAGAAAATTCCAATATAAATGTTTCACTCTAGAGAAATGAATACTAAACTCAAATAAGATATAAGAAGGTTTAACTCATGCTATACACATTTCCACATATTCACCAAATTGCCTGTTGTGGTTCGGACAACTGAGCTAACACTTGTTGTATTAATGCATTTGCCTCTTCTTGTTTCTTCCTTAGGTTTTCTTGTTTCTTTCGCATTGCTTGTAGGTCTTCCAAGTACTTTAGCCTCTCTGCCTTGCCAGATTCGTTCACCTACTGTAACTCCTCAATGGCACACGCAGTTCCACATTACCTGCTTTCTGAGCCTCGAGTTGAGCTTCTAGCTGAGACTTGGCTGGTTTTGAAGTACTTGCAAGGATGCCAATGTTCTTCAGGACAGTTGGCTTTCTCTTGTTCTGAGACAGCACAAAGTGCACATCATCAGTGAAAGGAATTTCTTCATTCTCTGTGCCATCTTCTAGAGCATATGACACCATCTTGCTTTCCACGACTGCCTACTAGTTATAGGAATATAATATAATATGAGAAACCTAGCGATCAAATAACAAGCACATAGTATATGTGAGGGAAGAAAAGGCATTGAATTTGATGAAGATGGAAAGTATTATGGAGGACTTACCGTTGCTTCTTTCATATTGTCAGTCAAGCCATTTTCGAGCAGTTCAATGGAGCCTTCCTCCATGTCACACAAAACCTCATAGCTGCGAGAACCAGTGGCATGAGGGTACTTGACGAGCTGTCTGCTGTTCTTGTTTTTTAGATAGAGCCTACACAAATAGGGAGCATACAGTTAGTCGTGCTTAAATAATTCAAATAGGAGAAGTTTAGTAAACAAGACATGACCTTGTTTTTGGGGTTAGACCAAAAATCGACAAGCCTACACCACTCCTCATTGCTCATGTGTTCCATACGAGATATCCTTGTAACTTCATTCGCTGGGAACTTGTCAAAAAACTCTTTCTTCAGATAATGCCGTTGATTTCTTGTGTGCCTCATTAACTGCTTGTTACAAGCAAACTACACATCGGGTAGAGAGGGGTCCATGACAAAATTTTGCTAAAATAAAAGAAAGATATCAGACTTTGCATTAACAACAAAGTAAGGAAGGGACATCTATGTGTAGCAGAACATATAGAAACTTTGCCATAGAAGTCTGCTCTAACATCCGGCCTCTTCCTGTACTCTTTCCACTGGGTGAAGATAGGCATCTGAGTCCTGACTGTTATTGCACACTCAGTAGCAAACTTGGCAGCAATCCCTAGTGACACTGGTCTAGTTCTTCCTGGAGGAATGACAAGTTGAAGTCTTTTTGTGGGCATGTTGTCAAGAGGATCATCATGCGTAACAGTGTCTCCAGAATGATTATGGCCAAATTCATCTACATTAATATAATGGGTATGAGTTAGTGTTCTACAACAGTAAAATGCAATAAGTATGATTCACACAATATAATGTTAGTGGGTTACTATAGAACAAGAAATTTGTTCAACATGTTACCTTCTTGATCCTAGTCCAAACGGTCAAATAACCATCCATCATGTTTCACATCAGGCCCCTCGCCTTGGGAACCTGACACCTTAACTTGGATAGCTGAACCCTCAGATGCACAGTCGCTTTGGAGACGTGCAAAGTCGCTTTAGAGAGGTTCCCGTGCATGGCCAGGCGGGGGCTGCTACTTGCCTTGGGGACGTGCACAGTCACTTTGGAGAGGCGCCCGTGCATGGCCGGGCGGGGGCTGCTGCTTTTCTTGTGGAGGTGCCCACAGATGGTAGGGAGCTAGCTGCTGGCCTAGGGGAGGTGCCCATGGACACCAGGGACCTAGCTGCTGGCCTTGGGAAGGCGCCTGTAAAAGGCAGGGACCTGGCTACGGGCCTTGGCATGGTGCCCGCGGAAGGCAGGGATCTGGCTGCTGGCCTTGGGGAGGTGTGTACTCGGCGTGGGCAGCTTCCCGACCGCCTTGGGCAACTGGTTGCTTCCCCTTGGACCTAGTTTTTCTGGAAGTTTATGTTCCTACACCTTGGCCCACCAAGACGCGCTTCCAAGTAGATGCTACACCAGCAGGAGCCCATGTTGTCCTGACGGTAACTGTCTTGTTGCATTTCCTCTTCTATGGCTAGAAATTCCATTTGTACCGGTCAATTGGCGATAATAAAGAAGCAACATATATATGTCAAAATCAGTATGAAAATAATTCAACACAAGATGAGTAAGAAGGTAAGGGGTCGACTTATGAGTCATTCTCCTCATTGATATCATCTAGGTCTCCTTTAGTGATATCTTCCTCCTCTTCAGGATCATAGTCAGATCCAGAGCATTCATTTCTTGTCTTTTTAGGAGAGAATACAGTTGGCGACGCGAAAAGACTTGCAAAGGGCCTAACACCCAGTTGTTGGAACCGTTCATTGTTTCTCATGATGTTTTTCAGTCGACTTTCTTCCATGGGATGCATTTTAGGATCTAACATGAATAAAGAAATCCAAGTCAGCTACAACTTAAACAGGCAATTAAACAAAATATAACGTATGGTGTTGATTGTCCATTAGCAAACATGACCAGGAAAATGAACCTATTTCCTCTCAAACAAGCAATTTCACAGGCATGGAAAATGAAACACATGAACATCGAGCAGGATTAAAAGAGCAGAAAATTCACAGGCAAGGAGGTTGTTCACTTGCCTGCAGGCCCTACGGTCTTTTTCTTTGTGCACTTATTGCTGGGAACCTTGCTGGCCTTCCTTGTCGGCAAGGTGGACGGCGATCTAGCGTGCCTTGACAACGTGGTGAAAGGCAAAGTGCCAGACCTTGATGGCGAGGAGACAAGTATTGATGGTGGGGTGGACGGTGAGGTAGCATACCTTAACACCGAGGTTCACGGATATGGGGAGGACCATGTTGGTGAGGTGGCAGACCTTGTCGGTGGGGCTGACGTCCAAATGGCAGTGCTCAACGGTGAGGTGGTAGATCCACGAGCTCGATGGCATGGTCGAAATACGAGAAGGTGAGGACATGCTAGGGTTTGGGCTAGGTCGATGGTTAGATGATTACTAGGACGGGCGGCATCGGGCGAGGGTACGACGACGGCTGTGCTGCGATGGGCGGGCGGCAGCTAGGGATCTGGATCTGTCTCCTTTCGATGAGGGGATAAAGAAGGGATTTCAATAGATTACATAAATGGCCTATGCACCAATGCAATGGTTACGTTGTGCGGGTGGGCTAAACGGTAATATCAGCGCATGATAGTTTCAGCGGGAGGACTAAACCCAAAATTTTGGGTTGGCAGGAGGACCGAACCTGAAATTTTGGATTGGCAGGAGGAAGGAACCACAGATTATTGGCCATTGGATGAGTGATGTGTAGCTGCAATAAATCAACATGTAGGTTTCAAAAATGCGACCACGATTGCGGCAATTAGGGTTCTTAAGCTAGGTGACCGGTCTTGACAATCTCTCACTGGATCTTAGAATAAATGTCTTTGTTTTGTACCTAGAAATGATTTATTAAAAATGGGGTGAAGTATCCTTGCAGCACATCCTAGTTGGTAGCTGCTTCAGAAAATACACCCTTTCGGGCAACGGGAAAATGGGAAATGGATTTTCTGTGCGCATAAAGTGAAAACTTCCTGAAGCAACATTGTTTGCCATAACAAAATACACAAGTGCATCTCTAGAGACTCCATATGTGTCAAACCATGGTGGTCAGAAATCCCAAAGAGCCACTGGAATGCAACTTCCACATGGGAATGGTGAATCAGTGTGTCAGAAGTTGCATCACCACACCCACTAGAGTGTGTGTGGTCATGTGGATCATCAAGGTGTGGTTTTGAGAATAACACATGCATAGATCTCTAGAGACTCTAGGTGTCAAACCATGGTTGTCAAAAAGCCCAAAGAGCCCCTAGAATGCAACTGCCACATGGGAATGGTGAACCAGTGTGATAGAAGTTGCATCACCACACCCACTAGAGTGTGTGGTCATGTGGATCATCAAGGTGTGGTTTTGAGAAGATCACATGCATTTATCTCTAGAGACTCCATGTGTGTCAAACCTTGGTCCAAAAGCCCAAAGAGCCCTGGAATGCAACTGCCACATGGGAATGGTGAAGCAGTGTGACAGAAGTTGCCCCACCACACCCACTGGAGTGTGTGTGGTCATTTGGATCATCAAGGTGTGGTTTTGAGAATAACACATGCATTGATCTCTAGAGACTCCATGTGTGTCAAACCATGTCTAGAAATCCTAGAGAGCCCCTGCAATGCAACTTCCACATGGGAATGGTGAACTAGTGTGACAGAAGTTGGATCACCACACCCATTGGAGTGTGTGTGGTCATATGGATGAAGGTGTGGTTTTGAAAATAACACATTCATTGATCTCTAGAGACTCCATGTGTCAAACCATGGTCAGAAAGCCCAAAGAGCCCCTGGAATGCAACTTCCACATGGGAATGGTGAACCAGTGTGACAGAAGTTGCATCACCACACCGACTGGAGTGTGTGTGGTCATGTGGATCATCAAAGTGTGGTCTTGAGAATAACACATGCATTGATCTCTAGAGACTCCTTATGTGTCAAACCATGGTTAGAAAGCCCAAAGTGCCCCTGGAATGCAGCTGCCACATTGGAATGGTGAACTAGTGTGACAAAATTTGCATCACCACACCCATCGGACTGTGTATGGTCATGTGGATCATCAAGGTGTGGTTTTGAGAATAACACATGCACTGATCTCTAGAGACTCCCTATGTGTCAAACCATGGTCAGAAAGCCCAAAGAGCCCCTGGAATGCAACTGCCACATGGGAATGGTGAACCAGTGTGACATAAGTTGCATCACCACACCCATTGGAGTGTGTGTGGTCATATGGATCAAGGTGTGGTTTTGAAAATAAAACATGTTGATCCCTAGAGACTCCATGTGTCAAACCATGGTCAAAAAGCCCAAAGAGCCCCTATAATAATGCAACTGCCACATGGGAATGGTGAACCAGTGTTAAAGAAGTTGCATCACCACACCCACTAGAGTGTGTGTGGTCATGTCGATCATCAAGGTGTGGTTTTGAGAATAACACATGCATTGATCTCTAGAGACTCCATGTGTGTCAAACCATGGTCAGAAAGCCCAAAGAGCCCCTGGGATGCAACTACCACATGGGAATGGTGAACCAGTGTGATAGAAGTTGCAACACCACACCCATTGGAGTGTGTGTGTGGTCATGATGGATTTATCACAAACTACATCCTTATAACTGAATAACATTGTAAATGTAGATAATTTAACATTTCCTGAATAAGATAATAACAAAATCTGACACCGTGTGGGACCATCTCGTCATGATGCTGCTCGCTTAACCCTCCCTAGTCCCCACCGCTTACCACACATTCGCTCTGCCCGGCGACCCAAATCCCCGCCCCTGCCTAGCGACCACCAAATCCCCTACCCTCCCCGGTGACGACGGTGGCAGCAGCGACTGCATGCTCACGGGTAAGGCTCCTCGAACTATCTCCACGCATCTCTACTATTGCGTGTCTATGCTTGATCACCGGGGATGCGCGTCGGTAATGCTTATCTCGACCTAGGTCACCGCATCTGTGCTCTAGTTCACCGGCGACGGGTCTAGGCCCAGGTAAACACTCGATCTAGGTCTAGTCCTTAGGTAAAAACTCGATCTAGGTCTAGCCCTAGGTAAACACTCGATCTAGGTCTAGGCCCTAGGTAAACACTTGATCTAGGTCTAGGCCCCAGGTCAACACTCGATCTAGGCCCTTACATTTGTTTTAGTCACTTGATGCTTGTGCCTGTAATTTAATTTCTTGTATTTACTCTCTAGGGCAGGTAGGATGAACTGTGAGGATTGTAGGTTCTGTGGTATTAAGGCTAGGGAGATACATGCACAGGTTCTAAAATTGTTCCTACTAGCACTAACTGTACACATCGCATCCTTGTTCTATCGTAGTAATAGTCATCCTCAGATTTCTTAATGATCTTAAGATGGACCACATGGTGTTGAACCCCGAAAATTTGGAAGTCATTGTGCAAAACATCATGGCGATGGTGCCGAGAAATTGCAAGCTCCGACACAAATATGATGATTGCAAGGCTAGCGGCATATATGGGCAGGTTCTAAAATTGTTGTTACTTGATAGTACTGAAACCTACTATATAGCATCCAAACAAAACATTCTAATTAGTGCAATGTCTATTTTAGGCTAAAAAGCAAGGATACAATGTTCCATCTTATGACGAGGTGAAGTAACCTATAGCCATGAAAGCTGAGAAACCGAGGGACCTTACTAGAGGTTAGAGTCATTGCCATTGGTTTAAAGTTATAGTCATTCTTATGCCACTACAGATTACTTTCTAGGTCAATTGATGAACGGTGGGTAGGACTTCGAAGATTACTGCGTGTTTGGAAACGACATGGAATTGACTTCAAACCAAGCTATGTATCTCAGAGGAATTTTAGGACACAAGTCACCTATACCGCACTATGTGTGCAAGATGAAAAAGTCAAATGTCATCCCTAGGAAGGCCATGGTAAACTTCTGAGATTTGACTCTTTAAGGGCGTGTTTGTTTCAAAGGAATAAATCCTACAAAATTCCTATGCATAACTTTCCGACACTAAAATCCTATAGGATTTCTAACAAGAGCTGCGACCGCTTGGAAAGATTCCTACGTGTTTATGACAACTATGACATGTACCTAAACCCTATAAAATTTCCTGCATTTTTCCTACGATGCAATTAAACCGCTTATCTTACCGATTCCTGCGTTTTTCATCCTATAGGATGCTTAGTGTCATGCCATTCTATTCCTGCACTTTTCTAATCCCTGTGTTTTACAGGTCCTTTGAACCAAATGAGCCCTAAATCTACTTATGCACATTGAACTATACTTCAGCAACTAATTTTATTCTTGACATCCAGTACTTTTCAGCTAGGTACAACAATGCCCACCTCAACTGGTATCTGCCATTGGCGATTCCTGTTATAGTCGCTGGTCATGTAGGACGTGAGCATCTTCAGTTCGTCCAAGGCAGGAATGATGTTGCCCAAATGACAAGCAACTGGTCAAAGGTCATCGAGGCTGCTCGAATAAAAAAAGGGGATTTGTTTGTCTTCACCTTCTTTGAGGATCTCATATCTATCTTCATGTGTAATGTTAGTCGCCTGAAATGCGGGAAAAAAGTACCTGGTTATGCGGCTTGGATTGATGTGAACTCGTAGTTGTTTTGGAACTGAATGTGAACCCGCAGGTTGTGTACTTGGTTTGGAAATCTTTGTGAATCTGGTTGTCTATTTGGTTTGGAACTGTATGTCAACCATGTTCTCTATATATTTGTAAGATTGTGTGCTATCTCCAGGTTGATATGTGTTGTGTTTATTGTTGTTGTAATTTCCTATACTTTCACATTTTGCTTCTTTGTGTGATTGAGATCATGTAAATATTGAAGGACGGTTGATTGTCTTGTCCAGCTATTGCGAACATTTGTAAGAAATATGACGTAGTTGTCTTGTCTAGCTATTGCGGCTATTAGTCAAAACATCAGAGTAAACATTGAAGGACGGCTGATTTAGGACATGCTTATAAGAATGGCAAAGTAGTAGATCCGTCGGAACATAGTCCTCTAGTCTAGTGGTTCCGGACCTTCAACCAACGAGTGTGCTCGCGAGTTCAAACCCTGCTCAGGGTACTTTGTTTTTATGATATCTAATTTATATTAGATGGACTGATAGCTGGGCCCAACCAAAACTCTGAGAACAACCTGTTAGACGCTGTCGTTCAAACCAAGCTAACAGGTGGGGTGCAGGCATGGATGGCACGATCGTTGAAAAAAACATAGTCAACCAATGGCCCTTGATGAATTCCGTGACGATTTTATGCAGGACGAAATGCCAAACTGGGCTTCAGGGCCTCGGACGAAATCTGCGATGAATTTTTGTCAATGAAAACCTAGAACGTCATGGATACCCAGGCTGGAGGCCCTTCGAGTGCGTCACGACAAAATGGCCCAGAATGTCGCGCATCTATGATGTTTTTAAGGCGTGTCATGAATAAAACATCATGAACCATCCAGATTCTTGTAGTGCATTAATTTTGGATTGATGTCTCAGATGTCTAGTATGAGTTTAGTTCCAAATTTCACTTTTGCCAAAGGTTCTAAGTGCCATAGTTGTGTGCAATCAAAGCAACCTCGAAAGCCTCACAAGGCTGCCGAGGAGAGAAAATTGGCACCTCTAGAGCTCATACATTCTGATCTATGCGAGTTGAATGGTGTGGTGACAAAAGATGGAAAGAGATATTTCATGACATTGATAGATGATGCTACTAAATTCTGCTATGTTTACTTGTTGCAAACTAAATATGAGGCTCTGGACCACTTTAAAATTTATAAGGGCGAAGTTGAAAATCAATTAAAGAGAAAGATTCAAGCATCTTAGGTCAGATCGTGGTGGTGAGTATTTTCCCAAACTATTTGATGAATTCTATGAGTAACACGGTATTATTCATGGGAGGACGCCTCCCTACTCACCGCAATCAAACGGGGTTGTCGAGAGGAAAAGCCGCACACTGACTGACTTGGTGAATTCCATGTTAGCCACTGCTGGTTTATCAAAGGCATGGCAGGGAGGCTTTCTTGATTTCATATCATGTCCTGAGTAGAGTTCCTAACAAGAATAAAGAAAATACCCCTTATGAGGAGTGGGCTGGGAGAAAACCAACACTTTCGTACTTATGCACTTGGTGTGTTTGGCAATGGTCAACATGTATACTGATTCCTAAGAAACACAAGCTCGGACCTAAGATAGTGGATTGCACTTTCTAGGATATGCTCCATGGAGTGTAGGCTATAGATTTCTAGTGTAGGCGATACTGTTAAATTATGTTTGTACATGGATGATATTCCAATATTTGGTACCAACATTGAAGTGATAAATGAAGTAAAGTATTTCCTATCAAAGAGCTTTGACATGAAACATCTGGGAGAGGTTGATGTGATTCTGAGAATAAGAATGGGATTACTTTAACGTAGTCTCATTATGTTGAGAAGGTCTTGAGCCGATTTGGATTTATTGATGGCAAGACTTCTCCAACACCTTATGACCCTAGTTTGACATTACTAAAGATAAGAAGGAACCAACTGATTAGTTGAAATATTCACAAATTTTTGGTTCTCTCATGTACTTAGCAAGCGCTACAAGACCCAATATCTCTTTTGCTGTGAACAAATTGAATAGGTTCATATCTAACTCGGTTATTGATCATTGACATGCACTTGAAAGGTTCATGTGCTATCTATGTGGTACAATGAGCTATGGGATTCGCTATTTAGGGCACCCTGTTGTGCTTAAAGGATATAGTGATTCGAACTGGATCTCTGATGTTGATGAACTCTACGCTACAAGAGGGTATGTGTTTACCCTTGGAGGTGGCGCAGTGCCATGGAGGTCTCATAGATAGACCATATTGAAAAGGTCAACTATGGAAGCAGAACTTACTTCTTTAGACACAACCATTGTTGAGTCAGAATGGTTGCATGAGATCTTGATGGACTTGCCTGTGGTTGAGAAACCTGTGCCGGCAATACTTTTGAATTGTGACAACCAAACAGATATTGTCAAAGTGAACAATTCTAAGGATAACACGAAGTCATAAAGACACATGAAGAGACATTTGAAATCTGTCAGGAAACTGAGAAACTCCAGAGTAATAATTGTTACGTATATTCAAAAATAAAAAACCTGGGAGATGCCTTACAAAGGGAATATCATGAAATGTTATAGAAAATGCATCAAGGTAGATAGGGTTGAGACCCATGGATGTCACACCATAGTGGTAACCCATCCTATGTGATCGAAGATCCTATGAATTAGGACATGGAAAGAACAAGATTGTGGTTTGAATGAGGAGAGTACTATGTGATCCTCTCTATGTGAAGATGCATAACTCCCAGATTCTATAAGGAAGGTTGGCAACATGCCTTAATGTGTTTATGTTGGCTATAACTAGCAAAGATATCGTCCTATAGGGCATTCTTAAAAGAACACACCTATATGAGCTCGACTGTAAATGTCGTAGTCTATGAGATTTGGGTGATCTTGTCACATCCCAAAATTTTCAAAATTTTGAAATGTGAAAAAATTAAAACAAAATGAAGAATCAAACCCTTAGAAATTTAGAGGGAGCAAAAAAAACCCTTTTGATTATTTAATATAACTCCTTCAAAACAAAAGTTAATAAAAATCTTGTTTGTGAAGTTGCGTGCATGTTTTCAAAACCTCAAAATCATGAAGCATGCATGGTTGCATTTTTAAAAAACTAAAAGAAATATAATTTCTTCTCAAAACCCTAAAAAGTTGAAATGACCACCTAACAACACAAGACTATGGATATATTCCATATTTAAATTATACAAAAGAACTTCTAAGTGAGCTAAAAAGATAAACGGCGAAATTATAAAACCATATAAATTACTTTAACTCTATTTGAAGCTCATTTGCTAATTCAAATCTTAGAAAAAGAAAAACTAAAAGAATAAACAAAAAGGAAAAAAAACAACAGCAGCAACAGTCGGCCTGCTCGGCCCAAACTCCCAGCCCACTAAGCCCACCCGACTCCCCTTCTCCCCTGTTGCTTTCTTTTCTCACCACCCCCCTGCACGCCCCCTCTCGCTGACACCCTGGACCCACGGCCCTGTCACCGCCACCTGGTCATCTTCAACAAAGCGACGGAGGAGACCGCCCCGCTCCCGGCCATTTCCACTCGATTCAGTTCGAGCAAATTCACGTAAATGCTGGAGTAAATCCCCACTACGACCCCGACCTCTTAAAACCCACTCCCTCCTCTCTGTTTCCCTCAAACCCCACCATCCGAGAGCCCCTAGGCTCCTCGAATTTGAGCTCGAACCACCGCAGCTACCGATGAACTCCGGCGACGATTCCGGTGAGAACCAATTACCCCGCACCCTCCTTTCTGTCCTATAAGCTTCGCCATCCTCAGGCGCATCTGTTAACCCCCTCCATTCGTTTTATCATGCCCTAGGTCGTAGCCACGGTCACCACTGGAGCTCTTTCTGCCGCCACCGTTCGCTGATAAAATCTGGTGAGACACGGATTCCCGCCGCCCCTATTTTTGCCACCGCTAGCTTGTACAGGACTTGGCGCACCTCACGGACACTTTGTTTTGCCTGCTCGAGCCTAGGACGACGCCACCATCAACCGCAAGCACCGACGTCTTCAGCAAGAACTCCGGCGAGGAATCCAGGACGAAGCCGAGCACCCCTTCCTCAACCGCGACCATAACCGAGACCACCTCGCCCGCTGCAACCTCCGGTAATAGTCCACGGTCCCCCTAGCCCTTTAGAACCGCCGGAGCGCCACCCCCCGACGCGCCACAGCCGCGCGCAGTCGTCAGCGCCGCTCGTTCGTGGCCAAGCATTGAGATCCGTCGGATCTAGATCCTAGGGCCAGGATTAGATCACTTAGCGAAACGGTATCGGCCAATCTGATCCGCTTGTTATCACTTAAATCCAACGACCCACATTGATCGATCCAACCGAACCGGTATGGACCAATAGGAACACGCCACGTCGGTTAATACCTCTGTTAAATTTAGAAAATAGGTAGAAAACATGTTTAACTTAGAAATTCAATAACTTTTGATCCACAAATCAGAAAATACAAATTTGGTGTCCATGGATTCAGAAAATTGAGAACTTCACTGTAGAGGCCTTATTTCACCCTTTAGCTTCTGAAAAATTGGAGTTCTAAGCAAAACCTTTTTAGGAGTATTATACCCATAAAAATTACTTTATAAATTGTTTTGAGTAATCCTTATGCTTTTAGTTGGAGTATTTTGTCCTCTGTACTATAGACTCTAAAGGTTATAGAGTTTTTTTCATCTCATTGCATTTTGCATGCATTCATATTTTTGTGGTGCCTATATTGATTGTATTATTGTTGTTGGGTTTATGTTTGATAGATTGTGTGGATTGTCAAGTGTGTTACTGCAAAGAGTGTACCAACACGACCAACTACTAAGGCAAGTGGCACTATTACCCATGTCCTACTATTTTCATTACACTTAGTGGAATTTTGTAGTATGCATGATAGGACTACTATGTTACTATGCTATGCTATGCCCTATTTAGGATATCCTTTGTATCTTTCTTAGTTGAAACATCGTAGTTGTAGTATGCTTAGCCCTGCTATATATTTGGGGTGGAATATATCATGATATGATTATATGAGGCGTTGGAAATATATATATGTTTTATATAATAAAATAAGTACACAATGAATGACCAGGGTGGAATGTGGGTACTCAGTTGTGAATAAGGTGGCAACGAAGGGAACCATATCTATGGCTATCTCGCTCGTGTGTGCACTAGAAGAATACCACCCAGGGACTTAGAGATTGGACATGTTTCTTGTACAGTGGCTTCTGTGTACAGCCACATGCTAAATGGGCTCTGGCCTAGTCAATTACATAGCGGAAGACCCTTGCATTGGTACTTCTACAGAGGGACTAGCATTATGTATTTGGAAGCAGATCCTTGCATTGTTACCCATAGATGTGCTAGCACTATGTATTGGGAGGACTTCTATGGAAAGACTTTGTCACATTCTCGATCTGCCGGTACTCCATTTGGTGTGTACTAATACAGCGGCCACTAGTGGCGTCAAGACAAGATTGTGTCTTGTGGGTAAAGTGTACAACTTCTGCAGAAGATCAAATTCTAAGTACTTAGCCGTGTCCCCGGTTATGGACAACTCTGAGCAACTAAGGCCTGAAGCTATGGAAGATCTTGACATTCCATTTTCTCAAAGTAAAACTTGATGGTGTCAACAAGGGAGTAGAAGAACTTGGAGTTTGCCAAGGAGTTCAGAAAGTTGTTGAAAGATCAAAACTATTTTGCAAAGATAGGATAAAACCATATTGATTTGTGCAAATAAGCCTAAGCTCTCCTTAGCCAAATATGCATGTAGGGATAGTCCAACTTATATCCACATACTAGTGACACTTGCCAATACATTCAAAGTATTGACCCTTTGTGGCTGCAACCTATCATGTTGCAGGTTATACTATTGATGAGTGAGGAACGATGATAGGGGTTACGAGTCTGCACTCAACATGTTTACCTGTGGCACATGAAGATGAAGGACTCCATGTTTTACTTTATTATGCTTCTTTGTAATAAGTTAGCCTATGGCTATGAGTTTGTAATAAAGTATTCATATTTTGGATCATGCGATGTAATATGACCTTTGTATCTTGATATTACATCTTAAACTGTGGGTGCTAGCTATTCGATCTAGGGACTAGCACTATAATCACAGGGATTCGAACCAAGTCGGGTTCGGGTCTTTACAAATCTCTAGTAAACACATGAAGAGACCACCGAGTATGACGCATATGCTCCAACCCGCGGGGTAGGCTCTAACAGCCATGTACTAGTTATGATTTTATGTGAAATCTAAAAGCACCAAACTTGCAATTCAAGGTTCGTCCATTTTTCAAGTTGCCTATAGATGTAGCTCAAGATTAAAGGAAGAAGTTCAACTTAACAGTCTCTACTAAAACACTGGTATATAAACAAGTAGCGATGATTGGCAAATCTTAAAAATGGGCATTTGAGATCTGGTGGGGGATTGTTAGAAATAATGGGCTATACTAAATAGGCTCATGTAGATTTCAGATTTTGCCTAAATCTCAAAGCGTATGTTAGTGACATCTCACATGTGTTTGGGCCCATGTTTGGGGAAGCTCACGTGGGAGTGGAGTGAGAGATAAAGTTTAGTCCCACATGGAAAGTTGGAGGAGAGTTGCACCACCTTATAAGGTGGAGTGTTTCACCACCTAGTAAAGTGAGTGAAAAGAGGAGAGCCACACGCGCGATCCTCCTCCGACGCCACTTCCCGCCCGCGTGCCCATCTCGCCACGACGCGTGCACCATGGGTTGCGGGAAACTCACTGAGCCGAGCTTTATTTTCCTTCTCAGGAAAATTGTGTTGACAAACGTGTCAACAGTTAGCCTATTCAGGTTGCTCCTAGATCGTGGGCTACTGTAACCGACCCAAGCATGCACAACATGGACTCAGCCCCACGTTTGCCTCCATTAGGGTTTCCTGAGCTGCTCTATATAAAGTCATGCGCGTCTACAACCACAACACCCCAAGACCAATCTAGGGTTTTCCCAACCTCTCTGCTTGCACTGCCATTATAGTATCCATATAGACCACCGGCGTGCACCGGCGAATGGGAGAGTAGGTCTCTAGAACCACTCATCCTTGTGATCCTGTACGGGAGAGGGCGAATAAGGTTTTTGGTAAGCGCTCCACGCGAATTCTCAATCATCATCATGATGCATCTTCTTGGGCAATCTCCTAGTCCACGAGTGAGTCATCTTCAACATCGTATCCTTCGAGAAGCTATTGCCGCTGCTGCACCAACGATGATTTCATTAACAAATGATTAGTACGTATATCGTGATCCAATCTGGTCATACTATGGCTATTTTTTATTTGCACTGCTACTGTTCGTGTTGATTAATATATCTATTATGTTATAGGTTAACATGATCGTAGTTGTTATAGTCATGATTAATATTCAGGAATTAATTATGGAAATTATGCCTAATAATCCAACATCATCAAGAGGTAAGAGGGATGTGCTCGGAGCTACAATAAGGACCCATGGTGGCTACTAATACGTCCATTTTGCATCACTATTATATGTCATAATTCACTGTTATTCATTGATATATTTCGTATTGAGAGGTGATACTTATGTTATTTCATCTGTTTTTGCATGGTTGATGACTTTTGGAGGATGGACCGCTGCAGTCAGGATTCTGATGGAAAAGGTGCTGTTTGGAGGCAAAATTCGCGAAGATCAGAAAATACGGGAAAATATACGGAAAATCCTATCTTTCTAGAAGACGAAGGAAGCCAGAAGGGGGGTTGTAGATGGGCCACAGGGGGTCCACACCACCCCTGGCGCGGGCAAGCCTAGGTCGCGCCACCAGGTGGTATGGCCACCCTGGTCCACCCCTGGCACTCCCCTCTGGCGTATATTATCCTCCCAAAACCCAAAGACGCAGGGAGCGACCACAGAAAGATTCCGCTGCCTCTGCGGGGCGGAAAACACCGAGAGAGAAAGATCTCTCCGGCAGACAGATTTCTGCCGGGGGAATTCCTTCCTGGAGAGGGGAGATCGTCGCCATCAACACCACCATCAAGATGGACTTCATCGGGATCATCATCATCATCACCACCATTATCACCATTAGCACCCTCATCACCATCTCCATATTGCTGTAACAATTGCGTTGAATCTTGCATAGTTCATAGGGGAAACTTTTCCGGTGTTGATTACTCTTTGTAGTTGATGCTATTGAGTGAACCGTTGAATTATTGTTTATGTTCAGATTGTTATACATCATTATTCCATCTCTGATCATGATCCATATGATGTCTTGTGAGTAGTTTGTTTTGTTCTTGAGGACATGGGAGAAGTCATGTTGTTGGTAGTGGAGTTGTGTTGAGAAAGATTCAATAGTTTGATATTTAAGTTGTGGTGTACTTCTTCTAGTGGTGTCATGTGAATGTCGACTACATGACACTTCACCTATATGGGCCTAGGGGAATGCATTGTGTATTTGGCTACTAATCGTAGGGTTGCAGTGTGAAACCTGAACCCCCGTTAGGAAACCATTGCACAAGGGACGTAAGGGTCTTAGAGTTTAAAGCTGTGGTTAGGTTTTTACCTTAATTACTTTCTTGTACTTACGGATGTTTGCAAGGGGTATAATCACAAGTATTATTAGTCCTAGGAAGGTCGGTACATTAGCACAGGTTCACCCACACAACACTTAGCAAGCTAAAGAAGATTAATCAACTATATGAAGCGAAAGCACTTGACAGTCTTCCCATGTGTCCTCGAGAACATTTGGTCATCTTAAGTAATACAACCGGCTTGTCCTTTGCTGCATAAAGAATTGGGCCACTTGCTGCATTTATTCCTACTGGCTTTTATTTACTCGTACTTTGTTTACTTGCTTTATCGAAAACCCCTAAAAATTCGTTTGCTAAGTATTTGTAGAGAATTCCTAATCCATACCACTAGCCAGCACCTTCTGCTCCTCGTTGGGTTTGACACTCTTACTTATCAAAAATACTGCGATACACCTCCTATACTTGTGGGTCATCAGGACTATTTTCTGGCGCCGTTGCCGGGGAGTGAAGCGCTATTGGAGAGTGGAACTGGTAAAGGAAACTTCTACTGTGAGTATTGTTTACTTATGTTAGTTGCTTTATTTTTGTTATGGATAATTCGCTGAGTTTCTTATTTGGTAATGCTACTACCACTGCTAGGGTAGTAGATAAGCCACCACCTGCTGAGAATGATGGTTTTAAAATACCTACAAGAATTATTGATCGTGTTATGGATAACTATTATGTTGGGGATAGAACTGTCCATCCCGGTGATCATTTACTCTTTATACACGAATTATGCGGGTTGTTCAAGTGTGCAGGTATTACTACAGATCAAGTTAAGAAGAATTTATTTTAATTATCACTGAAAGGAAGAGCTGAGGACTGGTATAAGCTGTTGAAGAATGATCGAGCTCTGGAATGGGAGGAAATAGTGCCTCTCTTTTATTCAAAGTTTTATCCTCCTAGTGAGATTCATAAAGATCGGAATCAAATATACAACTTTTGGACTCTTGATGGAGAGAGTACAACCCAAGCTTGTAGGAGATTGAAGTTACTAATTCTCAAATGTCCCATTCATGAGCTCCCCAACAATATTATTATCAATAACTTTTATGCAAGGCTCCCTCTACATGACAAGGATTTATTGGATGCTTCTTGTGCTGGATCATTCACTCGGATGGAAGAAGAAGCTAAATGGGATCTTCTGGACCATATTCAAGACAACGCTGAAGTTTGGGAGAATGACAAAGGTAGAAAGTCAGGTATAAATTATGATTATGAATGCATTGAATCTTTTATGGGAACGGATGACTTTCAAAATATTAAAAATGCTTATGGTCTAGACTCTCAAGCTATTGCTTCTTATTTTAAGGCTTTTGCTTCCTACATTGAAGTGCCTAAAAAGAAGTGGAATAAGTATCACGAACCTTATAAAGATTTTGCTAAGAGTGTTCCTGCAAGAAATACTGAAGTTTATACTGCTAATCATGTTTTACCCGAGCCTTATATTGAGTAAATGCCCTTCCTAGTTATGATAAAGGAACATTCTATGATAGCTAGTATGCTTGATGAAAGTACAATTAAAGCTGTTGAACCTGATAAATGAATGGTTGTTGAACCTATAATAGCAAATGTGAAAGACTTTGTCACTAAGTATGAAGAAGAGGGACACACTATCCTTTGCAAGGATACCTCTAATATTGTTTCACATAGTAGTGTTATGAGAGCTAGTATTCCTGTGTTTTCTGTTAGAATAAGTGATCATTGCTACGATGGCCCTTGTGGTAGTTATATTCTTAAGTTTATGCATGATACTGAAAGTTACTATGAGAGAGGGAAAAGTGTTCTTATGTATCTCAATAATATCAAGATCCTCGTTTTAGGCTGAAAGTTTTTATGTTGCACTTGTTTTGCCTTCCTATGCTTGTAGCCTCTGGTTTCAACAACTTGTTTGTTTACAAAATTCCCTTGGATAGGAAGTGGGTTAGAATTAAATGTGTGTTTTTGCTTCTTAATGATCTCTTTCACTTCAATTCATATTCCTATGTGAGCATCTTCAAAATTATCATGCCCATCTTAATGGCTATAAAGAAAGAGCTTTTTGTGAGACAACCCAATTTATTTTTGCTTTCAGTTTGTTTTTGTTTTTTTGAGTCTTGGAAGTTATTACTTCGGTAATAACCGCTCCTTATCCGTTTTGTTTGGTTTTTGTGTCAAGATCAACCTCTAATGAGAGAGAAGTAATATTTGGGGAAGTTGCTGTCCCGAAACAAATTTTTCTGCTGCACCGTAAAAATTCGCGAGAGATCTCTGTATGTCGGGTTGAGCTGGAATTGTTTGTGCTTCTGCGCCAGGTTGTTATTTAACTTTTGTTAGTTTTGCACTTTTTGATTTGAGTAACAGAAGATGTTCGAAAACATTGATCTTTACCTGCTGGTCTGTTTTGACAAAATTTGCCACTTTTGCATTTGCTTCTTTATTCGATTTCCTTTTTGAATTCTTTTTGGGTCTTCAGAAGGAGTTGCTGCAGTAGCTTATGTTTTGATGGTTTTCAGTTGAAAGTGGACTCAAAGGGTTTTATTACTTCACTTATACTAATGTTGCTAATGAGAACTAAGTGAAGTTTTGTGTGAAAGAAATTTCCAGGAGGTGGAGATATTGGTGTAATAAAGAAGAGAAGGGTTTTATGAATCAAGTAATAAGAGTATGAAGATGAAGATATTGATTTTATTCAAGTGATGACTCTAGAAGAATCTACTAGATACCAAATTCAGAGACCTATAGAGTCTATTTTTCAAATAGGTAACAGTTCTGGTAAGGAAAGTTCCGTGAAAATACAATCCAACTATATTTTTGTAGTTTTCAGTCAATAAGGGAAGCTACAAAGTGAAAAAGGGACGGAAACGGAGCCAGGGTGGCTCACACCACCCTGTGGCGTGGGCCCTCCCCTGGCCGCGCCACCAGGTGGTGAGTCCACCCCGGACTCCACCTCCGACTCGTTTTCTCCTAGTACCTTCCTTTTGATATGAAACTTCGTAATATATAATCCCCTAGATCCCCCGAGGTTCGTATATCATATTTTCGTCATGTTTTTGTTTCGATCTGTTTCTGCTAGGATATACTCTTTGAAAGTTTAGAAGCATAATGGTGTCTGCCAAGGATAAAGGGAAGGGGCCTACGGAGGAGAATCTCCAACACCCCGGGCAGGAGAAGGAGACCAAGAGTGAAGGTGAAGAGGAGCAAGGCCGACATCCGCACACCGGCACTACCATTGCAAGCATTGGAGTGGTGATAAAACCTGCCAGGGTTAGAAGGACTGCACGGATGTAGACTGGGGGGAAAGCTCCTCGTCACTTCTTGGCTCCACGGTCACTTCCTCCACGCACCAAGAATCCTTTCCATACTCTTATCCATGAGCATCAATACCAGAATATGCCCAAGGGGAAATTACCCTCCAATTGGGATTTGCCTCGTTCTAGCCATGCAGGAAAAGAATACTTCAAGGAGGAAGAGTGGGGAAAGAATAGGAAGAGCTAGAATTATCAACCCGACATGATCATGAGCCGCATTGAGCAAAACTCACAGCTGATTCGTAATCTCACCTTTGATATTGAGGACTTGCGGAAACTTATCAGAGAGCTCATCAAGAGGATACCACCACCACCGAAGGAGTAATTCGTCATCAGGTTTGGCATCCCCTTGGTTTGTTCCAAGCTTGGGGGAGTGCCGCGGTATCATATCACTATCTTCTACCTTTTTACCTTTTAGTATAGTCATATCATGAATAGAGAAGTTATCACGTAGGATGGTTTGCATTATGGAAGTGTCCCCTCTCTCGTTAAATATGTATCCCTTGGTGTGAGTTGCCGTTATGGAATATTAATGAGAAGTTCTATCATTTACTCTTTTGCATATCTTATATTAGTTTTCAATTCGTTGTTATATGATTGATATTGTTGCTAGTATCGGTATCACTTTAGGATCATTGAGTTAATTTAGTTGGTTTTGGCAAACCTGGCTCGGTCAATAACAACACTATTTTTGAGAGTTGAATGAAAAAGATAAAAGTACTCTTAAAGAAATATAATTTCATCATCTTTATTTCTTGATTTGCTCATAAGTTTAGTATTCTCTGGTTAAGATCTTTTGTGCTACCTAGGAAGATTGCATGTTTGTTTTTATCACTTGTATGTTTGTTTGTTTCCTTCAACTCTTATACTTGCTACCTAGCCTTGCTAGCCAAAAACCTCTACCGAGAGGGAATTATTCTCGTGCATCCAATCCTTAAAACCAAAACCTATGCCATTTGTGTCCACCATACCTACCTCCCAAATTAAACTTGTTATGTGAAAATTAGTGATTAAAGCTCTCACGAACTTGATGGTACACTTTATTTTTCTTGCATTTAATAACCTGAACCATTGGGTCCTTCTTTGTTGCGTATATGCTTGCGCTTTATGAGTTGAAGTTAGCAGAACCATGTATCATGGGGACCGCTTTCAACACTGCATTGGTACTTTGTACCTAGTTGATATCATGTTCTTTTGCTTATGGATCCCGGCGGTGTGAAATAAAAGTGGAACTTGTAAGATCATGGAGTTTATATGTGTGTTAGAGGAACGCCTGGGCCGCTAGCCTAAGCCATGTCTAATCATTCTATAGTGATCATTCTATGAAGCATCCTCAATAAAAACATATGCAAATAGCAAATAAAAAGATCGCTGAGATGCTCACTGTCTGCTTGCCTTGTCATTTTGATTATGGGATATCTCTTGTGTCATGTGCAAGGGGTACCCCATTGGCGGTTCTCAATGATACACATGTATTTACAATGACAAGAGCTTACTCATGACTGAAGTTGAGTAGCATGAGGTTCGGTACTCATAAGTAAGGGGCATGAGATTTCAACTTATAACTTGTCAAGCATATCCTCTTAGTTGTGTCACTTTAACCTTAATCACCAAAAGATGCCTATGATAGGGGCAATGAGAGCTGAAAGCTAGTAAGTATCATAATTTTTGGGAGCTCTTTATGAGACTTGCAATCCCTGCTTCCCTCTGCGAAGGGCCTTTCTTTTACTTTTTAGTTGAGTCAGTAAACCTATTCCTCTCTATCTCAGCAAGTATTTTGAGTTGTTGTGTTTCATTCATTCATATGATGATTTATTCACTCATGTTTCTTATGTTCCTTGTTTTGCACATTGCTCTTATCTTGATGTTTACTACTTTGAAAGCTATCATTGAAAAACCAGTTATTTGTGAACTCCAGCAAATTATCAACTATTCTTCGACCAAGAGCCAAGTTTTCCATTACCAATTATGATTTACTTTATGTATGTTTATTGTGTTTCCTTTACTTATTGCAAGTTAAGTTATATAATAGTGAGTTGTCTTCTATTATGATCTATGTATTGATGAATGTGATGCTTCTTGTCCGTATTCTTTTCTCGACTCTTCACTCCATAAACCTGAGGCCATGTTTATTGAGCTTAGTTTCGCTTGGGGACAAGCGAAGTCTAAGCTTGGGGGGAGTTGATACGTCCATTTTGCATCACTATTCTATGTCATAATTCACTGTTATTCATTGATATATTTTGTATTGAGAGGTGATACTTA
Source organism: Avena insularis (assembly GCA_023614405.1). Taxonomy (NCBI): domain Eukaryota; kingdom Viridiplantae; phylum Streptophyta; class Magnoliopsida; order Poales; family Poaceae; genus Avena; species Avena insularis. The sequence continues at coordinate 35,155,011 of CM042694.1, forward strand.
TGTTATTTCATCTGTTTTTGCATGGTTGATGACTTTTGGAGCATGGAACGCTGCAGTCAGGATTCTAGCTTCCTTCGTCTTTTGGAAAGATAGGATTTTCTGTATATTTTCCCAGATTTTCTGATCTTCGCGAATTTTGCCTCCAAACAGCACCTTTTCCATCATCAATCCGGGAAAGATGGGCCACAGGGAGCCCACACCACCCCCTGGCGCGGGCAAGACTGGGTCGCGCCACCAGGTGGTGTGGCCACCCTGGTCCACCCCTGGCACTCCCCTCTGGCGTATATTATCCTCCCGAAACCCTAAGACTCGGGGAGCAACCACAGAAAGATTCCGCCGCCTCTGCGGGGTGGAAAACACCGAGAGAGAAAGATCTCTCCGGCAGACAGATTTCTGCCAGGGGAATTCCTTCTCGGAGAGGGGAGATCATCGCCATCAACACCACCATCAAGCTGGACTTCATTGGGATCATCATCATCATCACCACCACCATTATCACTATCAGCACCCTCATCACCATCTCCATATTGCTGTAACAATTGCGTTGAATCTTGCATAGTTCATAGGGGAAACTTTCCCGGTGTTGATTACTCTTTGTAGTTGATGCTATTGAGTGAACCGTTGAATTATTGTTTATGTTCAGATTGTTATACATCATTATTCCATCTCTGATCATGATCCATATGATGTCTTGTGAGTAGTTCGTTTTGTTCTTGAGGACATGGGAGAAGTCATGTTGTTAGTAGTGGAGTTGTGTTGAGAAAGATTCAATAGTTTGATATTTAAGTTGTGGTGTACTTCTTCTATTGGTGTCATGTGAACGTCGACTACATGACACTTCACCTATATGGGCCTAGGGGAATGCATTGTGTATTTGGCTACTAATCGTAGGTGTTGCCAGAGTGACAGAAACCTGAACCCCTGTTAGGAAACCATTGCACAAGGGACGTAAGGGTCTTAGCGTTTAAAGCTATGGTTAGGTTTTTACCTTAATTACTTTCTTGTACTTACGGATGTTTGCAAGGGGTATAATCACAAGTATGTATTAGTCCTAGGAAGGTCGGTACATTAGCACAGGTTCACCCACACAACACTTAGCAAGCTAAAGAAGATTAATCAACTATATGAAGCGGAAGCACTTGATAGTCTTCCCATGTGTCCTCGAGAACATTTGGTCATCTTAAGTAATACAACCGGCTTGTCCATTGCTGCATAAAGGATTGGGCCACTTGATGCATTTATTCCTACTGTCTTTTATTTACTCGTACTTTGTTTACTTGCTTTATCGAAAACCCCTAAAAATCCGTTTGCTAAGTATTTGCAGAGAATTCCTGATCCATACCACTAGCCAGCACCTTCTGCTCCTCATTGGGTTCGACACTCTTACTTATCAAAAATACTGCGATACACCCCCTATACTTGTGGGTCATCAGCTACTCACCGCCCAGCATGGAAGGTAGCATGCATGCTCATTTTGTCAATGGGCACCAGAGAGAGAGAGAGAGGTAGGCAACTGACCGACGGACATGTGGGCCTGCTGGTCCTCTGCCTTTGGGAGTTAAGTTTCCATTGTTTATTGTACTCCTAGTAGAGCCCATGTGTGCAGGGAGTGGAGTGGGGTGTCGGACAAAATATCGAACTCCCCTTATTACTGGCATCGTTTCGAGCCTCCCAGTGTAGCTCTTTTTCTTCCAGGTACCCCCTAAGCCTTGGGGGGTACCCGACCAAATGTTTTTGTACACCTAAAAAGTGTTGGAAATCCAAACTTTCCACATGAATGCCAACCACAATTCCTTTGAAATGGTCAACACCGAAGGAAATAATTATAAGGACACAAAACCTCCAAGATTTGTAGATTTTACCTGTGAACCGAACGGGGCCTAAGAGTGGATGTTAAAATTCCTATGGTATTAAGGTGTAGGAATGAATTATAGGAATTTTGGAGGTATCATTCCTTTGAAAGGATTCCATAGGAAAAACAATAGGATTGGAATTCTACAAAATTCATTCAATCCCAAGGGGACCTAATGGAGGAAACATGATAGTGCCAATACAAGATGTTAAAAACTCTTAGTTGATTGAGACCAGATGCTCCATTTAAATATCTTACTTTTGTAGGTGGTCCAATAACATATTTTCAGTTTTTATTATTTTTGGTACTCTTGGTACTATTGTTGATGATTATTAATAAATCGGTGGAATTTCGCTAAAAAACCATGCCACTAGGCAGTAGGCTTTTGTCTATCCGGTCACTAATGGAGAATGGGTCTCTAGTCCCGGTTCCAGACGGGCTCTAGTCCCAGTTCTGCAACCGGGACTATAGAATTGGTACTAGATGCCCCTATCTCTAGTCCCAGTTCGGTTACGAACCGGGACTATAGGCCACCATGTTGAAGCGGCAACGCGGTGGGGCAGGAGGACGGAACACTAACCGGGACTAGAGACTAGGGCGCTCGATTTAGGGTTTTTATGGGTTTTTCATTTCTAATTCGTTTTCATTTTTATATGCAATTTGCTGCATGGTGATCGTTAAATCACTATAATCCCATGGCATGTTGATGCATATATAATATAACATATAATGTACATATTGATGCATATATAATATAACTTGTCTTACGAGCATACATATATACAATTTGGTTACATGGAGATCACAACCGGTACTAGAGCCCATCTATTCGATTACATGGAGATCATTAAATCACTAGACATGGAATTTTCCCCTTGGGTCTATGACATGGTCAACAAAATATCCCGCCAATTCCTCTCGAATTGCTATTAGGTGCTCCTTCGGTTGGAGTTTCTCCCACATTTTTTCCAACTATATATAAAAGAAGGAGATCAATATGAATATCAAATATTATGAATGACACTCAACAAAATTGATGGTAATAAAATCAAATTGTGAATATATTGTTCACGTACTTCTATAAATGTCGCTCCATCCCGCTCACTGACCTCTGAGTGAATGAATCCGAAAATGAAGTATCCACACAAATTAGTCCCTCATGGCTGCCTCTCACACTTTACGAGAATAGAATTCAATCAAATAATAATCAAGCATGATATAATGGTATTGAAACTAGAATTAAAGAGATGCGCTGACCTAGCTCATACTACTTACCTCGACCGGATGAAAACTAAGCTCATCTTTAAAATCACCTATCATCCTCTTGGTGAATTCTTTCCAAACCTTGCCCCGCCTCATTAGTCTCAATATCTCAGGAAATGAATGAAAGAGACCGATATAGTGTGATAATGACTGAAATTACCTCTAGAGTGCATTTGTAATGCTTTTGTTCTCCTTTTATTCTTTCTTTAGTTGTTCCTTGATTTCAACTCTTCCACCGTCAGCTTCAATGATTAGCAGAATGTAATGGTAGCTGCGCATCTTTATATACACCAGTAACTCATCAGGTACACTTAACATCGAGTAAGCAAAAGTGAATGTGTACAAGACAGTAACACTCTCACCTGAAGTTCTAAGGAAACATTATTCTCTTTTTGTAATGATGCCTTTGTATGAACCTTAGCAAGTTACACTCTGTATCCTTAGAGAAATCCCGTAGGAATCATTCATTAACTCGGCATGGGTCGATGGACCCAATGTGAAAGATTCCGTTTTGGTCACATTCCTCTCTCTTCATTCTGCATAATAGTGTAGTGAGGATAATTACATGCAATGAACAAGATGAGTTAGAGACTTTATCATAGACTTAAATGAATCACTTACAGACAATAGGAACTGACGAGACTCAAGTTGAGGGTGTCTTGTTTGTATAACATATAAAATTCCTCAAGATAAATTTGGATCTCGTCTTCACCATTGAAATGCTCATTTGTAACTCTCACAAGCAATAGTATTCGCCCTTGTTCCTTTGTGACGTTCAAGTACCTCTCATGTAGTCTTCGCATTTGTGTTGGTAGAAGCTCGACCTCATCAGGTCTGACCAGAGACTTCTCGTATTCATATTCCCATGCTATTTTCATTTGCGTGGGGACATGTCCGCCTAGTGCTTGATCAACACTAATACCAGCATCTCTAGGAAAGTGCACCGCTTGATCAATACTAATATCCTGATCAACACTGGGTAACACCTTGAGAGGGGGGATCGATTATTTTGCCTATTCTCCGAGTTGGGCAACATCTCTTTTCCCGTTTGCACTACTACTTCTTGTCTTCTTACTACTGACTCTCATCATACATCGTGTGTACTCATCTGCCTAATTTATCTCATATTTCGATGGTTGCTCAATAAAACCCTTAACCCACTTTTTGACTTCCGGATCAAATATCTACTTTGGCTCGGGCTCTTTTTGTGCAAAAAGGCTTTCACTTCGTCATCGCTGATTTCTTTGGTTTCCTCATCAATCATCCCGTAAGGTAACTTGGGAGGAGGCGGTAGGGTTTTCTTCTTCCTACTACCTTTCTTATGAGTAGTAGGACTAGTCGATCGAGCGGCGGCCCTCCGATAATGTTGCCACTAGGAGTTAGTAGTGCACGGAGGCGGCGGAGTTGGCTGACGCGGCGGCAGAGTCGGCTGATGCAGCGGCAGACTCGCGCTATGATGGTCGTCCCTCTCCTCATCATGTGGGCTTGGAGGTGGTGAACTGCGACTCATAGGAGACGGTGGTGGCCTAGGCCCCGAGCCTGGAAACACGATGTATTTCTTGTGCCATAGAATGATACCACCCTGACTTCTCGTAGTGTCCTCTCATCTTTAGCTCCAGGAATGTCAAGATCCAGTGATTCATATGTCGGTAGAACTTCATCCACCCTGACACGAGCATAGCCATCTAGAATCTCATTGCTAGGCCATCGTGCTCTAGGTTCACAGGATTAAGCAAAGCCGACTGCCACCTTGAAGGATTAGTCGATCACTCCCACATGTAGCTCACAATTTGTCTTCTCACTGATATTATCCATGGGATAGCAATCCATCAGTGCATCATCAGCTCCGACCCTCATGGAAGCCACGCTGCTTCTCCACTGATATGCCAGCGGCACTATCTTGCTGAGCTGATGAGTTGCCCCTTGCTGGCACATTTCGTCTAGTTGCTTCTATTGCTTCTTTAAGATGCCAAATATTTCTTCATTCTTTCTTTCTAGGCTACGCAACTGGTCATCCCCCTCCTTCTCCTTCCGCTGCCTTGCTCTCGATCAGCTTCTATAAGATTCATTGTACTCAGGAAACCCAGTCTTCCATGGCACAAAAGGTCCAAATCCTCGTGTTCATCCTGGTTTTTCAGGATTCCCGAGGGCCTTTGTCAGCTCGTCGTTCTCTCTCTCGGGCTTGAACTTTACCTCTCGAACTTACTTGATTATTGTAACAACTGCTTCATGAGGTGTAGCAATTTTTTTATGTTCATCCATTATTAACTCCCTTGTTTGCATGTCATACTTCGTCCCATGTGCAAGCAACCAATTTCTTACCCTCGTGGGCCAATCATGTGTAGCTGGAGTGATCCCTTCAGCAAGCAAGCAAGGCCTCATCTTGCTCCCACTTAGGCATGGAAGTCTTATAGCCACCTGTCCCTAGCTTATGGTGATATTTCTTTCTCACGGCATTATCCTTATTCTTTTCTGACCTTTCTGTAGATACTTATGATTTCTGGTACTCGAGAAATCTGTCCCAGTGATGCCACTGCTTCACTAGTGTGGCAGTGAATTTTGGAACTTTGTCTCCCTTGAGATATTCATTGTATAATCTTTTCTTGTAGTTATTGAACTATTTGACCAACTTCTTAAGAGCAAAATGCCTGACTTTGAACCTCATGACTTTTGTGAGATCATCAGACTCCAAGACCGGTAGGGTGAAATATGAAATGCGGTTCTCCCAAAGCAGGTCTTGTGTCTGTCCTCGACAAAACTAATAGGGTTTCATATTTATTTGCGAGCTTATTCTAATAGGGAATGTTGATCGGGACGTTGTCCCTAATAATAACTCTGCATTGATATACAAATGGATTTATGTTCTTTATGGGAAGCAACGGTTTGCCATCTGGAGAGACGTCCTAAATTGTGAGATGCGCATCGACAACCATCCCTTTTGCTGGGCCTCGTTTACTTTTACCAGATTAGGTCGATGCGAAGGTCTAAAATAAGAAAACATTCACTAATATATATATACACAAATTAAATAATGCATCTATCTAGTGCACAAGAGGATTAATATACCTCGCCAGACTTTGGTAAGTGCGATCCATCATTTTGCGAGCCATCATCGTAATCAAAACTTGTTTGCGCTTCGTCTCTTTGTTCTATCTCGTTTCCCTCACCGGACTCATTCAGAAACTATGAGCCATCTTCTTCCCACCGTCTTCTGCTCCATCCTGATATGCTCCACCATCTTCTACTCCACCCTGATATGCTCCACCAACGGGATTCCGTATTACGTAGAACATATCCTCTTCATCTTCTCTACCATCACTAGTGGAGAATGGGCCTATAGTCCCGGCCCGTAAGGGCCTTTAGTCCCGGTTGCGGTACCGGGACTGGAGAGGCGGGACTAAAGGCCCATCCACTAGTCCCGGCCCGCTTACCGGCCGGGACCAATGGGCATCAACCTGGCCGCTTCTACATGCTAGGTCCACACCCATTAGTCGCGGTTGATATTACAAACCGGGACTAGTGGTTCTCTGCCATGGTAGAGTTTTGGCCCCTTTCTCTGCCGCGGTAGAGAGTTCATTTTGTTTGTTTTTTCATTTTCAAAATAGATTTCTACGCTACCACATACCGTACACGTTACCGGGACTAGAACATACAAATATATACCTGATATTTACATGGAGAACAATTAGGATCGAGCATACACAAATATATACATGATAGTTACATGGAGACATCACAGTTACCGGGACTAGAGCCCGTCTATTCAATTACACGGTCGGGGGATCATCGGTAGTGCTTATTCACACTAAATTCTCCGGCGTCATCTATCATCTCTTCCATCAAGAATCCTGCCAGTTCTTCAGCAATTTCTAGTACGCGTTGCTCTGGTAGGAGCTGATCCCGCATTCTATCGAACTATATATAAGAAAAGGAGATCAATATATTAATACCAATCATGATAACAAAAAGTGACGGTAATGAAAATAATGTTGTCAATGTATTTCTTACATCGACTTTATAATTTTTGTGCTCAGTGGTAAACATGCGAATGGACTCGCAAATGTAGAATCCACATAGATTTATCCGGGGTGGCTGCATAGCGCACTTTACGAGAATAGAATTCAATCAAAATAATATTCTAGCATCATGATTGTATTGAAACTATAGAAGTAAAGAGATGTGTGTACTACTTAACGAGACTGGCTTAAACGTCAGCTTCTCACTAAATTGACCCGTAACCGCACACTTGAAGTGGTTCCAAACCTTGCCTAGTAAAGGAAATGAATGAGTTATTTATTACGTGATATCTCAGGAAATCAACGAAAGAGACCGATGTAGCGTGAAAATTACCTCTGGAGCGTGTCCTGCATGTCCCTAAACTGTCCCAGGGGTCTTTATAATGGGTCCATGACTTCAACTCTTCCCTTATCAAGTTGAATGTTTAGTAGAATCTAGTGGAATCTGCACACACATTTATATATACACCAGTAACTCATGAATAACACTTAAATTGAGTAAGCAAAAGTGAATGTGTACACCAGAGTAAGAACCTCACTTGAAATTGTAAGGAAACAATATGTGGTCACAAAAATGTTGCTCTGTTAGAAACCTTAGAAGGTTTTCCTCCATCTCCTCGGGTTTATCCGTTAGCGTCTTTATATGTATTTTATCTGGGTCAATGAACCCAACACTAAAGAGTGACCTTCTTTTACATTCCTGGATCTTCATTCTGTATAATAATAGAGTACAAAAGGATACAATGAGGATAATTACATGCAATAAATTGAACAACTTATATGTAGACAATGAATTCAACAACTTACAGACAATAGCAACTCATGATAGATTTGTCGAGGGCGTCGAAAGCGTATAACTGGAAGAGTTCTGGAAAGTCAACATGGACCTCTTCTTCTCGGAAGTAGTAGTCATGTGGTACTTTCACCACGATCATTATTCTCTCCTCCTTTGCAACATTCAAGTACCAGTTATGTAAAATCCGCATTTGTGTTGGCAGTTGTTGCAACCTCTCTGGGTTGACCAACGGCATCCCTGGGACATATTGAGGGACTACATCACCCTTGGGTAACTTGTCCTCCTGCAAACCTAGGAGTTCCTCAACAATCACATTCATAGAGGCTGCAAGCTTCACAACATCTTCCATATCCTGCTGGGGACTGTCATAGGATGCCACCCTGAGGGGTGGGATCAATTTTATGGCTTGTTCCCTGAGTTGGGGGACGTCCTTTCTTTTCCCGGTTGCACTTTGACTTGATGATTTGCTCCCGCTTGCACTTTTACTTGATTTGCTCTTCTTCACTTCCTTTTGAAGCGTGCGTAGATAGTCATCTGGCTTATGGTGCAAGTCATATTGCAATTTTGTGTTCAGAAAACCAAGTGCATACGCTTTTTTCTTCTCGGTGTATACCGGGGCGAGCTCAGGTTTCTTCTTTTGAAGCTACGCAACACATTCGGCCTCTAGGATCGCTGCGTTTTCCTCTTCAGTCTGATCGTAAGGTCTAATGGGAAGATTCTTATGAGGTACTCTTGGGAGGGGCGACATTTGTCGTTTTGGGCTGTTGCGTCGTTTAGTACTCATCGACGGAGCACACTTCTTCTTATTGTCCTTAGCTGGCGGCGAAGACGGCTGACCCTGCGGTGGAGATCGAGATGGACCCGAGCTGTGGTGGTCGTAGTCATGGGGTGGGCTTCTTGGAGGTGATGGAGGTAAAGGTGACATGCGACGACTCGGAGGCGGTGTTGGCCTCGGCGCTGAGCCTGGAAGCTTGATATTGTTCTTGTCCCATAGAATGATACCACCCAATACTTCTCCAAGTGTCCTCTCACCTTCAGGTCCAGGAATGCCAAGCTCCATTGAGTCCCACCCCGTTGTGATTTCATCCACCCCGACTTTAGCATAGCCAGATGGAATCTCACGGCCATGCCAGCGTGCGTCAGGTGGACAAGGTAAAGCACATCCGACCGCCACCTTGATGGATAGGTTCTTCACCTTCTGATGGAGCTCACAAGATGTCTGCTCCTTGATTCCATCCACGGGGTAGCCGAGACCACCATCTACCATCCGTGCATTGTCAGACGGGACCTCTGATTCAGCCACGCTGCTTCTCCACTGAGATGGGACGGCGGTAATATCGAGTGCAAGATCTTGCAGGCGCGCTACTGCTCGAAGTTCGCCAATCTGTTGCTGATGAATTTGTAGTGCTTCTAGCAACTCAGTGAACATGTCTCCATCCTCCTCCTATTGTCGCCTCTTTCCTTCTCTCGACTCTTATAACTATCTATGTCTTTGGGAAACCCCATCTCCCAAGTATAACTAGGGACAAGGCCTCGTACTTGTCCTCCGTGTTCTTTGTTCCTGAGGGCCTTTGTCATCAAGTCATTCTCTCTATCAGGACAGAACTTTGTTGTCCCCTCTTTAATTTCCTTCACGACTCTCTGCCATGTCTCCCGGTGTATCCTAATACCGTCACTTCAAATAAGGGCCCCTGTATTTTCGTCATACTCACTCCCATGCCCAAGGAACCAATTTCTTGCTCTCAAATCCCATTCTTCGTGATCCCTTTAGTGAGCAACTCATTCTCTTTAGCATCCCACTTTGGCATGGCAGTCGCGTAGCCCCCTGGCCCCAGGTGATGATGATACTTCTTCTTCGCGACATTTAACTTGTTTTTCTCCGACTTTTCCTTAGCAGCTTCTGACTCCTTGTACTTCACAAATGCATCCCAGTTAGCCTGCTGCTTCATTAGATAGGATTCGAATTGAGGAGGAGTCTTCTTCTTCTGATAGTTTTGCCATAATGATTTCTTCCAGTTCTTGAATAGTTCGGCCATCTTCGTAAGAGTCCATTGCTTGACTTTCTTCCTCAATGCAGCTGTGTCGGCTTCATCCTGAAATTCTGGCAGGGTGAAATGTGCCATGAGGTCATTCCAAAGACCCTGTTTGTACCTATCGGCGACATACTCACCCTCTCCCGCCCCTTTTGTCCTATTCCACTCTCGAACGATGATCAGGATGTGATCCCTAACCATACCTCCGCACTGTTGCACAAATACACTTTTAGCCTTTTTAGGTTCCAATGGTTCACCCCGTGGTGATACCCGCGTAATTGTATAATGCGTAGATGCATCCAACTTTTTGTCCGGGCCTCGTTTGGAATATTTTTGGCTCGATGTGGAGGCCTAAGAGAAGAAACACTCGTCAATTTATATATATACAACTCAATTAATGCATCTACTCATCACCAGACTTCATATATATACCTCAGCGGACTTATTTAGGGGTCCACGGGAGGCGTCGCCTTCTCCATCATCGGAGTCATTGGCTTCTCCATCATTAGATCCGTCGGCTTCTCCCTAGTCATTTCGGTCGACCTCCTCACCCTCACCGGAGGGGTTCAGATACATCGACGGAGATTCAGGTGGATGAACATGGGGCGCCGTTGATCATATTCTCGATGATTTCTTCTTGTTCTAGGTCTCTGCGGATTGGACTAGGTGGATCCATAGTTTTCTGCAAAAATGCACACAATATAAAATAATACTAAATAATAATATGTACACCTAATTTGCTACAATAAAACTAAGTCCGGGGCACACGAGCACTACCACCCTAACCCTAAGTCCGGGGGCCCGCGAGCACTACCACCCTAACACTAAGTCCGGGAGCCCGCGAGCACTACCACCCTAACCCTAAGTCTGAGGGCCCGCGAACACTACCACCCTAACCCTAAGTCCAGGGAACTGCGAGCACTACCACCCTAACCCTAAGTCCGGGGGTCCGCGAGCACGACCACCCTAACCCTAAGTCCGGGGCATGCGAGCACTACCACCCTAACCCTAATTCCGGGGGACCGTGAGCACTACCACCGTAACCCTAAGTCCAGGGGCACACGACCACCACCACCTGTTGGGGGGATAACCCCGGGTAGGGTCACTCCGGGGTGTAAGGGACGAATTAGCCGAGGTTCGGCAAGGTCAAAGCGGATGCTGGCCGAGTCACCTCAAGGCAGGCCGGATCATGGGGTAACCCGGACCAGGGAGTCGCCTAACACTGTCCCATCCGACTCAAGGAATAAGTCGGAGACACTTGTCTAGCTTATGTGCAGGAACAGGTGTGACCGGATCAACTGTGATCCGGATCCTCGTTTGGCTTCTAGGGGAAGGAAGGAATATCTCTGGTCAAAAAGAAGGCCCGGTGCGTACTGGATGAGCGAATAAAGCAAGGGTAGGACCACCGGATCGTGGCCGACAAGGGTGACGACGCTCACATCGACTGACGCAGGCGCCACAGAGGCAACGTCGCTAAAGCAAGAGTGACGTAGGGGAAAAGCACTTCGCCGGTTACTAATTTGGGAGGAGGCATATTCTTGGAATATGCCCCCACGTATGCCCTAGGCAGGACCGAACCACCCCTATATAAGGGGGTTGGGGTTGGTAAGGGGTGGGTCTTTCGGATACATAGCAAGGAAAATACTTGTGGGTCTAGGGTTCTGGGACTGGTTAATAGGCAAGAGTAAGAGAGCCCCTTCTTGCTCCTCTGGTCAAAAAACAGCTCGAGGAGCACTTGTAGTCTTGCAGACTGATCATCAATACAAAGCTTCTGTGTAGAGAATCACTCTACTATCCCTCCCTGGATTCCCCTAGTGCATATTAGTCCCCACCTTCAGCCTATCCATGGCATCTGCCGTGACACCACCACGACAGTTGGCACCCACCGTGGGGCTAGCGACGCTAGCAGGGGTGAAGATCCGGACAGGAAATTTCATCGGCACCGGTGAACGCATCGTCTCCGGGCTCGTTCAGCGCTTCGGTGCGCTGGACTACGTCAGCGATAACGTTGGATGCTTCGGCACGCGCCCCCTTCCGCGCAACGGCGTCTTCGTCAATCTCGGCACGCACAAGGTCTATGTTTCCGTGGACGTGTCTGGCGTTCATCCACGTCGTGTCGTCGATGCGGGGGAACCACCCCTCACTGTGGCTCGTGGGGTGCGTATCGCCCGTTTCCCGGGCCATGCAGAGGTGATGATGACCGCACGGCCTGGCGTGAGCAGGATCCAGCACTGCACCCGGGCAACACCCAAGGCACCAAGGAAAGTTAGGGGTCCTCGCTAGAGAGGCCCGAGAACGTCCGAGGAAGCTATGGATAGCAGCTTAACCGGTGGAGGCAGTGGTAGATCCGGCTCAGGCACAGGCCGAGCTAGAGGAGACCCGGCGAAAGATACTGGAGGGCGCAAAGAAAATAGCGGCGACTCAGCAGTCGTTGAACATGACGCTGCGTGAGTACGCGAAAGCGAACAAGGTTGATGTAGTGAGGGTAAAAGGGAGAAACCTCATAAGCGAGATGAACAGAGAGGGTGATGATGGACCAGAAGGGTCGGAAAACTATCTGTCTGTGGGGTTGCCGAAGTATAGTACCCCGGCGAAGAACCTCAGAGCAGCAGATGCCGCGGCGTCCGAGCTAGAGGGTCTGACGGGTGAAGCTCGCCAAAGACAGCAAGACTGGGTTAACGAGCTGGTTCGGATCGCGAACAGGCAGAATGAGGAGCTGTTGAGAAGTAATTCGGAGAGAGTTGGAGCTTCTAAAATCGTCCATTCGGTGATGGGTAACCCGGAGAAATCTGCTAGAGCCGAATCATCGCCTCATGGTGGCCCTATAAGAGAAGAGGTAGTAACCTCGGCCAGACGGAACAAGCAGATCGTTCCGTACGACCCAAAGCGTGCGGGAGAGGAAAAAGAGATACGGAAAAACGACGATCGACGAAGTGTGAGCCGAGGTAACCATGACCAAGGAAATGCCGGTCATGGGAATGCTGCCAACGGCAACGCCGGACAGCGAAACTCGGCAGGAGCGGGTCAACCGCCGCAGCGGAATGCACCAAGGCAAGAGCAAAGTGCCGGCCATGGTATGCAATAGAGAGGACCACAACGGGAGCAAAACCGATACAATGATGGAGACTCGAAGATGATGAATGCGGGATACGCCAGACCGGACTATCATGTGATAGGGTCGAGATTGGGAAGCAGAGATTTGATGCCGGATGACGCTAGGCTAAAACTAGACCGCCTGTATAGGTCGGAACAGATCGAATGTCAAGGTCCTCCGGGTCCAGCGTGCTTCGGACCCCGGATCATGAAGGAACTGCCAGTACCCAATTTCCAATTACCCAGGGGCACGAAGACGTATGACGACAGTACAAAGTCGGAGGATTGGCTAATAAACTACGCAACAGCTGTGAAAATTGCAACTGGAAACCTGAGGTGGGCTGTATGATATGGACCCCAAATGTTGGAAGGTCCAGCTAGGGTTTGGCTGAATAATTTGCCACCCGGAAGCATCAACTGCTGGATAGATTTTGAAGAGATGTTCATCAGCAACTTCTCAAGTACATATCAGAGACCGAATGCACTGAGACCACAGCAATGTGCAAGAGATCTAACGAAACAGACCGTGAATTCTTGACCCGGTGGTGTACCGTGAGAAACTCGTGTGAGGGAGTCATAGAGTCACAGGCTATAGCATGGTTCACACAAGGATGTAGATACGGTAGCGAGTTGTGGATGAAATTGCAAAGGAAAATGCTAGTCACATTGGCAGAGATGATCCGGATCGCGGATTCTTATGCTTTGGGTGATCCAACTCAACCTAGGATCGCGTCGAACGAGTCAAATGAGGAGTACTATCCGAGGGATGGATCCTGGTCATCCCGGAGGAACGATTACAGGGGAAAAAGGAGAGACGACAGACCGGATCATCGATATGGCTCGCAACAAGTTGCGGTCGTGAATCAAGATCAGCCCGGGGCAGGGAGCAACCAACGCCAGAAAATGGGAGGGCAATGGACTCCTCGAAACGATGGCAAGAAAACATGGACTCCGGAGCAGAAGAAGCAATGGCAAGAAAAGAAAGATCGTCCGAGGTATACCTACGAGTCAATGTTGGACCAGCCGTGCAAGTTTCACACGCCAAATCCAAGCAGCCCGGCGGGTCACATGACGAGACAATGTGAGTGGATGCGCAAGATAGAACAAGGTGGTTCCGGGAATGCTCAGGCACCTCGGAATGATCAACCTCGGCAGGAGTTACCCGGCAGCAATTGCTCTCCGGAGCAAACACGCAGCAACTGATGTTGCCTCCCCCTCCGCTAAGGTATGACAACAGTGAGAGAAGGGATGCAGTGCATCAGATAGAAACACAGCAACAACCGAATCTCTCCGGAAACGAGGGAAGAAATGAGTACAGGGAACATCACCAGAGCTATTGTGTGTTCACAACAAAAGAAACAGATAGGAAGAGCTTGCAGCGCCGACATATGGAGGTTAACGCGGTTATGCCTGTAGTGACGAGGTACATGTCTTGGTCGGACCAGGAAATTACCTAGAGCGTCAAAGATCACCCCAAGCTTATGCCAAGTCCGGGCTCGTATGCACTAGTGTTGGATCCGACGTTCATTGGACCAAACATTAATGTGAGGTTCTCCAAGGTACTGATCGACAATGGCAGTAGCATTAACATCATGTATGCGGATACGATGCGCAAGTTGGGCATCTCGGAGAACATGCTCCAGGCTACGAGAACAACTTTTCACGGTATCGTGCCCGGCATATCCTGCGAACCCATAGGCAAACTCCGGGTCGACGTGCTGTTCGGTACAAGGGATAACTGCCGAACCAAAAATCTGGAGTTCGAAGTGGTAAACCTGGAGAGCGCGTATCATGCATTACTCGGGAGACCAGCGCTGGGCAAATTCATGGCAAGTTGCCATGTTAGTTATCTGAAGATGAAGTTGCCCGGGCCAAATGGTGCAATTACTATCGTTGGGCATTCCCGACGTTCTATTGAGTGCGCTTCAGCCGGGTCTAACCTAGCCGAGTCACTCGTAATTGCCCAAGAGAAAACAAAAATCCAAGAAGTGACGACATTAGCTCGGTCCGCGCAGCAGTATATGCCGGCGTTAAGTAACCCGCATGGAAGCGTTTCATTTCAAGCCGCGAAGGACACCAAGAAGATACCGGTGGATAACATGTTTTCGGAGCGTACAGTGACAATTGGGGCCGGATTAACTGGCAAATAGGAAAGCGAGCTCGTCAACTTCCTCCGTGAGAATCGGGATATTTTTGCTTGGTCCACACAGGACTTGCAAGGTGTTAGAGGAGTTGAGCACTCTTTGAATGTAAGACCCGGAGCAAGGCCGGTGAAGCAGCCTCTCCGACGCTTCGCCGAGGATAGGAGAAAGGTCATTGGTGACGAGATAGCTCGATTGCTAGCAGCAGGATTTATCATGGAAGTGCTATATCCGGATTGGCTCTCTAATCCAGTACTGGTAGAAAAGAAGAAGGATGATCCGAACGTGGCAGTGGTTTGGCGTATGTGTATCGATTACACGAACCTGAACAAGGCATGTCCGAAAGATCCATTTCTGCTGCCGAGGATAGATCAGGTCATCGACTCTACCGCAGGATGTGAACTGTTGTCATTTATTGACGCCTATTCTGGTTTCCACCAGATACCCCTGAACCCGGACGATCAAATAAAAACTGCCTTTATTACCCCGTACGGGGCTTATTGCTATCGCACTATGCCGTTTGGTTTACGAAATGCAGGAGCAACATACCAAAGGTGTATGCAAATATGTCTGCACGATCAAATAGGTCAAAATGTGCAAGTTTACATGGACGATGTGGTTATCAAGACCAAGGAAAGCGCAACGCTCCTTGACGACATAAGGCAAACATTCGTGAACTTGAGGAGATTCCGGATGAAGCTTAACCCGGAGAAATGTACCTTCGGTGTCCCGACTGGGAAATTACTCGGATTTCTCGTCTCTAGCCGAGGTATCGAGGTTAATCCAACTAAGATCCGAGCCGTCGAACGAATGGAGCTGCCGAAGTGTCTCAACGACGTCCAGAAGTTCACCGGATGCCTGGCATCGTTGAGTCGGTTTGTATGTCGGTTAGGGGAAAAGGCACTGCCTCTCTACCAACTCATGAAAAAATCAAATAAATTCGTTTGGACGCCGCAGGCCGATGAAGCTTTTGCCCACTTAAAAAAGATGTTGGCCTTTGCACGGTGTTAGCCTCTCCACTGTCGAAGGAGCCAATGTTGCTCTACATAGCCGCAACCAACCGAGTTGTAAGTGCAGTGATTGTAGTGGAACGAGATGAAGAGGGTAAGTCGGTGCAGAGGCCAGTGTATTACTTGAGCGAGGTATTATCTGTCTCAAAACAGAATTACCCGCATTTTCAAAAGGTGGCATACGGAGTTTATATGGCGGCAAAGAAGTTAAAGCACTACTTTGAGGAGCATCCCATCAAAGTGATATGCGAAGCCCCCATATCCGAGATAATGGGTAACAAAGATGCGAACGGCAGAATTGCGAAATGGGCAATTGAGCTAGAACCATACACGCCCCAATACGATAGAAGAGAAGCGATCAAGTCCCAGGCTGTACCGGACTTTTTCGTGAATTGAGCCGAGGTACAATACAAACCACCGCCACCGGATCCGAACTACTGGAGGATGCACTTCGACGGATCAAAGACCAAAGCCGGATTAGGAGCCAGGGTTGTGCTTACCTCGCCAAAGAAGGATCAGCTCAAGTACGTGTTGCAGATCCATTTCGCAGCATCAAACAATGTCGCCGAGTACGAGGCTCTTATGCATGGTCTAAAAGTGGCAAAGGAAATTGGCATACGTCGAATAATCTGCTTTGGCGACTCGGATCTAGTAATACAGCAAGTGTCCGGAGTGTGGGACGCCCTGGATCCAAACATGGCACTATACAGATTTCATGTGCAGAAAATCTCGGGTTACTTTGAGGGATGCGAGTTTCATCATGTACCTCACATGGAAAACGAAGCTGCCGACATCTTTGTCGGCTTCGGCTCGACCCGACAGGCAATTTCACCAGGTGTTGCATTGGAGCACCTCAGAAAGCCATCTATCAGGCCGTCCCCAGGAATCGATTCAATTTATGTCCCGGAAAACACGGAATCCAGAGCTGAGCCCATGAACATTGACGTGGGAAGTAGTACGCCGAACCCGGGGACTACCTCGGCAAACCCGGGGATTATCTCGGCAAACCCGGGGACTACCTCACCAGACCCGGGGACTGTTCAACGTGATCCGGCTGAAGTTATGCCAGTGGATCAGATGGAAATTGATGAGGAGATGTTCCCTCTGAGCGATACCAGCTTGGCCTGCCTATATGATTCTTGAAAGATAGAACATTACCCATCGAGGAAGTGCTAGCTGGCAAACTCAGCGGAGAGCCAAAGCTTACACAATCATCAATTCCGAGCTGTACAAGCGGAGTGTAACCAATATCCTCCAGCGGTGCGTTGATCCGGAAGAAGGACTTGACATCCTCCGAGATATACACCAAGGAGAATGCGGGCATCACGCCTCATCCCGGGCCTTAGTGGCAAAGGCATTCTGGCATGGATTTTACTGGCCAAGTGCCTTGGAGCAAGCGGAGGATCTGGTGAGAAAATGCAATGGTTGCCAAAGATATGCCACCAAGACACATATGCCTATGTCAGAACTCAAAACCATACCAATTACATGGCCATTTGCTGTGTGGTGCTTGGATATGGTTGGCCCGTTCAAACCAGCCAAAGGGAACATGACGCACCTTCTGGTCATGGTGGACAAATTTACAAAATGGATCGAAGTGAAGCCTATAAGAAACTGTGATGGAGCTACAGCTGTGACATTTTCTCAAAGACATCATCTTGAGATACGGTTATCCTCACAGTATCATAACTGATAACGGCACCAATTTTGCTGAAGGAGCATTTGCACGATTCTGCCGAGATAAGAAAATCCGACTCGACATAGCCTCGGTAGCCCACCCCGCATCGAACGGACAAGTCGACAGATCCAACGGATTAGTGCTATCCGGGATAAAACCCTGGCTCATTGAGCCGCTGCAAAGATCAGCGGGGTGCTGGATAGAAGAACTACCAGCGGTATTGTGGAGTTTAAGAACAACTCCGAATCGATCAACAGGCTTCACGCCGTTCTTTCTGGTATATGGGGCAGAAGCTGTATTACCAACCGACATAGAGCATGATTCTCCTACGGTCACCCAATACACAGAAGCCGAAGTGCAAGAAGCCCGGCAAAATGATGTTGATCTGCTGGAAGAAGCGAGAGAACTGGCACTGTCCAGATCCGCCATATATCAGCAAAATATCCGACGCTATCATAGCCGGAAAGTATGCCCCCGAGTCTTCCGGGAAGGCGATCTGGTGCTCCGGTTGGTACAGTGTACCACTGGCATGCATAAATTATCCCCCCTTGGGAAGGACCATTTATCGTGAGCAAAGCATTGCACAATGACTCTTACTATCTCATAGATGCAAAGCCACAGGAAAAGAACAAGGCGGACAGGTCCGGAGAGGAATCCAAGCGACCGTGGAATGTAGCACTACTTCGTCCGTTCTACACTTAGCTAAAGAGTGTATGTACCCGAGTCATCCTCATATGTCGGTATGTATGTCGGCAATGAGCCTGTCAATGAAATAGCGGAGCCTCGAGCAGTAACTCGGGGACTGCCTTAATAAATGATTGTTGTTACTTTTTATGCGTTAGCCGGAATGACTCGTTTCGCTTAAACCTGGTTTAGTAATGTGTGAGCACCAAAAACCCAACCCTTCGACTCGCTGCTGTCCAACAAGAATTGGCTTCATGGCGAGCAAGGGAACAAGTTTGGAATGGCGTAGCACATGAAAAACTACTAAGGAAACGATCCTATTCTAGCTAACGTTTGTTTCGACTAACCCCGTATTTACTTTCAAGCTATTATGTTGAATTATTTTGAGCCGAGCCTCAAAGTTTCTCAGTATTGTTAAAACGATTCTTGAAGCTCGGGTTCGTAAGTCGTAAAACCGAATCAAGGTAGACACGGATCGAGCCGGAGAATTGGACGAACAAGAAACTGAAACTCGGGGACTACGCCCAAGTTAAATTTTCAAGTTTTTTCAACTAGGGAGCGGCAGGAGGACGAAGTTCGGCATCGTCATCACTGTCTTCAATATCTGAAGCAGCATCTTCTCCATCATCGCCCGACCCATCCTCCGCATTCTCCATCTGCTCATCCTCGCCGGAGTCCAGAAAGCTCGGCCCCTCAACCCAGTCATGGACTGGAGAATATTCGATGAGGCTGTAGGCGGAAGCCTGGCACCGAGCTACCCACTCCGGATCATCGGTCCATTTGGATCCGGTGCGCCGACGAGTGAGGAGGCTCAGATCGATTTTCTCATACCATGAAAGGATATGATGGAGAAGGGTATCTGCATGACCGCCTGGGCGGATTCCCTCGAGGTCGAGTTGAGTCTCAATCTCCATTAGCTTTTCCGCAATAAGTGTGATCCTTTAAGACATCCTCGCTTGGCCAGAATGCGTTGAAGATCCAGACCGCAACGTCGAGGAGATCCTTTCCATAGTTCTTGATAGTTTCCACCCGGGCTGACACGCTAACCAACAGGTCCTCCAGGTCTAAAGGCATACTCTCACCATCAGGAGCAATGGGAGTACCCCTCTCTTGGCGAAATTTGGCAAGGGCAGCGCTGGCGATAGCAGTACCCTCCGGAAAGTTATCTGAAAATAGGGAAAGGGAGGATGCTGAAGCACCGGCATATGAGTTAAATCCGGAAAACTGCGTCGGGCAAGAAAAAGAAACTTATGTGAGATATGGTGATGGATCCGGGTCAACTCCTGGATACAACTATCGCGTCTCTGCCGAAGTTGTTCAAGCTCGGCGAGCGCCGACCCAAGCCGGACTTCGGATTCCTTGAGCAGATCCTGGTCCTTGGAGATCTGAAGGGTAAAGCGCTCACGCTCTTCGGTGAAGTTCTAGACAACTTTCTGGAGCTCGGTTTTGTGTTGGGCCTTCATCTTCTCCATCTCCGCCTTGAGTTTGGCTATCTCGCCGTCCTTGGTCCGGAGGAGGGCAAGCTCATTGTCCTTCTTCTTCAGCTCGGCTTGATGCTGTCCTGCTTGTTCGAGAAAATGCAGCATCATATCAGGCACGGGCACACTATCCTCAAGCGATGCTGAAATAGTGTGTTGACCCAGCAAAGCCGAGGAGTGAATGTTTGCCGAGCCAAGAAAAAGAAAGAATAGAAACCTGATGATGTTGGCCGAAAGAGGACATACCTCAGATTTCCTCCAAGTTTTTTCGCATAATCTTGTTTTCAGCCTCCACCCCACCTACAAAAAACCGAATAAGGAGGGTAATCCGGTAGAAGCAAACGAAATGGTGAGGTGCTAAGGGAGGAAATTACCTCTCTTTTCATGCTCCGTGCCAAGTGCAACGTGTTTTGCGCGCAAGATCTTATGGGTATCAAGCGGTATTTGAAACTTCAGCGCTCAACGGTTGGTGGTTACGACAAAAGGCGTGTAAAGTTAGTTCGGTGCATATTGAAGTGTACAAGATCCGGGCCAGCGGAACTTAACGGCTCTAGGTATGTGCATATTAAAGTGTACAAGATCCGGGCCAGCGGAACTTAACCCGGCTCTAGGTGTGCATATTGAAGTGTACAAGATCCAGGCCAAGCAGAACTTAACCCGGCTCTAGGTATGTGCATATTAAAGTGTACAAGATCCGCCAAGCGGAACTTAACCGCTCTAGGTATGTGCATATTCGAAGTGTACAAGATCCGGGCCAAGCGGAACTTAACCCGGCTCTAGGTATGTGCATATTCGAAGTGTACAAGATCCGGGCCAAGCGGAACTTAACCCGGCTCTAGGTGTGTGCATATTCGAAGTGTACAAGATCCGGGCCAAGCGGAACTTAACCCGGCTCTAGGTGTGTGCATATTCGAAGTATACAAGATCCGGGCCAAGCGGAACTTAACCCGGCTCTAGGTATGTACATATTTGAAGTTTACATGCAGCTACGTTGATCTTCTAAGGAGCACCCGACCGAATAACAGGTTACTCCGCCAGAGGCTCGGGGACTAATGGTTATTATCTATAGCATGTAAAGAAGAAACAACGTACCTCCATCATACGCCCAGCGAGGTTAATGTCCTTGGCGGCAGTATTCATCTGAGCGGAAAATTCAGCTGGGCCGAACTTTTCCAGGAGATCGTCGTTGTAGACGAACTCCGCCTTATTCCAGTTCATGACAAACTCGATGAGGCTCGGAGGGTACCGTTCGCTAGTGGGCATGTGAGGTGCCACCAAGCCCTTGGCGTGAGCTTCCTTCCTTTCAATCAGGGCAAGAGCCGGGCTAGTGTGAAGAACCATCTGCTGCGAATCAACTGGCTCAGCGGGAGGATCCGTCGAGCCTGATGACTTCTTCTTTGGAAGCATCGACGACAAGGTTCGTTGCCCAGCCTCGGTGGAGGTGAATTTGCCTTTGGCCTGCTGGGAGGAAGTGACCGCAGTGGATTTGCCCCCGGAAACCGCTGGAGTGGGTCCTCGCCGAGCTTGAGATGACTCGGACGAGGCAGACAGGAGCTTTGGTGGCTGGCGTGGGAGCTGCTGTTGGTTTCTTCGGAACCGGGACAGGCGCTGGTTCGGTGGCTGGTGCTGGAGCTGCTGCTGGGGCTGGAGTGGCGGTAGACTTAATTGTTGCTGCTTGCGGCAATGCCGAAGTGCCGGACGCCATCGCCTCGGACGATCCGACCCCTCCCGATCCGAGGTCGCGTCCTTCTGAAGGAGGTACTACGGAACCCGGAGCGGCCGCAGAGCCTTCCGGAATAGGGCTCAGCGGGTGTGACTCGTCGTCACGGGGAGGGGAAAGACTGGACCGAAGAGGGGAGGAGATGCTCGATCCGCTCTGAGGGACCTCCACAGGAGCCCTACAAGAGACAATAATGTCAAGAGTGAAATTACCCCGAAGCAGGGAGAAGTGTGTTACCCCGAAGACTTACGCATCCGAGGTCTCTGCCTTCTTAGGTTTCCGGGCCCTCCTTGCCGGGGCTTTGCCTACCCGTTTGGAGGCAGTCTTGTCTCCGGCCTTCTTTTGCCTTTTGGAAGGCTGAGAAGGTCCGGAGGAAGAACTCGACGTGGTTCCGCGTTTCTTCTTTGACGCCGCCGGAGCAGGCTCGCCCATGGCAAGGGGAGGATCCTCGTGGATGTGCCCACCAGGGTTAGCTGATGCCGGGTAAGAAAAAGAAAGAGGGACAGCCTCGACGGGATCAATCACATCGATATCCGAGTCATCCTCATCGTCGGGCCAATCTCTAAGAGAAGAGAATTTACCGCTGGGTCGTCTGGTGGCATCGGGTGTGGGGAGGAACATCTCCTGGTCCGGCTCCTCCTCGTCCGAAATTTCTTGGTCCGGGGCCCACTTAAGGGTCGGATCCGGGCCATCCTCGAGGGTTTGCTGGAGAAACAGCTGAGAAAAAAGTACAAGGAGCAAAGTCAAGAATGTGATAAGAGCCGACATGAAATTGATCCGAGATAAGTTTACCTCGTGAAGCTTACCGCGGGAGGGAGCCTGTCGCGGCAGTAATGCTCGATTCCCCACGTCCATTCGGCGGAGAAGTCCTTATGGGCGGTGAAAAGAGCCTTGACCCGGCGGAAGATCTCCGTATTGCTCAACTCGAATGAGGAGGTTCGGTTGGGGTCACGACTAAAGCTCATATGGCACAACTTGTGAGTGCGCCGCTGAAGGGGAGAGATTCGGTTGCGCACGAATGTGATCATGGCATCCTCGTTGCACAATCCGAGCTTCTTCAGCTCTGCAAACCTTTTGTTCACTTGGTTGGCGAGGTAGGCTTCCTGGCAACCTCCTCCCAAAAATCCGTGTCAGGGGGACCCGGAGCGTAGGGCAGCAACCGGATCAAATCTTCCGTGCCTTCATTCCGGACGTAGAAGAAGGTCCGGGCCCACCCTTTGCAGGAGTCAAGCCCGGTGACCCGGGGAAAGACTGAAGACCTCCGGGGCGAGATCGAGGCAGCTCCGAATTGAGTTAGCTATTTGTCCTCCGACTCGACGTGGATGTTGGGGACCACGTTGCGACGGAGGCCAAAGAACTGGATCCACAGCTCCTTCGTAGGCCATAGCCCGGTGTAGCCCTCAATCGAAGAAAGCAGCGGACGAGAGGTGATGGCGTTCGGGAGATGATGTGGTTGCAAGTGATAGGTCGGATCCAGTCTCGGAAGAAATCACTCACTGGAAGCCCGAATCCTCGTTGGAAATGGG
The DNA here is from genome assembly GCA_023614405.1 of Avena insularis. Taxonomy (NCBI): domain Eukaryota; kingdom Viridiplantae; phylum Streptophyta; class Magnoliopsida; order Poales; family Poaceae; genus Avena; species Avena insularis. Next base: position 35,178,301 of record CM042694.1, read on the forward strand.
ATAAGAAAACAAATTCGCTGGATTGGGTGAGGGCCAGCTCGAGGAGGGAGCAGCGGCGACGCCGGCGGGATGCGCGGGTCAGTGAGCCAAGAGATGTCGTCCTTGCAGACCCAGGAGCCGGCCCACGCGCCACGGTCTGCCGCGCCGGCGTCCTCCTCCATATCCTGTTCAACAACGGCGAGCTCTTCCTCCGTCATCTCAATTCCGGTGTCTTCGCTAGAGCTGGCGGCAGCGGAACTCCGCGGTCTAGACTGACGAGGACCCATGGCTGAACAGAGGCACAGCGGTGATTGCGGTGCGGAGAAACAAAGAAAATGCGGCGGCGCTCTGCGAGCCTTTGGCGGCCGCAGTTGCGAGGAAGAAGAAGAGGAACAAGCAAGGGGGCGCGGAGATGGAAAAGTTCTAAGGAGCGCGCCCCTCCCCTATTTAACCACCCCCAGTCATCAACAGGTGGGATCATGCTGTGCAGGAAGACCACATGATGTGGCCATGTATCACCAGCATCAACCAATCAGAGAGGAGCCACACCGGGGGCCGCAGAGTAAATGTGATCCAATGACACGACGTGCAGTTGCGGTAAACGAGGAAACAGACGTGACGTAACCCTCGCACAGTAATCGCTGAGGTTTACTGCGGCGGTTACTGCGCAGGCCCTTAAAATAAGGCAATGTAATGATTAACCGTAACGTGGGTTGGCGGACGAGAGAAGGAAGCAAGGCCCGGATCCGAGCCAAAGTGTAACCCGGCCGGCAAGTGAAAACTTGAAACCGTGCGGAGGGAAAGTAAAACCAACGATCCGAGCCAAAGTGGTGACCCGGCTGGCAAGTGAAAACTTGCAGCGTACGAAGGGAACGTAAATCCATATAACCCGGAAATAAACGTCCGAAGCTTGGATACGAATGAACCTGATGTGGCCTTAGCAGCCGAGGCCGCTAATGCCACACCAGCTTCGGGGACTAATGTTGGGGGGATAACCCCGGGTAGGGTCACTCCGGGGTGTAAGGGCCGAATTAGCCGAGGTTCGGCAAGGTCAAAGCGGATGCTGGCCGAGTCACCTCAAGGCAGGCCGGATCACGGGGTAACCCGGACCAGGGAGTCGCCTAACATTGTCCCATCCGACTCAAGGAATAAGTTGGAGACACTTGTCTAGCTTATGTGCAGGAATAGGTGTGACCGGATCAACTGTGATCCGGATCCTCCTTTGGCTTCTAGGGGAAGGAAGGAATATCTCTGGTCAAAAAGAAGGCCAGGTGCGTACTGGATGAGCGAATAAAGCAAGGGTAAGACCACCAGATCATGGTCGACAAGGGTGACGATGCTCACGTCGACTGACGCAGGCGCCACAGAGGCAACGTCGCTAAAGCAAGAGTGACGTAGGAGAAAAGCACCCCTGTCGGGTTACTAATTTGGGAGGAGGCATATTCTTAGGAATATGCCCCCACGTATGCCCTAGGCCAGGACCGAATCACCCCTATATAAGGGGGGGTTGGGGTTCTGGTAAGGGGGTGGGGTCTTTTTCGGATACATAGCAAGGAAAATACTTGTGGGTCTAGGGTTCTGGGACTGGTTAATAGGCAAGAGTAAGAGAGCCCCTTCTTGCTCCTCTGGTCAAAAAACAGCTCGAGGAGCACTTGTAGTCTTGGAGACTGATCATCAATACAAAGCTTATGTGTAGAGAATCACTCTACTATCCCTCCCTGGATTCCCCTAGTGCATATTAGTCCCGACCTTCAGCCTATCCATGGCATCTGCCGTGACACCACCACGACATCACCCTAACCCTAAGTCCAGGGGTCCGTGGCCACCACCACCTTAACCCTAAGTCTGGGGTCCCGCGAGCACTACCACCCTAACCCTAAGTCCGGGGGTCCGCGAGCACTACAATCCTAACCCTAAGTCCGGGGGTCTGCGAGCACTACCACCCTAACCCTAAGTCTGGGGGCCCGCGAGTACTACCACCCTAACCCTAAGTCCGAGGGCCCGCGAGCACTACCACCCTAACCCTAATTCCAGGGGCCCGCGAGCACTACCACCCTAACCCTAAGTCTGGGAGTCCGCAAGCACCACCACCCTAACCCTAAGTCCGGGGGTCCACGAGCACTACCACCCTAACCCTAAGTCCGGGAGCCCGCGAGCACTACCACCCTAACCCTAAATCCGGGGGTCCGCGACCACCACCACCCTAACCCTAAGTCCGGAGGCCCGCGACCACCACCACCCCGACCCTAAGCCCAGGGGCCCATGAGCACTACCAACCTAACCCTAAGTCTGGGGCCCCGCGAGCACTACCACCCTAACCCTAAGTCCGGGGGCCCGCGAGCACTACCACCCTAACCCTAAGTCCAGGGGCCGGCGAGCACTACCTCCCTAACCCTAAGTCCGGGGGTCCGTGACCACCACCACCCTAATCCTAAGTCCGGGGGCCCACGAGCACTACCACCCTAACCCTAAGTCCGGGGGCCCGCGAGCACTTTACTAGTCTTAGATTTGAAATGTTTATTTTATAATAATAACATACTATATATTACATTATATACTAGAAAAATAATAACATACTAAATACTACATTATATACATTAAATACTAGAAAAATAATAATAACATACTATATATTACATTATTATATAGTATATAGTATATATTTTTATACAATATAGTAATAATAACATACTATATATTACACACTATATAATATATATTTTTATACACTAGAAAATGAGAAAAAATAATAGCTACCGGCGACGGCCCTCACTCTACCTGCGACCAGTGTTGCCTCCTAATGGCTGGCCAGAGACGAGCGTGGCGGTGGCAGTTGCGACGCGCGGGCTGGTGACGGTGGTGGCGACCGTGGGCTGGCGGTGGCGGTGGCGACGCGTGGGCTGGCCAGAGACAAGGCACGGCGACGACTGCTGGAGGTGGGACGACCGGCGGAGAGGAGAGATAGTTGCGGCTATAGGCCAGGGCGAAAGCAGCAATGCAATGGAAAGGAGGATGAGGCGGGCGGTGGAGGTTGGGCGGCGAGAGGGGGCACCTTTGGCGCTGAATCGCAGAACTTGCGGCTGCGTCGTGGAGGGCACCTCCTGCGTGAAAGTGTGTGAATAGGTGAGTTGGGGGAGAAGCTGGCGCCTTTTAAGCGACAGGGACTAGTATTTAGTCGGTCGTGCTTAGTCCCGGGCGGCTATGCACCATGACTAAAGGGTTTTTTGGGTTTCGGCACCGCCTAAAGGCGGGTGTGACGCATTCAAGACACCTCTAGTCCTGGTGCATGACACCGGGACTAAAGGTCATTTTTTCAAATTTTTGACCAAAATAGTTAATGGGCGCGCCTGTTTTAGAAAATTTCAATTTGCATATTTTTTAAACATTTGAATTATATAGTTTTTGCATACTTATGAATTTGAGAAAATTTTCTACATGAAAAGTTCTTGAATTTGAATAAGTAATCCAAATCCATTTTTCTGTTTTATAAAATAATTATTCTAACTAGTCAAACTATTAACCATTTTGCCATTTTCAATTTAAAAATGCATTAACTATTATATTTTGCATATTTTTGAATCTCACTAAACTTTTAACATGATAAGTTCTTGAATTTGAATAAGTAATCCAAATCCATCTTCTGTTTTATAAAATCATTATTCTAACTAGTCAAACTATTAACCATTTTGCCATTTTCAATTTAAAAATACATTAACTATTATATTTTGGGTTAGTGTTTAGGGTTTTGGGTTAGGGTTAGGATTTAGGGTTTTGGGTTAGGGTTTAGGGTTTTGGGTTAGGGTTTAGGGTAGTTCATAACTTCTCTACCTATATCAATATGTCGAGGAGCTAACTAATTTCACATATTAGAGAGTGCCTCTGTGGCTAGCTTCACAGGGATGCCTATTTATAGATTAAAATAGCACAACATAGTGTCGACACTCACGACATAATGTCGACACTCACCCCTGTCATAGTGTAGACAGTCACCCCTTAAGTCTCGGTTGGTTTCTTCAACCGGGAGTAAAGATGAATCTTTAGTCCCGGTTGGAAACACAAACCGGGGCTAAACATATTTCCCGCCATGTTTTCCCACCATATGTTTTTCCCGCCATGTTTTCCCGCCATATGTTTTTCCTGCCACGTTTTCCCACCCATTCCCTCTATATATAGGTTGGCGACCGTCATGAACACCACACATCCACACATTCCCTGCCACACATCCACACATTTCCCGCCGCCTACTTTAGGATGCCCCGCGTGTTCGTCCACGACTCGGCGGCAATGACGGTGGAGTACTGGGCTCCATCGGGCATGTCCGAGACTGGGCTCCGCCGGGCTGGCACTGGGAGATGCTACCTTTCAGGACACGTAGCCTGGTAAGGAATCTAGGTCCCATCGTCGACCCAGAGCTTCTTTGGTGGCGGTCGCATGGTCCAGGTCTTGATCTTGAGGCGACCCCCAGGGGAGGAAGTGCGGAGGCGTGGGGGAGGAGGACGAGCATGTCCGCCGCTATATGTATATGTTGGAGGTCAGGTTTTCAATATCTGGCAGCATCTTCCGGGATGTCACCCGAGCTATGCTCCTGTGATGGTTCCTTCTCTTTGGGTGACGAGGGTCTAACTCGTCAATGCCCATTGTTATGGACCTGGGTTTTGGAGAAGGAGGGAGCGCTGGAGGCATCAATCGGCTAGCAAACAAGCACACAGGGACGCAAGTTTTACCCAGGTTTAGGCCTCGTAGAGGTCCCTACTTCTGCTTATCTGCTCTTGGAATTAACGAAGGAATCGAAGATTACAGGGGCGCGTAGATGCAATCTGGCGAGAGTTGTGGAAAATAAGGTGGTGATCGTCCTCCTCGCCGCCCCCTCCTAGCCTTTATATAGATAGGCTAGGTCTCGGGTAGCAGGTCAACTTGGTTACAAATTAGGGTTTTCCCTTTGAACTTTCTTTCTTATATTCTTATTGTCTTGCAAGTAATCGAGAGTCTATGGGCCACTCGAATTCTCCGTTGGGCCTTGGCAACGCCGTGGGCTTCTACCGTATCTGGACCGTATATACCAAACTCGAGTACCTGCAGGGTATACCCATGTCAATAGCCCCCGAGTGTCCAGTGGAATCGTAGATTCAACTAGAGACTTTATGAAGTCTTTCGAGTGCATGACTGAACATTTTCGAGTGTTCTGTTTGTGTCATAGGGATTGTGGATATACGTGCCTGATTTAACCAATGTATCGGTATCAGTTAACTGCCTTAGGGTAAAACAACGCAATCTAGTCAAACTCGAGTCCCCGGACTCGAATTTGGAAAAGTACTGGTGTAATTTGACTCAGGCCGCGGAGGTCTTACAGGAGTCGAATTCCAGTGTATAAGTGTGAGAACTCGACGCGTCTGTCAAGGCATGTTCATCGTACGTGTAGGCACGGATATGTTTCTGGTAGTGCACAGCAGATGCGTTGCTAGGTCTTATTCAGGTCTTATCTTGACGCTGTAAGCGCGGCATCCGAATTTTTTCATCGCGGAGATGATTCGGGTGACCCAGGAGACGCAGTCTCTTTGTAGGGAAAATATGAGGCGGAGTCGCGATGGCTTTCGAGTGTGGATGTTATCAACACATAGTGCGATGTACAAATAGTCATAGGGTGCACGGCCAGTGCTCCCTATGGGAGTAGCCCCTGAGTGCCTGGTTGAGTCGAAGACTCAAGCGGGGACTAAAGACCTTTTGGGACTACTATCGTCTTTTGTTGCTTGTTTCAGTCGAATTTGCTTCTAGCGCTCCCTATGGGAGTAACCCATAAATCACAATCGAAACGTAGTTTTGAGTGATTGGTTTGTCTTCAACGCTCATACATCTGCAGGAAAAAATAATCGTAGGGTGCGCGGCCAGCGCTCCCTATGGGAGTAGCCCCCAGGTGCTTGGTTGAGTCGAAGACTCGAGCAAGGACTAAAGTAGTCAAAAGTTTCTTCTGCTAGTGTCGATGACATCAGCACTAATGATGTGATGACCTCATTTGCCTTCTTGAGTGGCTTTGACAGGACGTGACAAGTTGTTTCAGCGGGACGCGACGAGTTGTAGGTCCCACTTTCTGACCTTGATTTGACCGGCCGTGTGTAATCCTCTGTTTAACTGTGTCTCCTTGATTTCCACGCGTAGTGGGAATAGTGGGTGGACGGTTTGTGCTTCATCTTCGCCACGTGTCAATGGCGATGTCTGCCACGCATGTAGTAGGGTTTCTCCTGGTCGTTGGATGGTATCTGCGAGGAAGTTAAGTAGTAGCGTAGCTGCGGTAATTTCCCCATCTGTCTTCTTTGCTCGCGCCTCCATCACCATTGCTGCTGTTTCTGCTTCCTTGTGCACTTTCTCTTTGCGGCACTAGACTAGCTTCGTGTCTTCCCCAGTTACTTCCTCCATTCTCACCACCATCAGAAGATGGGCAAGAAGAAGGGAGGCGCTGCTGCTGGGTCCGCGGCCCCCATTGCCGCCACAAGAAGAAGGGCGGCACCACCACTATGGGCACCAGCGCTGCCGGTGCTGGGAAGAAGAAGGGTGCGGGCACCCGCATCACCAACGGCGCTTGGCGTGCGTCCATCATCAAGCCCACCGGGCTGCATCTTCATCGTCGAGATGGAGTTCTTCCCTTCGTGGAAGACGACTCGCGAGTGCCCGACGAGGAGGTAATCCCTTGTCCCCCTCCTAGTTTCCGTGTGATGTTCCTTGCGTTCATCATCCGAGGTCTTTCTCTGCCCCTGCATCCTTTCTTTAGGGGCCTCCTTTGCTTCTATGGGCTCCAGCTGCATCAGCTGTCCCCAAATTCTATTCTCCACATATCCCGCTTCATTACTCTTTGCGAGTGCTGGCTCAGAGTCGAGCTGCACTTTGGCCTCTTTAAGAGGCTTTTTAAGCTGAAATGCTAGTCGGCTTCCGGTTTGGTAGTCTACAACATAGGAGGCTGCAGGATCCACATTGACTCCTCCGCCACCTACTTTGATATCAAGCTTACTGTGTCCGTCCAAGGGTGGAGAGACAAGTGATTCTACATCCGCGACTAGAAGGCCGATGGAGAGCACTACAGACTGGCGCCCTTCGATCCCGCGACACCGTGCAAGAGGAGGCGCTCTTCGCAGAATATCGTGATGCCTAGCGAGTCCGAGGAAATGGAGGTGCTGTATAAGCACGTTTGTGACCTCGAGAGTCGCATAGGCAAAGAAGAGGGAGGCTCTGCCCTTTTTCGCACATGGTTGCGCCGTCGTGTCCAGCCTCTGCAGGCCAGAGTCCATCCCATGTTCCGCTGTACCGGTGCGAACAATGCCACTCGTGTATCTGCCGATGGCATTTCTACGGGTGAGGTTGATAAGAGGGTGCGACTGGTGACCAAATACACCACCAAGGAGGTTCTCCCAGGCAAACCAGTCGTTCCTCCTTTTGACGCCTCAAACCCTCCTCCTGAGGTAGACTTGTATGACGAAGTGGCTTTCATTTTCGGTTGCCTTTTATGATGCTGTGATATATAATATTGTATCTTCCGAATGTAGGACTGGCAGGTGTCTCCAATTTGCCCCCTCGTCCTGAAGGGATTATCCCTCGCGAGGTGGATGAAGAGGACGAGTCAGAGTTGACCGTCCCAATCGAAGAGGAGGAGGGAGCCCCTGAGTGTAGCGACCCGGACACTTGCAAGCATTCCCGTAGTGAGGATTCAGATGTCTCATCGCCGACCACGCCAGAAGGCCCTTCTGTTGATGCAGAGGAGCCGATCCCCGCCGTTCCTATGCGCTCCATGGCTCCTCCTACCCGGAATAAACTGCGACTACCAAAGGAATCGTCGGAGTCAGAGGAGCACAACTTTGACTTCCATAAATTTGACTGGTGAGTTCGTGACTTTTGTCTTGGTTTCTCTTTTGGAGTCGCTTTCCCTGAAGTTTTGTGCTAGATGTGTTGTAGTCAAGCGACATCGTCGTCTTCTGGTGGCGTCCAATTTGTGAAGGAATCCGGAGTCGCAGACTCCAAGGCCAGGGAAGTTGCGCACATTGGCGGCCCACTCCGGGCACAACTCATCGAGTTCCCCACATGACGGGGGACACCAGGTGGTTGCCCGGATGACTGCGCAACAATTATCCTGGGAGTCCCTAGAGGACCATGTAAGCATCTCTTTGCTGTTTTGTTAGTCGAATATATACTTGGTGCTATTGCTGAACTTTGTTTTCTTCTAATGCAGCTCATCATGAAGGAAGCTGCACGCCTGGCGGAGCAAGTCCTGGACATGGGTCGACAGCATGCGCGGCTGGACAATCGCCATTGCGTTGTTGAAGGTTAGTTGTGCCTTTGTCTTTGACTTGGTGAAGCTTCTAGATTCGATTGATGATACGTCCTGCTTTTTGCAGTTGAGCATAACGAACTTCTGTGTCATGCTGCTTCACTTGAAAAGGCGCTTGCTGTGGCGGCAAAGAGTCGAAGCAATTGCAGCCCTATAGGATTCGCAAAAATGCAAGGAGGACTTGTGAAAGCGCGAAGAGGACTTGCGCTCCTCCAATGCCGAGAGGGATAAGTTGCTCGAGCAGCAGCTTTTCTCGATTGCGAAGTCCCTCTCAGGTACTCTTTCAACTGAACTTTCGTTGTTTCTTGCTTCAACATTGTATTATTGTGCTAACACTTTGCTGTATGTAGATGCCGGCAGCCTGAGCTTTGACGCCCAGGCCCTTCGTCGTGATGATGCATTGGCTGGTGCTGTCGTCGCAGTCGAAGACCGCAGCGCTTCCATTCAAGGGACGCTGACGAAGGCCAAGGGTGTGCTCAGTCGCATACGCAGGGATCTAACTCCCAAGGCTGAGCTGCTTGACAACCTTGAGGACCTGGTGGAATCCTTTCCTGGGGGTATTTCCATGGACTTCAGGAACACCCAGCGGTCTATCGGCGCGACAATGGCACTCGCGATGGTGCAAGCCCATGGGGTGGAGGTGGATCCCGTCGTGATTTCCAAGGCGATGCCCGTCGGCGCAGATGGCAAACAAGTAGTGTTTGCTCCCTTCACTGCTGGCTATGGTAAATATGGGCCACAACTCATCAATACAATCGCCAAATACTCTGAGGAGCTACAACGAGCGAAGAATGCGGCGAAGGATGCAGCATCAGGGGCTAGCATTGGTAAGTCTGTGGCATCATATACCGCCACAGATTCGACGAGGCCCCCGAAGTCCAAGTCGAAGTCGAAGAAGTAGGATGCTCCTTAGTAGCTATTCTGTAATAGTTGTAGCTATTTTTTGTGTTGAAACTATGTTTTTGTGGGAGTATCCCTGTCGAGACTTTGCCATTTCTAAATGCATTCGAGCCTTTTATCAATGTACTCTTGCGACCCTTATTTTTCTCTTGCTTGGTTTGTGATAGGGTACGTTGAGTGGTCCCTCGAGTGATCCTCGTGATCCTCCACCCACCGATGAGACCTCGGCACATCCGTGCTCAAGGGTGGATGAGTTGTCCCTGCTTTCGCGATTGCGTGATTGCTTGAAGCAACTGGAGCGTGAGTTGCCCATCCTCCGTGGTAGCGCGGATGTATGGAAGTCGAAGGCGGAGAAGGCTACCGCCCGCGAGCATTATCTCTTGGAGGAGGTGATGCAGTTGAGTGAGCAGTTCAAATGTTAGCTTTTTGCCTTCTTATCTTTTCTTTTAGTCGTGGCAATGCCTTGTCTTCATACTTTGCCCTTTTGTTTGGTGTAGTTGTCAGTGCCCGTCGTCCGCAGGATGAGAAGGACCGGATTGCTGTTCGAATGAATGATCTGACCCAGGAGCAACTACATGCGAGTGGGTACTTCTGGGTGGACCACGATCGTGCGATCATGCTTGCGACCTTGCAGGATCATGCTTCTCAAGTACTTCACTTTTTGAAGAAGGCGCAGTCTTGCCTTAAGCATATCTACCAAACGATGTTTCCGTTGGACGTCGTCCCTTCAAGCCTGTTGGCTCTTCTCGCGAAGTTCCAGGATTTGAGTGCGGTTCGCGAGTGCGTGCGACAGCAGTTGATAGCCGGTGCTAAGGCTGCATTGTCGCTGGTGCGACTGCATAGTCCCGATGTAGATGTTGCAGCTGTTGCCGCTGGGCCACCACCTCCGCGAGAAGGTATGACTTGGGACATGGTTCAACACTACCAAGCGGTTGATCGCCCAGCGGAAGACATTGTCGACTTCTTCGAGGGACAAACGAACATTCTTTTGTTGCAGTAGTAGCATGACTTGGTATCCTGTACATAATTGTACAAGTGTTGTAAAGTTTGAATGACTGTATTGGGTGCATTGAGCACCCGTGGATATGTGAAGAGCTTGTTAGCTTATGTGAGTTTGGAATGTGTTGAATGCTGCAGTTCCTTTTCGTCAGCCTGACATGTGTTTATCTCAGCGCCTTGCCAACCTGTCAGGTGCATTGCAGCTGGGTTGGTGTTTATCAAGGGTTCGATTAGTGCGTCAGCTACTCAGGATACTGCGATTAGTTCGTAGAACAAGGGTGTAAAGGGTGGTGCAACCCCCGAGTGAGGTACAATGTGTGGGTAAGTGGCCTGGCTTGATAGCCTTATTGGTAATGTAAAAATGAATATGGGTAGAATCGACACAGCTGCACAACGTTCCAAGGGTTGGAGTATGCCACTGATGACCCACAAGTATAGGGGGTGTATCGCAGTATTTTCGAGGGAAGTGAAACCCAATTTATTGATTCGACACAAGGAGAGCCAAAGTATATTTATAAGCCTTAACAACTGAGTTGTCAATTCAGCTGCACCTCGAAATAATCTTGCTCACAGCAGTTTATCGGTAGCAACCGTTTTGTAGTAGGAATAGTAAAGTAGCAGAAATAGTAAAGTAAAGCCAGTAGTAACAACATCAGTAAACAGTAGGATTCGAGTGCGGTAGGCATAGGGATGGATGGACGGGCGTTGCATGGACAAGACAATTCACATAGCAATCAGAACATAGGGCAGTTGCAGATAAATAAGATAAAGCATCCAAGTACTAGATAATCTTAGGCATGTGTCCCATATATAGTCATACGTGCTCACAATGAGAACTTGCACAACATCTTTTGTCATGCCAGCCCGTTTGTAGGGGGGCTCAAGGGAACTACTAGAAATTAAGGTGCTCCTTTTAATAGAGCACCGGAGCAAAGCATTAACACTCTGTGAACACATGTGATCCTCACATCAAAGCTATTCCCTCCGGTTATCCCGATTTCTATCACTTCGGGGCCATTGGTTCCAGACAACAATCTGTGTATACAACTTGCAGGTAAGACCAAAAACAATACTATCATAATGAATCAATAACATGTTCAGATCTGAAATCATGGCACTCGGACCCTAGTGACAAGCATTAAGCATAACAAGTCGAAACAAAGTCAAAAAAAGCACTAATAGTAGATACTAGGCACCATGCCCTAACAATCTGATGCCATTACATGAACGATCTCATCCAATCCCTACCATCACCAAAGCCTACAGCGGGGGATTACTCACTCATAGATGGGGGAAACATGGATGGTCGATGGAGAAGCAATGGTGATGATGATGGCGATGATCTCCTCCAATTCCCTGTCCTGACAGGGTGCCAGAATGGAGTTTCTAGTTCCGAATCGTGGAATCTAGTGGCGGCGGCAGAGCGGAACTCCTTCTGGAAAACAACGAAACCCCCTAAGTTTTTAGGTTAGAAGGCATCTTATAGGCGAAGAGGGAGACCGAGGGGGTGTCTGGGGCGGCCAGACCACCCCCTGGCGCGGCTAGGTCTAGCCCGCGCGACCAGGTGGTGTGGCCTGGGCCCATCCCCCCTCCGTCTCGTATTCTGGCTCCGAGAGTATTCTTGTGAAATAGGATTTTTGGCATATTTTCCGGGATTTTTCCTGATAGTTGATTTTCTGCACAAAAACTAAACACCAAGGCAATTCTGCTGAAAACAGCGTCAGTCCATGTTAGTTGCATCCAAACCACACATGTTTAGAGGAGAAACAATAGCAAAAGTGTTCAGGAAAGTAGATACGTTTTGGACGTATCAACTCCCGCCAAGCTTAGCTTATTGCTTGTCCTCAAGCAATTTAGTTGAAAACTGAGTGTGATAAAAGAAACTTTCACAAACACATTTGCTTCATATGATGTATATATTCTCAGCATGTGATCAACTACTTAGACAATTCATAATAAAGAGTATGAACTAAGTTTACTTAATAGGCAATGCAAGCTATGAATAGATTCCAACTCAAAAATAATAAGTAGCATGAAGCATAAACATAAGCAACATTACAATGCTCATAACAAGGTATGATAGAGTGGTATCCCGCTTGCCTTTTTATTGTAAATACCAAGGCACCTCTGAAGTCAAGGTGAAGACTACAAGTAAAGATATCAAAGATACAAGCATCAAAGTCATAACACAAATGATCAAATTTTGAGACAAGCACATTACACTAAGAATGACAACTATGATCTCAAGAAGGTGCTCGTAGAATAAGTGAAGACCCAACAAGGAAATGAGAAAGGTTTTGAATAGTTTGAAAGGCTTCCAAATGCTGAAACTATGGTACTCATTAGCTTTGGGCTCTCATTGCCCCTATCATAAGCATCTTTAATATGGTTAAGGTGAAAGTGAGGTCCAATCTGAGTTATATGCTTGACAGACTATAAACTGGAAATCCCATGTACCTTGAGTACGAGGGCCGCTCCTCATGCTACTCAACTTTAGTTATCGGTAAGTTCTTGTCATCATAAATACGTGCGTATCATAGAGAACCGCCAATGGGGTACCCCTTGCCCGATGATACGGAAGAATCCCCATATCAAAATGACAAGGCAAGCAGACAATGAGTATCTCAGCAATCTCCTTATTTACCATGGGAAAATGGTGCTTTTTCCTCTCTTTCCTCTTTTCTCATATCTTTTTTTTCTTTTTCTCAATAGCTATCTCTTTTTTTATAAGAAGAATGCTTCATAGATACTCATTATGGTTACGCTGCAGGTTTCCACCATGATTAGGCATGGATTAGACCGGCAGGCCAGTCGTTTCTCTAACACACATGCATAACTCCATGGACTTACAAGCTCCCCTTTTATTTCACACCGACGACATCCGTAAACAAAAGAGCATGATATCAACTGGGTATATATTTACAGGTGTTGAAAGTGTTCCCCATGATAGCACGGTTCTGCTAATCCCCAGCCTATAATTTGCAAGCATATAACTTTCATGGACAATCACAATGGTTCAGGTTTATTAAGTGCAGGAAATAAAGTGTGCCATCAAGTTCGTGAGAGGTTTACTAACTAACTTTCTCATAACAAGCAAACATTTTATTCGGAAGAAAACAAGGCATATTGAATATGCACGGAAATAGCAAATGATGCTAATAGGTAGGTATGGTGGACACTTTTGACAATATTTGGGTTTAGGGAATTGGAAACACGAGTAAAACATACTCAGTGTAAATGAAGGCTAGCAATAGTAAGGGAGCGACAAACGAGAGAGCAATAGCTGTCATAATCATGCTTGCAACAAAACAGGACTAATCATCGCATGAAAGTGATTCAAGACCCTCAAGGCAAAATAATTCATCGAGGCTTAACTAATTATTTCAGTCATATGCATGCATGAGCATGTGCCAAGTCAATTCAAGTGAAACATTCAGAGGAGGATACCACGGTGTCATACCAAGTTATGAATAGAGTAATGCAAGCAAACATTCATATGACATGCTACAAACTATTAGCAAGCTAGAACTAATCATAAAAAAGCAAGAACTACTAAGCATCCATAAATAACATACACCCTACATGAACAGACTAAGCATGCCCACTATGATGAGTATATGTACAAAAATGAAAAAATAGAGTTCTTTACCAGCCTCTTACCACATCTCAAGTTGTCATTAATCCTCATTATTGCCCTTCACTTGTGTGGCTTGAATAATAACATGAAACCAAATTCCACTGAGGACTGCTGAACCCTGCAACAAAACTCACAAAACCAAAGAAGAACAACAAATATTTTTGGTGTTTTCGATTTTTTAAAACAAGAACCAAATAGTAAGTACAAGCAAAGCAAAATCTTTTTGGGTTTTTCGAATAGTTCAAACAAAGAAAAAAGGGAAAAGCAAACCAAGGCAAAAAGAAGAAGAAGCAAACAAAGAGAAAGAACAGAAATATTTTTGGTGTTTTTGTGTTTTAGAAAGCAAAAGCAAAGAAAGAACAAAAACTAAAAAGAGAAGGAAACATGAATATACAAAATACCGACGCAAAATGATATGGAGATGAGTGCGATGTCGGCGTACCTCCCCCCAAGCGTAGACTTTTGGCCTAAGTGGGTATCAACCCCAAGCTGGCCAACATGAAGTGTCTCTGTTGTATGACGAGGAGGTACCCTCGTCCTGGTGCGAGCTCGAGTACGTCCCTTCATAGTGCACAGAGTAATCGTAGGAGGGCACACCCTCCTGGTGCTGCCCGTGGAACCCCAGCAAGCGGAGCTGCTCGTCCACCTCCTCCTTGGAGCGCGACCACGGTCTCCTGTGAACACTAAACAAAGTAGATTGCGGCAAAGGGATCTCCCTCTCATCCCCGTCATAAACAACATCCTATATACTAGACTGTCCAAATCAGAATCAGCAGTGACAAAGTGATGTGTTTTCATAGCAGCAAGGTCAAGCCTTTGTGGTGCCAATATAGTATCATTAGGGTCCACTGAAAGCTCTAATGCATTGACCATATGTGAAGCAATGATGCCCCCATAGATAGGCCCCCTAGAAGCTAGGCGGTGAGCAATAAGCGAGCCAAGGTTGTACCGAGTATCATTGTTGAGCGCAGCAGCAAGGAAAGCTAAATGATAGTTGGAGATATTACTCGTATTCTCTCTACCCAGAATGCTAGTAGCAACATAATATGCAAAGTATCTAAGAGCAGGGAGTTGGATGTTTCTTATCTTTCCACGCTGAGCTACGTGGTCATCATCATTGGTCACCCCTCGGTAAAGCTCTAGCAAATCAGCGGGTCGCCCTTGAATCTTCTTCACGATTCTTGTGATGCTTACACCTACAATACTGCAAAATCTTTCCAATGACATGGTAAAGGCAGATTATAAATTCTGAAAGAGATAGTTGAATGATAGGGCGTGTTAGTAAACACGAAGCTCTCAACAAAAGTCTTGGTGAGCATATCGTATTGCTCACTCTCATCTTGCATGTATGAGGTCAAACCAACCCTCTGAATCAGTAGTAAGAAATCATCAAGAATCCCTGCAGCTTGTAAGAAAGTAAAACAAGGAAAAGATGATGGGTGAGCATCCCCATTATCTCCTTCATTACCAATACGAGGTGCAATGAGATGCTCGTTGTATGATGGCCTGAACTGAGAGGATGATCTTGAGGGCCTTGACCTCCTAGGTGCATCCCTCTCAAATATTTCTCCAAAGGTACGGTTATTCATGTTTGACATTCTAAAATTTAAACATCTATTAAACAAGTGATTGCAAAGTGAATATAATGAAGGGCACTACTCATAGGGACTTGTAAGAGGCCTAAACATGCATAAAAACTATATCTCTAAGCATCAAACAAGCTTACAATATCTCATAACCTATCACCTACAGCAGCAAAATACTCAAGATATAAACCACTAAACACAAATCTACTTGGACAAGCGGATGAGTCACATACCGGAGAACAAATGCTCCAAATTTCAGCAATAAAGATGGGCTGAGCAAGGAGATAGAAAAATCAAGGGCAAGCACAGCAAGAACGCGATTTTGAGCAATGAACTGGTGTCTACTCTAGAGAGAGAAGAAAGTGGCAAGTGAGAGAGTGAGTGAAGGGCAAGGGGTGGCCCACCCCATAGGTAGGCTCGCCCCAGGGCTGGCCGCGCCACCAGGTGGTGTGCCTGCCTGGTGGCCCCCATGGTACCTTCCAGGCACTCCCCTGCCCCTTTTTTCACGTAAAAATTTAGTATGAATTTTCTGGAATTTTTTGAGACACTTTATTTTTGGGCAATTTTCAGGCATAGATGAATGATTTTCTGACAGAAAGATTTTTTTGGAATGATGCAAAGACAAAACAAGGCTAGGACTTCAGAAGTTCTAAGACACTCTAACAAGCAAGCAACTAACAATAGAAAAGAAAACTAAACGAAAGAAAAAACTAAAATGGATAGAATAGAAGTAAGCGGAGATAATCATGGTGAAAACATTGTTTTGTTCAATGAAATCCTTTTGTTAACAAGGTTGATCAAGTCTTGTTACCAAAACAATTTTATATGAAACAAAACTTTGTATTCCACTAATGATTATGTTACCTCAACTTTGATAACAATGGTCCCAATCATAATTGTTTCAAATTTTTGTCTTAGTATGGGACAATATATTTCCCCAACTTGAATGCCCTCAACATGTTCAATTGAATTCAAACCATAAGTCCAATCAATCTTCTTGGGGAAATAGACAGTATGCTCCTTGTCATTAACATTGAAAGTCACCTTTCCTTGATTACAATTAATAACAGCTCCTGTAGTATTAAGAAAAGGTATCCCAAGAATAATAGACATATTATCATCTTCAGGCATTTCAAGCACAACAAAATCAGTCAATGTCAAGCAATTATGAGCCACTTGAACAGGTACATCCTCACATATACCAACAAGAATAGTGGTAGATTTATCAGCCATTTGCAAAGATATATCAGTTGGTATTAGTTTTTCAAGTTGAAGTCTCTTATAGAGAGAGAAAGGCATAACACTAACTCCAACTCCCAAATCACACAAAGCAGTTGTAACATAACTATTTTTAATAGAGCAAGGGATAGTTGGAATCCCTGGGTCTCCAAGTTTCTTTGGAACCTTACCATTAAAGGAATAATTAACAAGCAAAGTAGAAATTTCTTCATTAGGGATCTTCCTTTTATTTGAGACAATATCCTTCATGTATTTTGAATAAGGAGGCAATTTAATAGCATCAGTCAAAGGAATTTGCAAGAATAAAGGTTTCATCCACTCACAAAACTTGTTATAGTGTTCATCTTCCTTTGACTTGTGTTTCTTATCAGGGAAAGACATAGGTTTTTGGACCCAAGGCTCTCTTTCACTACCATGTTTCTTAGCAATAAAATCTTCTTTTGTGTATTTAATATCCTTAGTGTGCTTTTCAGGTTCTTCTTCAACTTTTTCTTTATCAGGAACATCATCTTCTTCATTGCCACTTTCAGTTTCAGCATCAGAGATAGATATACTATTAGGATCTTTAGCAGGTTTAGAGGGTTCTACAATAGTTTTATGTTTCTTTTTTATTTTCTTACGAGTAGAACCACTATTTTTAGCTTGTAGAGAATCCTGCTCAATTCTTTTGGGATGCCCCTCAGGATATAGAGGATCATGGGTAGCAGCACCACTTCTTGTTCTAATCTCATAAGCATGTTTTTCTTTAGCATCATTAACTAGCAAGTATTTTTGCACTTTAATAAGTTGATCTATTTGAGTTTGAACCATTTGAAAGTGTTTAACAATCATTTTGACATCATTAGAGTTTCTTTCCACAATATCTTTTAACTCAACAATAGCTCTAGAGTTTTCCATTAAAATTATCTTGCTTAACAATAAAAGTATCGAATTATTCTAAGAATTAATCAGGAGGTTTAGAGTACGGGATATCACCTTCATCAAAGTGTTGGAGAGAGTGTACCTCAGTAGTGGATGAATGGGGAATTGGCTTACATAATTCTTCTATAGGAGGTAAATTCTTGACATCGGCAACTTTAATTCCCTTCTCCTTAAGACATTTCTTAGCTTCCTTCATCACTTCATCATTTAATTCAATAACTTCCCTCTTCTTAGATGATGGTATAGGCGCCGGTATAGGTGGTTCAGGTATAATTGTTTCAGGTATAGCTAGTTCAGGAGGAGTCCAATCTTCATAGTTCTTCCTTATTTTAGCCATTAATTCCTCAGCTTCCTTGGGTGTCCTATTCCTGAAAACATAATCAGCACAACTATCTAGGTATGTCCTAGATTCTTCAGTTAGTCCATTATAAAATATATCAAGAAGCTCATTCTTAGGTAATGGACTTCCAGCCTGTGCATGAATCAAAGCACAAAACCTTGCCCAAGATTCAGGCAATATATCTTTTCTCCCTCTTTAAAATCAAAAATTTCCTGCAAAATAGCATGTCTAGCACTAAGAGGAAAATATTTCTGCAGGAAGGTACAAATCAAGCAATCAGGGCTATCAATAGATCTAGGAGGTAAATTACTAAACCAAGTTTTAGCATCCCCTTTCAGTGAAAAGGGGGAAATCTTAGCAACAAAGTAAGTACGCATCTTAATATCATCAGAAAACAAGCCACTCATGGTAGAAAGCTCAGTAATATGTGCTACCGCACTTTCATTCTTAGTTCCACAAAAAGGTTCTTTCTCAACAATAGCTATGTAAGATAGATCAAGAGAGAAATCATAATCTTTATCTTTAATGTTTATGGGAGAAGCAGCAAACTTAGCAATAGGAGACAATTTGGGTCTAATAGTACGCCTCTCAAGGAGACTCTTAGCAGCGCTCCTATCATGGGTGTTTTTACATTCTTTAATAAATTCATCGGTCATCTCAACATAACCGTCTTCAATATCATATCTCTCACTAGACACAGGTGAACTAACAGGTGTAGTAGTGTCTTCATTAGGAGTTTCAGTATTTCCAACTATAGTTCTAACAATCGTAGCATCTAGGAAAGGACCTAATGAACCACTCTTATCAAGCACAGTAGAAGCAGCATCATAAGTATCAGAAGTTTCAGATTCAGCAGTAGTAGAAGTGTGTGTAGCATGTGTATGTGGTGGTGTAATGAGCTTACTCATAACAGATGGTGAATCAAGAGAAACAGAGGTGTTCAGAACCATACCTTTTCTTGTAGTGGATGGTAAAATAGGAACCTTGCCATCACGAGACTTACCCATGATGGATGGATGGCAGCGAACAATAATGAATCCAAGTGAACTTGATAAATAAAGCTATGCTCCCCGGCAACGGCGCCAGAAAATAGTCTTGATGACCCACAAGTATAGGGGGTGTATCGCAGTATTTTCGAGGGAAGTGAAACCCAATTTATTGATTCGACACAAGGGGAGCCAACGAATATTTATAAGCCTTAACAACTGAGTTGTCAATTCAGCTGCACCTGGAAACAAAATTGCTCACATCAGTTTATCAGTAGCAACAGTTTTGTAGTAGGAATAGTAAAGTAGCAGCAATAGTAAAGTAAAGACAATAGTAACAACAGCAGTAAACAGTAGGGTTCGAGTGCGGTAGGCATAGGGATGGATGGACGGGCGTTGCATGGACAAGACAATTCACATAGCAATCAGAACATAGGGCAATTGCAGATAAATAAGATAAAGCATCCTAGTACTAGATAATCCTAGGGATGTGTCCCATATATAGTCATACGTGCTCGCAATGAGAACTTGCACAACATCTTTTGTCATTCCAGCCCGTTTGCAGCGGGGCCTCAAGGGAACTACTGGCAATTAAGGTGCTACTTTTAATAGAGCACCGGAGCAACGCATTAACACTCCATGAACACATGTGATCCTCACATCAAAGCCATTCCCTCCGGTTATCCCGATTTCTATCACTTCGGGGCCATTGGTTCCAGACAACAACGTGTGTATACAACTTGCATGTAAGAACAAAAACAATACTATCATAATGAATCAATAACATGTTTAGATCTGAAATTATGGCACTCGGGCCCTAGTGACAAGCATTAAGCATAACAAGTCGCAACAAAGTCAAAAAACACACTAATAGTAGATACTAGGCGCCATGCCCTAACAATCTGATGCCATTACATGAACGATCTCATACAATCCCTACCATCCCCATAGCCTACAGTGGGGGATTACTCACTCATGGATGGGGGAAACATGGATGGTCGATGGAGAAGCGATGGTGATGATGGTGATGATCTCCTCCAATTCTCCGTCCCGGTAGGGTGCCAGAACGGAGTTTCTAGTTCCGAATCGTGGAATCTGGTGGTGGCGGCGGAGCGGAACTCCTTCTAGAAAAATGACGAACCCCCCTGAGTTTTTAGGTCACAAGGCATCTTATAGGCGAAGAGGGAGACCGAGGGGGTGTCTCGGGTGGCCAGACCACCCCCTGGCGCGGCCAGGCCTAGCCCGCGTGGCCAGGTCGTGTGGCCTGGGCCCAGCCCCCCTCCGTCTCGTATTCTGGCTCCGGGAGTCTTCTCGTGAAATAGGATTTTTGGCATATTTTCCGCGATTTTTCCTGATTGTTGATTTTCTGCACAAAAACTAAACACCAAGGCAATTCTGCTGAAAACAACGCCAGTCCGTGTTAGTTGCATCCAAATCTTTAAGGCGATAGGCGCCACCTGGGAAACAATAGAAAAAGTGTTCGAGAAAGTAGATATGTTTTGGACGTATCAGCGACTCCTGTCTTGAAGTCTTTAAGGCGATAGGCGCCACCTGGGATTACTTCTGTAATCACGTATGGTCCCTCCCAGGGGGACTCGAGCTTTAGATGCCCTTGTTGCTTCAATTGCAGGACCAGGTCTCCTTCAATGAAGGACCTGGGGCGTAGCCTTCTGCTGTGGTAGTAGCGGAGACTTTGTTGGTAGATTGTCGATCTCTCCGCTGCTATTTCTCGTGCCTCGTCAAGGAGGTCGACGGAGTCTTCGAGTGCAAGGGTTGACTCCTTCTCGCTATAAGCAACCACCCGTGGGGCTTTGTAGCGTACCTCTGCGGGTAGCACCGGTTCGGCTTCGTGTACCATGAAGAACGGAGTGTATCTTGTAGTGTTGTTTGGAGTTATGCGCAGGCTCCAAAGTATAGATTGCAGTCCGTATGGCCAGCATCCAGCGGCTTGTTCGAGTGGACGAAGGAGTCGCTTCTTGATTGCACCGCAGACGAGGCCGTTGGCCTTTTCTACTTGACCGCTGGTCTACGGGTGTGCCACCGAGGCATAGCTTATGTTGATTCCCAGGTTTTCGTAGAATTCTTGGAACTCCTTAGATGTGAAGTTTGTCCCATTGTTTGTGATGATGCTATGTGGCACTCCAAAGCGGTAGAAGATGGATTCGAAGAACTTGACAGCGCTGGGTCCTGATTGATTTGTCACCGGCGTGGCCTTAATACATTTGGTGAACTTGTTTACTGCGACTAGGAGGTAGACGTAACCTCCTCGCGAGGATCTTGGGAGCTTGCCGACCATGTCGAGTCCCCACTGTGCGAAGGGCCAAGATAATGGTATGGGCCGAAGTTCCGCGACAGGTGCGAGAGGTTTGTCTGTGAATTGCTGGCAAGCGTTGCAGCACTGGACGATGTCCTTGGCGTCGTGTGTGGCCGTGGGCCAGTAGAATCCACCTCGCAGAGCTTTGGCAACAAGGGCGCGACTGCCAGCATGGTGCCCGCAAGTGCCTTCGTGGATGTCTAGGAGGACAGCCCTTCCGTCCCCATTGGAGACGCATCGTTGGAGTACTCCTGTGATGCTGTGCTTGTATAGTTCACCGTTGACGAGGGCGAATGCTTTGGATCATCGCGCGATGTGTCGCGTGTTAGTCGGGTCATCTGGCAGTCTCTTGCTGAGTAGATATGTGATGTAAGGTTTGTGTCCAAGATGGCTCGATCATCATGACACCCATTGGTCCTTCGAGTCCTGTATCGAGCTCCAGGTCGTCGAGTGCCATTGGCTCGTTAGGTGGCATAGCCCCCGAGTCCGTTGACGTGCTTGCTTTGTTCGTTTGAGCCTTGGGCTTGATGGAGCATTCGCATATGTGCTCGAGAAATACCCCAAGTGCTATGGGGGCGCAGGTGGAGGCAATATTGATGAGTAGATCCGCCTCTTCATTGCTTTCGCGGCCCACATGTCGCAGCTTGCAGCCGTTGAAGTCCCCTTCGAGTGTGTCGTAGAGGTCACGATAGGTGATCATGTTTTCGCTCAGTGCGTCGCACTCGTGCATCCTTTGGTTGACCACCAGTTTGGAGTTGCCGTAGATGATGAGCCTCTTGGCGCCATAGGATTTCACCATCCGCATCCCATGGATTAGATCCTCGTACTCAGCTTCATTGTTGGAGGCGGTGAACTGCATTCCCAGAATGTATTTCAGCTTGTCTCCCTAGGGCAAAGTCAGTATGACACATGCGCCAGCGCCGTCCTTTCGTTTGAACCCATCAAAGTGCATTGTCCAGAGATAGGACATATCTGGCTTTTCAGGGAGCTGGTTCTCCATCTAGTGTACGAGGAAATCGGGGAGGACTTGCAACTTACCCGGTGGAGATGTCTCGTGGAGATAGTTCGATTCCCCAAAGCGCGACTCGCCCGATGGCATCAGGGTTATTGAGGATGTGCCCGAGCAGGGCGTCGTTAACCACCACGATTGGGTGCTCCTGGAAGTAGTGGCGCAGTCGCCTGGCTGTCATGAATATGCCGTATGCCAGCTTCTGGTAGTGCGGGTACCGCTGCTTTGTTGGCGTGAGCACCTCGCTGAGGTAGTAGACCGGGTGCTGGACCCCGTGGACCTTGTTTTCTTCGGCTCGTTCCACCACAAGCACCGTGCTGATCACCTGATTGGTGGTGGAGATGTAGAGTAGTAGTGGTTCCTTTTCGCGAGGTGTCACTAGTACTGGCGAGGTGGATAGTAGACGCTTGAGGTCTTCGAATGCTTCTTGCGCCTCGTCTGTTCACTCGAACTTGTCAGTTTTGTGGAGTAGTTGATATAAGGGCAGCGCCTTTTCGCCCATGCGACTGATGAATCGACTGAGCGCCGTGATTTGCCCACCCAGCTGTTGGACGCCTTTTACGTTATTTGGCTTCTCCATGGCCAGTATGGCCTTTATTTTCTTCGGGTTTGCTTCGATCCCTCTCACGGAGATGAGATACCCGAGTAGCTGCCTGGATGGCACGCCGAAGGCGCATTTATCCGAATTGAGCTTGATCCGATAGCGGTCGAGGTTGGCAAAGGTCTCGCGGAGATTGTCGATTAATGAGGCCTCCTCGGTTTTGATGACGATGTCGTCAACGTAGACTTGGATGGTGCGACCAAGTTGATACTTGAGGCAGGCCTACATGCACTGCCAATAGGTAGCTCCTACGTTTTTTAGCCCAAAGGGCATGGTGTTGTAGCAGAATACGCCGAAAGGCGTTGTAAATGTTGTCTTCTCTTGATCTTCCTCCTTCATTCGAATTTGATTGTAGCCTGAGTAGGCGTCGAGGAAGCAGAGGTGTTCACATCCCGCGGTGGAGTCGATTATTTGATCAATTCGCGGCAGCGAGAAGTGATCCTTTGGGCAGTGCTTATTCAAAGAAGTGAAGTCCACGCACATCCGCAGGATATCCTTGTCTTTTTAGGCACAAGCACGGTGTTAGCGAGCCATGTGCTTTCCTTCATCTTGTGTATAAAGTTTGCGTCGAGGAGTCTGTTGATCTCCATTCCAACCGCTTTTGCTCTAGGCTCAGACAGTCGCTGAATTGTTTGTTTGACTGGCCTTGCATCTGGATTCACATTGAGTGCATGCTCAGCGAATTCCCTGGGTACCCTTGGCATGTCCGCTGGACACCAGGCGAAGATCTCCAAGTGCCCATGGAGGAATTCGACGAGCGCGAGTTCCTATGCGGAACTCAAGTTGTTGGGAATGAGGGTCATCTTGGTCGAGTCCGTTGGGTGGACCTGGACTTTCTTCGTGTGCAACGATGAGTCGAAGGATAGATCGGGTGAACTTGGCCTGCTCAGGGAAGGCAGACTGTTGTCTGTCGACTCCTTTAATCTTGTGAGTTCCTCCTGCATGCCGAAGGACTGGATGACTCTGTTGAATTCCCTGTCGCAGCTGTCGGACCTCTCGAAGTTGCCATTGATTGTGATTATGCCGTTTGGACCTGGCATTTTCATCTGTAGGTAGGCGTAGTGCGGCACTACCATGAACCTTGCGAATGTGACACGTCCGAGGATGCAGTTGTATTGCGAAGGCCAGTCGATGACTTCAAAGTCGATGCGCTCTCCCTGAAAATTTTGCAGCGTACCGAAGATGACGTCGAGGTTGATTTTGCCCTAGGGATATACACCCTTCCCTGGGACGATGTCGTGGAACGTAGTGTCTAAAACTTCCAGACAAGTCAGGGGTATCCTCATCGCTCGCAGGGTAATTGCAAACATGAGGTTAATGCTGCTGCCCCCATCGATGAAGACACGACTCATGTCGAAACCCCCAATCTGCGCCTCGAGTACAAGGGGACAGTGGCCTGGACGAGGAACTTGGCGCGGGTGGTCGCGCCTGTCGAAGGTGATGCAGGAGTCGCTTCCACTGAGGTACTCAATGGTGGAAGGTGGGGAGTTTATCGCGAAGTTAACTTGGCGAGTGATACGTTGCTAACGTATCCATAATTTTTGATCTCCCATGCTTAGTTTTATCTACTTTCTTATGTTTTGTCCACACTTTGGAGTACTTTTTATACACTTTCTTGGACTAACCTATTAACAAGGTGCCATAGTGCCAGCTGCCTATTTTCTGCTATTTTTGGTTCTAGGAAAGTTAAAAGAATAAATATTCTTGGAATTGGACGGGACAAAAGCCAAAGTCAGTTTTTCACCGAGGGGTACACGGAGCCAGAATAAGATACGGAGAGGGCCAGGGGCGGCCACACCACCTAGCCACGCTGCCAGGCCTAGCCCACGCCAGGGGGTGGTGCGGCCACCCAGGGCAGCCCCTCGGCCTCCCCTTTCGCCTATAAGATGCCTCCGATACAGAAACCTTAAGTACCTGATCAAAGTTCCACGAAAGAGTCTATAGCCACCGTCATCTCCATCCCTAGATCGGGAGGGATCTGAAGCTCTTCCCGGCACCCTGTCAGAGGGGAGAATTCACCCTGGAGGCCTTCTTCATCACCATGCAAGCCTCTGGTGTGATGCATGAGTAGTTCATCCCTGGACTACGGGTCCATGTAGTAGCTAGATGGTTGGTTCTTCTCCTTTGTGCTATCATGTTTAGATATTGTGAGCTCCATTCATGATCAAGATCATCTATTTGTAATCCTACATGTTGTGTTTGCGGGGATCCGATGGATATTGAGATGCTATTTCAGATTGATTATTGATTCAATCATGTCTTTGTTATTTGTGACCTTGCATGCTTTCCGTTGTTAGTAGCTATCTTGGCCAAACAACAATCCTTTGTTCATAAATCTCTAAGGTACTAGATGTGTTGTTCTAGCATGGTTATGAACATATTTCTTTAAGACTCCCATGAACCTCTCGAAAGGGAACATATTGTGTAGAAACACAGGACCGAGAATTCTAATCTCTTCGACTAGGTGAACTAGGAGGTGCGTCATAATATTGAAGAAGGATGGCGGGAACAACAACTCGAAGCTAACCAGACATTGGTCCACATCAATTTGTAACCCTGCTAGACATTCTTGATCGATTACCTTCTGAGAAATTGCATTGAGGAATGCACATACCTTCACAATGGCTAGTCGAACATTTTCCGGTAGAATTCCCCTCAATGCAACAGGAAGCAATTGCATCATAAGCACGTGGCAGTCATGAGACTTTAGGTTTTGAAATTTTTTCTCTTTCTTATTTACTATTCCCTTTATATTCGACGAGAAGCCAGACGGGACCTTGTTACTGAAAAGGACTTCAAAAAATATTTCCTTCTCTTCTTTGGCAAGCCCTTGAAACTTCCCTGGATGTTTGCCGTATCGTCCTTTATGATGTTGCTGGTCCTCCCGTGCTGCCTGGGTATCTTTTGACTTCCCATACAAGCCTATGAAGCCTAGAATATTCATGCAAAGATTCTTCTGTCCGTCGGCATCTTTCGGAACAGGTTGTCCTCCAAGACCCTTTCCAAAGATTACATCCAAATCCTTGACCATACCAAATACATTAGCTCTAGTACAGGGGACAGGCTTCGTCCGGGTTTCTCCCTTGCCATTGAAATGCTTGCCTTTCTTCCTTAATTGATGACTTGGCGGAAGAAAATGACGATTGTACGGGTACACATTCTTCCTACATTTATCCAGATATATACTTTCAGTATCATCTAAACAGTGCGTGCATGTATTGTATCCTTTATTCGTCTGTCCGAAAATGTTACTAAGACCAGGCCAATCATTGATGGTTACGAACAACAACGCTTGTAGGTCAAATTCCTGTTGTTTGTGCTCGTCCCACACACATCACCTGGTTTGGCCCACAACTATAAAATTTCATCAACTAATGGCCTTAGTTACACATCAATGTCGTTGCCGGGTTGCTTCGGGCCTTGGATGAGCACTGGCATCATAATGAACTTCCGCTTCATCCACAACCAAGGAGGAAGGTTGTAGATACATAGAGTCATGGGCCAGGTGCTATGACTGTAGTTCTGCTCCCTAAAAGGATCTATGCCATCGGTACTTAGACCAAACCATAAGTTACTTGCATCACCAGCAAAGTCCGGGAAATACCTCTCGATTTTTCTCCACTGCTGACCATCAACAGGGTGCCTCAACTTCCCGTCTTTCTTACAGTCTTCCATGTGCCATCGCAACAACTTTGCATGCTCTTTGTTTCTGAACAAACGTTTCAACCGTGGTATTATAGGAGCATACCATATCACCTTGGCAGGAACCCTCTTCCTGGGTGGCTTGCCCTCAACATCGCCAGGGTCATCTTTTCTGATCTTATAACGCAATGTAGTGCAGACCGGGCATTTATCTGTATTCTCGTACTTCTCACTGCGATAGAGGATGCAGTCATTAGGGCATGCATGTATCTTCTGCACGTCTAATCCTAGAGGGCAGACAACCTTATTTTCTTTGTACGTACTGGAGGGCAATTCATTATTTCTTGGAAGCATCTTCTTCATTATTACCAGCAACTTTTCAAATACCGAGTCAGTCACACCGGTCTCTGCCTTCCACTTCAACATTCTAGTGTGCTACCCAGCTTCTTCTGGCCATCTTCACAAGTTGGGTACAATAATTTGTTGTGGTCCTATAACATCTTCTCGAACTGCAACCTCTCCTTTTCTGTGCCGCACTCTCGGCTTTGCATCAGAAATGACCCGACCAAGATCATCAGCGGGCACATCTTGTTCCCGTTCTTCTTCATTATCTTCCATTATGGTATAAGCGTATTTAGGAAACATAGATCGGTAGTTGTCATCATCGTTATCTTCTTCATCGCCGTCCTCCGTCATAACCCCTCTTTCTTCGTGCTTGGTCCAAACATTATAGTCAGACATGAAGCCAGACCGAAGCAGGTGGCTCTGAATGACTCTTGAGGAAGTGTGAGCCTGCTCATTCTGACATTCAACACATGGACAACACATAAAACCATCCCGCCGCTTGTTCGCCTCGGCCACAAGGCGAAAAGAACGCACGCATTCTCTGTAAGCGTCAGAGCGTCGGTCATCGTACATCCATGGATGACTCATCTGCATCATATAACCATATATATCAAACAAAATCATGATGATAAAATTACTACCGCGTAGTCTAAATGAAAAAATACCTCCTAACCTTTTAGGACACCTGGAAACAAAGATGAGAAAACTTAAGTGTGGCTCTGGCACCTCATATCATGTTTTGTCTTGTGGGAACTCAAGTGGCATCATACTATTAGGCATTTAACCGAACACCTCTAGTGCATATTAAGAAAAAAATTAGCACAAAGTTATACCCACCTGACATAGGAAAAAAACAGGAGATAGTGGAGGGTTGGGTGCAGTATATATAGGGACAGACTATTAGTCCCGATTTGAGAGACAAATCGGGACTAATAGTTCTGCCAGGAGCACGCGGGCGTACCCAGACCCATTAGTCCCGGTTTGTATCTCAAACCGGGACTAATGGTCCCTTACGGGCCGAGACAAAGGACATCGGTGTCCTCGGGCTGTCTGGTTCGGAATATTAGTCCCCGCCCCAGCCACGGCCGGGACTAGTCGCCCGAACCAAAGGACCATTTTCTACTAGTGCGTTGAAGTCTATATGTTCACTAATATAGAAGATAAAACAATTTGAGCATTATTATAAAAAAATTATAATTAAAAAACTACAATATTAGACATGCAAAATAATAAATGAATCACATTTCTGGTAAGTATAAAATCAGTAAGTACAATTCTATTTTCTACAAACACTAAGTATAAAAAGACTAAGTTAATGCAACAATAGAACAAAGATAAAATAAGTGAGCTTAATTTTACTACTATTAAATAATGTGTATATGAGTAAAATTAACAATATACCATATCACAACAGCAAAGTACTAATGAAACAATAATACATCTCGAATAATCCACTTAATGCAATAATAATATTATATAATATCATTAATACATCTCGCTCAATCAAACTGGATGTTTACTCCCACGTCCTGAGACGTGGGCGGTGAACACCAAAAGAGAAGGAATGAACACAGGAGCATAACTCAAGCGAGATCCCTGAAGAAACTGCCAGATAATGGAGAACCGGACGTCCAACACAACCATATAGTGATGGATGTGCTTGTACTCATCCCTAACACGATTCTGTACCACCTCCTCGGGGGCTGGCTCCCTCTACACCGATAGTGGACCACGCGACCGCCACCAAAGAAGCTCCGGGGCAATGACGAGACCCGGATTCCTCACCAAGCTACGCGTCCCAGAAGGTAGCACCTCCGAGTACCAGCCCGACGGAACCCAGTGTCGGACATGCCCGACGGAGTCTAGTCCTTTGTTGTTGTCGCCGAGTCAACGACGATGATGCGGGATGGGCATTACTGCCAATAAATAATTGCTAAGTGTGCGGTTGCTCAAGACTAATGTCAACAAGTCGAAATAAAATCAAATTTGTACAACATTATATACTATTTATATTTCAATTTCTATCTCTATCTCTATTTCTATTTCTATTTCTATTTTATCTCTATTTTCTATTTTCTATTTATCCTATTTCTATTTCATAAATCATATTTTCTAAGGAAAATCACTAAACTAAATAATCCTAAGCAAATAATTCTATTTTATATTTTCTAAGGAATAATCCTATTTTCTATTTCTTCTATTTCTATTCTAAATCCCTAAATCCTACTTCTAAAATCCCTAAATCTACAGTAATTACTTATAATTAAAATCCCTAAACCAAATCCTTAAATCTACTTCTAATTAAAATCCTAGCTAAGAAATCCTAATAAACTAATAACTAAGAAAATAATAGCTAGAAAATAATAACACATTAACTTCTTACCTAGATCTTGACGGGCCCGGGCGTAGTGGTGGCGACGGTGCGGCGGCGCGGCGATGTAAAAGGCATGGGCGGGTGCGGGCGTGGTGGTGACGACGACGATGAAACCGGTGTGTCGGCGCGACATGGAGGTCGACGGCGCGGTCGGGGCCGAGAGTCTACAGCACGACACGGAGGTCGATGGCACGGCCGGGGCCGGCGACGGGCACAACGATGGCGAACTCCACGGGTGCGGCGACAACAACAACAAGCTCCACAGGGTGCGGCGTGCGATAGCCTGCGGCGTCGTGCTAGCTCTGCTCGATTTTCTCTCGGGTGGGGAAGAATGCGACGGGAGTTCATTTATATAGCCCTCCTTATATTCCCGGTTCGTGGTATCAACCGGGACTAAAGGGTAACCTTTAGTCCTGGTTGATATTACGAACCGGGACTAAAGGTTCCTTTAGTCACGGTTGATACCACAAACTGGGACTAAAGGTTTTTGGGCCTAGTGTGGTGTGTGATACCCCCTATAGTCGTAGTTCATGGGTTGGGCCGCAACTAAAGGTAACAAAAAAATGCGCGGGCCATCCAAAATTTTCATATTATTGCATCTAGAACCATTTTTAAACATTTAAACATTCAAAGTAACTAGTT
This sequence comes from Avena insularis, assembly GCA_023614405.1. Lineage (NCBI taxonomy): Eukaryota > Viridiplantae > Streptophyta > Magnoliopsida > Poales > Poaceae > Avena > Avena insularis. The sequence continues at coordinate 35,208,126 of CM042694.1, forward strand.
TTTGCATAATTTCAAATCTGACAAAACTTTCCACATGAAAAATATTTGAATTTCTATAACTAATTCGAAACCATTTTTTGTTTGATAAAATAATTATTCTAACTATTCAAATTATTAATCATTTTGCCATATTCAATTAAAAATGCATTAACTGATATTTTTTGCATATTTTGGAATCTAGATAACTTTAAACATGAAAAGTATTTGAATTTGAAGAACTAATCAACAACCATTGTAAGTTTAGCGAGATCCACTTCAAATTTAGCGAGGCTTGGCCCCGGTTCTAACTATTAAAACTATGAACCATTTTGGGATTTTGAATTAAAAATACATTAAATCATATATTTTGTATACTTTCGAATTTGATACAACTTTCAACATAAAAAGTGTTGAATTTCATTGACTAATCCAAAGTAATTTTCTGTTTTCTAAAATAGTTAGTCTAACTATTATAATAGTAACTAGGACTAAAGATATTTTTGGGGCCTTTAGTCTTGGTTGGAGCCACTAATGGGGAGTTAAGATATCTCCCACCAATCTCAGAGCCGTCAAGGCACACGCCATGCTTTCCTGTCATGTCCCTCCACTTCCCGGCATGTTTTCCCGCCCTTTCCCTCTATATCTAGGACGACTGCCATGGCCATCCACACATCTACACCTTCCTCTTTCCGAATAATGGACACCACATACTGGGTCTTTTTGACCCTCGAGGAGACTGAGGCGCTGTGCGCCTCCAGCTATCCATGCCCGCCGGGCTACCGGCTGCCCGCCGACTGGATGCTGAGCGCTAGGGGGTCCTATCCCTCATGTGCCTCAAGGTTCCGCCCGCCAGGTGGCCATCATGAACCACTTGTACCTCAAGCTCACGCCGAAGCAGCGGATGGATCCCTATTGGGATCCCGACAACTATGCCACCTAGAATGCCTTCTTCTCTAACTGGCGGGAAAGGACGCTCGCCAGGTACGAGGGTGACAGCCTGCCCCAGGTGAACCACAACGAAGTTGGCCGCCGCCTGTGGTGGGCAAACTAGACTATCACCGGTGTGATGTGCTACATCACCAAGGGAGATCATCCTCGCCTGCGATATTGATACATTGCAAATGTATCTATAATTTTTGATGTTCCATGCTTGGTTTTATCTACTTTCTTGTGTTTTGTTACAACTTTGGAGTACTTTTCTTATGATTTCTTGGACTAACCTATTAACATGATGCCACAGTGCCAGTTGCATGTTTTCTGCTGTTTTTGGTTCCAGGAAAGTCAGAAAATGAATATTCTCAGAATTGGATCGGACAAAAGCCAAAGTTGTTATTTTCCCGGAAGACTCACGGAGCCAGAAAGAGAGTCGGAGAGGGGCCACAGGGTGGCCAAACCACCCCTAGGCGCGGGTCCCCCTTGGCCGTGCCAGGGCATGCTGTGGGCCCCCAGGCCGCCCACCAACCTTGCCTCTTTCGCCTATATATCTCTCCCGATGCAAAAGCCCTAAATCAAAAATCAGAAATCCACGAAAAGTTCTGCAGTGCCGCCTCCACCGAAGGGGAGATTCGGGGGATAGAAAGTCTCTATTCCGGCACCCTGCCGGGACAAGGAAGTGCCCTCGGAGCCATCTCCATCGATCTCCACCACCATCTCCATCACCATTGTTGATTCCCATGATGAGGAGGGAGTAGTTCTCTCTCCAGGCTAAGGGTTCTACCGGTAGCTATGTGTTCATCTCTCTCTCTCTATGCATGATCTTATTGAGATCATGAGCTTGCAATCTATAGATCTACCTTGCTACTCAAGTGCTTTAATAGATCTCTGCTCTCCCCATGTGTGTGAAGTTGAAAGTGTGCACACCATGGTGGAACTTAGGCTAGAGATTTCAAATACTTGTTATGAGTTATATTTGGAGTTGGATGTCTTTATGAAATTTTGGTGTTTGTTTGAACCATCTAGTGCTCAAGGTGACAGTGTGGGGTTTTCTAGATGGGAAAGATGAACTTTGAGGTGTGCTGTTATAGCCCTACTATTGATTAGAGTGTCCAACCGGAGAGTAGTTCAGCATAGTATCATAGAGAAGAATATATTTATATGAGAGTGTTCACCAGTGAAAGTATGATACCTATGCCTTGTTTCTAAGCATTGATACACCATTTGCAATTAGATATGTTACATGTTTGCTTGCTTTCTTCTTTATTTTAGTTTGCCTTTAGTCTTTTCCCACGTCAACCACACGCCAGCAAGCTATTTTCTGGCACCGTTACCACTTATAATTATATATACCACTTGTATTTCACTATCTCTTCGCCGAACTAGTGTACCTATACACCTAACAAGTGTATTGGGTGTGTTGGGGACACAAGAGACTTCTTGTATCTTAATTGTAGGGTTCCTTGAGAGGGGATACCTTTGACCACTTCCTCCCTGAGTTCGATAAACCTTGGGTGATCCACTTAAGGGAAAACTTGCTGCTATTCTACAAACCTCTGCACTTGGAGGCCCAACAACTGTCTACAAGAATAGAAGTGCGTTGACATCAAGCTATTTTCTGGCGCCATTGCCGGGGAGGTAAGGTAAAAGGTACTCACATCCTCCGATGTGAGTGCTCGAAGTTATTTCCTTTTAGATTCTGCAATTTTGTCCTTTCGTTTCTTGTTTTCACTAGTTAGGCTTAATGGAAAAGAACAAAAAAATTAGAGAGCTTTATAGTATTTATCTTGAGTTAGGACATGAAGTATTTGAAAAAAAAACCTATGGAACTTTATTTGCATGCTAATAGCAATGTTGTTAGTATGAATTCTTTGGACACCATTATTGTTAATTCTATGGAAAAGTCTAAGCCTGGGGAAGCTAGTTTTTATGAAAATAATCTTTTTAGTTCCCCATCTTTGGAAGATAGCTATTCTATTGCTTATGATGATACCAAACCTCCAAGATATGATGATTACAATGATGATTATGATATTTTCAGTCCACCTACCATTGAGGAGGAAATTAATTATGATTACAATATGCCTCCTATATTTGATGATTATGGTGATGAGAATAATAATGATAGCTATTTTGTTGAATTTGCTCCCACTATAATTAATAAGAATGACTATGCTTATAGGGAGCGTAATAATTATTTTATGCATGTGGCTCATGATAAGAATGTTCTATGTGATAGTTATATTGTTAATTTTATTCATGATTCTACTGAAAGTTATTATGAGAGAGAGAAACATGGTTTTATGCATCTCAATAATATTAAGTTTCCCCTTTTTATGTTGAAAGTCTTGAAGTTACACTTGTTTTGCTTTACTATGCTTGTTGCTTTGTGCTTTCATGACTTGTTTCTTTACAAGATTATTTTGCATAGGAAGTGGGTTAGACTTGTGCTTCGAATTTGCTTCTTGATGCTCTCTTTTACTTCAATTCATATTTCTTATGTGAGCATCTTCTCAAACTATCATGACTAACTTAAAGGCGTTAAAGAAAAGTACTTATTGGGAGATAACCCAAAAGTTTTAGATGAGTCTTGGAAGTTATTACTTCTGTAATAACCTCTCCTTATCCTTTTTATTTACTTTTTGTGCCAAGAGTAACCTCTACTGAGAGAGAAGTAATGATTGGGAAAGTTGCTGTCCGGAAACAGATTTCTGTGCTTCACCATAAAAATTCGTGTAAAATCTCTGTACATCCTTTTGAGGCGTGAATTTTTTTGCTTATGCCCCAGGTTGTTATCTAACTTTCGTTAGTTCAACACTTTTTTATTTGAGCAACATAAGGTCTTCGAAAAATTCGTCTTTACCTGCTGGTCTGTTTTGACAGATTTCTGCCATTTTCTGCATTTGCTTCTTGTTGGTTCCTTTTTGAGCTCTTTTGGGGAATTGAGCTTTTTGAGCGAAGTTCTACAGTAGCTAGTGTTTTAATGAAAGTTTTATTTGTGTTAGAACTGAACCTTAAAGACATATTATCTTGAGTACACTAATGTTGTTAATAAAGATTGTGTGAAGTATTGTATGAAGGAAAAATTTCACGTGTATGGAAGGAATGAGTAATAAGATGAAGGATGGACTAAAGCTCAAGCTTGGGGATGTCACGTGTGTCACCCCAAGAAATATCCAAGAAGTACAAGCGTCAAAGCTTGGGGATGCCCAAGGCATCCCCCTCTTCATCAATAAAAATCCAAAGTTTCTTCCAAACGCTTCATTTTTATTGTTTCATGCATAGTTGTGTTGTTCTTGGAGCGTCTTCTTTTTCGTTTTTGTTTTGGTTTTTCGTTTGCTTAGTTTTTCTTAGTTTGCTGAATAAATTGGTTGGACCCCCTCTTTCATACATTGGTTTTCAAATAGTTTGGTTTGGTTTGGAACAGAGTAGGAAATTTCATGCTTAATTGTTAAAGAGAGCTTGTTTTTGACTGTGGCCTATGCTCTGTCATGCCATGCTTGATATTGTTTTGGCTTTATGCTTAGTATTCATTTCTGTAGCATAACTTGTTATAAACAATTGAGATTTCTTAATGTGCCTTGGATGAATCATGCGTTGTTTTAGCATATTAAAGCATAGTATTGTGGTATTCTCCTTTGATGCTTTATTTGGATTGACTTGGCGCATGCTCACACCATGTTATGACTATCTCAAGTAACCATAACCTTTATGATCCTTTAGTTTTCAACTTGTAGTATCACTTTATGCTTTGATCAATGATGTTTTGTGGCTCTGCATGATTATGGCCATTATTGCTCTCTTAGCTTGTCGCTCCCAGTCTTTTGCTAGCCTCTGCAACCGAGTATGAGTTCCACTCATGCATCCAACTCCTTAAACCAAGTTATTCCAAAGAGTCCACCATACCTACCTACTAGCATATGATCTTCCAAGTATATTCATGCTTTTGTTTACCTTCCAAATTAAACTTGTTATGAGAAAACTAGTGATTAAAGCTCTCACGAACTTGATGGCACACTTTACTTTTCTTGCCCTTAATAAAACTTGAACCATAGTGTCGTCTATGTTGTATATGCTTGCACTTATTTGTTGGGGATTAGCAGAACCATGTTGTCATGGGGAACGCTTTCAACATTGCACTGGTACTTTGTACCTAGTTGATATCATGCTCTTTTGTCTATGGATGTCGTCGGTGTGAAATGAAAGGGGAGCTTGTAAGTCCATGGTGTTATGTATATGTGTTAGAGAAACGCCTGGGCCACTAGTCTAATCCATGCTGACATGGTGGAAACCTGCAGCGTAACCATAATGAGCTGTCTATGAAGCATTCTTCTTATAAAAAAAAGAGTCCTATATTGAGAAAAAAGAGAAAAAGAAAAAAAGAGATTATGAAAAGAGGAAAGAGAGAGAAAAAAGCACCATATTCCCATGGTAAATAAGAAGATTGCTAAGATGCTCGTTGTCTGCTTGCCTTGTCATTTTGATAAGGGGATTCTTCCGTATCATCGGGCAAGGGTACCCCGTTGGCGGTTCTCTATGATACACATGTACTTACGATGACAAGAACTTACCGGTGACTAAACTTGAGTAGCATTAGGAGCGGCCCTCGTATTCAAGGGACATGAGATTTCTAACTTATACTTCGTCAAGCATGTACACCATAGTTTGTTAACTTTAACCTTAATCACTTCAAGATGCTTATGATAGGGGCAATGAGAGCTGAAAGCTATAAGTACCATAATTTTTGGAAGCTCTTTATGAGACTTGAATCCCTGCTTCCTTCTATCAAGGCCTTTCTTCCACTTATATATTGAGTCTCCACCTTCTACCTTTATGCACCTACTTTGAGAGCATAGTGTCCATTCTTAGTTCTCTGTGCATTGTCCCAAGACTAGTTGATTGATGCATACCTTGATATTGCTTGTTTTAAACTATTTGTATATAGTCACTCTTATGAACTTTGAAGGTGTCCTATGCATTTATATTTGCTACTCTATGAGGGACAAGCTGAATACTATTATGCTATGTTTTCTTTATGTGAAACAAACAAACGTCTTGTAAAGCATTGTTATTCATGAATCTTTTGTTTGTGCCTTTTCATTTTTGACACAGTTGCTTTTTCTTATTGCTAGAACTTTGTCTTTCATGTTATGATTGAAGTACTATGATCCCAGCTTTGAATGTTTTACAAATACTTTGATCAAGTTTATGATGGTGCATGTCACCTCAAAAATTATTATTTCTTTTTATCACTTACCTACTCGAGGACGAGCAGGAGTTAAGCTTGGGGATGTTGATACATTGCAAATGTATCTATAATTTTTGATTCCATGCTTGGTTTTATCTACTTTCTTGTGTTTTGTTCAAACTTTGGAGTACTTTTCCTATGATTTCTTGGACTAACCTATTAACAAGATGCCACAGTGCCAGTTACCTGTTTTCTGCTGTTTTTGGTTCCAGGAAAGTGAGAAAATGAATATTCTCGGAATTGGACCGGACAAAAGACAAAGTTGTTATTTTCCCAGAAGACTCACGGAGCCAGAAGGAGAGTCAGAGAGGGGCCATAGGGTGGCCACACCACCCCTAGGCGCGGGTCCCCCTTGGCCGCGCCAGGGCATGGTGTGGGCCCCCTGGCCACCCACCGACCTTGCCTCTTTCTCCTATATATTACCCCCGATGCAAAACCCTAAATCGAAAATCAGAAATCCATGAAAAGTTCCGTAGCGCCGCCGCCACCGAAGGGGAGATTCGGGGGACAGAAAGTCTCTGTTCCGGCACCCTACTAGGACGGGGAAGTGCCCCCAGAGCCATCTCCATCGATCTCCATCACCATTGCTGATTCCCATGATGAGGAGGGAGTAGTTCTCTTTCGAGGCTAAGGGTTCTACCGGTAGCTATGTGTTCATATCTCTGTCTATGCATGATCTTATTGAGATCATGAGCTTGTAATCTATAGATCTACCTTGTCACTCAAGTGCTTTAATAGATCTCTGCTCTCCCCATGTGTGTGAAGTTGACAGTGTGCACACCATGGTGGCACTTAGGCTTAAGATTTCAAATACTTGTTATGTGTTATATTTGGAGTTGGATGTCTTTATGAAATTGTGGTGTTTGTTTGAACCATCTAGTGCTCAAGGTGACATTGTGGGGTTTTCTAGATGAACTTTGAGGTGTGCTATTATATCCCTACCATTTATTAGAGTGTCCAACCGGAGAGTAGTTCAACGTAGTATCATAAAGAAGAATATATTTATATGAGAGTGTTCACTAGTGAAAGTATGATCCCTAGGCCTTGTTTCTAAGCATTGATACACCGTTTGCAATTAGATCTGTTACATGTTTGCTTGCTTCCTTCTTTATTTTAGTTTGCCTTTAGTCTTTTCCCACGTCAACCACACGCCAGCAAGCTATTTTCTGGCACCGTTACCACTTATAATTATCTATACCACTTGTATTTCACTATCTCTTCGCCGAACTATTGCACCTATACACCTGACAAGTGTATTGGGTGTGTTGGGGACACAAGAGACTTCTTGTATCTTGATTACAGGGTTACTTGAGAGGGGATACCTTTGACCACTTCCTCCCTGAGTTCTATAAACCTTGGCTGATCCACTTAAGGGAAAACTTGCTGTTGTTCTACAAACCTCTGAAGTTGGAGGCCCAACAACTTTCTACAAGAATAGAAGTGCGTAGACATTAGAAACCCGACAATTTCACCCGCCGTAGATCCGCAAGAAGGGTTCATCCATGTACGCAAGATTGTTGAGATCCACTATTGTCATGCCGTACTTTTGATCTACCTTTACCCTGCCTCCTGTCAGCTTGACCCATTTGCACCGAAACAAAGGGACCTTAAAAGTAGGTCTGTAGTCAAGCTCCCATATCTCCTTTATGTAACCATAATATGTGTCCTTTAACCCACAAACACCTGTTTTGATAGGTGTGCTTTTTATCTTGGGTGATCGTGTAAAATGTATTATAATTTATCTCGTACCCTTGGACAGTCCATATAGTCGAAGATAGTGAGCTGGCCAACAAGTACAGCTGATCTCCAACTGTGTTGTTATTCATGAGATGTTTTTGCAACCAACTATCGAAAGTCTTCTTGTGTTAATCTCTAATCCAGGAGTCAGGCTTCCCCGGGTTGTTGGAGCATACAATATTCTTGTGTTCATTGATATACAGAGCTGCTGTAACACCCTCGAATCGACCCTATGCAAGTTTTAGCGCTTCCCGCGAAACCCGCATAGAAACGATCCAAGGACGCCCACCAGGCACTTTCGTGCGGGTGGAAAACGAAATAATATCATTACACAATAGTCCATGATGGAACCCACATAACAGATATATATACAGCAATGACTCACTGAGTCAAGAATACAGATATACAGTACAAAGATCCAAATCACCTTGAAATTGATACATTATCCGAGTACGGATAAGAAGAAAATTGAGCTAAGAGCCCTGAAGAATAACCAATGGCGTCCATAACCCTGCCCAGGCCAAGACGGAAGGGTAACCCTACTAACGACGTCGATCTCAACCTTGCTAAAACAAAAGGGGTGCCGACAAAGGGCAAAGGAAAAAGAGGAGCGTCAGTACTGAGGCCAGTACACGGCGAGTCTAGAATTCGGCGGCTCTCGCCTACATAGGTATGGTGGACTGAAGCGGCGGCGCAACAACACTAAACAACCTATAGAGACTCGATTCAATTGTCGGCTACTAGAGAGGGATAAGAAAGACCTATTCGGATCCAACTTGATAGTAACACCAAACATACCCATCCTCGAATTTCACCCTCGAGACCAAATGAGGAAGTAAAACCGAGGAACTCACCGAGTTAGCAGTTTTATTCATTCCATTATAGTTGAAGCACTTACTAGCCAGATATATATAACATGAGTCATCCTGATAGCATAAGTAGTGGGCTTTTTTAGTTAACCATTCAGTTGTAGTTGCAGTACTTACTAGTCAGATACAATTAACATGTGACATCCCAAACCCAGCAGTTGTTGGCACTTTTATTTCATTCTATTGGAGTTGCGATACTTACTATGCAGGTATAACATGATACGATACACCCCAGTTCCACCAGTTGTTGGCACTTTTATTATCCATTCCATTGTAGTGAAGTTGATTACTAGTCACATATTAAGTCAAATTTATAGCACTACTTTAGTTATGATTTTCTATGATCGAGATACTGTGCTCCAACTCGTCCATAACCGCGGACACGGCTTTCAGAAAGATTTACCCTACAGGGGTGCACAAATAGTAACACACACACGATCAACCTCGGAAAAACCAAATCAAAACCCAACGAGGCTTTCACGACAAAGCAATCACAGGATTCATAAAATATTTCAGGGGGCCACCCCATTAAGCTACCCGCAACGAAGTTGGGCGGCTCCGAGATGGACCCAAGGTTTGCGTCAATGCCTGTAAACGACTAGGAACCCGAAAGTGTGACTGGGCTTGTCGATACCACAAAAACACTGCGCATCCAAAACAGTATAGGTGCTCCACGCACAATCGTAAATAAAGCAGTAAAGCATGGCATAAGTACATGATAGTAATAAAGCCCCAAACTAGTTTGTGTCCCCAAGAAATAAGAAATGAATCAAGCTCTGGCTAAGGGGGATCCATAGGGTCTCCCGGATGTGGATAGTGCAAATAATCAAGGAATAGGTATCAAGTACTCGGGGCCTACGAGACACAAGTGGACATGAAAAACCAAATAGCATATATTGCCCATCGGTGCCTCTTTCATTAGTTATCCCAACAATTTAATAGTTATATTTAAAGTCATGATCCTCTCCATCGTAAAGCACATGACAACATTCCAACAACTGTGTGGTACTTCACATCATGGGATCGCACCTGAGCAAGCGACTATGACTCGGAAGACCATCTATCTACCAAACAACAGGTAATAGGAGGTGTCCAAGGCAATATAAAGGCTGCAGGGAATATATCTGGTACGGAACACTAAGCATCGCGACACGGATAGCAATAGATCAACAGGAGGAAATAAAGACTATAAATGCAAAATAGGTAGAAAGGGGGAGATTGCTCGCCTGGTAAACACTGCCGAAGATACATTATCCGAAGAACTTGTCGATACTCGCATCAACTCACGGCCTAATCCGCGAAGAAGCAAAGCACTAAGAGAAACACCGGATGCACTATTTAATACTACGGTAGAAGGATCGGCATGTTTATGACATGATGCATGACATGGCAAAGATGCAATGCAATTAGGCAATATTACGCGGAACCGGGGTCCCGACAATTAATTATAAGGTTCATGTTGTTTAGATTCCCCGCAATTTATAGGTTGTCTTAGCAAGGCAAAACATGGCATCAGTTTACTATGCAAATTTAAATGGAGTCCAGAATAAGACAAAGGTATCCCGTATACACACTCCATATTTAATTATAAGGTGAATCGGCGTAATGCCCCCAAACCACAAAATATGTATGCGACATGATCAAATTAATATGCAACAATTATATATAGCATTTATAAAATAGGGATAGAAAGGGGGCACACATCTAGGGTCGAAGATCTTGGGGTTCCAAAGGTGTTCGGGTTCGGTCTCGGCGATATCGGTCTCAGGCGTCGGTCCCGAGAAGGAGAACTTGTCGAGGGTCTTCGGGTCCCGGTGGAAGATCTTGTCGTCCATGATGGATGACTTGGTTTTCCGTGTTGATGGCCTATCGGATGACACCGAGTTTGGTACGGTCTTCAGTCTTCAACTTCTCGTGTCGATCTCGGGTTATCATGTACCATTGTTGGTTTTTCCGCGCACGACTTTGTCTTGACGGTTCGATGTCACTGTAGCTCATGTCGTGGCAGCTCTTGCCGTCAGTCAAACTTGGCTAAACAGGGTGGTACATCTCACTAGCAGGTTCTCCTCACGGAAACCACAACTACCAGAAATACTCGCTTACCAAGGCAAGGCGATGGGTGCAGGCTCGCATGGTACTTGACAGGGGCACACAGGAGATCTCGGTGTAGGGCTCACCGGGGATAGACTCGGTGGTGGCGCGGTTGTCCGAGGCGGTCAGATGCAGGGCACGCAGACCGCGGGGAGGAAGAGGGCGGTGCGCTCGAGCAGAGGGGCGGCGGGGCGACGCTGCTCATGGGGCGACGAGGAAGGGGCAGCTTCCGGGGCGGCGAGGTCACTCCAGTGCGAGGAAGACCAGCCGGGGAAGCATCGAGCTGACATGGAGGCGGCGTGCGATGGCCAGGCTTCCTACTGGCGGCGCTCGGGGCAGCCGTAGGAGAGAGGCGAGAGAGGGCTCTGGGCTGGGAAGGGACTCGACGAGGCGGAGGAGGGCCGGGCCAGAGGTGCGGAAGTGTGGCCCCCTGCGGAGGGAGTCGGAGTAGGGACAAGGCAACGCGGCTTGAGGTGAGGCCGAGAGGGCCCGCTGATGGCGGGTCTGGGGAGAGGAGGAAGGGAAGCATATAAGCGGCGGCAGAGCTCCTGGGAGAGCTGGCGGAGGCGTCTGCGGCTCCGTGGGGAAGGAGGCGGCGGCTGCGGCGAGGTGCTCCAGGGAACAAAGGCGGAAGGAGGTTGGGGACGGGGTCGCGTCTGGGATCGAATGAGGATGGGGATGGCGTCGCAGGGGTGTGGCGGCGGCAGGGAGTAGAGTGGGGGTGGTTGGTAGGATTAGGGTTTGGGGTAAGATGGGGATTAGGATTTAGTTTGGAGGTGGCCGGCTGGGCTTTTGGACCTGGCTGGCTGTCTCCCAAAAAATAATGTAAGTTTTATTTATTTAATTTTTATTTAAACACTTTTGCAAATATCTTTTAGACAAACAAAATATTCGGAAGAGATCCGGGTTTTGATTTGAAATAAAAGAGAGAGGATTAATGTAGAAAACAAAATACGGCTTTTAGTAAATTAGTTTTAGACAAACATATGGATGATGATGATGATGATGCTCAAATGCAATGTGGTATGATGACATGAGCATGTTGTCATAATGATGCACGAAATAAAAATAACACGCGATTTTCTAGTAGTGGTTTTATCGGGGTGCTACAGCTGCCAAGGTGGAATTCTATAGAACTGTGTAATGTGCTTGAGTGTAAGAATGTCCGTCCCTACATATTATTTATCTCCTTCCCAGCGTGCCTTTTCCACTCAGCCTCCCTACATACCGCGATTCAGGAACACCAATTGGCTTAATGTCAGGAATAAAGTAAACACAAAACTCAATGACCTCCTATGTTCCATAGCCCTTGGAGATGATCGTTCTAGCCTAGCACGGTTATGAACATATTTTTTCAAGACTCCCATGAACCTCTCAAAGGGGAACATATTATGTAGAAATACAGGACCCAAAATGGTAATCTCGTCAACTAGGTGTACCAGGAGATGTGTCATAATATTGAAGAAGGATGGTGGGAACACCAATTCAAAACTAACGAGACATTGGACAACATAATTTTGTAACCTTGCTAGAATTTCTGGATCGATTACCTTCTGGGAAATAGAATTGAGGAATGCACATAGTTTCACAATGGATAGTCAAACATTTTTTGGTAGAATCCCCCTCAATGCAACTAGAAGCAATTGAGTCATAAGAACATAGAAGCCATGAGACTTTAGGTTCTGGAAATTTTTCTCTACCATATTTATTATTCCCTTTATATTCAATGAGAAGCCATACAGGACCTTCATACTGCTCAGGATTTCAAAGAATATTTCCTTCTCTTCTTTGGTAAGAGCGTAGCTGGCAAGACTTAGACGTCCTTTATCATCTTCATTGGATGCAGGTCGTCTCAGTCTTTCATACTTTGCTGGTCCTGTCGTGCTTCCGGCATATCTTTTGTCTTCCCATAAGGACATGGGTATTATTACTCAGGTGCTTATGTTTTGTTACCCTGGCTATATAAAGGCCACGACCCATAAATATTCAAAATGAAGGCCCAAGAAGCATCTGATGGAAGCCTTAGTTGTAGTAGATAAGGAAATAAGAACCGACGTTGTGTTGGTGTTGTAATCGTAAATATGTAACATATCCGTATACGGATTTGGGACCTGGACTATTATATATAGGCTGGGAGAAGCCAATGGAGAGGTATCGAAGAACTCCTAAGCAATCTATAATAGCATTGTCCATCAATAATCAGGCGACTTCAACTCCCTTGTTTCCCTGATATTCGACGAAATCCCCAATGTTCTCTTTTCCGCAAAATGTTAAGTCCATAACTATGGGCATTGTCGAGGTTACCCCTCGTCAACTAGCACCGTTTGTGGGAAACCTGAATGTTGGATTCATGGACTCGGCGGACCCCTTTTCATGAAACAACATTACAATAGAAGCGGAACCACGCGCCCACCCTCGCATCGGAGTTTCCACTTTCAGGTGGAAGAACCCGAGCAACCACACCTATCGACTCCGATTTCATCGGGACCAATGGTCGAAAAAGTTGTGCCTATGGCAATACCTACATCATCCGTCGGATCATCCACAGAAGCTATGCTCCAGGTAGAGGAAGCTGGAGAAAACAATAAAAACATAGCAGATCTAGGCGATCTTGATGGTCTTTATGACGATCTCTCCCTTGGGTCAGACACTTAGCCAACTCCACCACATAGATCAAGCCCGGTAAACATAGAACCCGAAGAAAGCAGCGAAAGCATCGATTTTGGAATCAGGATGGATGAAATCTACCCAGAATAGAAATCACTGGACTTCATTGATCCCCCAGACAGTGTCTCCCTCGGATCCGATGATGATGTCACTAGTTCATACATAACTTAGCACCAAGTGTGTGTGATCATCGGGGATGCCTCCACTCAGGAGGACTCCAACGGTAACCCTATCTTTGACCCTGATGATATTTTTTCAAATGATAATGCAGGAGATCGCGGAAATAAAGGAGACCCAACAAACAACCGCATAACCCTGGGAGGAGAAGAACCACGCAGAGGCGAGCGGCAAACTCTACAGCTAACAGCCGAAGCATGGCAAAGAGCAAGGGCAGCAATTTTGGGTGCAGTTCCAATGACAGCCGATGCCACATGCGAAGATCTACTAGAATACCAATACTTGCTTCATCACAAAAAGAGAGACTTGCTAAGGATGCAGAGGCAGCTTGATGAAAGAAAAATACTAGATGACGAATCCAGCCTTCGGCGGGCCCACCTTAGCTCTACCCGAGGATCAGGAAGCGTAACTAGTGGAGCGTAGCTAAGGAGAGGAACCTCACGGCTGCAGAATATCCCCAAAGCTGAAAGAAACGAATGGACGCGAGATCTTGATTTACCATTTATGTTAGTTGACCCAACAGGACACATCAAGGCAAAAAGAACCCAAGACGCAATTGTCGCTGCACAAACATATCTGCTCACAACTCAACCCGCACCTGGTGATCATCATTCGGCTCTCCATTGATCCGCTCTAATGAACCTCGGCATGGTGGGAGCATCTCTCACACAAGCAGAACAAGGAATTACACGACAACCTGATAGATGCACATGCCATCGCATCAGCCCTCAGTAGGTAGGGCACACCCGACAATCACAATCACCACATTGGGTGCACTTTTTGGGCCCCGAGCCATGAAACGATGCAAGACACGACATTACACAGCGCAGGATCGATAGATCTAGAGAAGAGTGTAGCAGCCGAAGATATTACAGCGGTGAAAGCAAGGACGAATATGAACTATGTGGAGCTAGTTGCTTTCCCGACGGGTTCACAAAACTCCAGTGCCAAAGGACTTCAAACTTCCTCACGATCGTCAGAAGTACGATGGTCTCCAAGAACCCGAAGCCTGGAATGATCTTGAGGCCAAATTCATCCGAAATTTCCAATCCACATTCAATTGACCCGCATCTCTGGAACAATTGCGAGCATGCAAGCAAAAACCTAGAGAACTGGTACGGGCCTTCATCCAGCGGTGGGAAAATATAAAAATTCGGCTGAGGACATATCCGATGAAAGGGCAATCGACGCGTTCAACGATGGCCTTCGTTGACCAGAATTCATCAAAGAGATGGGATGAGTCAAGCCCAAAACAATCTCACAGATGATGGACATGGCGAATCGCTGGGCTAATGGAGAATATGCGGTACATAATAAGCAAGCCCGTTCACCCAAAAAAGACAGGGATAGGCGCAATATTGACAAAAGACGACAAAACAACAATGGATACAACAGACCAAGCTATGTCGCAGCTGGTTTTCTAGAGGGGACAACCGAAGAAACAACGATTACAACAATGGGTCGAAGCCAACCACAACAGCAATACCGACCAAGAAATCGAGGCCCACCAATGTACGAAGTGCAAATGCTGGAAGGACCCTGCAATATGCACTTTTACGTCGACTCAATGGGCAAAAGGCGATCCAATCATCTCATGAAGGATTGCCAAACGTTTTTAAAGATGTAGGAGCTATGCAATGCAAAGGCAACTGAAGCAACCAACCGAGGTTACACCACTACACCTTGGGCTTTGGCCATCGGTGCACCACCACCACTACCACCGGTACATCCATCAGTAGGGCAGCCGCAAAACACAACAAACCAAGAAGGTGAGTACCTAGGTCAAAAGGAGCAATGTTGATGATACAGAAAGGGAGGTCGTCTAACAGGATACAAAAGCTGATTACAAGACAAGTAAATATGGCAGTAACAACACCACCTCCCACACCCAAATATCTCCACTGGTCAGAATAAGAAATCACATTCTGTAGAGCTGATCACCCGCTTCGGGTACCACGACCGGGTCAGTCAGCCTTAATAGTGGAAGCACAAATCGGCGGGTTCAACATGAGCAAGGTTTTCTTAGATGTAGGTAGTAGCATCAACCTCATCTATGCCAAAACCCTACAGGCAATGAATTGGTCTCTAACAAATCTAGCGCCTACGGACACAACTTTCCACAGGATAGTTCCGGGAAAAGCCAAGATTCCTCTAGGAGAAGTCTATCTCGACATAGTATTCAGATCAAGGAACAACTTCAGGCATGAAAAACTAGAGTTCAAAGTCATGGATTGGCCATCACAGTACCACGTGATCCTGGGACGACCAACTTTCGCTAGGTTCATGGCAGTGCCCCACTATGCATATCTGGTGCTAAAAATGCCTTCCCCCAATGGGATCATAATAGTAAGAGGAAGTTTCAGTCGTTTAGATAGCTATGACCGATAATTCAATACATATCAGAATATTTCAGGATGGAAGCAGAATTTGGCCAGTTGAAAATCACAGACGCGGAACTACTACACGAAGGACATGTCCCTAGTGAGCAGACTATGGAAAATTAGGCGCACCATGCACCCGCAGAAACAACCTATCCGGCCTCTAGTATTGGCCATGCATAGGAGGCACGCTCATCGGTGTCCCTCGTGAGAATTGGGAGACTCTTATAAACTCTGTCAATACACAAGAAGCACCCCAAGGAACCCGACGAGCACTCGGCCAAATTAAACACAACAGACAATGAACGGTCCACCCGACGAATCAAAGCCGTTGGACAACAAGCTCCTCGCCTCACAAATCCATGGTCCATCATAGAGATAACAAAAGCAACATGGGCAGCTAACCCAATACTAATCCATAGAAAAGGTGTCGGCCCCTGCGTGTGCATTTATTTCCCAACTACAAGTGATCCAACAAACCAACCCCTTTTCTCTCTAGTCCGTCGTGCAGAAGCTGCGCCTCCAGTCGAAAGGATGAAACCCCCTTGAGCCCACATGGAATGCAACAAGATAACAATGGAGTATCTTAAGACAGAGGCCACATATTTTAGGAAGTTACTTTACTATTATTCATTTTATATCCAATAAGGCCAACATCTAGGCGAGCACGCCAAAAATGTACCTATGCTACTCGACGATCAATAAAGAAAAATTTCCCAAAAATCAGGTCCCGAGATTTCTGCTGTTGTACTCATCAACCCAATACACGGAAGCTTGGATAAGTACGACATATGAAAAATAGGCGGTTCCTATGAAACATGCTTTTTTAGCTGAGTAAAAGTTGACTCAGCCTATAGGCAATAGGCCAATAAAGAAGTCTTATGCGATAAACAAAATCTCGTATGAATTTACGACCTTCTTGACAAATACAATGGCGTTGCACAATATTTATCTAAGTACAAAGATACATGATGAATAAAAATAGTTAGATGGCGAAGTTTATGACGAAATCTTCGTCTGCCTCCAGGCATCTCTGGACAATCCTAATAGCAGGACTACTGGTGGCAGCATAGTGAGGTGTCATATTAACAAGCCCTCCGCCAGGAGGGGAGGCATCCCCAAAGATACAACATCCAAATCCAGTGTCAGGTGGTGTGCGTGCTCCCAAGAAAGCGCAAGTTTCGCACCCGCCACTAGTTGGAGCTTCACAAAGTGATGAATCCTTTCAGCCTACTGAAATTTTCCAGTAAATCAGCTAGGGTCTGAGGCTGAGGATCCCGAGGAAACATGGCATTGTATACAATATCCAAAGATCTGCGGCAGCACTCGACAAACTGCTCCACCGCTGATACACGGTCTTGAAGCAAATCCATAGAGTTGGCACAACGATGATCAATCCAAAAATAAGTCACAAAATTTTGGGAAGCAGCCACAAGAGCATGGATTCGATTGCGCAGGCATTGGGTTTCCTCCCTCTCGCTCAATCGAATGCCTAAAGCAAGAAGAAAGAGAGGAAAAATTAACCTCTACAAAAAAGGAAGCAATACGAAATAATGCGGAAGACTTACACATCATCTTCTTGCTCACCCTGGAAATTTCTTCCAAAAAATATGCTTCACGATCCATGGCCTTGCACATATTCGACTGAGAAATGTCCACCATCGCTTGGACATCTCGAAGTTTACCTTCAAGTTTCTTCACCTGCTCAATTTTCTCTGCATATAGTGGCGGATCACCTGCTCAATTTTCTTCACCTTCAAGTCTCAACAATAGCAGTCTTAGACGCACCCAACCCAGACAAAGATGGGTTCACATCCAACGTCTGAGAAGGCGCGGATGGATTCACCGAATCGCACAATATCTGGCAGGGCAGATCAAAATACATGACCTACAGTGTTGGGTTCGCAACATACAAAACAAAAAATTTCCTATGATGAGAACCATACGCCAAGATCTATCTACTAGATACAGAGCAATGGGTGGATATACATCCATGGAGAACTTACCATCGAAGACAATAGAGTTTTGTTAACGAGTTGGAACTCGTGGATGATGTAGTCGTACGCTTGCCGATCTCAAGATCGTGTGGAAGTCCGAGCGCCGCAACCTCCTCGCTCCAGCGAATCAGCGGAAGCAGCAACTCTTTCCAGACGCAAG
Source organism: Avena insularis (assembly GCA_023614405.1). Taxonomy (NCBI): domain Eukaryota; kingdom Viridiplantae; phylum Streptophyta; class Magnoliopsida; order Poales; family Poaceae; genus Avena; species Avena insularis. Next base: position 35,226,362 of record CM042694.1, read on the forward strand.
GCCACCGGAAACATGTATCTCGCTAATCCGAGACCATGGGGGGATATCTAGAGGGGGAGAGAGATCCTTCACGAGGAGGTGTGCTTTGTGAGGGAGGAGAGGGGGGCTTTTTAAAGTAGAGGGGGGATACTCCCCTCCCATGGCCGGCGGCCAAGGGGGGTGCCCCCACCTCTTCCTCATTCATGTGGTGGAAGCTCCACTCGCATCAATTCAAGCTCCACCCAAAATTCCACTCACATGCATTAAATTTCCACCAAATTTAATGCAACTCTCAATTAATAAAACTCTTTTATTTATTTTATTCAGAATTTTGTTAATTACTTTAATTAACAAACATTCACATAAAACTCCTTGCAACCTTTCAATATCACATGTAGAACCACTTTCTGCAATTTCACCCGAAACAATTCCGGTTTCTATCGACACAATTCCTGCGCTTTGCAATCCTTTCGTTTGAAACATACGTGCTCCAAAATGGTGTCCGGCAACCCTTAAGTGTGTCACCCTATGGTTCACGAATAATGCAGACATGATTGAGACTCCTCTCAGATCAATAATCAGAAGCGGGACCTGGAGATCCATACTGACTCCTTCACATTCAACGATGACTTCTGTGATCGTGAAAACCTTTAACGCTAGTAACTTAATCCCTTTGTCTCATGATATAATACATGTCCGAGATTTGATCATCGGTTATCCAAATACCTAGTTTGATCTCATTACCGACATGCACTCTTTTCTCGTTCCCGTGATATAACATTCTAGTGATCACATCACTTGCTTGCAAGCTATCTTAATGTGATATTATCGAGAGCGCCCAGAGTATATCTATTCGCCATCGGGATTGACAAATTCCACTCTTGATCCATGAGCCTCAACATAACACCTTCATAGCACTGAACCCACCTTTATAGTCAGCCTGTTATGGTGTGACGTTTGATGTTATCAAGATACTCTTCCGATGTTAACAATTAACATGATCTCATGGTCTAAGGACTAAGATTACTTCGTATGATGTTATAGCAATATAAACATAATGACTTTGATCATAATGCTATACTTCGTGATGAATGTTCATCACATTATTTCACAAATGTTGTGACCTCGTTATTAACAACATCCAATGTCGATGATCAAGAAACCTTGATCATCTTGGTAATCAACGAGCTAGTCTGGAAGAGAGGCATAACTAGGAACCCTTTTTGTTTATTAAACACACATGTATTGACGTTTCCTATCAATACAATTATAGCATGCAAAATAAAAATCTATCATATACAAGGAATACATAATAACAACTTTATTATTGCCTCTCAGGGAATATTTCCTTCAGTCTCCCACTTGCACTAGAGACAATAATCTAGTTTACATAGTGATAAATCTAACACCCATGGAGTTCTGGTGTTGATCTTGTTTTGCCCTAGGGAGAACTTTAGTCAACGGATCTGCTACATTTAGGTCCATGTGTACTTTACAGATCTTTATATCTCCATCCTTGACATGCTCGCAGATGGAGTGAAACCAGCGCTTAATATGCTTGGAATTCTTGTGAGACCTTGGTTCCTTGGCGTTGTCTATGGCTCCATTGTTGTCACAATAGATCACCATTGGGTCCAATGCACTAGGAACCACACCTAGTTTCGTTATGAACTCCTTCATCCAAACCGCTTCCTGTGCCGCTTCTGAAGCAGCAACATATTCTGCCTCCAACGTTGATCCAGCCACCACAGGTTGTTTGGAACTCCTCCAACTAACTGCTGCTCCATTCAAGAGAAATATGTATACGGATTGAGACTTAGAGTCATCCAGATCGGTGTCAAAGCTAGCATCGACATAACACTTAACAACTAGCTCTTCTTCACCTCCGTATACAAGAAACATATCCTTAGTTCTTCTCAAGTACTTAAGGATATTCTTGACCGCTATCCAGTGTTCCGAACCTGGATCAGATTGGTACCTACTAGTCAAACTAATAGCATGTGCCACATCCGGTCTTGTACATAGCATGGCGTACATTATAGAGCCTATGGCTGAGGCATAGGGGATCTTATCCATTATCTCTCTTTCTTCTGCCATAGCCGGACTTTGAGTCTTACTCAATGTCTTGCCTTGCAACATAGGTAAGAACCCCTTCTTACTTTCGTCCATATTAAACTTCTTTAATATATTATCAAGGTATGTATTCTACGATAGCCCAATTAGGCGTCTTGATTTATCTCTATAGATTTTAATGCCTAATATATATGAAGCTTCACCAAGGACTTTCATCAAAAATTTGCTGTTTAGATAACTTTTAAAACTATTTAAAAGATCTATATCATTTCCAATCAATAATATGTCATCCACATATAATATCAGAAATGCCACATTGCTCCCACTCACTTTCTTGTAAATACAAGCTTCTCAATAAGTTTGGACAAATCCAAACTCTTTGATCACCTCATCAAAGCGGAGATTCCAACTCTAGGATGCTTGCTTCAGTATGGATCACTGAAGTTTGCATACCTTATCAGCATCCTTAGGATCGAAAAAACCCTTAGGTTGTATCATATACAACTCTTCTTCAATATTACCATTAAGGAATGCAGTTTTGACATCCATCTGCCATATTTCATAATCGAAATATGCAGCAATTGCTCACATAATACTAACCGACTTAAGCATCGCTATGGGAGAGAATGTCTCATCATAGTCAACTCCTTGAATTTGTCGAAACCCCTTTGCGACAAGTCGAGCTTTATAGATGCTCACATTACCATCAGCATCAGTTTTTATTTTGAAAATCCATTTATTCTCAACGGCCTTTCGATCGTGAGGTAAGTCCACCAAGGTCCAAACCTGGTTTTCGTACATGGATTACATCTCGGATTTCATGGCTTCTAGCCATTTGTTGGAATCCGGGCTCATCATCGCTTCTTCATACGTCGCAGGGTCATCTATTTCATCAATCATGAAATTCATAACAGGATTGCGGTACAGTTCAGGAGATGCACGTATCCTGCTTGACCTGTGAGGTTCAGTAGTGTCCTCTTTTGGAGTTTTGTGATCAATATCATTAGCTCTCTCTTCATTAGGTGAAGTCAACTCCGAAACAACTTCCGGTGCTGCGCTACTCACCATTCATGAAGAGAAGGTTCAATAACCTCTTCGAGTTCTACCTTCTGACTACTCACACCTTTCGCGAGAAACTCCTTCTCAAGAAAGGATCCAGTCTTGGCAACAAAAACCTTGCCCTCGGATCTGTGATAGACGGTATACCCAATCGTTTCCTTAGGGTATCCTATGAAGACGCATTTTTCCATTTTGGGTTCGAGTTTATCTGGCTGAAGTTTCTTCACATAAACATCGCATCCCCAAACTTTAAAAAATGACATCTTAGGTTTGTCTCCAAACCATAATTCATACGGTGTCGTTTCAACGGATTTAGATGGTGCCTGATTTAAAGTGAATGCAGCGGTTTCCAGTGCATAACCCTAAAATGACAGTGGCAAGACAGTCAGAGACATCATAGATCGAACCATATCCAATAAAGTAGGATTACGACGTTCCGACACACCATTACGTTGTGGTGTTCTAGTAGGCGTGAGTTGTGAAACTATTCTACAATTTTTCATATGTGTACTAAACTCGTAACTAAGATACTCTCCTCCACGGTCGGACCGCAGAAATTTGATCTTTCTGTTACGATGATTTTCCACTTCATTCTGAAATTCCTTTAACTTTTCAAAAGTTTTAGACTTATGTTTCATCAAAAAGATATACCCGTAGCTACTCAAATCATCCGTGAAAGTAACAAAAATAACGATATCCACCTCGCGTCGACACACTCATTGGTCCACACACATTAGTATGTATGATTTCCAATAAATCTGTCGCCCGTTCCATTGAACCAGAAAATGGCGTTCTAGTCATATTGCCCATATGGCATGGCTCGCATGTATCAAATGATTCAAAATCAAGTGATTCCAAAAGTCCATCAGAATGGAGTTTCTTCATGCATTTAACTCCAATATGACATAGACGGCAGTGCCACATATATGTAGATATATCATTATCAACTTTAACCCTTTTAGCATCAACACAATGAATATGCATAATACTACTATCGAGATCCAATAGAAATAAACCATTCAACACAGGTGCATGACCATAAAAGATATTATCCATATAAATCGAATAACCATTGTTTTCATATTTAAAGGAATAACCACTTTGCATCAAACATGACCCGGATACAATGTTCATGCTCGGTGCAGGCACCAAATAAAAATTATTTAGATTTATCACTAATCCCAACGGCATATGGAGAGGCAGCGTTCTGACGGCGATCACATCAACTCTTGATTCATTGCCGACCCGCATCGTGACCTCATCCCTTGCTATTTGTCGCTTGTTTCACAGCCCCTGAATCGAGTTACGTATATTAGGAACCAATCCCGTATCAAATACCCAGGTGCTAATGCAAGTACTAGTCAAGTACACATCAATAACATGTATATCACTTATACCTTTGTTTGCCTTGCCGGCCTTCTTGTCCGCCAAATACTTGGGGCAGTTGCGCTTCCAATGGCCAGTCCCCTTGCAATAGTAGCACTCGGTATCAGACTTAGAGCCAGCTCGGGGTTTCTTTTCAGGTGTGGCAATAGATTTGTCGCCCTTCTTTTCCTTCTGCTTGCCTTTCTTGTTCTTCTTGAAACCGGTGGTCTTATTGATCATCAACACTTAATGTTCTTTCCTAATCTCCACTTCTGCAGTCTTAAGCATTGACAGAAGCTCGGGAAGAGACTTCTTCATGCCCTGCATGTTATAGTTCATCACGAAGCTATTGTAGCTAGGTGGAAGAGATTGGAGAACACGATGTATGCCTAAGTCATTGGGAATCGTTATTCCCAAGGACACAAGCTTATCGACGTACCCAGACATTTTTAGTACGTGATCACTAACGGAGTTGTTCTCCTCCATCATGCAGCTAAAGAACTTTTCAGAAGCATTATAACTCTATACGGCAGCATGGGTATCGAAAATCATTTTCAATGCTCCCATGGTATCAAAGGCATTGCCATTTTCGAAATGCTTTCGAAGTTCTGGCTCTAGCCCATACAGTATGCCGCAATGAACTAAGTTGTGGTCCTCCTGATGAGTTATATAGACATTCTTTTCCTCGACAGGGGCATCAGGAGCTGGTGGGGGGCCTAGCGGCGCCTCTAGCACATATTGATTTTGTGCAGCAGTGAGGAGAATCCTCAAATTCATAGCCCAGTTGGTGAAGTTGCTACCATTCGCAGCAAGTTTCTCTTTCTCCATGAACACATTGAAATTAAAAGCAGGTGGTGCCATCTACAACAGAATTTGTAAAGTTTATTTAGACTAAGTTTATGATAGATTGAGTTCAAGTAATCCAAGTTACTAATGAACCCCCACTCAAAAACGACATCCCTCGTGTCTTTTTGGTGATTACATGAACCAAATCCACTACACCAAGTTCGATCATCACGTGAGTCGGTGTAGCTTCAAAGGCGAGCATCTATATGGGCATCATATCAACTATATGACTCATGCTTAACCTTTCGGTCCGTGTTCCGAGGACATGTCTTTACATGCTAGGCTCGTCAAGTAAGAACCTTAGTATCCGCATGTGTAAAATTGTCTTACACCCGTTGTATGAAAGCGTGGAGTCGAGTACACCCGATCATCATGTGATGTCTCAAAACACGATCCATAGAACGGTGCATACTCGAGGAAGAACACATTTTATCTTGATATCTAAATGAGGGATCATCTTACAATGCTACCAAAAGTGCCAAACTAGCAGTATAAGACGCAAACATCTAATGTGTAAAGTGAGATGATATGGTCCATGCATTTGATCTCTATCATTTGCATCGTGGTATGATCTCTATCATTCCTTTGTGTGTAAGGCCAAGGTCTATGGAACTTACACGTTAAGTGTGTTGTAAGAGTATCTATCATACATCTACTTACAACAATACCATATCAAGACACTAGCCCAGCAACGATCTAAACTAGACGCCTCTAATTTATCAATTGCAAGTTTTACGTGGCTTAGGGATTTCAGAGATAGAACCGGTCTTACCTACGAACATGAACCACAACGAGGATAACCAAGTTATTAGCAACTCGTTGTAAATCAGATATTGACTATAGTAGGAGAGACAGACACCCGCTAGCCACTTATGCAAAACTAGTTGCATGTCAGTCGTGGAACCGGTCTCATGTACGATGACATGTAAGGTTGGTCAGGGCCGCTTCATCCCACTATGCCACCAATATCCAAAATACATAGAAGATGCAATAACATGATCATCATAGCCCACATATAAACATATGTGTACTACCCATGCAAAGCACCTATGCATAGATCAGGCTCTGATACCACTGTTGGGTTCGCAACATAGAAAACAAAAAATTTCCTACGATGAGAACTATACGCCAAGATCTATCTACTAGATACAGAGCAACGGGTGGATATACATCCATGGAGAACTTACCCTCGAAGACAACAGAGTTTTGTTAACGAGTTGGAACTCATGGATTATGTAGTCGTACGCTTGCTGATTGATACATTGCAAATGTATCTATAATTTTTGATGCTCCATGCTTTGTTTTATCCACTTTCTTGTGTTTTGTCCACACTTTGGAGTACTTTTCATATGATTTCTTGGACTAACCTATTAATAAGAGCCATAGTGCCATTACTGCTTTTCTGCTGTTTTGGTTCCGGAAAGTCGAAATGAATATTCTCGAATTGACGGACAAAAGCCAAAGTGCCTAATTTTCGAAGACTCAGGAGCGAATACGAGATGAGGAGAGCTGTGGGCTGGCCACACCCCCCCAGGCGCGGGTTGGGCCTGGCCGTGCCAGGGCATGGTGTGGTGGCCCCAGGAACCCCCTCGGTCTCCCTCTTAGCCTATAAGAAGCCTTCTGACCTAAAAACTCCGGGGGGGGGTCGATGTTTTTCCACGAAAAGTTCCGCTGCGCCGCCACCACCGAAGGGGAGATTCGAGGGACAGAAAGTCTCTCTTCCGGCACCCTGCCGGGACGGGGAAGTGCCCCCGGAGGCATCTCCATCGATCTCCACCATCGCTTCTCCATCGACCATCCATGTTTCCCCCATCTATGAGTAAGTAATCCCCCGCTGTAGGTTATGCGGATGGTAGGGATTGGATGAGATCGTTCATGTAATGGCACCAGATTGTTAGGGCATGGTGCCTAGTATCTTCTATTAGTGCTTTATGACTTTGTTGCGACTTGTTGTGCTTAATGCTTGTCACTAGGGCCCGTGTGCCATGATTTCAGATCTGAACTTATTATTGATGCATTATGATAGTATTGTCCTTGGTCTTATCTGCAAGTTGTATACACACGTTGTTGTCCGGAACCTATGGCCCCGAAGTGACAGAAATCGGGATAACCGGAAGGGAAAGGCTTTGATGTGAGGATCACATGTGTTCATGGAGTGTTAATGGTTTGATCCGGTGCTCTATTAAAAGGAGCACCTTAATTGCCAGTAGTTCCCTCGAGGCCCCGCTGCAAACGGGTTGGCAGGACAAAAGATGTTGTGCAAGTTCTCATTGCGAGCACGTATGACTATATATGGAACACATGCCTAGGATTGTCTAGTACTTGGATGCTTTATCTTATTTATCTGCAATTGCCCTATGTTATGATTGCTATGTGGATTGTCTTGTCCATGCAACGCCCATCCATCCATTCCTATGCCTACCGCACTCGAATCCCACTGTTTACTGTTTTTTGTTACTACTGTCTTTGCTTTATGTGGCGCCCTGCTAAAACCACTACCAGAAAATCGTGGTGTTTTGTGCATTGCATCATCTTTAGCATGCTCATGTTCATCATGCCACCTTGCATGGATCATGTTACAAAATGTTGCATTGGTTGGGTTGCATTGCATTGCACTTGCACTTGTTGGAATCTTGCTTTTGTGCCTGGATATCACGTTACTCTCTTCCCCTTTTAAAACCTCTCTATTTGGTTTTCTACAAAGTTGGGATCCAAGTATAGGATCCACTATTTGTAAATGTATTTGTTCTTTTTTCTAAAAAAAACCTAAACCACAAATACTTGTAAAATGCCCAAATGGATTTTATTTGTGGGAATCACCCTTCCTCTTCCTATTTTCCCTCTCACCTCTCACTTGGTTAAACCCCTCTATTCAACATCTTGCAAAAGTTTCAAAAGGGTTTATTTATTGGCTTGTTTGAATCTGAAAACAAAACAAAAAGCAAAACAATCAAATCACTAAATAAATAAAAAGAGAACATATATAAAAAACGAGAGAGAGAGGCAGACCTGGCAGCAGCCCAGCTAGTCCCAACCGCAGCGAGCCCACCCGGGGTCCCTCTATTTTCCATCTTGGGCCGAGCACCCTCTCCGCTGGCCCTATACCCCTTCACCAACGGCGTATACTGATCATCTCCTCCCTCCCGTCGCTCCTCCTCTCTACAAGCAGACGACACGGGCAGGTAGCCGTCTCCGCGCCGTTGCCTCGTCAACAGCCTCACATGACGTGCAGGACGCCTCCCTTTATCTCCAGCCTCGCAGCGCATCATGATCCCTAGCCTCGCTTTTCCCTCCACTGTCTCTCTCTTCCTCTTCAAGCGTTGCCGCCGGCCACCTCGCGGGTCGCCATGGCCTGGTCACTACAAGCCGCCCCTGACCCAGCCAAGGCCACCGGCAGATGCGCCTCGTTGTCCTAAGGGCCCCTACACCGTCAATTCGACCCCGCTCGACCCCTATCGACGCCACGGTCGCTGATTCCATGCTCCGGCCGCCATGTTCCGGTGTCGATTCAGGTAGCACCACTGCTTCCCCGACCTTCTGGTCTCCTCCACCAGAACCTAGGTGAGAAGGGCCCACCTCCTGGACCTCTCCCCTCTCTCTCTAGCCCTCCCAAGTGTCCTGCCGATGTGACCATCGTGTTCAGCAGGTTCTCATCGCCGGAACCGGTGCTGCAGTGCTCTGGAACTCCAAGGCATCTTCTGAATGACTCTCTGGAGGATGTATTCTCGAACGCGATGTCCCCCACGCCCTGGTTCGGCCTTAATCGCCAGGTCCTTGCTCGATCAGGAGCATCTCCGGCGAGCGCCAGGGCCAGCCTCCTCCCTATGACCTCCTTCAAGTTGTCGCACGCCCTCACCTCATCGCCATCCGCAAGCTAGCGCAGTGGTTTGTGTCCTTTCACCAACCCTGCAGATCTCTGGTTCGAATCTCGTCCAGGCTAATAAGCCAATCTTTTTGCCTGTTTTCCTTAGGCTCTGACAGCCGAGACCCGCCTGTCATAGACCGATCAAGCCAGGCTAGCAGGCCACCAGGTCTTCATTAGACGCCGACGGGCCGGCCCACCTGCTTCCTTCGCCCAGTGCGGTAGGTAGCGAGCTAACTCTCAGACCCGACCCATCGCCCGTTCTTTTTTTTTTCAAAATGAATTCCATAATATATCTATATCTTCCTATTAGTAACTCAAAATAAAAAGTATTTTATATGAAAGTTTATCAGAAAAATGCATAGAACAATAATATGTCATCCTCATATTTGATTGCATCAAGTATCATGTGGGTTGGTCCTAGTTTGCATAACACCTATTAAGTAACATAAGGAGTAATTTGGGAAATGCTCATAATATCTTCCTGCTCCATTTAACTTTGATGTAGATCACCCCTGCCATGCTTTGCCTTATCGATTCAACATTTAAATTGTGGGGTTTATAAATAACTTGAACCTTCTAATTAATTGTCGGGACCCCGGTTCCGCTTAATACTGCCTAGTCGCATCGCATCTGTGCCATGCCATGCATCATATCATAAGCATGCCGGATCTTCTACCGTAGTATTAAATATTGCATCTGGTGTTTCTTATAGTGTTTGCTTCTTTGCGGATTAGGCCGATGAGTTGATGGGAGTATCGACAAGTTCTCCGGATATAGTACCTTCGGCTCTATTTCCCAGGCGAGCATCTCCCCCTTTCTACCTATTTTTCTTTTATAGTCTTTATTTCCTCCTATTGATCTATTGCTATCCGTGTTGCGATGCTTTAGTTTCCGTGCACCATTTATACACCTTGCAGCCTCTATATTGCCATGGACACATCCTATTGCCTGTTGTTTGATAGATAGTCGTCCTTGTGAGTCGTAGTTGCTTGCTTATGTGTTGCTTCGTGTCGTTCTCGCTCCACCGTTGACGACAAGTTGGCGCATGATAAATGATGGAGATGCTTAATGGTGGAGATGCTTAATGGTAGAGGGATCATGACTTTAAATACAACTATTAAAATGCTAGATATAACTAATGCAGAGGCATCGGTGGGCAATAGATGGTATTTGGTTCTTCCACGCTCACTTGTGTCCCGTAGGACCCCGAGTACTTGATACCTGTTCCTTGACTATTCGCACTATCCACATACGGGAGAGTCTATGAATCCCCCTTAGCTAGAGCTTGATTCATTTCTTATTTCTTAGGGCCACAAGTAATTTGGGGCTTTATTACTATCCTGTACTTATTCCATGCTCTACTGCTTTATTTATGATTGTGCGTGGAGCACCTGTACTATTTTGGAACATGGAATGTTTTCGCGGCATCGACAAGCCCAACCACACTTTCGGGTTCCCAGTTGTTTACATCCATTGTCACAAATCCTGGGTCCATTCCGGAGCCGGCCAACTTCGTTGTGCGTAGCTTAGTAGGGTGGCCCCCTGAAATATTTTATGAATCCTATGATTGCTTTGTCGTGAAAGCCTCGTTGGGTTTCGATTTGGTTTTTCCGAGGTTGATCGTGTGTGTGTTGCTCTTTGTGCACCCCTGTAGCGTAAATCTTTCTGAAAGCCGTGTCAACGGTTATGGACGACTTGGAGCATAGTATATCGATCATATACAAGCATAACTAAAGTAGTGCTATAAACATGACTTAATATATGACTAGTAATCTGATTCAACTATCACGGAATGGATATTAAAATGCCAACAACTGGTGGATCTGGGGTTGTTTGGTGACATGTTGTACCTGCCTAGTAAGTATTGCAAGTCAAATGGAATGTGATAAAAGTGCCAACAACTGCTGGGTTTTGGGATTCCTCAGGACAATTATATCTGACTAGTAAATGTTCCAACTACAACGGAATGTTAACTAAAACTGCCCACTACTTATGCTATCAGGATGACTCATGCTATACATCTGACTAGTAAGTGCTTCAACTATAATCGAATGAATAAAACTGCCAACTGTGTGAGTTCCTCGGTTTGACTTCCTCGTTTGGTCTCGAGGGGGAATACCAGGATGGGTATGTTTGGTGTTAGTATCAGGTTGGTCTCGAATAGGTCTTTCTTATCCCTATCTAATAGCTGCCAGTTTAACTGAGTCTCTATAGGTTGTTTAGTGCCGCTGCGCTGCCGCTTCAGCCCACCATACCTATGTAGGCGAGAGCCGCCGAATTCTAGCCTCAAGTGTCTTGGCCTCGATCGACGCTCCTCTTTTTCCTTTGCCCTTTGTCGGCACCCCTTTTGTTTTAGCAGGTTTGAGATCGACGTCATTAGCAGGGTTACCCTTCCGGCTTGGCCTGGGCAGGGTTATGGACGCCATTGGTTAGTCTTCAGGGCTCTTAGCCCCATTTGCTTCTTATCCGTACTCAGATGCTGTATCGTTTTCAAGGTGATTTGGGGCTTTGTATTCTATATCTGTATTCTTGACTCGAGGAGTCACTGTTGTATATATCTGTTCTGTGGGTCCCATCAAGGACTGTTGTGTAATGGTATTACTTCGTTTTCCACCCGCATGAAAGTGCCTGGTGGGCGTCCTTGAATCGTTTCTATGCGAGTTTGGTGGAAAAGGGCTAAAACTTGCATAGGGCCGATTCGAGGGTGTTACAGAGTGGTATCAGAGCTCAGCAGTTGCGATACCCCACTGGTCCAGCCTGTAGGATAACCTAGCTAAAGGCCGATGTAGAGTTTCAAAACTATTTTGCAAAATCGGTTGGATAGATCTGATTAGGTCTGCTTTTACTCCTTACCCCTCTGCTATTCTCCTCTTATCTCTGCGTGTTTTAAATCTGCTCACTTACCTTTCTTCAAGACCAGGATTTCTCGTGGTTGGTTTCCGTCGTACCTTCAGGGTTTCGCTTCCTCCTTTGGCAACGGTGTTTGTACCTCCGGACATCATGCTACCTGAGTGATCCTTTATTTGTGGTACCATTCTTTGTTCCTTGTTTGTGCCTTCTAGTGTTTTCCGACGCGACGACATCATCTACGTCAGATCCGATGCAGAGTCTGCATCACTCCTTTGTTCCGAACCTCGCTTGTCGAGATCTTCAGTCTGATTCCGAGAGTTGGTTGCATAATTCTCCTATCCGTGTGCATAGTAATGGTTTGGGTGCGTGATGGACTGATCACCATCCGACTACTCTTATCATTCGCCCTTGTACATCGAATCATTGGATCCAGCAATTTTAGTCCGTCCACGGAAGCTAGAGGTGGCTTTATTTGTTGATACCTCTACCTTCGCCCTTTGTTCCCAGAGTGTTCTCTCGACGATCACGGACAACGACACCTTGTTGGTGGTGTCGCCGATTTCAAGATGGATCAAGAATCTTTGTTAGTGGTGTCACGAGAATCTACACGAAGCGAGAAGATTCAGATCGCCGGCCTTCTTTCCGATACCATAAGGCAGATCTCGAGGGAGAGATCCCTTGTTAGTGGTGTTGAATTGTGGCGCCCCGCTAAAACCACTACCAGAAAATCGCGGTGTTTTGTGCATTGCATCATCTTTAGAATGCTCATGTTCATCATGCCACCTTGCATGGATCATGTTACAAAATGTTGCATTGGTTGGGTTGCATTGCATTGCACTTGCACTTGTTGGAATCCTGCTTGTGTGCCTGGATATCACGTTACTCTCTTCCCCTTTTAAAACCTCTCTATTTGGTTTTCTACAAAGTTGGGATCCAAGTATAGGATCCACTATTTGTAAATGTATTTGTTCTTTTTTCTAAAAAAAACCTAAACCTCAAATACTTGTAAAATGACCAAATGGATTTTATTTGTGGGCATCACCTTTACTCTTTCTCTTTTCCCTCTGACCTCTCACTTGGTTAAACCCCTCTATTCAACATCTTGCAAAAGTTTCAAAAGGGTTTATTTATTGGCTTGTTTGAATCTGAAAACAAAACAAAAAGCAAAACAATCAAATCAGTAAATAAATAAAAAGAGAACAGATATAAAAAACGAGAGAGAGAGAGGCAGACCTGGCAGCAACCCAGCTAGTCCCAACCGCAGCGAGCCCACCCGGGGTCCCTCTCTTTTCCATCTTGGGCCGAGCACCCTCTCCCCTGGCCCGATACCCCTTCACCAACGGCGTCTAGTGCACATCTCCTCCCTCCCGTCGCTCCTCCTCTCTACAAGAAGATGGAACGGGCAGGTAGCCGTCTCCGCGCCGTCGCCTTGTCAGCAGCCTCACGTGACCTGCATGACGCCTCCCTTTATCTCCAGCCTCGCAGCGCATCGTGATCCCTAGCCTCGCTTTTCCCTTGCACCGTCTCTCTCTTCCTCTGCAAGCGCTGTCACTGGCCACCTCGCGGGTCGCCATGCCCCGGTCGCTACAAGCCGCCCTGGACCCAGCCAAGGCCACCGGCAGATGCGCCTCGTTTTCCTAAGGGCCCCTACACCGTCAATTCGACCCCGCTCCACCCCTATCGACGCCACGGTTGCCAATTCCATGCTCCGGCCGCCATGTTCCAGTGTCGATTCAGGTAGCACCACTGCTTCCCCCACCTCCTGGTCTCCTCCACCAGAACCCAGGTGAAAAGGCCCACCTCCTGGACCTCTCCCCTCTCTCTAGCCCTCCCAAGTGTCCTGCCGATGTGACCATCGTGTTCAGCAGGTTCTCATCGTCGGAACCGGTGTTGCAGTGCTCTAGAACTCCAAGGCATCCTCTGAATGACTCTCTGGAGCATGTCTTCACAAACGCGATGTCCCCCACGCCCCGGTTTGGCCTCAATCGCCAGGTCCTTGCTCGATCAGGAGCATCTCCGGCGAGCGCCAGGGCCAGCCTCCTCCCCATGACCTCCTTCAAGTTGTCGCGCGCCCTCACCTCATCGCCATCCGCAAGCTAGCGCAGTGGTTTGTGTCCTTTCACCCACCCTATAGATCTCTGGTTCAAATCTCGTTCAGGCTGATAAGCCAATCTTTTTGCCTGTTTTCCTTAGCCTCTAACAGTCGGGACCCGCCCGTCATAGACCGATCAGGCCAGGCCAGCAGGCCACCAGGTCTTCATCAGGCACCGACGGGCCGGCCCACCTGTTTCCTTCGCCTAGTGCGGTAGGTAGCGAGCTAACTCTCAGACCCGGCCCATCCCCCGTTCTTTTTTTTCCAAATGAATTCCAGAATATATCTATATCTTCTATAAATCATATCTTCCTTTTGGTAACTCGAAATAAAAAGTATTTTATATGAAAGTTTATTAGAAAAATGCATAGAACAATAATATGACATCCTCATATTTGATTGCATCAAGTATCATTTGGGTTGGTCATAGTTTGCATAACACCTATTAAGTAACATATGGAGTAATTTGGGAAATGCTCATAATATCTTCCTTCTCCATTTAACTTTGATGTAGATCACCCCTTCCATGCTTTGCCTTATCGATTCAACATTTAAATTGTGGGGTTTATAAATAACTTGAACCTTCTAATTAATTGTCGGGACCCCGGTTCCGCTTAATATTGCCTAGTCGCATTGCATCTGTGCCATGCCATGCATCATATCATAAGCATGCCGGATCTTCTACCGTAGTATTAAATATTGCATCCGGTGTTTCTTCTAGTGTTTGCTTCTTCATGGATTAGGCCGATGAGTTGATGCGAGAATCGACAAGTTCTCCGAATATGTACCTTCAGCTCTGTTTCCCAGGCGAGCATCTCCCTTTATACCTATTTTGCTTTTATAGTCTTTATTACCTCCTGTTGATCTGTTGCTATCCGTGTTGCGATGCTTTAGTTTCCGTGCACCATTTATACACCTTGCAGCCTCTATATTGCCATGGACACATCCTATTGCGTGTTGTTTGATAGATAGTCGGGCTTGCGAGTCGTAGTTGCTTGCTTATGTGTTGCTTCTCATCGTTGTCGCTCCACCGTTGACGACAAGTTGGCACATGATAAATTATGGAGATGCTTAATGGTGTAGATGATCATGACTTTAAATACAACTATTAAAATGCTAGATATAACTAATGCAGAGGCATCGATGGGCAATAGATGTTATTTGGTTCTTCCACGCTCACTTGTGTCCCATAGGACCCCAGTACTTGATACCTGTTCCTTGACTATTCGCACTATCCACATACGGGAGAGACTATGAATCCCCCTTAGTGAGAGCTTGATTCATTTCTTATTTTTGGGGCCACAAGTAGTTTGGGGCTTTATTACTATCCTGTACTTATGCCATGCTCTACTGCTTTATTTACGATTGTGCGTGGAGCACCTGTACTGTTTTGGAACGTGGAATGTTTTCACGGTATCGACAAGCCAAGTCACACTTTTGGGTTCCCAGTCGTTTAGAGCCATTGTCACAAACCCTGGATCCGTTCCGGAGCCGGCCAACTTTGTTGCGGGTAGCTTAGTGGGGTGGCCCCCTGAAATATTTTATGAATCCTGTGATTGCTTTGTCGTGAAAGCCTCGTTGGGTTTTGATTTGGTTTTTCCGAGGTTGATCATGTGTGTGTTGCTATTTGTGCACCCATGTAGGGTAGATCTTTCTGAAAGTCGTGTCCGCGGTTATGGACGACTTGGAGCATAGTATCACGATCATAGACAAGCATAACTAAAGTAGTGCTATAAACTTGACTTAATATATGACTAGTAATCAGATTCAACTATCGCGGAATGGATATTAAAATGCCAACAACTGGTGGATCTGGGGTTGTTTGGTGACATGCTGTACCTGCCTAGTAAGTATTGCAACTCCAATGGAATGTGATAAAAGTGCCAACAACTGCTGGGTTTTGGGATTCCTCAGGACAATTATATCTGACTAGTAAATGTTCCAACTACAACGGAATGTTAACTAAAACTACCCACTACTTATGCTATCAGGTTGACTCATGCTATACATCTGACTAGTAAGTGCTTCAACCATAATCGAATGAATAAAACTGCCAACTGTGTGAGTTCCTCGGTTTGACTTCCTCGTTTGGTCTCGAGGGGGAATACCAGGATGGGTATGTTTGGTGTTAGTATCAGGTTGGTCTCGAATAGGTCTTTCTTATCCCTCTCTCATAGACGCCCGTTTAACTGAGTCTCTATAGGTTGTTTAGTGTCGTGGCGCTGCCGCTTCAGCCCACCATACCTATGTAGGCGAGAGCCTCCGAATTCTAGCCTCGCCGTGTACTGGCCTCAGTACTGACGCTCCTCTTTTTCCTTTGCCCTTTGTCAGCACCCCTTTTGTTTTAGCAGGTTTGAGATCGATGTCGTTAGCAGGGTCACCTTTCTGGCTTGGCCTGGGCAGGGTTATGGACGCCATTGGTTATTCTTCAGGGCTCTTAGCCCCATTTGCTTCTGATCCGTACTCGGATGTTGTATCGTTTTCAAGGTGATTTGGATCTTTGTATTATATATCTGTATTCTTGACTCGAGGAGTCACTGTTGTATATATCTATTTTATGGGTCCCATCGAGGACTGTTGTGTAATGGTATTACTTCATTTTCCACCCGCACGAAAGTGCCTGGTGGGCGTCCTTGAATCGTTTCTATGCGGGTTTGGCGGAAAAGGGCTAGAACTTGCATAGGGCCGATTCGAGGGTGTTACACTTTACTACTACTATTACTTTAATATTCCTACTACAAAACTATTGCTACTGATAAACTGCTGTGAGCAAGATTGTTTCTAGGTGCAGCTGAATTGACAACTCAGTTGTTAAGGCTTATAAATATTCTTTGTCTCCCCTTGTTTCGAATCAATAAATTGGGTTTCACTTCCCTCGAAAATACTGCGATACACCCCCTATACTTGTGGGTCATCAAGACTATTTTCTGGCGCCGTTCCCAGGGAGCATAGCTTTATTTATCAAGTCCAGTTGGAATCACTATTGTTCAAGCTAAGTTTATTTCTTCCTTGTTTGTTTCTTTCTTTATTGAAAATACAAAAAAATTTAGTTCCTACTCTAGTTGTTATTTTCGTTGGTCTGTTATTGTCTTGCTTTATCATGCTTGTTGTCAATGGTTGGTTTCTTTGAAACTAAAACTTATTGGCAAGGTGGGTTCACGGAAGATCAAAAATATTATTATAAGGAACACCGCTTGTCACAAAAAGGGAAACACTTATGGGAACAAATTGATAGATTGTATACCATTGCTAGAAACGTGTGCTCTATTTATAATGCTACTTATTGTTGTGATGAATCTCGTTGCAGAAAGAGGTATAAACACCTCCATTTTCAATGTGAGTATAATGATAATGATACCATATCTTCCTATGCTAAAGGAACTTATGACTTTTATGATGCAGAACAAATTGAAGAATTTATTGCTTGGAAGGGTGCTTTTGAACTTGCTAGTTTGCTTGAAAATATTAATGATTCACCTTATAAGTATGAGGTTTATGGTATACTTAAATTTTGTTTTGATAATTACAAGGATGAAAATAACCATATCCTTGAATATTTTAATAGATGCTTTCCCCAAATGGAAGAGACTAATGCCTTGCATGATCCTATGGAAGAAGAAATTGATGAACCTGAAATCTCATTAGATGAAAAAGAGGAGGAGAGTGATGAACAGAAGGAGGAAGAATGGATTAGCTACCCATTCCTACCTTCTAATGAGAGTAACTCTTTATCCCTTACATTATTTGATTGTCCTCCATGCTTACTAAAGGAGGATGAATGTTATGTTCCCAAGGTTTCTTTTGAAGATGTTTATGATCAAGCTCTAGTGCTTGTAGATCATGAAAAGCATGCCTTTTGTGATAGTTATATTGTTGAGTTTATTCATGAGGCTACTGAAAATTATTATGAGAGAGGAAATATGGTTGTAGAAGTTTTCATGGTATTGAAACACCTCTCTATGTGCTGAAAGTTTTGAAGTTACTCTTGTTTTATCTTCCTATGCCTGCCACTTTGTTCCTTGCGAATTTATTTGCATACACGATTCCTATGCATAGGAAGTGGGTTAGACTTAAATGTGTTTTGAATTTATTTCTTGATTCTCTCTTTTACTTGAACTCATATTTCTTATGAGAGCATCCTCTCAAACTTTTATGCCTGAAGATGATAATATGTCTATTATTCTTGGGAGACCTTTTCTTAAATACTGAAGGAGCTGTTATCAATTGTAATCAAGGGAAGGTGACCTTCAATGTTAATGACAAGGAACATATTGTTTATTTCCCCAAGAAGTTTGAAAGGACTTATGGCTTGAATTCAATTGAACATGTTGAGGGAATTCAAGTTGGAGAAATATATTGTCCCATACCAAGAGAAAAATTTGAAACTATTATGATTGGGACCATTGTTATCAAGGTTGAGGTAACATAATCATTAGTGGAATACAAAGTTTTGTCTCATATGAAATTGTTTTGGTAGCAAGACCTGATCAACCTTGTTAACAAAAGGATTTCATTGAACAAAACAATGTTTTCACCATGATTATCTCCGCTTACTTCTATTCTATCCATTTTAGTTTTTGCTTATGCCTAACTTAAAGGTGTTAAAGAAAAGTACTTGTTGGGAAATAACCCAAGAGTTTTAGTTGAGTCTTGGAGGTTATTACTTCAGTAATAGCCGCTCTTTATCCTTTTTATTTGCTTTTTGTGCCAAGAGTAACCTCTAATGAGACTAACGTAATGATTGGGAAAGTTGCTGTCCTGAAACAGATTTTTGTGCTTCACTGTAAAAATTCCTGAGAGAGCTCTGTATGTAGGAATGAACTGTAATTTTTTGTGCTTCTGCCCCAGGTTGTTATCTAACTTTAGTTAGTTCAACACTTTTTGATTTGAGCAACATAAGGTCTTCTAACAAATTCGTCTTTACCGGCTGGTCTGTTTTGACAGATTTCTGCCATTTTCTGCATTTGCTTCTTGTTGATTCCTTCTTGAGTTCTTTTGGGGAATTGAGCTTTTTGAGGGAAGTGCTACAGTATCTAGTGTTCTAATGGAAGTTTATTTGGTGTTAGAACTGAACCTTGAGACTTATTTATATTAAGTGCACTAATGTTGCTAATGAGATTGTGTGAAGTTTTGTATGAAGGAAAATTTTCAGGTGTATGGAAGGAATGAGTAATGAGATGAAGGATGGACTAAAGCTCAAGCTTGGGGATGCCACGCGTGTCACCCCAAGAAATATCCAAGAAGTACAAGCGTCAAAGCTTGGGGATGCCCAAGGCATCCCCTTCTTCATCAATAAAAATCCCAGGTTTCTTCCAAACCCTTCATTTTTATTGTTTCATGCACAGTTGTGTTTTTCTTGGAGCGTCTTCTTTTTCGTTTTTGTTTTGGTTTTAGTTTGCTTGGTTTGCTTAGTTTTCTGAATAAATTGGTTGGACCCCCTCTTTCTTACATTTGGTTTGCAAATAATTTGGTTTGGTTTGGAAAAGAGTAGGAAAGTTCATGCCTATGTGGTAAAAAGAGCTTGTTTTTGACTGTGGCTATGCTTTGTCATGCCATGCTTGATATTGTTTTTGCTTTATGCTTAGTATTCTTTGCTGTAGCATGACTTGTTATAAACAATTGAGATTGCTTAATGTGCCTTGGATGAATCATGCGTTGTTTTAGCATATTAAAGCATAAGTATAGTGGTATTCTCCTTTGATGCTTTATTTGGGTTGACATGGGCATGCTCACACCATGTTATGACTATCTCAAGTCACCATAAGCCTTTATGATCCTTTAGTTTTCAACTTGTAGTATCACTTTATGTTTTGATCAATGATGTTTTGTCGCTCTGCATGATTATGGCCATTATTGCTCTCTCGTTTGTCGCTCCCTTATTATTGCTAGCCTTCACTTACACTGAGTGTTTTACTCATGTTTCCAACTCCCTTAAACCAAATATTGCCAAAGTGTCCACCATGCCTACCTATTAGAATCATTTGCTACTTCCATGCATATTCAATATGCCTTGTTTTCTTCTGAATAAAATGTTTGCTTGTTATGAGAAAATTAGTTAGTAAAGCTCTCACGAACTTGATGGCACACTTTACTTTACTTGCCCTTAATAAACTTGAACCATTGTGTCGTCTATGTTGTATATGCTTGCACTTATTTGTTGGGAATTAGCAGAACCATGCTTTCATGGGGAACGCTTTCAACATTGCACTTGGTACTTGTACCTAGTTGATATCATGGTCTTTTGTATATGGATGTTGTCCGTGTGAAATGAAAGGGGAGCTTGTAAGTCCATGGAGTTATGTATATGTGTTAGAGAAACGCCTGGGACGCTGGTCTAATTCATGCTGACATGGTGGAAACCTGCAGCGTAACCATAATGAGCTGTCGATGAAGCATTCTTCTTATAAAAAAAAGAGTACTATATTGTGAAAAAAAGAGAAAAGAAAAGAAAAAAGAGATACTATGAAAAGAGGAAAGAGAGAAAAAAAGCACCATATTCCCATGGTAAATAAGAAGAATGCTGAGATGCTCGTTGTCTGCTTGCCTTGTCATTTTGATATGGGGATTCTTCTGTATCATCGGGCAAGGGGTACCCCGTTGGCGGTTCTCTATGATACACATGTACTTACGATGAAAAGAACTTACCGGTGACTAAACTTGAGTAGCATGAGGAGCGGCCCTCATATACAAGGGACATGAGATTTCTGACTTATACTTTATCAAGCATGTACACCATAGTTTGTTCACTTTAACCTTAATCACTTCAAGATGCTTATGATAGGGGCAATGAGAGCTGAAAGATATAAGTACCATAATTTTTGGAAGCTCTTTATGAGACTTGAATCCCTACTTTCTTTTACAAAAGGCCTTTCTTCCACCATTATATTGAGTCTCCATATTCTATCTTTATGCACCTACTTTGAGAGCATAGTGGCCATTCTTAGTTCTATGTGCATTGTCCCAAGACTAGTTGATTGATGCATACTTTGATATTGCTTGTTTTAAACTAGTGTATCTAGTCACTCTTATGAACTTTGAAGGTGTCCTATGCATTTATATTTGCTACTCTATTGAGGGACAAGCTGAATATTATTATGCTATGTTTTCTTTATGTGAAACAAACAAACGTCTTGCAAAGCATTGTTATTCATGAATCTTTTGTTTGTGCCTTTTCATGTTACATCATAGTTTCTTTGTCTTATTGCTAGAACTTTGTCTTTCATGTTATGATTGAAGTGATATGATCCCAGCTTTGAATGTTTTACAAATACTTTGATCAAGTTTATGATGGTGCATGTCACCTCAAAAATTATTCTCTTTTTATCACTTACCTACTCGAGGACGAGCATGAGTTAAGCTTGGGGATGTTGATACATTGCAAATGTATCTATAATTTTTGATGCTCCATGCTTGGTTTTATCCACTTTCTTGTGTTTTGTCCACACTTTGGAGTACTTTTCATATGATTTCTTGGACTAACCTATTAACAAGAGCCACAGTGCCAGCTGTCTGTTTTCTGCTATTTTTGTTCCAGGTAAGTCAGAAAATAAATATTCTCGGAATTGGACGGGACAAAAGCCAAAGTGCCTATTTTTCCAGAAGACTCCAGGAGCCAGAATACGAGACGGAGGAGGGCCAGGGGCTGGCCACACCCCGAGGCATGGTGTGGTGGCCCCAGGCACCCCCTCGGTCTCCCTCTTCGCCTATAAGAAACCTTCTGACCTAAAAACTCCGGGGGGTTCGATGTTTTTCCACGAAAAGTTCCGTTGCGCCGTCACCACCGAAGGGGAGATTTGGGGGACAGAAAGTCTCTGTTCCGGCACCCTGCCGGGAAGGGGAAGTGCCCCCGGAGCCATCTCCATCGATCTCCACCATCGCTTCTCCATCGACCATCCATGTTTCCCCCATCTATGAGTAAGTAATCCCCCGCTGTAGGTTATGCGGATGGTTGGGATTGGATGAGATCGTTCATGTAATGGCACCAGATTGTCAGGTCATGGTGCCTAGTATCTTCTATTAGTGCTTTATGACTTTGTTGCGACTTGTTGTGCTTAATGCTTGTCACTAGGGCCCGAGTGCCATGATTTCAGATCTGAACTTATTATTGATTCATTATGATAGTATTGTTCTTGGTCTTATCTGCAAGTTGTATACACACGTTGTTGTCCGGAATCTATGGCCCCGAACTGACAGAAATCGGGATAACCGGAAGGGAAAGGCTTTGATGTGAGGATCACATGTGTTCACGGAGTGTTAATGCTTTGCTTCGGTGCTCTATTAAAAGGAGCACCTTAATTTCCAGTAGTTCCCTAGAGGCCCCGCTGCAAACGGGCTGGCAGGACAAAATATGTTGTGCAAGTTCTCATTGCGAGCACGTATGACTATATGTGGAACACATGCCTAAGATTGTGTACTACTTGGATGCTTTATCTTATCTATCTGCAATTGCCCTATGTTCTGATTGCTATGTGGATTGTCTTGTCCATGCAACGCCCGTCCATCCATCCCTATGCCTACCGCACTCGAATCCCACTGTTTACTGTTTTTGTTACTACTGTCTTTGCTTTACTACTACTGTTACTTTACTATTCCTACTACAAAACTATTGCTACTGTTAAACTGCTGTGAGCAAGATTGTTTTCAGGTGCAGCTGAATTGACAACTCAGTTGTTAAGGCTTATAAATATTCTTTGGCTCCCCTTGTGTCGAATCAATAAATTGGGTTTCACTTCCCTCGAAAATACTGCGATACACCCCCTATACTTGTGGGTCATCACCGATCTCAAGATCGTGTGGAAGTCCCAGCGCCGCAAATCAGCAGCGCATCCGTCCTCGCACACACGTTCAAGCCACCGGACAACCTCCAGCGAATCAGCGGAAGCAGCAACTCCTTCCAGACGCAAGGCCACTGGGAACATGTATCTCGCTAATCCGAGACAATGGGGGAATATCTAGAGGGGGAGAGAGATATCCTTCACGAGGAGGTGTGCTTTCTGAGGGAGGAGAGGGGGGATTTTTATAGGAGAGGGGGGCTCCTCCCCTCCCATGGCCGGCGGCCAAGGGGGGTGCCCCCACCTCTTCCTCATTCATGTGGTGGAAGCTCCACTCACATCAATTCAAGCTCCACCCAAAATTCCACTCACATACATTACATTTACACCAAATTTAATGCAATTCTCAATTAATAAAACTATTTTATTTATTTTATTCAGAATTTTGTTAATTACTTTAATTAACAAACATTCACATAAAACCCCTAGCAACATTTCAATATCACATACAAAACCACTTTCTGCAATTTCACCCGAAACAATTCCGGTTTCTATCGAAATAATTCATGTGCCTTGTAATCCTTTCTTCTGAAACATATGTGCTCCAAAATGGTGTCCGGCAACCCTTAAGTGTGTCACCCTATGGTTCGCGAATAATGCAGACATGATTGAGACTCCTCTCAGATCAATAATCAGAAGCGGGACCTGGAGATCCATACTGACTCCTACACATTCAACAATGACTTCTGTGATCGTGAGAACCTTTAATGCTAGTAACTTAATACCTTTGTCTCATGATATAATACATGTCCGAGATTCGATCATCGGTATACAAATACCTAGTTTGATCTCGTTACTGACATGCACTCTTTTCTCGTTCCCGTGATATAACATTCTAGTGATCACATCACTTGCTTGCAAGCTATCTTAATGTGATATTACCGAGAGGGCCTAGAGTATATCTATTCGTCATCGGTATTGACAAATTCCACTCTTGATCCATGAGCCTCAACATAACACCTTCGTAGCACTGAACCCACCTTTATAGTCACCCTGTTACGATGTGACGTTTGATGTTATCAAGATACTCTTCCGGTGTTAGCATTAACATAATCTCATGGTATAAGGACTAAGATTACTTCGTGTGATGTTATAGAAATGTAAACATAATGACTTTGATCGTAATGCTATACTTCGGATGAATGTTCATCACATCATTTCACAAATGTTGTGACCTCGTTATTAACAACATCTAATGTCCATGATCAGGAAACGTTGATCATCTTATTAATCAACGAGCTAGTCTGGAAGAGAGACATAACTAGAAACCCTTTTTGTTTATTAAACACACATGTATTGACGTTTCCTATCAATACAATTATAGCATGCAAAATAAACATCTATCATATACAAGGAATACATAATAACAACTTTATTATTGCCTCCCATGGCATATTTCCTTCATACAGTACACAAAGGACAATTCGCATATATATACAAACAGTTGTTTCTCAACAGACATAATACTTAAACAAAAGAAACCAAGTTCATTACAGCATAGAATGAAAGACACCTATGGCTACAAAATAAACTACGGGGCAGTTTTATCTGCGGACAAGGTGGTGCTGGTGGATGGAGCGCTAGTCGCAGGAATAACCAAGCGACACTCGACGAAGGAGCACCAGCCAAAGAAGGGGCAGCTGATTTTGCTGGAGACGCGCCTATGCTCAGCATCAGCCGAGAGTACTTCTTGGCCTTCTTAACAAAAGCCTTCAAATCGACTGCCTGTCCATTGGAGGTGACAGGGACAATTGAGCTAACCTTCTGCCAGCTGACCTTCTCGTCGTGTGCCATCGCCAGGGCCATTGAAGTTTCATCATTACTCTTCGATTGCATCACGCTATAGCCAACAAGCGGGCTTGGATCAGCACCAAAGACAACAACGAGGTCGTTTAAATCGGTTGGCACCTCCTTCGTCGGGAAAACTTTATCATGTAAGCTCTTGAAGGCGTGGCGTGAGCGGATAAGAAGATTGCGCCCAGGAACACTATGGGCCTCTAAAGTGCCGACAATATCTGATAAAGGGTCAACCCTCTTATCTTCATCCACCACTAAATTTTGGACAGTCAGCTCTGCAAAATACAAAATAGAGTTAAGAACCAAAAGGAAGTAGCAGATGCAAAACATAAATCTTTTCTTGAAGGAAGTAAACTCACAAGTCAATGAAACATTGAGGGTCTCCAAGTGCTTCCGAAGATTTTCATCTCGGGCAGTGATACGATTTTCCCTTTCTTCGGCATCAGCTTTGGCCCTCTAATTGCACTACAAGGAAAGTTTCCTTTCGCAATGACTTGGCCCGATGGTCATCGTAGAAGGCACGTCTTCCGCGACGAAATTCTCGGCTCGGTCGTGGCCGATGGGTAACTTTTTTTCCCAGTTTTGCGGCCCTCTACTATGACGGATCTGCTAAAAACATGGAGGAAGCTCGGCCAGCGCATGTCAGAAGCAAGATTTTCATTTCCTTGTGCGATGTTGACTCGCCGAAGTCTTTTGAGGCGTGTGGGCCCTGGACGTCAGTGTCTCTAGCGGACCATACTTTTCAGTCGCGCCTCCCTGATTTGAACTCGATAACGTTGCTCGATGCGTTTGTCGTTTAGTCAGGCTGCTAGGTCCCATATGTCAGCCTCTCATTAGAGGGATCGTGTGTATGATAGAATTTTTTTCCTTCGCTCGTGCT
Organism: Avena insularis; assembly: GCA_023614405.1. NCBI lineage: Eukaryota > Viridiplantae > Streptophyta > Magnoliopsida > Poales > Poaceae > Avena > Avena insularis. Next base: position 35,251,999 of record CM042694.1, read on the forward strand.
ACCCTATTCCGAAGTTGATAGTGCTGCTCGATGCATCTAGCATTTAATCAACTTCCAGGGACCCACATGCCATCCTCTCATTAGAAGAAACGTGTGTATGATGAAATTTTTTCCTTCGCTGGCGCTACCCCGTTTCGAAGTTGATAGCGTTGTTCGACGCATCTATCGTTTAACCAACCTCCTGGGCCCTACATGTCTTCCTCTCGTTGGAAGAAACGTGTGTATGATGGATTTTTTTCCTTCGCTTGCGCTACCCTGTTCTGAACTTGATAGCATTGTTCGATGCATCTACCATTTAATCACGCTGCTAGGCCCCACATGTCATCCTCTCATTAGAAGAAACGTATGTATGATGGATTTTATACCCTTTGTCGCGCCTTCGTGTTCCGAACTTGATAGCGTTGCTCGCTGCTTCAGCCGTTTATACAGGCTAGTAGGCCCGCCATGTCAGCCTCCTCTGTGCAGGAAATGTTTGCATGCTAGACTTTTTTTCTTCTCTCGCACCTGTATAATGTCTCCCTACTGGGTCCACATGTCAGCCGCCTATGTAGAGGAAACGTGTGTATGTTGGACATTTTTTTGCTCGCGCCCGCTGGTTTGACCTTGGTAATGTTGTTCCATGCGGCAGGCGTGTATGGTCTTGCTGCTGGGGCCTACGTGTCAGCTTCTCTCGACAAGTAACGTGCCGATCTTGGTCTTCTTTTTTCTGGTCATGACTGTTGTACAAGTACTTTTTAAACGCGCTTGTTAAACTTGATCTGTTTTATGGTAAGGTTGATGGGCGCTAGCTGCAGGCAGGTGGGTCGGTCATGTTAGTCTCTCAGTACAAAAATAAGTCTACAGATATACTACATACCTTGCTACTATACAAGAAAATTGTTATGCTTTTATAAAACGTAAAAAATATATACTAACATCTTATATAACTTATTTATTTTTCTTCTTAAAAAATTACTTGTCCATCTGCTACGCGTGATTGCTAGCAGCTCAACTAAAAAATGTTAAGTATAAATAATATAGTAGGTAGTACTTAAAAAACATGGATAGGTGGAGTTTTTTAAGGGTAGGTGGATGGTGCCCGAAAAAGGCTGAATTGGAGAAAAATGGGCCAAGAAGGTATTGATAGGCTATCTTTCATGGGCTCTCGTCCAATCTAACTGGGGTATTTGCACAGCCGAATGACTCAAAACATGGACGAGTTAGAAGGTCTTGGGCTATGATGAGGCCGTATGGGCTAATTTTTTGGGATCGATAGTTAAAATCCCAAGGTACGTGCTGGGGCTCGGCCGGATTCAAAACAAAGTCGTCAACAAGGAAAAAAAGGTATAAAATATGAGCACCTAGATCCCAGGCGCCTGAGAACTTGTTATGTTAAGGCGCTGACATCACCCTACTAATTGTGCTAATACTCAGTTGTAACCTAGTAGTTGCAACTCATTAAATTCCTAGTTACAAGCAAGTTGCAACAAATGTGTAACCCTCACGTTGCATGAATCGCGAGGTAACTCCAATGGCGAGAGAGGTGACTTTTGAGAACTGGCAAATCTGATAAAAAATGCAGAGATATTTCTGTGAAAATTGTGGACAAAAATCCCGCGCCCACCAAAACTTTCCGCCGAGACCCCAAACTTTCCTAAGCCCACCCTCAATCGAGCGACCAGCCCCCATATCTTCAAATTTTGCACCGTTTTTATGGGAGATGCACTGGATTAGAATTAGACCGCAAACTTCTCCACGCCTTCAAAAAACTTCTCGACGCCTTTCTATCAACAGTGCCAGCCTAACACCATTGGCCGTGCCGTTCTTCATGAGACGACCTTGGCCGGGTTAACTAGGCGATCCCCAACCGCTAGTAGAGAAGACCTTTGGACATTCTTCTTGGCTTTGGTTTGTTCTCCACCTCTCCTAGAAATAGTGAAACCTTGTGACTATCTAGATTTACAAGGTGCTTGCAGATTTGGGTAGGTACGTTCTTTAGTTAAATCTATAGTAAAGCTCTGGACAGAAGAGTTCGAAAACATCTTAAAAAGGACTTGGCAGAGATCCTGTGCAAGCTTTTGACCTGATATATTCCCCATCCTTCTTTGATACAATGGAGCATTTGGCTGTTGATGTACCTAACAAGGAAGTACTTAGAGGTACAGTATAATATAGATGAATGTACCCTATAGAACATCGGCTTCGCATTTCCAAGGAGCGGAAAGATATTCGTAGATAGTTTGATAAGTGAGTGTTATGCAAAGATATCTTCACATATAAGGCTGCAGAAAAGTTAGATATATTCAGATGTCTAACTTGTCTATGTTTTGTAGGTTCTTGGCAAAAATAAAAGTACCAGCAAATTTCGTTCCACCAATAAAAAGACCGGATGGACTAAGATCTTAGGATCATGTAAGACGCTCAAATTGCACTGTGAATTGTCTATGAATTGTCCAGATGGGGTAACCTCTTGTATATTTTGTAACGCTAGATTTGGGAGCTTGAATTTCTGGCCCTTATCTGTGGTCCTGATAGGAGTATAACAACAACTTCACTTGCATTTCCAACGGTGTCTGCCATAGTGATGTACCTTCTGTGGAGACTGATGTAGCTGGAGGTTGTCCTGATGAACTACACTGGATTGCATTTAGATTCGAAATCCTGCACTTGACATTGTTGTCCCAAGGAAAAGAAGGTTGTGGATCTGGTAATAATGCCTCCTGTAGAACAAGATGCTAGAGGTGACGATTTCCTATGGAAATCCCTACCATTTATGACTTGTACGAGTAGTTATCCTAATTTAATTGAATTGCATGTCCTTCTCTATCGATGAAAATGGCATATCTTTTGCCTTGTTTCAAAAATAAATAGATATTTGCATGTCTCCTTGTGTTAGTCGATGCAAAGAAGATACTGTTTTATGTTCAAGTCATGTGAACAAATATGTTTATATGTAGAGACATAAATACGGATTGGGTGACAAAATCAGCATAAAATTGCCAGATCAATAACACAAGCATAATAGCATTGCAAGAAAAGGAACAGAGCCATCTTTTCACCGTGCTTGTGAAAAGGAGATGAGCCAGGAACCACGCATGCAAGTGTCAGAGGCCAATTCTCGTGCAGCTCAGTTAGCATTGGTTTATCATCGATAATACTTAAGCATCCGAATATTATGATTACATACTAGGAGTAGTTCTAGTTCCACACTACAGTTCAACGGGCAAAAGTGTAAGAAATACGTAAGGTAGCTCCATAATACATGTTCCAGAGAAAAGCATACAAATCATAAGAAAGAAAGCTCTGCATGATAGTTCACCACTTTTAGGTGCAATAGTCTCTGTAGATTTTAAACCCAAATCACCGCCTCCTTTAGGTGGCATGATAATTTCGGGAGCGGGATCAGCAACACCAACAGCAGCGCCATCACCGGTAGCATGTGTCTCCACAATAGGTGAACTATCGATCACCACAATGTCCTTTGAAGGCTCTTCACTGCCAGCTCCCGCCGCACAAGTCTCTGCGGATGGTAAAACCAATCCACCACCTCCATCATCTGGCACGACGATGGCAGGTGCATGCTCATCAGTACCAGCTGCAGCTGCAACTGCATCAGTCTCCACAGAAGGTAAACAAGGTGGCGTCTTAGGTGTAGCAACCTGACATCCATTTTGTACTCCGTCATTAGGAAAATAAGAGTCTTCTTCAACTTTGTGCTTCTATGGTTACAAGATAAATAGAGATTACAGCGAAAGCATCTACGTGGGACGATAAGAACATATGTCATTCTATTGATTTACCTTGTCATCTGGGATAGCAGAAGTCACGGGATTGGAACCTATTTCATCGAGAATCATCTTTTTCACTCCTTCCCCTATCTCCTTCTGTAGCAAGTTGTAATATTGATTACATGATGTTGATTGACAAATATATGCAAATGTTCAAAAGTTTGCGCTGTCGAACTACCAACTTTGAACGGATCCCCACTATTCTTAGTTATGGGATCTAGCCCATAAAACAAGCTTCTATGCAATCCTAGTCTACAAAAAAGGATGCATACCCGAGATAAGAACTACTCTACACATGATAATGTTGCGCAATCGACAATAAAAATTTAACTGCATCATCAACTCTATCATGTAAGTTCAGAGTGAATCTAGATACACTCGTTTCACATAAGCTAAAACATCTTATACTTTGAAACAAAGGGAATAGGTACGAGTGTTCTAGTATTTCACAAACCACCATTGCTACCGCGGGATAGAGATGATGGATACTCCACCACCCTACAGAAGGTTGCCACGCCGATCTCGCCGCCACCTGTAGAGGATGGAGCCGAGGAGCTGGTCGGCAACAATATGGAGCGAGAGGTCAGGGGGAGGTAGTGGATGGGAAGAAGGGACTCATTAAAAGAGGTTGTGTATGCGTGGGGGAGGCCGGTGAGGGAGTTAAATCTAGCTTGTCTCGGAAGGAACGCGTTGCCATGTGCACCGGCGTGTGCAAAACTCCCTCCCTCTATCTTCTGCGGCAGCTACTGACAGTAGTACTCTAGCTAGCTTCATCAAGTTCTCTGGTACTCCTACTAGTAGACCTTTACTACTACTACTACTACTACTACTACTACTAGGTAGACAAGCAATACTTGTTTAGAAAAAGAAAAAAACTAGACTAGCACACTGTTCTACAGTATTGCCTTGTCAAATCACGCGTTGCCATGAGCGACATGTTTTACTGGTAAACCTGGAAACATTGTGTTCCTTCCACCGCGTGAAGTTTCTGAGCGAAGTACTTACCAACACGTGCAACTTACGCTTACAGGACCCAAACTGCAGTGAAAAAGAAACAAAACTATGGACCTGCACGGAGTAATACTAACAGTACTACTATTATACAATATTCTGGAAGAAATTATATACGGAATAGTAGTAGTAGAGTACAACTATACTCCTAATAAGGTTCTTTTACAAGCTTGGTGAAATATACATACTGGAGAAACTACCAAGTGTACAAAAGGGGTTTTTGGTCATACGGAATATTTTACAAGCTGGACCGGGTGAGAAACTAAATGCTGAGTACTCGTACATTAGCTAAAAACCAGCCAAAAGAAAGAGTTCAACAGAAGGCCAAGACGAAATGAGCTATCCTTGAACAGGATCGTTCCACTCCAAGGCGTTTGAGAAGCTTGGGATGAACCAAAATGGAGTCTCCGACCATATCCAGCGAGTGTTGGTGTGGAAACCAATAGTTGCGTCACCATTCAGACTGAAGCGGCAAATTTCAGGACGTGGCTTGTACTCGTAGCCAATTTCTTGGTGTGATGTGTAAACACAGTTTCTTCTCGTAAGATGTCCTGGTGGATCATTTGCATCGCCTAGTGCAATGATAATCGGATAGTTCACGCAAGGAAAAGAGAATATGATCCAATGTCAGTAACCCTTTTCCATCGGTTAGCTGCAGTTAACTGGATTGTGTCCTTCGAGAAAACCATGCACTCAAACCCAGAAGGATAGGTGCGAACGGTGCGACCATAGTGAACAACACTAGTATCATCAGCAATTGCATTGCCTAATACACCATATGTATAGACCAGAAGAAGTCTTGAACCACCGGCAGATGTTGCTAACCACCACCTACCAGGATCATTCTCCTCATCATCCACCACAAACCCATGTTTCAGGTACAGCACATCGCGTGGCGACAAGATAAGGATAGGACCTTCAAAGGGAAAGGAAATGTAACATGGAAATAATATATATATTGATCTGACATTGTAGAAGTTGATATACAGTACTATTTTCAAAAATCTTGATTATACTTAAGATGTTTGATTGTGTAAAAAAATGCCAACCTAGGGAGATTCTATGGAAATTCTAATTCATGTCGAAATGGGTATATGCTATGGAAATTCTCCTAGAGACACCGTTTGATTCATAGGATCAAATGAAATAGTAAATAATCCTATATAATCTTGAATGTAAAGTTCATAGGGAAAAAAAGCAAGGTTGGATCCTACAAGATTTTGGTGTCTTATATACCAAAGGAAAACCAACAAGGATTATTTCTAGGAGGTTTAATATCTTATCTTATCTTACCACTATATAGTGTATGAATAACATTGAATATTGATTGTTGGATCAAGACTTGTGAATCCCAACATTGCCAGCCGTTGGATTGTATTGATAGTCTTTAGCATAATGAACACTATGCACAATCCTCAAAACACACTTCTCCATCATTCTAGAATCTTCTCCTTCATTTTTCAAGACCATGTTAACAAAATTTACAAGTACTAGTACCTAATAAACATTGACTTCTACATGATAGAAAATACAAGAACTAAATATGCACCCATACTTTATAGATGTCAATCAAATTTCTAATTTTTTGAGCTTTACCTAGTATTATAATTCTATATAGTTATGATATGTCATATGTCTAGTATCTGAGTCTCACGTAAATACTACTAGTAGATACCATATTTTCCATGGATGTACTAGTACTAGGAGACAAGGCAATACTATCAGCAGAACTCAATCCTATGAATCAAATTACTTATATGTAAGAAAACTTAGTAAGGATTGCATTCCTCTGAAATTCCTAGGGAATTCATATGAATCAAAGAGGCTAAAATTCCTATGAAATTCCTACTAACCAACAAAACTTCAGAAAAAATAGCTTACATTGATTCAGGAATAATATATGGGTCTCACAAAAGTACCTACTACTAGTAGATACCATATTTTCCATGGGATGTACTAGGAGACGAAGCAATACTATTAGCAGAACTCAATCATATGAAACAACTACTTATATGTAAGAAAACTTCCTAAATATTGCATTCCTCTGAAATTCCTAGGGAATTCCTTCGAATCAAAGAAACTAAAATTTTAATGGAATTCCTACTAACCAATGAAAGATCAGAAAAATCAGCTTGCATCGATTTAGGAACAAATCTAATAAAATACACAGGGAGGAGAATTTACCAACTTCTAGAGACTTCCATGCATAAACACAACCGTTCTCGGTCACGGCAAACACACGATCGTGTTGGATAATAGCATCGTAGTATCTGAAGTAGCCCTGGAACTCGTTCACACAACATTCCTGTTAATGACAACAATTTTGAATTCGAAAATGGTGACTAGAGAAAAATCTTTGTATCCCCCAGCATCAATCGAAACTTGGCAAATGACTATCTTCTGCAGTTTAGTACGTCAACCTTCATAAGCATCATCATGAAATTTAAGTGCAGAACCTTCGGTCGGTTCAAATACCGACACTTCCGGAATAACAATCTTGCGACGAGTGTACATGTTGACAAGGTCCCACGTGAAATCGGGCGCAACTGTGACGATCCAATCTCCATTGCCACCTACTCGCTCCTCATCAAAACCATTTGGCATCACAGCATCAGAGGAGAACCTATTCAGCAGCGTCAGGTTGCACGGGTTGCCCGCCAATTCGAAGCAGTCTTTGGATTCGCACGGTCTCACCGTCGGGTGAGAATGAAGAACACATGGGAGGCCAAACGGATGAGAAGAAGGCGTAGTTCCACTCTCTTTTGGTGATTGAAGAATATGTTTGGATGAACTAACGAGGCTCGTGGTGGTGGTGGCATCGCAATGGTTGATGAGTACTTGAAGAGGGCCTTCGGTGAACACCTTCTGAAACTACTCAGGATCTTTACAGACCTTGCTCGATCTCACCATGGAAGGAGGCTACGGATGGTGTTTTGGGGGCTTTCTTTAGGGTGGGGTAGGGTGGGGGAGGGAGGGAAGATCATTGGCGTGACCTGGCAGCCAGAGTGCGATGGAGAAGACAAAGGCTGATGGTGCATAGTAGTACTACTAGTAGTACTGAAGAAGGTGGACGAGTGGGGGTGGGGCCCCAATTGAGGCTAGTTGAACAAACCTCCAACAATTAGAGCTGTAGTTGCAAAGAGATCCAACTGTTGAGCCCCGGGTATGTAATAAATAATATTAAGATAATCGAAAATTTTGTGCTATGTGCAGCATTTGTACCCAAAACTAATTCTAGTAGTTTCTTGCAACTAGAATATCCTGATTATCTGGAGTTCCCTGCAATTTTCAATCCAATTGTTGGAGGTTTGTGCAATTTCCACCCTCCTCGTGTTTCGAGGAAGCTCAGTGACCCTATGTTCAAACAAAAAAAATGATCAAAGACAAAAAAAAGACCATCTCTCAGGCCTGTTTGATTTGCAGGATTCTCAAAACATAGAAAGAGGAAACTACATGAATTTGGATCAAGTATGTGTCTAAATCATGGGGAAAGCAAAGAAATTATACCATGAGGTTGGAGTGGATGGAAATTTTCCTAAAAAATAGAGGGCAAAGGAATACTTTGAAGGAATCTCAATTCTCATGTTTTTCCTATTCCTATCTTTTTCCTATCCTGCGTTCCAAACAGGACATAATTCCTACATATTGGAATCCTATGAATAAAAAAACAGCGTAGGATTATTTCCTAAGGGACAAGATCCTTCACAAAACCTTTGAATTTTCTTTAAACCAAAGAAGGAATAAAAAAAGGTTTTCACTCTCAGGAAAAAAAAGGAACTCTATCTCTTGGAGAAAAAAAAGGAACTCCACCTCTTGGAGAAAAAAAAAGAAACTCCACCTCTTGGACAATTCACTGTGACGAGAGTAATTACTAGAGTCTATGTCTAGTACTAGTTGTAGGGCCAATCGTAGCACATTATTACTAGTAGTATACTAGTACATTACGTATCTGTCTTTGTAGGTGCCTCGAAGAAAAAAAATCTCTGCAGGTAATAAATGGCCATGGCAATTTCCAAGATACATAATATTTTTCTTGTTCATTTTGATCTGGGTGACAGCCGGAGGATAGAGGAGTACTAGCTGCTTCGTGTCTTGAGCTATCGAACTGGAGTAGAAATTTGGATATCTAATTGTCCTATCAAACCAATGCTCGTTGTATGCAGCTTAACCAAACTGACTTACTGCACTACTTTACTACGCGTCCGAAAAACTAGGGAGTACAAGAAGTACTAGTATAATAATGTTACACAGAGAGTTCCACATTCATCTTGTAGCGCCAAAAGTAGAAGTTGTGCCAATATAGTACTTTAGTAGTCATGTACAAGTTGCCTTACAGGGAAAAAATAGTACGATGAGCAACAAGATCTATCTATTTTTGTACTCCTATTTGCGTATACAAGTAGTACTACGTACTCAGGAACGGCACGAGCGTGTGCTCCACTGGTGCACCTCCGTATGTAGGGTAATCTAGTACGGAGTAGATCGCCATCGCATGGTCACATAATTATTATGCATTGGTTCATTCTCTAGTCGTGGGCACGTGTCGTAGCAGTATTTTTTTTGTGAAAAATAGATTACTCGTAAATAATTAGTCCCTTCATCCTAAAATAGTAGTTACTGACTTAGCTTTGTCTCGATACGCATGTATTTCGACAAATTTTAGTACTTAGATGCTCCCTCATTTCCAAATTAGAAAGCATACTAGGTTTTTTCGAAGTTAATATTTATAAAGTTTGACCAACTATATGTACAAACATACTAACTTACATAATGTCAAACGCATATAATATGAAAATATGGTTCGTGGTGATTTTGATAACATTGAGTTGATGTCGTAGATGTCCATATTATTTTCTAGATATTTAGGCAAAATTCCAGGGCAACCTATCCTACACGCTGGACCCACGTCGGTGTGTCGCCCACACCAGCGCATTTCGATGGCAATCTTGGTTTAAGACTTAAATCAAGTCGAATTGACAAGTTTGGGCATAAAATTCCATAATCACTGAGTTAGATGACTAAAATCGAAGCACCGTAAGAACGGTTAGTGTGTTTATCTCTGTTCCATGTCGTAGAAGTGAACAATTACATAAAAGTCGTACTAAACCCCTAAATACTCCGTAATAACATTAGCAGCAAACTTAGTTTACATCCAAAATACATCATTCCTAGTATCAAAAGAGAACCTACATGCGACTACTACTAGTAAACTGGAGTAGTAAAATAGTACTACTAGTAGTACTATTTATCAGCTAATACACCATTACAGTCTTGATCATTAGCCGTAGTTTAAGATCATTGAATCCCCTTGTGCTTGTTGGTGGCGGAGTCAGGATGAGGCAAAAGAAGGCGCTGCCATAGATGGCCCTGGTTACTATGACCCCGTGGGCCTCCTTCATGTGGGGAAGGAGCCCTGCCAGCGGGGCAATGAAATCATAGGCAGAATCCATGCAGGAGAACGGGTCGTGCGAGCACGCGATCTTGTGCTCATAGAGCTTGTCAAAGGCAAACAAGCTAAAGCAGCCGTCATAGGGGTATCATCGCCTCAGACTGGACGACGTCCACAGCAGCCGGCTCACGGTCGAATCTGCCGACGCGGTACACGAACTTGTGGGAGTTGTTATAGAGGGAAGATCGGCTCGCCCATGTAGTGCCATCGGCCAGAAACCCGGGTTGGGTGGATATACTGAAGAGTATACTGATTGAGTTTCGTACTATACTGGTACGATTTTACAGGAATACGATAGGCATCAGCGCATCGGTGGCGGCTGCACTTGGCCACTTTTTTCTTAGACAGTGTCCACACGCTGTACGTTCTTCGTCAAAACAAAAAGGATGCAGAAAGTTGATAGATGAGTAATAAAGCAGGTGTCACGCTATACTATACTAGATAGTAGAGTACAGACAGCGGGAGAGACCAAGGAAAGAAGATCCAGGTGAGTGAGAGGAAAGAAGATCTACTCCTAGAGAGAGACGAAAAGCCTGCGGCCTGGTGCAGGGTGTACAATGATGTAGGGGAGAGACCTAGGACTGCATGCATGTCTTCGACACCAACCTGTAATTAACTTTTTTGGTCTTATCAAATTTAAATAGCCTTAATAATCTCAGACAGAGGGAATACTAGTAATAGTAGTAGTACATCTTAGAACAAATTGGACAAACTAGTACTACATTTATTAGTGGTACTTTTTTGAGAAATTATAATAGTAGTAGTACTTAAATATGTGAAAAACCAATCCAATTTACTACTCCAATAGAGAGTACGATCACTCTGTTTGATGGATTCTTGTTTACTATACGTACTAGTAGTAAAAGCTAGAATGTAGATTATTTCAGAACAAATTTTGGCTCTACAATATCTAGCATACGTGCAAATCTCAAAAGACACTTTATTTCTTAGTTTTAGGTATCTTGTGCTAAATGCATGGACTTGGATGTAATTTTCATTTTTATGAGGTCCTTGATGTAACTTGTACCTCCACCGACCGCGTGTTAACTAAAGCACCTCGCTCCTACTGGACCTACCACAATTATAAAATAATTACACCGCCCCGATTATCAGACAAAGTAGAACATGGTTTTTTATAATTCCAAAGTTTTTAGAAATAGGATGTTTCAAGCTTCCCAGCTAACTTTGCATACTTTAGTGACGTTTTGCCGATTTAAAGAAATTAGGTCAAACATTTGCTACACAAGTAAGGAAAATTGGTTGCTATTGAATTAAATGTATTTTTAGAGGTAGATGAGTGATGTAGTAAACAATGTCGTCGGTGTTAGTTTTCAACTATCACGAAAGAACATTTAATTCTCAATTTTTCGAGTCATGACGAGATTGTTCTTTTACGTAAAGAAAGTCCGAAGAATATGGATCTGAATACCACAAGACAAGTTTTCAGACATAAAGAGTGGACCAACATGTTGTATTGACGATACCATATTTTATGAGCTTTCAAACTTCTAATCTAACTCCGCCAACTTGAATGAATTTATGCCAATTATTTATTGAATTTAGGTCCAATTTGAACTACAAGTAAATTGTAGGTTGCTTTGAAAGTTTTATGAAAACTCTTCTGGACGTACCTATCCAGAGGTCAATTAATATATCATAAACCACCGAGAGTTTTGACTAGACGTTCAACTTCTTGCTAAGATTTTGCATCTTGACACATTAACAAAATTAGGTCAAACTTGAACTACAAGTAAGCGCGCAAGATCGCTCTTGCATTAAATGTCTTTCGATATTTGAATGACTTCCTACCTAACTCTACCCATTTGAATGACTTTATGTCGATTTATCAAAATTAGGTCAAATTTGAAACTACAAGTAAATTGTAGGTTGCTTCGAAAGTTCTACGAAAAAGCTTTTGGGGTACCCATCGAGGGGTCACAATCAATATGTCAGAAACCGCCGAGAGTTTTGATGATAGTTTCATCTTCTTGGTAAGATTTTGCATCTAAACAATTTAACGATATTAGGTCAAACTTGAGCTACAAGTTAGTAAGTGATACGTTGCAAACGTACTTACAATTTTTGATGTTCCATGCTTGTTTTATATCTACTTTCTCATGTTTTGTCCACACTTTGGAGTATTTTTACATATTTTCTGGAACTAACCTATTAACAAGATGCCAGTGCGGTTCTGTTTTACGCTATTTTGGTTCCAGAAAAGCCAGAAAATGAATATACATGGAATTGGACGAGACAAAAGCCAAAGTCAATATTTTACCGGAAGACACATGGAGTCCGAAGGACAGACGAAGGGGGGCCATAGGGCGGCCACACCACCCCTTGGCGTGGGCAGCCCTAGGCCACGCTAGGGCATGGTGTGGGCCTCCTGGCTGGGAGCCTCTTCGCCTATAAGAAGCCTCCTGATCCAGAAACCCTAAGGACGGGAGCCTCCAACCACGAAAAGTTCCAAAGTGCCGCCACCACCGAAGAGGAGATTCGGGGGACATAAAGTCTCTGTTCCGGCACCCTGCCGGGACAGGGAAGTGCCCCCGAAGCGATCTCCATCAATCTCCACCACCACCTCCATCACTGTTGCTGATTCCCATGATCATGAGGGAGTAGTTCTTCCTCGAGGCTAAGGGCTCTACCGATAGCTATGTTTTCATCTCTCTCTCTATGCATGATCTTATTGAGATCATGAGATTTGTAATATATAGATCTATTCTGCTACTCAAGTGCTTTAATGAATCTCTGGTTATCCCCACGTGTGTGAAGTTGACAGTGTGCACACCGTTTGGCACTTTGGCTAAGGTTACATAAATACTTGTTATGAGTTATATTTGGAGTTGGATGTCTCTATGAAATTATGGTGTTTGTTGGAACGATCTAGCACTCAAGGTGAGAGTGTGGGGTTATCTAGATGGGGAAAGCGAACTTTGAGGTGTGCTGTTATAGCCCTACCATGGATTAGAGTTTCCAACCAGAGAGTAGTTAAGAGTAGTATCATAAAGAGAATATATTTATCTGAGAGTGTTCACTAGTGAAAGTATGATCCATAGGCCTTGTTTCTAAGCATTGAAACATTGTTTGCAATGAGGTCTATTACATGTTTGCTTTCTTCCATCTTTTTGCCTTTAGTCTCTTCCACGCCATCAAGCTATTTTCTGGCACCGTTGTCTTATATCCATACCACTTGTATTTTACTATCTCTTTGCCGAACTAGTGCACCTATACACCTGACAAGTGTATTTGGTGTGTTGGGGACACAAGAGACTTCTTGTAACTTGATTGCAGGGTTGCTTGAGAGGGATACCTTTGACCACTTCCTCCTTGAGTTCGATAAACCTTGGGTAATCACTTAAGGTAAAACTTGCTGCTGTTCTACAAACCTCTGCACTTGGAGGCCCAACAACTGTCTACAAGAATAGAAGTGCGTACACATCAAGCTATTTTCTGGCGCCGTTGCCGGGGAGGTGAGGTATAAGGTACTCACATCCTCCAGTGTGAGTGCTCGAAATTATTTCCTTTAGATTCTGCAATTTTGTCTTTTTGTTTCTTGTTTTCACTAGTTAGGCTTAATGGAAAACAACAACAAAATTAGAGAGCTTTATAGTATTTATCTAGAGTTAGGACATGAAGTGTTTGAAGAGAAAATTAAAAAACCTATGGAACTTTATTTGCGTGCTAATAGCAATGTTATTAGTATGAATTCTTTGAACACCATTATTGCTAATGCTATGGAAAAGTCTAAGCTTGGGGAAGCTAGTTTTTATGAAAATGATCTTTTTAGTCCCCCAAGCACAGAGGAGAAAATTACTTTGATGATACTATGCCTCTAATATATGATGATTACAATGATGAATATGATATTATCAGTCCACCTACTATTGAGGAGAAAATAAATTATGATTACAATATGCCTCCTCTATTTAATGATTATGGTGATGAGATTAATAATGATAGATATTTTGTTGAATTTGCTCCCACTACAATTAATAAGAATGACTATGTTTATGTGGAGAGTATTAATTCTTTTAAGCATGTGGCTCATGATAATAATGTTTTATGTGATAGTTATATTGTTTATTTTATTCATGATGCTACTGAAAGTTATTATGAGAGAGAGAAACATGGTTGTTGCTTAACTATGGGAGTACTTTATTCATATATCTCAACAATATTAAGTTTCGCCTCTTTGTGTTGAAAATTTTGAAGTTGCACTTGTTTTGCTTTCCTATGCTTATTGCTTTGTGCTTCCATGACTAGTTTCTTTACAAGATTATTTTTCATAGGAAGTGGGTTAGACTTAAATGTGTTTTGAATTTTCTTCTTGATGCTCTCTTTTACTTCAGTTCATATTTCTTATGTGAGCATCCTCTCAACCTATCATGCCTAACTTAAAGGCGTTAAAGAAAAGTACTTATTGGGAGATAACCCAAAATATTTAGTTGAGACTTGGAAATTATTACCTCTATAATAACCGCTCCTTATCATTTTTGTGTGGTTTTTGTGCCAAGAGTAACCTCTAATGAGAGATAAGTAATGCTTGGGAAAGTTGCTATCCCGAAACAGATTTTCGTGCTTCGCTGTAAAAATTCGTGAAACATCATTGTACGTCGGTTTGAGCTGTAATTTTTTGTGCTTCTGCCTCAGGTTGTTATGTAACTTTCGTTAGTTCAACACTTTTCAATTTGGGAAACAGAAGGTCTTCGCAAAAATTGGAATTTACTTGCTGGTCTATTTTGATAGATTTCTGCCATTATTTGCATTTGCTTCTTTTTGGTGAATTGAGATTTTTGAGGGAAGTGCTACAGTAGCTTGTGTTTTAATGGAAGTTTTATTGGTGTTGAAACTGAACCCAAAGACTTATTATCTTGAGTGCACTAATGTTGCTAATAAAGATTGTGTGAAGTTTTGTATGAAGGAAAAATTTCAGGTTTATGGAGAGAATGATGTAATGAGATGAAGAATGGACTAAAGCTCAAAGCTTGGGGATGCCCAAGGCATCCCCTTCTTTCATCAATAAAAATCTCAGGTTTCTTCCAAACACTTCATTTTTATTGTTTCATGCACAGTTGTGTTGTTCTTGGAGTGTCTTCGTTTTTGTTTTTGGTTTTCGTTCCCTTCGTTTGCTTAGTTTGCTTAAATAAATTGGTTGGACCTCCCTCATTCATGCATTAGTTTTCAAATAAGATTGGTTTGGATTGGAAAAGAGTAGGAAAAGTTGATGCTTAAGTGGTAAAAGGAGCTTGTTTTTGACTGTGGCCTATGCTTTGTCACATCATTCTTGGTATTATTTTGGCTTTATGCTTAGTGATTTTTTCTGTAGCATGACATGTTATAAACAATTAAGATTGCTTAATGTGCCTTGAAAGATTCATGCGTTGTTTTAGCATATTAAAGAATAGTATTGTGGTATTCTCCTTTGATGCTTTATTTGGGTTGACTTGGCGCATGCTCACACCATGTTATGACTATACCAAGTCACCATAGCCTCTATGATCATTTAGTTTTCGACTTGTAATATCACTTTATGCTTTAATTAATGATGTTTTGTTGCTTTGCATGATTATGACCATTATTGCTCTCTTAGTTGGTCGCTCCCAGTCTTTTGCTAGCCTCCATAACCAAGTATGAGTTCCACTCATGCATCCAACTCCAAATAAAACCAAGTTATTCCAAAGAGTACACCATACCTACCTACTAGCATTTGCCATTCCAAGTATATTCATGATTTTATCTACCTTCCAAATTAAACTTGTTATGTGAAAATTAGTGATTAAAGCTCTCACGAACTTGATGGCACACTTTACTTTCTTGCACTTAATAATCTTGAACCATTGTGTGCATCTTTGTTGCATATATGCTTGCGCTTTATAAGTTGAAGTTAGCAGAACCATGTATCATGGGGAACGCTTTCAACATTGCACTTATTATTCTGTTGATATCATGATTCTTTTGCTTATGGATCCTGGCGGTGTGAAATAAAAGGGGAACTTGTAAGATCATGGAATTTGTATGTGTGTTAGAGAAACGCCTGGGCCGCTAGCCTAAGCCATGTCTAATCATGGTGGAAACTTGCAGCATAACCATAATGAGCACTCTATGAAGCATCCTCAATAAAAACCTATGCAAATAGCAAATAAAAGATCGCAGAGATGCTCATTGTCTGCTTGCCTTGTCATTTTGATTATGGGATAGCTCTTGTATCATGTGCAAGGGGTACCCCGTTGGCGGTTCTCTATGATGCATATGTACTTACAGTGACAAGAGCTTACTTGTGACTGAAGCTGAGTAGCATGAGGTTCGGTACTCGTAAGTAAGGGGCATGATATTTCAACTTATAACTTGTCAATCATATCCTATTAGTTGTGTCATTTTAACATTAATCACCTAAAGATGCTTATGATAGGGGCATTGAGAGCTGAAAGCTAATAAGTACGATAATTTTTGGAAGCTCTTTATGAGACTTGAATCACTGCTTCCTTCTATGAAGGGCCTTTCTTTTACTTTTTATGTTGAGTCTCCATATTCTATCTTTATGCACCTATTAAGAGAGAATAGTGGTCATTCTTAGATTAATGTGCATTGTCCCAAGACTTGTTGATTGATTCATAACTTTGATATTGCTTGTTCTTAAACTATTTGTATCTAGTCACCCTAATGAACTTTGAAGGTGTCCTATGCATTTATGTTTTGCTACACTATGAGGGACAAGCTGAATACCATTCTCATTATGTTTTCTTTATGTGAAACAAACAAACATCTTTCAAAGGATTGTTATTCATGAATATTTTGTTTGTACCTTTTCATGTTACAACATAGTTGCTATGTCTTATTGTTAGAACTAAATCTTTCATGCTATGTTAGAGTACTATGATCCCAGCTTTCAATGCTTGCAAATACCTTGATCAAGATTATGATGGTGCATGCCACCTCAAAAATTATTCTTTCTTTTTATCACTTACCTACTCGAGGACGAGTAGGAGTTAAGCTTGGGGATGTTGATACGTTGCAAACGTATCTATAATTTTTGATGTTCCATGCTTGTTTTATATCTACTTTCTTATGTTTTGTCTGCACTTTGGAGTATTTTTACACATTTGATGGAACTAACCTACTAAAAAGATGCCACAGTGCCAATTGCCTGTTTTCTGCTATTTTTGGTTCCAGAAAAGCGAGAAAATGAATATACTCGGAATTGGATGGGACAAAAGCCAGAGTCAATATTTTACCGGAAGACACATGGAGTTTGAAGGAGAGACGAAGGGGGGACACAGGGCGGCCACACCACCCCTTGGCACGGGCAGCCCTAGGCCGCGCCCGGGCATGGTGTGGGCCCCCTGGCCGGCCACCGACCTCGCCTCTTCGCCTATAAGAAGCCTCACGATCCAGAAACCCTAAGGACGGGAGCCTCCGGCCACGAAAAGTTCCGCAGCACCGTCGCCACTGAAGAGGAGATTCGGGGGACATAAAGTCTCTGTTCTGGCACCCTGCCGGGACGGGGAAATGCCCCCGGAGACATCTCCATCAATCTCCACCACCACCTCCATCGCCGTTGCTGATTCCCATGGTAATGAGGGAGTAGTTCTTCCTCGAGGCTAAGGGTTCTACCGGTAGCTATGTGTTCATCTCTCTCTATGCATGATCTTATTGAGATCATGACTTTCTAATGTATAGAACTATTCTGCTACTCAAGTGCTTTAATGAATCTCTGCTTATCCCCACGTGTGTGAAGTTGACAGTTTGCACACCATGTGGCACTTTGGCTAAGGTTACATAAATACTTGTTATGAGTTATATTTGGAGTTAGATGTCTCTATGAAATTGTGGTGTTTGTTGGAACCATCTAGCGCTCAAGGTGACAATATGGGGTTATCTAGATGGGGAAAGAGAACTTTGAGGTGTGATGTTATAGCCCTACCATGGATTAGAGTGTCCAACCGGAGAGTAGTTAAGAGTAGTATCATAAAGAGAAGATATTTATATGAGAGTGTTCACTAGTGAAATTATGATCCCTAGGCCTTGTTTCTAAGCATTGAAACACCGTTTGCAATTAGATCTATTACATGTTTGCTTTCTTACATCTTTTTGCCTTTAGTCTCTTCCATGCCATCAAGCTATTTTCTGGTACCGTTGTCTTATATCCATACCACTTGTATTTTACTATCTCTTCGCCGAACTAGTGCACCTATACACCTGACAAGTGTATTGGGTGTGTTGGGGACACAAGAGACTTCTTGTATCTTGATTGCAGGGTTGCTTGAGAGGGATACCTTTGACCACTTCCTCCCTGAGTTTGATAAACCTTGGGTAATCCACTTAAGGGAAAACTTGCTGTTGTTCTACAAACCTCTGCACTTGGAGGCCCAACAACTATCTACAAGAATACAAGTGCGTAGACATCAGTAAGAACGATAGATTTCTCTTGACTTAAATGTCTTTTCAAGGGTAGATGGGTGGTAGTAAACAATGCTATCAGTGTGAGTTTCCAACTACCGGGAAAAACATTCTCAATTTTTCGAGTGATATCGAGATTATACTCTCCTCTAAAGGAAGTCCGAAGAATATGGATCTGGTTGCCACAAGCCAAGTTTTCACACATATATAGTGGACCAACATATTGTAATTACGATTTCCTATGTTTTATGAGTTCTGAAACTTCCTTTAGCTTATTGCTGTGCCCACTTGAATGACTTTATATGTCGATTAATCAAAATTAGGTCAAATTTGAACTATATACTACAAGTTTTGTAGGTTCCTCTAAAAGTTTTACGAAAAAGCTTTTGGAGGTACCCATCAGGGGGTTACAATCAATATATGAGAAACAACCAAGAGTTTTGACAACCCGTTTGACTTTATGCTAAGATTTTGCATCATGAAACTATTTAACGAAATTGGGTCAAACTTGAGCTACAAAGTAAGCGTGATAGATTGCTCTTGAAATATATGACTTTTCGGAGGTAGATGGGTGCATTTTATTGTAGTAAATAGTGTCGTCAGTGTGATTTTCCAACTATCAGGAAATAACATTCAATTCTCAATTTTCCGTGTGATGACGATCAAGGTTGTTCTTTTTCGTAAAGAAATGTCCGAAGAATATTGGATGTGAATGCCAGCAGCCAAGTTAACCGACATATATAGTGGACCAACATGTTGTACCAATGATTCCCATGTTTTATGAGTTTTCAAACTTCCTAGCTAACTCTGCCCATTTGACTAAATGACTTTATGTCGATTTATCGAAATTAGGTCAAATTTGAAACTACAAGTACATTATAGGTTGCTTTGAAAGTTTTACAAAAATACTTTTGGAGGTACCCATCGACGGGTCACAATTATTATATCATAAAACACTGAGAGTTTTGACGATAGGTTCAACTTCTTGCTAAGATTTTGCATCTTGACAATTTAACGAAATTAGGTCAAACCTGAGCTAAAAGAAATTAAGCGCGATAGATTGCTCTTGAATTAAATGTATTTTCAGAGGTAGCTTGGTGCATCTTGTTGTAGTAAATAATGCTGTCAGTGTGAGTTTCCAACTATCGCGAAAGAACATTCAATTCTACATTTTCCAAGTGAAGACGAGCGAGATTGTTCTTTTTTGTAAGAAGTCCGGAGAATATTGGATGTGAATGCCACGCCAAGTTTACAGACATAATTAGTGGACCAAAATGTTGTACCAATGATTCCTATGTTTTATTTATGAGTTTTCAAACTTCCTAACTAACTCCCATTTGACCGAATAACTATATGTCGATTTATCGAAATTAGGTCAAATTTGAAACTACAAGTAAATTGTAGGTTGCTTTGAAAGTTTTATGAAAAATCTTTTGGAGGTACCCGTCGAGGGGTCACAATTAATATATCATAAAACACCAAGAGTTTTGACTATTGGTTCAACTTCTTGCTAAGATTTTGCATCTTGACAATTTAACGAAATTAGGTCAAACTTGATCTATAAGTAAGCGCGATAGATTGCTCTTGAATTAAATGTATTTTCGGAGGTATATTGGTGCATCTTGTTGTAGTAAACAATGCCGTCAGTGTGAGTTTCCAAATATGAGGAAAGAACATTCGATTCTACATTTTCCAAGTGAAGACAAAGCGAGGCTAGTTGTCCCTTTCTGTAAAGAGAAGTCCAAATAATATTGGATGTGGATGCCACAAGCCAAGTTGACAAACATATATGGTGGATCGACAACATGTTGTACCTGTGATTCCCATATTTTATGAGTTTTCAAGCTTCCTAGCTAACTGTGCCTATTTGAATGACTTTATGTCGATATCTTGGAATTAGGTCAAATTTGAAACTACAAGTAAATTGTAGTTTTTGCTTTGATAGATTTATGAAAAAGCTTTTGGAGGTACCCATCGAGGGGTCAAAATTAATATATCAGAAACTAGCGAGAGTTTCGATGATAGGTATGGTTCAACTTTTTTCTAAGACTTTGCATCTTGACAATTTAACGAAATTAGGTAAAACTTGAGCTAGCTAGAAGTAAACGCCACAGATTGCTCTTGAATTAAATGTCTTTTTAGAGGTAGATCATCGGTGCATCTTCTTGTAGTAAACAGTGTCGTCGGTGTGAGTTTCGAACTATCAAGAAAGAACATTCAATTCTACATTTTCCGAGTGAAGAATACGCGCGATGTTGTTCTTTTTCCTAAAGAAAAGTCCGAATAATATTGGATCTGAATGCCACAAGCCAAGTTTACATACATATATATTGGACCAACATGTTGTACCAACGATTCCCATATTTTAAGACTTTTCAAACTTCCCAGCTAACTTTGCCCATTAGAATGACTTTATGTCAATTTATCGAAATTAGGTCAAGTTTGAAACTACAAGTACTAGTAAATTGCACGTGCCCTGCACGTGAGACTCGGATAATAGACATCTGGCATATCATCACTATATAAAATTATAATAGGTAAAGCAGAAAAAATATAATAGGTAAGATTTGAATTACTACAAGTAAACTGTGTAGGTTGCTTTGAAAGTTTTATGAAAAAGCTCTTAGAGGTACCCGTCGGAGGGGTGCAGAGGAGGGCTCAATTAATATACTATCAGAAACCACAAAGAGTTCTGATGACAGGTTCATCTTCTTGCTAAGATTTTGCGTCTTGACAGTTTAATGGAATTTGGTCAAACGTGAGCTACAACTAAGTGCGATAGATTGCTCTTGAATTTAATGAAATTAGGTCAAACTTGAAATACAAATAATAAATTGTAGGTTGCTTTCAAAGTTTTATGAAAAAGCTTTTGGAGGTACCCATCGAGCAGTTAATTAATATATCAGAAACCACAGAGATTTTTGACGAGTGGTTCGACTTCTAGCTAAGATTTTGCATCATGAAATTTTGAACACCTTTTGAAAATGATCACATGAAATAGGGAGAGAGGGGAAATGATTTTTCTATTCTCATGGGCAACCCACAAGCTTGAGGTGCACCTTAGGCTTAAAGATACAAACTCTATTTTCTCCACAATGTATATGGTGAACCTTAGCGAATGCAACATACTTTTGTACACTGATGCCCTTATTAGGGAAAAAGCAAATACTAGTATATTAGTAGCACACTAGTAGTAGTACTCATTTCTTTGCTTAGACATATGCTCACCTTTGTCCACGCGTTGTACATGCTGAGAGAATAAAACTTAGGCAGGGTAAAAGAGGGAAGCAGCAAAGAGGAGTTGAAGGCGGTTCGATATCAGAGGAAAGTTATGATGGGTTCCTAACATGAGGTACTCCTGCAGCCACTCTACTAGTAGTAAATTTCAGGACCTATGCACACAAAACAAATTGTGTGTTCTCTCCTTCACTGCCTCTCACCATCCATCCTCCCTCTCTACTACCCTTTCCCCTCGCGCACCGGCCCGACTGATCTCTCCCTCGTGCACAGCATGGTGCTATGCACGTGTGCCTTGGTACGACATCTCTATGTCTTTGGCGTGTTCGGCATCCGTGTTGGTGTGGAGTAGGGACGACGAGTACATAGGAAGGAAACCACTTTGGTCCTTGGCGGCAAAAAAAAATCAAACTTTTCTGGTTTTCCAAATTTTCACTTGCTTTCCAAACATCGGGAGGGAAGGTTACTCAAAAGATCGTCCATTCGCAGTACTTCTTATCTTATATTTATCTTGTCTTATCTCTTACAATACCATACCATACCATTATATAGTGTACGGATAACTTCGAACATTGACTGTTGGATCAAGACCGGCAAATCCAAACATTGCTAACTGTTGGATCTTCTTTTCCATTCTTAGCATCTACAAAGATTCTACTAATAGTCTTTAGCACGATGAACACTAGTATGCGCAAACCTCAAAACACACACTTCATTGCTCAGTTTCAGGGTCCTTGTGCTAAATGCATAGACTTGGGTGAAATTTTCATTTTTATGAGGTCCTTGATGTAACTTGTACTTCCACCGACCGTGTTAACTCTCAAGTGTAGGGGTTCGTAGCATGGAAAACAAAAAATTTCTATCGCATACAAACAAACAAGCCAAGATCTATCTACTAGATTGCAGCAACGATTCGATGGAATAACTCACCCTCGAAGATTCCAAAGCGTTTAACGAGAGCAGATTCTCGTGGGTGATGTAGTCGTACTCTTTCCGATCTCAAGATCGCGTAGACGATCCTTCCAGCGCTGCGTTCCGCAGGCCTCCCTTAATCGGTCACACGTTCGGTACTCTCGAAGACCTTCCTCTCCCTTGTTCCGGAGGAGCGGAGGTTGTAGCACTCTCCTCGCGATTAAGCGACAACGGCGTGGTACCGGAAGTAGAGGGAAATCCCGAGGCTTCGCCTTAAGCCGGTGCGAGTATGGTGGAGCTTATGAGAGAGGCTATTAGTGGTCTAGTAATTAGACACACCAATTAGAAGGCTCTAAACCAATTAGAAGGCTCTAAACCGAAATAGCTCTAAACCGGGGTTTAGGTCTAGGGTTTAGATTAGAGGATAGGAACTTTTTGTGTGTAAGGAGGGGAGCCCTGCCCCTCCTTATATAGGTGGGAGGGCTGGCCGGCCAAGGGGAGGAGTTCCTCCCCAACTCGGCCTTGGGAGGTGCGCCGGCCAAGGGGAGGAACCCTCCTCCAACTCGGCCTCCTCCAATCCTCCTCTTTTCCCACTTCCCAAAATTGCCGTTTGACTTTCAAACTAGCCGTTTGACTTTTCAATTTAGGATTTAAATAAACCCTTTATTTTGGACAGCAAGAACACCTAGTACATGATGCAATCATTCCAATATGCAATGACACATTCATATACCCCTTCCCCCTCCGGAGTGCCGGACATTCCGGGACCTTCTAGAATGTTCCCGATGAAAACACCGGAACCATTCCCCAACTCCGAAACGGGACTTTCCTTATATGAATCTTATTCTCCGGACCATTCCGGATCTCCTCGTGATATCCCGGATCCCATCCGAGACTCCGAACAACATTCGGTCTCTTTCTCATAATACCATAACTACTCAAACAACGTCGAATCCTTAAGTGTGTCTCCCTACGGTTCGTGAATTATGCGGACATGATCGAGACACTTCTCCGAACAATAACCAATAGAGGAATGTGGAAATTCATATGGCTCCCACATATTTCTACGATTACTTTGCGATCGAATGAACCATTTACATACGATACCAATTTCCCTTTGTCTCACGATATGTTACTTATCCGAGGTTATGATCGTCGGTATCTCTGCATACCTTGTTCAACCTCGTTACTGATAAGTACTCTTTTCTCGTTCCCGTGATATGTGATCCCTTGTGACCCAGTGACATGCTTTCAAGCTAATTGGATGACATTTCACCGAGAGGGCCCAGAGAATATCTATCCGTCATGTGGATGGACAAATCCCACTCTTGATCCATGTGTTTCAACCAATACTTTCCGAACACTCAATGCCACCTTTATAGCCACCCTGTTACGGTGTGGTGTTTGATGACATCAAAGCATCCATCCAGTAAAGGTGATATGCATGATCTCATGGTCGAAGGAATTAGGTTACTATGTATCAGAAAGCATATAGCAATTGAACTATTGAAATGACTTGATCTTTATGCTACGCTTATCTATAGGAGTATGTCCACCATATCATTCTCCTAACGATATGATCTTGTTGTTGATAACATCTCAATGTTCATGATAGGGAAACCACCATCATCAATCAACCAACAAGCTAGTGAAGTATAGAGGCTATACTAGGGACTTCAATTTAAGTTTACAATTCACACAAGTATTAATGTTTCCTTGTTAATACTATTATAGCATGAATATAAACATTTATCATAAACACAAAGATATAATAATAACTACATTTATTATTGCCTCTAGGGCATATCTCCAACAGTCTCCCACTTGCACTAGAGTCATCTAATCTAGATTACATGGTAATATACCGAACACCCATGGCAGTTTGGTGTTGGTCATGTTTTGCCCTCGGGAGAGGTTTAGTCAACGGATCCGCCACATTCAGATCTGTGTGTGTACTTTGCAAATCTTTATATCCCCATCACGGATATGTTCTCAAATAGCGTGAAAACGTAGCTTGATATGCTTGATTTCTTGTGTGACCTTGGTTCTTGCGCATTGGCTATGGCGCCCATGTTATCACAATGAGATAGACATTGGGTCCAGCACTTGGAACCACACCCAGCTCAGAATGAACTCTTTCATCCATATTGCTTCTTGTGAAACCTCCAAGCAGCCATGTATTCGATTCAGTTGAAGATCTCGCCACAACGCTTTGCTTTGCACTCCTCCAGCTAACTTTGCACCATTCAAAATAAATACGTATCCAGTTGTGATTTAGAATCATCCGGATCGGTGTTCCAACTAGCATCGGTGTAACCATTAACAACGAGCTGTTCATCACCTCCATAAGAAAGAACCATATCCTTAGTTCTTCTCAAGTACTTAAGGATGTTTTTGATCATTGTCCAATGATCCACTGGATCACTTTGATATCTGCTAGTTAAACTAACGGATATGCAATGTCGGGTCTAGTACATAGCATGGCATACCTTAGAGATCCTATGGCTGAGGCATAGGGAGTCGTACACCTCCTTTCTCTATCTTCTGCCGATGTCGGACTTTGAGATTTAATCAAGGCCGTAATGGGCAACATGGGCAAGAACCCTTTCTTGCTATCTTCCATTCCAAACCTCTTTAGAACTTTGTCCAAATATGTACTTTGTGACAATGATATTTGCTTCGATCTATCTCTATAAATCTTTATGCCTAATATGTAAGCTGCTTCGCCAAGATCCTTCATTGAAAACTATTATTCAAATACTCTTTGACACTATTAAGAAGGTCTACATCATTCCCAATCAACAATATGTCATCCACATACAGTATTAAGAATGCTACGAGCTCCCACTCACTTTCTTGTAAATACAAGCTTCTCCATAAGTTTGTATAAAACCAAAACTTTTGATTACCTTATCAAAGCGTTGATTCCAACTTGGATGCTTGCTTCAATCCATAGATGGACCGTTGAAGTTTGCATACCTTGTTAGCATCTTTAGGATCGACAAAACCTTTGGGTTGCATCATATACAACTCTTCATCAATGTCTCCATTGAGGAATGCTGTTTTGACATCCATCTGCCATATCTCATAATCATAATATGCAGCGATTGCTAACATAATCCTCACAGACTTTAGCTTCGCCTTGGTGAGAAAGTCTCATCGTAGTCAACTCCTTGAATTTGTCGAAACCCTTTGCGACAAGTCGAGCTTTATAGACGAACATTACCATCAGCATCTGTTTTCTTCTTGAAAATCCATTTGTTCTCGACAGCCTTCGCCATCCGTAAGTCCACCAAAGTCCATACTTGGTTTTCGTACATGGATCCAATCTCGGATTTCATGGCTTCTTGCCATTTATTGAATCTGGGCTCATCATCGCTTCCTCATATGTCTCGGGTCATCGGTGTTGTCCACCAACATGACATTCATAACGGAATCATACCAATCTGGAGTGGTACGAGTTCTCGTTGACCTCCGAGGCTCTGTAGCAACTTCAACCGAAGTTTCATGATCACTATCATTAGCTTCCTCTCTTATTGGTGCAGGCATCACAGGAACTTCTTCCGGTGCTGCGCTACTCGCAATTTCGAGAGAAGGTTCGACAACCTCGTCGAGTTCTACTTTCCTTCCAGTCACTTCTTTCGAGAGAAATTCTTCTCTAGAAAGGATCCATTCTTAGCAACGAAGATTTTGCCTTCGGATCTATGATAGAAGGTATACCCAATAGTTTCCTTCGGTATCCTATGAAGACGCATGTTTCCGCTTTGGGTTCAAGCTTGTCCGTTGTAACTTCTTTACATAGGCCGCATCCCCAAACTTTAAGGAACGACAATTTAGGTTTCTTCCCAAACCATAATTCATACGGTGTCGTTTCAACGGATTTAGACGGTGCCCTATTTAAAGTGAATGCTGTTTCTAATGCATAACCCCAAAATGATAGCGGTAAATCTGTAAGTGACATCATAGAGCGAACCATATCTAAGAGAGTTCGATTCGACGTTCGGACACACCATTACTGTGGTGTTCGGCGGTGTCAATCTGCGAAAGTAATCCACATTTCTTTAAATGCTCGCCAAACTCGAAACTTAGATATTCACCTCCACGATCAGAACGTAGAAATTTAATCTTCTTGTTACGTTGATTCTCTACCTCACTTTGAAACTCCTTAAACTTCTCGAAAGTTTCGGACTTATGTTTCATGAAATAGATATACCCATATCTACTCAAGTCATCCGTGAAGGTAAGAACATAACGATAACCATCACATGATGCTACACTCATTGGATCACACACATCGGTATGTATGATTTCCAATAAGTCCGTAGCTCGCTCCATCATACCAGAAAATGGAGTCTTAGTCATTTTACCCATCAGACATGCTTCGCATCTTTCAAGTGATTCAAAATCAAGTGATTCAAGAAGTCCATCAGAATGGAGTTTCTTCATACGCTTCACTCCAATGTGACCAAGACGACAAAGGCCACATATAGGTCGAATTATCGCTTGATTTCAAACGTTTAGCCTCAATGTTGTTGATATGTGTATTTCCACTATCGAGATTCAATATGAATAGACCATCTATCAAAGGTGCATGTGCATAAAACATATTACTCATATAAATCGAACAACCATTATTCTCGGATTTAAACAAGTAACCGTCTCGCAATAAACAAGATCCTGATATAATGTTCATGCTTAACGCAGGCACCAAATAACAATTATTTAAGTATAAAACTAATCCCGATGGTAGATGAAGAGGTAGTGTGCCGACCGCGATCACATCAACCTTTGATCCGTTTCCTACGCGCATCGTCACCTCGTTCTTCACTAGCTTCCGTTTATTCTGCAGCTCCTGTTTCGAGTTACAAATATGAGCAACCGAACCAGTATCAAATACCCAGGCACTACTACGAATACTAGTGAGATACACATCAATAACATGTATATCAGATATACCTTTCTTCTTGATGTTGCCGTTCTTCAAATCCGCCAAGTACTTTGGGCAATTCCGCTTCCAGTGACCTACTCCCTTGCAGTAAAAGCACTCAGTATCAGGCTTGAGTCTAGCCTTGGTCCTCTTCGTCGGCGTGGTAACTTTCTTACCACCCTTCTTGAAGTGTCCCTTCTGCTTAGACTTGCCTTCCTTGAATTTGGTGGTCTTATTGACCATCAACACTTGGTGCTCTTTCTTGATCTCCACTTCTGCAGATTTTAACATAGCAAATAGTTCTGGCAACTCTTTGTTCATGTTCTGCATGTTGTAGTTCATCACAAAGTTCTTGTAACTTGGTGGTAGTGATTGGAGGATGCGGTAAACCCCCAAAGTATTAGGAATCACTATACCCAAACTTTGAAGTTTATTTGCGTGCCCAGACATCTTAAGCACATGCTCCTTGGAGCTACCCTCTTCCATCTTGCGGTTAAAGAACTTTTGAAGCTTCATAACTTTCAATTGCATGAGTCTCAATGATTAATTTGAGATCCTCGACAATATCATATGGATCTGACTCTTCAAACCTTTTCAAGCTCGATTCTAAACCATACAAGATAGCACCTTGAACTATGGAGTCTTGATTCTTAGAAGCGAGGTAAACATTCTTTACTTCATCGGTAGCATCAGCTGCAGGTGGGTCACCTAGCGGTGCATCCAGCACATAGGTCAAATTACCAGCTGTGAGGACAATCCTCAAATTGCGGAACCAATCCGCGAAGTTGCTTCCATTGTTTTTCAACTTTTCTTTCTCTAGGAACGCATTAAAATTGATGGTAGGGGCTGCCATTGATCTACAACATATTTGCAATAGTTTAAACTAAGTTTATGACAAATTGAGTTCAAATTAATTAAAGAAATTAAACTAGGTGAACTCCCACTCAAAACAATATCCCTCACATTGTTTTAGTGATCACACGAACCAAATCCACTACATCAACACCGATCATCACGAGAGTTGATATAGTTTCAATGGCGAACAATCATCATGTTCATCATATCTACTATATGATTCATGCTTTGCCTTTCGCGATCCGTGTTCTGAGGCCATATGCGTACATGCTAGGCTCGTCAAGATCAAACCTTAGCTTCCGCATAAGCAAATCTGGCTTGCTTACGTTGTATTCACCATGGAATCAAAGACACCCGATCATCACGTGGTGCTTGAGCGACAAGCTTTGGCAGTGCATACTAAGGGTGAACACTTTAGAACTTGAAATTTATGTGCATGAGGGATCATCTTATAATGCTACCGTTGTCTACTAAGCAATACAAGATGCATAAAGGATTAACATCACATGCAATTCATAATATGTGATATGATATGGCCTTTCTTCTTTGTGCTTCCGATCTCAATCTTCAAGCGAACATGATCTCCATCATCACCGCATAGCATCAAGGTCAATGATGCTTCTTCATGGTTGTCGCCCACCAGCTTCAACTATTACAACTATTTTGAATAGACACGCAGGTCTTAACGAAATTAAAGACAACCATATGGCTCCTGCGGTTGCCAACTTACAATAAGGAACATTGCATACATCAAATATAACCACAATCATGGCCATATCACATCATCGCACACCTCGCAAAACAAAGTTAGACGCTTCTACTTTCTTTGCATATTTTACGTGGTTTGGGGCTTTCCATAAGTGTCTTCTAACTTACGAACAAGAACCACAACATTGATACTAGCATTGTTGATTACCCGTTGTAAATTGGATCTTTACTATGCTAGGAGAAACAGGCACCATAAAGCCACTTATGCAAAAGCAGTTGCATGTCAAGCGTGGAGCAAGTCTCATGAACGATGTCATGTAAGGTTAGCCGGGCGCTTCATCCCAACATACCGCAAGATGCAAAGTACACAAAAGCAATCTACAATAAAAGCATCAACGCCCACAATGACCATTGTGTTCTACTCGTCTGCAGATCTACATATAGACCTGGCTCGATACCCTTTGTAGGGGTTCGTAGCATGGAAAACAAAAATTTCTATCGCATACAAACAAACAAGCCAAGATCTATCTACTAGATTGCAGCAACGAGTCGATGGAATAACTCACCTCGAAGATTCCAAAGTGTTTAACGAGAGTGGATTCTCGTGGGTGATGTAGTCGTACTCTTTCGGATCTCAAGATCGCGTAGACGATCCTTCCAGCGCTGCGTTCCATAGCGCTCCCATGATCGGTCACCGCCTCGGACGAAGACCTTCCTCTCCTTGTTCCAAAGCAAATGGAGGTTGTAGCACTCTCCTCGCGATTCCAGCAAAGACAACTGTGGCGTGTACCGGAGTAGAGGGAAATCCATGAGGCTTCGCCTTAAGCCGGTGCGAGTATGGTGGAGCTTATGAGAGAGGCTATTAGTGGTCTAGTAATTAGACACACCAATTAGAAGGCTCTAAACCAATTAGAAGTCTCTAAACCGAAATAGCTCTAAACCGGGGTTTAGGTCTAGGGTTTAGATTAGAGGATAGGAACTTTTTGTGTGTAAGGAGGGGAGCCCTGCCCCTCCTTATATAGGTGGGAGGGCTGGCCGGCCAAGGGGAGGAGTTCCTCCCCAACTCGGCCTTGGGAGGTGCGCCGGCCAAGGGGAGGAACCCTCCTCCAACTCGGCCTCCTCCAATCCTCCTCTTTTCCCACTTCCCAAAATTGCCGTTTGACTTTCAAACTAGCCGTTTGACTTTTCAATTTAGGATTTAAATAAACCCTTTATTTTGGACAGCAAGAACACCTAGTACATGATGCAATCATTCCAATATGAAATGACACATTCATATACCCCTTCCCCCTCCGGAGTGCCGGACATTCCGGGACCTTCTAGAATGTTCCCGATGAAAACACCGGAACCATTCCCCAACTCGAAGCAGGACTTTCCTTATATGAATCTTATTCTCCGGACCATTCCGGATCTCCTCGTGATATCCCGGATCCCATCCGAGACTCCGAACAACATTCGGTCTCTTTCTCATAATACCATAACTACTCAAACAACGTCGAATCCTTAAGTGTGTCTCCCTACGGTTCGTGAATTATGCGGACATGATCGAGACACTTCTCCGAACAATAACCAATAGAGGAATCTGGAAATTCATATGGCTCCCACATATTTCTACGATTACTTTGCGATCGAATGAACCATTTACATACGATACCAATTTCCCTTTGTCTCACGATATGTTACTTATCCGAGGTTATGATCGTCGGTATCTCTGCATACCTAGTTCAACCTCGTTACTGATAAGTACTCTTTTCTCGTTCCCGTGATATGTGATCCCTTGTGACCCAGTCACATGCTTGCAAGCTAATTGGATGACATTTCACCGAGAGGGCCCAGAGAATATCTATCCGTCATGTGGATGGACAAATCCCACTCTTGATCCATGTGTTTCAACCAATACTTTCCGAACACTCAATGCCACCTTTATAGCCACCCTGTTACGGTGTGGTGTTTGATGACATCAAAGCATCCATCCGGTAAAGGTGATATGCATGATCTCATGGTCGAAGGAATTAGGTTACTATGTATCAGAAAGCATATAGCAATTGAACTATTGAAATGACTTGATCTTTATGCTACGCTTATCTATAGGAGTATGTCCACCATATCATTCTCCTAACGATATGATCTTGTTGTTGATAACATCTCAATGTTCATGATAGGGAAACCACCATCATCAATCAACCAACAAGCTAGTGAAGTATAGAGGCTATACTAGGGACTTCAATTTAAGTTTACAATTCACACAAGTATTAATGTTTCCTTGTTAATACTATTATAGCATGAATATAAACATTTATCATAAACACAAAGATATAATAATAACTACATTTATTATTGCCTCTAGGGCATATCTCCAACATCAAGCACCTCGCTCCTACGAGACCTACCACGGTTAAAAGAAAATGCAACTGCCCCAATTATCGAACAAGCTGGAACACAGTTTCTTATACATAATACCCAACTTTTTAGTGCTAGGATTTTTCAAGCTTCCTAGCTAACTTCGCACACTTCAGTGACTTCTTATCGATTAACGATATTAGGTAAAACTTGAGCTACAAGTAAGCGTGATAGATTGCTCTTGAATTAAATGTATTTTCGAAGGTAGATGGGTGCATATTCTTGTAGTAAACAATGTCGTCAGTGTGATTTTCCAACTATCAGGAAATAAGATTCTTAGTTTTCCGAGTGATGACGAGATGGTTCTTTTCCATAAAGAAAGCTCGAAGAATGTGGATCTCAATGCCATAAGCCAAGCTTCTAGACATATTAAGTGGACCAACATGTTTTACTTACGATTCCCATATGTTTTTTGAGTTGCAAACTCCCTAGCTAATTAACTCCACCCACTTGAATGAATACATGCCGATTTATCGAAATTAGGTCAAACTTGAACTATAACTAAATTGTAGGTTGCTCTGAAAGTTTTACGAAAAAGCTTTTGGAGGTACCGTACCGATTGGGGGGAGGTCACAATCAATATATGAGAAACAACTGAGAGTTTTGATAGCAGGTTTGATTTCTTGCTAAGATTTTGCATCGCATGACACTATTTAATGAAATTGGGTCAAACTTGAGCTATAAGTAAGAGTGATAGATTGCTATTGAAATATATGACTTTTGAGAGAGGTAGATGGGTGCATTTTCTTGTAGTAAACAGTGTCGTCGGTACGGTGTGATTTTCCAACTATATCAGGATAGAACATTCAATTATTCTCAATTTTCCGAGTGATGATGAGAGAGGTTGTTCTTTTTCCTAAAGAAATGTCCGAAGAATATTGGATCTAAATGCCAGAAGCCAAGTTTACGGACATATATAGTGGACCAACATGTTGTACCAATGATTCCCATGTTTTATTTATGAGTTTTCAAACTTCCTAGCTAACTCTTCCCATTTGACCGAATGACTTTATGTCGATTTATCGAAATTAGGTCAAATTTGAAACTACAAGTAAATTGTAGGTTGTTTTGAAAGTTTTACGAAAATCTTTTGTAGGTACCCATCGAGGGGTCACAATTAATATATCATAAAACACTAAGAGTTTGGACGATAGGTCCAACTTCTTGCTAAGATTCTACATCTTGACATTTTAACGAAATTAGGTCATACTTGAGCTACAAGTAAGCGCGATAGATTGCTCTTGAATTAAATGTGTTTTCAGATGTAGATTGATGCATCTTGTTGTAGTAAACAATGTCACCAGTGTGAGTTTCCAACTATCAGGAAAGAACATTCAATTCTACATTTTCCGAGTGAAGATGAGCTAGATTAGTTGTTCTTTTCCGTAAAGAGAAGTCCAAAGAATATTAGATGTGGATGCCACAAGCCAAGTTGACAGACATATAGAGTCGATCGACAACATGTTGTACTTGCGATTCCCATGTTTTATGAGCTTTCAAACTTCCTAGCTAACTCTGCCCATTTTAATGACTTTAAGTCGATTTATCGAAATTAGGTCAAATTTGAAACTACAAGTAAATTGTAGGTTTTCTTCATAATTTTTATGAAAAAGCTTTTAATTTGGAGGTACCCATCGAGGGGTCACAATTAATCTATCCAAAAACAACGAGAGTTTTGACGATAGGTTCAACTTCTTGCTAAGATTTTGCATCTTGACAATTAATGAAATTTGGTCAAACTTGAGCTATAAGTAACCGCGATAGATAGTTCTTGAATTAAATGTCATTTTAGAGGTAGATGGGTGCATTTTCTGGTAGTAAGCAATGTCGTGGGTGCGAGTGTCCAACTACTAGGAAAGAACATTCAATTCTACATTTTCCATGTAAAGACAAGCGAGGTTAGTTGTTCTTTTCCGTAAAGAGAAGTCCAAAGAATATTGGATGTGGATGCCACAAGCCAAGTTGACAGACATAGATAGTGGATGGACAACATGTTGTACTTGCGATTCCCAACTTTTATGTTTTTTCAAGCTTCCTAGCTAACCCCGCACATTTGAATAACTTTATCTTGATATCTCGGAATTAGGTCAAATTTGAAACTACAAGTAAATTGTAGGTTTTGCTTTGATAGATTTACGAAAAATCTTATGGAGGTACCCATCGAGGGGTCAAAATTAATATACCAGAAAACAGCGAGAGTTTCTATGATAGGTTCAACTTCTTGCTAAGATTTAGAATCTTGAAAATTTTGAACCCCTTTTGAAAACGATCACATGAGAAATAAGGAGAGAGGGGAAATGATTTTTATATTTTGTATGGGCAACCCATAAGCTTTTGAGGTGCACCTTAGGCTTAAAGATAACTTTATTTTCTCCATACTCTATAAGGTGAACCTTAATTAGAGGATGCCACATAGGCCTTATGGTGTGCCTTTTTTACACATTGCGGATGACCTTAGGGCATCACCTATATATTTAAAAAAACTTGTTGATAAGATGGATCCTAACATGACCATGAAATGAATATGAGTTGGAAATTGCAAATTTGCATGATTGTATTAACATCATCCTCCCAACATCATGTAATTTATATCATAATTTTTTCTTCGAGATCCTGAACGTTGGGCGTACGGCCATGGATGATTAGTTGAGGTGTTGGATTGAGGGAATACGGCCTTGGATTTCTGAACATAGAGGGGGTATGGCCTACCAAATTTCTATTGTTACATGGGCATGACCAAATTCAAAACCAAAATAAAGCGGTAAAATATCCCACGTATCGGGACATAGTTCGTGCCCCAAAATTTTAGATACTTCGAAATTCCCATTTGACCCCTATTATATTTGGTGGGTGGGGGGCTTCACTCATAAATATTCCTAGTATAGTGCTAGCAATACCTAAACCATCACCCCTCCTCTCTCCTCCAAGAATATGT
The DNA here is from genome assembly GCA_023614405.1 of Avena insularis. Lineage (NCBI taxonomy): Eukaryota > Viridiplantae > Streptophyta > Magnoliopsida > Poales > Poaceae > Avena > Avena insularis. The sequence continues at coordinate 35,286,600 of CM042694.1, forward strand.
CACCGTCCGGAACATCCCCGCTGCACTTTAGCCGGCGTACCTGCCACACCTGATCTGCTCAACGAACCCTCTTGTCCGGCGTGCTGAGCACATCATCGACCGCCTAGGATCTGCTCCATGGACGCTGTTGTCCAGCGTTCTTCTCATATCCTCGCCTGCCCAAGATCTGCTTCCCCGTCGTTAACACCCACTACGACCGTAGCACCTTCGGTGACCTCGATGTGATCTGTGAGGATGCGGAGGAGGCCTAGACGCTGCCCCGACCGAGGTAAAACCAGATCTCCCTATGTGATTTGTTTGTTGGCAATGTACTATATTCGGGGTAAATTTCATAAGTAACAGGTTCTTTACTTGATATACACCTCTTATGTACTAAATTAACCCGTTGTGGTTACGCTTAAACTCTACGCATTGAACTGTTTTATGTACTGTACTATTTCTTTGTGAATTATTAGTCACTTAACATATTTGTTTACATTCTCTGATGTACCTGTCCAGATGAGATATGATTATATAATATCTCTCTCATTCGCCGATTTACGAACTATAGTGTTTCCATCTTTCTATTGTCCTGTTATCCTATACTACACGTTTACACATGTCATACTATTTGACCATTATGTACTGTCAATTTGATCCCTCTTAACATGCGACTCAAAATGTTTGTAGTTATTATGCAAGGAGTAGCCTCAGTTTGCACACAATATCATAGAGTGAATGGCTCCTATAATCTCGTTAAGACCCAATCACTTTTGTTTCACTTCATGCCAACATATATCATGTTGGAACCTATTTGTATTTATAGTTGGCCTTACCTTTATGCAGAGGAGCAATAATGGAGTACATACTCCGCCCGTCCACACGAGCCGCTGTAGATCTCGTGTAACACCTACCGTCAGGCCCCCCACCCTACGTTTGGTCCTTGCCACATTTTTTTGATTAAATTTACCATTTAGCTCTCTTGTCTTCATTTTTTTTTGCCAAAAATTAGGGTTAAACATTTTAGCCCCACTATGGTCTGTTTTTGTTTCATGTGCTTAGTTCAATTTCTTACATATGGAGAGGCCAGGTGTATTGCATCTGAGTTGTCTGATAATAAAAACAAGGCCACACTAGCTGATGGGGATATGCCAAAGGGGGTATGCCCAGCAGGACGTTCCGATCGGGCTGAAAGGCCTGCGAGTGCATCCGAAGGACGGCGACTGGACTACGAAGGAAGGAAAGGCCCAGCGACTGGCGACTAGAAGCCCAGGAGCGTAGCAGAAGCCCAGTCGGACTAGGTCAAAAGTCTCCGGATCCTTATCTTGTTCGGGGATAACTTGTAAACCCTAGCGAGGTGCTTCATATATAAACCCTCCTAGGGTATCCTGGAGACTTACGTTCCATCATACACCCCCTCAAGCGACTCGCGGGCTAGCCGCCGACCTCGCTACCCCTGTAACTCGCTCCCTCATAATCTAATCCAGCAGGAGTAGGTCTTTACCCTCCAGGGGGCCGAACCTGGGTAAACCCATGTGCATCCGCCCCCATCTCGCATCGCAGATGGCCGTCAACTCTTCCTCACAAAACACTCAATCGCTGCTAGTGGCAGCGACTACCGTGGCCATTTCCACGATAGTGGCGCCCACCGTGGGGCATAGCGGGACTGGCCTGAGTTCTGCGGCGAGACCCTATTCGCCGATCGATCGGCCGCTCGCCACCAGTCGCATGATCGCCATCGGCAAGATCTTGCAGATCCTTCCCAGCAGCTACATCCCGGCGTCACGTCCGGTCACTCACGCCGCGGTGATGTCGGTTGGCTCCGTCAACCTCTTCGTCGGCTTCACCGGCGCAGTCGATCCAACCGCGACGGTCATCGTCGGCGGGTCGCCTCCACACCGCGATCTGCTTTCGGAGGAGCAGGGCTGCTCCATCAGGGGGCTCCTCACCGAGTTGACTCGGCCGCTAGTGATGCGGTCGAGACTAACGCTGCCACCAACGACGACGCCCTAAATGACGACGCCGACTCCGCGACCCCTGCATCGGTCGACGGATCCATCACCGCCGCATCACGGGAGGACTCCATCACGCGAGTCTCCAACCCAGAGGACTTCGAGGACCCCTCCATCCTGGGGATCTTCGACTCCGATTCCGGCTCAGAATCCCCCGAGGATTTTTGCTCCATATCCAATCGCTTCGACGCGATCTACATGGCGGGCACCACGACCGCCCCGCCAGATCCGTTCTCCATGCCAATCCCGCCGACCGCGATGGCCACGGAGGTGGATCAAGCTCGCCTGCGGCTCACGGAAGCGCAACGCAAGGAACTCGTTGAGCTCGAGAAATACCACCTCGAACGAGAGACGGCACGGGAGCTGTCGCTCTATCACCAGCGCTGCATCAGGACCCGCCTGAACTCCAACGTTCAGGGCCGCGTCCTAAACTTCAACGATGAAGGCGATCCCACACACGCCACCAAGCGTGAATACTGCGAGAACACGCCGCCAGGCGGGAGTAACCCCACAAGACCACCACCTGGTGCGCCGGCGACTGGGGCCCCTCCACCACCCATGGGTCGCGCGCCCCCGCCAGACCAACCGCGGATCATCATCTCGCTGCAAGCCCGTGACGCCAACGGGCTACCACTATACTCCACCCCGATGGACAACGTCGTCGCGGCCGACGCCGCGATCGCCAACCTCGACGTACAAGGCGACGGCATGCTGCAGATCCAGTACGCCAAGGCCCTACTCGTTAGGGCCGTCGAGCATCAAGCCGCGGGAGTCGATCCGCGGGGGCGGATGTACTCCCGCTCGTCAGCAAGCAGGGCGGCGTCAAGCGGCCACCCCACCGTGGCTAACACATTAGTTTTCCCACCACCCCAGCCCCTGGCAAACCAACCACGGGCCACCAATCCCGCGTTGTTAACCAACGAGCCGCGACCAGCGAACAACACGGTCACTGACAACGAGCAGCCCCTCGACGCCCGAACGAACATCATCAACAATCAGGCGTGGCGGTCGCGCCAGCCCTACGACCTGCGGCACACCCTCACCAACCGCGGCGACCCGGAGCCAAGAGGCTCGCTCAGCCGAGTCGGGCTGCAATGCTTTGGACCAATGATTCGCGGGGAAATATACCCCGCCAACTTCAAGGCCCCGAAGGAGATTGAGAAGTACGACCCGACGTACGACCCTACTGTTTGGCTGGACACATACCTCATGGAAATGGGAATCGCAAGCCACACTGACCTGCTCGCCGCTCGCTACCTCCCCCTGATGATGGAGGGTGCGACCCGGCAATGGATCAACACGCTCCCCGCCGACAGCATCGACTCCTAGGAAGAAATGCAGGACGCCTTCGTCAGACACTTCGAGGGCTCCTACACCCGCGCCACCACCATAGAGGACCTGGAGCAATGCATCCAGGGACAACGCGAGTCGACTCGCCAGTGGATCCAAAGGTGGCAAGAACTATGGATAAACGCCTCCGGCATCCACCCAGACACGGCGATACACTGCTTCACGAACGCGTGTCGGTACGAACCCCTGGCCGCCAAGATCAAGAGGGTCTACCGGACGCTCGACAACATCCCCGACCTCCTCGAGATTGCCAAGCTCTATGCGGAGGAACACCCCAACCAAGACTCCGACGACAAGTCAGGAGGACGACGCCGCACTAGCATCCACGACAGCGGGCGCCTACGCGACATGCGCTACAGCAACACCCGCATCACCGGCAAGCACCGCACATACGGGCGAGTCGACTTCGTCGCCAACGCTGGCTACGGCCAGCACGACTCCAAGAACTACCGCCGCGATGGAGGAAACTACCGCGACAGCGGGAACTACCACGCCAACAACACGACGAGGCCGAAATTCGACCCCGCCGCCTTGCTCAATCAGCCCTGCAATCTATCATAGCAGGGAGGGAAAACCCGCCACCCACACTACCGCCGATTGCCACTCTCTCAAAGAGATTGAGAAGGCGAGACGAGCAAGGGAAGACCCCAACAACAACCCACCTCGGGACAACAGGAATGGTGGCGGCTTCGGCACCGCCGTCGGCTCGCTACATACCTTCACCGGACTCGGCACCAAGCGCGAGAATGCGGTGACGCCAGTCGACATCCCTCGCTTCCTAAACTGGTCCGAGCAGAGCATCACCTGGAGTCGCCAGGACCATGCGCCAAGGATCGAATACCCAGGGCGAGTCGCCCTGGTAGTCAGGCCCAAGGTGGCCGATTACTGGCTGCCCAAGACATTAATGGACGGTGGGAGCTCCATCAATATCTTGTACCTCGACACGTTCAAAAGGCTCCAGCTCCCAGAAGCAGCCATCGAGCCAACACTAACGACCTTCCATGGCATCGTCCCCGGTCGGAAGGCGTACCCGATTGGGAAGGTGATGCTACCAGTCACCTTCGGCACTCCAGCAAACTATCGCACAGAGAGGATCGTCTTCGAGCTGGTGAACTTCCATAGCCCCTACCACTGCGTCCTGGGCCGCCAGGCATTCACAAAGTTCATGGCGACCCCACACTACGCCTACAACATGATGAAGCTCCTCGGGCCAAGCGGCATCATCACCGTCCACGGCGACCCCGACATGGCCGTGGAATGCGAGGACATGGGCGCCGAGCTCGCCGACACCGTCATCGCTGCGGAGACCGACCATGCGGCGGAGCTCGTGAAATACGCGGGCAACATCAACAAGGACGACCCCACCATCCTAAAGAAACCAACCGCCGCGAACTCCACGTTCGAGGCGACCACGCACACCCGCACCGTCGAGCTCGTCCCGAGCAACTCCAGCCAGACTGTCACCATTGGGGCGCACATGATCCCCGCATAGGAAAGCGCGCTCATCGGGTTCCTCCGAGATAACCGCGACATCTTCACATGGAAACCATCTAACATGCCAGGTGTCCCAAGGGAACTCGCTGAGCACAAACTCAATGCCTACCCCAAAGTGCGACCAGTAAAGCAGTCGCTACGGCCCTTCCATGAAGAGCGTCGTCGAGCAATCGCCGAGGAAGTTCAGCGCCTGCTAGCCGTAGGCTTCATCCGGCCAATCAAGTACTCCAAGTGGCTGGCAAACCCAGTCCTGGTTCTAAAAAAGAACAACACATGGAGAATGTGCATTGACTACACCAACCTCAACAGCGCCTGCCCGAAGGAGGAGTTTGTCCTACCGCGGATCGATCAGATCATCGATTCGACCGCGAGATCGGAGTCGTTGTGCTTTCTTGACGCTTACTCTAGTTATAACCAGATCAAAATGGCGGTCGAAGACGAGGAGAAGACGGTGTTCATAACGCCATTCGGCGCATTCTGCTACACGGCCATGACGTTCGGCCTCAAGAATGTAGGTGCCACATACCAGAGGTGCATGCAGGAGTGTCTAGCGACCCAAATTGGCCGCAACATTCACGTTTACATCGACGACATGGTGGTAAAATCCACCCGCCAGGACGATCTGCTCGCCGACCTAGCCGAAACCTTCGCAAACTTGCGAAGGTACAACATCAAGCTGAACCCCGAAAAATGCACCTTCGGCGTTCCCACCGGACAACTCCTGGGTTATGTCGTCTCCAAGCGAGGCATCAAAGCTAACCCCACCAAGATCGACACCATCGTCCGACTAGGGAAACCCAAGTGCCTGCACGACGTCCAAAAGTTGGCAGGGCGAGTCGCGGCCCTCAGTCGCTTCATTCCCCGACTAGGCGAGAAGGCAATGCCCCTCTACCGCCTGATGTGCAAGAACCCCATGTTCCAATGGGATGCGGAGGCCGATGACACGCTCAAAGCACTCAAAGAAGTGCTACTCGCAGCACCACTACTCGCTACGCCACTCGAAAGGAGCCAATGCTCGTTTACGTTGCGACCTCTACTCGAGTCGTCAGCGTCGTGATGGTCGTCGAACAACCGGAAGAGGGCAAGGAGCGCCCCATACAGCGCCCCGTTTACTACATCAGCGAAGTCCTAACGGACTCACGACAGCGCTACCCGCAATACCAAAAACTGGTGTACGCGGTATTCCGGGCACAGCGGCGAATCCCACACTACTTCCAAGAGCACCCAATTACGGTGGTCTCCTCCGCACCCCTGCAGGACATCATATGCAATCGCGAGGCGATCGGGCGAGTCGCCAAGTGGGCTGTCAAAATCGGCGTCCACAACATCAAATACGAGCCCCGCAAAGCGATCAAGTCACAAGCCCTGGCTGATTTTCTCGCAGACTGGGAAGAAGCACAGCAGCCAGACAAGCTCCCATACCTCCACTACTGGTCGCTCCACTTTGACGGCTCCAAGAACGCCGACGGCGCAGGGGATGGGGTCATCCTGACCTCCCCCAAAGGAGACAAGCTCCACTACATGCTCCACCTCAACTTCAAGCCCTGCACCAACAACATGGCAGAATATGAGGCCCTCCTTCACGGCATGAGAGCCGCCAAGGAGATGAACATCAACCGCCTACGATGCTATGGCGACTCTGACCTAGTCGTCGGCCAAGTCACCGGGACGTGCGATGCCGTGTCCCCAACGATGATCGCATACCGCCAAGCCGTCGATCAGTTGGGAGGACACTTCGACGACTACTCCGTCGAGTGGATCGACAGGCGGAAAAACAAGGAGGCAGATGCCCTCTCCCGCATCGGATCGACCTGACAAGCGCCACCAGTAGGCGTCTTCCTCGACATCATCCACAAACCATCGGTCAGCTCACCAAAAGAGATCGACGTCGGGATCCCACTGCAACCAGAACCGGCCCTAGTCACCATGGTTGTGTAACCTAGCGACTGGACAACACCATACGTCGCCTTCCTGGAACACAAACTCCTACCGAGCAATGAGACAGAGGCGCGAATGATCGTGCGCTGCTGCAAATCCTTTGTCATCATCAACGGCGAGCTCCACAAGCGCAGCATGACTAGCGTGTTCTAGCGCTGCGTACAGCCAGAAGAAGGCCGCAAGATCGTCCAGGACATTCACGCTGGCGACTGCGGCCATCACGCTGGCGCCAAGTCGCTAGTCACCAAGGCCATGCGGCACGGTTTCTACTGGCTCACCGCGCACGCCGACGCCACCAACATCGTCCAACGATGCGTCAGGTGCCAGAAATACGCCAACCAGACGCACCTCCCTGGCTCGGCACTCAAGACAATCCGCATCACGTAGCCATTCGCCGTATGGGGAATGGACATGGTAGGCCCGTTCAAGAAGGCCCCGTCTAGCTTCACTCACCTCCTGGTCGCAGTCGACAAGTTCACCAAATGGGTCGAGGCCAAGCCGATAAAAAAGTGCGACGACAAGACGGCCACCAAGTTCCTACGCGAACTCATCTACCGGTACGGCTACCCGCACAACATTATAACAGACAACGGCACTAACTTTGCCAAAGGGGCCATGGCGGAATTCTGTGAAGAACATGGCATCCGACTCGACCTCGCATTAGTCGCTCATCCGGAATCAAATGGCCAAGCAGAGCGCGCCAATCAGAGCATCCTCCACGGGCTCAAGCCGCATTGCAGTGCCCTCGGCGCACCACAGGATGCTGGGTTGACGAGCTCCCCTCCGTGATATGAGGGATTCGCACCTCCGTCAACCGATCAACCGGGTTCGCGCCCTTCTTCATGGTGTATGGCGCCGAGGCCGTAATGCCAACCGACCTGGAGCATGACTCACCTCGAGTCGCCAACTACGTCGAGGCGGCCAACGAGGTCACCTGCGAAGATAGCATCGATCAACTTGACAAGGCACGCGACCTGGCTCGCTCCCGCACCACCATATACCAGCAAGGACTTCGGCGCTATCATAGCCGCCGAGTGCGGACTCGCACCTTCCAGGAAGGTGACCTGGTCCTGCGACTGGCCCAGGACAAGAAGGGCATGCACAAGCTCTCCCCCCATGGGAGGGGCCATTCGCCATAGGTCGGGTCCTTGGCAATGATGCCTAATGCCTCATCGACATACGAGGCGATGGCCAATTGGAGGTCAGGAGGCCATGGAATGTAAACCTCCTCAGAAAGTTCTATACCTAGAACCTCACATTGTACTCCATCGGAATATATAATGAAATTCATTTGGATCGCACAAATTGTGCCCACTCGCCATATTCTTGTGCCACTCGCACTCGTACATACTAGCAATACGCTACTTACGGAAGTCAACCTCTGGTCGAGCGACCGGTACGGCTAAGTAGTGCGACACAAGGGCACCGGAAATATTCGGGCCTTGGGTTGTCCACAAAAAATGCCAACCCGGAGCCGCCATTGGAGTCGCCTAGCCCGACTAGCCCGTCGGGCCAAGACATCCGGTACACGCTTCTCACAGCGATCTGTCCCTCCCACCCTCGTGCAAAGCGACTCGAACGGTTAAGTACCACGCACGGGGACTCCCCAAAACGGGAACCACCACGCGGCTCGGGAATACACCAAGTAAGAGAGCTGCCTATGGATCCCCAAGCGACTGGCTCTCCGGGCCAGGGGAGGAGACGCGTTACCAACAACGCACACACAACCTGCAACAGGAGCATGACCAATATGGTCGGGCATCACGCTCGGGGACTCGCTCATACGTCAGTCCTACCCACGCTCGGGGACTCGCCACCTAGAAGACGCGAGGGATAAAAACAATGCATAAATAAAACAAATACACAAAAGTACACAATCGAGTTATACCCCATTAAAGGGCCGACACGCTCGGTGACTCCCTCAATCAAAACAATTCTTAAACAAAACACAACACACATTCCTAATCACAACACGAGTCGATCGACTCCCCTTGGCATACATTGCAAAAATACCTTACAGCATTCGCCACTTGGCATACATTACAACTTGGACAATTACATTGTTTACTCCATAGGCCCTGATGAAGAAGTAGCGCCACCCCCCTTGACATGCACAAAAGGCTGCCACGGGTTCGTCTGGTACGTTGTCAGCGACTTCGACAACGACGACCGGAAGGGCTGCTCCGACTTCATGTCGCGGTGCTCCGGCTCGGGGTCGCCAGGCGCCAACACCGTCTCCTGATACGGTAGCAAATCCCCCATTGCCAGGACACGATCGGTGTAAGGGGTGGCCTTCGCGGTCAGCCTCAGCACCTCTGACATCTCCACCGTTCCGGTCGCCGACGGATAGCCACTCGTCACATTGTCAAGGTCGAAATCGTCGGGGAAATGGGCGAGACCCAAGCTCAACATTGTGGCGACCCCGCGCCTGAACGCCGAGCCCGTCATCCATTCCACAATGGCGGGGACCTCTTCCAGATAGCGCCACACCTCCGTAAGCCCCCCAGGGATGACTTCGGTGGGAGACACGCCTTGAAGAGCCGCCTGGACGCACAACACTGAGGCCGTGGTTGCATTCACCACGGCAGTCACGCACTGCGAGGCGTTGTAAGTTTGCACCACCGGGTCGCTTTGGCCTACCACAGCTGCAAGGTCAGATGTCAGTGAAACAATGAAACCCCCAAAGCGGGGACTCGACAAAAGGGTAAAGCAAAGACAGAGACTCACCAAGGAGTTTCCGGCAGTTCTCCTTGACGTGCTTCTCCAAGGAAGTTTGCTTGTTGTGCAGCCCCACGATGATGGAGTCCGTGACTTTGCGTTCTTCTTTAGCCGCGGCGACGGAATCCTTCGCCCGTTCCTCCGAAGAAATTGAGGCCGCCTTAGCCTCCTCCAAGTCCTTGACCAGGGAGGCTATTCGCCCATTCGCCGCGTCCAGTTCGGTGACTGGGACATACCCCTCACAGGCCTTAGAGATCTCAGTCAGGAAACCATCTGCAAGTGAAGACATCAGAATATTGCACACAACCAGCTCACACCAGAAAAATAAGAATAAAGACAAACAGATACTCACCAATAGTCTCCTGAAGCCGCCGGTTCACCTTCTACGCGTTGCGCAAGTCACGCTCCAAGCGCTCTCTTGCGGCCTGACGATCGGTCGACTCCCTTTGCAGTCCCTGCAAACAAAGAACCCACCTAAGCATCTGACAAAACAAAATCCAGTTCCCATCCACTGAAATTCAGCGACCAGGAACTCGAGGACTAGAGAAGGAGGAAATAGAAACTCAATTCCTAGCCGCCAAAATTCAGCAACTAGGAATTCGGGGACTGGAAAGGAGCAAGAGGTTCAGTTCCCAGACGCTGACATTCAGCGACCAGGAACTCGGGGACTGGACATACCTGAATAGCAGAGCCGAGCATCTTGTGAAGTTCCCCGGCGTCAGTCGACGGGATCGTGTAGGAAGTGCGCCCGCGGCAGGACCCAATGTCCGCATCCACGACTTCTGGATTCTGCGGAGACTACGTGTCCGCCACACCTAGAAACCCTCTCGCCATGAAACGCGGGAACATCGCCGACGCTCTGGCAGGGGCGCTGGTTGCTGGGGCTGGTGCCTCCGGCACGGACGCAGCCACTACTGGTTCCGATCGTGTCGCCATCACTTCTTCGGCGACTGGCACAGCAGCTGACTCAACGGTGCTGCCCTTGGTCGCAGCATCACCGGCGCCCCTTCTGCTTCTTCGTGACCTCGGCGGTCGCCACATCATCGGTGGCCTTTCTCTTATTGGGCGGGTCGCCCTCTCCCATGTCGGCGGCCGGTGGAATCTTAGCCACCGAAGGATGCCCCATCTTCTTAGCCCCCGACCTGCGCGAGCCCCGTCAGTCAAAACAACGACAATACAAAAGGAGCAAGGTAAATTGGGACGAGAGAGCGCTACTTACTTGGTGACCGGAAGGACGCGAAGCCCGGTACTAATGTGGGCGAGCTTGTACAACTCGGGACCCAGCTTACGGCTGAGCCCCCTCTCGAAGACATCTGAAGCCCATGAAACCGAGGGCTTCCTTGACGATGAAGCTGCAGTCGCCGAGATCTCCGGCTCTGACGCAGCCACCCTTGATGGCTATGGCGACTTAGACGCCATCATCTCAGCCGCTTCTCGGCCTGGAACCCCCAAGGTCGTCGGCGCAATCGCCGCCAGGGGAACCTCTACTACCACCTCCGTGTCCTCGCCCTTTGACCCCTTTGTCGGGGCTGTGTCCCTTGGGGCCTTGTGCGAGACTTCGGGAGAACCTTCATTGTCGGAATCTTCATCCGACTCGAACACCACCGTCGACTTGGCGGGTGACGTGGGCCTTTTCGCTGGCGATTTGGGCCGGCGCGCGGGCTTCAACGGTGTAGCGGTGCGCCGGGACGTCTGCTCCTGCTCGACCTCGTCGCCTTCGTCGTGCTCGTCCAGGCTACGGCTCGCTTCGACTTCACAATGTCTCTGCATCCGGGTCTTGCGAGCCACAGGAGCTGGGGGAGGGACCTCTTCCTCCTTCTTGTCGCTGTCGGAAGGATCCCCCTCGAAGTCCTCCTCCAGTTCCTGGGGAGCTTCTTCATCAAGCGGAGGGAGCCAGCCCTCCAACACCTGAAAAAGCTTAGAGCCACCACGAGTCAGAAACACCAAGTGGGGAGACTGAAATTGAGACACGGACATAACAATTGGAAAGAGAACTTACTGTTGGGGCTTCATTCTTCACAGGAGTGTACGGGGCGACCCCGACCGCCACGCTGGTGAACTCCGCGTCGGTGATCTTCTTCAGGGCGACTTTGTAGTCTTCGGCCTCCCATGACTCCTTGCTGGTCCGAGATGGGTCGTGCTTCCCGCTGTATTCATACATCCAGTGAGGTCGGGCCGCCAGCTGAACCAGGCGCCGCCCGAGCCAGTAGTTGTAGAGGTTGGTCGGAATTAACCCCTGGCCCTTCAGCTTCTAGATCTGGTCCATCATTTCCGTGACAGCCATCCGCTGATCCTCAGGAAGCTTCTTCAGTGCCAACCGACAGGGTTTGCTCCTCTCGGCGGCGAACTCAAGAAGAGCCACTTCGCCGGAGGGAGTGGCTTCCTTGACGTAGAACCAGCTCTTCTTCCACTCGCTGGCGGCCTTCTTCGGCAAGAGGAGCTTGACGAAATTGGCCTTCGGCTTCAGTTGAAACATGACTCCGCTTGCGGGCAGCATCCAGCCGCTGGACGCCTCGCGCCCGATGCGGCCGTGGAAGAGCTCCAGCCATAGCGGGAAATATGGCCTGGAGCCAAGGTAACATTCACAGAAGGTGACAAAGATTGCCAGCTGCTCGATGCTGTGCGGACCAAGATCTGATGGCTTGATCGCGTAATATGCGCAGAAGCGGCAGCAAAAGAGAGAGGTGGGGAACCCCAGACCCCTCTCAAGATGACTGGGGAAGCAGATGAACTCGCCGGGTCGTGGCTTCGGCTCGGTCTCGGAGGAGGGTGGAACCCGCCAATTCCCCTTGCGGAGCACTCCGACGTCTTCAAAAGATCTAAGCTGGGCCGTGGTGCACTTGGATTTCCCCCATGAGCCTTTAGGAGGCGCCATCAGGTAGGATGTGGAATCGCATGATGCGGAAAGAACAAGTCGGAAGGACGCGGGCAGGAAGATTGGAGGAAGGAAGAATGAATGAGGAAGAGTGAAGAATGCGAAGAAGGACTGCGGAACTGAACCATCACTCCCCTTATATGGGAAACGCCACCCGCCAAAATCGGGGTAGCCGTTACCTGCGGTAATTACGCCGTAGTTACCATTGGAAATTCCAACGGATAGCTTGACCAGGTTTGACGGTCCAACTCCTTTAGTCCACCCGCCACTCGCCAGTCTTTCCACTCGCTGAGATGACGACTGGGCGGCGGTGACATTAATTGAGACGGCGAGTGGAAACATGGGGAAATTCTCCTTGGTTCTAATGGAGTCTGTCGCCGACTCGACTAGACGCCCAAATTGGGCTCGCCTACTCCGACCGCCAAAAGGACGCCCGCGCATGCATCAACGATGGCCTCGGGGACTACTGATGGGGATATGCCGAAGGGGGTATGCCCAGCAGGACGTTCTGATCGGGCCGAAAGGCCTGCGAGTGCGTCCGAAGGACGGCGACTGGACTACGAAGGAAGGAAAGGCCCAGCGACTGCCGACTAGAAGCCCAGGAGCGTAGCAGAAGCCTAGTCGGACTAGGTCAAAAGTCTCCGGATCCTTGTTCGGGGATAACTTGTAAACCCTAGCGAGGTGCTTCATATATAAACCTCCCTAGGGTATCCTGGAGACTTACGTGCCATCATACACCCCCTCAAGCGACTCGCTGCCTAGCCGCCGAGCTCGCTACCCCTGCAACTCGCTCCCTCATAATCTAATCTAGCAGGAGTAGGTCTTTACCCTCCGGGGGGGCGAACCTGGGTAAACCCATGTGCATCCACCCCCATCTCGCACCGCAGATGGCTGCCAACTCTTCCTCACGAAACACTCAATCGCTGCCAGTGGCAGGGACTGCCGTGGCCATTTCCACGACACTAGCGATAAGATCCACACAGGTATCATAAGGAACTCTGTGCACTTCATCTCACTATTGTATCTACAGTGTATCATAGTTACATGAACTGGCTATTTTAATACGAGGCACTTGATGGTTGAGTTTGTTGTTCTCAGGCCGCCGAAGCATTGAAATTATCTAGCTATTCATGAATAATTCAATGTATGATTGCTTGATTCATTGTTTGTGTGAAATTATCTGGCTAGCATATTCGAGGCTCACAATTGATGTGTTTTTGTTGGTTGAGTTACTCTTTTTTTGTCTATGATTAAATCAGTGGCAAATTTTGTTGTGTAGTGCCTGGATAGTTTATATATGATAAACATAATGGCTTAGTTTTCATATTCATTTTATTCATGTTCTACACATTCTAGTTTGAGAAGTCTACATCAGGTACTTTGGTTGATTTCTCGCATTGTTATTCAAAATGAACATGTAGTTTGTTTCACAAGTCTGTTTTTTAAGTAATTTGTTTTGTCTTGGTCTCAGCCATCTTCAAGTAGATCAGTCATTTCACAGAGCAGCACATGCTCGCATCACTCCATGGCGCCAGCTGGTCCACTTATTCAAGAAGAAATAGATGCATGAGCCACCACTATTAATTGCTTTGTTCCTTATATATTACCGCATTGACACATTTAAAATTCATGGTGGTGTGATTGCATGGTAATGCTGTTATAACTTGTTTTGTGTTTGTTTCAGGCTGCAAATGACCCTCTGAATGCCGAACAAAGACCCGCTTCTCCAAGTTTAGATTTTTTTTTCACAGCAGCAGTGACAATACCTATTGCTCATGGCACACCGCTTTGAATGATCCTGTTTTTCCAGCCAAAAGATTATTTGAGGATTCCCTCCAACATGCCCGTGATATTGTTGAGCAAGAAGCCAACAAAACAGATTCAGTAATCACCATACAACGCAAAGAATTATATGAATTGAAAAAAGGCAAGCTTTGACGCAGAACATACTTAATAATCTCATCTGCAGCTCTCATGGGAAGCCAGTTGTTACATGTCTCGAGATGCAAACTCCATAGAGACCTTTTCTGTAACACCAGTTATGGTGTTTTTTTAGTTGTTTGGACTCTGATGTAACTTTTATGCTTCATTTTATTACTATCAATTTTACTGAGGATTGTAATAATCTACTCTAATTTGAAGGTGTAAGTTGTTTCACGATTGTTACAAATTGAGCATCTATCAGAATTACTACACACATATGAAAAAACAGTGAAATTGTAAGAGGTACAACACACGATCTACTAGAACAGGGAGAACGTCCATTGTCTTACACGGGTACCATAGAACTTGCAAAATTCATAACATTCACTCAACATAGTGAACACATAAAGAGCTGACCTGAAGAGAATACATCAAGAGCAGACCCACACAATCCATCAATCTGATGGATAACCATCGTAGTAATCATAGTTGGTGGTACCATCCTCGCCATAAGGTGACACCATCTATAGCTTAGAATGCTCGACGATTCTGCAATACTCCTCCAGCAATCGATCAAGTTCGAAAGGACGGTCATTGATCCATAATCCTCCTAATCCATACCCATATACAACCCTTGGCTCCTATTCCCATGCAAGATCCTCAAAGTTGTAAGATCTAATATCAGATAGGTTCGCATAGTATATGTTGTCGGCCTGCACCGTGGGTACCCTGGCACTGTCGATGCAGACACACCGATTGTCAGCAACAAAGAGAGAACAACTTCTGATGCCTCTGACCGGCTGAAGGACACGGTTCTAGGTATCAACCCGGTAAACAACCGGCATGCCGCCGTAGACCGGTCCACTCACCACGAACAACAACTCCCCGTCGGACTCGACGAGGTAAAAACGATTCTCTGGGACCTGGCAGACTGGAATAGGGCCTTCAACGGTGGGATGCATCTCCAGGGTTCGTGCGGAGAACTACAGCTGGACATCTCCATGAGCAGCATCACACATAGTCGAGAGGACATATCCGTAGCTGTCTATGACAAAAACATCACCGGTGTAAGAAGTCATGCTCTAGAGTTCCGTGAAGTCATACAGCGAGCACCACCCTTCACCAAAGACCGGACGACTCCCTTCCTCCATGCTCTCATCCGCCCACCGAATGGTGGTGTTCTGATGGTTTGATGTAAACACCATCAACGACGGGAACATCGTCACAATGACAGAAGCCACCTGTTGGGTCAGTATCTCCGCCCTCAGGCGCTTGATAGCTCCCGAGAAGGGGTTGTACAACCGGGTCTTGTATGGCTGCACCCTCTGTCCAAGCACAAGGAGGCCGCCGGTTGTGCTACCGACATAAAAGTACCTTCTAGAGAGAGAGGGAGGGGAAACAGAGATTCAGTCAAGGCAAACAGGCTGAAATTCAATCAAGGTAAACCATGGAGCAAAACCCTGGGCAACAAGTGGACAAAGAAACAGAACTTGAAAAACATATAGTATAGGATGTGAATGCAAAAAAAGGATCGCATGTATACAGATGAATAAAAAGAAAGCACCTGCGAATAACCCAACTAATGTTCTTATCAAGGTGGCGGCTAGTTCTCATGTCCAACAACGTGATGGCGGCGTTGTCTACCCGATACTCCTTCGACAACTGGTGCTCTAGAACAATCCAATTGGCTGGCATAAAGTGCTCCTCCGTGAAGCCGCCTAGGCACTACCGACTGCCCGAAAGGCAGCATAGTAGTCGAAGTCATCCGTCCAAAGGAAGATGTCACCTATCTTCTGGACAAGTCCCTCAGGGAGACTAGCCCATGGCGAGTCCTCCTGCTTCTTGCCGGCCATGGATGATGGCGTTCATGTAGTCTCGGTCCCATCGACTGGCACAGGAAGCGGTTCCAGAGACACGCATTTAAACAAAGGCCTAGGAAAGCCAAGCGAATCGTGTGGAAACGAGACGATAACATGCACACAGCAACCGCAAGCGCGTTTCATCAAACTGGCACGGGAACGCGCATGCGCACACGCACTAATTATGGTACAACGGTCTTGCACACCAGCGCATGACTCCTAGGAGCACAGGAGTGTGTAGTGTAGGATGATACTAGTAGTAGTAGTATCGTAACCTCATTGTATTTAATTATCGCAAAATATAAGAAGAAAATGTGCGCTCCCTGGTCCCTCAGGGCACACGCAAACGCAGGGCATTTTCTATTTTTTGCATCGCATTTTCCATTTTTCAATTTTGCTTTTTGGCTGTGCCCTTGGATGCTCACCGTGTGGCTGGATGGGGTGTATGCTCCGTGGATCTAAAAACCTCATGTTCTCTCAATAGCACGTTCGTTAATTTTTGAGATATATACGTTTAGTCCCACAACTTGCACCGCGAGAGCGTTTTAGTCCCACATCTTGCAAAGTGAGCAACACTAGCCCCACAACTTGTAACTAGGAACATTTTAGTCCAATTCAATCGAATTTCTGTGAATTTTTTCTTAATTCGTCGTAACTAATTCTAGAAGTGACATGTGGCATCATAATTTTTAGAAATATAACCCCTGTCTATTTTCTGCTTGCCATTTGTGACCTTGGTATGACCTGATAGGAGGATCTGAATAAGAAAACAAATAAGAAAAACTACCAATGCATTGTAGGGTATCGAACTGATTACCTGCGCTACTGAAGAAATCAGCCTTGCCACTACAACACGCACACAGAAGTGATTAACTGAAGAGTGCTCCGATTGATGTGTTCTTTATTTTGGATATTCAAAAATATGTGTTTCGAAGATGTGAAAAAATCTAAAAAAAGATCCAAATTCTCAATTCAAAATAATTTGTGTTCTAGGATACAATAACAACTCAACTTTATTCCTTTTCATTTTTGCGAATAAGAAAAAACTCAAGTTTATTCTAGACACTACAGCTAGCTACTAGCTTAACGATAAAGCTGTACAATTGATATTATGGACCGTGCCAACATAGATGTGAGAATTTTTGCATTCATATGTGCTTTTTTATTATACAAATAATTAATTCCCCCCAAATACTCCTCGTCTGGTATAATTACGTCCTCTCAAGTACTCCTCGTCTCACATGAGTAGCCGTGGGCATCTACAGACATAGTGGCTTGTGGGTGTGTGTGTCGTTGTACAAAAGTGTTAAGTTTGAATCCATTCTCCTCTTAGAGATTTAAATATTTTATTTGTACGTCTACTAACAGGGGCCCACTTATCAGTCCGCATAGGGACACAAATGACGTAGAAAAATATAGAGGGGTCATTTAAATAAAAATCAACATTATTTATAGACAAATTAAGTCAAATTCAATTAAATTGGATTAAAATGCTCTCGATATATAAGTTGTGGGACTAGTATTGCTCATTTTTCAATATGTGGGACTAAAACGCTCTCGTGGTTCAAGATGTGGGACTAAAGGTGTATATACCTCTTAATTATTTTACAACCTCAATTGCTAGGCCAGAGGACCAATTAAGGCTCCTAGTTTTGCTCAATTACTCCTCTAGTTGACCGTAAAATATGAACCACCACGTCGTGTAATGCTCCTAGACGATCATGTTGTTAAAATAGGAGTGCATCCATTGGCTTGCATATTTTCAATTAGATGCGGTGGCCACGTGCATTGGCTGGATTTTAGGATTAGTACTGCATGCAATAACTAGCTATAAAGCGAGTAGGTGAAGTTAATTCTCCGAACTAGTACTACTCCGGTCTAGTAATACCGAACACAGGGAGTACCTCAAGTGTGGTTATATGGATGATCAGTTGATGTAACTCTCGGTCATGAATGCCTGACCATATAGCCGTACGTTCTACCACCTTTCTTTACTACTAGTACTACTACTAGTACATGGACGCTAGCAAAATTCAAAATCTCAATCGAGCGGAAAAATCACACACACCGACTTCGAAGCATTTTTCGCCTAACCGTTTCAAAAACTTTGAGCCAAAATCTACCACCAAGGGAGTACCATTTTTATATTATTATAATTATTAGATGGACGCGAGCCAAATTCAAAATCTCAATTGAGCGGCAAAACCGCAAAACCACTTTGAAGCATTTCCCGCCCCTCCGTTTCAAAAACTTTGAGGCACAGTCTCCCACCGGAGGAGTACCATTTTTGTATTATTATCAGAAGATGGGCGCTAGTCAAATTCAAAATCTCAATCGAGCGGCAAATCCGCACACCGACTTTGAAGCATGTCCCACCCCTCCGTTTTAAAAACTTTGAGCCAAAATCTTCCACCGGGGGAGTGCCATTTTTGTATTATTATCAGATGGGCGCTTGTCAAATTCAAAATCTCAATCGAGTGGGTAAACCATATACTAACTTTGAAGCATTTCCCGCCCCTAAGTTTCAAAAACTTTGAGGCAAAATATCCCACCAGGGTAGTACCATTTTTATATTATTATTAGATGGACGGTCGCCAAATTTAATATCTCAATCAAGTGGCAAAATCACACACCGATCTTGAAGCATTTCCTGCCCCTCAGTTTCAAAAACTTTTGACTCCAAATTCCCATTCTACCCATTGTTCTGACGCCCTATGGGCAAGCTAAAGTTGGTAGCTTGGGGGCACAATCGTAATTTATGTTTCTGTTCACCTTCTTAGTCCGGATTCGCTCGGATTTTCATGCTGGTCCTTTCAAAAATCCTAGTCCCCCTCTCGCACGCACTCACCTCCATGACCACCACGCGCACCGGCCGGCGACACTTCCACGGTGGCCGGAGCCGCTTTAGCTGCGGTCTTGTGCACCGCCGCGGAGCCGCTTCACCGATGCTCACCCATCGGATCTAGTTCACCGGGTCTCTCTTCCACTGCACCGGAGCTTCGGTGTTGTTCACCATGCCGATGGCGTCATCGACCGCCCAAGCTCTACTTCTCGTCCGCCGAAAGCTACCCAACCGTATCGGATCCGCTTCACCGATGTGCACCGGACGTGATCTAGTTCAAGGAGTTCCATGACCACCACTCTAGACCAGCTTCTCGGCCACCGCTCAAGCCGGCGTTGAACCCCCCAAGATCTGCTTCCCCGACGCCAATAGCCACCGCAACCGCAGCACCCACGGTGACCTGGACGTCACCCGCACGGTACCGATGATGCTTAGACGCCTCTCCGACCAAGGTTAACCAAATCTGCAAACCGTTTTTGTTTTTTCAGCAGTATAGTAGGTTCAAGCCTGTCGCAGTGAACTGCATTTTTGTCATCGTGCTCCTACATACAAGTCAATGGGCATGCCTGTTCTTCGTGCTAGTACATACAAGGTCATTAGACATGTTGGTTTGCATTCGCTGCTCTACAAATTTCAAGTCATGTTCATGTCTATTATTTTCTCATACACATGTTCTTAGCTACTCCATACAATAGTAATTGCCTGCTACTGTGTAATTCTTGCAAAATCTGAAGTTAGCAGAAAATATTAGTATGGATTCCCTGCTCTATAGTTGCTGAATCTATCTGGTTCGTTCTGAGATCAGTTCCTGCTATTATTTCCTCCTTGGCATCGTTGTGCTATCCTATAGTAGCCGTTTAAACTCTTCGTACTAATTCGATTATAATTTTGTTGTTGCCATCTGCTTCTTCAAAAGCTGCATCACTAACTATTTCCTTTTTCTTGCATATAGCTCAAAATGGAACAATGAACATGTTGGTTTGCATAGCCTATTC
This sequence comes from Avena insularis, assembly GCA_023614405.1. Lineage (NCBI taxonomy): Eukaryota > Viridiplantae > Streptophyta > Magnoliopsida > Poales > Poaceae > Avena > Avena insularis. The sequence goes on from CM042694.1 coordinate 35,306,585, forward strand.
CATAGGTTCACAAGGGATGCCATTAATTCCTTATCTGGTGTTGGTTCATCCTGACAACGACATAAATGTCCTCTACTATGCCATTATAATTTCTATCTTGTTGATTCTTAGCTATGACAGTAACTATATGCCATTGTGTAGCTCACCAAAAATTCCGAGTCTCCCAACGACTCTATGCATCCAGGAGATGCCACTGATTCCATATATATTTGCTGAAATGACCTCGCTTGTTTATATTTTCTGAAATTCTAAGAAACTCTTTGTTTGATTGCTCATTTCATTCTAGGCACACTTGTCTAATGCTTGTTTGTCTTGTTCTATAGGTTCACGAGCGACGCCATTATATCTCGCATCTGGTTCTGGGTCTGGTTCGTTCTAAGACACGACATAACTATCCTCTACAATATATATATAGTTCATTCGTCGTTTGTACTCCCTCTCTACAAGTTCTCGTATGATGCGGTTATAATTTCTATCTGGTTCATTCTTCACTATGACAGTAACTGCATGCCATTTTGTGGCTCAGTGCAAATTCCGGGTCACCCAACATCTCTTGCATTTTAGGGTATAGAACGGCTTCCATATATATCTGTTGAAATGACCTGGCTAGTTTATTTTTGCTAAAATTATAATCCACACGCACACATTTTTGATAGCTCGTTTCATGGTAGGCACACTTGTTTAATGCATGTTTGCTTGTCCTGTTTGTTTGACATGTTGGTCAATAATTGAACCATTGACTAGTTGTAAACTCCAGATCATAGCTCCTGCATATCAGTCAAATGAGTAGTTTATCTTGTTTGATGTATTAACTTGTTATTACTTACTTTCAGGGTGCAATTATTGATATCGCCACCAAAGAGGGGGCTGCAATATCATGTCTCCTCCAATGTAGCTATCACACTCAAAGGAAGATGCATGTGATCAATTGAGAAAGCAAATTGAGGACTCTGCTATCAACTTGATTATCAACTGAAATGCCGATTTTTCTTTCCCTTGAGTTGATAATATGTAATAATTTTAAGAAGTTTGCAGCTGATGTAATATCTAGATAACTCGTGTAGGCTATGTAGGCATTTAGTTGACACCATCCACACATTGCGGTAGTCGTTACGGTAACTACGCCAGGCAGATTGATTAGGGAACAATACCATGCTTTGTTATTGGCCTGTCGTGTATTCGGCCGATGATGAACAGTAAAAAATGCTGGATTATTATAGACATTTTATGATATTGGCATGAGTTTCTGAAATGCCGAAACTGTAAAAGGCCATAAACATAACGGGCCGACCCACAAGTGGTAACTAGACGTAACAGTAATATGCTGTAACAGTAACAGGCCGTAAGAGTAACAGGTCATAACAGTAACATACCATAATAGTAAGAGGCCTTAACAGTAGCAGGCCGTAACAGAAATAGCCCATCGTAGTAACAAGCAAGAAACAGTAAAATCCCAGAACAGTAATAGGCCAAAACAGTAGCCGACCTCAATAGTAAAGGGCCGCAACAGTAAAGGGCTGCAACAGTGAAAGGCCAGAATAGTGACAAGCCAGAACAGTAACGGCTCGATAAATTTCCAGGCGAGGGCAGTAACAGGCCTACACGTTTACTAGATTGGAACAGTAAAGAGCTGCTTGTGGGCCTGATCAGCTAAAGCCCGGAATAGTGAAAGGCCAGAACAGTAACATGCCGGAACAGTAACGGGCCATCTCAGAGAAGGGCCGTCAGTAGGTGGCCCACGATGGGCTGCGATAAACAGTGATGGGTTGCCCGCAGGCCTTAAATGTATAGGAGCGACTTGGCGCAAGCTGCTAATGGGCCACAGAGTGTTGGGCCAACATGGGCCTTCTTTAGGCCGAAGCAGAATCGGGCCTGAAACTTCACGGGCCGCTGCTGGCTACAACTTTGGGCCCATTTCAAACAGTGTAGGACAAAATAGTAACGAGCCATCTTCTTATTGGGATCTCCTAATGGGCTAGCCCAGTTAGTATTTAGCAGGCCTTGGTTGGGCCTGGCTTCTGCCATGGTTTCTATGACCATTAACAGCGGTAACCGGCGGCTAACAGCGGCTGCCATGTGGCAATTTCATGACATCAGCAGTCAATGCGGCTAACAAACAGATCTATGACGGAACAAGTTTTCGTGGCTGAAGGGTGCGATCTGCCACGGATAGAAAAAACCGTGGTAGTTTCTTTTGTGACTGGGCTTTTACCACGAAGGGCATCCGTCGTAGAAGAATTTTTAGCCACGAAAAACGGGCCTTCAACCACAAAAATCGTTCGTTGTAAAAGCCAACTTTTCTTGTAGTGTTGGCTCCTACAAAGCCTTCTCGGTGACCCAAAGTTTGGCCTCCAAATCGTCGGAATGCTTTATCGCATCGTCCCGGATGACCTCGGACTCGTTGGCAGCGACTGGATAATTGAAAATGAACGTAAAAGTCAAATAAAAGAAAAAAGGAGGGGACAAAAATGTCAAATTATCAAGGATGAATGGAACAAACCTTTCAGTTCTTCGGCTTCATTGCGGATCTTGATAAAGTGAGAGGCCATGTCGACCATCACATGCATCAAAAGCTACCAAATAGAAAGGGCAGAAAATCAGGAAAATAAGAGCAAGGGAGAAGCCACAATTATATTAAACCAAAGAAGTACTTACATCCTGCATATCACCTCGACAGGATTCTCGGATATCACCACACGTTTGCACGCCATTCTTATTTTATGCGGTGGCGGTTTTGGCTAATTGGCAACATCCTTCTGGATAATCTTATCTATAGGAGACGCGTGCATTTCCTTTGGATCCGTGGACGGCTGAGGAGATTTAACTGGAGGAGGGCAACAGATGTACTAAGAGGAGATGTGGGAGGATCTTCCCCCTCATCACCACTACAAAAGCAAAGCAAGAAATTCTATAACTTTACCATCCGAAAGAATCAAGGAAGGGACAATTAGTACTTATGAAAAAATGTCCTGCGTAAAGCAGAACAGGTTCATCTGAGGGAGAGCCGATGAGACAAGGATGGCATGCAAAGGCTTTGAGCCAGTGAAGTCATCCGAGTCTTCAATCGTCTCTGCTACATCAGGATGCTTCCTTTTTTCACCAGCAGGCGCCACACAAAAATCTTTAGAGCGAGCCGAAGGAACGGAATGAGTACTTGATGAGGATACAGTTGTTTGTTGTTTTCTATAGATGGCGGAAAAGGCATGGGGAGATACAGTTCATGGTGATAGCGACTGTGCTAGGTGGACGAGTGATAAGTGTAACACTTATAATCTTATAAGTATATGTGTAGGCAAGCAACCCATAATTAGTCGGAACTCCTCTTGGTAGATTTTGTCCCAACTTCAATAATTCTACTAGTCTGTTACCAAACCATGGTCAGACACTAGACGATTAAGACCCTTCAGGTTTCTTAGCAATTAAGCTCCTTGGATCAGACTAATGCAATAAGAAGGGTGGTTACTCGTTATCCTTGAGTCTACTAGTTTTCCATTGATATCCCCGTGTCACTCTGGGGTAGCCGGTCTGCTAGCGAACAAGATCCTATCTATGTAGAACAAAGCATCATGTTGTCTAGGCCCTTAATTGGAAAACAAGCATTAGGCATCCCATAGATAGTCAATCACACATAACATAGTAATTAGAATCAATCACAAACTAATGGAAAATATGGAGGCACATCACATCTCACTAATCCCTTACATCTCCCACGCCCAAGGAACTTTCTCACACATGAGAGAAAAAAGCATCATAGATATAATTAAACAAAGGGAGTTCTTCTCGATATTACAGTGGAGATCCACAATAAGAATAGAAAAGTAATCCAACACAATTCAAGATAGGAAGAATCAATCTCAAACCCTAGTCTTGCAAGGTGAAGATCTCTCTCTCTCAAGTACAAGTAATGGCTATGGGGGTGTATTGGATCGTGGAGCGAGATGAAGAACGTCTTCCCCTTCTTCTCTGGATCTCTTCTTTCTCCTTTCTGGATGGGATGGTGGCTATTGTGTTGTGTTTTCGCATCTGGCCTCTTCATGGAAGTTGTCCCTTTTGACAAGATTGCGGTGGCGGCAGCTATACGGAGGGAACTATAGGGCCGGAAAAATGTTACTGCCGTATAGTTTCTCGTTAAAGCCTCGGTATGCTTCCCTCGATTGCTTCCAAAGAGAGACTTGCTTGTTTTCGCCTAAATATTGTGTTTCTCTAGTTAAAACCTTATGTGGATGTTCAGAACCTGAAACACACATTAAAAACCAAGTTTTCTTCGCTACCGAAGTATTAGCGTTAGGTAAAGCTAGAAAACAATCAAATCTGGTAGAAAACCATCAATAAGAACCATCAAAAATGTGTTGAATCTCACAGCTATCAACTCCCCCAAGCTTAGATGTTGCTCGCCCTCGAGTGGCAAGGAAATAAGGAAGAATAGCAGAGATTCGAGACTGAAATAAAAGAACTTACAAGCTTGAATTGGTGTCAAATTCTTTTCTTCACAATCCCTGCAATCTTAAACATGATCATACAAGGATTCACAAGATTTCACTGAGTCCACTTCCTAACCACGTATATGTTGTTAGCGAATAAATCATATGCCCGAGCAAGTGTCAAAAGTTTAGCTAAGAAAGTGAGACAAATTCTTTTGGTGTCTCTCTTTGTTGAGAGATGAAAACTTTTTGCTCTTGTTTCTTTAATCAATTAATAGTACTCAAGTTGGCACCAAAACATTCAATTTAAGGACAACTCATCTATTCCCATGTCAAAATTTCAAGACTCTCAAAGCCCCTTTTTCCTTTCTTTGCCTTTCAAAACCTTCAGCTCTTTCATAGAGAAATCATGCTGTTTTTAACATGTTAATTGGGACTGTGTTGTGCACACGTGACCATGCCAATAAATAATTGTTGAGCAATAATAGGTCAGAGGAGTACTATAACTTCACTTGGAATGTGAAACCATGAAGAGACTAAAATTTTACCCATCATAGCATTGCTGCTACAGAAGTTTACGTAACTCAATAGCCGAAATCAAGTGGTTTCCCACATTTAGATCGTTTGTTGGCCAAAGGTGTTAATAGTTCCCCATGGAGCATGAAAGTGTTATAATGACACGCGTAAAGCAATATCTTACGGTAATTATTAGAAAAGCAGTGGCATAATCTCTACTACTTCGAAGCATCCATTTTGTCAAACAATTTCATTCAAGGCTACTATCGAGTCTATTTATATTAAGATCAAATGGGGTGGAGTAGTTATAAAATCAAATTCTTTGGGATAAACGGGGACTCAAGTCATCTTTTGGATGCTTTTTCTTGTTGTAAAAATGAAGGAAATGTTTTTAACCAAATTTATTGATCATTGTTTCAAAGCTAAAAAGGAGACACTAGCAAAGGAATAGAATTTATAGGATAACAAGCTAAGTGGGGAGTGACTCTAGTGCAAGCGAGTAAATAATTGTAGGATCAATTTAGAGTTGCAGAAAGAGTGATGAAAGGAATGTGATACCTCCTCTTGCTTGCTTTGTTCTCGTATTTGAGTCGAACCCCCTTTGTATTTCCATATTGCCAAGTCACCTGAAATTGAGCAATCTCCGAGAGAAACAAAGAAACCAACTTCCAATAAAAGTTACAACTAATTTTTTTGTATTTTTTTCTGAATGCAAACTAAAAATAAACATGCAATTTTCAAAAAATAAAATAAATCAAAAGAAGAAATAAAAATATGAATGCAAGGTTTGGAGGTTTTCAAACCTCCCCCAAGCTTTGGCTATTGCTGTGCCTCGATTGTGCCATTCATTCGGTGGTGAAAGTGGTACTCCTGGTAGTAGTTGGGGAAGTTGGTCATGAAGTGACTGAAGTTTTGAGTTAAGGCACTCACATCTTCATTCACTCCTTGTAGAGTGTGGTCAATATCCCCAACGCGCTGGTTGAGCTACTAAAATTCTTGGTAGGGGACGTAGTTGTACCCCTGCTGCGGCTGGTTGGGCCATGGGTCCCAGGATCCCCTTGCTGCTGTTGTTGTCCCTCCCAAGCAGGGTTGTATCCCTTCTCATCCTCATGCTCCTACTCATCCTCGTCCTGCTACTCTCCTTCTTCATCTTCCTCTTGATTAGGCTAGAGTTCAGCCATGATCTCCATCACTTGATCCTTGGTGAGGATCCAAGTGTCCTTCTCCATAATCGAGAAAACTTGTGGATAGGGCAACAGAACCTGCTCACCCTGTGCATCACCAAGATAACTAAACTGATACGCTCGGAGCCTCTTGTTAGCTTGGTAAACACCAAGGAAGCCACAAGGAGTTAAATACTTCGCGTCCATAAGTTTGGAGATGTCAACAGGCTGCATAACAGGTAATGTAATATTTAATGCATGGGCAAGGTGGGTTACCAATCCACGAATGCGGATATCACCTTTAGTGTTGTTGCTTTGGTGACGAATGTGATGGATGAGTAGAGCTGCAGGATTAGGGCTTTGAGGTGCATCGGGGAAGAGAGCCTTGGTGATCATTGCCATGTCCGCATTATCCATGGAACCAGTATCTCCTCTTCCCAGCAGTGTGTTGGCGAGGAACAAGGCATAGTAGGGAGTGGGTTCTGAATGGTGGACATCTTCTTTTGGTAGAATTTGCTGCCACCATTAACAGAAATAACTTCCCAAGTTTCTCCACTTGTCATGTTATAGAGGTTAGTAATAGTTGACTCCTAACATGAGGGAAGACCCTATGGTCGGCCCAATGTGTGGGCAGCACCCTCCTTGATGAAACTGTGGCCAACTTGGGGTTGTGCTCGGTTCCTTGCCCCAAGCTCTCGCCACATTGGTGCTTTCTCTTACGAAAAATATTAGGCATATAGTTTGTACATGATATACAAACGATTCTACGTGGAAAAATTTAATCCTAAGATGAGAAATCAATAGGAAAAATGAAACAAGCTTGAGATCATCCACTAGATCAACGTGAGAGTTTCAACCATGGAAATCTGAAAATAAAGCATGGATAGGGAGGGAAACATACCGATATGTTGATTCCCCCACTCAAACGAATGAAATCCACAAAGAATCACGACTTCTACGTGGGTTTCGAGAGGTTTGGAGAGAGAATATGAGAGAAAACATGAGGAGGAAGAAGAAACCTAGACGCCCCGTGGATATTATGTGGTCACGCCGAACTATACGGCTGCAACTATACGAGCGGGATATGTTGTTCCCGCCGTATAGTGCGGCGGCGCCGCCAATTAGGGTCTCTTTATGCAGAACACAGCTATACGGAAGCAACTATACGGCCAGATCATAATGATCTCACCGTATAGTTGGTCGTTAAACCATCTGTACCCCCGAGATAAATTTCTAAAACGGGCATCGATATCTACATGGCTGGAATTTTCATTCCCGCCTTATAGTTGGTCGTTAAATCCTCAGTATCTTTGTGAAAAAATTGTACGAAGGCATCGATATCTATACGATTGGAGCTATACGGCCAGAATTTTTATTCCCGCTGTATAGTTGGTCTTTAATTCTCTATTCCTTCGAAAGAAAATTTGTTGATGGCAAGGATATCTATACGGCCAAACTATATGGCCGGAATTTTTATTCCCGCTGTATAGTTGGTCGTTAAACCATCAGTAGTCATCCAAAAATTTATATTTCTTTGAGAATACCTTCTTATCCTGAAACTTAGAGAAACACCTTGTTTTTGACAGAAAAATGACAATATAAACTGTCGACCAACATTAACATATGAAGAGTAAAATTTTAGTGCAACCTAATTTCTTCTCCTTAACTGGGGATTTACTTCTTAGTTTGAACTAAATGGTGGATCTAGTCTTTGTATATAAATCTCAAACTTTTATTTTTATACTTATTCTACACTCGTCCAATTGATGTTTCTACTACTTTTTGACAGCTGCATCTTCATGGGCGCGCTTCCGCAAAAATGTCTGTGGAAAATTTGTAGGAATACGATGAGCTTATTATTCTTTAGTTTATTTTATTAATGAGATGAGTTGACTCCCATTAAGCATTTTATTATGAATGGTTGAATAACTCAACCCCTTCTCTGTTCTTGAATTCTTACCTTGGGTTGCCCCTTATCAAAGGCACTTACCACATGAACTCGTTTTGCCGGTGGAATATATCTTTCTCCTGCTTCTAGCTTCTTTGGAAAATACCGGATGATTTCAGCATCATAAACATTGAGGATTATTTTTCCCTCAGCACAATCAACTGATGCCCCTACAGTACTAAGCAAAGGTCTTCCAAGTATTATGGATAATGTTGCATCTCCTGGCATCTCAAGAATAATAAAATTAGTGGGAATAACATGCTCATCTATTTTAAGTAGAACATCCTCAATCATACCAATGGGTTGTTTAGTGGACTTGTCTGCCATCTGTAAAGTGATAGTAGTAGGGGAATACTCCCCTAATCCTAACCTTTTATAGAGGGAGTATGGCATTACACTAACTCCTACACCTAAATCACACAAGGCATTGTGAATATCAGTTTTGCCTATTGAGCATGAAATAGTTGGTATTCTAGGATCTCCCAATTTAGACAACAGCTTCCTGTTAGCAGGATAACTAGTCACCATGGCAACAGTTTCAGTTATCTCTTTCTTTTTACTAAGGATATCATGGAGGAATTTAGAATAGGTAGGAACTTTGATTGCATCCGCAAATGGAATTTCCAGATGAAGGTCACCAAGTGCCTTTGTAAAAGAATCATAGATTTCCTGATCTGGTGCTTTCTTTTTTTGATCTGGATAAGGAAGCTTTTGCTCACCTTTTTTATTCTTGTATTTTACCTTTTGTGGGGGTTCAGGCTATTTTGTTGCTTTCTTTTGTTGTTGCTTATCGCTTTTCTTATTTTCTACTACAACAACTTCATCTTCATTGCTTATCTCCTTTTCTTCTCTTGGATCAGCCGTCTCTGCATCAGAGTCATAACGGTCACCTTGTGCATCATCTTGGTCCTCCTTGGTTTGATCTTGTGTTTCTTGAGCAGTTTCATCTTGAGGATCCACTAGTGTATCATCTTCTTGGCTTGTTTTGAGTAAGGATTTTTCCTTTCAATTTTTTTAAGCTTCATATTCTGGTGGTCCTAATGGTCCTATAACAACTTCACCTATTCTTGTAACAACATTAGTAGAAACAGGAATACCTATATCATCTCAAAACAAAATTGATAACTAGATGCCATTTTTTCACACTGGGTTTCAATCATACTAAGATACTTCTGAAATAATTTTATTTCTTGCCAATCTCATCATAATTTTCTATGCGTTCCACCAAAATCTTTCTTATGTTTTTGAAAGTGCTTATGCAGGTTATTATGAGATTTTGCTTGTCGATGTTTTAATTCTTAAAAAACTTTCCTAGTTTCATCTTCTTCAGTTAAAACTTGTAACAAGTCTACTTTGTTTTCCTTAACAATTTCAGAAGGTATACCTTTTTCTTTCATTTTTTGGCGTACTTCAGGGATAAGATCAGGAGTTATCCGAAGTATCCCTTTTTCCAGCTTAGTGTCGAAATCAAGATTATATAAAGAATCATTCTTATCCCTAGTAGACATCAATTCCAAACATTCTTTAATAGTTAAAGTATTTATCGATCCTCTTGCTGAGAAGTCAAGCAACTCTCTACATTGATTATTAAGACCGTGGTAAAATAAATGGCAAATAGTTGATTCAGAATAGCCATGATTAGAAATACTATTGATCATTCCAAAGAATCTATCCCAGGCTTGTGGGTAGTTTTCTCCCACGTTCTAACTAAAGTTGTCTATGTTCTTTTTTATTTCAGTTACCTTTTTTAAAAGGATTAAACCTGTTTATGAATTTAACAGTGCAGTTTTCCCAACATTTAATGTAATGGCGAGGGAGAGAATATAACCAGTCTAGAGCCTTACCTTTAAGAGACCAACGAAGTAATTTTAGACAAGAGAAGTCTCTTGGCAAACCTTTTGGTCCAAGTGATGTTATCACATCGTCGAACTCTCTAAGATGTCTTCCTGGGTCTTCATCTTCCCTCTCATTGAAAGCTTCTTCCTGCAAAATTTTAATAATTCCACCATCAAACCGATATTCTCTAACTCTAGGATTAGGAAATTAAGAACTTGGAGCACTGTATTCTCTGAGAGTTTTCTTAGGTTTCTTGGGAGTTGTCCTGTAAATAGACATGATTTCCATAATATTACTCAGGTTTTCAAAATCAACTTTATTCGATCTTAAAAGTTTTTTCAATAATTTCCTCACGCCTTTGAGCAGGCACGCGCTCAATATAATCTAGAAAATAGGTCCTACCAGAGCATGTAGATCCTTTGTCTCCTAGGAAGAACATTTAGTAGTAGTAACACCTGAAATGTCAAAAGACAAACACTTAGCACTTAGGTCCCTAGTAACGACACTAGAAAATAGCTTGATGTATGCAAATGCACAGATCGTTTGTAGCTAGTTTCGAAGTATAGATATTGATCCCACAGGGATCCCAAAGGTAAGTGTTTATGAGTGAAGTCTCTGTCACACCCAAAGTTGTCACAGGTCTTCGAGTGAATTGAATGCAAGTGTTGAAATGAGGATGAAATTTGGATTAAACTGGGTGTATCTAAATAAACCTAAAATGTAAACTTTAGAAATAAAAAACATAAAAGTAAAGAATGTTTCGGTTGTTTGTTGTTTTCTGCAGATGGCGAAAAAGGCACAGGGAGATACAGTTCATGGTGATAGTGACTGTGCCAGGTGGATAAATGATAAGTGTAACAATTATAATCTTATAAGTATATGTGTAGGCGAGCAACCCATAATTAGCCGGAACTCCTCTTGGTAGATTTCGTCCCAACTTCAATAATCCTACTAGTCTGTTACCAAAACCATGGTCAGACACTAGACGATTAAGACCCTTAAGGTTGCTTAGCAATTAAGCTCCTTGGATCGGACTAATGCAATAAGCATGGTGGTTACTCGTTATCCTCGAGTCTACTAGTTTTCCGTTGATATCCCTGTGTCACTCGGGGGTCACCGGTCTACTAGCAAACAAGATCCTATCTATGTAGAACAAAGCATCATGGTGTCTGGGCCCTTAATTGGACAACAAGCATTAGGAATCCCACAGATAGTCAAGCACACATAATATAGTAATTAGAATCAATTAAAAACTAATGGAAAATATATGGAGGCACATCACATCTCACCAATCTCTTACATCTCCCACCCCAAGGAACTTACTCACACATGAGAGAAGAAAGCATCATCGATATAATTAAACAAAGGGACTTCTTCTCGATATTACCGTGGAGATCCACAACAAGAATAAAAAAGTAATCCAACACAATTAAATATAGGAAGAAACAATCTCAAACCCAAGTGCTACAAGGTGAAGATCTCTCTCTCAAGTACAAGTAATGGCTATGGGGGTGTATTGGCTAGTGATACATTGCAAATTTATCTATAATTTTTGATGTTCCATGCTTAGTTTTATCCACTTTCTTGTGTTTTGTCCACACTTTGGATTACTTTTCATATGATTTCTTGGACTAACCTATTAACAAGAGCCACAGTGGATTTACTGTTTTCTGTTTTTGGTTCCAGGAAAGTCAGAAAATGAATATTCTCGGAATTGGACGGGACAAAATCCAAAGTGCCTATTTTTCCGGAAGTCATCAGATGCCAGAGTAGGAGACAGAGAGGGGACAGGGGGCCACCACACCAACTGGCCGTGCGGCCCAGCCTGGCCCGCGCCAGGGGGTGGTCTAGCCACCTCCGGCACCCCCTCGGCCTCTCCTTCCGCCTATATATTTCCATCGGGACGAAAACCCTAAGTACCCGATCAAAAATCCACGAAAGAGTCTATAGCTGCTATCGTCTCTATCCCTAGATCAGGGGAGATCTGAAGCTCTTCCCGGCACCCTGCCGGAGAGGGGAATTCACCTTGGAGGCCTTCTTCATCACCATGCAAGCCTCCGGTGTGATGCGTGAGTAGTTCATCCTTGGACTACGGATCCATGTAGTAGCTAGATGGCTGGTTCTCCTCCTTTGTGCTTTCATGTTTACATCTTGTGAGCGCCGTTCATGATCAGGATCATCTATTTGTAATTCTGCATGTTGTGTTTGCGGGGATCCGATGGATATTGAGATGCTATTTCAGATTGATTATTGATTCTATCATTTCTTTGTTATTTGTGATCTTGCATGCTTTCCGTTGTTAGTAGCTATATTGGCCAAGTAGATGCTAGCAACTCCAAGAGTTAGTATTTATGCTCGATAGTGGGCTCATGCCTCTGGTAATCTGGGGAAGTGACAGAAATCTCTAAGGTACTAGATGTGTCGTTGCTACTAGGTAGAAAACAACAATCCTTTGTTCATAGGACAATCATATTGTTTACTTTACATGCAGTTCGTAAAGCAATAATCTATTGCTTGTAACTTAATACTGGAGGGGGTTCGGATGATAACCTGAAGGTGGATTATTAGTCATAGATGAAGTTGGATGGCGGTCTATGTATAATGTTGCAATGCCCAATCAAGTCTCAAAGGAGTCAAGATGATTAGTATATGCATGTATTGCTTTCTCGATGTTTGTCAATTGCCCCGCTGTAATTTGTTCACCCAGCATGTTATCTATCTTAAGGAGAGCCACCTGATTCTTTCTTTTACATACAATCTACAAACTGTTTACTGCTTTGTGTTTACTTTCTGCAAACTATTACTTCTTTCCATTCGATATGTTTAATCCTTTGTTTTCAGCAAAACATGGTGATATTGACAACCTCATCGCAAGTTGGGGACAGAGTTCTATGGTTGTGTTGTGCAGGTTTCCACGTTGTTACTAGCACCGGTAGTGCGCCCTGCCAAGGCTCAGCATTTTTCTGGCGCCGTCAACACTGAGCCATCAAGCATTTTTCTGGTGCCGTTGCCAGGAAGTCAAGGACATCTTCACAAGGGGAGTCCCTCATAACCAATCTCTTTACTTGTTATTTTTTTTGCTTAGTTTCTTTTTGCTTTGTTTGCTTGTTTTGTTATCAAAAACACACAAAAAAATAGTTTTACTAGCTTGCTTTCTTTATTAAAAACACAAAAAAATTAAGTCTCCTTTAGTTGTCACCTCTTCCTTAGCTCACCATGTTGATCCCCAAATTCACCCTGAAAGACCTTTCAATTGGTAGTGGTTCTATAATTGGGAAAGATAATATTGAAGAATTCTTTAATCATGTTAGTAAGCATGAAGATACTGAGGATAGATCCCTTGCAGCACTTGCTCCAAACTATGAGATTGCTGCAGCTTCTTTAATTCACATGTTAGAAGCTAGGTTTGTTAACCTCAACCCCTTAATGCAAGTAATGTTTCTTAATCTTAAAGAAATTGAGGACCCTTAAAAGAGGAATTTTATTCTAGAAACTTTGTTTAAGGAGTTCTATGATGTTGCCAAGGAAGCTAGGAAAGAGGGCTCATGTGTAGATGTTGTTGGTACTCGAGGAAAGATGAACAAAACCGAACCTAATGGGGAGGAACCTAAGATACCAATACCCTTTAAACTAGTAGCAATACATGATGCCATAGAAAAGAATCTTGATTGGATTGTTCCTGCAAACCCTTTTGATGAGAATAGTGAACCTAAGAGCATTGAGAGAGGATCCTCTAGAACTTATTTGGATGATATACCTTGCCTTGTTGAAAATATTTCTGGTATTGATCTTAATGCTTCTTCATTTGAGAACACTTGATTCTTTTTCTTGCTTCTTATGCCTAACTTAAAGGCGTTAAAGAAAAATACTTATTGAGAGATAACCCAAAAGTTTTAGATGAGTCTTGGAAGTTACTACTTCAGTAATAAACGCTCCTTATCCTTTTTTTATTTGCTTTTTGTGCCAATAGTAACCTCTAATGAGAGAGAAGTAATGATTGGGAAAGTTGCTGTCCCGAAACAGATTTCTGTGTTTCAACGTAAAAATTCGTGTAAAATCTCTGAATGTATTTTTGAGGCGTGAATTTTTGTGATTCTGCCCCAGGTTGTTATCTAACTTTCGTTAGTTCAACACTTTTTGATTTGAGCAGCAGAAGGTCTTCGAAAAAATTCGTCTTTACCTGCTGGTCTGTTTTGACAGATTTCTGCCATTTTCTGCATTTGCTTCTTGTTGGTTCCTTTTTGAGTTCTTTTGGGGAATTGATATTTTTGAGGAAAGTTCTACAGTATCTAGTGTTCTAAAGGAAATTTATTTGGTGTTAGAACTGAACCTTAAGACTTATTTATCTTGAGTGCACTAATGTTGCTAATAAAGATTGTGTGAAGTTTTGTATGAAGGAAAATTTTCAGGTGTATGGAAGGAAGGAGTAATGAGATGAAGGATGGACTAAAGCTTAAGATTGGGGATGCCACGCGTGTCACCCCAAGAAATATCCAATAACTACAAGAGTCAAAGCTTGGGGATGCCCAAGGCATCCCCTTTTTCATCAATAAAAATCCCAGGTTTCTTTCAAACGCTTCATTTTTATTGTTTCATGCACAGTTGTGTTGTTCTTGGAGCGTCTTCTTTTTCATTTTCGTTTTGGTTTTTCGTTTGCTTTGTTTTCTTAGTTTGCTGAATAAATTGGTTGGACCCCCTCTTTCATACATTGGTTTGCAAATAGTTTATGTGGTAAAAAGAGCTTGTTTTTGACTGTGGCCTATGCTTTGTCATGCCATGCTTGATATTGTTTTGACTTTATGCTTAGTATTATTTGCTGTAGGATGACTTGTTATAAACAATTGATATGGCCTAATGTGCCTTGGATGAATCATGCGTTGTTTTAGCATATTAAAGCATAGTATAGTGGTATTCTCCTTTGATGCTTTATTTGGGTTGACTTGGCGCATGCTCACACCATGTTATGACTATCTCAAGTCACCATAGCTTTTATGATCCTTTAGTTTTCAACTTGTAGTATCACTTTATGCTTTGATCAATGATGTTTTGTCGCTCTGCATGATTATGGCCATTATTGCTCTCTTAGTTTGTCGCTCCTAGTCTTTTGCTAGCCTCCACAACCAAGTATGAGTTCCACTCATGTATCCAACTCCTTAAACCAAGTTATTCCAAAGAGTCCACCATAACTACCTACTAGCTTATGCTATTCCAAGTATATTCATGCTTTTGTTTACCTTCCAAATTAAACTTGTTATGAGAAAACTAGTGATTAAAGCTCTCACGAACTTGATGGCACACTTTACTTTTTTGCATCTAATAAACTTGAACCATTGGGTCCTTCTTTGTTGCGTATATGCTTGCGCTTTATAAGTTGAAATTAGCAGAACCATGTACCATGGGGAACACTTTCCACATTGCACTTGTACTTTGTACCCCGTCGATATCATGTTCTTTTGCTTACGGATCCCGGCAGTGTGAAATAAAAGTGGAACTTGTAAGATCATGGAGTTTGTGTGTGTGTTAGAGAAACGCCTGGGCCACTAGCCTAAGCCATGCCTAATCATGGTGGAAACTTGCAGCATCACCATAATGAGCACTCTATGAAGCATCGTCAATAAAAACCTATGCAAATAGCAAATAAAAAGATCGCTGAGATGCGCATTGTCTGCTTGCCTTGTCATTTTGATTATGGGATAGCTCCTGTATCATGTGCAAGGGGTACCCCATTGGCGGTTCTTTATGATACACATGTACTTACAATGACAAGAGCTTACTTGTGACTAAAGTTGAGTAGCACGAGGATCAGTCTTTCTAAGTAAGGGGCATGAGATTTTGGTTTATAACTTGTCAAGCATATCCTCTTAGTTGTGTCACTTTAACCTTAATCACCCCCAAGATGCTTATGATAGGGGCAATGAGAGCTGAAAGCTATAAGTACCATAATTTTTGGAAGCTCTTTATGAGACTTGAATCCCTACTTCCTTCTATGAAGGCCTTTCTTCCACCATTATATTGAGTCTCCACCTTCTACCTTTATGCACCTACTTTGAGAGCATAGTGGCCATTCTTAGTTCTATGTGCATTGTCCCAAGACTAGTTGATTGATGCATAACTTGATATTGCTTGTTTTAAACTATTTGTATCTAGTCACTCTTATGAACTTTGAAGGTGTCCTATGCATTTATATTTGCTACTCTGTGAGGGACAAGCTGAATATCATTATGCTATGTTTTCTTTATGTGGAACAAACAAACGTCTTGCAAAGAATTGTTATTCATGAATCTTTTGTTTGTGCCTTTTCATGTTGCATCATAGTTTCTTTGTCTTATTGCTAGAACTTTGTCTTTCATGTTATGATTGAAGTACTATGATCCTAGCTTTGAATGTTTTACAAATACTTTGATCAAGTCCTTGATGGTGCATGCCACCTCAAAAATTATTCTTTCTTTTTATCACTTACCTACTCGAGGACGAGCAGGAGTTAAGCTTGGGGATGTTGATACATTGCAAATGTATCTATAATTTTTGATGTTCCATGCTTAGTTTTATCCACTTTCTTATGTTTTGTCCACACTTTGGAGTACTTTTCATATGATTTCTTGGACTAACCTATTAACAAGAGCCACAGTGCCAGTTGCCTCTTTTCTGCTGCTTTTGGTTCCAGGAAAGTTAGAAAATGAATATTCTCGGAATTGGACAGGACAAAAGCCAAAGTGCCTATTTTCCGGAAGTCATCAGATGCCAGAATATGAGACGGAGAGGGGCCAGGGGGCCACCACACCACCTGGCCGCGTGGCCTAGCCTGGCCCACGGCAGGGGGTGGTCTGGCCGCCTCCGGCACCCCCTCGGCCTCTCCTTCCGCCTATAAGATGCCCTCAGGACGAAAACCCTAAGGACCCAATCAAAAATCCACGAAAGAGTCTGTAGCCACCGTCATATCCATCCCTAGATCGGGAGGGATCTGAAGCTCTTCCCGGCACCCTGCCGGAGTGGGGAATTCACCCTGGAGGCCTTCTTCATCACCTTGCAAGCCTCCAGTGTGATGCGTGAGTAGTTCATCCTTGGACTACGGATCCATGTAGTAGCTAGATGGCTGGTTCTCCTCCTTTGTGCTTTCATGTTTAGATCTTGTGAGCTCCGTTCATGATCAAGATCATCTATTTGTAATTCTGCATGTTGTGTTTACGGGGATCCGATGGATATTAAGATGCTATTTCAGATTGATTATTGATTCTATCATGTCTCTGTTATTTGTGATCTTGCATGCTTTCGTTTCTTTTACATACAATCGACAAACTATTTACTGCTTTGTGTTTACTTTCTGCAAACTATTACTTCTTTCCATTCGATACGTTTAATCCTTTGTTTTCAGCAAAACACGATGAGATTGACAACCTCATCGCAAGTTGGGGACAAAGTTTTGTGGTTGTGTTGTGCAGGTCTCCACGTTGCTACTAGCACCGGTAATGCGCCCTGCCAAGGCTCAGCTAGCAACACCTTTGGGGTGTTTCCTTGCTCCTACTTGTTCGATTAAACCTGGGTTTCATAACTGAGGGAAACTTGCTGCTGTGATCATCATACTTTCCTCTTGGGGTTCCCAACGAGCTCTACATCAACACCGCTCCAGCATTTTTCTGGCACCGACAACACTGAGCCATCAGCTAGGAGATCGAAGATCGTGGAGCGAGATGAAGAACGTATTCCCCTACTTCTCCGGATCTCTTCTTTCTCCTTTCTCGATGGGATGGCGGTTGTTGTGTTGTGTTTTCACGTCTAGAATCTTCACGGAAGTTGTCCCTTTTGACAAGACGGAGGCGGCGGCAGCTATACGGCAGGAACTATATGTCCGGAAAAATGTTCCCTCCATATAGTTTCTTGTTAAAGGCTCGGTATGCTTCCCTCGATTGCTTCCAAAGAGAGACTTGCTTGCTTTCGCCTGAATATTGTGTTTATCTAGTTAAAACCTTCTGTTGACGTTCAGAACCTGAAACACACATTAAAAACCAAGTTTTGTTCGCTACCGAAGTATTAGCGTTAGGTAAAGCTAGAAAACAATCAAATCCGGGAGAAAACCATCAATAAGAACCATCAAAAATGTGTCAAACCTCACAGCTATCAGGCCCCAATGGGGATGGATCCCAAGAAAGCATTCACAAAGGGTAACAAAGCAAGTGACATGAAGAATAGAATTGGGCGTGAGCTGATACAGCTGCATGCCATAAACAAAGAGGAGGCCTCGCAGAAATTCATGAACAGGAAGGGAGAGGCTGCGATATAAGAAGGAGAGAAACATTACCCTCCAGCCAGATTCTAGGATAGGAGTAGCTTCATCCCCTGGAAGCTTGAAGGAACCCTCCCCAAGATGACCGGAGTTCCGTGCTTCGCGCAGATCTCGTGCTGAGTACTTCGACGGGGCCCATCCAATAGCCCTCTTCTTTGTGGCCTTGGTGGCTGACGAGGGGTTAACTCATCAATGCCCATCGCAGATCGACTTAGGTTCGAGGAAGTGGGGAGTGCTGGAGGCATCGATCAGCTAGCAAACAAGCACACAAGGACGCAAGGTTTACCCAGGTTCAGGCCTCACAAAGGACCCTACTCCTGCTTGTCTCCTCTTGGAATTATCGAGGTGTCGAAACTTATAGGGGGTGCGTAGATTCAATATGGCGATGGTGTGGAAACAAGGGTTGTG
This sequence comes from Avena insularis, assembly GCA_023614405.1. Classification (NCBI taxonomy): domain Eukaryota; kingdom Viridiplantae; phylum Streptophyta; class Magnoliopsida; order Poales; family Poaceae; genus Avena; species Avena insularis. The sequence continues at coordinate 35,325,158 of CM042694.1, forward strand.
TATTGTCCTCCTCGCCGTCCCCTCCTAGCCTTTATATAGATAGGCTAGGTCTCGGGATAGCAGGTCGAGTCAATTACAGGTTAGGGTTTTCCCTTTAAACTTCTATCCAGAGTTTGTCGTGTGCTCCAAGCAGTCGGAGACTCCTAGGTCACCTGAATCTTGACTGGGCCTTAGCAACGTTGTGGGCTTCTTCAAGGCTGCACCGTATATGCTGATCTCGAGTACCTGTTAGGTATGCCCATGTCAGTATCCCCCGAGTGTCCGGTCGAATCGCAGATTCGAGTGGAGACTTATGAAACCTTCGAGTGCAAGGTCGAGCATGTTTTCGAATGCTCTAATTTGTATCATAGTGAATGTTGATATACGTGACTGATTCATCCGATGTGTCAGGATCAGTTAACTGCCTTAGGGCAAAACAACGCAATCTACTCAAACTCGAGTCCCTAGAATCGAATTCAGAAAAGTGCTGGTGTAATTCGACTCAGGCCACGGAGGTCTTATAGAGTCGAATCCTAGTGTATAAGTGTGAGCACTCGACGCATCCATCAAGGCTTATTTCATTGTACCTGCAGGCACAGATTTTTTCTGGTAGAGCACAGCAGGTGCGTTGCCAGGCCTTCTGATGGCTCAAAATATATTCGAGATCGTTGCGGCAACCCAAGAGGAAGGTATGAGGAGCACAACAGCAAGTTTTCCCTCAGTTATGAAACCAAGGTTATCGAACCAGTAGGAGCAAGGAAACACCTCCAAGGTGTTGTTTCCAACTTGGAATCCTGCACAACACAACCATAGAACTTTGCCCCAACTTAAAGTGACGTTGTCAACGATATGTCCATTTTGCATCACAATTCTATGTCATAATTCACTGATATTCATTGATATATTTCGTATTAAGAGATGATACTTATATAATTTCATCTGTTTTTGCATGGTTGATGACTTTTGGAGCATGGACCGCTGCAGTCAGGATTCTGATGGAAAAGGTGCTGTTTGGAGGCAAAATTCGCGAAGATCAGAAAATCTGGGAAAATATACGGAAAATCCTATTTTTCCAGAAGACGAAGGAAGCTAGAAGGGGGGCTGGAGATGGGCCACAGGGGGCCCACACAACCCCCTGGCGCGGGCCAGCCTAGGTCGCGCCACCAGGTGGTGTGGCCGCCCTGGTCCACCCCTGGCACTCCCGTCCGCCGTATATTATCCTCCCGAAACCCTAAGACTCAGGGGGCGACCATAGAAAGATTCCGCCGCCTCTGCGGGGCAGAAAACACCGAGAGAGAAAGATCTCTCCGGCAGACAGATTTTTGTCGGGTTAATTCCTTCCCGAAGAGGGGAGATCGTCGCCATCAACACCACCATCAAGTTGGACTTCATCGGGATCATCATCATCATCACCACCATCATCACCATCAGCACCCTCATCACCATCTCCATATTGCTGTAACAATTGGGTTGAATCTTGCATAGTTCATAGGGGAAACTTTCCCGGTGTTGATTACTCTTTGTAGTTGATGCTATTGGGTGAACCATTGAATTATTGTTTATGTTCAGATTGTTATACATCATTATTCCATCTCTGATCATGATCCATATGATGTCTTGTGAGTAGTTCGTTTTGTTCTTGAGAACATGGGAGAAGTCATGTTGTTAGTAGTGGAGTTGCGTTGAGAAAGATTCAATAGTTTGATATTTAAGTTGTGGTGTACTTCTTCTAGTGGTGTCATGTGAACGTCGACTACATGACACTTCACCTATATGGTCCTAGGGGAATGCATTGTGTATTTGGCTACTAATCGTAGGGGTTGCCAGAGTGACAGAAACCTGAACCCCTGTTAGGAAACCATTGCAAAAGGGACGTAAGGGTCTTAGAGTTTAAACCTGTGGTTAGGTTTCTACCTTAATTACTTTCTTGTACTTACGGATGTTTGCAAGGGGTATAATCACAAGTATGTATTAGTCCTAGGAAGGTCGGTACATTAGCACAGGTTCACCCACACAACACTTAGCAAGCTAAAGAAGATTAATCAACTATATGAAGCGAAAGCACTTGACAGTCTTCCCATGTGTCCTCGAGAACGTTTGGTCATCTTAAGTAATACAATCGGCTTGTCCTTTGCTGCATAAAGGATTGGGCCACTTGCTGCATTTATTCCTACTGTCTTTTATTTACTCGTACTTTGTTTACTTGCTTTATCAAAAACCCCTAAAATTCCGTTTGCTAAGTATTTGCAGAGAATTCCTGATCCATACCACTAGCTAGCACCTTCTGCTCCTCGTTGTGTTCGACATTCTTACTTATCGAAAAATACTACGATACACCCCCTATACTTGTGGGTCATCAGTCAATCTCACCGGTTTTGCTGAAAACGAAGGATTAAACGTATTGTGTGGAAGATATTAATAGCTTGTAGAAAGTAAACAGAAAACAGTAAATAGCTTTGTAGATTTATGGTAAAAGAATGGACCGGGGTCCATAGTTCACTAGTGGTGATTCTCCTGAAGATGGATGACATGTTGGGTGAAAGAATTATAGCGGGGCAATTGACAAACATCAAGAAAGCATACATGCATATAATAATCATCTTCATTCCTATGAAATTTGATTGGGCATTACAACATTATACATAGATCGTAATCCAACTGCATCTATGACTAATAATCCACCTTAAGATTATCATCTGAACCCCCTCTAGTATTAAGTTGCAAGCAACAGATAATTGCATTAAGCAAAGTGTATAAATTAAACAATACGATTGTTCTATGAACAAAGGATTGTTGTTTTCTCCCTAGTAGCAACAACACATCTAGTAACTTAGAGATTTCTGTCACTTCCCCAGATTCCTAGAGGCATGAACCCACTATCGAGCATAGATACTCCCTCTTGGAGTTGCTAGCATCTACTTGGCAAAGATAGCTACTAACAACAGAAAGCATGCAAGATCACAAATAACAAAGACATGATAGAATCAATAATCAATCTGAAATAACATCTCAATATCCATCGGATCCCCGCAAACACAACATGTAGGATTACAAATAGATGATCTTGATCATGAATGGAGCTCACAAGATCTAAACATGGTAGCACAAAGGAGAAGAACCAATCATCTAGCTACTACATGGACCCGTAGTCCAGGGATGAACTACTCACGCATCACACCGGAGACAGGCATGGTGATGAAGAAGGCCTCCAGGGTGATCTCTCCCCTCTGGTAGGGTGCCAGGAAGAGCTTCAGATCCCTCCTGATCTAGGGATGGAGATGACGGCGGATACAGACTCTTTCATGGAATTTTAACCGGGTGCTTAGGGTTTCTGTATCGGAGGCTTCTTATAGGCCAAAGGGGAGGCCGAGGGGGTGCCCGAGGCGTCTGCACCCCTCCGCCCGGTACGGGCCAGGCCAGGCCGCGCGGCTAGTGGGTGTGGCCCCCTCGAGGCCCTTCTCCATCTCGTCTTCTGGCTCTGTGTTCCCCTTGGTGAAATATTAACTTTGGATTTTGTCCCATCCAATTCCGAGAATATTCATTTTCTGGCTTTTCTGGAACCAAAAACAGCAGAAAACAAGCAACTAGCACTGTGGTATTTTGTTAATAGGTTAGTCCCAGAAAGTGTATAAAACACTCCAAAGTATGGACAAAACATAAGAAAGTAGATATAAAACAAGCATGGAACATCAAAAATTATAGATACGTTTGCAATGCATCAATATCCCCAAGCTTAACTCATGCTCGTCCTCGAGTAGGTAAGTGATAAAAAAGAAAAGAATAATTTTTGAGGTGACATGCACCATCATAATCTTGATCAAAGTATTTGTAGAACATTGATAGCTGGGATCATAGTACTTTAACATAGCATGAAAGATATAGTTCTAACAATAAGACATAACAACTATGTCATAACATGAAATGGTACAAACAAAAGATTCATGAATAACAATGCTTTGAAAGACATTTGTTTGTTTCACATAAAGAAAACATAATAAGAATGGTATTCAGCTTATCCCTCATAGTGTAGAAAAACATAAATGCATAGGACACCTTCAAAGTTCATAAGGGTGACTAGATACAAATAGTTTAAGGACAAGCAATATCAAACTTATGCATCAATCAACAAGTCTTGGGACAATGCACATTAAACGAAGAATGGTCACTATGCTCTCTTAATAGGTGCATAAAGATAGAAGATGGAGACTCAACATAAAAGTAAAAGAAAGGCCTTCATAGAAGGAAGCAGGGATTCAAGTCTCATAAAGAGCTTCCAAAAATTATGGTACTTATTAGCTTTCAGCTCTCATTGCCCCTATCATAAGCATCTTGAAGTGATTAAGGTTAAACTGAACAAACTATGGAGTATATGCTTGACAAAGTATAAGTTGGCAATCTCATGTCCCTTGAATACGAGGGCCTCTCCTCATGCTACTCAAGTTAAGTTACTAGTAAGTTCTTATCATAGTAAGTACATGTGTATCATAGAGAACCGCCAACAGGGTACCCCTCGCCCGATGATACGGAAGAATCCCCATATCAAAATGACAAGGCAAGTAGATAATAAGCATCTCAGCATCTTCTTATTTACCATGGGGAAAATAGTGCCTTTTTCTCTCTTTCCTCTTTTCTCATCTTTTTTTCTTTCTTTTTTTTCTCAATCTCTGTCTCTTTTTTATAAGAAGAATGCTTCATAGATTGCTCATTATGGTTATGCTGCAGGTTTCCACCATGATTAGGCATGGATTAGACCAGCTGCCCAGGTGTTTCTCTAACACACATACATAACTCCAGGGACTTACAAGCTCCCCTTTCATTTCACACTAACGATATCCATAAACAAAAGAGCATGATATCAACTGAGTACAATGTACAAGTGCAATGTTGAAAGCGTTCCCCATGACAACATGGTTCTGCTAATCCCAACTTATAAGTGCAAGCATATACAACATAGATGTCACAATGGTTCAAGTTTATTAAGTGCAAGAAAAGTAAAGTGTGCCATCAAGTTCGTGAGAGATTTAATCACTAATTTTCACCTATTAAGTTTAATTCGGAAGGTAGATAAAAACATGAATATACTTGGAATAGCAAATGCTAATAGGTAGGTATGGTGGACTCTTTGGAATAACTTGGTTTTATTTCGGGTTGGATGCATGAGTGGAACTCATACTTGGTATGGAGGCTAGCAAAAGACTGGGAGCGACCAACTAAGAGAGCAATAATGGCCATAATCCTGCAAAGCGACAAAATATCATTAATTAAAGCATAAAGTGATATTACAAGTCGAAAACTAAATGATCATATAGGCTATGGTGACTTGCGCTAGTCTTAACATGGTGTGAGCATGCGCCAAGTCAACCCAAATAAAGCATCAAAGGAGAATACCATAACACTATGCTTTAATATGCTAAAACAACTCATCATTCTTTCAAGGCACATTAAGCAATCTCAATTGTTTATAACATGTCATGCTACAGGAAAAATCACTAAGCATAAAGCCAAAACAATATCAAGCATGACATGACAAAGCATAGGCCATAGTCAAAAACAAGCTCCTTTTATACCTCTTAAGCATGAACTTTTCCTACTCGTTTCCAATCCAAGCCAACTTATTTGAAAACTAATGTATGAATGTGGGGGTCCAACCAACTTATTGAAGCAAACTAAGCAAACGAAAACCAAAAACAAAAACGAAGACGCTCCAAGAACAACACAACTATGCATGAAACAATAAAAATGAAGTGTTTGGAAGAAACCTGAGATTTTTATTGTTGAAGAAGGGGATGCCTTGGGCATCCCCAAGCTTTGACGCTTGTACATCTTGGATATTTCTTGGGGTAACACGGGTGGCATCCCAAATCTTGAGCTTTTGTCCATACTTCATCTTATCACATTACTCTTCCCTACACTCAAAAATTTCCTTCATACAAAACTTCCCACAATCTTCATTAGCAACGTTAGTGCACTCAAGATAATAAGTCCTTTGGTTTAGTCTCAACACAAGTAAAACTTCCATTAAAACACAAGCTACTGTAGCACTTCCTTTTAAAAGTTCAACCATTTTGGCAAGAACTCAAAGAGAAAGAGATTTAAGAGGCAAATGCAAATAATGGCAGAAATCTGTCAAAATAGACCAGCAGGTAAAAACCAATTTTTTCAAAGATCTTCTGTTGCTCAAATGGAAAAGTGTTGAACGAATGAAAGTTGGATAACAACCTGGGGCACAAGCAAAAAAACTTACAGCTCAAACTGACGTATAGAGATTTTTCACAAATTTTTACAGCAAAGCACAAAAATCTGTTTCGGGACAACAACTTTTCGAAGCATTACTTCTCTCTCATTAGAGGTTAATCTTGGCACAAAAACCACACAAAAATGATAAGGAGTGGTTATTACAGAGGTATAACTTCCATGATTCAACAAAAAAGTTCCTTACAAAATTTAGGTTATCTCCCAATAAGTGATTTTCTTTAACGCCATTGAGCTAGGCTCAATAATTTGAGAAGATGCTCACATAAGAAATATGAATTGAAGTAAAAGAGAGCATCAAGAAGCAAATTCAAAACACATTTAAGTTTAACCCACTTCCTATGCATAGGAATCTTATACGCAAATAAATTCACAAAGAACAAAGTGACAGGCATAGGAACATAAAACGAGAGTAACTTCAAAACTTTCAGCAAATAGAGAGGTGTTTCAGTACCATGAAAACTTTTACAACCATATTTTCCTCTCTCATAGTAATTTTCATTAGCCTCATGGATAAACTCAAGAATATAACTATCACATAAAGATGCTTTTCATGATCTACAAACACATAATTTTTATCAAGCTCAAAAATAGTGGGATTAAAATCTTCAAACCCACTTTTAACAATTTTATAACAAGGTGACTGATCATCTCAAGAGGTATGGGGTTCCAAGATAAGGTCAAGACTCCTCCAATCTCATTTTTAATAGTAGTACACTTAATATTATCAACCAATATAGGACCATCATCTAGAGCTTTATCATAAACATTTTCTAAGCAACGCTCTTTAGTACCATGTATTTCAAAGTTAGGGACTAATAAAGGATTATCATAGATAACTGGAGCATAATTATTATCACAAGTTTTACCCATAGTAGATATTTCAAGAGAATCCACACGAACATAACATTCATCCTCCTTTGGTAAGCATGGGGGACAATCAAATAATGTAAGGGATAAAGAGTTACTCTCATTAGAAGGTAGGCATGGGTAGCTAATCCATCATTCCTCCTTTTGTCCATCACTCTCCTCCTCTTTTTCATCTAATGAGCTTTCAGGTTCAGCAATTTCTTCTTCCATAGGCTCCTACAAATTGTGGACACATTCTTGTGCATGACTAAGTCTCTCTTTATAATCAATTATATAAAAATTATTGCTGAAATTTTCTATGTAATGATCAAGGATAGAAGAGACCATATCTTTAAGGTCTTTACGAGCAACATAGGTTTCATAGTTTTTAGACATGAAGGATTCTATTTCAGAAGCTCCCATAAACAAAACGAATTTTTCTACTTCTTCAAATCCAAGATGAATATAGTTATTCCAATGATAGTTCATAATTACAAATTCTTTACTAAAGCCATAGTGGAATTTAAGATGTTTAGTATCCTGTTCAGGGCAACAATTTGTATCATGGCGTTTAAGCAAAATTTTAGCAATTAGATCCAATCTTTTAAACACGGCTCTCAGAAACAAGCAAACAAGCAAACAATCATGGAATTTAAGCAAACAAACCAAACAAACCAGTCATTGGAGCAGAACTAGACATAAAAACAACTTGAAGTGGGAACTAAAATTTTTGTGTTTTTGATAAATAAAGCAAACTAGTATAACTATTTTTTTTGTGTTTTTGATAAAGAAACAAGCAAACAAAGAAGAAAATAAACTAAGCAAAACAAATAAAACAAAGTAAAGAGATTGGTTATGAGGGACTCCCCTTGTGAAGATGTCGTTGACTCCCTGGCAACGGCGCTAGAAAAAGAGCTTGATGGCTCAAAATATATTCGAGCTCGTTGGGGAACCCCAAGAGGAAGGTATGATGAGCACAGCAGTAAGTTTTCCCTCAGTTATGAAACCAAGTATATCGAACCAGTAGGAGCAAGGAAACACCTCCAAGGTGTTGTTTCCAACTTGGAATCCTGCACCATACAACCACAGAACTTTGCCCCCAACTTAAAGCGAGGTTGTCAATCTCACCGGTTTTGCTGAAAACAAAGGATTAAACATATTGTGTGGAAGATATTAATATCTTGTAGAAAGTAAACAGAAAACAATAAATAGCTTTGTAGATTGATGGTAAAAGAATGGACCGGGGTCCATAGTTCACTAGTGGTGATTCTCCTTAAGATAGATGACATGTTGGGTGAACAAATTACAGCGGGGCAATTGACAAACATCGAGAAAGCATACATGCATATACTAATCATCTTGACTCCTATGATATTTGATTGGGCATTACAACATTATACACAGACCGTAATCCAACTACATCTATGACTAATAATCCACCTTCAGGTTATCATCCGAACACCCTCCAGTATTAAGTTGCAAGCAATAGATAATTGCATTAAGCAAAGTGTGTAAAGTAAACAATACGATTGTTCTATGAACAAAGGATTTCTGTTTTCTCCCTAGTAGCAACAGCACATCTAGTACCTTAGAGATTTCTATCACTTCCCCAGATTCCTAGATGCATGAACCTACAATCGAGCATAAATACTCCCTCTTAGAGTTGCTAGAATCTACTTGGCCAAGATAGCTACTAACAACAGAAAGCATGCAAGATCACAAATAACAAAGACATGATAGAATCAATAATTAATCTGAAATAGCATCTCAATATCCATCGGATCCCTACAAACACAACATGTAGGATTACAAATAGATGATCTTGATCATGAACGGAGCTCACAAGATCTAAACATGGTAGAACAAAGGAGAAAAACCAACCATCTAGCTACTTCATGGACCCATAGTCCAGGGATGAACTACTCGCGGATCACACTAGAGGCAGGCATGGTGATGAAGAAGGCCTCCAGGGTGATCTCCCCCCTTCGGCAGGGTGCCGGGAAGAGCTTCAGATCCCTCCCGATCTAGGGATGGAGATGACGGCGGCTATAGACTCTTTCGTGGAACTTTGATCGGGGGCTTAGGGTTTCTATATCGGAGGCTTCTTATAGGCGAAAGGGGAGGCCGAGGGGGTGCCCGAGGCGGCTGCACCCCCCAGGCGTGGGCCAGGCCAGGCTGTGGGGCCGGGCGGTGTGGCCCCCTCAAGGCCCTTCTCGTCTTCTTGCTCCGTGTTCCCCTCGGTGAAATATTGACTTTGGCTTTTGTCCCGTCTAATTCTGAGAATATTCATTTTCTGGCTTTTCTGGAACCAAAAACAGTAGAAAACATGCAACTGGCACTGTGGCATCTTGTAAATAGGTTAGTCCCAGAAAGTGTATAAAAATACTCCAAAGTATGGACAAAACATAAGAAAGTAGATATAAAACAAGTATGTAGCATCAAAAATTATAGATATGTTTGCAACATATCACCTTCTTTAGCTCTTACCTTCATGTTACAAGCGCAACATCCGAATTTTGTCATCACGGAGATGATTCGGGTAGCCCAGGAGACGTAGTCTCTTTGCAGGGAAAATATGAGGCAGAATCGCCAATGTTTTCGAGTGTGGACGCAGTCAACACACAGTTATGCACAAGAAAAAGTCATAGGGTGCGCGGTCAGCGCTCCCTATGGGAGTAGCCCCCGAGTGCCTATTTGAGTCATAGACTCGAGTGGCGACTATAAGTATTTTGCGGCTGCTGTTGTCTTTTGCTTGTTTCAGTCGAATATGCTTTCAGCGCTCCCTATGGGACTAACCGTGAGTCCACATTCGAATCGTTGATTCGAGTGAAAGGATTTGAGAGGAAATACAGTGTTTATAATGCTTGGAAGTATATAAAGTTCACCTGGTGCGTGGCCAACGCTCCTGTTAGGAGTATCCCCCTAGTGCTTGGTCGAGTCAAAGACTCGAGTAAGGACTAGAGTAGTCACAAGATGATCCTGCTGGAGTTCATGACATCAGTGCTGACGATGAGATGACCTCATTTTCCCGCGTGAGCGGTTTTGACGGGACGTGACGAAAAGTGGGGCCCCATTTCTGACTTGGATTTGACCAGGCGTGCGTAATCTTAGATTTTCACTGCGTCTCCTCGATTCTCACGCATAATGGGAGGAGTGGAGCGATGGTTCTCTCTTTGCTCTGCCACGCGTTTGTATCGATTTGCACCACACATCTGGCTGGTGTACTTCTAGCTGTTGGATTGCATCTGTGGTGAGGTTAAGTAGGCGTTTGCTATGCGGTATTTTCCCTGCAGCTCATCTTCTTCCTTGCGCGTTGCCTCCATTGCTTCTCCTTGCTGCTCCATTGCTCGCACCTCCTTGCTATGCTGGATGGCCTCCGCACCTTTGCCAGCTATTTTCTGCGCTCCCACCGCAAGCGCAAGATGGGGAAAAGAGAGGTGCCGCCGCTGCTTGATCTGCGGCTGCCACTGGTGCGCCCAAGAAGAAGGGCGCCGCCGCCACGGGCAACAGTATTGCCGTGCGGCTGGAAAGAAGAAGGGCCCAGGCACGCGCGTCACGAAGGAATCGTGGCGGCTAACCACCATCAAGGACACAAAGCTCTTCAACTGGTGCCAAGATGGTGCTCTCCCTGCTGTAGAAGATGACTGTCGGATTCCTGGCAATGAGGAAATCCCAGTCCCCCGCCGGATTTTGGGTGATGTTCCTCGCATTTATCATTTGTGGTCTTTCTCTCCCCCTTCGCAAGTTTGTGAGGGGGTTACTCTGCTTCTACGGGCTCCATCTACATCAGCTGACCCCAAACTCCATCCTTCACATTGCTTGCTACATCACCCTTTGCGAGTGCTGGCTCAGAATCGAGCCACACTTTGGGCTCTTCAAAAAACTTTTCAAACTGAAACGCCAGTCGGGCTCTGGGTTGGTAGTCTACGATATAGGAGGCTGCGGGATCCATGTAGACTCCAATGTCACATATTTTGCCATCAACTTCAATGCATCTGTCCGAGGGTGGAGGGAGAAGTGGTTCTATATTCGCGACCAGAAGGTCGATAAGGAACACTTAGGGCTCGCCTCTTTTGATCCGACGGCAGTACGCAAGAGGAGAAGGTCGTGGAAGAACACGGTGATGCCCGACGAAGCCGAGGAGACTGGGGCTCTATACAAGCGTGTCTGCAACCTTGAGCTCCGCATAGGCAAGGAAGTAGGCGGCGCAGACCTCATTCGCACCTGGATGAGCTATCGAGTGCAGCCGCTGCAGGCCAAGGCACATCTGATGCAGTGCTGGACTGGTGTTGATGATGCCACTCGCATATCGCTAGAGAACATTTCTTCGAGTGAAGTAGACAAGAGGTTTCGGCTACTGACTGATACGTCCATAACGTATCTATAATTTTTGATGGTTTGTTGCTAATAATATGCTTTTGACACTCCTTTTTGTATAAAGTTTATGATTTATTTGGACTAACCTACTAATAGTTGCAAAAGTGCACAATGTTCTTGTTTTACACTTTGATGTGTAGGAATTACCAAGAATATAAGTGGAAACCTTGTTGGAGTCAAATTGGGATTTTTCCAGAAATCTGTCTCAGAACTCCTTTTGAAGATGGTCATGTTTTGGGTCTAAGACAGCGTCAAACGGAAAACTCTTCAACTAGAAAGTTGTTGGAAATTTCACGACAAACGTTCTAGACATAAAATTTAGCTAATTCCGAGTCAGGATTGTCCTTGTAGGCCCGATTTACTGCAGCCCAAGATGGGGTGATAGAAATCTGAGAAGGTATATAAAGGGAGGAAATCTATTCGCCCAGGGCATCTCCACCCACGAATTTGCAGCCAGCAAAGCCACGTTTTTGCCTCCCCCATGGATCACATCTTCATGGAGGAGGGCTCCCAAGAAGCCATGAAGGAAGGGGGATAAGGGGTGGTGCTCCCCCATGATACCGGCGGCGGGGAAGGAGTCTCCCGCGCCGCCGCCCTCTTCACCATCTTTACCACCATCTCCATCACCTAATCCTCCTAGTATGCAGTGGTTCATCCTCCCACACACCTCTGTACCGTCCTATGTAAACATGATATTTCATTCTATAAGTTATAACCTTATGATCTATATCATGTTTGCGTAGTTTCTTTATTCCTAGATTGAATGGTTGAACATCTTTGGTTCATTAGAGTTGTAGGTTGATATGGTACAGTCCTTTGGTGTCCATTATATTTATGTGTGCATGGATTAAACATCAGAGGGTTTGTAGTATGTGTAAAAGGAAGGGGCGAGTTCTGCCGGAGTGACAGAAACCTGAGGACACGAACCGGAACGTTGCACGTATGGGAGTAAGAGGACCATTAAACTTAAGGCTATGGTTGGGGAAACCTTAATGCATTGATTAGAACTTACGGATGTTTTCTAACAATCCAATCAAATAGTAGATGTAATTCCATGTAGTCAAGCGCATGTATATTTAGTCTCTCCCACATAGAAAACTGCATCGAAGACAATGAACCCGATTTATTCGCTATTTAAACTTGGACAAAGCCACCACAATTACCACCACTATTCCACACTCATGGTTCTGTTAGTTTAGTGTATTTTATTGCTATAGCAACTAGCTTTACTTTCTTCTTATTTATTATCATGAAAAGTTATCTCTAGTACTCGTATTGTTGCTCTAGTTTATTTCCTAGGTAATGCAAACATTTAGTGTGCGTAGAGTTGTATCAGTGGTTGATAGAACAACATTTATCCTGCCTTTAGCTCCTCGTTGGGTTCGACACTGTTTCTTATCAAACAGGCTACACACGATCCCCTATACTTGTGGGTTATCAAGACCTTTTCTAGCGCCGTTGCCGGGGAGCAATAGTGTGTGGGTGAATATTCTTGTGTGCACTTGTTTGCTTTATAACTAAGTAGTTTTTACTTTCAGTTTTAAGTTCTTCTTTATCTTAGTATGGATAGGTAATGCGGATTACAAAAAAATAGTTGTACTTGTCACCTAAAAACGTTTTCAAAAAGGAAAGTGATTGGAAAGATGAGTAATGGTTAAGTGGGGGTCGACCTTGAACACTTGTGTTCATGCCTATGAAACCAAAACAAATCTTTCCATGGAAGCTTTTCAGTTAAAAACTTGTAGGAATGCATGAAGCCTTGAAAAAGAAAGATATTTCTCGTATTGATCTTAATGCTTTTTCATTCGAAAATACTTGAATCTTGCTCATATGCCTAACTTAAAGGTGTTAAAGAAAAGTACTTATTGGGAGATAACCCAAAAGTTTTAGTTGAGACTTGGAAGTTATTGCTTCAGTAATAACCTCTCCTTATCCTTTTTATTTGCCTTTTGTGCCAAGAGTAACATCTAATGAGAGAGAAGTAATGCTTGGGAAAGTTGCTATCCTGAAACAGATTTTTGTGCTTCGCTGTAAAAATGCGGGTCAAATATCTGCACATCGGTTTGAGCTGTATTTTTTTGTGCTTCTGACCCAGGTTGTTATCCAACTTTCTTTAATTCAACACTTTTCAATTTGAGCAACAGAAGGTCTTCGAAAAAATTGGTTTCTATCTAGTGGTCTATTTTGACAGATTTCTGCCATTATTTGCATTTGCTTCTTGTTGATTCCTTTTTGGGTTCTCTTTGGAGAATTGAGCTTTTTAAGTGAAGTGCTACAGTATCTTGTGTTTTAATGGAAGTTTTATTGGTTTTGAAACTAAAGCCAAATACTTATTATCTTGACTATATTAATGTTGCTAATGAAGATTATGTGAAGTTTTGTATGAAGGAAATATTTTAGGTGTTAAGGAAAGAATGATGTCATGATATGAAGAATGGACTAAAGCTCAAGCTTGGGGATGCCACCCCGTGTCACCCCAATAAATATCCAAGAAGTACAAGCGTCAAACCTTGGGGATGCCCAAGGCATCCCCTTCTTCATCAATATAAATCCCAGGTTCTTCCAAACACTTCATTTTTATTTTTTCATGCACAGTTGTGTTGTTCTTGGAGCGTCTTTGTTTTTGTTTTTGGTTTTCGTGTGCTTGGTTTGCTTAGTTTGCTTGAATAAATTGGTTGGACCCCCTCTTTCATACATTAGTTTTCAAATAATTGTAGTTTGGATTGGAAAAGAGTAGGAAAAGTTCATGCTTAAGTGGTAAAAGGAGCTCATTTTTTATGGTGGCCTATGCTTTGTCATGTCATGCTTGATATTGTTTTGGCTTTACGCTTAGTGATTTTTGCTGTAGCCTGACATGTTATAAACAATTGGGATTGCTTAATGTGCCTTGAAAGAATCATGCGTTGTTTTAGCATATTAAAGCATAATATTGTGGTATTCTCCTTTGATGCTTTATTTGAGTTGACTTGGTGCATGCTCACACCATGTTAATACTATCCCTAGTCACCATAGCCTCTATGATCCTTTAGTTTTCGACTTGTTATATCACTTTATGCTTTAATTAATTATGTTTTGTCGCTTTGCATGATTATGGCCATTATTGCTCTCTTAGTTGGTCGCTCCCAGTCTTTTGCTAGCCTCCATAACCAAGTTTGAGTTCCACTCATGCATCCAACTCCAAATAAAACCAAGTTATTTCCAAGAGTCCGCCATACCTACCTATTAGCATTTTCTATTCCAAGTATATTCATGTTTTTATCTACCTTCCGAATTAAACTTGGTATGAGAAAACTAGTGATTAAAGCTCTCACAAGCTTGATGGCACACTTTACTTTTCTTGCCCCTAATAAACTTGAACCATTGTGTCGTCTATTTTCTATATGCTTGCACTTATATGTTGGCGATTAGTAGAACCATGCTGACATGGGGAACGCTTTCAACATTGCACTTATACATTGTACCCAGTTGATATCATGCTCTTTTGTCTATGGATGTCGTCGGTGTGAAATGAAAGGGGAGCTTGTAAGTCCATGGAGTTATGTATGTGTGTTAGAGAAACGCTTGGGCCGCTGGTCTAATCCATGCCTAATCATGGTGGAAACCTGCAGCGTAACCATAATGAGCAATCTATGAAGTATTCTTCTTATAAAAAAAAGAGATAGAGATTGAGAAAAAGAGAAAAAAGATGAGAAAAGAGGAAAGGGAGAAAAAAGCACCATTTTTCATCGTAAATAAGAAGATTGTTGAGATGCTCGTTGTCTGCTTGCCTTGTAATTTTTATATGGGGATTCTTCCATATCATCGGGCAAGGGGTACCCAGTTGGCGGTTCTCTATGATACACATGTACTTACTATGACAAGAACTTACCGGTAAATAAACTTGAGTAGCATGAGGAGCGGCCCACGTATTCAAGGGACATGAGATTTCCAACTTATACTTTGTCAAGCATATACTCCATAGTTTGTTCACTTTAACCTTAATCACTTCAAGATGCTTATGATAGGGGCAATGAGAGCTGAAAGCTAATAAGTACCATAATTTTTGGAAGCTCTTTATGAGACTTGAATCCCTGCTTCCTTCTATGAAGGCCTTTCTTTTAATTTTATGTTGAGTCCCCATCTTCTATCTTTATGCACCAATTAATAGAGCATAGTTGTCATTCTTAGTTCTATGTGCATTGTCCCAAGACTTGTTGATTGATGCATAACTTTGAAGGTGTCCTATGCATTTATGTTTTGCTACTCTTTGAGGGACAAGCTGAATATCATTCTCATTATGCTTTCTTTATGTAAAACAAACAAACATCTTGCAAAGCATTGTTCTTCATGAATCTTTTGTTTGTGCCTTTTCATGTTACAACATAGTTGCTATGTCTTATTGTTAGAAGTCTATCTTTCATGATTCATGTTTAGAGTACCTTAATCCTAGCTATCAATGCTTTTACAATAATGATGATCAATATTGTGTTGTCTGCATGTCACCTCAAAAATTATATTGTTTTGATCATTTACCTACTCGAGGACGAGCAGGAACTAAGCTTGGGGATGTTGATATGTCCATAACGTATCTATAATTTTTAATGGTTTTATGCTAATAATATGCTTTTGACACTCCTTTTTGTATAAAGTTTATGATTTATTTGGAATAACCTACTAATAGTTGCAAAATTTCCCAATGTTCTTGTTTTATAATTTGATGTGTAGGAATTACCAAGAATACAAGTGGAAACCTTGTTGGAGTCAAATTGGGATTTTTCCAGAAATCTGTCTCAGAAATCTTTTTGAAGATGGTCACGTTTCAGGTCGAAGACGGCGTCAAACGGAAAACTCTTCAACTACAAAGTTGTTGGAAATTTCGCGACAAACATTCTAGACATAAAATTTAGCTTATTCCGAGTCCAGACGAGCCATCTAAGCCCGATTTACTGCAGCCCAAGATGGGGTGACGGGAATCCGAGAAGCTATATAAAGGAAGGAAACCTAATTTGCCCAGGGCATCCCCACCCACGAATTTGCAGCCACCAAAGCCACGTTTTTGCCTCCCTCATGGATCCCATCTTCATGGGGGACGGCTCCCAAGAAGTCATGAAGGAAGGGGGCTAAGGGGTGATGCTCCCACATGATACTGGCGGCGGGGAAGGAGTCCCCCGCGCCGCCGCCGCCGCCCTCTTCACCATCTTTACCGCCATGTCCATCACCTAATCCTTCTAGTATGCAGTGGTTCATCCTCCCACACACCTCTGTACCGTCCTATGTAAACATGGTGTTTGATGCTATAAGTTATAATCCTATGATCTATGGCATGTTTGCGTAGTTTCTTTGTTCTTAGATTGAATGGTTGAACGTCTTTGGTTCATTAGAGTTGTATGATAATATGGTACAGTTGTTTGGTGTCCATTATATTTGTGCACGCATGGATTAAACATCATAGAGTTTGTATTATGTGTAAAAGGAAGGGGGAGTTCTGCCGGAGTGACAGAAACCCGAGGACGCGAACCGGAACATTGCACGTATGGGAGTAAGAGGACCATTAAACATAAGGCTATGGTTGGGGAAACCTTAATGCATCGATTAGTACTTATGGATGTTTGCTAACAATCCAATCATATAGTACATGTAATTCCAAGTAATGAAGCGCTTGTATATTTAGCCTCTCCCACATAGAAAATTGCATCGAAGACAATGAACCTAATCTATTCGCTATTTAAACTTGGACAAAGCCACCACAATTACCACCACAATTGCACACTCATGGTTCTGCTAGTTTAGTGTATTTTATTGCGGCAGCAACTAGATTTACTTTCTTGTTATTTATTATCATGCAAAGCTATCTCTAGTACTCATACTGTTGCTCTAGTTTTATTTTGTAGATAATGCAAATGTTTAGTGTGCGTAGAGTTGTATCAGTGGTTGATAGAACTTGAGAGAACATTTATCCTATCTTTAGCTCCTCGTTGGGTTCGACACTCTTACTTATCGAAAAGGCTACACATGATCCCCTATACTTATGGGTTATCACTGACCAAGGACATAGCCAAGGAGAGACTCCCTAGCGACTCAGTCGTTCCTCCCTTTTGTGCGAGTCATCCTCCGCCTGAGGTGGATTCCTTGCGATCTCGTCTTGTTTTTTGATTGCCTGCTACATTTCCTTGTATACTGATGTTTGTTCCTTGTTTCAGGACTGGAAGGTGACCACTGTGTTGCCTCCTCAGCCCGAGGGAGTGATCCCTCATGAAGCCGAGGAAGAGGACGAGTCGGGCTCCACCGTCCCTGTTGAGGAAGAACAGGAAGCCCCCAAGTCTAGCGGGAACGGGACTCGCATGCGCTCCCAAAGCGAGGATTCGGATACCTCATCGCCGACGACACTGGAGAGTCCTCCTACTGTGGTAGAGGAGCCGATTCCTACCGTTCCTATGCATTCCATGGCTCCTCCTTCGTGGAAGAAGCTGAGGACACCGAAGGAGGCATCAGGGGACTCCTTCGACCTCGACAATTTTGACGGGTATGTTTTATGTTCCTACAAGTTCGTCGTTCTGTCCCAAAATGTTTTCTTCTGAAGTTGCTTTGTATGTTTTGTAGCTAAACTGCGTCGTCATCATCCGAGTATTGTCAATTCATGAAGGAGACTGGAGTCGCAGACTCCAAAGACAAGGAGATGGCGGCATGATCTCCTTCTCCCCTAGTGGCAGCCAAATCTGGTGCCAATTCTTCGAGTTCCTCCCACACCGGGGGGGCACCAGATGGTTGCCCAGACGTTGATTCAGAAGGAAACTTCGGAGTCCCTGGAGGAACATGTGAGTTTTCTTGTCGTTGGTAGTTGGAATTGGGTTGATGCTCATGCTTCCCTTTTTTGTAGCCTGTCTTGAAGGAACCCACTGTCCTCGCCGAACAGATTATTTCCCTAGGCCATCAGCATGCTTTGTTGGAAGACCATCATCGTGCCTTTGAAGGTGGGTTCGCACTCTTTCATCCATGCCTTTTGTATGAAAACTGGTGGGTTTGAGTTGTGCTGTTTCCATTTGCAGGTGAGCATAATGAGGTTCTTCATCTTGTCGACTCCCTCTAGAAGGGTCTTGCCGCCGTGGAGAAGAAATGTAACGAGGCACTCAAAGCCTTGGAACGCTCTGCATAGGAGTCGAAGACTCGCGAGGAAAACCTGCTGGCAGCTGCAGCTAACAGAGGAAAGGTGTTTGTAGAACAGCTTTTCTCTGTAGCTAAGGCACTCTCGGGTACGATGTTGCATCATTTTGTTTGCTACGTACTTTGTCTGTATGTTGTTGTACTCATGTCCATCTTCTACAGATGCCGCGGGCGTGGACTTCGACGCTCAAGCTTTGGCCTGCTCAGATGCTTTGGCTGATGTTGTGGCTGTAGTCAAAGACCGCAGCGTCTCCGTCAAGGACTCACTTGAGAAGGCCAAGGGTGTACTTGGGCGTCTCTGAGAGGAGATGGTCCCCAAGGCCAAGCTGATCAAGGATCTTGATGGCTTAGTGGAGTCCTTCGCTGGAGGCATGCCCATGGACTTCAAGAATGCTCAGAGGAGGGTTGGAGCGACCATGGGGCTCGCGATGGCGCAAGCTCATGGTGTTGATCTGAGCCCCAGCCAGGTCTCCTTGGTGATGCCGGTCACTACGGATGGCCAGCAGATAGTGTTTGCTCCCTTTGCCACTAGTTGCAATAAATATGGGCCTCGGCTCATCGAGACACTCGCCAAGTATCGGCGAAGCTGAGGTGGTTGAATACAGCAAAAGCCATAGCATCATAGGCTGTAACCGAGAAGGCTATGGAGTCGGAGATTGCCATAGACTCGAGGAAGCCCCCAAGTGCCAACGCATAGCTGTAGTCTGCTGCTTAGTCGTCTTTTGTAATAGTCTAGTTTCTCCCTCTTGAACTACAATGTGCCTTATGGGGGTACCCCTTTGGAGACTTGCTGAACTTTGATGTTTCTTGTTTTGGCGCTATTTATGAATGGTTGGTCTTATTTGCCTCTTGCTCTGCTTGTAATATGGTCCTTCGAGTGATCCATCCCACTCACCTACCACCGATGAAATTATGGCGCGACCACCTTCAAAGGTGGATGAGCTATCACTGTTGTCTCGATTGCGTGACCGCATAAAATATTTGGAGCGAGAGATGCCCATGATCCGTGGTAGCGTGGATGTGTGGAAGTCAAAAGCTGAAAAATCCAGTGCGTGCGAGAAGAACCTTTTGGGCGTGGTGGCTCAGCTGAACGAGCAGTTTAAGTGTTAGTTCTCTAGCTTATTATCCTTTCGTAGCCACTCGTGGCGGCGCTTTGTCATTACGCTTTATACTGTCTTTTGTAGTTTTTAGCGCTCGTCATCCGCAAGATGAGAGGGATCAAATCACCATTCGACTGCACTTCTTGACCTAGGAGCAGCTGGAAGCTAGTGGGTACTTTTGGGTTGATCGTGATCATGCAATCGCGTTGGCGACGCTGCAGGACCGCGCATCGCAGGTGCTGCTTTATTTGAAGAAGTCGCAGGTGTGCCCCAAGCATATTTTCCAAGCGTTGTTTCCGTTGGATGCAGTGTCGTCAAGCTTGTTAGCTTTACTGAAGAAATTTCAGGATGCTAGCATGGTCCGCGAGTGCATGCGTCAGCAGTTAGTCTCAGGTGCCAAGGCTGCATTGGCACTTGTTCACCTGCATCGGCCTAATCTGGATCTCACAGATGTTGCCGCTAGACCACCGCCCCTTCAAGAAGGAATGGCATGGAATATGGTGCCACATTGTCGGGCGGTGGATCAGCCAGCCGAAGATATCATCGAGTTGTTCGAAGAGCGCACCAATGTTCTCCTATTACGGTAGTAGAGTAGCATGAACCTACATATAGATGCATAGGTATTGTAAAGTTCGTATAAGTATGTCGGGTGTTTTTGTTACCCGTTTATATGTAAAAGCATGCTAGCTTGTATATTTTCCGAGTAGCTTATTATTTGCAGTTCCTTTTCGTTAGCTTGAAGCATATTCATCTCAGCACCTTGCCAACCTATCAGGTGCGTTGTAGCTGGGTTGGTTTTACCAAGGGTTCGATTGATAGTACGTTAGCTACTCAGGCTACTGCATTATTCGTGTAACGAGGTGGAAAGGGTGGTGCATCCCCAAGTGATGCAATTGCGAGTAAAAATAGAAACACAAAGTTGGAGGCACTTAGATTTATGTATTCGCAGAATTTTAAGAGATACAATGTGTGGCTAAATAGCCTGGCTGAATAGCCTAATTTGTAAAGTAGAAATATTTAAGGGTAGAAATGACGCAGCTATGCAACATTCTAGGGGTTGGAGTATGCGACTCCACTTTCAACGTCTTTAAGGCGGTAGGCGCCCCCTGGGATTACTTTGGTAATCACATAAGGTCCCTCCCAAGGGGTCTCAAGCTTGAGGTGCCCTTGTTGCTTTAGTCGCAGGACCAGATCTCCTTTGACGAAGGATCTTGGGCGTAGCCTTCTGATATGGTAGTTGCGGAGGTTTTGGTGGTAGTTCGTGAATCTCTCCGCTATAATCTCGCGTGCTTCGTCAAGGAGATCAACGGAGTCTTCGAGTGCGAGGGTTGATTCTGCCTCGCTGTATGCTACGACCCTTGGGGCTTTGTAGCGCGCTTCTGCAGGTAGTACCGCCTCGGCGCCATGTACCATGAAGAACAGGGTATAGCCTATGGCGCTGTTTGGAGTTGTGTGCAGACCCCATAGTACTGGTTGTAGATCCACGGTCCAGCACCCAACAGCTCTTTCGAGTGGCCGGAGGAGCCTTGTCTTGATGCTGCCGCAGATAAGTTCATTGCCCTTTTCGACTTGGCCATTGGTCTGAGGGTGCACCACTGAGGCATAGCTGATGTTGATTCCCAGGTTTTCGCAGAAACCCTAGGACCCATTCGAAGTGAAGTTTGTTGCATTGTCCATGATGATGCTATGAGGCACCCTGAACCGGAAGACGATGGACTCAAAGAATTTAACGGTGATGTCTCCTGATTGGTTTGTCATCGGCATGGCCTCAATCCACTTGGTGAATTTGTCGACCGCGACGAGGAGTTAGACGTATCCTCCAGGTGAAGATTTTTGTAGTTTGCCGACCATGTCGAGTCCCCATTGCGCGAAGGGTCAGGCCATAGGTATTGGCCTGAGTTTCGCGTAAGGTGCATACGGAATCGTTGGCAAGAGTTGCATCGCTGGACGATGTCCTTAGTGTCACGCATTATCATTGGCCAGTAGAATCCAGCTCGTAGAGCTTTGGCGACGAGGGCGCGACTGCCGACGTGATGGACGCAAGTGCCTTCGTGTATCTCGCAGAGGATGGCTCTTCCGTCTCCATTGGAGACGCATCAATGAAGGACTCCAGTGATGATGCGCTTATACAACTCGCCATTGATAAGGGCGAAAACCTTGGATCGTCACGCTATATGACGTGCACCTTTCGGGTCATCTGGCAACCTTTTACTCAGCAAGTATGTGATGTATGGTTGTGTACATGATGGTTCGATCATCATAATGTCCATGGGGCCTTCGAGTCCCGTATCTTGATCCATGTCCTCGAGTGCCTTCAGCTCGTCGAGTGGCATAGCCCCCGAGTCTTTTGATGTGCTGGCTTTCTGCTCTAGAGCCTTTGGCTTGATGAAGCGCTCGCAGATTTGCTCTAGAAATACTCCAGGTGGCACCGGGGCACAAGTGGAGCCGATGTTGGCGAGTATATCCGCCTCCTTGTTGCTTTCGTGGCCAACATACCGCAGTTTGCAGCCATCGAAGTCCCTTTCAAATGCATCATAGAGGTCGTAGTAAGCGATCATGTTGTCTCTCAAAGCATCGCACTGGTTCATGGTTTGATTTACCACCAGTTTAGAGTCTCCGCAGATGACGAGTCGCCTTGCGCCAAAGGCTTTGGCCATCCACATTCCGTGGAGTAGGGCTTCATATTCAGCTTTGTTGTTGGAGGCGGTGAACTGCATTCGCAGAACATACCTCATCTTTTCACCTTGTGGCGATGTTAGGATGACGCATGTGCCAGCCCCCTCTTTATGTTCGGATCCGTCGAAGTGCATTGTCCATAGGTAGGACATGTCTGGCTTGTCGGGGAGCTGGTTCTCCATCCAGTGGACGACGAAGTCCGGGAGTACTTGTGACTTGATCGCATCTCACTTCTCGTATGTGATGTCTCGTGGAGACACCTCTATCCCCCAAAGCGCGACTCGTCCGGTGGCTTCGGGGTTGTCGAGGATGTGCCCTAGCGGAGCGTCGTTCACCACAATGATAGGGTGCTCCTAGAAGTAGTGGCGCAGTCGCCTGGCTATCATGAAGACGCCATATTCTAGCTTTTGATAATGCGGGTACCGCTGTTTTGTCGGTGTGAGCACCTTGCTGAGGTACTAGACTGGGCGTTGTACCCCATGAACTTTATTTTCTTCAGCTTGTTCCACTACGAGCACAGTACTAACAACCTGGTTGGTGGCGGAGATGTATAACAATAGCGGCTCCTTTTCTTGAGATGTTACCAACATCGATAAGGTGGATAGTAGACGCTTGAGGTCTTCGAATGCTTCTTGTGCTTCGTCTGTCCACTCGAAATTGTTAGCCTTGCGAAGGAGTTGGTAGAAAGGCAACACCTTTCCGCCCATTCGACTGATGAATCGACTGAGCACCACAATTTGCCCAGCTAGCTACTAGACGCCTTTTACGTTCTTCGGCTTCTCTATGGCCAGTATGGCCTTTATTTTCTTCGGGTTAGCCTCGATCCCTCTCGCGGAGATGAGGTACCCGAGCAATTGCCCAGATGGTACGCCGAAGGCACATTTGTCCGGATTTAGCTTGATCCCGTAACGGTCGAGGTTGTTGAAGGTCTCGTGGGGATCATCGAGTAACGAGGCTTCCTCCTTGGTTTTGACGATGATGTCATTGATGTAAACTTGAATGTTACGACCAAGCTGGCTGTTGAGGCAGGCCTGCATACACCACTGGTAGGTGGCCCCTGCGTTTTTTAGCCTGAAAGGCATTGTTTTGTAGCAGAAGACACCAAAGGGCGTGATGAATGCCTTTTTCTCCTCGTCTTCCTCCTTCATTCGAATCTGGTGATAGCCTGAGTAGGCATCGAGGAAGCATAGGCACTCGCATCCCGCGGTGGAGTCGATTATCTGGTCGATCTGTGGCAATGGGAAGTGATCCTTTGGGTAGTGTTTGTTTAAGGAGGTAAAGTCCACGCACATCCGCAGGACATCCATGTCCTTTTTAGGAACCCAGGTGATTTCCTTTATCTCGCGTATGAAGTTACCGTCGAGGAGTCTGTTGACTTCCATACCAACTGCTTTTTCCCTTGGCTCAGATAGTCGACATATCGTTTGCTTCACTGGTCTTGCTTCGGTATTCACATTGAGTGAGTGCTTGACGAATTCCCTGGGAACTCCTGGCATGTCCGCTAGACACCAGGCAAAGATTTCCCAGTGCTCACGAAGGAATTTGACGAGCGCGAGTTCCTATGCGAGACTAAAGTTGTTGGCGATGAGGCCCATCTTGGTCAGGTCCGTTATGTGGACCTGGACCGCCTTGGTGTGGATCGACATGTCAAAGGATTGGTCACGTGAGCTTGGCTTACTTAGAGGAGGTAGACTGTTGTCGTTCGACTCCTTCAACCTCGCCAGTTCCTCCTACATGCCAAAAGACTAGGAGATTCTGTTGAATTCCCTGTCGCAGTTGTCGGACCTCTCGAAGCTTCCATTGACTATGATAATGCAGGTAGGCGTAGTGTGGCACTGCCATGAACTTCACGAACGCGACGCACCCGAGGATGTAGTGATATTGTGAGGGCCAGTCGACAACTTCGAATTCGATGTGCTCTAACCGGAAGTTTTCCGGTGTTTCGAAGATGACATCCAAGCTGACCTTGCCTAGGGGGTATACGCCCTTTCCAGAGACAATGCCGTGGAATGTTGTGTCTGAAATTTGTAGGCATGACAGGGGGATTCGCATGGCGCACAAGGTGCTTGCGAACATGAGGTTGATGCCGCTTCTGCCGTCCATGAAGACATGACTCATCTCGAAGCCTCCAATTTGTGCCTCGAGCACCAGGGGACAGTGACTTGGTCAAGGTACTTGGCGCAGATGATCGCGCTTGTCGAAGGTAATGCAAGACTCGCTCCCACTGAGGTACTCAGTGGTGGAGGGTGGAGAGTTCATTGCCATATTGACCTGGCGAGTGATTGATTTTTGCACCCAATATGATGGGCGTCCTTTTTGGATCATCCCCATGTTTCCAATTGCTCACGGGTATGGCTCGCCTCCATGGTTTTGGATAGGCACAACTGCAGGTGGTGGTGGCCCGGGTGGCGGTGGTGGTGCTCCAAGAGCCACAGCACCCGGGGTAACTCCATAGCCCTGGTTTATCGCGTCGCGATTCATCTGGGTCAGACCTTCATGGAGCTTGAGAGGAACTCGCGGTAGTCCTTTAGAAGATGGCTGGATTTTCTCTTGCCGTTGTTCTTGTCGATGTAGAAGTGTACGTTGCATAGTCCGGACAGTTTGTCCTGGATAGATGTTCCAGGTGCCTCATCACGAGCGTGGTGTTGCCACATGTGCGTGGTTTTCCCATTGTCGTGGTATCCACCACTGTGATATCCATTGTTGCGGTTGCTGTCGTCGTTTTTTTCGGCGTAGCCAGCCGCGACCATGTCGACTTCCTTGTGGTCCTCGTAACCGTGCATCCGACATTTTCCTCGGCGATCGTGTATGGGACCGAGGTCGTCGTCATCATCTGAGTGGACATGTTTTTTCACCGAGTCCTCTCCATCGACCCACCTGTTCGCGATTTCCATCGGGTGGTCGATTGTCTTGGCCTTTGAGTGGCCCAGCTCCTCTCTGAGCTCTCTACGGCACACACCGCCATTGAACGCGTCGATTGCGCGGTCCTCAGAGATGTCTTCTGCAGAGTTTTTGATGATGGGCCATCTCTGGATGTATGAGCACAGCAACACGCCAGTCTTCTGGTAGAAGCCTCTTAATTCTTCGATTGATGCGGGCCTTTTGTAAGTGCCCATGAAGTTTCACACGAAGCTGTAGACCAGCTCATCCCACCTATGAATCGATCCGCGTGGGAGGTTATTGATCGAAGCACGGGCGGCACCATGCAGCTGTAGCTGGAGGCATTGCATGGCCGTGCTCGTGGGTCTACCGTGTCGCCTGACAGAGGAAATATGATCCTCCAGCCAAATCTTTGGGTCTTGGAGGCCGTCGAATTTTGGATTCTCTGATGGGAGATTGAACCCCTTTGGCATTCGCTTTTGCATTATGGCTCTGCTGAAGCAGCTAGTGCCGTAGAGCTCTATCCCGTCGTCTTCCGAGTCAGTCGAGCGGGCATACCTCGCGTGCATCTTGTTGACTTTGCTCTGCATGATGTCATCACGCGCATCATAGTCATAGTCGTGCCGCCGTGAGCGGCGTCATTGCAACAAGTCATGGATGTCGTCGCTGGAGGAGGGGGTAGAGTAGCGCTTGGCGAGAGCCTTGCTTTTCTTCAGCTCCGATGTTGGATCTTTGATGACGGCAGCTTCGACTAGACCCAGGCTCGACTCATCCGCCACCCTTCTGCGCTCATCGAGTTGGGCGATTACTTGTTGTTGGCGCTTGAACTCCTCCTTGAGCAGCCAGTGATAACCCATCGGCATGTCTTGTGATGAGTTGGGACGTAGGGGGTTGCCCCGCAGAGCTTCCCTGAAGCGATCCCACTCAGCGTCGTTGAGCTTGATCAACACGCGCTCCTGGGTTGGCTCATTTGCCGAGAGGTTCGGCTGATCCTCTGGGATGGGCCCTTCTATTCCATTATTGTTGGGGGCATCGTTAGTGGGGCCACCGTTCGCGACTAGGATTCCACTGCTAGTGCCGTTGTTGTCCCGAGTGCCTCCCGTTTCGCCCATGTTGATCTAGAGCCGTAGGCTCCATCTTGTGTTGCTAAATCGCCCAGATCAGACTCGCGACTACTATTGATGTTCGTGTTACCGACTGATGTCGGGGCGTTGAGTTTGCTCAGGGTGCCGATCGGTGGTGGAAACCACGATGCTGGAGTAATCGCGGGAACCTTTGGCTGAGTGTGGCTAGCCAACCAATTTGGAAGTGTAAGCTTCCGATTGCCTGGCCGATTCCATCGCCCACAGACTCGAAATCCAGGCGAGTGGCCAGCGTGTGGATGGTGAAGTCGAAGGCAACGAAGAGGAGGCGAGTCTCTGCTGCTGCGGAGTTGTAGATCGCGGTTGATGGGGCCAAGGAAGCCGCAACATCAGCACTCCCGATTCCCACAGGCGGCGCCAATTGACGAGGGGTTAACTCATCAATGTCCATCGCAGATGGACTTAGGTTCGTGGAAGTGGGAAGCGCTGGAGGCATCGATCGGCTAGTAAATAAGCACACAAGGACGCAAGGTTTACCTAGGTTCAGGCCTCATAGAGGACCCTACGCCTACTTGTCTGCTCTTGGAATTATCGAGGAGTCGAAAGTTACAGGGGGTGCGCAGATGCAATCTGGCGATGGTGTGGAAACGAGGGTTGTGGATTGTCCTCCTAGCCGCCCCTCCTAGCCTTTATATAGATAGGCTAGGTCTTAGGATAGAAGGCCGAGTCGGTTACAGGTTAGGGTTTTCCCTTTAAACTTCTATCCTGAGTTTGCCATGTGCTGCAAGCAGTCGGAGTCTTTTAGGTCACCCGAATCTTTACTAGGACTTAGCAACGTTGTGGGCTTCTTCAAGGCTGGACCGTATATGCTGATCTCGAGTACCTGTTAGGTATGCCCATGCCAGCGGCTGTAGTGGAAGTTCCCACGTTGCTCTTTCCCATGGTGATTGGGAAGAAGCACAACTACGTGGAAAGAAAGGAGTAGGCGATAGAGGCAAACACAGGAGGGCGCAAGGAAGAAGATGAAGGCAGCAAAGAGAAGATAGTAAAAACAAAAAAACAAGTATCCCCTCGTTTACAAAGACAAAGTACAAAGCTCAACCGTTCGGTGTAAACAATACAATTGTTCTATGAACAAAGGATCGTTGTTTTCTCCCTAGTTGCAATAGCACATCTAGTACCTTAGAGATTTCTGTCACTTCCCCAGATTACCAGAGGCATGAACCCACTATCGAGCATAAATACTAACTCTTGGAGTTGCTAGCATCTACTTGGCCAAGATAGCTACTAACAATGGAAAGCATGCAAGATCTAAAATAACAAAGACATGATAGAATCAATAATCAATCTGAAATAGCATCTCAATATCCATCGGATCCCTGCAAACACAACATGTATGAATTACAAATAGATGATCTTGATCATGAACGGAGCTCACAAGATCTAAACATGAAAGCACAAAGGAGGAGAAACCAGCCATCTAGCTACTACATGGATCCGTAGTCCAAGGATGAACTACTCACGCATCACACCGGAGGCTTGTATGGTGATGAAGAAGGCCTCCAGGGTGCATTCCCCTCTCCGGCAGGGTGCCGGGAAGAGCTTCAGATCTCCCCTGATCTAGGGATAGAGACGATAGCAGCTATAGACTCTTTCGTGGATTTTTGATCGGGTACTTAGGGTTTTCGTCCCGATGGAAATATATAGGCGGAAGGAGAGGCCGAGGGGGTGCCTGGGCTGGCCACACCACCCCCTGGCGCGGGCCAGGCCTGGCCGTGCGGCCAGGTGGTGTGGCCGCCCTCTGGCCCTTCTCCGTCTCGTATTCTGGCACTTGATCCCTTCCGGAAAAATAGGCACTTTGGCTTTTGTCCCATCCAATTCCGAGAATATTCATTTTCTGACTTTCCTGGAACCAAAAATAGCAGAAAACAGGCAGCTGGCACTGTGGCTCTTGTTAATAGGTTAGTCCAAGAAATCATATGAAAAGTACTCCAAAGTTGGAACAAAACACAAGAAAGTGGATAAAACCAAGCATGGAACATCAAAAATTATAGATACATTTGCAATGTATCAATTTCCACTCCTTCTTCCGGAGATAAACAGCGCTGAAAACCCCCGGAAACGCTCCGTTTATGGAGCTCACCCTTAACAATAGTATAGGCTTTTGCTCGTCGGATAATCTGCCGGCTCAGCACCTCATCTTCGGGTAATTTGCCATCTACCATATAATCGAGGTTGGGTTGAGTCCAGCTGGGAATTACAGCCAGAACTGCTATTAAAGGTGAGTCGGATTTGGTCGGATATTCCTCATCTACTCCCTTTATCGAGGGAACTTTGAGGTTCTCTAAAAATGCGCCCTCCGGGACCTCTTACCGCGCAGAGCCTATTCGAGATTGTGTATCTGCTTCCTCATTTTCTGCTCGAGGGATGTGTTGAACTTCAAACCCTTCAAACGATTTAGGTAGATCATCCACGATAGATTTATATGCTACCATGTGCTTATTTGCATTACAAATATCCGAGACTTGCTGAGCAACAAGATCCGAATCTCCGTAACACATCAAACGTCGGATGCCAATATCTTTGGCAATCCGGATTCCATGCAGCAGTGCTTCATACTCAGCAATATTGTTTGTCGCTGTGAATTGGATCTGCAACACGTATAATAGTTTATCTCCTTGGGGTGATTTGAGCACCACGCCAGCCCCCGAGCCCCCTCGAGCCTTAGACCCATCAAAAAAGAGGGTCCAGTATTCCGACTCAAGGAGGACCATGTTCTCCTTCATCTCTGTCCAATCAGCGACAAAGTCAGCAAGGATCTGGGATTTGATTGTTGTCCGAGGTTTATACTCAATATCGAAAGCTGAGAGCTCTATGCCCCATTTGGCGACACGTCTTGTGGCATCGCTGTTGTTGATTATGTCTCTCATGGGAGCTTTGCTCACCATGGTAATTGGATGCTCTTGAAAATAGTGTCGTAACTTACGAGACGCTAGGAAAACACCGTAAGCCAACTTTTGATAGTGCAGATATCGCTGTTTTGATTCTGTCAAGACCTTGCTGACAAAGTAAGTCGGACGCTGCACCAAGTGTTCCTGATTTTCCTCTGGTCTCTCCACCACCATGAAGATACTAACGACCTTATTTGTCGCAGCAATATAAAGCAACATCGGTTCATGAGGTTCCGGTGCTGCGAGGATAGGAGCAGATGAGAGTACTTTCTTTAGGTCTTGCAATGCAGCTTCAGCTTCGTCAGTCCAGACAAAATCTTTGGTCTTCTTCAGGAGTTTGTATAATGGTGCGGCTCTTTCACCAAGCCGGCTTACAAATCAACTGACCGCAGCAATGCAACCAGTTAATCTATGTACGTCCTTCAGGCGAGTTGGCCTGGAAATATTGAGTATAGCCTTGATTTTGTCGCGGTTCACCTCTATGCCTCTTTGAGAAACGATGAAACCTAACAATTTTCCGGCTAGTATTCCAAAGAAACATTTCTTCGGGATAAGCATGATGTTGTATTTTCGTAGATTGGCGAACGTTTCCTCCAAGTCAGAAATGAGTGTTTCCTTCTTTTTGGACATCACCGCGATATCATCCACATATGCATGTACAATGCGTCCGAGTTGGTCGTGGAGGCAACGCTGCATCGTAGCTCTGCCTCAAGGTTCTTCAGCCCAAAGGGCATCGTAACAAAACAGAAGGTTCTGAAGGGGGTTATGAATGAAGTTTTGACTTTGTCAGATTCCTTCATCCGGATTTGGTGATAACCGAAATATGCGTCGAGAAAACAGAGGAGTTCCGAGCCTGCCGTAGAATCGATAACTTGATCAATTCTAGGCAGAGCGAATGGATCTTTTGGACAAGCCTTGTTCAAGGCAGTATAATAAACACACATCCTTAAATCAGTGGTGTCCTTTTTAGGGACCATTAGAGGATTGGCCGACCACTCAGTGTGGATGACCTCTTCTATGAATCCGCTAACTCGAGTCGTGCTAGTTCCTTAGCTATTGCCTTACGCTTTTTGTCGCCAACCCGTCGTAAGGACTGTTTGACGGGTTTAGCGTTCGGGTTTACAATTAGAGAGTGCTCGGCAAGTTACCTAGGTACTCCGGTCATGTCAGATGGCTACCATGCGAAGATATCTTGATTTGCTTGGAGGAACTTGACGAGCGCGCTTTCCTATGCGCTATCTAGGCCTACGCCTATTTGGGTCACCTTGGAGGGTTCATCATCCTTCAATGGAGCTTTCTTCGTCTCTTCTGATGCCTTGAACTCCGGATTTGGCTTGGTAACCTCCTTCTTTGTTGCGGGCATCTCGAACGGATCTATGTTCTTCTTGATCTCCTGGTACTCCTGGGCGTGCAGCACGGGCTTCGGCAAAGGCGACATTTCCATCCCCGCACTCTCGCGCTTTCTTTGGGTCTCCCCTGATGGTGATCATGCCGTTGGGACCTGGAATTTTCATCATATTGTAAATGTAACACGGACGAGCCATAAAAGCCCAGTAAGCCGGACGTCCGAATATAGCGTGGTATGCGCTCTCGAACGGGACCACTTCGAAGGAAAGTGCCTCTGTTCGATAGTTCTTTGGAGTTCCAAAGGTAACATCCAAAGTAATCTCTCCCAGGGAATTAGCTTGTCTTCCTAGGACAACTCCGTGAAAAATCACAGAGCTATGGTTCAGCTGGGTCTCCGAGATCTTCATCCGGCGTAGCATTTCGACATAGAGAATATTGATGCTGCTACCATCATCCATGAGGGTCTTGGAGAAACCATAACCGTCAATAAGTGGGTTGACGATTAAGGCGTATTTTCCTCGCCTGTGTAATTTAGGCGGATGATCATTGCGGTCAAACGTGATTGCCACTTTTGACCAGTCCAGATACTGGGGGACAGCCGAAACTGTTGCATTGAGCTCGTGTAGAACTGCTTTCTTGACCTTTGCTGGTTGAGATCCGAGGAAGGTGACATAAGTGTCCTTCTTGGTGGGAAAAGTCTTCTTCCCTTCCGACTTGGGATTTGAAGCATCAGCTTCCTCCATGTCGGAATCTTCCTTGGTCTCTTTGTCTTTTTCGGGATTTTTCTTTCCCTTCTTCCGCTTAGCTTTGTAGCTTGTGGTATCATCTCTCTTGATGTCGTCATTAAAACGACATTCAGCGTTGGTGTGGGACGAGCCCCCATTGGCGTCTAAGTGATGCACACATGGGTTATTGGCAATGTCGGCCCAAGAGTAGGTTTTGCCTGGTTTGTGTTCTCCTCTACCTTGAACCCTTGATGTCCCACGGCCACGCCCGCAGCCTCCGCCACGTCCTCCTCGTCCTCCAGACCCGGAAACAGTAGTGACTACCGCTGTTTCCGCATTGGGTTTTTCTTCTGAGGTATTTTTGCGCTTCCGAGCTTGTTGCTTTGGTTGTTTTGCCGACTGAGGCACAACTAGGGCATTGAGTAGTCCTTCTGCATCGTTGTCAGCATCTGCATACTTTCTCCTTGTTTCTATCATCTCTCCCAAATCAGTAACCTTGTCATACTTCAAGCGATGGCGCAGTAAACCAATAGGGAGACCTGCGATGAAAGCTTCAATCGCAGTTTGATCATTTCCTCCTTCGTAGGAGTTCTTGGTGTCGATCCATCGTCCGAGGTAGTCCCGGCAAGTTTCTCCGGATTTCTGGGTGCAACGCTGTAGGTCTCCAACCGTACAGGGCCTCCGATATGTGCCTTCGAAATTCCGACAGAACACGCTTTGTAAATCATACCAGTTATGGATGGTGTTTTACGAAAGTTCATTGAGCCATGATCGTGTCGTCTTCCACAACATAAGTGGGAGATATCAGGTTGCGACCAGGTTGTTTCCGCCTTTGGCGATGCAGCAAGCTTGGAAGAAATCCTATAACCAGGTGTCTGGCCAAGCAATGCCGTCGTAGGCTTGTATATGTCTTGAGATGGCAAATCCTTCCGAGAATTTTGTAGCTCTGATGCATGGACCGAAGCACTTTGGGCCGACGTACACGTCATCGTTTTCATAGCGCCGAGCCTCTATGTTGGAGTTGATCATGTGCCTTGCGTCGTTCGGGGATAGAGATCGTCTCGAATGCCGGTTGTGGCTACCGTGTCGTGGAGCCGGACTTCGGCTTCTGCCACCACCTCCACCGCCATGTCGTCCTCCTTGCCCTCCATGGGAGCCATTGTGATGACTGTGTGGTGGAGAGGGTGGAGCAGCTTGACTACGACGAGCCCCCTGCCGGCTTGTACCGGCATGGTTTCCGTCGTTTCTTCGTCCATTATTCCCACCATGGTGAGGCTCAGCCAGACGTTTCTCATATCTAGGAGGTGGCATTCTCTGACGATCCTCCTCCCGACGTTTCTCTTTATCTTCTCCCCTTTGATCCTTAGATTCTCGTCGGGGAGGGTTTGTCGGATTCAGGGCAGCGATGGCGTCTTTCTCAGCTGCTGGGGCGACGTTGCTCCAGTTACGTGAAGTTTTGTGATGCTGTCCTGAAGATCCGGTTCTTGAATAGTTGTCTGCCCTGCGTTCGGGGTCATGATACTGCGCATGGGATCTTACGCCAGCCCATGCCGGATCTGTGCGACATTGGTCAGAATCCGAGACCAGTTTTTGACTTCCGGACAGGGCGACCTTTTGCTGCTCAAGTACCTTGTTGAGTAGCTTGATACCCAAATGGATCTCCTCTGGTCCTGGATTAGCCGATAGAATTTCTCGGGCTGCCACGGTATTTTGTACTGGTGTTGGGTATACCCAATCTCCGTTGCTATCTTCCGTGGCTTCCCCATCTCATCTCCAAAAAGGACGGCACGGACACGTGGGAATTGGTTGTCATCTATGTGACGCTTCTGTGTTTTCTGATGTAGACGAGACATGTACTCCTTGTTCGACATGCGTTTCTTCTCCACCTCGATGTTTTTGGCTTCATCGAGGAGTTGTTGACGACGCGCTTCTAGGGCTTGCGCCCTTTCATCTAGC
Source organism: Avena insularis (assembly GCA_023614405.1). Lineage (NCBI taxonomy): Eukaryota > Viridiplantae > Streptophyta > Magnoliopsida > Poales > Poaceae > Avena > Avena insularis. Next base: position 35,358,472 of record CM042694.1, read on the forward strand.
TCATCTACAGTAAGTTCTGCAGCTGTAGGGATAGGTGTGGTTAATGCGGCATCGATGAGTTTACGCGCACCATCAGTGATCACGTGTCCATCCACCGATGCTTATTTTTTCAGCTCGTCTGGGATAAGTGCTGTATCCGAGTCTTCCTCGTATTCCTCGGCAATCACCTCCTCTGTCAGAGGGTCTTTTGCTGGGGTCTTGTTTTTCTTGTTCTTCTTCTTTGCCTTCTTGGCAGCGCCGGTAGCAAAGACGGCTTTGGGTCCGTTTCCCGGAGTCAAGCTCTGATCGGTACTTTCGGACAATTGGACTTCGGGATTATATACGACGTCCATGTCATCCTGCGCTTTGGGAGAGCGTTCCCCGAATCCTTCATCCATGGCTTCTCCATCTTCTGTAGATTTGGAGTTATACTCCTCTTCATATTCCGCGGAGAACTTTCGGAAATCTGATGATGTCATCGACTCATCCGAGGATGCGGGTACGTCACCGTTTGTTCTGATTGCCTCCAGCACCGAGTCGATGTTTTCTCCAGCATCGGCAGAGCCGGATCCGGATCCCACGTATCCGACGAAGTGCGACGCATGCTTCCTGAGGTACCTGCGGCTTTCGCGATCAGCCATATCGAAACTTTTGATGGTCTCGAGGATTGCATCTGCGCTTTCGCCTTGCAGTATCATACGTCGTAGTATGTACCGTAGGAAAGGCTTGTCTGTTCCGGCATCATCAGAGCCGGAATCAGTGTCGTTGATATGCTCCTCCTGGATGTTGACTTCCACAGGTGGGTCGATCTGGGATCCGGCTCCTCCTGGGAGATCCACTCCAGATTCGACTTGGTCCGCTAGGTCTTCCTCAGGTTCAGGTTTCTCCACTATCTCCGCAAATGGTGCGGTCTGGGTGGGATTAGTGTTTTTTGAGATCCGGAACTCTGCCACCTCCACGGACAAAGGGGACCCAGAAAATTCTTCTGCCTCTATCATCACCGCTGGGGTGGGTTGGGCAGGTTCAGCTTAACCGATGTAAACATCGATCTCACCAAAAGACATGATTGTGTAGGCAGTCACGGCCTCCCTTGCCGGAATCCAAGTCTCATCGAGAATGATGAGAGGGACGTCGCTGGTGTAGAGGATGCGACCGACGACGATAGTCTCGTCAATTCCGATTCTTGCACATTTCGCTCGGAACGCAGATCCGAAGCTCACTTGCCCCACGGTGGGCGCCAACTGTCGTCGGATTGATGACAAGTACGCCATGAGGGGGTCCTCGAGGTGTGCGGAAGAGAGGGGTGTGAGACATACGGTATTCCGGGACGGTGAGCACACAAGTTTACCCAGGTTCGAATCTGCCGGCTTTGGACGGATCCTACTCCTACTAGCAATCCAGTAATACGGTAGAGCCGGAATATGGGTTACAAGGGTTTCGCCTGTGCGAGTTGAGGGTCTAAAGTATTGGGTTCCCTAAAGGCTCTCCTTAGGACGGCTTATATAGATATCCGGCCTAGGGTTTATAGGAGAGATCTATCCGGCTACGACTAAGAGTCGGTTACAGAGTACATCTTGAACTACAAGTAACAATATGGGCCTAAGTCGATAAGTCTTCTGGGCCTTCTCGTAGCCGGATTGGACTCCGTCTTTTCTCCCTGACTGGGCCACCCGTGAAGCAAAGCTCTAACCCGAAGTGGGCCACCCTGGTCAGTGAGGAACTGTGAGGATACCCGGAAAGTATATCCCCAACACCAGTAGTATCCGCACCAGCCACCAACTGACGGCAACAACTGAGCCTAGCAATAGCCTAATCTTGGGGGAGGTTTGAAAACCTCCAAACTTTGCATTCATATTTTTATTTCTTCTTTTGATTTATTTTTATTTCTTCAAATTTGCATGTTTATTTTCAGCTTTGCATGTCTAAATAGAAAATACAAAAAAATTAGTTGTAACTTTATTTGCAAGTTCATTTCTTTGTTTCTCTCGGAGATTGCTTAATTTCAGGTGACTTGGCAATAGGGAAACATAGAGGGAGTTCTACTCAAATACCAGAACTAAGCAAGCAAGAAGAGGTATCACATTCCTTTCATCATCCTTTCTGCAACCTTAAGTTGATCCTACAATTATTTATTCGCTTGCACTGAGAGTCACTCCCCACTTAGCTTATTATCCTATAAATTCTATTCCTTTGTTAGTGTCTCCTTTTTAGCTTTGAAACAATGAGGAATGAACTTGGTTAAAAATACTTCCTACATTTTTAAACATGAAAAAGCATCTAGAAGATGACTTGAATCCATGTTTAGCCCCAAGAATCTAATTTTAGAACTACTTCATCCCATTTGAGCTTAATATAAATAGATTTGATAGTACCCTTGATTGGAATTGTTTGATAAAATGGATGCTTCGAAGTAGTAGAGATTATGCCACTATATTTTCTAATAATTATCGTAAGATATTGCTTTACGTGTGTCATTACAACTCTATCGTGCTCCATGGGGAACTATTAACTCCGATGTCCAACAAACAATCTAAATGTGGGAAACCACTTGATTTCGGCTATTGAGTTATGAAAACGTCTGTAGCAGCAATGCTATGATGGGTAAAAAATTTAGTATCCTCGTGGTTTCACATTCCAAGTGAAGTTGTAGTACTCCTCTGGCCCATTATTTCTCAACAGTTATTTATTGGCATGGTCACGAGTGCACAACACAACCCCAATTAACATGATAAAAATAGTGGCATGATTTCTCTATGAAAGAGCTAAAGTTTTTGAAAGACAAAGGAAAAAGGTGCTTTGAGAGTCTTGAAATTTTGACATGGGAGTAGATGAGTTGTTCTTAAATTAGATATTTTGGTGCCAACTTGAGTACTCTCAATTGATTAAACAAACAAGAACAAAAGGTTATCATCTCTCAACAAAGAGAGACACCAAAATAATTTGTCTCACCTTCCTAGCTAAACTTTTGACACTTGCTTGGCCATATGATTTATTTGCTAACAAGATATACGTGGCTAGGAGGTGGTCTCAGTGCAATCTTGTGAATAATTGTATGATCATATTTAAGATTGCTGGGATTATGAAGAAAAGAATTTGACACCAATTCAAACTTGTGAGTTCTTTTATTTTCAGTCTAGAATCTCCGCTATTCTTCCTTATTTCCTTATCACTCGAGGGTGAGCAACATCTAAGGTTGGGGGAGTTGATAGTTGTGAGATTCGACACATTTTTGATGACTTTTATTAATGGTTTTCTCCTGGATTTGATTGTTTTCTAGCTTTACCTAACGCTAATACTTTAGTAGCAAAGAAAAGATGGTTTTTAATATGTGTTTTAGGTTCAGAATGTCAACAGAAGGTTTTAACTAGAGAAACACAATTTTTTGGAGAAAACAAGCAAGTCTCTCTTTGGAAGCACATAGAGGCTTTAACGAGCAACTATACAACAGGAATATTTTTCTGACCGTATAGTTCCCGCCGTATAGTTTTCGCCGCCTCTGTCTTGTCAAAAGGGATAACTTCCATGAAGGGACCAAGGTCAAAAACACAATGCAGCAGCCGCCATACCATCCAGAAGGGAGAAAGAAAAGATCCGGAGAAGAAGAAGAAGAAGTTCTTCATCTCGCTCCACAATCTTCAACCTCCTAGCCAATACACCCCTATAGCCACTACTTATACTTGAGAGAGAGAGGGAACTCCACCATGCAAGACTAGGGTTTGAGATTGTTCTTCCCATCTTGAATTGTGTTGGATATTTTTCTATTCTTATTGTGGATCAACATGGTAATACAAAGACGAATTCCCTTTATTTGATTATATTGATGATCCGTTCTTCTCTCATGTGTGAGTAATTCCCTTGGGCGTGGGAGATGTAGGGGATTGGTGAGATGTGATGTGCCTTCATATATTTTCCATTAGTTTGTGATTGATTCTAGTTACTATATTATGTGTGCTTGACTATCTGTGGGATGCCTAATGCTTGTTGTCCAATTAAGGGCCCAGACAACATGATGTTTTGTTCTACACAGATAAGATCTTGTTCGCTAGTGGACCGGTGACCCTCGGGTGACACAGGGATATCAATGGAAAACTAGTAGACTCGAGGATAATGAGGAACCATCGTGCTTATTGTATTAGTCCGATCCAAGGAGCTTAATCGCTAAGCGACCTGAAGGGTCTTAATCGTCTAGTGTCTGACCATGGTTTTGGAACAGGCTAGTAGGATTATTGAAGTTGGGATGAAATCTACCAAGAGAAGTTCCGGCTAAGATTATAATTGTTACATTTATTATTTGTCCACCTGGCACAGTCACTATCACAATGAACCGAATCTCCCGTGTCTTCTTTTTCCATCTACAAGAAACAACAAACAATCAAGTCATTCTTTACTTTTATGCTTTACATTTCTGAAGTTTACACTTTAGTTCTATTTAAATACATCTCATTTAATCAAAACCGAATTCCTTATTTCAACACTTGCAGTCAATTCACTCGAAGACCTATGACAACTTCGGGTGTGATAGAGACTTCACCCATAAACACTTACCTTTGGTCTCCCTGTGGGATCCACTTACCTTTGGTCTCCCTGTGGGATCGATATCTGAACTTCGAAACTAGCTACAAACGATCTGTGCACTTGCAGACATTAGTAATCGAACAAGAATGCGCTCTGCTAGTAAAATATCTGTATCTATGATATGATGAAAAATCCTGACGGACGCGTTGGGTATCCGATAAAATAGAGCTAGAATTCAGTATTCGATAAGACCTCAACGGCTCGAACTGAGTTACACCAGTTAAAATTCCGAGTTCAGGCCTAGGGACTTGAATTTGATGTAGTGTTTTTTCCCAAGAGAAATTAACTGATTCCCGATCCATTGGATGCATTAGGACTGTTGTACCAAATCCCTATAAAGCTAGAAAAATAAAAACATTTTATCTCAAATCATAAAGACCGAAAACATCTTTGAGACTCAACCAGAATCTACGATTTGGGTAGAGTCTCGGGGGTTACTGACATGGGTATGATTACTCGTGTGCTTATGTTTAGTTACCCTGGTTGTATAAAGGCTCATGGCCCATAAAGATTTAAGATGAAGGCCCAAGAAGCATCTGATGGAATCCCTAGTTGTAGTAGATAAGGAAATAAGTATCGACGTTGTATTGGTGTTGTAATCATAAATATGTAACATATCCGTATACGACTTTGGGACCTGGCCTATTATATATAGGCTAGGAGAAGCAAATGGAGACGTACCGAAAAACTCCCAAGCAATCTATAATAGCATTGTAAATCAATAATTAGGCGACTTTGACTCCCTTGTTTGCCTGATATCCGACGAAATCCCCAACGTTCTCTTTTCCACAAAACCCTAAGTTCATAACTATGGGCATTGCCGAGGTTACCCCTCGTCACATACACGCCCATGAATCCTAGCAGGTTCATGCAAATATTCTTCATCACATGCATCATGTTGATTGTAGAGCGGACCTCTAGAACTTTCCAATAGGGTAGCTCCCTAGATATAGATTTCTTCTTCCACATGGGTGTGTGTCCGTTAGCATCATTCATAACAGATTGACTGCCAGGGCTCTTTCCAAAGGTTAGTACTACATCCAAATCCTTGACCATACCAAATACATCATCACTAGTACGCCGGATAGGCTTATTCCGGTGATCTGTGTCACCATTGAAATGCTTGCCTTTCTTTCTCGCGAGATGCCTGGCAGAAGAAATCGACGATGCCTCGGGTACACATTCTCACTACATTCTCCAATAAATACTTTTAGTATCATCTAAAAAATGCATGCATGCATTGTATCCCTTGATTGACTATCCTGAAAGGTTACTAAGAGTAGGACAATCATTGATGGTTACGAACAACAAAGTTGGCCTTATGTACACATCAATGTTGTTGCCAGGTTGCTCCGGGCCTTGGATAAGCACTGGCATCATAATGAACTTACGCTTCATGCACAACCAAGGAGAAAGGTTGTAGATACATAGAGTCACATGCTAGGTGCTATGATTGTTGCTATGCTCCCCAAAAGGATTCATGCCATCTGTACTTAGACCAAAGCTTAAGTTCCTTGCGTCATCTTGAATGTTCGGGGTACTCTCTATCGATTTTTCTCCACTGCTTCCCATTAGAGGGGTGTCTCAACAATCTGTCTTTCTTGCGGTCTTCTTTGTGCCATCGCAACAACTTGACATGCTCTTTGTTTCTGAACAAACGTTTCAACTGTGGTATTATAGGAGCATACCACATCACCTTTGCAGGAACCCTCTTCCTGGGGTGCTCCTCGCCCTCAACATCACTAGGGTCATCTCGGCTGATCTTATACCGCAATGCACTGCATACCGGGCATGCATCCGAATTCTTGTACTCCTCACCATGGTATAGGATGAAGTCATTAATGCATGCATGTATCTTCTGCACCTCTAATCTTAGAGGGTAGACAACCTTCTTTGCCTCGTATGTACTAGCAGGCAATTTGTTATCCTTTGGAAGCTTCTTCTTCATTATTTTAAGTAGCTTGTCAAATCCCTTGTTAGATAAACCATTCTCTGTCTTCTATTGCAGCAATTGTAGTGTGGTACCGAGCTTTGCATTGCCATCTTCGCAATTTGGGTACAATAATTTTTTGTGATCCTCTAACATGAGCTGCAACTTCTTCTTCTCGTTTTCATTTTGCATTCTCTCTGTGCATCAAGAATGACCTTACAAAGATCATCATCAGTTTCATCTGATGCCTGTTCTTCAACTTCTTCTTGTTCATTGTCTTCCATTGCAGTACCACCGTATTCAAGGAACATTCGATAGTTGTCATTGTTCTCTTCTTCTTCGTTGTCTTCCATCATAACCCCTCTTTCTCCGTGCTTTGTCCAACGATTATAGCCAGACGTGAAATCGGACTGAATCATGTGGATGTGAATGATTCTTGTGGAAGAGTAATCCTTCTCATTCTGACAGACACGACACAGACACCACATAAAACCATTTCGCTTGTTTGCATCGGCCACATTGAGAAAAGAATGCATGTCTATAATGAACGCGTTAGACATTCGGGGAGCACCGTACATCCATGTCCAACTCATCTGCATTATATAAGTACATCAAATGCAATCACGATGCTAAAATTAGTACCGATCTAAAATTTCTACTCCATCTGTAAAAACTATGCACTCATTTAAAAAACCGTCCACTCCATCTTTAGTCCCGGTTGGTGGATCTTTAGTCCTAGTTGGAGACACCAACCGGGACTTAATGGGTTGCGGCAGGGTGGGACCGGCGTGAGCCCGTTTAGTCCCATATGGTGTCTCCAACCGGTACTTAAGATGGACCTTTTGTACCGGTTGGAGACGCCAACCGATACTAAACATTTAGATTTATTTAATCATGGGTGGCAGCACTATGTCATGGGTGAGTTTCGACACTACATTGTGACTGGTGGCACTAGGCCGTGAGTGTCGATACTAAAGATGGACCTTTAGTCCCAGATGGAGACACCAACCGGGACTAAACGTTTAGATTTAATTATTTAATTGTGGGTGGCGACACTATGTAATGGGTGAGTGTCGACACTATGCTATGAGTGGCGACACTATCCGGTGGGTGACGGCACTATGTCATGGGTGAGTGTCGACACTATGTTGTGGTGCGTAATCAATAAATAGGCATGATGCATCCTTGTGAAGTAATAAACTGCAAGATATGGTGCGAGAGGAACATCACTACAGCAGAGCTTCTCGAAGATGTCTTGGGATCCCGCCCTCAGACATATTCGAGGAGCTCGCTGATACCTTTGATCCAGATTCACGGATGTAGTATAATAACTTTTTCCCTAGAAGACCTAGGTTTAATCGAACCTCGGAAAGTACTGCTAAAAGGTAATAAGAAAGGACACGTCTACAAGACTTTGTTTGTTCGTTTTACCTTAGTTGATCGGATCAATCTAGTTTACTTTATAATGGGTTTGAATCAATGGATGGAGATATGCCAGGGTTGAAGATCCACCTGCAGCTGCACATCAAATGGGATGAAAGATAATAATAAGCATAGTCATGTATAGTGTTTGTATTGAGATAATCTTTTGTGGGCAACACATCCTAATATTCTAGGCCCCTGTGATGAAGTGGGCATAGCAATAGACTTTTAATCCAACCGATAACACACCGAAGCCACGGGTTGCAAACGATTATTAAGTGTAAATATAGATTAAATCTTTAAGTGGTGATATTGTTGTTGATGTTGAATGGGGTTCTAAGCAAATACCATACTTCCCTTTCTATCACTAAGTTTCCTATGAGATCGCCGCTAGCCAAGTATATCACCTCAAGGCTTTATCAATCTATGGGATCTTGGGTACCTACAAGTCCATAGATCGAGGCGAGAGGCGAAGAAACAAACGATACAAATCACGAAACCAAACAAAATACAGTTCTCCCATGATCTAGATGCACATAATTGTTGCGAGGTTTCTCTACAACCCGCAGCCTATCAAGAACTACTCACTCATAAAAAATAGATCGGAGATAGAAAACATCATGCAAATACTTAGATTGAAATCAAATATTCTTACAATGCTCGCCAAATCACAAGGAGATCTAAAAGTACAAAGCAATGGCTATGGCTAGTGGAGGGATGGATGGTGGAAGTGATGAACAATGCATGAACAATGGTGTGGATCTCCTTTGAGGGTGTTATGATGCAATCTGAGAATGGCGGCTCTCTGGCCGGCGGCGGGAGCCTGAAAATATATAGGCGTCTTCACCAAAGTTGTAGGGTCTGACGAGACAAAGCCGTCGCCACTTGGTACAGGCGGGCGGTACGGGCGGACCGCTCCAGTACCAGTGTTCGTTAAGTGTGATGACGGCCTGGATGGCTTCTCCAATTACTTGGCCGTGTGTACTTCCTCAAAATCCTTCATTATGACTCCTTATTTCGCCTTAAAAGCAGTGATTCCATGCATAACATAAATCAAAGAAGGGATTTGCATATCTTTGCAATTATTAGTCATTAGTGGCAAGGTTGAGAGTTTATTTGGCAATTGCTTGACCAAAAACAACGTTTAAACACAATGGAAGATGGCAAAAATCAGAGCCATCAACTTCCCCAAATCTCAAACCTTGATCGTCCTCGAGCAAGAAGAACCAAAAGAACTATAAGGAATTGAGCGTTTAAACTTGAAACAATGAGAATAAGAGTTCACTTATAGTAGGTAGTCGTATGTGCTCAACACTTCATTCATTTGTAAAGCTTATCAAAGTTAGAGATATGACAAGTCTATACAAGCTTCGGTAAGTCAAGATAATCAAAGTAAATTTTAATATAAGTATAAATAACTAGAAGTGTAGCAATCAATCCAATTCCTCTAATTAACTCTCAGCTTGCCAAGGAACACTAAGATGTTTAAATAGCATAATTGAGTAAGAGAGTTTCATGTCCCAAGTCGTATAACAATGAAGTGTCTTATTTACACCCACATCAATAGATCAAGTCAATCTAAAACACTTCTAATCCAATTATTGTCTTTCAAGAAAAAAATTTAAGTAGTAATGAGACCATGCCAAGGACTTGTTATGTGGATCCTCATAGATATCTTTTTTCTTTCTTTCTTTTCCATTTCATTTTTCAAGGATCGTTGTTTGTTTCTTTTTGCTGGTATTTGCACAACCTTTGAGAGTACCAATACTTTTGCCCATACATTGACACGGATGCCAATCATGTCATGAACTCATAGCCGAAATTTGGGGTTATACCATAGATCATTCAGAAGCTAGCGGAGTTGTTGGCATCCCAAAGGTGTGCGTCAGAGACATAGAACAAAGTTGTCTCGCATCTTTTTCTCTCCCTTTTTTTGAGCTAGAACCGCGGTTTGATCCACAAGGTTAGATTTGGAATGCGTCATAATTACCACTGGACTTTATTTCAATCAAACAATTCCTTTCATGAGTGTTATCGAGACTGTCAAAATATCTATGGGGTTAAGTATAATCAAGGGTATACTCTCAATACAATCATTCTTCAAACAAGTCATAAATTTCAGACTTTTTCTTGTTGTACTTGTTTGGCATTATTATTTCCAAGGAAAGACTTAGTTAACTAAAAGAACTAGAGCAAGAGCTTCAACGACTAATGATCATACTAATAAAAAGCCTTACTCTAACCATATTAAATTACTTCCCACTAGCATGCATCTTAGCAAATCAACCAACTAAGATAAACAATCCAAACTTCATAAGTGGGAGACATAGGACATACCTGTCATAAGTAACTTTCTGATCCTCTTCCTTATAGGGATGTGTTCCTTCAAAACTCAAACACGATTATTCTCGAAATGATATCAAATCAAAGAGGTAAAGCATGATTCCACGTTTACAAAAAAAGCATAAACGTAAAAATCCTTTTGTATTTTTGAGGATAGGGATTAAAAAATAGAAAAGATCTTGCGATCAAGAAAGGGCTAAAGAAGAACAAAAGAAAACAAATAAACTAAAACGAAAGCAAATTTAAAAAGCAAAACAAAAAACAAAGTGTTGGAATAGGCCAACACGAGTGTTTCAAAGCTCACAAGGAGCTGGAGTACAACCTCGTTATTACACAAATAAATTTGTTAGGGGAACACATCCCCAAGCTCAGGCTTTTGCAAGCCCCTTTGTTGTTTGTTGTGGTAGTGGTGGATAATCTCCCACGTTCCATTGGTTGCTCCAATCATGGAACTGGGTGGCGAGGCTTGCAGCGGCATCTCGAAGGTTGATGGAGAGGTTATTCATGGTCTGAATATTTCCTTTGAGTGCATAGATATCTTCATAGGTGGTGTAGTAGTTTGGTGGCTGCACATCATGTTCGGGTCCTTCTTGTTCTACTTCTTCATCTTCTCCTCCTCCCACGGGTATTTCTTATTGGGGTAGTGACGATGGGTTAACTCATCAATACCCATCGCAGATGGACTTAGGTTCACGGAAGTGGGGAGCGCTGGAGGCATCAATCGGCTAGCAAACAAGAACACCGGGACGCAAGGTTTACCCAGGTTCAGCCCTCGTAGAGGACCCTACTCCTGCTTGTCTGCTCTTGGAATTATTAAGGAGTCGAAAGTTACAGGGGGTGCGCAGATGCAATTTGGCGATGGTGTGGAAACTAGGGTTGTGGATTTTCCTCCTCGCTGCCCCTCCTAGCCTTTATATAGATAGGCTAGGTCTCGGGATAGCAGGCCGAGTCGGTTACAGGTTAGGGTTTTCCCTTTAAACTTCTATCCTGAGTTTGCCGAGTGCTGCAAGCAGTTGGTGTCTCCTGGGTCAACCGAATCTTAACTGGGCCTTAGCAACATCGTGGGCTTCTTCAAGACTAGACCATATATGTTGATCTTGAGTACCTATTAGGTATGCCCATGTCAGTATCCCCCGAGTGTCCGGTCGAATCGCAGATTCACGTGGAGACTTATGAAACCTTCGAGTGCAAGGTCGAGCATGTTTTTGAATGCTCTAATTTGTATCATAGTGAATGTTGATATATGTGCCTTATTCATCCAATGTGTCATGATCAGTTAACTTCCTTAGGGCAAAACAACACAATCTACTCAAACTCGAGTCCCTAGACTCAAATTCAGAAAAGTGCTGGTGTAATTCGACTCAGGCCATGGAGGTCTTATAGAGTCGAATCCCAGAGTATAAGTGTGAGCACTCGACGCGTCCGTCAAGGCTTATTTCATCGTACCTGCAGGCACAGATTATTTCTAGTAGAGCATGATAGGTGCGTTGTCAGGCCTTCTTCAGGTCCTACCTTCATGCTGCAAGCGCGGCATCCGAATTTTGTCATCACGGAGATGATTCGGGTAGCCCAGGAGAAGTAGTCTCTTTGCAGGAAAAATATGAGGCGGAATCGCCAATGTTTTCAAGTGTGGACGCAGTCAACACACAGTTATGCACAAGAAAAAATCATAGGGTGCACAGCCAGCGCTCCCTATGGGAGTAGCCCCTGAGTGCCTATTTGAGTCATAGACTCGAGTGGGGACTATAAGTATTTTGCTGCTGCTGTCGTCTTTTGCTTGTTTCAGTCGAATATGCTTTCAGCGCTCCCTATGGGACTAACCCTGAGTCCATAGTCGAATTGTTGATTCGAGTGAAGGGTTTTGAGAGGAAATACAGTATTTATAATTCTTGGAAGTATATAAAGTTCATCGGGTGCATGGCCAGCGCTCCTGTTAGGAGTAGCCTCTGAGTGCTTGGTCGAGTCGAAGACTCCAGTAAGGCCTAGAGTAGTCAGAAGATGCTCCTGCTGGAGTTAAATGTCATCAGTGCTGATGATGAGATGATCTCAGTTGCCCGCGTGAGCGGTTTTGTCGGGACGTGACGAAAAGTGGGGCCCCATTTTTGACTTGGATTTGACCAGGCGTGCGTAATTTTCAATTTTAACTGCGTCTCCTCGATTCTCGCGTGTAATGGGAGGAGTGGAGTAATGGTCTGCTCTTTACTCTGCCACGTGTCTATATCGATTTGCGCCACACATCCGGTTGGTGTACTACTGGTTGTTGGATTGCATCTGTGATGATGCTATGCGGCACCCTTGGAACTCATTCCTAGGTTTGCTGATGTTGATTCCTAGGTTTTCGCAGAGACCCTGGAACTCATTCAAAGTGAAGTTTGTCCCATTACCCATGATGATGCTATGCGGCACCCCGAACCAGAAGACGATGGACTCGTAGAATTTAACGACGTTGGATCCTGATTGGTTTGTCACCAGCATGGCCTCAATCCACTTGGTGAATTTGTCGACCATGACGAGGAGTTAGACGTATCCTCTAGGTGAAGATTTGTGTAGCTTGCCAACCATATCGAGTCCCCATTGCGCGAAGGGCCAGGCCACAAGTATTGGCCTGAGTTCCATGCCAGGTGCATGCGCTTTGTCCACGAATCGTTGGCAAGCGTTGCATCGCTAGATGATGTTCTTAGTGTTGCGCATTCCCATTGGCCAGTAGAATCCAGCTCGTAGAGCTTTGGTGACGAGGGAGCGACTTCTGATGTAATGGCGGGAAATGCCTTCGTGTATCTCGAGGAGGATGGCTCTTCTGTATCCATTGGAGACACATCGTTGAAGGATTCGAGTGATGTTGTGTGTGTATAGCTCGCTGTTGATAAGGGCGAAAGCCTTGGATCATCGCGCTATATGATGCGCGTCTATTGGGTCATCTGGCATCCTTTTGCTGAGCAAGTATGTGATGTATGGTTGTGTCCAGGATGGCTCGATCATCATGACCTCCATGCGACCTTTGAGTCCCATATCTTGATCCATGTCCTCGAGTGCATTCGGCTCATCGGGTGGCGTAGGCCCCGAGTCTTTTGACGTGCTGGATTTCTACTCTGGAGCCTTTGGCTTGATGGAGCATTCATAGATTCGCTCTAGAAATACCCCAAGTGGCACCGGGGCACAAGTGGAGCCAATGTTGGCGAGTATATCCGCCTCCTCGTTTCTATCGCGGCTGACATGCCATAGTTCGCGGCCATCGAGTCCCCTTCGAGTGCGTTGTAGAGGTCATGGTAGGCAATCATGTTGTCTCTTAGAACATCACATTGGTTCATGGTTTCATTCACCACCAGTTTAGAGTCGTCATAGATGATGAGTCGCTTTGCGCCACAGGCTTTGGCCATCCTCATCCCATGGAGTAGGGATTCATATTCATCTTCATTGTTGGAGGTGGTGAATTGCATTCGTGGAACATACCTCATCTTGTTGCCTTGTGGCGATGTTAGGATGATGCCCGTGCCAGCTTATTCTTTATGTTTGGATCCGTCAAAGTCCATTGTCCATAAATAGGACATATCTGGCTTGTTGGGGAGCTTGTTCTCCATCCAGTGGACAAGGAAGTCTGGGAGTACCTGTAACTTGATCGCATCTTGCTTCTCGTATGTGATGTCTCGTGGAGACAGTTCTATCCCCCAAAGCATGACTCGTCCAGTGGCGTCGGGGTTTTTGAGGATGTGCCCTAGTGGGGCATCATTCACAACAATGATCAGGTGTTCCTGGAAGTAATGGCGCAGTTGCCTGGCTGTCATGAAGACGTCGCATGCCAGCTTCTGATAATGCGGGTACTGCTCTTTTGTCGGTGTGAGCACCTCGCTAAGGTAGTAGACTGGGTGTTGTACCCCGTGGACTTTATTTTCTTTGACTCATTCCACTACGAGCACAGTGCTAACCACCTGGTTGGTGGCGGAACAACGGCTCCTTTTCTTGAGGTGTTACTAGTTCTGGCGAAGTGGATAGTAGACACTTGAGGTCTTCGAATGCTTCTTGTGCTTCGTCTATCCACTCGAATTTGTCAGACTTGCGGAGGAGTTGGTAGAAGGGCAGCGCCTTTTTGCCCATTCGACTGATGAATCGACTGAGCGCCGTGATTCGTCCAGCTAGCTGCTGGACGCTTTTTACATTGTTCAGCTTCTCCATGGCCAGTATGGCATTTATTTTCTTTGGGTTAGCCTCGATCCCCCTCGCGGGGATGAGGTACCCAAGCAATTGCCTAGATGGTATGCCCAAGGCGCATTTGTCCGGATTTAGTTTGATCCGGTAGTGATCGAGGTTATCAAAGGTCTCGAGGAGATCTTTGAGTAACGAGGCTTCCTCCTTAGTTTTTACGACGATGTCATCGACATAGACTTGAATATTATGACCAAGATGGTTCTTGAGGCAGGCCTGCATACACCGCTGGTAGGTGGCCCCTGCATTTTTTAGCCCGAAGGGCATCGTTGTGTAGCAGAAGACGCCAAAGGGTGTGATGAACGCTGTTTTCTCCTGGTATTCCTCCTTCATTCGAATCTGATGACAGCCTAAGTAGGCGTCAAGGAAGCAGAGGCACTCGCATCCCGCGGTGGAGTCGATGATCTGGTCAATCCGCGGAAATGGGAAGTTATCCTTTGGGCAATGTTTGTTCAAGGAGGTGAAGTCTGTTGACTCCTTGATCTCACGTATGAAGTTAGCGTCGAGGAGTCTGTTGACTTCCATACCGACTGCCTTTGCCCTTGGCTCAGATAGTCGACGTATTGTTTGTTTCGCTAGTCTTTCTTTAGGATTCACATTGAGTGAGTGCTCGGAGAATTCCCTGGGAACTCTTGGCATGTCCGGTGGACACTAGGCAAAGATTTCCTAGCGCTCACGGAGGAATTCGACGAGGACGAGTTCCTATGCAGGACTCAAGTTGTTGGCGATGAGGGCCGTCTTGGTCGGGTCCGTTGGGTGGACCTGGACCGCCTTGGTGTGGATCAATGTGTCGAAGGATTGGTCGGGAGAGCTTGGCTTACTCAGAGGAGGTAGACTGTTGTCTGTCGACTCCTTCAACCTCGCCAATTCCTCCTGGATGCCGAAAGACTGGGAGATTCTGTTGAATTCCCTGTCGCAGCTGTCGGACCTCTTGAAGCTTCTATTAACTATGATAATGCCGTTGGGGCCCAGCATCTTCATCTACAGGTAGGTGTAGTGTGGCACTGCCATGAACCTCGTGAACGTGACACACCCGAGGATGTAGTGATATTGTGAGGGCCAGTCGACAACATCGAATTCAATGCGCTCTCGCCAGAAGTTTGTCGGTGTTCCAAAGATGACATCCAAGCTGACCTTGCCTAGGGGGTATACGCCCTTCCCGGGGATAATGACTTGGAATATTGTGTCTGAAGTTTCCAGGCATGACAGGGGATTCACATGGCGCACAAGGTGCTTGCGAACATGAGGTTGATGTCGCTGCCACCGTCCATGAAGACGCGACTCATCTCGAGGCCTCCAATTTGTGCCTCGAACACCAGGGGACAATGACCTGGGCGGGGTACTTGGCGCGGATGATCGTGCTTGTGGAAGGTATTACAGGACTCGCTCCCACTGAGGTACTCAGTGGTGGAGGGTGGAGAGTTCGTCTCCAGATTGACCTGGTGAGTGATTGATTTTCGCACCTGATTTGATGGGCGTGCATTTTGGATCATCCCCATGTTTCCCAGTGCTCGCGGGTATGGCTTGCCTCCGTGGTTTTGGATAGGCGCAACTGCAGGTGGTGGTGGCCCAGGTGGCGGTGGTGGTGCTCCATGAGCCACATCGCCCAGGGCAGCTCCATAACCCTGGTTTATCGTGTCGCATTTCATCTGGGCCAGACCTTCGTGGAGCTCGAGGAACCCGCGGTAGTCCTTTAGAAGGTGGCTAGATTTTTTATTGTCATCGTGCTTGTCGATGTAGAAGTGTATGTTGCACGGTCATGGATACATGTGCCACGTGCCTCATCATGAGTGCGGCAATGCCACACTTGCGTGGTTTTCCCGCTGTCGCGGTATCCACCACTGCGACATCTGCTGTTGCGGTTGTTGTCATTGCGTTTGTCGGCATAGCCAGTCGCGACCATGTCGACTTCCTCACGGTCCTCGTAACCGTGCATCCTTCGTTTTCCTCAACGATCGCGTCTGCAATCGAGGTCATCATCATTATCTGAGTGGACATGGTTTTTCACCGAGTCCTCTCCATCGGCCCACCTGTTTGTGATTTCCATCAGGTGGTCAATTTTCTTGGGCTTTGAGCGGCCCAGCTCCTCTCTGAGCTATCTGTGGCTTACGCCGCCAGTGAACGCATCGATTGCGCGGTCCTCAGAGATGTCTTCTGTAGAGTTTTTGATGATGGACCATCTCTGGATGTATGAGCGCAGCGACTCACCAGTCTTCTGGTAGCAGCCTCTTAATTCTTCGATTGATGCGAGCCTTTTTTAAGTGCCCTTGAAGTTTCGCACGAAGCTGTAGACCAGCTCATCCCAGCTATGAATCAATCCGCGCGAGAGGTTATTGAGCCACGCACGGGCGACACCTTGCAGCTGTAGCTGGAGGCATTGCATGGACGTGCTCATGGTTCCACCGTGTAGCCTGACAGAGGAAATATGATCCTCCAGCTAGATCTTCTGGTCTTGGAGGCCGTCGAATTTTGGGTTCTTCGATGGGATCTTGAACCCTTTTGGCATTCGCTTTTGTCGAATGGCTCTGATGAAGCAGTTGGCTCCATAGAGCTCTATCCCGTCGTGTTCCGAGTCAGTTGAACGAGCACACCTCGCGTGCATCTTATCGACCTTGCGCTGCGTGATGTCATCGCGCGCGTCGTAGTCGTAGTCGTGTCGCCGTGAGCGGCGTCACCATGACAGATCATGGCTGACATCACTAGAGGAGGAGGAAGAGTAGTGCTTAGCCAGAGCCTTGCTTTTATTTGGCTACGACACTGGATCCTTTGTGAGAGCCTCCTCGACTAGTCCCAAGCCAGCGATCGTAGATCGATGCATGGCAGACCGTGGGTCCCCAGCTGGCGGCTGGTTGTTGAGCAGGTACATAGTGGCTATCGTCACTGCTGCTTGTGGTGTTTTAGGAAGCACATTGCCCCGTGTTTCCACTGTCATGGATGAGAAGTCAAGGACTCAAGTGGCATCCGCTCGCTCCTTCTCGGTGAGGTGAGCGAGTCGAGAACGTATTCTGGCAGCCGTATGATCGTTGCCTTTAGAGGAGGATCCTCTGATGGAGGAGAGCTGAGCTCGACGGAGGCTCGACTCGTTCGCTGCCCTCCTGCGCTGGTCAAGCTGGGCGATTACTTGTTGCTGGCGCTTGAATTCCTCCTTGAGTAGACAATGATAACCCATCAGCATGTCTTGCGATGAGTTGGGAGTAGGGGGTTGCCCCGTAGAGCTTCCCTGCAGCAAGCCCACTCAGTGTCGTTGAGCTTTATCAGCACGCGCTTCGGGTTTGCTCATTCGCTGAGAGATTTGGCTGATCTTATAGGGTGGGCCCTTCGGTCCCATTATTGGTGGAACTATCGTTTGCGATTGGGATCTCGCCGCCAGTGCCGGTGTTGTCTTCAGTGCCACCATTGCCACCTGTGTTGATGACGACGCACATGTAATTGCTGGGGAAGCTGTTGCTCCCACGACTTTCAGATCCAGAGCCCTAGGCTCCATCTTCTATTACCAAATCGCCTATATCGGACTCACAACTGCTGTCGTTGTCCGTATTCCCGACTGATGTCGAGGCGTTGAGTTTGCTCAGGGTGCCGATCACGGTGGAAACCATGATGCTGGAGCAATCGCAGGAACCCTCGGCTGGTTAGGGAGGCAAAGTGTGCCTAGCCGACCAACTTGGAAGCGCAAGCTCATGATCGCCAGGCCGATTCCATCGCCCACGGACTCGAAATCCGGGCGAGTGGCCGGCATGTGGACAGTGAAGTCGAAAGCACCGAAGAGGAGGCGAGTCTCCGCTGCTACGGAGTCGTACATTTCGGTTGATGGGGTCGAGGAAACCGCAACATCAGCACTCCTGATTCCCACAGACGATGCTAATTGACGAGGGGTTAACTCATCAATGCCCATCGCAGATGGACTTAGGTTCGAGGAAGTGGGGAGCGCTGGTGGCATCAATAGGCTAGCAAACAAGCACATAGGGACGCAAGGTTTACCCAGGTTCAGGTCTCGTAGAGGACCCTACTCCTGTTTGTCTGCTCTTGGAATTATCGAGGAGTCGAAAGTTACAGGGGGTGCGCAGATGCAATTTGGCGATGGTGTGGAAACTAGGGTTGTGGATTGTCCTCCTCGCCGCGCCCTCCTAGCCTTTATATAGATAGTCTAGGTCTCGGGATAGCAGGCCGAGTCGGTTACAGGTTAGGGTTTTCCCTTTAAACGGCTATCTTAAGTTTGTCGTGTGCAGCAAGCAATCGAAGTCTCCCAGGTTACCCGAATCTTCATTAGGCCTTAGCAACGTCGCGGGCTTCTTCAATGCTGGACAGTGTATACAAAGATCGAGTACCTATAAGGTATTCCCATGTCAGGTACATGATGACCCACAAGTATAGGGGGTGTATCGTAGTATTTTCGAGGGATGTGAAACCCAATTAATTAATTCGACACAAGGGGATCCAAAGAATATTTATAAGTCTAAATGACTGAGTTGTCAATTCAGCTGCACCTGGAAACAATCTTGCTCACAGCAGTTTATCAGTAGCAACAGTTGCATTAAGCATAACAAGTTGCAACAAAGTCAAAAAGCACTAATAATAGATACTAGGCACCATGCCCTAACAATCTGATGCCATTACATGATCGATCTCATCCAATCCCTACCATCCCCATAGCCTACAACGGGGGATTACTCACTCATAGATGGGGGAAACATGGATGGTCGATGGAGAAGCAATGGTGATGATGATGGAGATGATCTCCTCCAATTCCCCATCCCGGTAGAGTGCCAGAACAAAGTTTCTGGTTCTGAATCACGGAATCTGGTGGTGGCAGCGCAGCGGAACTCTTTCTGGAAAAACGTCGAACCCCCTTTTGTTTTTAGGTTAAGAGGCAACTTATAGGTGAAGAGGGAGGCCGAGGGGGTGACCGAGATGGCCACACCACCCCCAGGCACGGCCTAGCCTAGCCCGCGCGGCCAGGTGGTGTGGGCCCCTTGTGGCTCTCCTCCGTCTCGTCTTCTGGATCCGTGAATCTTCAGGTGAAATAGGATTTTTGGCATATTTTCCGAGATTTTGCCTGATAGTTGATTTTCTAAACAAAACTAGACACCAAGGTAATTCTGCTGAAAACAGCGTCAGTCCGTGTTAGTTGCATCCAAATCACACAAGTTTAGAGGAGAAACAATAGCAAAAGTGTTCGGGAAAGTAGATACATTATCGACGTATCAACTCCCCCCAAGCTTAGCTTATTTCTTGGCCTCAAGCAATTCAGTTGAAAACTAAGTGCGATAAAAGAAACTTTCACGAACACATTTGATTCATAAGATGTATATATTCTCAGCATGTGATCAAATACTTAGGCAATTCACAATTAAGAGTATGCAACTAAGTTTACTTAATAGCCATTGCAAGCTATGAAGAGATTCCAACTAAAAACATATTAAGTAGCATGTAACATAAACATAAGCAACATTGCAATGCTCATAAAAAGGTATGATAGAGTGGTATCTCTCTTGCCTTTGATTGTAGAGAAAACATGAATGCCAAGGCACCTTTGAAGTCCAAGTGAAGACTAGAAGTAAAGATGTCAAAGATACATGCATCAAAGTCATGACACAATTAATCAAGTTTTGAGACAAGCATATTACACTAAGAATGACAACTATGCTCTCAAGAAAGTGCTCAAAGAATATGTGGTGACTCAACAAGGAAATGAAAAGGTTTTGAAAAGTTTGAAAGGCTTCCAAATGCTGAAAGTATGGTACTCATTAGCTTTGAGCTCTCATTGCCCCTATCATAGGCATCTTTAAATGGTTAAGGTGAAAGTGAGGTCCAATCTGAGTTATATGCTTGACATACCATAAACTGGAAATCTCATGTCCCTTGAGTACGAGGGCCACTCCTCATGCTACTCAACTTTAGTTGCCGGTAAGTTCTTGTCATAGTAAATACATGCGTATCATAGAGAACCGCCAACGGGGTACCCCTTGCCCGATGATACGGAAGAATCCCCATATCAAAATGACAAGACAAGCAGACAACGAGCATCTCAGCAATCTTCTTATTTACCATGGGAAAATGGTGCTTTTTTCTCTCTTTCCTCTTTTCTCATATCTCTTTTTTTCTTTTTCTCTTTTTCTCAATATCTCTTTTTTTATAAGAAAGAATGCTTCATAGACAGCTCATTATGGTTACGCTGCAGGTTTCCACCATGATTAGGCATGGATTAGACCGGCGGCCCAGGCGTTTCTCTAACACACATACATAACTCCATGGACTTACAAGCTCCCCTTTTATTTCACACCGACGACATCTGTAAACTAAAGAGCATGATATCAACTGGGTATATATTTAAAGGTGTTGAAACATTCCCCATGACAACACGGTTCTGCTAATCCCCAGCCTATAATTTGCAAGCATATAACGTTCATGGACAGTCACAATGGTTCAGGTTTATTAAGTGCAAGAAATAAAGTGTGCCATCAAGTTCGTGAGAGCTTTACTAACTAACTTTCTCATAACAAGCAAACATTTTATTCGGAAGAAAACAAGGCATATTGAATATGCACGGAAATAGCAAATGATGCTAATAGGTAGGTATGGTGGACACTTTTGGCAATATTGGTTTTGGGGAGTTGGAAACACGAGTAGAGCTCATACTCAGTGCAAGTGAAGGCTAGCAATAGTAAGGGAGCGACAAACGAGAGAGCAATAACTGTCATAATCATGCTTGCAACAAAACAGGACTAATCATGGCATGAAAGTGATTCAAGACCCCTGAGGCAAAATAATTCATCGAGGCTTAACTGATTATTGTTTCAGTCATATGCATGAATGAGCATGTGCCAAGTCAATTCAAGTGAAACATCCAAAGGAGGATACCCACAGTGTCATACCAAGTTATGAATAGAGCAATGCAAGCAAACATTCATATGACATGCTACAAACTATTAGCAAGCTGGAGCTAATAATAAGAAAGCAAGATCTACTAAGCATCCATAAATAACATACGCCCTACATGAACAGACTAAGCATGCCCACAATGATTAGTATATGTACAAAAATGAAAACAAATAGAGTTCGTTACCAGCCTCCTACCACACCTCAAGTTGTCATTAATCCTCATTATTGCCCTTCACTTGTGTGGCTTGAATAATAACATGAAACCAAATTCCACTGAGGACTACGGAACCCTGCAACAAACTTCTCAAAACCAAAGAAGAACAACAAACGTTTTTGGGTTTTCGATTTTTAAAGGCAAGAACCAAAAAGGAAGAACAAGCAAAGTGAAATCTTTTTGGGTTTTTCAAATAGTTCAAACAAAGCAAAAAGGAAGAAGCAAACCAACGCAAAAAGAAAAAGAAGCAAACAAAGAGAAATAAAGAAAATATTTTTGGTCTTTTTGTGTTTTGGAAAGCAAAAGCAAAGAAAGAACAAAAACTAAAAAGAGAACTAAACATGGATATACAAAGTACCGACTAGACATGATATGTAGATGAGTGTCATGTCGGTGTACCTCCCCCCAAGCTTAGGCTTTTGGCCTAAGTGGGTATCAATCCCCAGCTGGCCAAGATGGAGCGCCTCCGTAGTACAGCGAGAAGGTACCCTCGTCCTGATACGAGCTCGAGGACGCCCCACCGTAGTCCGCAGAGTAGTCGTAAGAAGGAACATCCTCCTGGTGCTGCCTGTGGAAACCAAGCAAGCGGAGCTGCTCGTCCACCTCCTCCTTGGAACGCGACCACGGCCTCCTGTGAATACTGAACAAAGTAGATTGTGGCAAAAGAATTTCCCTC
Organism: Avena insularis; assembly: GCA_023614405.1. NCBI lineage: Eukaryota > Viridiplantae > Streptophyta > Magnoliopsida > Poales > Poaceae > Avena > Avena insularis. Next base: position 35,380,690 of record CM042694.1, read on the forward strand.
TCGTCTCCGTCAGTAAACAACATCCTGTATACTAAATTGTCCGTATCAGAGTTAGCAGTGACGAAGTGATGTGTTTTCATAGAAGCAAGATCAAGCCTTTGTGGTACCAATACAGTGTCATTAGGATCCACAGAAAGTTCTAATGCAACAACCATATGCGAGGCAATAATGCCCCCATAAATAGATCCCCTAGCAGCTAGGCGGCAAGCAACAAGAGAGCCAAGATTGTACTTGGTATCATTATTAAGTGCAGCAGCGAGGAAGGCTAAATGATAATTAGAGATATTACTAGTGTTCTCCCTACCAAGAATGCTAGTGGCAAGATAATAAGCAAAATATCTAAGAGCTGGGAGTTGAATATTCCTTATCTTCCCGCGCTGGGCAACGCGGTCATCATCATTTGTAACACTTCGATAGAGCTCCAGCAAATCAGTGGGTCGACCTTGGATCTTCTTCACTGTCCCCGTTGTGCCTATACCTATAATGCTGCAAAATCTTTCCAATGACATGGTAATAGGCTGATTATAAATTCTGAAAGAAACAGTTGACTGATAAGGGGTGTTAGTGAAAATGAAACTCTCAACGAAAGTTTTGGTGAGAATGGCATATTGCTCACTCTCATCTTCCATGTACGTGGTTAGGCCAATCCTCTGAACCAGTAGTAAGAAATCATTGAGGATCCCTGCAGCTTGCAAAAAGGTAAAACAAGGGAAGGTAGATGGGTGAGCATCCCCCTCATATCCTTCATTGCCAAAGGGTGGTGCAATAAGATCTTCATTGTATGAAGGCCTAAACTGAGAGGCTGATCTTGAAGGCCTTGATCTCCTAGGTGTGTCCGTCTCAAATATTTCTCCAAATGTGTGGTTGTTCATCTTTGATATTCTGAAATTTAAACATCCATTATACAAGTGATTGCAAAGTGATTACATAATGAAGGGAACTACTCATAGGGACTTCCAAGAGGCCTAAACATGCCTCAAAACAATATCTCTAAGCAATGAACAAGCTTACAAGCTCTCATAACATGTCACCTACAGCAGCAAAATACTCAAGATATAAACCACTAAACACAAATCTACTTGGACAAGCGGAGGAGTCACATACCGGAGAAGAAATGCTCCAAATTTCAGCACCAAAGATGGGCTGAGCAAGGAGATCGAAAAATCGTGGACAAGAACAGCAACAACACGATTTCGAGCAACGAGCTAGTGTTTTCTCGGGAGAGAGAAGGCAGAGAGAAGTGAGAGAGTGAATGGGGGCCAGGGGTGGCCCACACCATGGCCAGGCGCGCCCTTGGGCTGGCCGCGCCACCAGGTGGTGTGCCTGCCTGGTGGGGCCCCCTGGTACTCTCCAGGCACTTCTCTGCCCCTTTTTTCACGTAAAATTTTAATATGAATTTTCTGGAATTTTTCGAGACACTTAATTTTTGAGCAATTTTCAGGTATTGATGAAAGATGTTTTTGGAATGATGCAATGATAAAACAAAACTAAAACTTTAGACGTTCTAAGACACTCTAATATGCAAGTAACTAGCAAAATAAAAGTAAACTAAACGAAAGCAAAAACTAAATGGAAAAACTAAAAGTAAGCGGAGATAATCATGGTGAAAACATTGTTTTGTTCATTAAAATCCCTTTGTTAACAAGGTTGATCAGGTCTTGTTACCAAAGAAATTTTATATGAAACAAAACTTTGTATTCCACTAATGATTATGTTACCTCAACCTTGATAGCAATGGTCCCAATCATAATAGTTTCATATTTTTCTCGTGGTATGGGACAATATATTTCTCCAACTTGGATGCCCTCAACATGTTCAATTGAATTTAAACCATAAGTCCTATAAATCTTCATGGGGAAATAGACAGTATGCTCCTTGTCATTAACATTAAAAGTCACCTTTCCTTGATTACAATTAATAACAGCTCCTGTAGTATTAAGAAAAGGTCTCCAAAGAATAATAGACATATTTTCATCTTCAGGCATTTCAAGCACAACAAAATCAGTTAATATCAAGCAATTATGAGCCACTTGAACAGGTACATCCTCACATGTACCAACAGGAATGGTAGTAGATTTATCAGCCATTTGCAAAGATATATCAGTTGGTATTAGTTTTTCTAGTTGAAGTCTCTTATAGAGAGAAAAAGGAATAACACTAACTCCTACTCCCAAATAACACAAAGTAGTTCTAACATAACTATTTTTAATAGAGCAAGGAATAGTTGGAATCCCTAGGTCTCCAAGTTTCTTTGGAACCTTACCATTAAAAAAATAATTAGCAAGCAAAGTAGAAATCTCTTCATTAGGGATCTTCCTTTTATTAGAGACAATATCCTTCATATTCTTTGAATAAGGAGGCAATTTAATAGCATCAATAAAAGGAATTTGCAAAAATAAAGGTTTCATCCACTCACAAAACTTGTTATAGTGTTCATCTTCTTTGACTTGTGTTTCTTATTAGGGAAAGGCATAGGTTTTTGGACCCAAGGCTCTCTTTCACTACCATTTTTCTTAGCAACAAAATCTTCTTTAGTGTATTTAGTATTCTTAGTGTGCCTTTCAGGTTCTTATTCAACTTTTTCTTTATCAAGGGCATCATTTTGTTCATTAACACTTTTAGTTTCAGCATCAGAGACAGATATACTATTAGGATCTTTAGAAGGTTCAGAAGGTTCTACAATAGTTTTATTCTTTTTCCTTTTCTTAGGAGAAGTACCACTATTTTCAGTTTGTTGAGAATCCTACTCAATTCTTTTAGGATGCCCCTCAGGATATAGAGGATCTTGGGTAGCAGCACCACTTCTAGTTCTAATTTCATAAGCATGTTTTTCTTTAGCAGCATTAACTAGCAAGTATTTTTGTACTTTAATAAGCTGATCAATTTGAGTTTGAACCATTTGAAAATGTTTAACAAGCATTTTAACATCATTAGAGGTTCTTTCCACAATATCCTTCAACTCAACAATAGCTCTAGAGTTTTCCATAGATGAGTTTGCACCCTTTTATTAAAATTATCTTGCTTAACAATAAAAATATCAAATTCTTCTAAGCATTGATCAGGAGGTTTAGAGTAAGGGATATCACCTTCACCAAAATGTTGGAGAGAGTGTACCTCAATAGTGGATGAGTGGGATATTGGCTTACATAATTCTTCTATAGGAGGTAAATTCTTGATGTCTGCAACTTTAATTCCCTTCTCCTTAAGACATTTCTTAGCTTCCTTCATCACTTCATCATTTAGTTCAATAACTCCCCTCTTCTTAGATGTTGGTATAGACGCAGGAATAGTTGGTTCAGGTATAGTTTCCTCAGGTATAGTTGGTTCAGGAGGAGTCCAGTTTTCATAATTCTTGCTTATTTTAGCCATTAATTCCCTAGCTTCCTTGGGAGTCCTATTCCTGAAAACACAATCAACACAACTATCCAGGTATGTCCTAGATTCTTCAGTTGGTCCATTATAAAATATATCAAGTAGCTCATTCTTAGGTAATGGACATTCAGCCTATGCATGAACCAAGGCACAAAACCTTTCCCATGATTCAGGCAATATCTCTTTTTCTCCCTGTTTAAAATCAAAAAGTTCCTGCAAAATAGCATGTCTAGCACTAGGAGGAAAATATTTCTGAAGGAAAGTACTAATCAAGTAATTAGGGTTATCAATAGATCCAGGAGGTAAATTATTAAACCAAGTTTTAGCTTCTCCTTTCAGCGAAAAAGGGAAAATTTTAGCAACAAAGTAGGTGCGCATTTTAATATCATCAGAAAAAAGGCCACTCATGGTAGAAAGCTTAGTCATATGTGCTACAGCACTTTCATTCTTAGTCCCACAAAAAGGTTCTTTCTCAACAATAGTAATGTAAGATAGATCAAGAGAGAAATCATAATCCTTATCTTTAATGTTTATGGGAGATGCAGGAAACTTAGCATTAGGAGACAATTTGGATTTTATAGTACGCCTCTCAGGGAGACTTTTAATAGCACTCCTATCATGGGTGTTTTGACATTCTTTAATAAATTCATCATTCATCTCTATATAACCGTCTTCAATATCATAGCTCTCTCTAGACTCAGGTGAACTGACAGGTGTAGTAGTGTCTTCATTAGGAGTTTCAGTATTTCCGGCTATAGTTCTAGCAATCATAGCATCTAGGAAAGTACCTAATGAACCACTTTTATCAAGCACAGTAGAAGCAGCATCATAAGTATTAGAAGTTTCTGATTTAGCAGTAGTAGTAGTATGTGTATCATGTGTATGTGGTGGTGTAAGGAACTTACTCATAACAGACGGTGAATCAAGAGCAACAGAGGTGTTCAGAACCGTACCTCTTCTTGTAGTGGATGGTAAAATAGGGACCTTGCCATCACGAGATTTACCCATGATGAATAGAGGGCAGCGAACAATAGTGATTCCAAGTGAACTTAATAAATAGAACTATGCTCCCCGGCAATGGCGCCAAAAAATAGTCTTGATGACCCACAAGTATAGGGGGTGTATCGCAATATTTTCGAGGGAAGTGAAACCCAATTTATTGATTCGACACAAGGGGAGCCAAGGAATATTTATAAGCCTTAACAACTGAGTTATCAATTCACCTACACCTGGAAACAATCTTGCTCACAGCAGTTTATCAGTAGCAACAATTTTGTAGTAGCAATAGTAAAGTAATAGCAGTAGTAAAAGTAAAGACAGTAGTAACAATTGCAGTAAACAGTAGGATGAAAGAGTGGTAGGCATAGGGATGGATGGACGGGCGTTGCATGGACAAGAAAATTCATATAGCAATCAAAACATAGGGCATTTGCAGATAAATAAGATAAAGCATCCAAGTACTAGATAATCATAGGCATGTGTTCCATATATAGTCATTAGTGCTCGCAATGAGAACTTGCACAACATCTTTTGTCCTGCCAGCCCGTTTGCAGTGGGGCCTCAAGGGAACTACTGGCAATTAAGGTGCTCCTTCTAATAGAGCACCGGAGAGAAGCATTAAAACTCCATGAACACATGTGATCCTCACATCAAAGCCATTCCCTCTGGTTATCCCAATTGATGTCACTTCGGTGCCTTTGGTTCCAGACAACAACGTGTGTATACAACTTGTAGGTAAGACCATAAATAATACTATCATAATGAATCAATAACACGTTCAGATCTGGAATCATGGCACTTGGGCCCTAGTGACAAGCATTAAGCATAACAAGTTGCAACAAAGTCAAAAAGCACTAATAATAGATACTAGGCACCATGCCCTAACAATCTAATACCATTACATGAACGATCTCAACCAATCCCTACCATCCCCATAGCCTACAGCGGGGGATTACTCACTCATAGATGGGGGAAACATGGATGGTCGATGGAGAAGCGATGGTGATGATGATGGCGATGATCTCCTCCAATTCCCCGTCCCGGTAGAGTGCTAGAACGGAGTTTCTGGTTCCAAATCGCGGAATTTGGTGTTGGCGGTGCAGCGGAACTCTTTCTAGAAAAACATCGAACCCCCTTTTTTTTAGTCAAGAGGCAACTTATAGGTGAAGAGGGAGGCCGACGGGGTGACCGAGGCTGCCACACCACCCCCAGGCATGGCCTAGCCTGTCCCGGGCGGCCAGGTGGTGTGGGCCCCTCGTGGCCCTCCTCTGTCTCGTCTTCTGGCTTCGTGAATCTTCTGGTGAAATAGTATTTTTGGCATATTTTCTGGGATATTTCCTGATAGTTAATTTTCTACACAAAAACTAGACACCAAGATAATTCTGCTGAAAACAGCGTCAGTCTGTGTTAGTTGCATCCAAATCACACAAGTTTAGAGGAGAAACAATAGCAAAAGTGTTCAAGAAAGTAGATACATTTTGGACGTATTAGTAGACTAGCTTCGACCCGCGCGTCATAATGCAAACGTCCATCCTCGACAGAGAATAAACCGTTAGGCAAAGGAGCATGAATCAAGTGATCCGCTCCAGGTATATTGAAGAAATATCTACCATGATTTTTAGAAATCATACCACATGCTCTTAGAGTAGATGGACCAAGACGGTTACCTCTAGTCAATGGTTGGATGTTACCTAGGTTGATGTGAAGTGCGCGTGCAAGAACGGTCACAACTCCTCCTCCACATATGGATCCTCGAGATTGAAGAGCTTGATTCTTAAGATAAAACACAAGTAAAGCGCCCAAATTTTGCATTGAGTTACAATTGATAAGTGCAGCTTTTGCGAGGATCAACATGTCCTCCTCATTAACTCTAGTAAACTCACCACGTGCTTGCAATGTGTTAGCAATAACATAGAACAAATATTGAATGGCAGGATGATCAATTTGGTTCCCCTTGGGTGTGTGTCACGAATTCTCATCAAGTTAAAGTATTGTGAAGGGGAAGGATCTAAAAAAAAGGTAGTTGTGAGTGCATTGATGGTGTTGTTGGTAAACCCAAAGTATTGAGCCCATTGACTAAGTGTCAAAGTATACACACAATTCACAAGGCGGAATTTGATTCGATCAACTCTAGGCCTTTGTTCCTCGGAACAACCACAATGATCCACCGTGTGTGTCAAGGTGTTGAAGAACTCAAGTGTCAAGCGGCGGTACGTTGCAACATCCTAAAAGACAAAATTGTACAAACAAACATTGTTAAAGATTAAATCGAAATCAGCATGAATGCCAAGTTGGTTCAGGATATAAGGACACGCCCACTTGGTGAACTTGATCTCTCGAATCTTGAGACGATCGAAATGGGTAAGATGGAACTCCTCGGTGAACTCAATGCCAAGTGACTCGGGGGTTAATGATATGTTGCTAACGTATACATAATTTTTGATGTTCCATGCTTGGTTTTATCTACTTTCTTGTGTTTTGTTCCAACTTTGGAGTACTTTTCATATGATTTCTTGGACTAACCGATTAACAAGAGCCACAGTACCAGTTGCCTGTTTTTTGCTGTTTTTGGTTCCAAAAAGTCAGATAATGAATATTCTCGGAATTGGAAAGGACAAAAGCCAAAGTTGTTATTTTTCGGGAAGACTCACGGAGCCAGAAGGAGAGACGGAGAGGGGCCACAGGGTGGCCACACTACCCCTAGGGGCGGGTCCCCCATGGCCGCGCCAGGGCATGGTGTGGGCCCCCTGGCTGGCCACCGACCTCGCCCCTTCGCCTATATATTCCCCCCGATACAAAAACCCTAAATCAACAAGCCTCCACCCACGAAAAGTTTCGCAGCACCGCCGCCACCGAAGGGGAGATTCAGGGGATAGAAAGTCTCTATTCCAGCACCCTGCCGGGACGGGGAAGTGCCCCCGGAGCCATCTCCATCGATCTCCACCGCCATCTCCATCACCACTGCTGATTCCCATGATGAGGAGGGAGTAGTTCTTTCTCGAGGCTACGGGTTCTACCGGTAGCTACGTGTTCATCTCTCTCTCTATGCATGATCATATTGTGACCATGAGCTTTGTAATCAAGTAAATCTACCTTGCTACTCAAGTGCTTTAATAGATCTCTGCTCTCCCCATGTGTGTGAAGTTGACAGTGTGCACACCATGGTGGCACTTAGGCTAGAGATTACAAATACTCGTTATGAGTTATATTTGGAGTTGGATGTCTTTATGAAATTGTGGTGTTTGTTTGAACCATCTAGTGCTCAAGGTGACAGTGTGGGGTTATCTAGATGTGGAAAGCGAACTTTGAGGTGTGGTGTTATAGCCCTACCATGGATTAGAGTGTCCAACTGGAGAGTAGTTAAGAGTAGTATCATAAAGAGAAGATATTTATATGAGAGTGTTCACTGGTGAAAGTATGATCCCTAGGCCTTGTTTCTAAGCATTGAAACACCGTTTGCAACTAGATCTGTTACATGTTTGCTTGCTGCCATCTTTATTTTAGTTTGCTTTTAGTCTCTTCCATGCCTTCAAGCTATTTTCTATCACCGTTACCACTTATAATTATCCATACCACTTGTATTTCACTATCTCTTCGCCGAACTAGTGCACCTATACACTTGGCAAGTGTATTGGGTGTGCTGGGGACACAAGAGACTTCTTGTATCTTGATTGCAGGGTTGCTTGAGAGGGGATACCTTTGACCACTTCCTCCCTGAGTTCGATAAACCTTGGGTGATCCACTTAAGGGAAAACTTGTTGCTGTTCTACAAACCTCTGCACTTGGAGGCCCAACAACTGTCCACAAGAATAGAAGTGCATAGACATCAAGCTATTTTCTAGCGCCGTTGCCGAGGAGGTAAGGTAAAAGGTACTCACATCCTCCAGTGTGAGTGCTTGAAGTTATTTCATTTAGATTCTACAATTTTGTCTTTTCATTTCTTGTTTTCACTAGTTAGGCTTAATGGAAAACAACAACAAAATTAGAGAGCTTTATAGTATTTATCTTGAGTTAGGACATGAAGTGTTTGAAGAGAAAATTAAAAAACCTATGGAACTTTATTTGCATGCTAATAGCAATGTTTTTAGTATGAATTCTTTGGACACCATTATTTCTAATGATATGGAAAAGTCTAAGCTTGGGGAAGCTAGTTTTTATGAAAATGATCTTTTTAGTCCCCCATCTTTAGAGGAGAAAATTTGCTTTGATGATATGATACCTCCAATATATGATGATTACAATGATGAATATGATATTTTCAGTCCACCTACTATTGAGGAGGAAATTAATTATGACTACAATATGCCTCCTATATTTGATGATTATGGTGATGAGAATAATGATGATAGCAATTTTGTTGAATTTGCTCCCACTACGATTAATAAGAATGACTATGTTTATGTGGAGAGTATTAATTCTTTTATGCATGTGGCTCATGATAAGAATGTTTTATGTGATAGTTATATTGTTGATTTTATTCATGATGCTACTGAAAGTTATTATGAGAGAGGGAAACATGGTTTTATGTATCTCAACAATATTAAGTTTCCCCTCTATATGTTGAAAATCTTGAAGTTGCACTTGTTTTGCTTTCCTATGATTGTTGCTTTGTGCTTTTATGACTTGTTTCTTTACAAGATTCCTATGCATAGGAAATGGGTTAGACTTAAATATGTTTTGAATTTGCTTCTTGATGCTCTCTTTTACTTTAATTCATATTTCCTATGTGAGCATCTTCTCAAACTATTATGCCTAACTTAAAGGCGTTAAAGAAAAGTACTTATTGGGAGATAACCCAAAAGTTTTAGATGAGTCTTGGAAGTTATTGCTTCAGTAATAACCTCTCCTTATCCTTTTTATTTGCTTTTTGTGCCAAGAGTAACCTCTAATGAGAGAGAAGTAATGCTTGGGAAAGTTGCTGTCCCGAAACAGATTTTTGTGCTTCACCGTAAAAATTCTTGAAAATCTCGGTACGTCATTTTGAGGCGTGAATTTTTGTGCTTCTGCCATAGGTTGTTATCTAACTTTCACTAGTTCAACACTTTTTGATTTAAGCAACAGAAGGTCTTCGAAAAAATTGGTTTTCACCTGCTGGTGTGTTTTGACAAATTTCTGCCATTATTTGCATTTGCTTCTTGTTGGTTCCTTTTTGGGTTCTCTTTGGGGAATTGAGCTTTTCAGAGGAAGTGCTTCAGTAGCTTGTGTTTTAGTGGAAGTTTTATTGGTGTTGGAACTTAACCTAAAGACCTATTATCTTGAGTGCACTAATGTTGCTAATAAAGATTGTGTGATGTTTTGTATCAAGGAAAAATTTCAGGTGTATGGAAGGAATGAGTAATGAGATGAAGGATGGACTAAAGCTCAAGATTGGGGATGCCACGTGTGTCACCCCAATAAATATACAAGAAGTACAAGCTTCAAAGCTTGGGGATGCCCAAGGCATCCCCTTCTTCATCAATAAAAATTCCAGGTTTCTTCCAAACATTTCATTTTTATTGTTTCATGCACAGTTGTGTTGTTCTTGGAGCGTCTTCATTTTTGTTTTTGGTTTTAGTTTGCTTGGTTTGCTTAGTTTGCTGAATAAATTGGTTGGACCCCCTCTTTCATTCATTGGTTTTCAAATAGTTTGGTTTGGATTGGAAAAGAGTAGGAAAGTTCATGCTTAAGTGGTAAAGAGAGCTTGTTTTTGACTATGGCCTATGCTTTGACATGCCATGCTTGATATTGTTTTGGCTTTATGCTTAGTATTCTTTGCTGTAGCATGACTTGTTATAAACAATTGAGATTGCTTAATGTGCCTTTGAAGAATCATGCGTTGTTTTAGCTTATTAAAGCATAGTATTGTGGTATTCTCCTTTGATGTTTTATTTGGGTTGACTTGGCGCATGCTCACACCATGTTATGACTATCCCAAGTCACCATAGCCTTTATGATCCTTTTTTTTTCAACTTGTAATATCACTTTATGCTTTAATTAATGATGTTTTGTCGCTTTGCATGATTATGGCCATTATTGCTCTCTTAGTTGGTCGCTCCCAGTCTTTTGCTAGCCTTCGCAACCAAGTGTGAGTTCCACTCATGTATCCTACTCCTTAAACCAAGTTATTCCAAAGAGTCCACCATACCTACCTACTAGCATATGCTATTCCAAGTATATTCATGTTTTTGTTTACCTTCCAAATTAAACTTGTTATGAGAAAACTAGTGATTAAAGCTCTCACGAACTTGATGGAACACTTTACTTTTCTTGCCCTTAATAAACTTGAACCATTGTGTCGTCTATGTTGTGTATGCTTGCACTTATTTGTTGGGGATTTGCAGAACCATGCTGTCATGGGGAACGCTTTCAACATTGCACTGGTACTTTGTACCTAGTTGATATAATGCACTTTTGTCTATGGATGTCATCGGTGTGAAATGAAAGGGGAGCTTGTAAGTCCATGGAGTTATGTATATGTGTTAGAGAAACAGGCCGTCATTGGTCTAATCCATGCTGACATGGTGGAAACCTACAGCGTAACCATAATGAGTTGTCTATGAAGCATTCTTCTTATAAAAAAGAGTCCTATATTGAGAAAAAAAATAGAAAAGAGAAAAAAAGAGATTATGAAAAGAGGAAAGAGAGAAAAAAGCACCATATTCCCATGTCTGCTTGCCTTGTCATTTTGATATGGGGATTCTTCCGTATCATCAGGCAAGGGGTACCCCGTTGGCGGTTCTCTATGATACACATGTACTTTCGATGACAAGAACTTACCGGTGACTAAACTTGAGTAGCATGAGGAGCAGCCCTCGTATTCAAGGGACATGAGATTTCTAACTTATACTTCGTCAAGCATATACACCATAGTTTGTTCATTTTAACCTTAATCACTTCAAGATGCTTATGATAGGGGCAATGAGAGCTGAATGCTATTAAGTACCATAATTTTTGGAAGCTCTTTATGAAACTTGACTCCCTACTTCCTTCTATGAAGGCCTTTCTTTTACTTTTATGTTGAGTCTCCACCTTCTACCTTTATGCACCTACTTTGAGAGCATAGTGGCCATTCTTAGTTCTATGTGCATTGTCCCAAGACTTGTTGATTGATGCATAGCTTTGATATTGCTTGTTTTAAACTATTTGTATCTAGTCACTCTTATGAACTTTGAAGGTGTCCTATGCATTTATGTTTGCTACTCTATGAGGGACAAGCTGAATGCCACTATGCTATGTTTTCTTTATGTGAAACAAACAAGCGTCTTGCAAAGCATTTTTATTCATGAATCTTTTGTTTGTGCCTTTTCATGTTGCAACACAGTTTCTTTGTCTTATTGCTAGAACTTTGTCTTTCATGTTATGATTGAAGTACTATGATCCCAGCTTCGAATGTTTTACAAATATTTTGATCAAGTTTATGATGGTGCATGTCACCTCAAAAATTATTCTTTCTTTTTATCACTTACCTACTCGAGGACGAGCAAGATATAAGCATGGGGATGTTGATATGTTGCTAACGTATCCATAATTTTTGATGTTCCATGCTTGTTTTTATCTACTTTCTTGTGTTTTGTTCCAACTTTGGAGAACTTTTCATATGATTTCTTGGACTAAGCTATTAAAAGGAACCATAGTGCCAGTTGCCTGTTTTCTGCTGTTTTTTGGTTCCAGAAAGTCAGAAAATGAATATTCTCGGAATTGGACCGGACAAAAGCCAAAGTTATTATTTTTCCGGAAGACTCACGGAGCCAGAAGGAGAGACGGAGAGGGGACACAGGGTGGCCACACCACCCCTAGGCGCGGGTCCCCCTTGGCCGCGCCAGGGCATGGTGTGGGGCCCCTGGCTGGCGACTGACCTCGCCCCTTCGCCTATATATTCCTCCCGATACAGAAACCCTAAATCAACAAGCCTCCAGCCACGAAAAGTTCCACAGCACCGTCACCACCGAAGGGGAGATTTGGGGGATAGAAATTCTCTGTTCCGGCACCCTGCCGGGACGGGGAAGTGCCCCTAGAGCCATCTCCATCGATCTCCACCGCCATCTCCATCACCATTGCTGATTCCCATGATGAGGAGGGAGTAGTTTCTTCTTGAGGCTAAGGGTTCTACCGGTAGCTATGTGTTCATCTCTCTCTCTCTCTATGCATGATCATATTGTGATCATGAGCTTTGTAATCAAGTAGATCTACCTTGCTACTCAAGTGGTTTAATAGAACTCTGCTCTCCCCATGTGTGTGAAGTTGAAAGTGTGCACACCATGGTGGCACTTAGGCTAGAGATTACAAATACTTGTTATGAGTTATATTTGTAGTTGGATGTCTTTATGAAATTGTGGTGTTTGTTTGAACCATCTAGTGCTCAAGGTGATAGTGTGGGGTTATCTAGATGCGGAAAGCGAACATTGAGGTGTGGTGTTATAGCCCTACCATGGATTAGAGTGTCCAACCGGAGAGTAGTTAAGAGTAGTATCATAAAGAGAAGATATTTATATGAGAGTGTTCACTAGTGAAAGTATGATCCCTAGGCCTTGTTTCTAAGCATTGAAACACCATTTGCAACTAGATCTGTTACATGTTTGCTTGCTTCCATCTTTATTTCAGTTTGCTTTTAGTCTCTGCCACGCCTTCAAGTTATTTTCTATCACCACTACCACTTATAATTATCCATACCACTTGTATTTCACTATCTCTTCGCCGAACTAGTGCACCTATACACCTGAAAAGTGCATTGGGTGTGTTGGGGACACAAGAGACTTCTTGTATCTTGATTGCAGGGTTGCTTGAGAGGGGATACCTTTGACCACTTCCTCCCTGAGTTCGATAAACCTTGGGTGATCCACTTAAGGGAAAACTTGTTGATGTTCTACAAACCTCTGCACTTGGAGGCCCAACAACTGTCTACAAGAATAGAAGTGCGTAGACATCAGTTAACATATCAACGGGTGGCGTGGAGGACTCCACAGCCATCTCACGTGTACGACTCCTCGTGTTCATCTAATAAATAAAAACAAGACAAAGTAAATAAAATTGCTAATAATTTTTTTTGGTCTAATAGAAACATAGCATAACTGATTCTCTACACTAACTACAAAAGGAAACTCCTCTAAAAACAATGCTAAGAATACTCAGTACCAAGATTGATTCAAGAACAAGACCCTTGACAATGATGAATGACTAAGCCAAGCTTTTGCACAAATAAGTTGGGGATCGGAGGAGAATCATACCTTAGATCGAGTGAGTACGAATAATCAAAGAAAGATCGAGTAAATTTGAAGATCCAATGGAGGTGGTTTGAAGAAAGAGAAAATAGATGAATTGGGATTTTTAGGTTACCTCCTCGGGCAGATTATGGCGTACGCGTACTCGGTACGGGCGGGCGGTACGGCTGGAGCCCACCCGTACCGGGTGGCTTACCTTGGGGGCGATGACTGCTCCCAGGCGGTGCACTCGGTACGGGCGCACGGTACGGTCGCGCGCGCCCATACTACTGGTCGTTATCGCTGCGGTGACTCGGATTGAAATCTTCTGTTTTGCTCAGGGGTACGATATGGGCACGCGTCCCCGGCCGTACCAGTGGTTGTTATCGCCACTGATTCATTCGGCAATCATCACAATTTCTATCCCCTTTGCCTTGAGGTGGTACGGGCGCACGGTACGAGCCACTCCAGCCGTACCTGTGGTCGTTATCGATGATGTGAACTACAATAAACTCAAGAATTTTATTAGTATCTCCGTGCGCCTTCGCACATCTTATCAAAAGGTAAGATAGCAGCAAAAACACTAAGTAATGATCTAGCAATACTTCTCAGGACATGTGTTAGTAAAATATAATATAGAGGATTACCTTATTTCTTTTCCTCTTTCTATAGGTCTTCCTGAACACTCTTTATTAAAAACAAAAACAAAACAAAGAAAAATAAAAACAAAAATAAAATATAATAAAAACTTAGAGAAAATTTATTTCACATGGGTTGCCTCCCATGAAGCGCTTCTAGTTAAGGTCAATTAGCTTGACCTTGATAGCAATCACTTTGGTTTGGGGAGTGGAATGCCCACTCCAAAATAGTTTGCTTTTAAAGTAATCACACCATCATCGTCATTAGGCTTGGCCTTCTTTTTCCTAGGTAAGTGGACTACAAAGGGATCTCTAGATGGTAGCCCTATCCTTACATTCCCTTCATGTAAATTAATCAAAGCTTTAATAGTTCTTAGAAATAGCCTACCAAGAATTATAGGTGCTATGGGATCTTTAGACATGTCCACAATAACTAGATCAATAAGAGCGTGACTTCCTTTAATTTCAACAACTATATTTTCTTTGATCCCAACAACTTGTTTATAAGTCGAATCAGCTAGATGGAGTCTAAATTCAGTTGTAACAAATGGTCCCAAGTTTATATTATCTAATAGGCTTTTAGAAATTGTTGAGACACTTGCACCAAGATCACAAAGTGCGGATATCTCATTAACTCCCAACTTAGTTTTAATAGTGGGCTCAAATATATCATCTAGCTTAGCTGGAAGGTTATCAGGTAGTCTTTTATACTCCATCCCTAAAGCACAAACCTTAGATACTACTTGTCGTATAAATTGTTGGTACATAGCATCGTTACCTTGTTCTATAGCTGGATTCTTAACGGTGATCATCTTAAATACATCTTCCACGGTATATTCCGGTGTTGACACATTGCTATAATCCATCTCTTCAGGCTTTTCATCTTTTGTTACCACCCTATCATTTTGAGGTCCTCTACCGGATTTGGCTCGGGTTTGCCGGTGAACTTTGCTAGTATGAGAGCTTGGCTGTCAGCTACTTTACCCAGCTGAGCCTCCACGGTCTTTGTTCTTTCCTATAGAGCATGCACATCATTTCTAATTGCAATGGCCTGGTTAGATAATATTCCTAAACTACTTTCATGGTTCTCCGTAATCTTAATAAGCATATTGTTTTGTTTGGTTTGAGATTGCATAAATGTTCTAACAGTTTGCTCAAATGGGAGATTGCCATGATTTGCTCCTTTAGTATTATCATAATTATTATAAGGAGCTCTTGTAGGATTAGCATGATATTTTTGAACATTAGAAGCATAATTATTTTTCCATGCAGGATTAAAAGGAGTGCGATCTATAAAATTAACATCATTGACATCGGTAGTGATAGCATTAACTTGGGTATCTTCCTTACCCTTTACTAAGCTAAGCAACCCATCTACCTTAGATGTAAGATCCTAATTCTTTACCTCGGTAATTGAACTTACTCTCTTCGAGGTTCTTTTCACATGCCATTGGGCATGGTTATTTTGCATATCATCAAGTAACTTCTTTGCAACACTTACATGTTTTCCCATGATCGGTCCTCCTGCTGCAGTATCTAGCATATACTTAGACATTGGATTAAGACCATTATAAAATAAATGTAATATAAGCCATTCTTCCATCCCATGATTAGGACAGTTTATTATGGCTTCTTTCATCCTTTCCCACTCAAGCGCTAGTGGCTCAAGGTCTTCTTGTCTAAAGCTTGTAATGTTGGATCTTAGCTACATAGTCTTAGCTCGGGGGGGGGCAATTTAGTCATAAACAAATTAGTGCATTCCTCCCAAGATTTAATAGTGCCCTTTGGTAGAGCAAGCAACCAATCCTTAGCCTTTCTTCTAAGAGAGAAAGGGAATAATCTTAGCTTAACAACATTAGGATTTACGTCTTTAATTAGCATCATGTCACAAATCTCAGTAAAAGTATTTAAGTGCAATCCCG
Organism: Avena insularis; assembly: GCA_023614405.1. Lineage (NCBI taxonomy): Eukaryota > Viridiplantae > Streptophyta > Magnoliopsida > Poales > Poaceae > Avena > Avena insularis. The sequence continues at coordinate 35,396,797 of CM042694.1, forward strand.
AATCCTCAGAAGATGAACACCCTAATTGGTTTTGTTGAACCAATCTTAAAAGGTTAGGTTTTATCTCATAAGTTTCCACATCAACGACGGGTTGAGTGATGGGTGCACGAATAAAATCATCGGTGGGAGTAGCATACTCCCCTAATCTCTTTTGAGCCATGGCTCTTATTTTTTTGGTAATTTTTAAGTAATGAAAAACAAATAGCAAGTAACTATTATTTTTGGATTTTCAAATAGATAACAAGAAAGTAAACTAATAACAAAAATTAAACTACAACTAATAATGAAACTAAAAACAAGGTCTCTAATGACCTCCCCAGGATAGCAAAATTTCTTTCCCGGCAATAGTGCCAGAAAAAAGGTTTGATACCTTCGATCCGGATTCACGGATGTAGTATAATAGCTTTTTCCCTAGAAGACCTAGGTTTAATCGAACCTTAGAAAGCACTGCTAAAAGGTAATAAGAAAGGACACGTCTACAAGACTTTGTTTGTTCGTTTTACCTTAGTTGACCGGACCAATCTAGTTTACTTTATAATGGGTTTGAATCAATGGATGGAGATAGGCCAGGGTTGAAGATCCACCTGCAGCTGCACATCAAATGGGACGAAAGATAATAATAAGCATAGTCATGTATAGTGTTTATATTGATATAATCTTTTATGGGCAACACATCCTAATATTCTAGAGCCCCCGTGATATAGCGGGCATAGCAATAGACTTTTAATCCAACCGAGGACACACCAAAGCCACGGGTTGCAAACGATTATTAAGTGTAAACATAGATTAAAGATTTAAGTGGTGATGTTGTTGTTGATCCCGAATGGAGCGCTAAGCGAAGACCGTACTTCCCTTTCTGTCACTGAGTTTCCTATGAGATCGCAGCTAGCCAAGTATCTCACCTCAAGACTTTATCAATCTATGGGATTTTGGGTACCTACAATTCCACAGATTGAGGCGAGAGACGAAGAAACAAAAGATACAAATCACGAACCCAAACAAAATACAATTCTCTCATGATCTAGATGCACATAATTGCTGCGAGGTTTCTCTCCAACCCGCAACCCGTGAGGACTACTCACTCATAACAAATAGGTCAGAGATAGAAAACATCATGCAAATACTTAGATTGAAATCAAATATTCTTACAATGGTTGCCAAATCACAAGGATATCTGAAAGTACAAAGCAATGGCTATGGCTAGTGGAGGGATGGATGGTGGAAGTGATGAACAATGGATGAACAATGGTGTGGATCTCCTTTGGGGATGTTGTGATGCAATCTGAGCATGGCGGCTCTCTGGCCGGCGGCTGGAGCCTCAAAATATATAGGCGTCTTCATGAAAGTTGTATGGTTTGACGAGACGAAGCCGTTGCCACCTAGTACGGGTGGGAGGTACGGACGGACTGCGCCCGTACTAGTGGTCATTAAGTGCATAGATGCCATGGTTGGCTTCTCCGATTACTTGGCCGTGTGTAGTTCCTCAAAATCCTTCATTATGACTCCTTATTTCGCCTTAAAAGCAGTGATTTCATGCACAACATAAATCAAAGAAGGGATTTACATATCTTTGCAATTATTAGTCATTAGTGGCAAGGTTGAGAGTTTATTTGGCAATTGCTTGACTAAAAACAACGTTTAAACAAAGTGGAAGATGGCAAAAATTGGAGCCATTACTCGCCATAGAGGCACTCCCATGTATGTGAAATTTGTTAGCTACAACTTTGTTTGTTCATTTTACCTTAGTTAACCGGACCAATCTAGTTTACTTTATAATGGGTTTGAATCAATGGATGGAGATAGGCCAAGGTTGAAGATCCACCTGCAGCTGCACATCAAATGGGATGAAAGATAATAATAAGCATAGTCATGTATAGTGTTTGTATTGAGATAATCTTTTATAGGCAACACATCCTAATATTCTAGAGCCCCCGTGATACAGCGGGCATAGCAATAGACTTTTAATCCAACAGAGAACACACCGAAGCCACGGGTTGCAAACGATTATTAAGTGTAAACATAGATTAAAGATTTAAGTGGTGATGTTGTTGTTGATCCCAAATGGGGCGCTAAGCGAAGACCGTACTTCCCTTTCTGTCACTGAGTTTCCTATGAGATCGCTGCTAGCCAAGTATCTCACCTCAAGCCTTTATCAATATATGGGATCTTGGGTACCTACAATTCCACAGATCAAGGCGAGAGACGAAGAAACAAAAGATACAAATCACGAACCCAAACAAAATACAATTCTCCCATGATCTAGATGCACGCTGCGAGGTTTCTCTCCAACCCGCAACCCATGAGAACTACTCACTCATAACAAATAGGTCGGAGATAGAAAACATCATGCAAATACTTAGATTGAAATCAAATATTCTTACAATGGTTGCCAAATCACAAGGATATCTAAAAGTACAAAGCAATGACTATGGCTAGTGGAGGGATGGATGGTGGAAGTGATGAACAATGGATGAACTATCGATGAACAATAGTGTGGATCTCCTTTGGGGGTGTTGTGATACAATCTGAGCATGGGGGCTCTCTAGCCGGCGGCTGGAGCCTCAAAATATATAGGCGTCTTCACGAAAGTTGTATGGTTTGACGAGACGAAGCCGTCGCCACCTGGTACGGGTGGGCGGTACGGGCGGACTGCGCCCGTACTAGTGGTCATTAAGTGCGCTGATGCCGTGGTTGGCTTCTCCAATTACTTGGCCGTGTGTAGTTCCTCAAAATCCTTCATTATGACTCCTTATTTCGTCTTAAAAGCAGTGATTTCATGCACAACATAAATCAAAGAAGGGATTTACATATCTTTGCAATTATTAGTCATTAGTGGCAAGGTTGAGAGTTTATTTGGCAATTGCTTGACTAAAAACAACGTTTAAACACAATGAAAGATGGCAAAAATTGGAGCCATTACTCGCCATAGAGGCACTCCCATATATGTGAAATTTGTTAGCTACTAGGCGTATTGATCTAGCTAGCGAAGTTTTAAACTGCAAGATGCTACGACAGGGACACCACTACAGCGGAGCTTCTCAAAGATGTCTTAGGATCCCATCCTCAGACATCTTTGAGGAGCTCGTCATAGAGGCACTCCCATTTATTGATATCGAGGAGCTTCTGGAAGATGTATTGAGCTAGCGTATCTTCCTATGAAGCTTTTTTATTTTAACCATATTGTTGTTACAATTTTATGATTATTATTGTTTACTATTGTACATATATAAGGATGGAGTTGCTAACCTTTTAGAGCACTTGAATAGATGAGGCAACGCCAAATCTTGATAAATCGTTTGAAAAAAAGGAGATGAACTCGAGCTCGGAAAGGAGTGTGGCCAAATCTGCATTGTGTAATTAAAGTATATCAAAAACCATTACACAACATAATAAATAGATAAGTGACCTTATTAATACAAGTTCATCACATTAAAACCTAAGTAAAATAGTAAATCACTTTAGTCTCGGTTGGTTTCCTAGGGAAGAAGATGAAATTGGACAAAACTATTAACATAAAAAATGTTGAGTTTTTAATTATTGATCTAGCTGTGAAAACCTCATTCAATTCTGAGCATCGAAACTCTAAAATTACACATCTCAACTTTCAGTAACTTTTTGCATAATCAAAATTTGCTTAAAATAACACATATAAAATTCCCTCTACTTCTAAAGCATGAAATCCCTCTCTACTCCTAGAGCATTGAGCTAAACTAAATATGAGAGATGAAAGAATGAAGTTGCTAATCTTTTATAACCTTTGATTGTTGGGTGCCTCCAAATCTTGGACAAAAAATGGGGATGAATTTGAGATAGCTTGGAGAAAATGGCCATGGGCTCGGGCAGGGACGAAGAAGCAGTGTATATATAGAAAAACATCAGTCCCGATTGGTGTTATAAACCAGGACTAGTTCATGACCTCTAGTCCCAGATTGTAACACCAACCGGGACAATATGGTTTCCTAGATCCTAGCAGTTGGCCCCACACCTTTAGGCCTGGCTGGTATTACTAACCGGGACTAGAGGTCCCCATCAAACTGGGACTAGTCACGTGCGGCCTCCTAGCCATTGGAACCAATACGAACTGGGACTAGTGCTCACACTAGTCCCATTCCCAAACTCATCCGGGACTAGAGCCCATGGCCAGATCCAAGCGTCCTGACCTTCCAATTGTAGATTATGGAAAAGTTGATGCATGTGATGAAGGATATCAGATTTTTATGATATAACTAGAATAATTTTAGACAGGGATATTTGATCATTTTCCCCACTTTATTTTGAAATTTGACCGTTTGCCATATTGACCACCACATGTCAGTGACACGGGGTGTAGCAAATGATCAAATTACAAAATAAAACGAGGAAAATCGTCAAATCCCCCTTTTAGACAATGTTTTAACAAGTTGATGCCTTCTGTAGTTTGCATACTTCCAAAGAGAGAGTAGAAAAATAAGAGCATCTCTAGTCACATCCTTCAAATAAAGTCAGGCAGAAGCGTTGGATCGATCGCTTAGGGGATGCCGCCGCGCCCTATCGTGTTTAGGACACACCTGTTCTCAGTTGCGTCCTCAAAGCAGGACGCCAAACACATTTTCCGCGACGTAATTAAGTAAAAATAATTGACCATAGGCCTTGTAGTCCAAGTTCCTGACACCACTTTGCCCAAACTACTCTCTTGGTTCCCACCGTGGGCGACGGCCACGTTCATGTTTAACACAACTATGTACGCCGCATTGGCGGACGCTGCTTTCTTCATGTAGTCTTTAATTCCCTGATCCCTTCCGCTGCTGTGAACCGATGGTGGATGGCAATTTCAACCCCCTACTCTTGCGGTATTGATGACTGTAAGAGCACAGTTCGTATGTAGCTACTTTTGAAATAAGAGTATCAAACCACATAGAGTTATTAGTAGAGGTCTTTATGCTTCTCCTTACCTTTTACCACACTACAAGGAAACTAGGCTTCTATGACCCTTTATTTTCGTCATAGAATCGTCACAGTAGTCTATCTATGACGATCTTATGACAAAAATGAGATCGTCGAAAGCTGGCCGTCGCAAATGAACTATAACGACGTTTTTCGTCATAACCATCTATGACGATCATTATGGACAAACTAGCCTGGCCAGGTCAGATCATACGTGGCAAAATTGTGACGAAATGAAATCGTCGTAGCGTGAATTCAGCCCAGTCTATTTCTGGGTTCTATAGGGGCTCAACCCAACAATTCTAGCCCTTTTTCCTTCTTGTGCCTCGCTTTTTACTGTGTGTTTCTGTTTTGGGCTTTTGATCAGATTTCTATATTGGGCTTACTGTTACTGTCCGATAATTTCACAGCCTCTTTTATTTTCTGAGAGATTTCTGTCAATTTAATTTGAGCCGTTGGCTCAATAGAGCCAAATAATTCTTGGTCCACAACAATTTCGGCCCATTTTGCATATTTCTTTTATCCCAAAAACTAAAGCAACTATTTTTATAAGCTGATTCCACTCATCAGATTTATATTCATCATATTTCTACAGAGCGGACGTAACAAATATTTCAACTGGAACACAAAAGACAAGAAATTATTCTAATAAAAGCAAAGAATAGTATATTATAGTCATTACATAGTTCAGTCAAAACAGCCAGATATTTTGGCTGTTAGAATACAACTAGCTCAAAAATTAGTCTTCAAGCTTTTCATCAAATTTCTTTTGCTAGAACTCCTGAAAAAGGGAGGAAAAGCAAGTTTTTAGAGTCCCAATATAGGAAATATATTGTAACTAATACAAAACAAAAGAATCATATCCTGAAAACATGCAAAGAGGTTTTAGTGTCATTTTGGCACTAGAGTAACAACACTGAACGCATTTGTTGATGTATTCTCCAACACAAGTCAATGTCATGTCATCTTACCAAGTACACTGTACCAAAATGATTTCCTTAATGTAAATATAACACATCATGTGAATCTACTTACAATTAATGCTGGCAAGAACAATCAGATGATGATTGAAAAGCTTAAATAGAGAAAATTAGTTCAGCAATCTGACATATATATCAACCTAACAGCAACAGATATGCTACGTCCAAAAGTGATACCACAAGACGAGTAGAACGAAAAGATAGGAGGTTCTCGAGCTGACAAATGAGAAACATCCCTGACAAATTACAAATAGGCATCTAGGGACGCATTGCTGGTTATCATTTCCAGTGAATCACATCATAACAAAATGAATTATATAGATACAACATGAACATCAGTCCTAGCCATTTTCAATTCAGTAGTTTAGAAAGAGAAGAGGGCATAGAACCTTGAGGCGTTCTTGTGGGGTTGTGGATGATGAAGGCTGTCCTCACAATATGCAGTGGTCGCCGTGGTGCTTGAAGTTAAATAAGGTACCTCCCACAGGGTCGAGGAAGAACCGAGGATGGCATGCAACTCCATAATGAGTGGTCGAACTTATCTAATATGTAGAAGACCGTGCTTCTCCGGTTACAGCACTCCATCGGATCTGCGAGAACAACCAGCATGAATACAAGTTAATAGTAGCATCAAATCTCAGGTAAAGCTAGCAGTACAAGAGTGTGGTATGAACAGAGAACATCCAACAATTCCTAAAAACTCATGGTATCAATAGCACATGCATCCACAGTTCAATACTTCTTACGGAGAATCAAAAGTAAAACAAGCTTATCAATCACTAGCAGACATACTCACAAATAATGAACGGAAAGAAGGAACTGCAGAAGAAAGTATATTTCTTGTATAAGATGTGCACAGATATAGGAATAAGGATATATTTATGCCGCAGTTACACAGTAAGAATATACTCCCTCTGTTTCTTTCTATAGTGCCTATAGGTTTTTGGCACGGAAATTAGCGCAGGTTGATTTTTGACACATAACACCCTAATCGATCAACTTGAGATTAGTCTAAAATAAAGGAGATCCACTTACTTCCTAAGCTGTCGCAATAAATCCCATAATTATCACCACGTTCATGGCCACGCCTCATTTTTCTCTCCCACGCCTATTTTCTCTCTCCCGCAAAGACAAGTCACACTCTATTTTCTCACTCCCGCAAAGATATGCAATGGATTGTTTGCGCCAAATTCAAAGCTTCGTCAAAAAATTATTCAGCACTGCACAGAGATAAGGTACCGAGCCCTGTACGTACAGCCTATATTTACTCTTGTAAGGAAAAAAAATCCTAAATCTAAGGTACAAACGTGCATCCTAAGGCAAAAAAATCCCTGAATTTAAGGAACCGGTGGAGCCAGGCATGATACTTACAGTTGTAGGATTCGCCAACGATCTTTTCCCTATTTTTTAGCGATTTGGTTCAATACATGATATCTAGAGCAGATCGGTGGAGGGGCTAATTCACAACAAACGAAGCTACACTCTTATATTTTGGAATTTCTATTAAAAAACTATAGGCACTATAAAAAAATAGAGGGAGCATTAAAGAAGGAACTGCAGAAGCAAGTCTACACTACAGTTACAAATTAAGGAATGCACTACTCAGTCATAACATTGCTGTAGAAGAGGGAGTAAATACTCAAGAAGGCAGATGGTGTCATCCATGTGGAACCTGATGCTGCACTGCCATTTTCCCCTTCCGCTTGTTGAACTCTACACAAATCAGCCCGCTGCATAGAATTGTAGAAATGGTTACCCAGCTGAGCACAACTTGCAATGTAGATTGAAGAAAATCCCTATCAGAGTAGGCAGTTCGCCGCCACAGTAATTAAAACTATCACAACGCATATTTATTGGAAATCAAGATTGGGGATGCTTAAATATAGCAGCTATTTCCACTAGAAAGTCTTTAAGAAATTCAATGGATTTTCAAAATAAATTCCCCTATGAACCACTTTCAACAAACTGCTAGAACCGCTCCACACAATCACAGAGCAAAGCATCGGACCAAACCCAGACTTTACAGAGGTTCAAATAGTATTTCCAGCCCAAGCAGTCACAAATAATTTGAGCAATTCAGAAATACTGGCCTGGAGCAGAGCAGTATGCTTAAATTCGAAACAGGAAAAGGGAAACCAGATCCTAGAACTGGAGCGCAAAGAAACAGAGGAATGGGGATATAAAGCATATTCCCTACAAAATCTCTACCTGCATTCAAGAAATACTGTGAAATGCTCTGTGGGTGGGTTCATGACGAAAATTACAGTAGACATGCAGCAGCAGTTTATCTTGTACTCGATGACTAAATTTACAGTATAAATTGACAAGACTAAATATTAGTGCCAGGTGAAAATTTTCATGGTTGAAAATTAACGCAAAGCATAGAGCCTTTAGACATTAGCACCAGACCTAACACTGCCACTTGAAACAATACAGGCACAAAAGGGATTAAGATGAACACAAAACGATGGCCATCCCAATCTCAAGCAAACAAGTTTCGAACACATAAACTAAGCTGATACTATACTAGGTCCATCTCTATTGAGAGTCCATGTCTGTAACACACGATTACTTACAAAATATCAGATAGCTGGTGTGCTACAAGAACAATATTCAGATCAGACTTGTACTCCCTCAATTCGGACAGCTCTGCTCTGGTAAAAAAGGGGACGAGAATCTATGGCGCCCAGCACCAGAATAGCAGCCCCGAACAAAACATACAAAATAATTAAACTAGATTATTTCAGATGCACAAGAAGATTACTTCATATCCACAAGAATAATCACCTAGCAAATACTAATTAGAACTAGAGGCTCAACTAAAATGGTAAGAGTGGGCCAAAGAGTATTACAGAACAGCTTTTTAGGCCCCACTTTTGACATATTGGCAGAATCAGATTTCATACTACTCCCGCCGATTCATATTACTTGTCGCTCAAATGGGTGTATCTAGACATGTTTTAGTGCTAGATACGTCCAATTTAGCGACAAGTAATATGAATCGGAGGGAGTACTTCACTTCATCATAACAATGTACTTATTCACCATAGCTTTCTACAATTAATTGGAGCGAATCCCCTGCTAGCAAACAGCCCACGAGAACCAAATAACCAGCACACCGCGGTTGCACAGCAGCACGCACCTTGGGGGCGAAGACGGTGGTGGCCCTGACGACGATCCCATGGGACGCCTTTCGCTCCGGGAGTATCCTAATGGCCGCCGATGTGGGGACGCGGAGGGCCTGGCCGGAGTCCAGATCATGCGGCTGCTGCAGGCACGAGCAGAGGAGGCAGAGGAGGTGCTCCAGGGTGGTCGGAGTACAGATAGCGCGGGGTCCATGGAGGCGACGCCGTCCATATGGAGGGAGGTTAGGGCTTCGTCGTCATCGCCAGAGGATAAGATAGGGTTCGCTCAATCTGGATGGGGTTAGGCGCCGGGGAAATCCCGTGAGGGGAGCTGGCGGTCGAGGGTGAGGGGCCGGAGGTGGTGGGGAGGGGGAGGAGAGGCGCGGAGGGTCTGGGTGGCCGGCGAGGTGGTAAGGAGATCGTCTGGGGCGGTGGAGGTGGCGGCGTGTGCAGGTGGGTGAGAGACTGAGAGGAGACGAGGGTGGGATGCCGTGAGTTTGAGTGTGGCCAAGGGACGAGAAGGGGGCGAGCGGAGTGGTCACTGGTGCGGTGTGGCGGCGGACGGCGGTGAGAGAGATAAGCCTTAGGGTTAGACTTTAGAGGATGGAGGGGGTCAGGGCGGCGAGGTGTTTTTTAACTGGGCGGCGAGGGGTTTGGTGTGTGCCGACGTGTGCGAACGAAATATTTGCACCGTGCGCGTGCGATGATGCCAGGTCATCGATCCACGCCAAATTTTCACAGACCACCATCCCACCGTTCATGAAGTTCACGGTTGATATTGTTCTTCTCTTATATATGGATCTGCCTACCGGTTATGACGATTCTGTCTATAAAAATTATGATATTTTTTAGCAAAATCTTCATAGTTTACTAAGGATTTGGCCCTACCAAACAGTGTATGACCATCAGATGCGGAATCGTCGTAAATCTATGACGATTTCGTTTACGGTCGCTACCAAAACGTCATAGGTTGACACATTTCTTGTAGTGCCAAAGAATACTTGGAAGTTGTATTTGGTTCTAGACTGAGGTGTTTTAAGGGAGTTGTGATTGTGTACAAAAGATTAAAGATTAAAACTAAAAGATTCAAACAAGAGACAAACACGATATAGGAAATTATGAAACTACAGTAAGGCTAAAAGATCTTCAGGAAGTGTAGGATCTACCACTAACATTGCTATTATTTATGATTAGGATAAATCTATATCGTCCTTCATGCGTATATATGGGAATAGCTCCATAATAAGATGATCACAGAAAGTCATATGTTATTTCATCTCTAATAACCACTACAACGATCATAAGAAAGCCACTCGGATCAATCACAATTAAGGGATTTCTAATGGATATTGATATGAGTTTAGTGAATCTCTTGTAATCCTGGTTACCCACATGAATATAACACTGACACGTTTATATCACTTAGCATCGTAGCGTAATACATATGACTAACGCTATTTCCATGTTCAGTCCTAGAGGCAAATATTACATGGTGCATTTCACATAATATCTAAAGATACAACTAATATATGCTCACGAACAGAAATTATAGATCATCTTTATATCACATCATAATATTATTAGGGTTTATCCATCTTCCCAGAGTAAATTACTCACACATAAAGGCAATCAATAACATCATCATTAATATATGAGTTGAATACGAGTAGATGGATGATGAAAAAGTGCAAATCCACAATAGAAAATGGAATTACAACAAGATGGGGGTGATTAAGATGGGATTTGTAATGATGATGAAGCTGCAGTGGTTGATGATGATGGGGATGATGCCTGGGCCTCCGATGATCCATGTAGCAGCTAGGATGACACCCTCTACAAGTTCTCCCTCCAGATCCCTTTTGGAGGTAGGTTTTTGTCTTTTTCTGGTGGCTCTGAATGTCGGATTTTATATCTGTCTATGCCAAGTGAGAGTATTTGATGAAATAACGTGGATGTCACATGGTACGGGTCCATGGTATAGGCGGAGTCCACCCGTACCGACACTCGTTAATGCTTCAGTAGCTTCTCTTTGCGATGGCTTTTCTTCCAAGTGTGTGGTAAATCATAATAATGACTTTTATTACTTCAAAAAATACCATATTTTGTCTAATATGACAACTCAATGTGATATATTCGTGAATTCCTCAATAATGCATAAAAGGTGCACGCGAGCGCCTAAAATACCAAAATCCTACTAATAATGCAAAAACATAAGGTAAACATGCTTCAAAATGCACTCATTGGGCATCACATCTAACTTGATCATCAGCGGTGGCACCTTGCGGTTTCTTGAATGGCGCCTTGAGGCCCTTGGGACCGATTGTCTTTGTCGCCTTAGTTCCCTTCGTACTGGCTAGCTTTAGCACCGTTCTAGGTGGTTATGGCGGCATGGTTGCGAAGGGGCAACATAGGGAATTGCATGGTGGCCGCGATCTCGGGGTAGGAGAAGCAGTGGAGAGCGGGAGAATTGAAATGAAAGTTGTGATTTGGGGTCATGGACACCAGCCGCTATGTGGATGGCAGGACTGGCCCGTCACTCACCGTGGCACCAAAGGGTCCTGTCCAGCACATCTACAAGGAGCCCTGTATAGTCGGTCTGGCCTCGAGGCGCCGAAAAAGTTATTGGAAAGCGCCTTCCACGTTATTCAGCAACACCTAATGCGCCATTTAGCAGTGCCAGACAAAAACAACCTTTAGGGCATGTGACTGGGTGCGTGACTCTATCCAACATGCCCTAAATACCTTTGGGAGACGCGACTGAAGATGCTCTAACTAGACATGGATATGAACATGAATATATGGGAAAAACAGGAATTGAAGAGCACATGACTTCCATTTGCTTGGTACAAAGGATTTAACAGTTAGGTACTCCCTTCGTTCCATATTAGTTATCGCTAATTTAGTACAAAGTTATACTTACTACAGGATTCAGGGGCTAGGCCAACGGCCTTTGCTGTTGGTGTACCGACGATTGTCGTCAGCCTACCCGTACGCCGACGACCACCGTCGGGCTAGGTCGCGTCAGCCTACCCTGGTCGTCGGTGTATCCAAGCTAGTCCGACGGTTTCCCATGGCTATCGGCATGGCATGACCATCGGCATGCGCAAATGATGGCCGCCTAGATGACGGTGAGTGGAGAAAGTCATCAGCCTATCGGTACACATGGTGGTGCGAGGAGTTGATACGTCTAAAACGTATCTACTTTGCCGAACACTTTTGCTATTGTTTCTCCTCTATACTTGTGTGATTTGGATACAACTAATACGGACTGACGCTGTTTTCAGCAGAATTGCCTTGGTGTCTACTTTTTGTGCAGAAAATTAACTATCAGGAAAAATCCCGGAAAATATGCCAAAAATCCTATTTCACCGAAGACTCTGGGGAGCAGAATACGAGACGGAGAAGAGCCAAGGGTGGCCACACCACTGGCAGCGCAGGCCAGCCGCGCCAGGTGGTGTGGGCCCCAGCACCCCGGCCTCTCTCTTCGCCTATAAGGAGCCTTCTGACCTAAAAACTTCAGGGTTTTTTGATGTTTTTCCAGAAAGAGTTCCGCTCCGCCGCCACCACCAGATTCCACGAAACAGCACCAGAAACTCCGTTCTGGCACCCTACCGGGACGGGGAATTGGAGGAGATCATCGCCATCATCATCACCATCGCTTCTCCATCGACCATCCATGTTTCCCCATCTATGAGTGAGTAATCCCCGGCTGTAGGCTATGAGGATGGTAGGGATTGGATGAGATCGTTCATGTAATGGCATCAGATTGTTAGGGCATGGTTCCTAGTATCTTTTATTAGTGATTTATGACTTTGTTGTGACTTATTGTGCTTAATGCTTGTCATTAGGGCCCGAGTGCCATGATTTCAGATCTGAACATGTTATTGATTCATTATGATAGTATTGTTTTTGGTCTTATATACAAGTTGTATACACACGTTGTTGTCCGGAACCTATGGCCCCGAAGTGACAGAAATCGGGATAACCGGAAGAGAATGGCTTTGATGTGAGGATCACATGTGTCCATGGAGTGTTAATGCTTTGCTCCGGTGCTCTATTAAAAGGAGCACCTTAATTGCCAGTAGTTCCCTAGAGGCCCCGCTGCAAACAGGCTGGCATGACAAAATATGTTGTGCAAGTTCTCATTGCGAGCACGTATGACTATATACGGAACACATTCCTAGGATTTTCTAGTACTTGGATGCTTTATCTTATTTATCTGCAATTGCCCTATGTTCTGATTGCTATTTGAATTGTCTTGTCCATGCAACGCCCATCTATCCATCCCTATGCCTACCGCACTCGAATCCCACGGTTTACTGCTATTGTTACTGCTGTCTCTACTTTACTACTGCTGTTACTTTGCTATTCCTACTACAAAACTATTGCTACTGATAAACTGTTGTGAGCAAGATTGTTTCCAGGTGCAGCTGAATTGACAACTCAGTTGTTAAGGCTTATAAGTATTCTTTGGGTCCCCTTGTGTCGAATCAATAAATTGGGTTTCACTTCCCTCGAAAATACTGCGATACACCCCCTATACTTGTGGGTCATCATGACTATTTTCGGGCGCCGTTACCGGGGAGCATAGATTTATTTATCAAGTTCACTTGGATTCTCCATTGTTTGATGTTATCCATCCATCATGGGTAAGTATCGTGATGGCAAGGTTCCTATTTTACAATCCACTACAAGAAGAGGTACGGTTCTGAACACCTCTACTGCTCTTGATTCACCGTCTGTTATGAGTAAGTTCCTTACACCACCACATACACATGCTACACACACTGCTACTACTGCTGAATATGAAACTTCTGATGCTTATGATGCTGCTTCTACTGTGCTTGATAAGAGTGGTTCATTAGGTCCTTTTCTAGATGCTACGATTGCTAGAACTATAGCTGGAAATACTGAAACTCCTAATGAAGACACTACCACACCTATTAGCTCACCTGAGTCTAGTGAGAGTTATGATATTGAAGATGGTTATGTTGAGATGACGGATGAGTTTATTAAAGAATGTAAGAACACCCATGATAGGAGCGCTGCTAAGAGTCTCCTTGAGAGGCGTACTATTAGACCCAAATTATCTCCTGCTGCTAACTTTGCTGCTTCTCCCATAAACATTATAGATGAAGATTATGATTTCTCTCTCGATCTATCTTACATAGCTATTGTCGAGAAAGAACCTTTTTGTGGGACAAAGAATGAAAGTGCGGTAGCACATATGAATGAACTTTCTACCATGAGTGGCTTGTTTTCTGATGATATTAAGATGCGTACTTACTTTGTTGCTAAGATATTCCCCTTTTCACTGAAAGAAGAAGCTAAAACTTGGTTTAGTAATTTACCTCCTGGATCTATTGATAGCCCTGAGTGCTTGATTAGTACTTTCCTGCAGAAATATTTTCCTCCCAGTGCTAGACATGCTATTTTGCAGGAACTTTTTGATTTTAAACAGGGAGAAAAAGAGGTATTGCCCGAATCTTGGGCAAGGTTTTGTGCTTTGATTCATGCACAGGCTAGAAGTCCATTACCTAAGAATGAGCTTCTTGATATATTTTATAATGGACTAACCTAAGAATCTAGGACATACCTAAATAATTGTGCTGATTGTGTTTTTAGGAATAGGACTCCTAAGGAAGCTGAGGAATTAATGGCTAAAATAAGCAAGAATTATGAAGATTGGACTCCTCCTAAACAAGCTATACCTGAAGTAATTGTACCTGAACCATCTATTCCTGTGCCTATTCCAACATCAAAGAAGAGGGGAGTTATTGAATTAAATGCTGAAGTGATAAAGGAAGCTAAGAAATGTCTTAAGGAGAAGGGAATTAAAGCTGCAGATGTCAAGAATTTACCTCCTATAGAAGAATTATGTAAGCCTATTCCCTACTCATCCACTATTGAGGTACACTCTCTCCAACACTTTGATGAAGGTGATATCCTTACTCTAAACCTCCTGTTCAATGCTTAGAAGAATTTGATATGTTTATTGTTAAGCAAGATAACTTTAATAAAAGGGTGCAAAATCATCTAATGGAAAACACTAGAGCTATTGTTGAGTTGAAAGATATTGTGGAAAGAACCTCTAATGATGTTAAAATGATTGTTAAACACTTTCAAATGGTTCAAACTCAAATAGATCAACTCGTTAAAGTGCAAAATGACTTGCTAGTTAATGCTGCTAAAGAAAAACATGCTTATGAAATTAGAACTAGAAGTGGTGCTGCTACCGGGATCCTCTATATCTGAGGGCATCCCAAAAGAATTGAGCAGGATTCTCAACAAGCTGAAAATAGTGGTTCTACTCGTAAGAAAAGGAAAAAGAAACATAAACCTGTTGTAGAACCCTCTGAACCTGCTATAGATCCTAATAGTATATCTATCTCTGATGCTGAAACTGAAAGTGGTAATGAAGAAAATGTTGTTCCTAATGAAGAAAAAGTTGAAGAAGAACCTGAAAACCACACTAAGAATACTAAATACACCAAAGAAGATTTTATTGCTAAGAAACATGGTAGTGAAAGAGAAACTTAGGTCCAAAAACCTATGCCTTTCCCTGATAAGAAACACAAGTCAAAGGAAGATGAACACTATAATAAGTTTTGTGAGTGGATGAAGCCTTTATTCTTGCAAATTCCTTTGACTGATGCTATTAAATTGCCTCCTTACTCAAAGTATATGAAGGACATTGTCTCGAATAAAAGGAAGATCCCTAATGAAGAAATTTCTACTTTGCTTGCTAATTATTCCTTCAATGGTAAGGTTCCTAAGAAACTTGGAGACCCAGGGATTCCAACTATACCTTGCTCTATTAAGAACAGTTATGTTAGAACTGCTTTGTGTGATTTGGGAGCTGGAGTTAGTGTTATGCCTTTCTCTCTCTATAAGAGGCTTCAACTTGAAAAATTAATACCAACTGATATATCTTTGCAAATGGCTGATAAATCTACCACTATTCCTGTAGGTATATGTGAGGATGTACCTGTTCAAGTGGCTCACAATTCCTTGATATTAACTGATTTTGTTGTGCTTGAAATGCCCGAAGATGATAATATGTCTATTATTCTTGGGAGACATTTTCTTAATACTGCAGGATCTGTTATTAATTGTAATCAAGGAAAGGTGACCTTCAATGTTAATGACAAGGAACATACTGTCTATTTCCCCAAGAAGATTGAAAGGACTTATGGTTTGAATTCAATTGAACATGTTGAAGGCATTCAAGTTGGAGAAATATATTGTTCCATACCAAGAGAAAAATTTGAAACTATTATGATTGGGACCATTGCTATCAAGGTTGAGGTAACATAATCATTAGTGGAGTACAAAGTTTTGTCTCATATGCAATTGTTTTGGTAGCAAGACTTGATCAACCTTGTAAACAAAAGGATTCCATTGAACAAAACAATGTTTTCATTATGATTATCTCCGTTTATTTCTATCCTTTGCATTTTAGTTTTTGCTTTCGTTTAGTTTTATTTTTGTGCTTGCATGTTAGAACTTCTGTAGTTCTAGCCTTCTTTTGTCCTTGCATCATGTTTCCAAAAGAAAAAAAATCTGTCTATCAGAAAAATCATTCTTCTATTTCTGAAAAATGCCCAAAAATAAAGTGTCTCGAAAAATTCCAGAAAATTCATATTAAATTTTTACGTGAAAAAAGGGGCAGAGGAGTACCCGGGAGGCACCAGGGGGGCCCACCAGGCAGGCACACCACATGGTGGAGTGGCCAGCCTTGGGTGGCGCCATGCTCTAGTGTGGGCCACCCCTGGCCCCCCACTAACTCTCTCACCTGCCACTTTCTTCTTTCTCCCGAGTAAGCTCCAGTTCATAGCTCAAAATCACGTTCTAGCTGTGCTTGCTCTCGATTTTTTCGATCTCCTTGCTCAGCCCATCTTTCTTGCTGAAATTTGGAGCATTTGTTCCCTGGTATGTGACTCCTCCCCTTGTCCAAGTAGATTTGGGTTTAGTGGATTATATATTGAGTATTTTGCTGCTGTAGGTGACTGATTATGAGAGCTTGTAAGCTTGTTTGATGCTTAGAGATATAGTTTTGATGCATGTTTAGGCCTCTTGCAAGTCCCTATGAGTAGAATCCTTCATTATATTTACTTTGCAATCACTTGTTTAATAGGTGTTTAAATTTCAGAATAGAAGATGAGTGAACACCACCTAAACCAACATGAGCTTTGGGTGCCTGAGGTCATGAAGGTCCACCGGGAGGAGGAAGTTTTTCCCTCCATTTATCCATGCTCTGAGTTCATGAGAGCTGCAGGAATTCTACAAGATTTCCACACTTTGGTTTCTAATGCAGGGTTAGAGCACTTTTTGGAAGATGAACCTTGTCAATTTGTGAAGCTAACCATGTCTGCAGTGACTTCCAATTTAGTCACTCTTTGCCTAAACCCATGGTCCATTACAAAATTTACAATATAGCTGTCGACCTTTCTCTTGATGATTTTTGTGCAGCTATTAAGGTACCTCAATGGGGATCATGTAGAAAGATTAAGGAGAGACCTGAACCACTCATGGATTTATACGCAGAAATTTGCCAAGGGAGTAGCTTCTCGAAGGAGAGTGGAAAAATCCGTAACATTCATTTTCCCTCCATTCACTACTTTGCCTACTTTATTGCCAAGTGTGTTCTTGCTAGGAAAACTGCCAATAAGTTATCTTCGTTTGATCTAGCATTTATCTCTGCTGCTCTTAGACGAGATAGGTCTTACAACTTAGGTGCTTTAATAGCTTTCCGTCTTGCTTCTAACCATGAGAAAGGTGGAATTTGTGGAGGCCTCATTGCTTCTCGTTTACTAGCATTGCATGGTTTAGTGCCTCATCATCTACAGTTTCCCATAGGAAGGCTTGATCTTAATTCCATGATACAGCATAAATTTGTTTCCTCGTGGGCTAGTATGAGTGAGTTATCTTATGAAATAACCTTTCTCAAAGCTGGTTGAAGAAAGAGCAAGTCCGAGCGTGTTGTTCTTTTGCCTGCACCTGTTTTGTTTAACCTTGATAACAGGGAAGGATGGTCCCTCACTGAGGAGGAGCTTGACAAGTACTTTGGAGAGATCTCCCAACAGGAGCAGGACACAAGAAGGGAGGTTACGGATGATTCGGTCCAGCCTTCGAATGAGGGAGGGTCTTCATATCAGTAGCTCGCTTATGATTGGGGACCTTCTTCTTCTTCTCATGGGCCCAGCTACGACCATTCTTACCAAGATCCACCTGCTTGGAACCCCTATCCATACATGGACTGATACCCACTTAGGCCAAAAGCCTAAGCTTGGGGGGAGGTATGCCGACACCGCACTCATCTCCATATCATGTTGCGTCGGTACTTTGTATATTCATGTTTTCGTTCTCTTTTTAGTTTTCGTTCTTCTTTGCTTTTTCTTTCTAAAAACACAAAAAGACCAAAAATATTTCTGTTGTTTCTCTTTGGTTTGCTTCTTCTTTTTGCTTTGCTTGTTTTTCCCTTTTGGCTCTTGTTTAACACCAAAAATATTTTTTGTTCTTCTTTGGTTTTGTGAGTTTGCTATAGGGTTCAGCAGCCCTCAGTGGATATTGGTTTCATATTATTATTCAAGCCACACAAGTGAAGAGCAATAATGAGGATCAATGACAACTTGAGGCGTGGTAAGAGGCTGGTAACGAACTCTATTTGTTTTCATTTTGTACATATACTCATCATTGTGAGCTTGCTTAGTCCGTTCAAGTAGGGTGTATGTTATCTTTGGATGCTTAGTAGTTCTTGCTTTCTTATGATTAGCTCCAGCTCACTAATAGCTTGTAGCATGTCTTATGAATGTTTGCTTGCATTGCTCTATTCATAAATTGGTATGACACCGCGGTATCCTCCTCTGAATGTTTCATTTGAATTGACTTGGCACATGCTCACGCATGCACATGACTGTGATAATCAGTTAAGCCTTGATGAATTATTTTGCCTTGAGGATCTTGAATCACTCTCATGCCATGAGTAGTCCTGTTTTGTTGCAAGCATGATAATGACAGCTATTGCTCTCTCGTTTGTCGCTCCCTTACTATTGCTAGACTTCACTTTCACTGAGTATGTTTTACTCAAGTTCCCAACTCCCTAAACCAAATATTTCTAAAGTGTCCCCCATACCTACCCATTAGCATCATTTGCTACCTCCGTGCATATTCAATATGCCTTGTTTTCTTCCGATTAAAAGGTTTGCTTGTTATGAGAAAGTTAGTTAGTAAAGCTCTCACGAACTTGATGGCACACTTTATTTTCTTGCACTTAATAAACCTGAACCATTGCGTCCTTCTTTGTTACGCATATGCTTACGCTTTATGAGTTGAAGTTAGCAGAACCATGTATCATGGGGACAGCTTTTAACACTTCATATGTACTTTGTACCTAGTTGATATCATGTTCTTTTGCTTATGGATCCCGGCGGTGTGAAATAAAAGTGGAACTTGTAAGATCATGGAGTTTGTATGTATGTTAGAAAGCGCTGGGCTAGCCTAAGCCATGCCTAATCATGGTGGAAACTTGCAGCATAACCATAATGAGCATTCTATGAAGCATCCTCAATAAAAATCTATGCACATAGTAAATAAAAAGATCGCCGAGATGCTCATTGTCTGCTTGCCTTGTTATTTTGATTATGGGACAGCTCCCAAGTCATGTGCAAGGGGTACCCCGTTGGCGGTTCTCTATGATACGTATATACATACAATGACAAGAGCTTACTTGTGACTGAAGTTGAGTAGCATGAGGATCGGTCTTCGTAAGTAAGGGGCACGAGACTTCGATTTATAACTTGTCAAGCATATCCTCTTAGTTGTGTCACTTTAACCTTAACCATTTAAAGATGCTTATGATAGGGGCAATGAGAGCTCAAAGCTAATGAGTACCATACTTTCAGCATTTGGAAGCTTTTCAAAATTATTCAAAACCTTTTGCTTTACTTGTTGAGTCTCCATTTATTCTTTGAGCACCTTCTTGAGAGCATAGTTGTCATTCTTAGTGTAATGTGCTTGTCTCAAAACTTGATTATTTGTGTTATGACTTTGATGCTTGTATCTTTGATATCTTTACTTCTAGTCTTCACCTGAACTTCAGAGGTGCCTTGGCATTCATAATCAAAGGCAAGCGAGATACCACTCTATCATATCTTGTTATGAGCATTGTAATGTTGCTTATGTTTATGTTTCATGCTACTTATTATTTTTGAGTTGGAATCTCTTCATAGCTTGCAATGCCTATTAAGTAAACTTAGTTGCATACTCATTATGAATTGTCTAAGTAGTTGATCACATGCTAAGAATATATACACCATATGAAGCAAATGTGTTCGTCAAAGTTTCTTTTATCGCACTCAGTTTTCAACTGAATTGCTTGAGGACAAGCAATAAGCTAAGCTCAGGGGGAGTTGATACGTCCAAAACGTATCTACTTTCCTGAACACTTTTGTTATTGTTTCTCCTTGATACTTTTGTGATTTGGATGCAACTAACACGGACTGACGCTGTTTTCAGCAGAATTGCCTTGGTGTTTAGTTTTTGTATAGAAAATCAACTATCAGGAAAAATCCCGGAAAATATGCCAAAAATCCTATTTCACTAGAAGAATCCCAGAGCCAGAATATGAGACGGAGGGGGGCTGGGCCCAGGCCACACCACCTGGCCGCGCGGGCTAGGCCTGGCCGCGCCAGGGGGTGGTCTGGCCGCCCTAGACACCCCCTCGGTCTCCCTCATCGCCTATAAGATGCCTTCTGACCTAAAAACTCAGGGGGGTTCGACGTTTTCTAGAAGGAGTTCCGCTCCGCCGCCACCACCAGGTTCCACGATTTGGAACCAGAAACTCCGTTCTAGCACCCTGTCGGGACGGGGAATTGGAGTATATCATTGCCATCATCATCACCATCGCTTCTCCATCGACCATCCATGTTTCCCCCATCTATGAGTGAGTAATCCCCCGCTGTAGGCTATGGGGATGGTAGGGATTGGATGAGATCATTCATGTAATGGCATCAGATTGTTAGGGCATGGTGCCTAGTATCTACTATTAGTGCTTTTTGAATTTGTTGCGACTTGTTATGCTTAATGCTTGTCACTAGGGCCCGAGTGCCAGATCTGAACATGTTATTGATTCATTATGATAGTATTGTTTTTGGTCTTACCTGCAAGTTGTATACACACGTTGTTATCCGGAACCAAAGGCCCCGAAGTGACAGAAATCGGGATAACCGGAGGGAATGGCTTTGATGTGAGGATCACATATGTTCACGGAGTGTTAATGATGGGTTCGTAGCATGGAAAACAAAAAATTTCTACCACAAGAACAAACAAAACCCAGATCTAATCTAGATAAAAGCCAAGATCTAATCTATTAGACATGTGCAACGAGATAGATCTGTACTAACCCTTGTAGACCCGAAAGCGTTACGAGATCGGATCTCGTGGTTGATGTAGTCGATCACTTGCCGATCTCAATATCGAGTAGACGATCATACAGCGCGCGTTAAGCGCTTCCACAATCGATCACACGCGTGCGGTCGAGGACCTTCCTCTCCCGTTCAATGAGCAGCGGAGGTAGTCGATCTCTCCACGGAATCCCAAAGACGACAGTGTGGTGGTGGTGGTGGAGTAGAGAATTCTGCAGGCCGCCTAAGCAGGCGAGGAAGGAGGAGGAGAGGCAACTTGAGATCTAGAGAATAGAAGGGCAGGGGCTTGTGCCTCCACCCTATATTTAAAGGAGGAGGCGCCATGGGGAGGTGGAGTCCTTGTAGGACTCCCTCTCCCTTGGCCGGATCAAGGAGGTGGGGAGAGTCCTACTCCCCACGAATCCTTGTCTTACCCCACAAGGATTCCTTGATCCTTTCTTGGTTTTCAAGTAAACTCAAGAAATCTTCTAGAACCTTCCGGAACATTCCAAACCTTCTAGAATCCCCATACAAATACTCAACATTTCCTAACTTAGAAAATGATCCCCAATATATGAATCTTATTCCCGGACAATTTCGGATCTCCTCGTGATGTCCGGATCCAATCCGAGACTCAACAACATTCGGTCTCCAACGCACATTCCATATCTACTTAAAACAACTTCGAACCTTAAGTGTGTCACCCTACGGTTCGTGAATATGCAGACATGATGGAGACACATCTCCGATCAATAACCATTAGCAGGATCTGGAGATCCATAACAGCTCCCACATACTCAACGATGACTTTGTGATCGATAGAACCATTTAACATACGAAACCAATTCCCTTTGTCACGCGATACTCTACTTATCCGAGGTTTGATCATCGGTATCTCCATACCTTGTTCTACCTCGTTACTGATAAGTACTCTTTACTGGTTCCATGATATGTCATCCCTTGTGACCTAGTCACATGCTTGCAAGCTAACTAGATGACATTCCACCGAGAGGGCCCAGAGCATATCTATCCGTCATATGGATGGACAAATCCCAATCTTGGTCCATGCGCTTCAACACATA
This sequence comes from Avena insularis, assembly GCA_023614405.1. Taxonomy (NCBI): domain Eukaryota; kingdom Viridiplantae; phylum Streptophyta; class Magnoliopsida; order Poales; family Poaceae; genus Avena; species Avena insularis. Next base: position 35,419,311 of record CM042694.1, read on the forward strand.
CTTTCAGAATACCCAATGTCACCTTTATAACCACCCAGTTACAAAGCGGCGTTTGATGTCATCAAAGTACCCATCCGGTGATGGTGATTAACATAACCTCATGGTCGAAGGATTAGGTTACTATGTATTTGAAAAGCTTGTAGAAAAACGAACTTAATGACTTGATCTTATGCTATGCTGACTATGGGTGTGTGTCCATCACATCATTCTCCTAATGATATGATCTTGTTATTAACGACATCCAATGTCCATGATCAGGAAACCATGATCATCCATTAATCAACAAGCTAGTTTAACAAGAGGCTTACTAGGGACTCTTTTATGTTTACAAAACACACAAGTATTAATGTTTCCGGTTAATACAATTATAGCATGGGATGTAAACATTTATCATAAACATAAAGATATAATAATAACCACTTTATTATTGCCTCTTGGGCATATCTCCAACAGTCTCCCACTTGCACTAGAGTCAATAATCTAGTTAAAAACTCGTGCACTCAACACCTATGGCTTTCTGGTGTTGTATAGACACTATTGCTAGTGGTAAACATAACCTTCGGATCTGACACTTCCAGGTCCGTGTGTATTTGCATGTCCTTGCGTCTCTATGCATTACTAATTCTCCAATGAGATGGCATTGTATAAATTTGGTCCTTTGGTGAGACCTTTAGTTCCTTGGGATTAAATCATGTTGATACAATTGTCATACAATGTATCTTCATAGTATTATCCTGCTATGAACCACACCTAGTTTGATAACAAACTACTTGACGCAAATGCCCTCATTTGCTGCTACAATAGCAGTCATATACTTAGCCTTTTGTTGTAGTATCTATCACAATGTTTTAACTTTGGTACTCAACCAAATCCGTTATGGAACTTCCTTTCCATTACATTGTGCCACCCATAGTTTAAATTGAGACAAACTTAATTTTGTGACAAAACTAGCATCAATGTAACAATTTACAATGAACTATTTGTCACCACTATATAAATAATATATTCTTAGTTCTTCCAAAGATCATAGGAATATCCCTACTATTGTCCAATGATCATCTTATGAGTCATTCTGGTATATGCTCATAGAATTTAGAGCATAGGACATATCTGGATGTGTACATCTCAAAGAATGATTGATCAAAATATTCTTGTGATTTTACCAAGTGTCAAAACACTTGAATCTCGTGTAAACACACTTGAATCTTGATTCAGTCCTTTCCGTGCGTCAAGAACCTTTCTTGTTGTTTCCATATTGAACTCATTCAACATCTTATCTATGTACATTTGGCAAAACCATATTAGCGCCTCAATCTATCCATATAGACATTGATGCCTAATTCTTGGGTTATGCCTAAGTCTTTCATCGAAATGAAATTCTTAACCTGTGTCAATAAAAGATACATCATTTCTAATCAACAATATGTCTTTCACATAATGTATTAGAAATATGTCTTAGCGCTCCCACTTAATTTCTTGCAAAATGCAAACATCTTCATCGTCTCTGATGAAATTAAACCTTTTTAACGGTTTCATCACGGTGAAGATTCCAACTCCACGATGCTCACTTCAACCATTGAAGTTTTGCATACTCTTTTACCATCCTTTGAATTAACAAAACCCTCTGGATCGTGTCATGGACACATCCTAGGTAACCATTCTATTAGAAGAACTTGTTTTGTTTGTTCAACTATCATATACCAAAATATATGTAGTGGTTGCTAGATTAATCCGTCCAGACTAAATATCGCTATGAAAGATCAAATCTTATCATAGTCAATTCCTTGAACATTGTCGTAAACTCTTTCCGACATGTCGACTATTTCATAGATGTGAAACATCCATGTCTATTTCTTTATAGATCCATATACGACTGTATGGTCTTGCACCTTTCTAGAGGGTCTTTCAAATTCAAAGCTTGATTTCTCATGTATGAAATTATCACGGATTTTATGGCTTCAAGCCACTTAACGAAGTCAGGGCCCATCATTGATTATTTGCATGTAGTCGGTTCATCATTGTCAAACAACAATGATTTAACTCTCAAATCTTGGCATTTGATTACTTACCCGACCTACTTGGTTCAATAGGAACTTAGATCCCCGTGACCACATCCTTTGAGGCACGTGAGCCATGAGCATTGTTGCTGCCTCCGGGACACTTACCGGCCTTCAGCACATTATTAGCCAAGGTTCAACAACCTTGTCAAAGTTCTATTGTCCTCCCACTTAACTTTTCACCAAAATTCCTTCTCAAGAAACTTCGACATTCTAAGTGACAAACACTTTTGTCTTGATTATGGAGGAATACCCAATGGTTATTTGAAATAACCTACAAAGACATGCTCATCCGACTTTGGTTGTAAACATTTTACTTATGCCTAGCATACCAAAAATTTAAGAAAGGACAACCTGGGTTTTATCCCAAACCATGACTTATATGGTGTCATTTCAACGGATCACGATGGAGCTCTTTTGAGTGTAAAAGAGGTAGTCACTAAAGCTTTAATCTTTAAAATATAATGGCAGTTTTATAAATGACACCTTTGATCTTACCATGTCAAACAAGGTTTCATTACATATCTTGAACACTCCATACTCCTATGGTGTTTTGGGAAATGCAAATCCATGGAACGATTCCTCAAATCTTTGGTGTTTTGCTAAACTTGTAACTCAAACATCTTTATGATCGAATCATAAACTTTTTTATTTTCTTGTTACAATAATTTTCCACTTCATCTTGAAAGTCTTTGAACATTTTTCAAATGTTTCATACTTCTTCCTTATTGAGTAAGTATATACATATACTCACTCAAATCTTCGGAGAAAGCCTATGAAGTTGAAATCCATCGCCCACGACTACACATAATGGACTATATACATCAATATGTACAAATTCCAATCAGTTAGTCGTTCGTTCCTCTTTTGGCCTACGAATGGAGTTTTAATTATCTCCAAGAAAGTATCACAAGCGTCATTTGATCAAAATCAAAGACTCCAAAAATCCATCAACATGGAGTTTCTTCATGTATCCCCAATATAATTTAAACGGTGATGTCACTTCGCAAGTGATCTTTCAATCATTTGTCTTGCGACATTTTAGCATTAGTTTTATGGTCGTTATTTCTCCAACCAGACTTGTATATCATCCATCTATTATGGAATACGGTAATTATTTGAACAACCTTTTATTGTCATAATACCTGATCAAAATAACAATTATTGAAACAAATCTTGAAGGTAAGCTTTGATGTTAACGAGCAACACAACAACCCTTTGTTTGTTTTCGATGAACATCATCACATATTCTCTTGCTAGTTACTTAGGCCATTGCAGTTCATGAATTGTGTTGTCCTGTATGACACTTCATACCAATTCGGTATCCAATACCGCAGAACCACATTGTTTAACAACCAAGGAATACAGCCATAACATGTATCTTCTATATACCTAAGCTGGATATCTCCAATCTTTTCTTTTCTGCGAAATATTTTATAGATTCTCTTTCAACAATTCCTTTTCTTTTAAAAGAATCTATCAACATCAATAGTGGTGTCATTCACATGACACATAGTACAAAGTGTGTATAGTCAAATACTAATACCTTTGGACTTGCACTTTGAAGTGGATCACCTTCATCAAATGTTTGGCATTCTTTCAAAATTCCATTCTTTAGTAATCTTTTAGTGTAGTAAACATTTTACTTACATCTTCTATTCATCCTTATCATGACAACTTTCATGATCAAGCTGTTATAGCTTATAAAGGTGAATTGCGAGTATAATGTTTCTTTTCCAAAACCTTTTGGAGGATTAGGACGACTAGCGTCTCCAACCTTCACAAATTCTCATCAAATATGAGGACATATACTCTATCATGTTGTAACCAATACATTGTTTTAGATATCGCAATACCTTTCACATATGATGGTTTCTAAAACATTGCTTTCAGCTCTTAGATAAACTTGATATTAAAAACAATCTTTTGAGTATCAAGAATCATGGAGGCAAACATGATACATTAGATACTAACACTGGAATTGTTACTCTTGATTTAATACTGTTTATTAAACTTCACAGAGTAAATTGAGTTTGCTGAAGGTTTGCAACATGACTTTTAAACTTTAGATTGACACTCAAAACAATACGATACCAGTTCGTAAAGAAAATATCCAGAATTTCTATAGTTCCACTATCTCAACTATAACTAAGCGTAAGGTGGTGAACGGATGCCAATGACTACAACAAACTATGCAAATTCACTTTGATTGTGTTTATGATAAATTGAGTTTGAATAATCCAAATTACAAATGAACTCCCACTCAAAACAACATCCCTCCAGTTGTTTTAGTGATTACACGAACCAAATCCACTACACCAAGTCCGATCATCACGTGAGATGATGTAGCTTTAAAGGCGAACAATCAACATGTTCATCATATCATCCATATGACTCATGCTTTACCTTTCGGTATTCCTTGTTTCGAGACCATGTCTGTACATGCTAGGCTCGTCAAGGTTAACCTTAGTATCCGCATGTGCAAATCTGGCTTGCACCCGTTGTATGCACACATAGAATTTATCACACCCGATCATCACGAGATGCTTCGAAACGACGATTCTTAGCAACGGTGCCTACTAAGGACGAACACTTTATTACTTGATATTTAGTGAGAGGGATCATCTTATAATGCTACCGTCGTGATCTAAGCAATACAAGATGCATAAAGGATTAACATCACAGGCAATTCATAATTAGTGTGATATGATATGGCCCTTTCTTCTTATGCCTTTGATCTCCATCTCCAAAGCACGAACATGATCTCCATCATCACCAGCATTGCGTCAAGGTCAGTGGCGTCGCTTCATGGTTGTCCATCATCACTAGCAACTATTACAACTACTTGGAATAAAGCTATTACAAGATGAATAGACACGCATGTCTTAACAGAATTAAAGACAACCATTAGGCTCCTGCCGGTTGCCATATTACAACAAGGATCATTGCATACATCAAATACAATCACAATCACATGATGGCCATATCACATCACAAAACCCCTGCAAAAACAAGTTAGACGCCTCTAATTTTCTTTGCATGTTTTACGTGGTTTGAGGCTTTCGAATAAGAACGGATCTTACCTACGAAACTGAGCCACAACGTTGATACAAGTGCTATCAAGTGCAAAGTGTAGATTGGATCTATATTATGATGGGAGAGAAAGACACCCGCAAAGCCACTTGTGCAATACGAGTTGCACGTCAACTGTGGAGCAAGTCTCATGTGCGATGACATGTAAGGTTAGCCCGAGCCGCTTCATCCCACCATACCGCAAGATGCAAAGTACACAAAGAAAAAGACGGCACAAGCACCAATGCCCACAAAACCATTGTGTTCTACTCGTGCAAGAGATCTACGCATAGACACGGCTCTGATACCACTGATGGGTTCGTAGCATGGAAAACAAAAAGTTTCTACCGCAAGAACGAACAAAACCCAGATCTAATCTAGATAAAATCCAAGATCTAATCTATTAGACATGTGCAACGAGATAGATCTGTACTAACCCTTGTAGACCCGAAAGCGTTACGAGATCGGATCTCGTGGTTGATGTAGTCAATCACTTGCCGATCTCAAGATCGAGTAGACGATCCTTCCGGCGCGTTAAAGCGCTTCAGACGGTCACACGTCTTGAGTCGAAGCAGACCTTCCTCTCCTGTTCCAATGACGTGAGGTGTAGATCTCTCCATGGAATCCCAGCACCTGACGGCGTGGTGGTGGTGGTGGAAATGAAAATCTGCAGGGCTTCTAAGCCAAGCAGAGGGAAGGAGGAGGGGAGAGGCAACTTGAGATCTAGAGAATAGAAGGGGCAAGGGGGCTTGTGCCTCCACCCCTCTATTTAAAGGAGGGAGGCGCCATGGGGAGGTGGAGTCCTTGTAGGACTCCCCTCTCCCTTGGCCGGCGGATCAAGGAGATGGGGGGAGAGTCCTACTCCCCCACGAATCCTTGTCATACCCCACAAGGATTCCTTGATCCTTTCTTGGTTTTCAAGTAAACTCCAAGAAATCTTCTAGAACCTTCCGGAACATTCCGAAACCTTCTAGAATCCCCATACAAATACTCCGGAACATTTCCTAACTTAGAAAATGATCCCCAATATATGAATCTTATTCCTCGGACAATTCCGGATCTCCTCGTGATGTCCTGGATCCAATCCGAGACTCCGAACAACATTCGGTCTCCAACGCACATTCCATATCTACTTAAAACAACTTCGAACCTTAAGTGTGTCACCCTACGGTTCGTGAATATGCAGACATGATGGAGACACATCTCCGATCAATAACCATTAGCGGGATCTGGAGATCCATAACAGCTCCCACATACTCAACGATGACTTTGTGATCGATAGAACCATTTAACATACGAAACCAATTCCCTTTGTCATGCGATACTCTACTTATCCGAGGTTTGATCATCGGTATCTCCATACCTTGTTCTACCTTGTTACTGATAAGTACTCTTTACTCGTTCCATGATATGTCATCCCTTGTGACCTAGTCACATGCTTGCAAGCTAACTAGATGACATTCCACCGAGAGGGCCCAGAGCATATCTATCCGTCATATGGATGGAAAAATCCCAATCTTGGTCCATGCGCTTCAACACATACTTTCAGAATACCCAATGTCACCTTTATAATCACCCAGTTACGAAGCAGCGTTTGATGTCATTAAAGTACCCATCCGGTGATGGTGATTAACATAACCTCATGGTCGAAGGATTAGGTTACTATGTATTTGAAAAGCTTGTAGCAAAACGAACTTAATGACTTGATCTTATGCTATGCTTACTATGGGTGTGTGTCCATCACATCATTCTCCTAATGATATGATCTTGTTATTAACGACATCCAATGTCCATGATCAGGAAACCATGATCATCCATTAAACAACAAGCTAGTTTAACAAGAGGCTTACTAGGGACTCTTTTATGTTTACAAAACACACAAGTATTAATGTTTCCGGTTAATACAATTATAGCATGGGATGTAAACATTTATCATAAACATAAAGATATAATAATAACCACTTTATTATTGCCTCTTGGGCATATCTCCAACAGTTAATGCTTTGCTCTGGTGCTCTATTAAAAGGAGCACCTTAATTGCCAGTAGTTCCCTTGAGGCCCCGCTGCAAACGGGCTGGCAGGACAAAAGGTGTTGTGCAAGTTCCCATGAGGCCCCACTGCAAACGGATTAGAAGAGCACGTATGACTATATATGGGACACATGTAAGACCCCTCCTTTGTAAAGGAAAGGATCCCTGTGATTGCAATGCTAGTCCCTGGATCAAAGCTAGCATCCACAGTTTAAGATGAAGTACACAGATACAAAGGTCGTTTATTACAGTCATTCCAGAGATAAAACATAGTCTTTTACAACTCAGGGCCAAAGGTCTAATACAAGAGTTTATGGAATAAGTAAATAAACATAAGTCTTCATCTTCATGTGCCACAGGCAAGCATGTTGAGTGTAGACTCATGACTCCTATTCATCATCGGAGTAACCTGCAACATTACAAGTTACAGCCACAGAGGGTCAATACTTTGGAATAGTATTGGCAAGTGATACCTTAGTATATAATAAGTGTTCTATAATACTATATGCATTTGGCTAAGTGGATCTTAGGTTTGCATTGCTCAAAATAGATTTTTCCTTATCATTTGAAAACACTAAGTTTTTGTTTGGCACAAATCACCCAAGGCATCTACCAATCAAAGACTGAAGATCCACTCAGGGCATCTACCAATCAAAGACTGAAGATCCTTTTAACCCTTGTTCACCACAAGTTTTATTTAGAAATTGGAGTGATGATATTCTTGAAGTTTCCATGTCTTGATGCTCAAATTGTCCTTTACCAGGGACATGGCTAAGTACTTAGGTTTTACACTCTGCAGAGGTGGTGCACTTTCCCCACAAGACTTGGTTTCCCAAGACAAGATCCTTCAGAAGCCTTTCCTTAGTCAAATGGACGCGCTCCAACCTATCATTCCCACTATCACCAACTGTCCAAGAGACTAAGTTCTAGCAACCTAAGATCATGGCAGAGCCCATATTGCCAAGTGGTTGCACTTGAAGCTTCTCAACATTTGACATCTCAAATCTCTTTGTTCCTGGGTGGCCATCAACAAGTGAGATACACAAGCCAAGTCCATGGCCTTGTGAACCACTCAACACAAACCATTCCTTCCATTCCACCCAGGTGATTCATTAACTTAGTTGTTTTGTTAAATAAAACACAAGTCCTCAGACTTAGAATATTTTTCCATAGTGTGAATATATAAACCTCCCTTGTTTTCTAGTAGCTAGGCTAAGCATGGCATGGCAACTTATCCTTAGGGAATTTTCCTAGCAACTCTACCATTCTAATCTACATAGGATTTCCCATCACCTCATTTGACAAAAGTAGCATGCATGTCTTAGCAAAATATCTAATGCAAGTATAAAATATAGGAATGGAATATTCATGGAAATATCACTTGCCTTAGTAATGTGGAGAGTAGCACTCGTCACAATCACAATCACTAGCAAAATCTACACAAAAATTATAGCACACAATTACACACAATTATATACAACCAAAAATAATATGAATGCATGCATGCAAGAATCTACTAAGTGGTGATTTTTGAAAACTCTAACAAGCATGTGCAAGTTTACAGAAACTTAACAAGTCACAAGTTTACCCACTAAACATATTTAACCCTAAAACAATTTACTAAACTAAATCCATTCTCAAAACAGCCTTAAACAAGTTTCTACAAATAAAGTCATTCTAATGGTTACTATTTGCTAAACACATTGGATATTCAGAAAGGTCTTGTCTCACTGAATCCAACAGTATAAAGTTTGCAAAATTCTAACGTGGCATTCAAAAGTTATAAGCATTTGAAAATTGGATCAAAATCTGATTTTAAATCTGTTTTCAGTTCTAACCCTAGCCACGCGTCGCAACCTCACTGGTGCGTACCGGTTCGCACTGGATCGAGCTCCACAGCCGTAGGATCTAAATGAGATCTGGCGGCTCAGACGCGCGCATACCCCTTCGTTTAAAATTCTATGCTAGCCTTACGATACAGATCCAATGGTCTAAATCATCGTGTCAAAATCTGGCGGCGCTTATCGGCTGCGCGCGGCGGCGACGGTCGGACGATGGCGGTGCCGGCGAGACAGATCGTTAGGAGGATAGGGAATATACTCACCGAGACCGCAAGGACGTGGGGGTGCTCAACGTGTGGTCAACTCGGCAAGGGGCGCTCAGGTTTGCGGTAGATTTCTCGCCGGAGTTGGAACTAGCAACGGTGGTTCGATTCGAGGTCGAAGGCGACGTTGTAGATCACTAGGATGCAAACAGGAGGTGTGGTTAGATGCAGAAGATCATGGCGAAGCTGCGTACGTGAATGACAAGGCTTGGGGCGGTCTGGACTTACCACTAGAGCTCGCCGGAGCTCGTGCAGAAGACGATGGCGGCCTGTCATCGACGTTGCCGGAGCTACGGTTCATGCGAGGGTAAACGGAGTGTGTTAGAAGAAGCGCAGAGACTCACTGAATCAGATAGCAAGAACGAGAGGCAGAGGAGAGCTCGGAACTCACCGGAATTTGCCGGCGCAGTCGTCGGAGACGGCGGGGCTACACAGAGCAATACACGACTGGTGGCGCCTGGGTTCGGGTTTGAGGAGAAGGAGAGGGGAGAGGGTTTATATAGCCTGGTCACGGCGAGAATCACTCGGGCATTGATCTGAATTGAAGCCTGAATTAAACACGAAACTCGCGTTGATTTGGGGATGAACTGGTCGTGCGGTTGGAGACGACGATGCTCAGGTGGGCCGCGGTTGTCAGTGATAGAGAGAAATGTGAGTGGGTCCCTTCTATCAGTGAGATGGTGGGTGCGCTCACGCGTGAGAGAAGAAAGGAAAATTCCCGGGTGGGCTTGATGGGCCTGTTTCACTACTGGGCCAGATTTCAGCCGCGCGGCCTTTTTCCTTTGTTAGCTTCTTTTCTTTTTCTAATTCCATTTTCTGAATTGATTTTGATATGAATTCAAATCCTTTTTGAATTCAAACAATTCTGGGGATTTTTGTAGGATACTGTGGTTTCAAAAACAGTCAATTAACCATGTGGTTACCTTGCTAGGGCTTGGTCAAGCTTGGGCTTCGAATAAACAGAGACTTCGCTTCTAATTTGCAAATGTTTGAAAAAAAGGGTTTTGAATTTATTTCCAAGTTGAAAACTTTGGTTAAACCTTTACACCTAAACTTTCCAACAATGGAGGCAAGCAACCAAGTTCCTAAACACTCAAATCTCAAAGGGTGATGGCCAATTGAGTTGAATTTGCTCACATGAAATCATAGCACAAACTTCTGTTTCTAAATGATTTTGAGAAAAACCCTAAATGAATGAAGGATGCAAGGATGATATGAATGAGTTTTGAAATATGATTTTAGGGATGTTACAAATCTAACCCCCTTAAGATGAATCTCGCCCTCGAGATTCGAATTGGCTAGCAAAAAGGTGAGGGTGGTCTTTCCGAAGATCATCTTCTCTTTCCCATGTTGCTTCCTCTTCGGAGTGATGACTCCATTGCACTTTGCAAAACTTAATAGTCTTTGTCCTTGTGACTCTTTCTGCGGTCTCAAGTATCTTGACAGGCTTTTCTTCATAGGTGAGATCACTTTCTAGTTGAACTTCTTCCAAAGGTATGGTATCCTTCAAAGATGATTCTTCCATTTCCGGGTGACATTTCTTGAGCTGACTCACATGAAAAACATTATGGATCTGATAAAGATCTTTGGCGATTCGATTTCATATGCAACTTCTCCCTTGCGACTTAGAATGTTGAACGGTCCAACATATCTTGGTGCCAACTTTCCTTTGACTCCAAATCTTTTCACTCCACGAAGTGGTGATACTCTAAGATAAGCTCTATCCCCAACTTCGTAGGTGACTTCTCTACGCTTAGAATCTGCGTAGCTTTTACATCGAGGATGCTATCTTCAACCTGTCTCTAACCAATTTGACCTTTTCTTCGGCGTCTTTGATAAGATCCGGTCCAAACAAACTTCTTTCTCCCACACCATTCCATAGCAACGGGGTGGTACACTTCCTTACGTAGAGAAACTCAAACGGTGCCATCCCAATGCTAGATTGGTAACTATTATTGTAAGAAAACTCTGCGTAAGGCAGACTTTCATCCCAACTTGCTCCATAGTCTAGGGCACATGCCCTCAACATGTCTTCAAGAATTTGATTAGTCCTTTCTGTTTGTTCATCAGTTTGAGGATGAAAAGCAGTGCTGAATTCCAACCTCGTTCCTAAAGATTCATGAAGCTGTCTCCAAAAGTGAGAAGTGAACTGAGTTCCTCTATCAGACATAATACTCTTAGGCACACCGTGAAGGCATACAATTCTGCTCATGTAAATTCTGGCTAACTTTGCACTGGTATAAGTTGTCTTTACGGGTATAAAATGAGCCACTTTAGTTAGGCGATCCAGTACTACCCATATGGAATCATACCCTGACCTGGTCCTTGGTAATCCGGTAATGAAATCCATACCAATATTTTCCCACTTCCATTCAGGAATAGGCATTGGTTGAAGCAATCCTGCTGGTTTCTGATGCTCCGCTTTCACTATACTACACACATCACACAAAGCAATGTGTTCGGCGATGTCCCTTTTGAGATTGTTCCACCAAAATCTTTCTTTCATATCCATGTACATTTTGGTGTTTCCCGGGTGAATAGAATACAGAGAGTTATGGGCTTCTTGTAGAATCAGTTTCCGCAACTCCGGATCTTGTGGAACACAAATACGTTTCCCGTGCCATAAAGTACCTTGTTCGTCTATGTGGAAACTTTTAGCTTTCCCTAGGCTAATCCTTTCCCTAATCTCTTCGATTTCTTTATCCGTCTTTTGGGTTTCTTTGATCTTATCCAACAGGGTGGGTTGAACATCCAAAGACATGAGATGTCCTTCTGGCACAATCTCCAACCTGAGTTCCTTGAATTGCTTACACAAGTCATCCGGCAATTCACCTTTGGTAAGGCCATTTACAAACGCCTTACGACTTAGAGCATCTGCTACTACATTTGCTTTACCGGGGTGGTATTGCAAACTCAAGTCGTAATCCTTGATAAGTTCTAGCCATCTCCTTTGCCTCATATTGATTTCCTTCTGGGTGAAGATATACTTCAAACTCTTATGATCGGTGAATACTTCACAACGTTTTCCCAAAAGGTCATGTCTCCATGTTTTGAGTGCATGGACAACCGCGGCTAACTCTAAATCATGAGTAGGATAATTTACTTCATGAGTTTTGAGTTGTCTCGAGGCATAAGCCACAAGTTTTCCGCCTTGCATAAGTACGGCACCTAATCCTTGGTGAGAAGCATCACAATACACTTGGAAATCCTTTTCCAAATCTGGTGAACCAGGCTGGTGCTGACACAAGTCTCTTCTTTAATTCTTGAAAGCTGAGTTCACAACCTTCAGACCAAGCGAATTTCTTATCTTTCTTTAACAATTCTGTCACTGGTTTAGCAACCTTTGAAAAAATTTCAATGAATCTTCTATAGTAGCCTGCTAAACCAAGGAAACTACGAACCTCTTTTACGTTCTTAGGTGACTCCCATTCTGTCACAGCTGAAACTTTAGCAGGATCAACTGCTACACCATCCTTTGTCATAACGTGACCAAGAAATCCAACTTCCTCTAACCAAAACTCACACTTGCTGAATTTGGCATAAAGTTGATGTTCCCTCAGCTTCTCAAGTATCAAGCGTAGATGTCTTTCATGCTCTTCCTTGCTCTTGGAGTAGACTAAGATGTCATCGATGAAAACGACAACGAACTTGTCGAGAAATTCCATGAACACTTTGTTCATCATATTCATGAAGTATGCTAGAGCGTTGGTTAAACCAAAAGGCATCACAGTGTACTCATACAATCCATACCTTGTGGTGAATGTTGTTTTAGGTATGTCTTGCTCTCTTATCTTGAGTTGAAAATAGCCTGACCGAAGATCAATCTTCGAGAACACACATGCTCCTTCTAGCTGATCAAACAAGTCGTTGATTCTTGGCAAAGGATATTTGTTTTTGATGGTTACTTCGTTGAGAGAATGGTAATCTATGCATAATCTTTGAGTTCTATCTTTCTTTTCCACGAACAAAACAGGAGCTCCCCAAGATGAAGAACTTGGCTGGATGAATCCTTTCTGTAATTATTCTCCAAGCTGTTTCTTGAGTTCCTTAAGTTCGTCAACTGACATTTTATAAGGCCTCTTTTCTCTTGGTCCAGAACCTGGTACCAAATCTATCATAAACTCTACATCTCTATCTGGTGGCATACCTGGTAATTCTTCCGGAAACACATCCGGATATTCACACACAATTGGCACACTGTCCATGCTAACCCCCTTAAGAGAATTCAGCTTACTTCCTTTAGATTTAAAATTGGACTTGAATTTTATCCTCTTACCTTCAGGGGTTGTGAGTGCAACTGTACAATTGGCACAATCTAGTACTCCCTCATACTTAGCCATCCAATCCATTCCCAAAATCACATCTAATCCTTGGGAATTTAGGATTATTAAGTTCACTCGAAACTCATGTTTTCCGATCTCTATGACTAGATCCCGGCATCCAAGACTCACTATCATATCTCCACCCGGAGAGCTAACTTTTATTGGACACCCAATGTTTTCAGATGCAAACCCATTTCTATCAACAAATGCTTTTGATATGAATGACTGAGATGCACCAGTATCAAAGAGTACAAATGCCGAGATGGAATTGAGTCTGAACTTACCAGCAACGGCATCAGGCTCTTCATAGACATCTTCCACATTGATGTGGTTAATCTGTCCTTTCTGAAAAGGATTGGGCTTGTTAGGTCCTTCAACTTTCTTCTCAGGGCACTCATTAGCATAATGCCCCAGCTTCTTGCATTTGAAGCATTCAACTTGACTGATGTCCTTTTACCAATCGTGGTAGCTCTTATGTCCACTCTTGTGATTCTTGTACTTATCATTTTCATGACTGCGATGATACTTGTTGTCATGACGGTTGTGGTTGTGGTGTTTGTTAAATTTCCCATGCTTGTGGGATCCTGAGCTGACACTATCATCATAGTGAGATCGTTTATGAGACGATCCTGAGCTGGGCTTGTCGGAGTGTTTCCTCTTTCTACTCTCGACTTGCTTCATTTTATTCTCCACAATAACAGCCTTGTCACACAGCGACTGATAAGTTGGAACATATGCCACAGACAGCTGCAGATTCAGCTCATCATTCAAGCCTTCCAGAAACTTTTCCTTCCTTTTGGCATCTGTGTCAACCTCATCCGTGCATAGCGCCGCAGATTGTTGAACTCTTCGATATATTCAGCCACGCCGTGGTGGCGCCGCTCAGTTGTGAAACTCCTTCTTTTTCAGGCTCATCATTCCTGGTGAGATATGAGTAGTGCGAAAACCATCTTCAAAGATAGCCCAAGTCACCTCATCAATAGGTGTGGTGATCTGGAAGTTGTCCCACCATGCGGCGGCTGGTCCTTCCAACAGATGTGCTGCGAACCTGACTTTTTCAGCATCCGTGCAGCCCACGGTCACTAAGTCTTTGTTCACAGAACGCAGCCAATCATTGGCCACCATGGGATCAGTCATTCCTGAAAACTTAGCTGGCCTCAGACGCAGAAATCTGGTAAGCATATCAAAACCCGGAGGGTTGTTGTTGTTGTTGTTGTTGTTATTGGGGTTGTTGTTATTCTGGTTTTGGATGAATGTCGTCATCATTTGCATAAGCTGTGTTTGTGCATTCATCATCTGTTGCATTTCCGGGGTAATGTTGTTGGGGTTGGGGTTGGGGTTTGCGCGACGGGGAGGCATCTGTGGTTTGTTCATATAGAGATAAGAATGAGATACCCTTACATGATTCATGCACAATACATCACACAAGCAAACACATAGCATGCAACATAAGGATCAAAGATCAACAACAAGATAACCAAAGTCTCAAAGTAATACACACAAGTGGCAAGCCATCCACATGTCGGATGGTCCAATAATAAGTTCACAAATAACAAGTACGGTGATTTAAGATAACTGAGTAGTCAAGTCTACTCGTCAGCATCAATCTCCTCCTCGACAAAGGTAAGACCTGCGTTCTCCATTGCGGTCTTGTTCTCCTCGATAGTAGTGGTCAAGGAGTCGATCCTGGCCTTGAGAGCCCTCTTTTGGGAACGAAGTCTCTCAATCACTCGCTGTCGCTGCTCTAACTCAAGTCCTTGGACTGCAGTTCCTCGGTCATATCCGGATCCTCTTGTTCCTATCCTGACACGCTTCTCTTGACTCTTGAACTTACGATCTTGGGTCTCGAACTTCGCCTCCATCTCCTTGACTATCTCGCCCCGTCATGCGAAGAGCTTGTCCTTCTCGCTGTTGCACTGAGCTCGTCATTGCTAAGCATGACGTTGGTCCTGTCAGTATCCACGTGCCTAACAAGAGTCTCTAAGTCCTGGAGGTACAGGCGTATCGGCTCTGCTGTGGCCCTCGAGTCGTCCTCAAAGTCGATGGACTCTCCGTCATCATCACGCCTTCCGAAGGCGTGGAAGTGAGTGCCTCTAACCTGTCGAGAGTGACGGCTAACGCCCTATCAGGTCCTGCATGACAACCTCCATGCCTCTCTCTCTGTCATCGTGCATAAGCTTGAAGACGATGGCCTCCGTAGTAGGCTCTGACTGGCGTCCTGGCTGGTTCACCTTGAA
Organism: Avena insularis; assembly: GCA_023614405.1. Lineage (NCBI taxonomy): Eukaryota > Viridiplantae > Streptophyta > Magnoliopsida > Poales > Poaceae > Avena > Avena insularis. The sequence goes on from CM042694.1 coordinate 35,435,133, forward strand.
GCCCCAGAGGTCATTCCTCTCAAACTTGGTGAGTGGGTGCACCGTAATGATGGGAAGGGGGAGATCGAGCAAGGTAGTAAGCTCTACGATACGAGGACCAAAACGGGTAACCTGGAACTCCTCAACAGTGCTGATGGTAATAGGCATCTATTTATAAGATTGAAAAAGTTAGAACAACACAATTAAAAATAAACAAGACAAACATTCATACATATCCATGGAACACAAAATCACACAAGTCATGCATACATGTATCCATTACATCAACCAAGGTTCAAACTTATTTAAGGTATCATTTGGAAAATAAGGTGATGGGTGGTGGTCCAACTAACGAAGTGCGTTCACAAACCTATCTCACTGGATCTGGTGGCTAACACAATGTTCCTAGAGGCAATCAGCCTATCTTGTTCACATGCTTCCATCACTAAGTCTATAATATCTCCCCTTAAGGTTTGGTTGGTGACTTCCAACACTTGGGTATGTTTCTTCTCCTTCTCTAAGTCTTTTTGGAGGTTGAGCATCCTGCACTTGACTCTAGCACTTAGTTCTTTGATAGTCTTCCAAGCTGCTTCTTTTGCTGACTCAAAGAATGTGGTGTGCAAAAAAGTGTTGGTGTACATGCAGAAGCCTCTTTCTTTTTGGTTGTCTTCCTCTTTCTTGGGCATATCTCCAACAGTTAATGCTTTGCTCTGGTGCTCTATTAAAAGGAGCACCTTAATTGCCAGTAGTTCCCTTGAGGCCCCGCTGCAAACGGGCTGGCAGGACAAAAGGTGTTGTGCAAGTTCCCTTAAGGCCCCGCTGCAAACGGATTAGAAGAGCACGTATGACTATATATGGGACACATGTAAGACCCCTCCTTTGTAAAGGAAAGGATCCCTGTGATTGCAATGCTAGTCCCTGGATCAAAGCTAGCATCCACAGTTTAAGATGAAGTACACAGATACAAAGGTCGTTTATTACAGTCATTCCAGAGATAAAACATAGTCTTTTACAACTCAGGGCCAAAGGCCTAATACAAGAGTTTATGGAATAAGTAAATAAACATAAGTCTTCATCTTCATGTGCCACATGCAAGTATGTTGAGTGTAGACTCATGACTCCTATTCATCATCGGAGTAACCTGCAACATTACAAGTTACAGCCACAGAGGGTCAATACTTTGGAATAGTATTGGCAAGTGATACCTTGGTATATAATAAGTGGACTATAATACTATATGAATTTGGCTAAGTGGAGCTTAGGTTTGCATTGCTCAAAATAGATTTTTCCTTATCATTTGAAAACACTAAGTTTTTGTTTGGCACAAATCACCCAAGGCATCTACCAATCAAAGACTGAAGATCCTTTTAACCCTTGTTCACCCACAAGTTTTATTTAGAAATTGGAGTGATGAGATTCTTGAAGTTTCCATGTCTTGATGCTCAAATTGTCCTTTACCAGGGACATGGCTAAGTACTTAGGTTTTACACTCTGCAGAGGTGGTGCACTTTCCCCACAATACTTGGTTTCCCAAGACAAGATCCTTCAGAAGCCTTTCCTTAGTCAAATGGACGCGCTCCAACCTATCATTCCCACTACCACCAACTGTCCAAGAGACTAAGTTCTAGCAACCTAAGATCATGGCAGAGCCCATATTGCCAAGTGGTTGCACTTGAAGCTTCTCAACATTTGACATCTCAAATCTCTTTGTTCCTGGGTGGCCATCCACAAGTGAGATACACAAGCCAAGTCCATGGCCTTGTGAACCACTCAACACAAACCATTCCTTCCATTCCACCCAGGTGATTCATTAACTTAGTTGTTTTGTTAAATAAAACACAAGTCCTCAGACTTAGAATATTTTTCCATAGTGTGAATATATAAACCTCCCTTGTTTTCTAGTAGCTAGGCTAAGCATGGCATGGCAACTTATCCTTAGGGAATTTTCCTAGCAACTCTACCATTCTAATCTACATAGGATTTCCCATCACCTCATTTGACAAAAGTAGCATGCATGTCTTAGCAAAATATCTAATGCAAGTATAAAATATAGGAATGGAATATTCATGGAAATATCACTTGCCTTGGTAATGTGGAGAGTAGCACTCGTCACAATCACAATCACTAGCAAAATCTACACAAAAATTATAGCACACAATTACACACAATTATATACAACCAAAAATAATATGAATGCATGCATGCAAGAATCTACTAAGTGGTGATTTTTGAAAACTCTAACAAGCATGTGCAAGTTTACAGAAACTTAACAAGTCACAAGTTTGCCCACTAAACATATTTAACCCTAAAACAATTTACTAAACTAAATCCATTCTCAAAACAGCCTTAAACAAGTTTCTACAAATAAAGTCATTCTAATGGTTACTATTTGCTAAACACATTGGATATTCAGAAAGGTCTTGTCTCACTGGATCCAACGGTATAAAGTTTGCAAAATTCTAACGTGGCATTCAAAAGTTATAAGCATTTGAAAATTGGATCAAAATCTGATTTTAAATCTGTTTTCAGTTCTAACTCTAGCCACGCGTCGCAACCTCACTGGTGCGTACCGGTTCACACTGGATCGAGCTCCACAGCCGTAGGATCTAAATGAGATCTGGCGGCTCAGACGCGCGCATACCCCTTCATTTAAAATTCTATCCTAGCCTTACGATACAGATCCAACGGTCTAAATCATCGTGTCAAAATCTGGCGGCGCTTATCGGCTGCGCGCGGCGGCGACGGTCGGACGATGGCGGCACCGGCGATACAGATCGTTAGGAGGATAGGGAAGATACTCACCGAGACCGCAAGGACGTGGGGGTGCTCAACGTGTGGTCAGCTCGGCAAGGGGCGCTCAGGTTTGCGGTAGATTTCTCGCCGGAGTTGGATCTGGCAACGGTGGTTCGGTTCGAGGTCGGAGGCGACGTTGTAGATCACTAGGATGCAAACGGGAGGTGTGGTTAGATGCAGAAGATCATGGCGAAGCTGCGTACGTGAATGACAAGGCTTGGGGCGGTCTGGACTTACCACTAGAGCTCGCCGGAGCTCGTGTAGAAGACGATGGCGGCCTGTCGTCGACGTTGCCGGAGCTACGGTTCATGCGAGGGTAAACGGAGTGTGTTAGAAGAAGCGCAGAGACTCACTGAATCAGATAGCAAGAACGAGAGGCAGAGGAGAGCTCGGAACTCACCAGAATTTGCCGGCGCAGTCGTCGGAGACGGCGGGGCTACAGAGAGCAATACACGCAGCCTGGTGGCGCTCTGGGTTCGGGGTTTGAGGGATAAGGGAGAGGGGGCAGAGGGGGTTTATATAGCCTGGTCACGAGCGAGAATCACTCGGGCATTGATACGAATTGAATCCACGAATTAAACATAGAAAACTGCCGCGTTGATTTGGGGATGAACTGGTCTCCTGGTGGAGACGACGACGGGTGGATGCGGTTGTTAGTGATAGAGAGAGAAGTGAGTGAGAGTGGGTCCTTCGCTGCTGCTGGTGGGGTGCGCCACGCTGAGAGAAGAAAGGAAAATTCCTGGGTGGGCTTGATGGGCCTGTTTCACTACTGGGCCAGATTTCAGCCGCGCGGCCTTTTTCCTTTGTTAGCTTCTTTTCTTTTTCTAATTCCATTTTCTGAATTGATTTTGATATGAATTCAAATCCTTTTTGAATTCAAACAATTCTGGGGATTTTTGTAGGATACTGTGGTTTCAAAAACAGTCAATTAACCATGTGGTTACCTTGCTAGGGCTTGGTCAAGCTTGGGCTTCGAATAAACAGAGACTTCGCTTCTAATTTGCAAATGTTTGAAAAAATGGGTTTTGAATTTATTTCCAAGTTGAAAACTTTGGTTAAACCTTTACACCTAAACTTTCCAACAATGGAGGCAAGCAACCAAGTTCCTAAACACTCAAATCTCAAAGGGTGATGGCCAATTGAGTTGAATTTGCTCACATGAAATCATAGCACAAACTTCTGTTTCTAAATGATTTTGAGAAAAACCCTAAATGAATGAAGGATGCAAGGATGATATGAATGAGTTTTGAAATATGATTTTAGGGATGTTACAACACATGCCTAGGATTATCTAGTACTTGGATGCTTTATCTTATTTATCTGCAATTGCCCTATGTTCTGATTGCTATGTGAATTGTCTTGTCCATGCAACGCCCGTCCATCCATCCCTATGCCTATCGCACTCGAATCCTACTGTTTACTACTATTGTTACTACTGTCTTTACTTTACTACTGTTGTTACTTTACTATTACTACTACAAAACTGTTGCTACTGATAAACTGATGTGAGCAAGATTGTTTCCAGGAGCAGCTGAATTGACAACTCAGTTGTTAAGACTTATAAATATTCTTTGGCTCTCCTTGTGTCGAATCAATAAATCGGGTTTCACTTCCCTAGAAAATACTACGATACACCCCCTATACTTGTGGGTCATCAGCAGGTATTTCAATGAACCAAGTTAATAGGAAGTTATTCCCTTTTTCTCTTAAGGGAAAATCAAGGGAGTGGTATGAGCTACTAGATTATCCTCATCATTTGGAGTGGAAGGAACTTGAATGTCTCTTTTACTCTACATTTTATCCTCCTCATGAAATTCATAAATATAGGAATTACATTTATAATTTTCATCCACATGATGGAGAAAGTATTGCCCAAGCATGGGGGATATTGAAGTCACTAATGCTCAAATGTCCCATTCATGAGCTCCCCAGTAATATTGTTATTAATAATTTTTATGCAAGGCTTTCAGGACATTACAAGGACTATCTTGATATCTGTTTATAGGGATCCTTCACAAGTAAGGAGGTAAAAGCTAAGTGGTATCTTCTTGAAACAATTCAAAGAAATACCGAAGATTGGGATAATGACAAAGGTAAAGAACCAGGTATAAACTATGAGTATGATTGCATTAAGTCTTTCGCTGAAACTGCTAATTTTCAAGAGCTTAGTGCTAAATATGGTCTTGATCCTAAAATTCTTATTGATTGTTTTAGAGCCTTTGCTTCTCATATTAATGCTCCTAAAGAAAAAATGGGACATGTATCATGAGCTTTTTAAAGACACTTGCATGGAAAATGAATTTGTTATTAATGATAGCAATAAACATGCTCAAACCTCTAGAAGTACTATTTCTTATAACCATGTTAATTTTTGTGGAATACATAGACCTTGTGAGAATAATCAAATTGCAGAACAATATTGTATCACCCACAGGAATGAACAAACTAGAACGTGGTTTAGGGCTCTAAATGATCTTGGTAAAAAAGTTTGTGCCCTCTATCCTTTTATTTGTGAACTTTGCTTTGAAGTGGGTCATTTCAATTTTCAATGCTCAGGCCATAATAATAGCTCTTCTAATCCAATGAGTACTGCAAGTTTGTATTGTGATGACATGATCACTCCTAATCAGCATGATGAACTTACATTATTTTTGGGGTGTGAAGAGTTATCAAGAAAAAATTCTTTGGTAGATATGAGTGCTTTTGATATGAATAGCGTCCTGCATGGTTGTCATATTTATTGTGTTGATAATTGCCACACAAATACTTACATACAAAATATTATAAAAGATGAGATTTTACCAAAATATGACAGTACTAATATGTGTTTTGATCTTATTAATGAAAAGAAGGAATCCTCCAAAGTTTCTTCTATTGTCTCTAACAATAAACCAGGGTATATGGAGAAGCTTCCTTTCAAGCCTCTCCCTCCTAAAGAGAAGAAGAAAATGAAGAAAAGGAGGAGTAAAAGGACAGAGGAAACGGTATTTTCCCCTAAGCATGTTGCTCCTACTATAGTTGTTGATGAGTCTGAACTCGATGGTGTTCCTATGCCTATTACCTATAGTAGTGATCATGATTGGGAAAAGCACACAACTTTTGATATTGAAAATCTCTTCGGTACCAATTCTGAAAATGATGATATTAATAATTGTTGTACTATTAGTGCTATCCATGTTCCTTCAAATGATGATATGTTTACAAATGAACACACTTTGGAAGATAATTATTCTATTTCTTATGATGATACTACACCTCCAATATATGATGATTACAATAATGAATATGATATGTTCACTCCACCTACTATTGAGGAGAAAATTAATTATGATTACAATATGCCTCCTATATTTGATGATTATGGTGATGAGAATAATAATGATAGCTATTTTGTTCAATTTGCTCCCACTACAATTAATAAGAATGACTATGTTTATGTGGGGAGTATTAATTCTTTTATGCATGTGGCTCATGATAAGAATGTTTTATGTGATAGTTATATTGTTAATTTTATTCATGATGCTACTGAAAGTTATTATGAGAGAGGGAAACATGGTTTTATCCATCTTAATAATATTAAGTTTCCCCTCATTATGTTGAAAGTCTTGAAGTTGCACTTGTTTTGCTTTACTATGCTTGTTGCTTTGTGCTTTCATGACTTGTTTCTTTACAAGATTCCTATGCATAGGAAGTGGGTTAGACTTAAATGTTCTTTGAATTTGCTTCTTGATGCTCTCTTTTACTTCAATTCATATTTCTTATGTGAGCATCTTCTCAAACTATCATGCCTATCTTAATGGCTATAAAGAAAGAGCTTTTGGGAGACAACCCATTATATTTTTACTTTCAGTTTATTTTTGTTGTGTTGAGTCTTGGAGGTTACTACTTCTGTAATAACCTCTCATTATCCTTTTTGTGTGGTTTTTGTGCCAAGAGTAACCTCTAATAACAGAGAAGTAATCCTTGGGAAAGTTGCTGTCCCAAAACAGATTTTTGTGCTTCGCTGTAAAAATTCTTGAAAAATCTCTGTACGTCGGTTTGAGCAGTAATTTTATGTGCTTCTGCCCCAGGTTGTTATCCAACTTTCGTTAGTTCAACACTTTTCGATTTGAGCAACAGACGGTCTTAGAAAAAATTGTTTTTACCTAATGGTCTGTTTTGACAGATTTCTGCCATTATTTGCATTTGCCTCTTAATCTCTTTCTCTTTGAGTTCTCTTAGATCATTTGGACTCTTTAAAGGAAGTGCTACAGTAGATTTTGTTTTAATGGAAGTTTTATTTGTGTTGGAACTGAACCAAAGGTTTATTATCTTTTGAATGCACTAATGTTGCTAATGAAGATTGTGTGAAGTTTTGTATGAAGGAAAAATTTCAGGTGTAAGGAAAGAATGATGTAATGAGATGAAGAATGGACTAAAGCTCAAGCTTGGGGATCCCACCCGTGTCACCCCAAGAAATAGCCAAGAAGTACAAGCGTCAAAGCTTGGGGATGCCCAAGGCATCCCCTTCTTCATCAATAAAAATCTCAGGTTTCTTCCAAACACTTCATTTTTATTGTTTCATGCATAGTTGTGTTGTTCTTGGAGCGTCTTTGTTTTTGTTTTTGTTTTTGGTTTTCGTTTGCTTGGTTTGCTTAGTTTGCTTAAATAAATTGGTTGGACCCCCTCATTCATTCATTAGTTTTCAAATAAGATTGGTTTGGATTAGAAAAGAGTAGGAAAAGTTCATGCTTAAGTGGTAAAAGGGGCTTGTTTTTGACTGTGGCCTATGCTTTGTCATGTCATGCTTGATATTGTTTTCGCTTTATGCTTAGTGATTTTTTCTGTAGCATGACATGTTATAAACAATTGAGATTGCTTAATGTGCCTTGAAAGAATCATGCGTTGTTTTAGCATATTAAAAGCATAATATTGTGGTATTCTCCTTTAAATGCTTTATTTGGGTTGACTTGGCGCATGCTCACACCATGTTAAGACTACACCAAGTCACCATAGCCTTTATGATCATTTAGTTTTCGACTTGTAATATCATTGTATGCTTTAATTAACAATGTTTTGCCGCTTTGCATGATTATGGCCATTATTGCTCTCTTAGTTGGTCGCTCCCAGTCTTTTGCGAGCCCCCATACCAAGTATGAGTTCCACTCATGCATCCAACTCCAAATAAAACCAAGTTATTCCAAAGAGTCCACCATACCTACCTATTAGCATTTGCTATTCCAAGTATATTCATGTTTTTATCTACCTTCCGAATTAAACTTGTTATGTGAAAATTAGTGATTAAAGCTCTCACGAACTTGATGGCACACTTTACTTTTCTTGCCCCTAATAAACTTGAAGCATTGTGTCATCTATGTTGTATATTCTTGCACTTATACATTGGGAATTAGCAGAACCATGCTGTCATGGGGAACGCTTTCAACATTGCACTTGTACATTGTACCCAGTTGATATCATGCTCTTTTGTTTATGGATGTCATCGGTCTGAAATGAAAGGGGAGCTTATAAGTCCATGGAGTTATGTATGTGTGTTAGAGAAACGCCTGGGCCGCTAGCCTAAGCCATGCGTAATCATGGTGGAAACTTGCAGTATCACCATAGTGAGCAATCTATGCAGCATTCTTCTTATAAAAAAAGAGATAGAGATTGAGAAAAAGAAAAAGAAAAAGAAAAAAAAGATGAGAAAAGAGGAAAGAGAAAAAAGCACCATTTTCCCATGGTAAATAAGAAGATTGCTGAGATGCTCATTGTCTGTTTGGCTTGTCATTTTGATTATGGGATAGCTCCTGTATCATGTGCAAGGGATACCCCGTTGGCGGTTCTCTATGATACACATGTACTTACTATGACAAGAACTTACCGGTAACTAAACTTGAGTAGCATGAGGAGCGACCCTCGTATTCAAGGGACATGAGATTGCCAACTTATACATTGTCAAGCATATACTCTATAGTTTGTTCACTTTAACCTTAATCACTTCAAGATGCTTATGATAGGGGCAATGAGAGCTGAAAGCTAATAATATCATAATTTTTGGAAGCCCTTTATGAGACTTGAATCCCTGCTTCCTTCTATGAAGGCCTTTCTTTTACTTTTATGTTGAGTCTCCATCTTCTATCTTTATGCACCTATTAAGAGAGCATAGTGGCCGTTCTTAGTTTAATGTGCATAGTCCCAAGGCTTGTTAATTGATGCATAACTTTGATATTGCTTGTTCTTGAACTATTTGTATCTAGTCACCCTTATGAACTTTGAAGGTGTCCTATGCATTTATGTTTTGCTACACTATGAGGGAAAAGCTGAATACCATTATCATTATGATTTCTATATGTGAAACAAACAAATGTCTTTAAAATCATTGTTATTCATGAATATTTTGTTTCTACCTTTTCATGCTACAACATAGTTGTTATGTCTTATTGTTAGAAATATATCTTTCATGCTATGTTAAAGTACTATGATCCCAGCTATCAATGTTCTACAAATACTTTGATCAAGATTATGATGGTGCATGTCACCTCAAAAATTATTCTTTCTTTTTATCACTTACCTACTCGAGGACGATCAAGAGTTAAGCTTGGGGATGTTGATACGTTGCAAATGTATCTATAATTTTTGATGTCCATGCTTGTTTTATATCTACTTTCTTATGTTTTGTCCACACTTTGGAGTATTTTTATGCACTTTATGGAACTAACCTATTAACAAGATGCCACAGTGCCAGTTGCTTGTTTTCTTCTGTTTTTGGTTCCAAAAAGGCAAAAAATCAATATTCTCGGAATTGGACGGGACAAAAGCCAAAGTAAATATTTTACCGGAAGACTCAGGGAGCCACAAGATGAGACGGAGAGGGGCCACGAGGTGGCCACACCACCTGGTGGCGCGGGCCAGCCCAAGCCGCGCCAGGGGGTGGTGTGGGCCCCTCGGGCACCCCCTCGGTCTCCCCTTTCGCCTATAAGAATCCTCCGATGCAGAAACCCTAAGGACAAGAGCCTCCAGCCACGAAAAGTTCCACAACGCCACCGTCACCGAAGGGGAGATTCGGGGGGACAGAAAGTCTCTATTCCGGCACCCTACCGGGATGGGGAAGTGCCACCGGAGCCATCTCCAGCGATCTCCACCACCATCTCCATCGCCTTTGCTGATTCCCATGATGATGAGGGAGTAGTTCTCTCTCAAGGCTAAGGGTTCTACCGGTAGCTATGTGTTCATCTCTCTCTCTATGCATGATCATATTGTGATCATGAGCTTTGTAATCAAGTAGATCTACCTTTCTACTCAAGTGATTTAATAGATCTCTACTCTCCCCATGTGTGTGAAAGTGACAGCCTGCACACCATGGTCGCACTTAGGCTAGAGATTACAATTACTTGTTATAAGTTATATTTGGAGTTGAATGTTTCTATGAAATTGTGGTGTTTGTTGGAACCATCTAGAGCTCAAGGTGACAGTGTGGGGTTATCTAGAAGGGGAATACGGACTTTGAGTAGTGTTGTTAGCCCTACCATGGATTAGAATGTCCAACCGAAGAGTAGTTAAGAGTAGTATCATAAAGAGAAGATATTTATATGAGAGTGTTCACTAGTGAAAGTATGATCCCTAGGCCTTGTTTCTAAACAATGAAACACCATTTGCAACTAGATCCATTACATGTTTGCTTGCTGCCACCTTTATTTCTTTTTGCCTTTAGTCTCTTCCACGCCATCAAGCTATTTTCTGGCACCATTGTCTTATATCCATACCACTTGTATTTCACTATCTCTTCGCCGAACTAGTGCACCTATACACCTGACAAGTGTATTGGGTGTGTTGGGGACACAAGAGACTTCTTGTGTCTTGATTGCAGGGTTGCTTGAGAGGGATACCTTTGACCACTTACTCCCTGAGTTCGATAAACCTTGGGTAATCCACTTAAGGGAAACTTGCTGCTGTTCTACAAACCTCTGCACTTGGAGGCCCAACAACTATCTACAAGAATAGAAGTGCGTAGACATCAGAGGACAATAGAACTTTGATAAGGTTATTGAACCATAGCTATATGTGCTAAGTAGCATAGCGCCGGAAAGTGTCCAGGTGGCAGCCATAATGGTCATGGATCCCATGATTACAAAGGTTGTGATCTTGGAGATTAGAGTTCCTATTTGAACCGTATGCATCAGGTAACAATCAAACAGTGAGATTTGATAACAAGTCATTATTGTTTTGACAATAATGAACCGACTTCATGCAAAGAAGCGATGATGGGCCCTGACTCCATAGAATGACTAGAAGTCATAAAATCCGTGATAGTTTCCATACACGAGAAATCGATTTTTTGAACTTGGAAGACCCCCCTAAAAGGCATGAAGCCTATCAGTCGTGTTTGGATCTATAAAGAAATAGACATTTATGTTTGACATCTATGAAATAATCGACATGTTGGAAAGGAATTTACCACAATGTTCAAGGAGTTGACTATGATAAGATTTGATCTTTCATAGCGATATTTAGTCTTGACGGATTAATCTAGCAACCACTACATATAATTTGGTATATGGTAGTTGAACAAACAAAACAATGTTCTTCTAATAGAATGGTTACCTAGGACGTGAACATGACACGGTCCGAAGGGTTTTGTTAATTCAAAGGATGCTAAAAATGCATGCAAACTTCAATAGTTGAAATGAGCATAACGGAGTTGGAATCTTCACCGTGATGAAAATGTTAAGAGTTTAATTTAATCGGAGACGATGAAGATGCTTGCATTTATAAGAAATTAAGTGGGAGGGCTGAGACAAATTTCCAATACATTATGTAGAGTACATATTGTTGAAATGATGTATCTTTTATTGACACCGGTTAAGAATTTCACTAAAATTAGATTTTGATGAAAGACTTAGGAAAAACCTGAATATTTGGCATCAATGTCTATATGGATGGATTGAGGCACTAATATGGTTATGCCAGATGTACATATATGAGATATTGAAAGGGGTTCAATATGGAAACAACAAGAAAGGTTCTTACTGCATGGAAAGGATTTAATCAAGATTTAAGTGTATCGACACTTGGTGAGTGAAATCACATGAATATTTTGATCAATAATACTGTGATATGTACATATCCAGATATGTCCTATGCTCTAAATGTTGTGAGCATATACCAGAATGATTCATAAGATGATCATTGGACGATAGTAAAGATATTCTTATGAGCTTTGGAAGAACTAAGAATATACCATGTATAAGTGACAAATAGTTGAATGTAGTTCATTGTAATATGTTACATTGATACTAGTTTGTCACAAGATACAAATTAAATTTATCTCAATTTAAACTATGGGTTGCACAATGTAATGGAAAGGAAATTCCATGATGGATTTGGATGAGTTCCAAAGTTAAGACATTGTGACGGATACTACAACAAAAGGCTAAGTATATGACTGCCATAGTAGCAGCAAAGGAGGGCATTTGTGTCAAGTAGTTTGTTATCAAACTAGGTGTGGTTCATAGTGGGATAATACTACAAAGATATATTGTACGACAATACTATCGACATATTTTAACCCAAAGGAACTAAAGGTCTCACCAAAGGACTAAATTTATACAACGCCATCTCATTAGAGAATGAGTGATGCGTAGAGACACAAACACATGCAAATACACACGGACCTGAAAGTGCCAGATCCGGAGATTATGTTAACCACTAACAAATGCGTATATTCAACACCTAGGTGTTGTATATACAAGTTTATAAACTAGATTATTGACTCTAGTGCAAGTGGGAGACTAAAGGGAATATGCCCGAGAGGCAATAATAAAGTGGTTATTATATTCCATGTTTATGATAAATGTTTATTTTGCATGCTATAATTGTATTAATTGGAAACATTAATACAAGTGTGTTTAATAAACAAAATACAAAGTTCCTAGTAATGCCGCTCATATAAACTAGCTCGTTGATTAACAAGATGATCAAGGTTTCCTGATCATGAACATTGGATGTTGTTCATAACGAGGTCACAACATTGGTGGAATGATGTGATGATCATTCATCCGAAGTATAGCATTACGATCAAAGTCATTATGTTTATATTGCTATACCATCATACGATCAAAGTCATTATGTTTAATAAACAAAAGAGTGCATGTCGGCAACGATATCAAACTAGGTATTGAGATACCGATGATCGAATCTCGGACATGTAATATATCGCGAGACAAAGGGATTTAGTTACGCCGTTAAAGGTTCACATGATCAAAAGAGTCATCGTTGAATGTGTGGGAGTCAATACGGATCTCCATGTACTGTTGCTGATTATTAATCAAAGAGGGGTCTCGATCATGTCTGTATTATTCGTGAACCGTAGGGTGACACACTTAAGGGAGACCGACACCATTTGGTGCAAATATGTTTCAGATAAATATTTAAGAAAGTGCTGGAATCATTTCGATGGAAACCAGAATTGTTTTGGGTGATATTACAGAAATTGGTTCTGCATGTGATATAATGTTGCAGGGGTTTTATGTGAATGTTTGTTAATTAAAGTAATTAACAAAATTCTGAATAAAATAAATAAAATAGTTTTATTTAATGAGAGCTTGAATTAAATTTGGTGAAAATTTAATGCATGTGAGTGGACATGAGTGGAGGTGTGTGTTTATGTGAGTGGGAGCTCCATCCACATGAATGAGGGAGAGGTGGGGGCACCCACCATGGCTGGCGACATGCCCCCTTGGGCTGCCCCCTCCCCTATATAAGGAGTACCTCCTCCACTCTCACACCTCCTCGTGAAGGATCTCTCTCCTCCTCTAGAAATTATTCCCCATGGTCTCGGATTAGTGAGATACATGTTTCCGGTGGCTTTATCTGGAAAAAAGTTGCTGCTTCCGCTGCATCACTGGAGTGAGGACGCGGAGGTTGTCAGGGTACCAGATATATGTGCGATCATGGATGTACTGCTGCTTTGTGGTGCTAGACTTGCTGGTGCTAGACCTGGTGAACGTGCTGGTGCTGGACTTGCTGGTCTTCATCACAATCTTGAGATCGGCAAGTATATGACTACATCATCCATGAGTTCCATCTCGTTAACAAAGCTTTGTTGTCTTCGAGGGTATGTTCTCTATGGATGTATATCCACCCATTGCTTGTATCTAATAGATAGATCTTGGCGTATAATAGTTCCCATCGTAGAATTTTTTTTGTTTTCTATGCTGCAAATCCAATAGCATAGTCGGTGGCACTAGGATATCGGCGTGGTGGAGGAGGCTCTAGTGAGAAATAAATCAGCAGCGGCAGCCTGCTCCGGTGGTCGGGGAGGCGTGCGGGCGCGGGTGGTGTTGGGGAGGCGTGCAGGAGCGAGTGGGTCGAAGAGGTGGGGGTGGATAAGGTGAGAGAGAGGTGGATAAGGAGAGAGGTGGACAGTTGGATCAGTAGGTAATGGACGGCCTAGATCTGTTTTAGAGGGGTGATCCGTGGGTTGTTGTTTCATGTCCTTTTATTGGCTCGATGTATGTTTCTTCGGTGGAGTTTTTGACCTAGCCATAAAAAATTAAAAATAATAGAAAAATGGGGAACCTTCGCTCACGTGTGTGTATTGTGATGGCAAGCAATGTGATGAAGAAATATTGTAGTTTAGCCGCACAAAAAGTTGACTTTCCATTTTCTACTCCCGATTTCGCTCAAAGCGGGGGGAAATTCATGTGCATGTGATACATAGTTTTTACCCGAGGTGTGGGTTTTGAATAAGGTCACACCCGGGAGCTATATATTACCTCTTGAACCTTCCACCACACTTGTACACATATTCAAGGGCCACATGCAAGTTTTTGAGGTATTCTGGCGCTCCGGTGGTCGGTTTCCACTCAAACCCTATACCGGGGCCCCGTAGATCTACCCCTTTGACTGGCCTCCAATGATGGATGCCAATGGACTTTTACATTCATGTTTACCTACATAGAAAACAAAGGTTGAGACCATTTTACCACAAGATTCACACCTATTGTCTCGTAGCGGGAATTGCCACCTACAGTCCAGAACTTTACTAGGTGCTAACGCGTGTATGTGAACATGGTCATACATGGGAGCTAGATATTGCCTCTTCGAACCTTTCACCACATTTGTACACATATTCAAAAAAGGGACACATGCAATTTTTTGAGATATTCCGGTGCTCCGGTGATCGGTTTCCACCGAAAACCTAGAACGGGGGGGGGGGGGGCACGTAGATCTACCCCTTTGACCGGCCTCCAACAAAAGTTGACCAATGTAATTTTTCCTTCATTTTTCTTTGTTTAGGCTATACCTACATGGAAAATCAAGGTTGCGATCGTGTTACCAGAAGATTCACTCCGGTTGCCTCGTAGCGGGAGTTTCGACCTATCGGTCCATAACTTTACTAAGTGCTATCACGTGTATACGAACAAGGTCACATCCGGGAGCTAGGTATTGCCTCCATGAACCTTCCACCACATGTGTACACATATTCAAGAGCCACATGCAAGTTTTTGAGATATTTCGGTGCTCCGGTGGTTGGTTTCCATCGAAACCCCATATCGGTCTAGAACTTTAATTAGACCTAATTGTACTGTGACTTGTTTTTTATTTTTCTTCAAATTACAAAATAGCGTTTCATTACATTCTTAAAGATAAAGTTTGATTTGTCTTATTTTTCAAATATAATTTTTCTAGTTTATCTTTTAAAATGTGTTATAAGAAAGTATATGTAAGGTTTTTATGTTTTACTTAATTTTTATTCAATACAAATATGTAATATTTGAGTGTAGATATATTGATATTATTTTTCTGCAAGTTTTGATATATTATTTGTATTTTTGAATTAGAACGATTTAGTTATGATTTTTATTAAATTAATGTGGTAAAAGAGAAAAGATCTTGTCAAAAGTCCGTCCACCACAGGCAACCTACGCCGATGGCCGTGCTACGCCGACGACCACGCTCATCCTAGATCCAGCTACGCTGACGGCCGAGCTGCGCCGGCAGATTTTTTTGGCCGTAGGCATTTATGACCTACCCGATGGCCCTAACAAACGGCCATCGCGAGCGATCCAAAACTTATAAATGAAAAACACACATGATTAATACGTGCCTCGCTCTCGCCCTCCACATATCTATAGAATTTCAAACACAACAATTTGCAGCAAGTCTTGTTTGACAAGATCGAATAAAAATCATATAATATTAGCTAGAGATCTGGTTCAATGGGAAAAGTTCTATGAATTAGAAGCACATCATGGTGAGCAATAATAAGGATTAAATTCCTAGATGGCATCATAAGAAAAAGTTTTTTTTACTAGAATACTCTAACAAATACGTCGATGGTACTAGGAATAAAATAAGGCTTTAACCTTCAGGGTATCATATAAACTTGAACCAATCATTTTGTACGATAACGCCATTGTTGTTTTAACAGTGACAACGTCATTTTTGCAACTGCTATGGTCCGGAGTGGTGACCGACAGAAAAATGCTGGGTAATTGCCATGAAACTGGATGCATGGGCATGATGATGGGCAGGTGTGAACGATTTTGGGCGTCCATTAGGTAGGCTCAGGTTTATCCAAATATTTGCTGTCGTGTCTGAGTGTGAAGGCTTGAACAGCTATGGATCCTCAGTTGTGGCCCAGTGGTTGCTCCTAGGGAGTTTGGTGGGATCCCACCAAAATTCCATTTATAGTTTATTTTAGAAATTCTAGTGTAAACTTTTATCTTTAAAATGAACTACCTGACACCCTAGTCTGTGCTGCTCCCCATTCGGAACAAGACTCTCTGTCACACAAACAACTTTGCCTCTAAAGAATTTATATTTTATGGACGCTTTTTTTTGACAAGTGATATTTTATGGACGTTAGTACTACACTAGTAGTGGGCTTGCTCAGTGCAACTATTGACGCATGTATATAGACAACGACCCGAGCAAGTCATCGGTGGGGGGTCCAGCCGACCAGGCCTGTCAATCCGTGTCAGGATAATACGGTAGAATTTACACTAGCAGGATAATACAGTAGCAGGCCTGTCAATCCGTGTCAGGATAATACAGTAGCAGGCCTGTCAATCCGTGTCAGGCCTGTCAAGCCGATCACACTAGCAGGATAATACAGTAGAATTTACTGTAGTGGGTGTCAGCCATTACTAGTTGTCGTGACGAGGATCTTTCCTCGAAGGACCGCGCAATAATTCAAGAAAGATGAACAGCTAGCCCTTAGAGGAACTCCGCGCTATATCGACCGCGCGCTAAAAAAAATCGTTAATATGCAGCGCGCGGCGTAGAATAGGTAGGCTCAGGTTTATCCAAATATTTGCTGTCGCGTCTGAGTGTGAAGGCTTGAACAGCTATGGATCCTCACTTGTGGCCAGTTTGGTGGGATCCCACCAAAATACAATTTATAGTTTATTTTAGGAATTCTAGTGTAAAATTTTATCTTCAAAATAAACTACCTGACACCCTAGTCCTAGTTGCTCCTTTCGCTTCCGGCATCGATTATTGGCGGCCGCGTCTGTGCTGCTCCCCATTCGGAACAAGATTCTCTGTCACACACACAACTTTGCCTCTAAAGAATTGATATTTTATGGACGTTTTTTTTGACAAGTGATATTTTATGGACGTTAGTACTATACAAGTAGTGGATAATAGTATAGCCAGCTGCTGGCTATAAGCCAAGTGCCATGTCATCTATAGTCAACTTAGAGCTAGCATGTACAATAATGAGCTATAAAAATATACTCTCTCTGTCCCGGTTTAAAGGGCACAATTTGTAATTCTCTGGGCCTTAGATGTCATCTAATTGGTCCATTTAATATATGGAGTAGAACATGTATAAGGAGAAAAAGAGTTAGAAAATTATTCATATTTGTTCACACATGTGCATGCAACCATTTTATTGCTTTCACACAGGAGTAATTACAGAGATTAAATGCTTTTGTGTCTAAGTATTTTGGGATTGCATGGTTTACAAATTTGTCCTTTAAACCGGGACGGAGGGAGTACTACTTTAGCACGACATGGCCCACATTTCACTCTCTCAAAATGTCTAGGAGCACGTGTTAGAACTGGCCCATATAAACTAGACAAGTAAATAGTATTTTAATCCTTATAGCTAGCGGACTAGGACTTACTGTGCTCGCTCTCAGTGCAACTATTGACGCATGTATAGACAACGACCCGAGCAAGTCATCGGTGGGGGTCCAGCCGACCAGGCCTGTCAATCCGTGTCCCAGTCACACTAGCAGGTAAATACAGCAGAATTTACTGTAGTGGGTGTCAGCCATTACTAGTTGTCGTGACGAGGATCTTTCCTCGAAGAATCGCGCAATAATCCAAGAAGGATGAACAACTAGCGCTTAGATTATCTCCGGCAGGCGCTACTATATCGGCCACGCGCTAAAAGAACTGCTAATATGGAGTGCGCGTCCCAAGAAAATCTCTCCAGCACATGCTGTAAACCGCGCGGCGCTGTAATATTTTTTGGTCGCAGGTCGCTCTGCGCTATCCTGAGCGTTATACTTTGGACTCCGGCTGAAGCGCGCTCTATCGTTCCGCTCGCTGGCGAAGAAAACCCGCGCTGAAAATTTCTCCCCTTCCCAGCGCCAAATCCTCCTCCGTGCGGCCGCCGGCGAAATTCCGGCGATGGACGCGCCCTCCGGCACCCCTCTGACACCTCCCTACTCCATTCCACATACCGCCGCCGCCTCAAACCCTATGGTCGCCCCAAAGCCTAGCGGCGCCGCCGACGCCGGCAACGGCGCCGCCCGAGCCCTCTTCGTCCCGCTGCGCCCGACGGTGCACACTAAGCGCCGGCCCGTAGAGAGGCCATCACAGAAGCCGGCACGGCAATGCTTGCCGACGAAGAAGAAGGCGCCCGTCGACCGCGGCGGGTGCCGACAAGCCGGCGCAGAAGAAGGCGAAGGCGTCCGCAGCTAGGCGCATGCAACAGCCTCCGCCGCCGCCACCCTCCGTCGACCAAACCAGCGCGCACATGGTGTTCAATGAGATGCCAGAGAGGTAAAAAACATCTCGTAAATGTAGAGTCGATGATTTTTAGTTTTAGATGCATACAATGCCGGATAGCCATGAGTTTTATTGCAATGTAGAGTCGATGACGATGCTTTCATGGACGCAATGAATGTTGGTTCTTCGTTCGTCCATTAAGATATTGTTGAAGAGGAAGAATATGAGGATGTCGACGAGGAAGGAGAGCGGTTGATTGAACCGCGCCCTACCGGTTGGTCGGCAAACTACACCATAGCGGAGGACAAGTTGCTTTGCAAGAGATGGTTGACTATTGGAATGGATCCAACAACCGGCTCCGACCAAACTAGAGAGACTTATTGGATGAGGATGAAGGAGTACTTCGACGCCAACAACACAAGTGGGAATGAGCGGAGCGTGCGTTCTCTTCGGTCTCGTTGGTCGGGCATCAACACTGATTGTCAAAAGTGGGCGGGCATGCAAGCCACTGTTGATGTCATTAATCTAAGTGGCACAAATGATATCGATAGGGTAACCAATTCTACTACTTTATTGATCATCTTTACGCATGGTTGGTGTTCTATATGACTCATCTATTTTCTTTTGTTTGCTTTGTAGGAAGGCATGGATCAAGGCTTGTTTAGAGATGTGGGCAAAAAGAACAAGAAAGGCAACCGGGTTCTTGGCAAGCCATTCATCATGCATCACTGTTTTGAAGTGCTAGGGATGAAGAAAAGTGGAAGACCCGTGGAAAATTGGATGTGGCAACCATGGCCGCCAATACAACCGGTGATGCAACAATCATCGATGATGATGGCTCAAGTGACGAATTTGGCAAGAAGAGAAGATCCACTCCTCACTCGGTTACCAACACAAGGAGGAATGTGCTTGGTAGGAAGGCCGCCAAAGAGATAAAGGGAAAGAAGGCCGGAGATGATGATATAGTGATTGTTGGATTGCAAAAGCAACGTTGCAAGAAAATTACGATAAGAAGGTGGAAAGAAGCTTGGAGAAAGAGGCTATGGAGGCTCGGAGAGCCGCTTTGGAGGAGAGGCTTGCCGCCAACGAGTAGAGGAAGTTGGCATTGGAGGAGAAAAGCTCGCCAATGAGGAGCACCTACGCCTAGTGGAGGACGAGAGGAAGCTCTTCTTGATGGACACTTCCAACTTGGATGAGAGGCAAAATGAGTACATCAACCTTGCTCGCGATGAAGCATTGACAAAAAAAAGAATGTTGGTGGCCAACATGAACACACCCACGACCGGCATGTTTGGAGGAGGAATGTTTGGAGGAGACATGTGGGGCATGGGAGGCATGGGAGGCATGGCCGACATGGGAGGACCAAGCTATGGAGGAGTCTTTGGACGTACCATGGGAGCACCACCAGGAGGATTCGTGGCCTCTATGGATCCTTCTATTCCTCCATCAAGCCAAGGTGTCAATCAAGAAGAAGAAGAAGAAGCAAAAGATGAGGAGGAAGTGTGAGATTCTCTCTTGTATTTGTCATATGCAAATGCAATGTTGCACTTTTGCGTCCATTTAATATGTTGTGCGTGTTTGTTGAACTATGTGATGATATTTGAACTATGGTAGATCTTCTGGTTCATGAATATTGTTTTGAGTATTTGATCATGTTGACTATTTGAGTATTTGATCTTGTTAATGCACAACGCTGTGTGAATGTTGTTTCTAGCGCTGTTGAGCGCTGTAGTTTGCAGTGCCTAGTGGAGGACCGCTTTTGCGGCCGCGCTCGCGCTGCGGTTTAGCGCCTCCGGTGGAGGAAAACATTACGCGCTGCGCTCTAAAATTATACAGCACCGGTGCAGTGAGGTTTACATCGCCAAAATATAGCGCGCATGCTAGAGATGCTCTTAGACCACTGTGGTTCGCAGGAAGTAGATGTCGGTAGGCTGGAAACTCAGGTCATCCCAACGGAAATTAACCCTACGAAAGCTCGTCTATTATCCCGAAGGATAGACCCACATCAATATATAACTGTTGCTCCATTCAATTTTAAACAGATAAAAAAGTTAAAAACTGAAAAAAAAGACAGGTGTCAGGCAAAGGGGAGGGTCTATCGATAGACCCAAGTCTCATAGGATTTATTTCCCATCCCAACGGTGGGAGCAAATCGAACATCAAACGATGCGAATTGGTTTGTTTGGAGCAACGGGAGGCCCGCTGCAGCACCCCGGGAATCCACAAATAGAAATTGCATGTTGTTTCTATTTTGTACATCATGCATCTGTTTGTTCCAAAATATTTTGCTACCCTGTTTTATTTTCTACATTATTTCCCCTCTTCTTATTCAAATTAAAACCTCGGAATTTTATGGATAATTTTTGTTTGTCTAAAATCTCTTTACAAAAGTGTTTTAAAAATCAAACAAAATAAATAAATAAAGTTTGAGGGAGGCAAATGGTCAGGCCAAAAGGCCCACTAGCCACCTTCCACACTCCTAATCAAACCCCAGACCCTAACCACACCCACACCACAGCCGCCGCCGAACTCACACCTACACGCACGCACCCAGCACATGTAGCTTGCATGAAGCCCAGATAGGCCTAGCAGAGCAGAAAATGGGCCATTTGGTTTCCTACACTACTGGTTGGGCAGTGCTGGCGTGAATCTTAAAGCTGCCCACAACCAGGCCCAATGACTACGGTCGATTCGCTCATTTCTAGCGAGCCACCCTCGTCATGTGCCCCGCCGATGCAAAACCTGAGCTCCCCGCACGAGGGAGGCTGAGGACGGTGATGGCGCGAGATTTTCGGCTTCATCGCCGAAACCCCCCTATTTCTACCGCCCCCGCCCAACTCGGAAAAAGCACGCACCATTTCCCCCCAGATCGAGCTCTGTTTCCCGCTGCGTCCGTGCTAGGTAAGTGGCTTCTTATTCTCCAGTGAGCGATGGCACCGATGGCGGCCATGGCGGTGTGAAGGGCACCTCCTCCTCCTCCTCTATAGTTGACCTGCATCGGCCAGCTCCTGCGATGACGGTAAGCATATCCACTTCCACCTAGGGTTAGCTTCGATTTGCAGAGCTGCTAGGGTTAGGAGTTGTAGTTCGTAGCTTCATTCAAGTACATGGTAGATTGTTGTGAAAATAGCAGGTGTAGGTTTCAGCTAGATTTGTAGGATTTTCTCGGTAGGATCTAAAAGTTCGACTATGTTCGGCTCGGTCTTGTAGACGAACTATTACTGTTGATAGATTGATATGAATTTGATGCATATGCTAGTTTCCTCCATTAGAACACCATCTTCTTCGCACCTTGATTCATTTGCGTCATTATTGCGTCCTTGTTGTAGGACTCGTTCTGCAACCAGTTTAGCCAGGCTTTGATCCCCATTAGGGACTCCCAGATACCATGTTCTTATGTGCATGACAACCATCCTCTTCCATTGAACCAGCTAGTGTCGTTGATGTCACCCACTCTAGGGAGTAGCATCATGTCTGTTGACACTTCTGTCCAGACCTATGTCACCTCCATCGAGGCTAAGGTCACGGCTAAGCTCAAGAAGGCATAGATGAAGGAGACCATAAAATGCCTCCCTTTCATGTCCACCTTCATGCTCAACAAGATGTGCGAGATAGTGAAGAGTTGTGTCCATACTGAGAAGGGGTTCAAGGAGATCTATCTCAACGTGTGCGCCAAATCTTTGTTCGAGCATCATGGTGCTGAGGTCTCAGGCACTCAGGTGTACAACCACCTGAGGAAGTGGAGGGTGCATTAGATCCAAATCAGCAAGCCAAGAGACCTTAGCGGCACGCAATGGGATCAGGACACTTTCACCATTCTTCTTGCCACTGAGCACTTCTAGGGACATGTTCAGGTTTGTGGCTATGATCGCTGCAGCCCTCTCTTTGTAAACAACATTTGAAAGGGTATTTATGCCCTTCCTTTTATTTTGATGTTTGTTGACAACACTAGGATGGTTTTAATGTGCTGCTGAAATGTTTCAGGATATATCTATATTCCCTGCAGAATATTATCATATCATTATCTTGTCATCAGGAAAAGAAGGCCCCAGGATTTACCTGTGATGAATCAAGTCTGTGTTGGACTATCCGGAAGTTTTCAGCCGGAGTATCCGGTTTAGCCAGAATGTCCGGCTGGTGCCCACCGGCGTGTTCGGCCCAAAGGATTCCTCGGAGGTTGTGGACAGTCAGTATCCCATATCAGACACTTCCCGGACACTTCCTGGTCTCTAGCCCGATTCTTTGCCAAGCCGGAATGACCACTATTCTGTGGCCGGGGTGTCCGGTCTAGCCGGACTGTCCGGGTCGATTCTGCCGGACTGTTCGGGTTGAGTGTCTCTAACGACTACATTTCTAGGGGGGGGTATATAAAGGCCCCTTCTTCTACCTTGAGTTGCTTCTCGTTTCTGAAGAGAAGAACCCTAACCCTAGAGACACCAAATCAACAAGAACTCCATCTACAACCATCCAAAGTCCTTGATCTTTGGAGAATCGAAGGAGGAGTCCTTAATTTATATCTTCACCAAAAGAGATTTCCATTTCCCCCTCATTCACTTGAGGACCCTTGTTCTAGTGTTTCATTGGAAACCCTAGTTCTTGATTTGGTTCTTACTAGCTTGTTCTTGATTGTTGTGATAGCTAGCTTGTATTCGGGAGCCTCCAATTCAGTTGTGGACGCGTGCCTTGAATTTGTTGTAAAGGTGCCAGCTTCCACCTTGAAGGTTGTCGATATAGTGGAAGCATGAATCGATCCCCTTGGGGTGAGGTTCACCGGAGAACAAGGGAGGCCTCTCATGGCGTTGGTGGTTTGATACCACCCCCTCTCCAAACGCAGATGTACTTCCCCTCAAAAGGAAGGAACTGCGAGAAATAATGCTTGTGTCCCCGCGTGCTTCACTTCGATTACTTCTATCCTTTACCGCACCTTACTTTAAATTGCTCTTGCTTAGTAGTTATGCTTGTGTGACATATAGGTAAATTCACCATAGTTGCATATGTAGAGAATTTACCTTTGTGTCAAACCTTAATTTGTAAAAGAGTGAAAATTGAAGTAGAACCTATTCACCCCCCCTGTAGGTGCCCATACAATCCTTTCAATTGGTATCAGAGCCTCGACTCTTTATTCAGGCTTAACCGCCTAAGAGAATATGGGCAACCCATGATATGAGGGAGAGGGTGAGGCTAGCACCTTCGTGGCTGATACGTCCATTTTGCATCACTATTCTATGTCATAATTCACTATTATTCATTGATATATTTTGTATTGAGAGGTGATACTTATGTTATTTCATCTGTTTTTGCATGGTTGATGACTTTTGGAGCATGGACCGCTGTAGTCAGGATTCTGATGGAAAATGTGTTGTTCGAAGATCATAAAATCTGGGAAAATACATGGAAAATCCTATTTTTCCAGAAGACGAAGGAAGCCAGAAGGGTTGCTGGAGATGGGCCACAGGGGGCCCACACCACCCCCTGGCGCGGGCCACCCTGGGTCGCGCCACCAGGTGGTGTAGCCCCCCTGGTCCACCCCTGGCACTCCCCTCTAGCGTGTATTATCCTCCCGAAACCCTAAGACTCGGGGAGTGACCACAGAAAGATTCCATCGCCTCTACGGGGCGGAAAACACCGAGAGAGAAAGATCTCTCCCGCAGACAGATTTCTGCCGAGGGAATTCCTTCCCGGAGAGGGGAGATCGTCTCCATCAACACCACCATCAAGTTGGACTTCATCGGGATCATCATCATCACCACCATCATCATCATCAGCACCCTCATCACCATCTCCATATTGCTATAACAATTGAGTTGAATCTTGCATTAGTTCTTAGGGGAAACTTTCCTGGTGTTGATTACTCTTTCTAGTTGATGCTATTGAGTGAACCATTGAATTATTGTTTATGTTCAGATTGTTATACATCATTATTCCATCTCTGATCATGATCCATATGATGTCTTATGAGTAGTTCGTTTTGTTCTTGAGGACATGGGAGAAGTCATGTTGATAGTAGTGGAGTTGTGTTGAGAAAGATACAATAGTTTGATATTTAAGTTGTGGTGTACTTCTTCTAGTGGTGTCATGTGAATGTTGACTACATGACACTTCACCTATATGGGCCTAGGGGAATGCATTGTGTATTTGGCTACTAATCGTAGGGGTTGCCGGAGTGATAGAAACCTGAACCCCCGTTAGGAAACCATTGCACAAGGGACGTAAGGGTCTTAGAGTTTAAAGTTGTGGTTAGGTTTCTACCTTAATTACTTTCTTGTACTTATGGATGTTTGCAAGGGGTATAATCACAAGTATGTATTAGTCCTAGGAAGGTCGGTACATTAGCACAGGTTCACCCACACAACACTTAGCAAGCTAAAGAAGATTAATCAACTATATGAAGCGAAAGCACTTGACAGTCTTCCCATGTGTCCTCGAGAACGTTTGGTCATCTTAAGTAATACAACCGACTTGTCCTTTGCTGTATAAAGGATTGGGCCACTTGTTGCATTTATTCCTATTGTCTTTTGTTTACTCGTATTTTGTTTACTTGCTTTATCAAAAACCCCTAAAAATCCGTTTGCTAAGTATTTGCACAGAATTCCTGATGCATACCACTAGCCAGCACCTTCTGCTCCTCGTTGGGTTCGACACTCTTACTTATCGAAAATACTTTGATACACCCCCTATACTTGTGGGTCATCAAATCTATTTTCTGGCTCCGTTGCCGGGGAGTGAAGCGCTATTGGAGAGTGGAACTAGTAAAGGAAACTTCTACTGTGAGTATTGTTTACTTCTGTTAGTTGCTTTATTTTCGTTATGGATAATTCGCTGAGTTTCTTATTTGGTAATGCTACTACCATTGCTAAGGTAGTAGATAAGCCACCACCTGCTGAGAATGATGCTTTCAAAATACCTACAAGAATTATTGATCGTGTTATGGATAACTACTATGTTGGGGATGGAACTGTCCATCCCGGTGATCATTTACTCTTTATACACGAATTATGCGGGTTGTTGAAGTGTGTAGGTATCACTACAGATCAAGTTAAGAAGAAGTTATTCTCATTATCACTGAGAGGAAGAGTTGAGGAATGGTATAAGCTGCTGAAGAATGGTCAAGCTCTGGAATGGGAGGAAATAGTACCTCTCTTTTATTCAAAGGTTTATCCTCCTAGTGAGATTCATAAAGATCGGAATCAAATATACAACTTTTGGCCTCTTGATGGATAGAGCAGAGCTCAAGCTTGGGGGAGATTGAAGTTACTAATTCTCAAATGTCCCATTCATGAGCTCCCCAACAATATTATTATCAATAACTTTTATGCAAGGCTTCCTCTACATGATAAAGATTTATTGGATGCTTCTTGTGCTGGATCATTCACTCACATGGAAGAAGAAGAAGCTAAATGGGATCTTCTGGACCGTATTCAAGACAATGCTGAAGCTTGGGAGAATGACAAAGGTAGAAAGTCAGGTATAAATTATGATTATGAATGCATTGAATCTTTTATGGGAACTGATGACTTTCAAAATATTAGTAATGCTTATGGTCTTGATTTGCAAGTTATTACGAATTGCTTTAGAGCTTTTGCTTCTTATATTGAAATTCCAAAAAAGGGGATGGAATAAATACCATGCACCTTACAAAGATATTGTTGACTATGTTCCTATTGGGAGTGCCGAGTATTGCATTATTGATCCCATCTTACCTAAACCTTATATCGAGAAGATTCCCTTCCCATAAAAGGTAAAGGATCATCCTATGATAACTAATGTAATCACCAAAAGTGAAAAAAGAACTGTAAAACCTAATGAACAAATAAACGTTGAACCTGTGGTATCAATTGTGAAACACCTTGTCACTAAAATTATAGAAGATGGACACATAGTCTTTTGTGAGGATGCTTCTAATATTGTTCACATACTAATAGAACTAAAAAAGCTAGTGTTCCTGTGCTTTCGTTTAGAATTGGTGATCATTGCTATTATGGTTTATGTGATATTCGTGCAAGTTCTAGTGCTATTCCTTATGAGCTTTCCAGAGAAATTATGCATGAAATCAGTCCCTGCGAATTGGAAGAGATTGATGTGGTTATTCACCTTGCTAATAGAGATACCATCTCTCCAATTGGTATTGTACGAGACGTGGAAGTTCTTTGTGGTAAGATTAAGTACCCTGCTGATTTTCTAGTACTCGGTTCAGCTGCTAGTAAAACTTATCCTATTATTTTTGGAAGACCTTTCTTGAGTACTTGTGGAGCTATTATAGATTGCAAAAGGGAGAAAATCTTGACTAAGTTTGCTGGGGAATCTTATGAGTTTAATTTCTCAAAATTCGCTAAGGAACCTTGTGAAGAGGAAACACATAATGAGGATTTTAGAGTTGAACAACTTGCTTCTATTTCTCTTGCTCCTAACAATGCTTTGCAGCAATTTATGGAAGATCATGAAAGTGAAATCTTCATGGAAGAAAGGAATGAGATTGACAAGATTCTCCGTGATCAGCCTAAGATGCTCAAGCATAACTTGCCTGTAGAAGACTTGGGTACCACGTTGCCACCTAAAAAGGATCCGGTTTTCGATCTAAAACCTCTCCCTGATGATCTTAAATATGCTTATATTGTTGATAAAAAGATATATCCTGTTATTATTAGCGCTAAACTTTCAGGAAAGGAAGGAGAAAGGCTATTGGAGGTTTTGAGGAAACACCGAGGAGCTATGGGCTATACTCTGTATGTTTTAAAAGGGATTTCACCTACTATATGTCAGCATTCTATCAACATAGGACCAGATGCAAAGCCGGTTGTAGAGCACCAACGGTGTTTAAATCCTAGGATGAAGAAAGTGGTAAGGAATGAGGTATTGAAACTCCTTGATGCTGGTATTATTTACCCTATTATTGATAGTGAATGGGTTAGTACTGTTCATTGTGTTCCTAAAAAAGGAGGTATTACCGTTGTTCCTAATGATAATGATGAGATTATTCCTCAAAGAATAGTAGTAGGCTATAGGATGTGCATTGATTTTAGAAAAGTCAATAAAGTTACTAAGAAAGATCACTACCCGCTTCCTTTTATTGATCAAATGTTGGAAAGGTTGTCTAAAAAGACCCGTTTTTGTTTTCTTGATGGTTATTCGAGTTTCTCTCAAATTGCTGTTAAACAACAAGATCAAGAAAAAACTACTTTTACTTGCCCTTATGGAACTTATGCTTATAGACGTATGCCTTTTGGTTTATGTAATGCTCCTGCTACTTTTCAAAGGTGCATGTCTGCTATCTTTCATGGTTTTTGTGAGGAAATTGTAGAAGTGTTCATGGATGACTTTTCTGTCTATGGAACTTCTTTTGATAATTGTTTGCACAACCTTGATAAAGTTTTGCAGAGATGTCAAGAAACTAATCTTGTTCTTTATTGGGAGAAATGCCACTTCATGGTTAATGAAGGGATTGTCCTCGGGCATAAAGTTTCTGAAAGAGGCATAGAAGTTGATAGAGCTAAGGTTGAGGCAATTGAGAAGATGCCATTTCCAAGAGACATCAAAGGTATTCGCAGTATCCTTGGTCATGCTGGTTTCTATAGAAGGTTTATTAAAGACTTTTCTAGGATATCAAAACCCCTCACTAATCTTCTTCAAAAATATGTACCCTTCGTTTTTGATGATGATTGTAAGGAAGCTTTTGAAACTCTTAAGAAGGCTTTAACTACAGCCCCTATTGTTTAACCACCTGATTGGAGTTTACCCTTTGAAATAATGTGTGATGCTAGTGATTTTGCTGTAGGTGCTGTCCTTGGGCAACGAATTGATAAAAAGTTAAACATTATCCATTATGCTAGTAAGACTCTAGACACTTCTCAAAGGAATTATGCTACTACCGAAAAGGAATTTCTAGCTGTCATTTTTGCTTATGATAAGTTTAGGCCCTATATTGTAGACTCAAAAGTCACCATTCGTACTGATCATGCTGCTATTAAATACCTTATGACGAAGAAGGACGCTAAGCCTAGGCTTACTAGATGGGTGCTGCTTTTACAAGAGTTTGATCTACATATAGTAGATAGGAAGGGTGTTGAAAACCCTGTAGCTGATAATTTATCTCGATTGGAAAACATCTCTTTTGACCCTATGCCTGTTAATGATAGTTTCCCAAATGAACAGTTAGCTACAGTAGGGGTAAGCTCGCGAGGGAGCCCTTGGTACGCTGGTTATGCTAACTTTATTGTCTCCAAGTATTTGCCTCCAACTTTTACAGCTCAGCAAAGGAGGAAGTTCTTCTATGATTTGAGGCATTATTTTTGGGATGACCCACACTTATACAAAGAGGGAGTGGATGGTATTATGCGAAGATGTGTTCCAGAATATGAACAAAAGGAGATATTGCGTAAATGTCATGGTAGTGCTTATGGGGGACATCATGCAGGAAATAGAACTGCACAAAAGGTGCTACAATCAGGTTTCTACTGGCCTACTCTTTTTAAAGATGCAAGAAAATGTGTTTTATCTTGTGATGAATGTCAGCGTGTTGGTAATATTTGTAGACGCAATGAAATGCCTATGAATTACTCTATAGTTATTGAACCCTTTGATTGCTGGGGATTTGACTTTATGGGTCCTTTCCCTCCTTCGAAAGGTTAAACTCATATTCTTGTTGCCGTTGATTATGTTACTAAGTGGGTAGAAGCCATTCCTACAAAGAGTTTGACGGGGAGACTTCTCTAAAAATGCTTAAGGATGTTATCTTTCCTAGGTTTGGAGTGCCTAGGTATCTCATGACTGATGGGGGTTCTCATTTCATTCATGGTGGTTTTAGAAAGACCCTTGCTAAATATGATGTTAATCATAGAATTGCTTCAGCTTATCACCCCCAAACTAGCGGGCAAGTAGAGTTATCAAATAGAGAAATTAAATCCATCTTGCAAAACCTGGGCTAAAAAGTTGAATGATGCTTTATGGCCTTATAGAACTACTTACAAAAATCCTATGGGGATGTCTCCTTATAAAATGGTTTATGGGAAAGCTTGTCACCTACCCTTAGAATTAGAACACAAAGCTTACTGGGCAGTTAAAGAACTAAATAGAGATTGTAAGCTCGCTGGTGAGAAAAGATTATTTGACTTAAGTTCTTTAGATGAATGGAGGAGTGAAGCCTATGAAAATGCTAGGCTCTTTAAGGAAAAAGTTAAAAGATGGCACGACAAGCGAATACTTAAGAGAGAATTTCATGTTGGTGAGAAAGTTCTATTGTATAGGTCTCGTCTCAGGTTTTTTGTAGGTAAGCTACTGTCAAAATGGGAAGGACCTTTCATTATTGAAGAAGTATAACGTTCAGGAGCAATACAAATTTCTTCTTTAAAAGATGATACTACACAAGTAGTGAATGGGCAGCGACTCAAGCACTATATTGCTGGAGATTCTTACAATGAAGATGTTGATGCCTTTCAAGTTATAACTCCGGGAAGGTTTAACAAGGACCAAATTCAGAGACCTGCAGAGTCCGCTTCCAAATAGGTAACAGTTCTGGTAAGAAAAGTTCCACGAAAATACTATCCAACTATATTTTTGTAGTTTTTAGCCAATAAGGAAAGTTACGAAGCAAAAAAGGGACGGAAACAGAGCCAGGGTGGCCCACACCACCCTGTGGCGCATGCCCACCCCTGGCCGCGCCACCAAGTGGTGAGGCCACCCCAGACTCCGCCTCCGACCCATTTTCACCCAGTACCTTCCTCTTGTTATGAAACTTCATAATATATAATCCCCCGGGTCTTTCGAGGTTCGTATATCGTGTTCTCGTCGTGTTTTTGTTTCGATCTGTTTCTGCCAGGCAGAGTCCTAGATTTGGAGCCACAATGTCTTCCTCTGGATCAGCCAAGGGAGATTCCTTAGAATATATCATCAACCCATACATGAGAGAGTTGAAGATTCATCCCGAGGAGCTATTGCTCGAAGATGGGGAGGTCCGGATAAAAGAGGTTCAAGGCCCTAAAGGTGAAGGAAGTCTGGAGGACAGGATGGAAGCACTAGAGCAAGAAGTCTTTAGGTACAAGAAGATGTCGGAGCGCGAAGTGGATATCATCCATAAGATTTGTTCCGAACTCATCGCCGAGCACCAAACGAAGACTGCTGAACTCAAAGACGAAGTCCTCTCACTCCGCCAAACAACCAACGAACTGCAAGCACAGTTCTATGACGTCCAAAATCAAAACTGTGAGTATGAGGTTAGGTTTAAACGCATAAGTGCTGCTGCAAGTTTCAGGATGTTGGAAACCACGATGTCCTTTGTTGATGGGAAGCCCTTACCCTGGAAGTCAGACGAAGATGAGAGGATACCACCACCACCGAAGGAGTAATTCGTCATCAGGTTTGGCATCCCCTTGGTTTGTTCCAAGCTTGGGGGAGTGCCGCTGTATCACATCACTATCTTCTATCTTTTTACCTTATTAGTAGAGTCATATCATGAATAGAGAAGTTATTATGTAGGATGGTTTGCATTATGGAAGTGTCCCCTCTCTTGTTAGATGTGTATCCCTTGGTGTAAGTTGCCGTTATGGAATATTAATGAGAAGTTCTATCATTTACTCTTTTGCATAGCTTATATTAGTTTTCAAGTCATGGTTATATGATTGATCTTGTTGTTAGTATTGGTATCACTTTGGGATCATTGAGTTAATTTAGTTGGTTTTGGCAAACCTGGCTCGGTCAGTAGCAACACTATTTTTGAGAGTTGAATGAAAAAGATAGAAGTACTCTAAAGAAATATATCATCGTCTTTCTTTCTTGATTTGCTCATAAGTCTAGTATTCTCTAGTTAAGATCTTTTGTCCTTCCAAGGAATATTGCATGTTTGTCTTTATCACTTGTATGTTTGTTTGTTTCCTTCAACTCTTGTACTTGCTACCCAACCTTGCTAGCCAAAAACCTGTACTGAGAGGGAATTCTTCTCGTGCATCCACTCCTTTAAACCAAAACCTTTGCCATCTGTGTCCACCATACCTACCTAGTAGCATTATTGCTATTCCAAGTAAATTCTTGTTTTGTCTACCTTCCAAATTAAACTTGTTATGTGAAAATTAGTGATTAAAGCTCTCATGAACTTGATGGCACACTTTACTTTCTTGCATTTAATAAACTTGAACCATTGTGCTCACCTATGTTGCGTATATGCTTGTGCTTTGTAAGTTGTGAATTAGCGAACCATCTTTGTCATGGGGAACGCTTTCAACATTACCTCGGGTACTTTGTACCAAGTTGATATCATGTTCTTTTGTCTATGGATGTCGTCGGTGTGAAATGAAAGGGAGCTTGTAAGTCCATGGAGTTATGCATATGTGTTAGAGAAAGCCTTTGGGCATTGGTCTAATCCATGCTGACATGGTGGAAACCTGCAGCGTAACCATAACGAGCATCTATGAAGCATTCTTCTTATAAAAAAAGAGTCCGATATTGACAAAGAAAAAAGAGAAAAATAAAAAAGAGATTATGAAAAGAGGAAAGAGAGAAAAAGGCACCATATTCCCATGGTAAATAAGAAGATTGCTGAGATGCTTGTTGTCTGCTTGCCTTGTCATTTTGATATGGGGATTCTTCCGTATCATCGGGCAAGGGTACCTGCTACGGTTCTCTATGATACACATATTCTTACGATGACAAGAACTTACCGATGACTAAACTTGAGTAGCATGAGGAGCGACCCTCGTATTCAAGAGACATGAGATTCTCAATTTACAACTTGTTAATGCATATCCTCATATTTGATCACTTTAACCTTAATCACCTAAAGATGCCTATGATAGGGGCAATGAGAGCTAAAAGCTAGTAAGTATCATAATTTTTGGGAGCTCTTTATGAGACTTACAATCCCTGCTTCCCTCTGCGAAGGGCCTTTCTTTTACTTTTTAAGTTGAGTCAGTAAACCTACTCCCTTCTATCTCAGCAAGTATTTTGAGTTGTTGTGTTTCATTCATTCATATGGTGATTTATTCAATCATGTTTCTTATATTCCCTGTTTTGCACATTGCTCTTATCTTGATGTTTACTATTTGAAAGCTATCATTGAAAACCAGTCATTTGTGAACTCCAGCAAATTATCAACTATTCTTCGACCAAGAGCTAAGTTTGCCATTACCAATTATGATTTACTTTATGTATCTTTATTGTGTTTCCTTTACTCATTGCAAGTTAAGTTATATAATAGTGAGTTTTCTTCTATTATGACCTATGTATTGATGAATGTGATGCTTCTTGTCCGTATTCTTTTATCGACTCTTCACTCCATAAACCTAAGGTCATGCTTATTGAGCTCAGTTTCGCTTGGGGACAAGGGAAGTCTAAGCTTGGGGGGAGTTGATACGTCCATTTTGCATCACTATTCTATGTCATAATTCATTGTTAATCATTGATATATTTCGTATTGAGAGGTGATACTTATGTTATTTCATCTGTTTTTGCATGGTTGATGACTTTTGGAGCATGGACTGCTGTAGTCAGGATTCTGATGGAAAAGGTGCTGTTTGGAGGCAAAATTCGTGAAGATAAAAATCCGGGAAAATACATGGACAATCCTATTTTTCCAGAAGACGAAGGAAGCAAATTTGGAGATGGGCCACGGGGCCACACCACCCCTAGCTGGGCACCTGGTCACGCCACTGTGTGTGGCCGCCCTGGTCCACCCCTGGCACTCCCCTCTAGCGTGTATTATCCTCCCGAAACCCTAAGACTCGGGGAGCGACCATAGAAAGATTCTGCCGCCTCTGCAGGGCGGAAAACACCGAGAGAGAAAGATCTCTCCGGCAGACAGATTTCTGCGGGGGAATTCGTTCCCGGAGAGGGGAGATCATCACCATCAACACCACCATCAAGCTGGACTTCATCGGGATCATCATCATCATCACCACCATCATCATCATCAGCACCCTCATCACCATCTCCATATTGCTGTAACAATTGAGTTGAATCTTGCATTAGTTCTTAGGGGAAACTTTCTCGGTGTTGATTACTCTTTGTAGTTGATGCTATTGAGTGAACCATTGAATTATTGTTTATGTTCAGATTGTTATACATCATTATTCCATCTCTGATCATGATCCATATGATGTCTTGTGAGTAGTTCGTTTTGTTCTTGAGGACATGGGAGAAGTCATGTTGTTAGTAGTGGAGTTGTGTTGAGAAAGATTCAATAGTTTGATATTTAAGTTGTGGTGTACTTCTTCTAGTGGTGTCATGTGAACGCCGACTACATGACACTTCACCTATATGGGCCTAGGGGAATGCATTGTGTATTTGGCTACTAATCGTAGGGGTTGCCGGAGTGATAGAAACCTGAACCCCCGTTAGGAAACCATTGCACAAGGGAGTAAGGGTCTTAGAGTTTAAAGTTTTGGTTAGGTTTCTACCTTAATTACTTTCTTGTACTTACAGATGTTTGCAAGGGGTATAATCACAAGTATGTATTAGTCCTAGGAAGGTCGGTACATTAGCACAGGTTCACCCACACAACACTTAACAAGCTAAAGAAGATTAATCAACTATATGAAGCGAAAGCACTTGACAGTCTTCCCGTGTGTCCTCGAGAACGTTTGGTCATCTTAAGTAATACAACTGGCTTGTCCTTTGCTACATAAAGGATTGGGCCACTTGCTGCATTTATTCCTACTGTCTTTTGTTTACTCGTACTTTGTTTACTTACTTTATCAAAAAACCCTAAAAATCCGTTTGCTAAGTATTTGCAGAGAATTCCTGATCCATACCACTAGCTAGCACTTTCTGCTCCTCGTTGGGTTTGACACTCTTACTTATCGAAAATACTATGATACACCCCCTATACTTGTGGGTCATCAGTGACCATGGTAGATCTCAAGAATTTAGAAACAAGCTTGAGTTCTACCTTGGGCAGCGAAATCCAATAGTTGCGTCAACTTGTTGAGCTACTTGTTAAGGAAAAGATAGCCTCACCACCTCCCTCTCAAGAGGAAACACCACCCAAACCTAAGGCAAACTCTCCGGCTAAGACAATAGGTGAGGTGGTGGGGGATGAACATAATTCCACTGACTCCACCAACAAAAAGGGTGATGGGAATGAAGAGCACCATGCGGTTCCCGGATGGTACTCTCCCAACCCTCCAATCCCTCATCCCCATATAAATAATATAGGTGACCCACCTAAGTTAGTTTCACATACTTTTTCTCAATGGCAAGTTTTAATGAAATCTCAGGTGCACAGCTCTTACATTGACTTGTGGAACATTATTGAAGAAGGACTCAAAATTGAGGATCCAACCAACTTGACTAGAAGGGAAGTGGTCAATAGTCAACTCAATGCCACAACCTTGCACATGATTCAACTTGGCATGGGGACAAAGGACTTTCCCCACATTGAGCACTACAATACCGCCAAGGAAGCTTGGGATGCTCTCGTTGACTTCTTTGTTGGAAATCAGAGCATGAGAAGGAATAGATATGATTCTTTGAGCAATGAAGCTGAAGGGTTCTTTATGAAGGATGATGAGGATCATGAAGACATGTATCAAAGACTCAAATCCACCACCACCGCCTTCAGGAATGTTGGTGCCTCTCGCATTGATGATGTTTGGATCAAGAGGAAATATGTGAGTGCGCTCATGCCCTTTGAGCCCATTTGACTTGAAGAGTCTCCAAGGAAGACACAACTACCATCTCATGACCTCCAATGAAGTTATGCAAGAGATGGCTGCCTTCAAGGTTGCTGCCAAGAATGCCAAAGATGCCCGTTCTCATGCCATTGGAATGAGTAGTGGTGTCAATGTCGCCTCGAAGGCCAAGGTTGTGGAGTATGATGAGGAAGAAGGAAGTGATGATGCACTCACTATGAGCCACCCAGAAGATGTCAAGGTTTCTCATGGTGAATACATGGCTTTCTATGCTAGAAATTTCTGGAAAGATCCCGCAAAGGCCAAGATGGAGATGCAACGAAGAAGCAACCCAAGTGGTAGAAAAGAAAATGCTTCAAGATTGTGAACTTGCTTCAACTATAGAGACCGCTATCATTTTTTTGCCGGATGCCCTTATGAGAAGAGAGAAGACAATGGAGGTGATCTCATATCGAAGAAAAATCCAAAGGCCCCCTTCAAGAAGCCTTTCTACAAGAAGAATGCCACCACCAACAAGAAGTCTGGTGACATTGCATTGGTAGCACATGAAGAGTTCTCCTCTGATGATGATGAGGAGGAATAAGAAGAAGCAACGAATGGTGTAGCTGCCATTGCCACTACCTCTACATCTACCTTCTCCCTCTTCCGTTCCCCAAATGAGAACACCACCAACAAGAACGTCACTTTCCTTATGGGAAGAGCATCGGAGGTATCACCATCTCCTCTCTCCACCTCTAGTGTCAATGATGATTTGAATGATGATATAACTCTTGAGTTGAAGGAAGAATTAGTTGCTTTCGATGCTTACATGTCTAACTTGCAAGGGGAGCACAAGAAGCATTTTGTAAACCTCTTGAACCAACTTGCTCACACACAAGAGCTCCTAGATGAGAGATGTAAGCTTGGGAGAGAGCATCTACTTGAGATGGATGCTATAACTAATGCTCTTGAAGAATAACAAGAGACTAGGGTGTCTCTTGAAGAAAAACTTGAAGGCCTTGCTGAGGCAAATGATCGAATTATTGCTCAACTCATTAAGGAACGTGATCATGCCATTGCTAAATACAAAAAGGCTAAGAAGGACAAGATTGAGTTTGGTGCTGTTCATGACAAACTTGTCGAGGATTATGAGAAGCTTAACAAGGCTCACAAAGCCTTGGAAAGTGATCTCATGACTCTCACAAAGTCAAGTGAACAACTTCAAACTCAATTACCTAATGTTGCTTCACCTAGCATTTCCATTCCCTCTAGTAGTACAAATATCCTTGAAGAAAATGCTAGGTTGAAGGGGGAGCTTGCAAAGGCAACCTTCCCAAAAGGTAACAAGTCTCTTGATGACCTTTTAAGTAAACAAAGGCCAAATAATGAGAAAAGAGGTCTTGACTCTATTTCCAAAGCCAAGAAGAAGAAGAAGAAGAACAACAAGAAGGCCAAGCCCGCTCTACCAAAATATAAGACCATTATGGGTAGTGATGCACAAAGTGGCAAAACTATGGCACATGATGACTTTGCGGGAAGTGCTAACCCTCACTATGTTTTAATGCGTAATTCTTTTGGTGATGTGTATGCAAAATATGTTGGTCCATTTGATGGTTATATTGTTTGGTCTATTTGGGTTCCAAAGACCCTTGTCACTAACAAGAGAGGACCCATTGAAAAATGGTTACCTAAAAACTAGCTTGATCTCTTGTAGAACTATGCTTCCGGTGGGTCAAAGTGGGTGCTTGATAGTGGTTGCACAAGTCATATGACCGGAAGCAAGACAATTATGACGGAGATAAGGGCAAATCAAGATCATATAACCCTCTCATATGCCGATAAATCAAAATCTCAGGTAATGGGTCTTGGTAAAGTTGTGGTTGCACACGATGTTACACTCGTGGACATCATGCTTGTTGAGACCCTTGGCTATAATTTACTTTTTGTCCGTGCCCTAGGCAAGATGGGTTTTGCCATCTTTATTGATAATGATATTGTGGTCCTCTTGTGGAGCAAGACTCTGAAGGTCGCTTTTGTTGGGTATGTTGAAAAATATTTGTATGTAGTGGACTTTTCGGGGAAAACTACTACAAATGCGATGTGCTTATTTGGAAAGGCTGATGTGGGTTGGTTATGGCATCGCCGACTAGCCCATGTCAATATGAGAACTTTGCAAAGCCTTCACAAGGGTTGCTGATACGTTGCTAACATATCCATAATTTTTGATGTTCCATGCTTGGTTTTATCTACTTTCTTATGTTTTGTTCCAACTTTGGAGTACTTTCTATACACTTTCTTGGACTAACCTATTAACAAGAGCCATAGAGCCAGCTGCCTATTTTCTGCTGTTTTTGGTTCCAGGAAAGTCAGAAAATGAATATCCTCAGAATTGGACGGGACAAAAGCCAAAGTCAGTTTTTCACCGAGGGACACCTGAAGCCAGAATATGAGACGGAGAGGGTCCAGAGGGCGGCCAGGCCTGGCCCACGCCAGGGGGTGGTGTGGCCAGCCCAGGCACCCCCTCGGTCTCTCCTTTCGCCTATATATTGCCTCCGATATAGAAACCCTAAGTACCCGTTCAAAATTCCACGAAAGAGTCTATATCCGCCGTCATCTCCATCCCTAGATCGGGAGGGATCTGAAGCTCTTCCCGGCACACTGCCGGAGAGGGGAATTCACCCTGGAGGCCTTCTTCATCATCATGCAAGCCTTCAGTGTGATGCGTGAGTAGTTCATCTCTGGACTACGGGTCCATGTAGTAGCTAGATGGCTGGTTCTCCTCCTTTGTCCTATCATGTTTAGATCTTGTGAGCTCCGTTCATGATCAAGATCATCTATTTGTAATCATACATGTTGTGTTTGCGGGGATCCGATGGATATTGAGATGCTATTTCAGATTGATTATTGATTCTATCATGTCTTTGTTATTTGTGATCTTGCATGGTTTCCGTTGTTAGTAGCTATCTTGGCCAATTAGATGCTACCAACTCCAAGAGTTAGTATTTATGCTCGATAGTGGATTCATGCCTCTAGTTATCTGGGGAAGTGACATAAATCTCTAAAGTACTAGATGTGCTGTTGCTACTAGGGAGAAAACAACAATCCTTTGTTCATAGAACAATCATATTATTTACTTTACACGCAATGCGTAATGCAATTATCCATTGCTTGCAACTTAATACTGGAGGAGGTTCGGATGATAACCTGAAGGTGGATTATTAGTCATAGATGCAGTTGGATGGCGGTCTATGTATAATGTTGTAATGCCCAATCGAATCTCAAAGGATTCAAGATGAGTAGTATATGCATATTGCTTTATCGATGTTTGTCAATTGCCCCGCTGTAATTTGTTCACCCAACATGTCATCTATCTTAAGGAGAGCCACCACTAGTGAACTATGGACCCCGGTCCTTTCTTTTACCATCAATCTACAATCAACTGTTTTACTTTTTTGTGTTTACTTTCTGCAAACTTTTACTTTCTTTCACTCGATACGTTTAATCCTTTGTTTTCAGCAAAACCGGTGAGATTGACAACCTCATCGCAAGTTGGAGGCAGAGTTCTGTGGTTGTGTTGTGCAGGTTTCCATGTTGCTGCTGGCACCGGTAGTGCGCCCTGCCAAAGTTCAGCTAGCAACACCTTTGGGGTGTTTCGTTGCTCCTACTGGATTGATAACCTTGGTTTCATAACTGAGGGAAAATTTGCTGTTGTGCTCATCATACCTTCCTCTTGGGGTTCCCCAACGAGCTCGATATATTTTGGGCCATCAAGCTCTTTTTCTAGCGCCGTTGCCGGGGAGTCAAGGACATCTTCACAAGGGGAGTCCCTCATAACCAATCTCTTTACTTTGTTATTTTTGTTTTTCTTAGTTTACTTTTGCTTTGTTTGCTTGTTTCTTTATCAAAAACACAAAAAAATAGTTTTACAAGTTTGCTTTCTTTATTAAAAACACAAAAAAATTAAGTCTTTCTGTAGTTGTTACCTCTTTCTTATCTCACCATGTTGATCCCTAAATTCACTTTGAGAGACCTTTCAATAGGTAGTGGCTCTATAATTGGAAAAGATAATATTGAAGAATTCTTTAATCATGTTAGTAAACATGAGGATATTGAGGATAGATCCCTTGCAGAACTTGCTCCAAACTATGAAATTGCTGCAACATCTTTAGTTCACATGGTGGAAGCTAGGTTTGTTAACCTTAACCCCTTAATGCAAGTAATGTTTCTTAAACTTAAAGAAATTGAGGACCCTGAAAAGAGGGATTTTATTCTGGAAACTTTGCTTAAGGAATTCTATGATGTTGCCAAGGAAGCTAGAAAAGTCTTTGAACGTTTTAATATGCTAGGCTCATGTGTATATGTTGTTGGTGCACAAGAAAATATGAACAAAACTGAACCTAATGGGGAGGAAATTAAGATACCAATACCTTTCAAACTTGTAACAATGCATGAAGCCATATAAAGGAATCTTAATTGGATTGTTCCTGAAAACCCGTTTGATGAAAATAGTGAACACAAGAGCGTTGAGAGAGGATCCTCTAGAACTTATTTGGATGAGATACCTTGCCTTGTTTAAGATATTTCTGGTATTAATCTTAATGCTTCTTCATTTGAGAACAGTTGATTCTTTTTCTTGCTTCTTATGCCTAACTTAAAGTCGTTAAAGAAAAGTACTTATTGGGAGATAACCCAAAAGTTTTAGATGAGTATTGGAAGTTATTACTTCAGTAATAACCGCTCCTTATCCTTTTTATTTGCTTTTTATGCCAAGAGTAACCTCTAATGAGAGAGAAGTAATGATTGGGAAAGTTGCTGTCCCGAAACAGATTTCTGTGCTTCACCGTAAAAATTCGTGTAAAATCTCTGTACGTCCTTTTGAGGCGTGAATTTTTGTGCTTCTGACCCAGGTTGTTATCTAACTTTCGTTAGTTCAACACTTTTTGATTTGAGCAACATAAGGTCTTCGAAAAAAATCGTCTTTACTTGCTGGTCTGTTTTGACAGATTTCTGCCATTATTTGCATTTGCTTCTTGTTGGTTCCTTTTTGAGTTCTTTGGGGAATTGAGCTTTTTGAGAGAAGTTCTATAGTAGCTTGTGTTTTAATGGAAATTTTATTGGTGTTGGAACTGAACCTAAAGACCTATTATCTGTGCACTAATGTTGCTAATAAAGATTGTGTGAAGTTTTGTATGAAGGAAAAATTTCAGGTGTATGGAAGGAATGAGTAATGAGATGAAGGATGCACTAAATCTCAAGCTTGGGGATGCCACGCGTGTCACACCAAGAAATATCCAAGAAGTACAAGCGGCAAAGCTTGGGGATTCCCAAGGCATCCCCTTCTTCATCAATAAAAATCCCAGGTTTCTTCCAAACACTTCATTTTTATTGTTTCATGCACAGTTGTGTTGTTCTTGGAGCGTCTTCTTTTTCGTTTTCATTTTGGTTTTTCGTTTCCTTTGTTTTCTTAGTTTGCTGAATAAATTGGTTGGACCCCCTCTTTCTTACATTGGTTTTCAAATAGTTTGGTTTGGATTGTAAAAGAGTAGGAAAGTTCATGCTTAAGTGGTAAAGAGAGCTTGTTTTTGACTGTGACCTATGCTTTGTCATGCCATGCTTGATATTGTTTTGGCTTTATGCTTAGTATTCTTTGTTGTAGCATGAATTGTTATAAACAATTGAGATTGCTTAATGTGCCTTTGAAGAATCATGCGTTGTTTTAGCATATTAAAGCATAATATTGTGGTATTCTCCTTTGATGCTTTATTTGGGTTGACTTGGCGCATGCTCACACCATGTTATGACTATCCCAAGTCACCATAGCCTTGATGATCCTTTACTTTTCAACTTGTAGTATCACTTTATGCTTTGATTAATGATGTTTTGTTGCTCTGCATGATTATGGCCATTATTGCTCTCTTAGTTGGTCGATCCTAGTCTTTTGCTAGCCTCCGTAACCAAGTATGAGCTCCACTCATGCATCCAACTCCTAAAACCAAGTTATTCCAAAGAGTCCACCATATCTACCTATTAGCTTATGCTATTCCAAGTATATTCATGTTTTTATCTACCTTCCGAATTAAACTTGTTATGAGAAAACTAGTGATTAAAGCTCTCATGAACTTGATGGCACACTTTACTTTTCTTGCCCTTAATAAACTTGCACCATTGTGTCGTATATGTTGTATATGCTTGCACTTATTTGTTGGGGATTAGCAGAACCATGCTGTTATGGGGAACGCTTTCAACATTGCACTTGTACTTTGTACCTAGTTGATATCATGCTCTTTTGTCTATGGATGTCGTCGGTGTGAAATGAAAGGGGAGCTTGTAAGTCCATGGAGTTATCTATGTGTGTTCGAGAAACGCCTGGGCCGCTGGTCTAATCCATGCTGTCATGGTGGAAACCTGCCGTGTATCCATAATGAGCTGTCTATGAAGCATTCTTCTAATAAAAAAGAGTCAGATATTGAAAAAAAAGAGAAAAAAAACAAGATATGAGAAAAGAGGAAAGAGAGAAAAAAGCACCATATTCCCATGGTAAATAAGAAGATTGCTGAGATGCTCGTTGTCTGCTTGCCTTGTCATTTTGATATCGGGATTCTTCCGTATCATCGGGCAAGGGGTACCCCGTTGGCGGTTCTCTATGATACACATGTACTTACTATGACAAGAACTTACTGGTAACTAAACTTGAGTAGCATGAGGAGCGGCCCTCGTATTCAAGGGACATGAGATTTCCAACTTATACTTCGTCTAGCATATACACCATAGTTTGTTCACTTTAACCTTAATCACTTAAAGATGCTTATGATAGGGGCAATGAGAGCTGAAAGCTAATAAGTACCATAATTTTTGGAAGCTCTTTATGAAACTTGAATCCCTACTTCCTTCTATGAAGGCATTTCTTTTACTTTTATGTTGAGTCTCCACCTTCTATCTTTATGCACCTACTTTGAGAGCATAGTGGCCATTCTTAGTTCTATGTGCATATCCCAAAACTTGTTGATTGATGCATAGCTTTGATGTTGCTTGTTTTAAACTATTTGTATCTAGTCACTCTTATGAACTTTGAAGGTGTCCTATGCATTTATGTTTGCTACTCTATGAGGGACAAGCTGAATGCCACTATGCTATGTTTTCTTTATGTGAAACAAACAAACGTCTTGCAAAGCATTTTTATTCATGAATCTTTTGTTTATGCCTTTTCATGTTGCAACTTAGTTGCTTTGTCTTATTGCTAGAACTTTGTCTTTCATGTTTTGATTGAAGTACTATGATCCCAGTTATCAATGTTTTACAAATACTTTGATCAAGTTTATGATGGTGCATGTCACCTCAAAAATTATTCTTTCTTTTTATCACTTACCTACTCGAGGACGAGCAGGAGCTAAGCTTGGGGATGTTGAT
Source organism: Avena insularis (assembly GCA_023614405.1). NCBI lineage: Eukaryota > Viridiplantae > Streptophyta > Magnoliopsida > Poales > Poaceae > Avena > Avena insularis. The sequence continues at coordinate 35,477,849 of CM042694.1, forward strand.
ACGTTGCTAACGTATCCATAATATTTGATATTCCATGCTTGGTTTTATCTACTTTCTTATGTTTTGTTCCAACTTTGGAGTACTTTCTATACACTTTCTTGGACTAACCTATTAACAAGAGACACAGAGCCAGCTGCCTATTTTCTGCTGTTTTTAGTTCCAGGAAAGTCAGAAAATGAATATCCTCGGATTGGACGGGACAAAAGCCAAAGTCAGTTTTTCACCGAGGGACTCCCAAAGCCAGAATACGAGACGGAGAGGGGCCAGAGGGCGGCCACACCACCTGGCCGCGCGGCCAGGCCTGGCCCGTGCCAGGGGGTGGTGTGGCCAGCCCAGGCACCCCCTCGGCCTCTCCTTTCGCCTATATATTGCCCCTGATACAGAAACCCTAAGTACCCGATCAAAATTCCACGAAAGAGTCTGTAGCCGCCGTCACCTCCATCCCTAGATCGGGAGGGATCTGAAGCTCTTCCCGGTACCCTGCCGGAGAGGGGAATTCACCCTGGAGGTCTTCTTCATCATCATGCAAGCCTCCGGTGTGATGCGTGAGTAGTTCATCTCTGGACTACGGGTCCATGTAGTAGCTAGATGTCTGGTTCTCCTCCTTTGTGTTATCATGTTTAGATCGTGTGTGCTCCGTTCATGATCAAGATCATCTATTTGTAATCATACATGTTGTGTTTACGGGGATCCGATGGATATTGAGATGCTATTTCAGATTGATTATTGATTCTATCATGTCTTTGTTATTTGTGATCTTGCATGCTTTTTGTTGTTAGTAGCTATCATAGCCAAGTAGATGCTAGCAACTCCAAGAATTAGTATTTATGCTCGATAGTGTGTTCATGCCTCTAGTAATCTGGGGAAGTGACAGAAATCTCTAAGGTACTAGCTGTGTTATTGATACTAGGGAGAAAACAACAATCCTTTGTTCATAGGACAATCGTATTGTTTACTTTAAACGCAATGCGTAATGCAATTATCCGTTGCTTGCAACTTAATACTGGAGGGGGTTCGGATGATAACCTGAAGGTGGATTATTAGTCATAGATGCAGTTGGATGTCGGTCTATGTATAAGGTTGTAATGCCCAATCGAATCTCAAAGGAGTCAAGATGAGTAGTATATGCACATTGCTTTCTCGATGTTTGTCAATTGCCCCGCTGTAATTTGTTCACCCAACATGTCATCTATCTTAAGGAGAGCCACCACTAGTGAACTATGGACCCCAGTCCTTTCTTTTACCATCAATATACAATCAACTGTTTATGTTTTGTGTTTACTTTCTGCAAACTATTACTTTCTTCCACTCGATACATTTAATCCTTTGTTTTTAGGAAAACCAGTGAGATTGACAACCTCATTGCAAGTTGGGGGCAGAATTCTGTGGTTGTGTTGTGCAAGTCTCCGTGTTGCTGCTGGCACCAGTAGTGCGCCCTGCCAAAGTTCAGCTAGCAACACCTTTGGGGTGTTTCCTTGCTCCTACTGGATTGATAACCTTTGTTTCATAACTGAGGGAAAACTTGCTGATGTGCTAATCATACCTTCCTCTTAGGGTTCCCCAACGAGCTCTAAACCCTGCCACTAATGCCTAATGATTAAAGGGGTATGCAATCCTTTCTTTCTATTTTTCCCTTCACAGATAATGACATTTGATGATGGGAATCACTACATTAAAGTCAAAGATACAAGATTTCCAACAACTAGAAGAAACCAGGAGTCGTGAGTCGGAGGCAGAAGCTTTAACGACCAACTATACGACCGAAACAAAATTTCGGCTATATAGTTCCAGTCATATAGTTGCCATCGACACCGCTAGGTCAAACAGAACAACTTTCGTGAAGGGACCCCTATATAAAGAAGCCTCGGGCGACGAGAAATGGGCCTCTCGAGTCCCTTTCCCAGATCATCAGTCGCCTCCAGATCTCCATCCACCACACCGAAGAGACGCCGAAAGAATAGACTTAGATCTAATCTCCAAAGCCCCTCTCCACTTCATTGCCATATTCCACCACTTGTAATAGTAGATCTCATCTTCGATTGGCGACATTCTAAGACTATTTTCTATCAATCTCATGATTTCCATTACAATGTTTCTGATTGTTGATCTCATCTCTATGTGTGAGTAATTCTCCTTGGGCTAAGGGCTTTGGCCTAGCCATGTAGCTTTTGTGCATGTTATTTATAATAGATGGCGCTACAAGAAATGTGTTAACTAGTGACCTTTTCTTAACGACCCTGCATTTTTTGGTCATACATCTATGACCATTTTAAACCAACTGATCGTAGGCCATTTGGGAGGGTACAAACCTTGAAAAACTACGACCTTTTTTGCCAGGAAGGTCATAGGTTGGTTACACCAGTTGGTCATAATATAGACATTACTGGTGCATGACCTTAATTTTGGGCGACTACGACCAATTTAAATGGTCGTGGGTGTTATTCATGATTACTTAAGAAAGACTGATGGCCATCTCAACAGGTTGATCTAGGTGTCACATGCATATGTCAAGTTTCGCTGGCGTGTCTGCATATGTGTAATACCCATGTGTCAATTTACGCTTACATGTCTTGTTCATATGGTATTGACCTGCTGACTACCAATTATACTCCTATCCAATGACATGTAGGACCCACCGTCTGGAACTGACAAATGGGACCCACCATTAGTCATTCAGCAAGAAATCAAACAAATCCTCAAAAAAGAGCAATAGCGGCGCTCGAACTCTAGACCTCGCGCACGCACCGTGGAGTCACCCAGACGAGCTACCACTAGGCCATCGACATCATCTTGTAAACGTATCAGTACTGCAGCCTATTAATCATTAAGTCGCCTCCAGCTTGTGGCTACTTGGGCCACTCGCTGGGCTGGCCTCGGCCGACAGCCGCGTGAGAGCGCCCATGCGTTGCTAGGCTGGCACATTTGGCTGGCGGGTTCGCCCAGCCCGGCACCTCCAGCTTTTTTTCTTTATTGTTTTTTAAATTCTTTTGTATCTTTTTATTCATAATTCCAACTTGAGTCAAACAAAATTCAGAGAATTTGTAAAATTTCAGAGAATGAAGAAACATCATATTGTGAGTCTAAAACTGATTTTTTTCAAAAAAATCATGAGTATTAGATCATGTACCTGTAGTTCAAATCGGACCCACTTCCTACCGATTTAGCAGGAATTTGTCTTTTTCGCCAGGGGTGGACAGAATTAGATACCCTAGTTTAGACATTGTCCATGTAAGGTGGTCGAGTATTTTTGAAAAATGTGGTGGTAGCATTATGAATTATCCATTTGGTGGTTGCTTCACGAAATGCCCCGTTTTTGGCACTCAGAAAATGGAAAATGCATTTTCCATGGGACAAAAAGGAAAACTTCCTCCTGCAACATTGTTCGCCATCCCAAGATGCATATGCATGCACAATATGGGCACATTATCACAAACTATGTCACAATTCTGGCCATAACATTGGTCGTTTGACCTAAAAGCCATGAAACCTCGAACATGATAGGTCATTTATGTGAAGGTTTTTTTTGAGATGTTTGCAATATACCAAGTTTGGTATTTTTTATTAAAAATATGTCACATAATATGACACCACGCGAAGGTTTTACATTGTTTGGACCGTTGTTGAATTTTTCATGCCCGTTTCAAATTATGGTCAAAACGGCGGGCACAGAGGTTCATAGATAGGGGATGACCCTCGCTAAACTTGCATCGGATCTATGAATAAACATCATATTTTGAGTCTAAAAATGATTTTTTCAAAAAATCATGAGCATTAGATCATGTAGTTGTAGTTCAAATCGGACCCACTTCCTACCGATTCAGCAGACATTTGTCTTTTTCATGAGGGATGGACAGAAAGGTTTCAGATACCCCACTTGTGACATTATCCATGTGATATGGTCTAGTATTTTTGAAAAATAGGTTTGTACCATTTTGAATTAGAACCTTTGTGGTTGCTTCACAAAACGCTCCGTTTTCTGCATTCAGAAAATGGAAAATGCATTTTTCGTGTGACGAAAAGGAAAACTTCCTCCTGCAATATTGTTGGCCATCCCAAGATGCACATGTGTGCACAATATGGGAACCTTATCACAAACTATGTCACGATTCTGGCAATAACGTTGGTCGTTTGACCTGAATGCCATGAAACCTCGAACATGATAGGTTATTTCTGTGAAGGTTTTTTCGAGATGTTCGCAATATACCAAGTTTGGTATTTTTACTTAAAAATATGTCACATAATATGACACCACGCGAAGGTTTTACATTGTTTGGACCGTTTTTGAATTTTTCATGCCTGTTTCAAACTATGCTCAAAACGACGGGCACAGAGGTTCATAGATAGGGGATGACCCTCACTAAACTTGCATCAGATCTGTGAATAAACATCATATTGTCAGTCTAAAAATGATTTTTGCAAAAAATTATGAGCATTATATCATGTACATGTAGTTCAAATCAGACTCACTTTCTACCGATTTGGCAGACATTTGTCTTTTTCACCAGGGGTGGACGGAAAGGTTTCAGATACCCCACTTGGGACATTATCCATCTGAGGTGGTCTAGTATTTTTGAAAAATAGGTTTGTACCATTTTAAATTAGAACCTTTGTGGTTGCTTCACAAAATGCCCCGTTTTTTGCATTCAGAAAATGGAAAATGCATTTTTCGTGTGACGAAAAGGAAAACTTCCTCCTACAACATTGTTGGCCATCCCAAGATGCACATGCGTGCACAATATGGGAACCTTATCACAAACTATGTCGCGATTCTAGTCATAACATTGGTCGTTTGACCTGAATGCCATGAAACCTCGAACATGATAGGTCATTTCTGTGAAGATTTTTTCGAGATGTTCGCAATATACCAAGTTTGGTATTTTTCCTTAAAAATATGTCACATAATATGACACCACGTGAAGGTTTTACATTGTTTGGACCGTGTTTGAATTTTTCATGCCCGTTTCAAACTATGGTCAAAACGGCGGGCACGGAGGTTCATAGATAGGGGAGGACCCTCGCTAAACTTGCATCAGATCTGTGAATAAACATCATATTGTGAGTCTAAAAATGATTTTTGCAAAACATTATGAGCATTATATCATGTACATAGTTCAAATCGGACTCACTTGTCCGATTCGGCAGACATTTGTCTTTTTCGCTAGGGGTGGACGGAAAGGTTTTAAAATCTCCGGTTGCGACATTGTTCATGTAAGGTGGTCTAGTATTTTTGGAAAATAGGGTGGTAGCATTTTTGAATTGAACATTTTGGTGTTGCTTCACAAAACGCTCCGATTTTGGCACTCAGAAAATGGAAAATGGCTTTTCCGTGCGACAAAAAGGAAAACTTCCTCCTGCAACATTGTTTGCCATCCCAAGATGCACGTGCGTGCATAATTTGGGCACATTATCACAAACTATACCGAGATTCTGACCATAACATTGGTCGTTTGACCCGAAAGCCATGAAACCTCGCACAAGATATGTCATTTCTGTGAATGTTTTTTCGAGATGCGATCAATATACCAAGTTTGGTATTTTTCCTTGCAACTATGTCACATAATATGACACCACGTGAAGGATCTACCTTCTTCGAACCTTTTTTGAATTTCTTATGCCTGTTTTAAAATTGTCCTGTTTCAAACTACGGTCAAAACGACGGACATAAAGATAGGGGATGAGCCTCGCTAAAACTTTCACTAGATCTCTGAAGAAACATCATAATGTGAATATAAAAATGATTTTTGCAAAAAATCATGAGCATTAGATCATGAACCTGTAGTTCAAACCGGACCCACTTCCTGCCGATTTGGCAGACATTTGTCATTTTCATCAGGGGTGGACGGAAAGGTTTTAAAATCTCTGGTTGGGACATTGTTCATGTAAGGTGGTCTAGTATTTTTGGAAAATGGGGTGGAACAATGTTTCAACTTATTTTAGTGGTTGGTTCACAAAAAACCCAGTTTTGCCACTCGAGAAATAGAAAATAGAGTCAGCCAATCAGAAAAGAGAACAACACTACCCACGGATCACCCCACCGAAATAGATCTCAGCCGTCCATATTGCCTCCATCCAACGCCCAAAATATCCACAGCCCCCTCCCCCGCCCCCACCGAAAGTCTAAAATGCCCTATGATTCCTACTCTCACCACAAAAATGATCAGGGGTATTTGGGTAAAATCCTCCACCCCACCTCACCACGCCACCAGCAAAACTACCATCCAACCCTAATCCCCTCATCATGAGACCCCAACTACAGTCGCCCCTCTCCACCTCCCGCCCCCTCCGTCGCCCCTGTGTTCGTCTCTCCACCCGACCAGGATCCAACGCCGCTACCCACGAATCCTCCACCCTCAACACCGCCTCAACACTCAACACCCCTGACCCCGCTTCTCCTAGTCTCGATCTCGATCCTGAGACAGCGCCTTCTGCCGGATGCGGCCTTCCCCGACCTCCCTTGCCGCCGGATGCAGCCACACCCGGCCTCCCCGTCGCTGGATCCCGTCAAACCCAGACTTGCTTTCTCTCCCGAGGCGGAGGTGCGGGGTGACTGGAGGAGCTGTTGCTGCTTGTGGAGATAAAGATGCACTGGAGGGATCTAGGTCGAGGTGGTGAGGTCTGCCTCCATGGGTGAGGTTTGATCACTAAGCACCGATGCGATGAGTGCCTCGCCGCCGCGTTCCAGGCGCTGTACCACCTCCGCATCGACCACGTCCATCTCTCAGGCGGCAGATCAACGACGTCCACATCAACATGTTCAACAGTAAGGTTCATTTTCCTGAGAAGGGTTAGGGTTCGTGCCTATATGGAATTGATTAGCTCGTCCCTGTTCGCTGGTTGGTGCTGCCGTTGTTGTCATGTGGATTTCACAATGTTGAATGGCTTGTTTAGTTTAGGATCATCTGGAGACTTAGTGGTTAATTAAAATAATTCCTAAGTGACTGGGAAATATATATTTAGTTTCTGCCCTAGAACTTGTTCACATCATTGTATTACAGTAGCTTCTTCAATAAAACAACTCTTGATGTCCTACTGAAAAGGAAAAACTCAGCAAATATGCTATAACACTTGATATTATAAATGATTTCAGTTGGTTCTTTAGCTTCTGACTAGATCCAGGAGGCGTAGTTATACTTGTGTACATCTTTATTTCAAGTTTCAGTGTTTTGAGTGTGCATGGTCTGAGTTCCTGTAGGTCACATGTTAAGATAATTGTTTATTTATACTTTTACATACATGTTTATTTCAAGGTTGTTTTGGTGTCATATGCCATCTAAGCAGAACATTAGCTGAACATCTTTATTAGTACTAGAACATGGTGTAGTATTGGAATAAATGGAGTAGCTGGTAACTTTGCTTCTTTTGCTTGCAGAGTAGTCATGGAAATTCCTTGAAGGTTTGGTGGTGGTACTACGAGTTTGAAATTCTGATCTAATCGTTAGACATACTCTGTCTTACAATTACTCCCTATTTTCCTCTGACATGCTCCAACCAAACTTTTCAGTGAAAATGTTATGCATATATTGTCCTGTTAGGATTAGTACGAAACTGCTCCACCATCCTCTATGGACCCTCATAGTTGTTGTTGGATACTTGTTTGAAATGTGCATGTTAACTTCGATTAAATGTTTACTGAAATAGAGCTGCTCATGGTATTGCTCCTATACTGTAGTATTTCTCGTGTGGATTCGTCCATGCGTTATCCCTTAAACAACAAAGTTGCACTGATGTTGTGCCAGTTTTTTTGTACAATAGATCTTTAATGGTGTTTCATGTTTAAATCGAAATATCAATTCTGATGCTCCATATGTTCTGGCAATGTATTTGCCTAATTGCCTGTAGCATCTTTTTCGTTGGTCCTTGTCAGTGGACAACAAATTACAATCTTTGCATGTTTCATATCATTTGGCTTTTGCAGTCATTTTTTACTTATCGGGCTACTTCATTTTCAGTTATCGGTGCTTCTCGTGGTTATGTGTTTGTTGATTATGAAACAGACAAAGAGATGTGTTGTGCTTATGAGGTATGAGCTGTGTTTTAAGTTCTTTTCACTACTAGAGAAAGGCTTATGGATAGATTTGTTATCAGTGGAGCATTGTTTTGAATATGCTCCACTGATAATTATCATTGGCGCATTTAAAAATATGCTCCACTGATATTATTTATAACCAATGGCGCATATCACAAATAATGCGCCAGTGATAATGTGTGCCCGGCGATCTAGAGGCCCGTGGACCAAATATCAATGGCGCATATGGATATATGCACCATTGATATACTATTATCAGTGGCGCATATGCCATATGCGCCATTGATATTCCCCTCACCAATGGCGCATGTGGATGTAAATGCACCACTGGTAACCAAGTGGGCCCCACCATCCTAAAAGGTGGCAGAAATATCAATGGTGCATTTGCTATATGCGCCACTGATACTTGGCCCACCAATGGCGCATATGGTGTTAAATGCGCCACTGATAAGTCTTAGGCTCACCACCTGAAAAGGTGGCAGACTTATCGGTGGAGCATTTAGTGTAATATGCGCCACTGATAATTTCGTCCAGATCTACAAGTTGGCATCCACCCCACCCACCACCACCATTCCATTCTTCTCCACCCACCACCCCAAACTAGATCTAGCTCGTCCTCCTCCTCCTCCCCACCACCTCAATTTCTCCATTCTTTTCTCCATTCTTGGTTGTTGAACCTACCTTGCTTCATAGTTTTGTGAGGGGACGCCTCCTCCAACATCCATCTTGTTCTCCAATAACAACCACACTATCTCGTCACGGACTTGGCTCGGTAATGATTCTACTAGGTGAGTTGTTGGAGGACATGCATGTGGACGTCGGTGCGGTGTGTATGTGTGTGCATGCTTATGTTTGTGAAGCCTTCTTATTAATTGCGAGAGGGATGGTGTGTTTGCATGGATGTGGTGCATGAATGTTTGTAGGTGACGAAGAAGAAAGCATGTTGCTTGCTCTGGTGGTGCATGGATGTTTGCCAAAATGTCGATTAATTTCCGTTTCAGCAAATTTTTGCACAAATCCATATGTCCCATTTTTAGGAGATGTCATGCCGATTTTTTCCGGAGGCCATGCATGCATGTGTGTGTGTGCATGATGGTGCTGTGGTTCTAAGATACTCTCTCTTTTTGCTCTATACCGCACAGGAAACCATGGTTAGACACATGAGCGAAGGTCGAGTAGCTAGATACAAGAAATGCGTGGTGGCCGACATGATTCTGAAAAAGAGGACCTACATAAGATGTTCGTGTCGAACATGCAATCTCGGGAGCTTGGTTGACCCTGATTCCGGAGACCTGGAGAATCACCTGCTCACGCGTGGTTTCATGCGCGGCTATGATTCTGAAGATGACGAGGACGTCAACGATCCTGAAGACGAGGGCGGGCATGATGATCTTCGCGAAGGAGATGCCGGCGGCGGACATGATCATGATCATGGAGGAGATGTCGGCAGCGGCGGACATGATGATCAACATGAAGCAGATGATGGCAGTGATGGACATGATGATCATCACGAAGGAGGTGTCGGTGGAGAAGACACAGACACAAAAACGATGCGGCTAACCTCGGCCTTGCAGGACCCTCATGTTTAGGAACTGCTTCTTAGGGAGACGAGCAACACCAAAGCTGCTGCCAGGGAGAAAGCCAAGCTAGCGCAAATGGAGATATACGGGAAAACTCCATTGTATCCTGGGTGCCGGCCCGAGGATACCCGCTTGAACGTAACGCTCAAGGCTCTGGAGATGAAGGCAGAAAGCAAATGGACCGACGTAAGCTTCAACAAAAACATGAGATTCTGGCAAGAACGTCTTCCCAAGGGGAACACGTGTCCAACTAGTATCGAGGAGGCCAAGAAAATCGTATGTCCTCTCGACCTACCGTATGTTAAGTACCACGCCTGCATTAATGACTGCACACTTTATCGGGACGAGAACAAGGATAGAACCACATGTCTGTTGTGTGGCCAAGGACGATACAAGAGAGGGAACAAGAAAGTTCCTCGGAAAGTGGTATGGTACTTTCCTATCACTCCTCGTCTGCAGCGGTATTTTGTGGACCCTAAGGAAGCAAAGCTCATGCAACGGCACGCGGAAAGGAAGAAGCCGGCCGAAGATGATCCACATAAGGGCAAGATCCTCACACACTCTTCGGACGCTAGCCAGTGGAACACACTGGACATTGACTTTCCAGACTTCAGGGGCGATCCAAGGAACGTCAGGCTTGGTATGAGCACCGATGGTCTCAATCCGTTTGGCAACCAGAGTAGCACACATAGCACCTGGCCCATGTTTGTATGGCCGTCCAACCTCCCTCCCTGGCTATGCACCAAGCAGAGATACGTACACATGTGTATTCTGATTTAGGGGCCTAAACAACTATGTATCGACATGCATCTATATCTCGGGCTGCTGAAAGAAGAGTTAGCCACGTTGTGGGAGACGCCAGCCCATACGTGGGACGCATACATAGGAGATTATTTCCCTATGAGAGCCGCACTGCTCACGACGGTGCAGGACTATCCAGGTTACGCATACGTGTCTGCCCAGGTGAACCACGGACACAAAGCATGTGTCAAGTGCATGGATAAGACCCCACATATCCAGCTACCAAGGGATCCCAGGTCATCAAAGACCGTGTTCCAACAGACTCGAATGTGGCTTCCAAAGGATCACGGATGGAGAAAGCGTAGAGATCTATTCGATGGCAAAGTAGAGCTCGAAAAAGCCCCACATCCGAGGAGCGGAGAAGTGATCCAAGATATGTTGGACAACTGGGAAGAGTGCCCTTTGTCGGGAAAGAAGCGTCCGAGGACGAAACCGCTGCATGGTGTGTGGAAAGCTAGGCCTGTTTTCTGGGACATGCCATACTGGAAATACCTCCACACGCCCAATAGCCTTGATGTCATGGACATCACGAAGAACGTGTGTGAGAGTCTGCTTGCCACTATCATCAACATGCCGGATAGGAGCAAAGACGGGCCGAAAACAAGGAATGACCTGATGGAACTTGGCATCAAGGAAGAACTTCATGAGACGTCACCGCCCGATGATGATGATGATGAGACGGCGCATGAAGATACTCAAGGTCGCCGCAAAAGGGTTAAGAGGGGAATTGCAGTGTTTCCGGCTGCCTGCTTTACTCTAAGTGAGCAGGAGCTTGAGCAGTTTTTCAACTGCCTCCTAGGAGTCAAAGTTTCTTACGGTTACTCAGGGAACATAGGAAGATATCTGGACAAAGCGAAGAAGAGGTTCAGCGGGATGAAGTCTCATGACTGTCACGTGCTGATGACGCAGATACTTCCTGTTGCGATCCGAGGGATAATGGACGAGCACGTCCGTGAGACGCTGTTTGGCCTCTGCAACTTCTTCGACGTCATCTCGAGGAAGTCGATTGGCTTGAAGTAGCTCGACAAACTACAAGATGAGATCGTCGTGATACTATGCGAGCTCGATATTTACTTCTCGCCCGCATTCTTCGACATCATGGTCCATCTACTCGTCCCTGTCGTGGATGACATCATTCATCTCGGGCCGACATTCCTGCACAACATGATGCCGTTTGAAAGGCTTAACGGTGTTATCAAGGGATTCGTACGCAACAGGTCCCGTCCAGATGGAAGCATTGCCAAGGGCTTTCTGACCTACGAGTGCGTCTCTTTCTGCCAGAATTATCTATGCACCGAACCGGACGACGAGGATGACCCTGTTGGTCTGCCCAAAAGGACGCACCTCAGCAGGCTCGCTGGATATGGCCACCGCGAGGGCTTTCGCACCATGCATGTTGGCACGAAGGGTCGACGTGACGAATTTGACAGGGCACATCGAGTCGTGCTACAACACATCGAATTGGTCGATCCTTGGGTGGAAGAGCACAAAAGCTTAATCGAGCAGAAGTTCATTGACCTTGGTCGACCGAGGAAGAAGGGAGACGTAACAAGAGAGCACAACTCTAGCTTCATGGCTTGGTTCAAGAAGAAGCTTCAAGACAATCCCCCCGCAGACCCGCAAACGCCTTCTACGGAGGATGAAAAACTAATTTTCACCTTGTCAAATGGCCTCGGGCACAACGTGAGGACATATCAGGCATACGACATGGGTACAGATTCTACACCGAGAAAAGGGACATGAGCAACGAGTATCAGAACTTAGGAGTAACGATGCTATCCTATGCCGATGATGAAGCCACCGTCAAGGAACGATTTTTTTGGAAGGATCGAGGAGATCTGGGAGCTTGACTACGCCGGAGAGAAGGTGCCGATATTCCGTGTCAGATGGGCCAAGAGCATCCAAAAAGAGGGTCGGTATTTCACCACCATGGTTATACCCGATGCCTCTGCGAAGAACGCCTCCGCAAAAAATGAGCCATGGGTACTCGCGAGCCAAGTTGACCAATGTTTCTTCATCCCTGACCCGTCAAATCCAAGCCGTGTTATCGTGAGGAGGGGCAAGAGGAGCATCATCAGAATGGATGGACCCGCCAACGAGAAAGACTTAGAAAAGAACGGCGATCCGAAGATTGAAGAGGAATTTGACAAGTACTTGGACAAGCCGACTGCTGCAGGAAAAAGGAAGACCACCCTACCTACTAAAGGTTGTCCGTTCACGAGAAGAAACCTTAACCTTTCTAGGCTAAAGTATTCAACCGTGAGGAAGAAGGGCAAGAAGATTGCAGAGATACGCTAGCTCTAGATAGCTCGGAATCGAGATCATGCACACATGACATGACATTTTTATGGAGAATATTGGTGTGTATGGATATTGAATAAGATGTCCTTGTTTTAAATAGATTTGTGAATGTTAAACTTAATTACTATTTGTTACAAAATATTAAAATATACTAGATATTATTTATATACTAGATATGCGCCATTGGTATTTTGTTTTAAATAGATTTGTGAATGTTAAACTTAATTACTATTTGTTACAAAATATTAAAATATACTAGATATTATTTATATACTAGATATGCACCATTGGTATTTTGTAAAATATCAAAAATTGAAAAAAAATTGTGAGAGAGCCTAGGAATCGAACCTGAGAGCTCCTAGCAACAAGCATGTGTAGGTGACCACTGCGATAGGCGTGTGTAGTTGACACATATAGGGCTTCGTGGTTTTTGACTAAGAGCCAAATACCAATGGCGCATATCCGGAAATATGTGCCACGGATATTTGACACTTAGCCAAATAACTGTCGGCCTCGATCGCTCTCTCCCTTTCTTCTCTCTCACACAGAGATCAATCCCCGCTGCGATCGAGCCCCCTGTCGCCGCCCGCCACTGGAGGAGTCACCACCGTCGCCCGCCACTAGAGGAGTCACCACTGCCGCCCGCCACCACCGTCGGTGAGCCTCCCCAACCCCTCCCCAACCCCTTCCCCTCCCCCTCCCTTCCCCTCCCCTCCTCCTCCTTTCCACTGATCCCCGTGTCTCCGCCACCAAGAGCGCCGCCCCATTCCCGTGGATCAAGCAGGAGGAGGAGGAGCACCAGGAGAGTTGCCCCGTCCCTGTGGCACCACTAGGAGGAGGAGTGCCGCCCCCTCCCCGTCGAGCACCAGCCCTCCTCCTGCCGAGCACCAGTGCACGCCTCTCCCCATCATCGGCCACCTCTACTCCGTCATCGGCCACCACCTCTACTCCGTCATCAGCCACCGATCAGGTTGAGCTCTCCCCCCCTCTCCCACCTCAGGTAATCCATTAGGTCTAGGGGTTTGCTCTAGGGTTAGTTCTAGGGTTTGCTCTCAGAGATAGGTTGATTTTAGGGTTTCTAGAGTGTTCTAGAAGGTTAGTGAATTAGAGTGTTCTAGAACTGTGTTGATCTGTGTATATTGGTAATTGTTGAGGCACATTGCAGTGTTTGCTGTGTTTAGCATATGATTATTATTACAACTGCATGAATAAATCGATAAGTAAACAAATCAGTACAGTTCACTCTCAACCTCTAAAATAAGATGTTCTTGCATGCTTAGAAAATGAGTAGTTAAACAGACTCAGTCAAGGATGTGACAAGTTCTTCTCTCAACATGAACATGATACACACCTGCATGCAAAGGATACCATAAGTCACCACTTGGGCATGGCACTGCCCTAGATAAATTAAGCCTAATAAACACTTATTTCCCCTCACCCCCCTGATCCCCCAGTATCTCTTTCCCAGCTCCAAACCCCAAACACAAATTAAGTCCTCTATATATACTTGTAATTAAGCGCTAGTATCAGATATTTATCTGTAGCATCCCAATTGTCTAACAATTGTAATGCTACTTGGTCTAGTAATATATTGGATACTTCAAATATATAATTGTTGCATCATCATTATATCATGCTCATGTCATCATGCCTCCTTGCATTTGAGCATCATATAAAACCCTTTTTGATTTGGTTCTTATCTCATATGCATTATTAATTGTATTTGCCTCTTGATATTGTATTTGGTTCTTGATATATTGTTTAAATGCCCAAGTTGAGTTGGGGGCATATCTTTTATTAACTCCACCACCTTTTCTTTCACCACCTTATAATTCCACCATCCAACTAAACATGAGCTTGGCTTTTACTGGTTCTACTTCTAGCTCATGTGGGTTGGGATGGATCCAATTCTTTGCCACATGCTCTCATCTTGGCATCATGTTGTTTTCACAATATTGATATATGAGAGCCACATGGCCACCTTTGCATGCCTTGTGAGTGGACCCCTTTTCCTAGCTTCCATATGGATTAATAAGGAATGAAACTCATGTTGGGATATTGTTTGGACTATCAATCATCTAGTGGCATATACACACTAGCTAGTCCTAAATATAATCCAATGTGATCATCTCCATATACTCCACTTGGAATTCTTTCTAAATTCCTTTGCTTGGGCCTTACTCCAACTTTGGGTTGCATAATAATAATGCCATGAAATAATATTGTTTTCACAAGAATTATCATGGCATTAAATAATTTGCATGGGCCATGCAAGTACCCCTTTAGCTTGCCATTTGGATTTTATTTGATTTTGAATGGGTCATCTCTCTCCATCTCTCTCTTTTGGTGTGATCTAGTTTGATCATGCTTAAACCACCTCACCCTCTCCTTTCCTTGTCTAGTTCTTGCTTGCTCTTTGCTTGGACTTGCTTGAGCTTGACAAAACAATAAACCTCCCCCTCATCTCTCTCTCATCTCACCACCTCTCTTCACCTTTCAATCTAAACCACACCCCCCCTCTCACCTAAACCCTAAGTCCACCACCCCTCTCTCTCTCGGCCTCCCCCTCTCTCTCACCTAGCTTGGCCCCACTTGGCCACCTAACCAAACCCTAGCTGGCCACCTAGCTATCCCCCAACCCTAGTACCAACCCTAAACAAGCTCCCTAACCACTAAACCCGAGCCCTACCTCCTCCCTCTCTCCCTCCCTGCCTCGCCCCTAGCCCGAGCCTGCCCCCTTTGTCCTTGGCCTCGCCCTCTGGCCCCACGGTAGCCACACCTGCCCTGCCTCGCTCAAGAGCACGTGAGGCAGGACGGAGAAAAAGGTGGCCGAGACCACCTTTTCCATCTACCCCGCTTCCCCACGGCACCACCTCCCTCTCCCGTCCCTATCCACCCTCTCTGCCTCTCCCAGCTACCCCAGATCCACCCAACGGCGCCCTACCCTCTCCCCTCTCTGCTCCATCGCCGCCGCTACCCCATAGCCGCCACCGTCGGCCTCTGCTCCGTTCCGTCGATCCAGTCACAAGCGTCTGCAGTGGCTCGGAAGATCGAGAGGGTCCCCGCCGACCGGTACTCGCTGTCGAGGGGGAGAAGCCCCAGGAGCGCTGGACAGCCACCGACCCGACGCGAAACCCTAGCCTCGGTGCATCTGCCTCGCCGCCGATCCACTGCTCCTCTGCTCTATCCGACCACGTCAACCACCTCTCAGTGAGCTACCCTACCCCCCTGACAACCTCGCCGTCGCATCCTTGCCCTGGTCGCGCTGGACCATCCGACGAACGGCCTCTCGCGCTGCGTCGTCAGCCTCGTCAACGCGCATCGACTGTCGCCGAGACAGAGAGAAGATCAACGATCTGACGCGCAGGCGTTTTCATTTAACCCCCTGCTCTTTTAATGGCCTAACCCGCGGTCCGCCTGGCCTACCAGACAGCCACCGTGGCCATCTCTCCAAAACCCCCCTGGCTTTTTGTAACCCTTAACCCGCGCTCCAGCCCAAGCCCAGCCTAACCGGTCAGCCGTCTCGACAGTGGGCTGTGGGTCGCTGGTCCCACACATCATCATTGGGCTAGAAGAGCTCATGTGATGTAAGCTTTTCCGCGCGTTTGGTCCAGTCAGCCGTGGCCCCACATGTCTGTGACTGTGGCTAGCCAACCCTGAGTATAAAAAGTTTTTCCTGAATCTGTTTAAATTCAAATCTTTTTCTAATTATTTCAAATTCAAATATAATTCTGTTTTTAAATAACTTTTCAAATATTAATCCAAATAATACAAATAATATATGTTTTCAAATCATAAAAATGTGAGGATTTCAAATATGCAATCCAAAATATATTTTGAACACTTAAATTTCCATGTTTATTTAAATTACAATAAATGCCCCTTTTTCTTAATTAATTAATAACTTTTGATTTATAAATCCAAATTTAACAAATGATATGTCTAAAATGATTAGCTCGACGAGACCTTTCTGTTTATGCATTCCATGGTTTGTTTTGAAGCATGCATCATACAAATATAAAGGTTACAGCAACTAAAATGGGAATCAAATGGGGCCAAAACTAAATAAAATGCTTTATTATTGTTTCCACACCTCACCCATGCCATGCTACCTTATTGCCATGCAAATTGTGCATCATTCATCATGGCATGATTGTTTGCTTGATGCATATATTCATATGCTTGTGCTCTTTATTTATGTTGGCCCTTGTTTGTTTGGTTCTTCTTCGAATAGACGCTGAGCAGGGGATATATCAAGAGAACCAGGAGCACTACCCAGATCCATTCCTTCGTTCAACTGAGCTGCCAGGCAAGCACTACCACATGCTTGCATACATATAGTACCTATTGCCTCTATCTTATTCTTGCATCATTGAGTCGCGATTGCATTAAACTGAATCCCAAGTATTGCATAGCCTTTACTTTTAAACCCCACCGAAGCTTGTTCCTCCATCCCATGAGCCATTACTACAGGAGTTGTTTGAGCCATGCGAGTCATAGAACAGCATGTGTAGGGTATGTGAGTGTCTGATGGATAACGAGGTACCTAAACAACTTAACCTGAGTAGTAATGGGAGAACTAATGAAAGTGGCATCGGTGAGTCATATCTGCTATTTGGTTTTTTTTGGCTCACTTGTGTCCCGTAAGACCCCGAGTACTTGATTCCTGTTCCAAGATTATTCGCGCTATCCACATCCGGGAGGCCTTATGGACCCCCCTGAGCCAGAGCTTGATTCATTCTTATTTCTTGGGGCCACAAACTAGTTTGAGGTTTTATTTACTATCCTGTACTTATGCCATGCTTTACTGCTTTATTTAAGATTGTGCGAGGAGCACACTGTACTGTTTAGGTCCATGACCCGTTTTCGCGGTATCGACAAGCCCAGTCACACTTTCGGGTTCCCAGTCGTTTACAGCCGGCCACACAAACCTTGAGTCCGTCTCGTGTCAGCCACTTCGTCATGGTAGCTTAATGGGGTGCCCCAAATATCTCTCGAATCCTGTAATTGCTTTGTCGTGGATCGCCTCGTTGGGTTTTGATTTGGTTTTTCCGAGGCATATCGAGTGTGTGTTGCTATTTGTGCACCCCTGCAGGGTAAAACTTTCTGAAAGCCGTGTCCGCGGTTATGGACGACTTGGAGCACAGTTTCTCGATCAAGACAAGCATAACTAAAGTACCGCTTTTATTTTGACTAGACTAGGTACCTGACTAGTAATAGTGCAACACTCATGGAATGGACACTAAAACTGCCAACGGATGGAGGGGGTTGTTCGTCCGCTTCCTCGTCGGTAAGCGAGGAGGAGGATGGATCTATTAAGATTACCTTTATAACTGTTATAACTATTGAAATTAATTCACGAACATCCGTCTATCTTTGGTTAGGCAGATGGTTAGCGAGTATCTATAGAATTGTTAGGGTTTAACTTTTGCTACAATTGCGTCACCCCAGGTTGTGTCCCCTTTAGAGGCATAAAGACTTGCTGAGTACCCCTAGGGTCTCATACGATAAATTATTGGTTCAGATGAACAGGTACACTCGCAAGATGGATACTGGGTGGAAGAGACGGACGATGTGGGCAACGATCATTCGGTGTAGAGATTCCGGGAACGGGGATCCGTGAGATCTGTGGGCGGGATCTGCTTATTTATGGGGCATCTTATGCCGATTTGCTTCTTATCCGTACTCGGATTTTGTCTTCCGCTTCCGCTTGATACTCTGTTGATTGATGTATGAGGAGATATCCTAAACTATTATATCTATCTAGGATATTTGGATCTTGCCGTATGGCGTTGCTATATTTCCTTTATTTTTAGATGGGATGACTCTGATGTACTGTTGTATGGTGGCTTGCTTACATACTCATTTGTGTATGTAGTTGATCCCTTCGCCTGCCGATTACGCCGCCCGTTCTTGTCCCGATGTGTAGAAATGGTTGGGACGGCCGAAAGGTCTACCTGTGAGTGGCATTTGGGCCCCACCGTACTATTTCAACCATTTCTGCGCATCTAGGCTTGCAACTAGGAGCGTAATTCACCGAGGTAGTTACAATTGGTATCAGAGCCATCCCGCCCTTCAGGGTCTCAGCCAAATGGTCGTTGTCTGTCTAGCAAATATTTTTGGTAGATATGTATACTAGGGAAAAACAAAACGTGAGAGTAGGACTGCTTCCACTTTTCTTCTTACCCAACCACCACCTTTTCTGGTAAGGAAGTGTAACGTTTTCAATCCTCTCCTTAAGTTCAAACTAGGATTCACGTGTTCTGGGTTTCCGTAGTACCATAGGTTGTGTGTTTGTGTGTGTGTGTGTGTAATTCTTTGTCTATCTGTTGCATCCAAGTTGTTATCACAATCTGCCTTTGGTTATCAACTGTTGGTACATTCCATACCGACAGGCTTTTGCAAACCGACGCGATCCATCTGATTCGTTCTATACCGACGCGATCTGTCTTACTCTTTGTTAACCGACGCTATCTTCTTTTTGTGTGTTCGTTTCCGTAGTTGCTAATCTTTAGGTTATCTTGAGAAGAAAGTGTTGAGATATGTGTTATACTTATTCATGTGCGGGGTAATGATTTGAGTGCGGGATGGAGTCGCGACCATACCACTACTCTTATCATTCGCTCTTGTATATTGAATTGGTAGAGTCACTAATCTTGATTCGTTAAGTGGTTTTGCGCATCTATTGGTATTTTAATGCCGAAATTTGTGGAAAATTTTTCTTTGATATATTTGTGTACCACACTTTTCACCGTGCGATATGCTTAATATCTTCTAGGTGCTTTGAACTTTGTTGATATTTTAATATCATCTTAGTAAACTGTATCCTTTAATCTTGAGTAATTCCATCTTGGTACTATTTTGGATTATTATTATTCTCCATCATAGTACTGACTTGTGTTTTATATCAATAACAGGATGGCACCACCACGCCGTTCTGAGGAGGACATACAACCTGAACTGGGGGCAGCGTTGTCAAGCATCGCCAATGCCTTGGCAGCAATGCAGCAGAACCAGCAGCGCTTTGAGGAAAGTGTCAGGAGAAACGAGTTTGTGCTGCTACCTCCACCTCCCAAGCGGGGAGACATCAAAAGCTTCCTGAAGTTCAACCCTTGCCAGTTTGATGTTTCTGATCAACCACTTGATGCTGATGATTGGTTGCGTGAGATGTCAAGGTTACTGGCAACTGCTGATGTTCCTGAGCAAGAATAGGTAAAGTGTGCTACTCACCTTCTGAAGGGAGATGCAGATCTCTGGTGGGAGAATTACCTGAAGGCAGATTGCACTGGTTTTCAGCCTACTTGGGGACAGTTCACTGGAGCTTTCAAGGAGCAGTATCTGTCAGAAATTGTCCTGGAGAGAATGAAGGAAGTGTTTCTTAACCTGAAGCAGGGCAATGATAGTGTCAACACCTACATCAGGAACTTCATGAACCTTTCTCGTTATGGTGGCGATGAGATCTCTGATGACAAGAAGAAGCAAAAGAGGTTCAGGCAAGGGCTCAATGCATCGATCAAGTATGCAATCACGCACGCAAGGCCAGCGTCCTTTCTGGAACTTCAGCATACAGCTCTGCAGGAAGAGGCAAGTAGGCAAGTGTTTGAGGAGTCAAAGAAACACAGCCGTGATGCAGCAGGCTCTTCAGCTATGTCAGCTCCTTCTAAGCGTCGTGTCTGGGTTCCTAACACCCCACCGTCGCTCCCGGCTCCACCAAGACCTTCAAGCTACGCGGCAAGGCCACCAAACATCCTCACTGCGGCTCCCAGGGGCTACAACCACCACTACCCTGGAGCGCCTGGCGGAGTCCCTGGCTACGTTGCTCCACGTCCAGCTGGTGCTTGTTACACGTGTGGAGACTCTGGGCATCAACAATGGAACTGTCCGATGAAGAACAAGGCTCTTCCTCCACCACCTCCAAGATCTGCGGCAAGCTCTCCTTTGGTTCGTGCACCACCACCTCGGGCTCTCAACATCAACACCAAGCCCGGTCATCGTTGCTCGTGCTAATCGTGATCAACGCCGCTCAAGCTGAGCATGCACCTGGAGTTGTGATGGGTATGCTTCCCGTTAACTCAGTTCCTGCAAGAGTTTTGTTTGATTCTGGTGCTTCGCATTCTTTTGTTTCGCACAAGTTTGCGCATGAGCAGGATCTGGATATGGTTCCTTTAGCACATCGTCTAGTGGTGTTATCTCCTGGTTCAAACATGAGGGCTGCTCATATCAGCCATGGCAATCAAATTGAGATTGGTGGCTCTTCGTTCTCGGCTTCCTTGATCGTTCTGGGCAATTCTGACATTGATGTCATCTTGGGCATGGATTGGTTGACAGCAAATGCAGCTGTGATTGATTGTGCTGAACGCTCGCTTTCTTTGAAGATTCCTGAAGGCCATATAGTCTATTCTCCAAGTCTGACTCCTGCTATCCAGCTTTTCTCTTTGGCGGCTCTGAATGTTGATGCTATGGAAGCTATTCAGAGTGTTCCGGTGGTCTGTGAGTTCCCAGATGTCTTTCCTGAAGAGTTGCCAGGTATGCCTCCGAATCGTGAGGTTGAGTTTGTTATTGAGCTTGAACCTGGTACCGCTCCTATCTCCAAGCGGCCTTATAAGATGGGTCCTGCTGAGTTGGCTGAACTCAAACGACAGCTTGATGAACAAGAGAAGTTGGGTTTCATTCAACACAGTACTTCTTCTTGGGGTAGCCCAACTCTCTTTGTGAAGAAGCGAGACCAGACTGATAGACTTTGTGTTGACTATCGGGCTCTCAATGCTAAAACCATCAAGAATAAATATCCTCTTCCGCAGATTAATGATCTCTTTGATCAGCTAGCTGGAGCTGTGGTATTCTCTAAGCTTGACTTGAGAAGTGGTTATCACCAAATCAAGATTCGCAAGGAAGATGTTCCGAAGACAGCTTTCACCACCCTCTATGGCCTGTATGAGTACACGGTCATGTATTTCGGTCTAACCAACGCACCTGCCACCTTCTCGAGGCTCATGAACTCGGTTTTCATGGAGTATCTGGATAAGTTCGTTGTGGTCTATCTGGATGACATCTTAGTCTATTCTAAGTCACAAGAAGAGCACGAAGAACACCTCCGGTTTGTCCTAAGCAAGCTTCGGGAGAATCGCTTGTATGCAAAGTTCTCCAAGTGTGAGTTTTGGCTGCCTCAAGTAACCTATCTTGGTCACGTCATCTCTGCCAAGGGCATTGCAGTCAATCCGGAAACCGTGAAGACAATTGTTGAATGGCTTCCTCCTGTTAATGTCAAGCAAGTGCGGAGTTTCCTTGGTTTGGCTAGTTATTACCGTCGCTTCGTTCAGAACTTTTCGAAGATAGCGAAGCCTCTTACCGATCTCCTCAAGAAAGGCAAGAAATACCTTTGGACTCCTGCATGTCAAACTAGCTTTGAGACACTCAAAGAGAAGCTCACTTCCACACCAGTCTTGGTTCCTCCGGATACATCCAAGCCATTCCAGATCTTCTGTGACGCCTCTTTGCATGGATTGGGTGTGGTCCTTATGCAAGAAAAACAAGTTGTTGCTTATGCCTCTCGTTAGTTGAAGACGCATGAGATCAACTATCCTACACATGACCTCGAGCTCGCAGCAGTTGTCTTTGCTTTGAAAGTATGGAGGCACTACTTGCTTGGCAACCGTTGTGAGATCTTTTCTGATCACAAGAGTCTGAAGTATATCTTTACTCAGCCTGATCTCAACCTTAGGCAAAGGAGATGGATTGAAGCAATTAATGACTTCGATTTGACCATCAACTACACTCCGGGTAAAGCTAATGTCATGGCAGATGCTCTCAGCCGCAAAGCTTATGTCAACAACCTCATGATGGAAGAACAACAGCCTCTCTTGTGCGAGGAATTCCGTCAGCTCAACCTTGAGATTGTGGAACAAGGGTATCTCCTGAACCTCCTAGCAACCCCTCTCTTGGAAGAAAAGGTTCGCTCTCGTCAGCTTGGCGATCCATACACAAGAAAGATCATCTCCAGGATTCAGCTTCCGAAGTATGAATCCTTCCACGTCGATGATCAAGGCACGCTTTTCTTTGAACACCGGATGTTTGTTCCGAACTACCCGGGTTTGAGAGAGCAAGTTCTTAAGGAGGCGCATGATTCTGTTATTTCTATCCACCCTGGCAGCACAAAGATGTACATGGACTTGAAAACACAATATTGGTGGCCTGGATTGAAAAGGTATTGTGCCAAGTATGTCTCGGAGTGCGATGTTTGCCGCAGAGTGAAAGCTGTCCATCAAAAACCTTCCGGTCTTCTACAACCATCGAAACCCCCGGAATGGAAATGGGAGAAAGTAGAGATGGACTTCATCACTGGTTTCCCAAGATCGCAGAAGGGCAACAATGCAATCTTTGTTGTCATCGACAGGCTTTCTAAAGTGGCTCACTTCTTCCCCGTCAAGGAAACCATTTCTGCAATTCTGGCCATGAGCTCTATATCAATGTAATTGTCTCTCTCTGTATGGGGTTCCTCTCGAGATCAGTTCGGACCGTGGAAGCATCTTCACTTCCAAGTTCTGGGAGAGTTTCCAAGATGCTTTGGGAACAAAGTTGAACTTCAGCACAGTTTACCACCCTCAGTCGCAAGGACAAGTTGAAAGGATCAATCAGATTCTGGAGGATATGCTTCGTGCTTGCGTCATCTCTTTTGGCATGAAGTGGGAAGAATGTCTTCCTTATGCTGAGTTCTCTTACAACAACAGCTTCCAGAAAAGTCTAAAGATGGCACCATTTGAGGCTCTTTATGGTCGCAATGCGTAACTCCGATTGGTTGGTCAAGTGTGAAAGAATCTTGTTTGGCCCTGACATTGTGACTCAAGCGGAGGAGAAGGTTCATATCATTCTTGAAAATCTGAGGATTGCTCAAAGTCGCCAGAAGAGCAATTATGACAGGAAGCACATGGACATGGAGTATGTCCCTGGTGATCTCGTTTACCTTCGTGTCACTCCCATGAGAGGCACGCACCGTTTTGGTATCAAAGGGAAGCTGGCTCCTAGATACATCGGTCCCTTCAAAGTTCGTGGAAGAAGAGGAGAAGTTGCTTATGCTCTTGAGCTCCCGGAAAAACTCAAGGTCCATGATGTTTTCCACATCTCTCAGCTCAAGAAGTGCTTCAAGGACCCCGACAGGACCGTGGATCATGAGCTTATCAATCTCCAAGAAGACCTGTCTTATCAAGAACACCCCACAAAAATCCTTGAAGTCGCAGAAAGAAGGACTCGCAACAAGTCCATCAAGTTCTGCAAGGTGCAGTGGTCGCACCATTCTGTTGATGAAGCCACTTGGGAACGTGAAGATGATCTCCGTGCCAAGTTTCCTACCCTCATTGTGTCTTCTTCTTCATCCTAGAATCTCGGGGCGAGATTCCTGTTTAGTGGGGGAGAGTTGTAGCATCCCAATTGTCTAACAATTGTAATGCTACTTGGTCTAGTAATATATTGGATACTTCAAATATATAATTGTTGCATCATCATTATATCATGCTCATGTCATCATGCCTCCTTGCATTTGAGCATCATATAAAACCCTTTTTGATTTGGTTCTTATCTCATATGCATTATTAATTGTATTTGCCTCTTGATATTGTATTTGGTTCTTGATATATTGTTTAAATGCCCAAGTTGAGTTGGGGGCATATCTTTTATTAACTCCACCACCTTTTCTTTCACCACCTTATAATTCCACCATCCAACTAAACATGAGCTTGGCTTTTACTGGTTCTACTTCTAGCTCATGTGGGTTGGGATGGATCCAATTCTTTGCCACATGCTCTCATCTTGGCATCATGTTGTTTTCACAATATTGATATATGAGAGCCACATGGCCACCTTTGCATGCCTTGTGAGTGGACCCCTTTTCCTAGCTTCCATATGGATTAATAAGGAATGAAACTCATGTTGGGATATTGTTTGGACTATCAATCATCTAGTGGCATATACACACTAGCTAGTCCTAAATATAATCCAATGTGATCATCTCCATATACTCCACTTGGAATTCTTTCTAAATTCCTTTGCTTGGGCCTTACTCCAACTTTGGGTTGCATAATAATAATGCCATGAAATAATATTGTTTTCACAAGAATTATCATGGCATTAAATAATTTGCATGGGCCATGCAAGTACCCCTTTAGCTTGCCATTTGGATTTTATTTGATTTTGAATGGGTCATCTCTCTCCATCTCTCTCTTTTGGTGTGATCTAGTTTGATCATGCTTAAACCACCTCACCCTCTCCTTTCCTTGTCTAGTTCTTGCTTGCTCTTTGCTTGGACTTGCTTGAGCTTGACAAAACAATAAACCTCCCCCTCATATCTCTCTCATCTCACCACCTCTCTTCACCTTTCAATCTAAACCACACCCCCCCTCTCACCTAAACCCTAAGTCCACCACCCCTCTCTCGTCCTCCCCCTCTCTCTCACCTAGCTTGGCCCCACTTGGCCACCTAACCAAACCCTAGCTGGCCACCTAGCTATCCCCCAACCCTAGTACCAACCCTAAACCGAAGCTCCCCTAGCCACTAAACCCGAGCCTACCTCCCTCCCTCTCTCCCTCTCCCTGCCTGCCCTGCCCCTAGCCCGAGCCTGCCCCTGTCCTTGGCCTCGCCCTCTGGCCCCACCTGGTAGCCACCCCCCCCTGCCCGGCCCTGCCCCGACGAGCATGTGAGGAAGGAGCGAGAAAAACGTGGCCGAGACCACCTTTTCCAACTACCCCCACGGCACCACCTCCTCTCCCATCCCTATCCACCCTCTCTCTCTCCTCTCTCCCGGCTACCCAGATCCACCTAGCCTACCCTCTCCCCTCTTCGCCCATCGCCACCACCCATAGCCGCCACCGCTGGCCTTCGTCGCCGATCGGTCGAGCCAAGGTCTGTGCAAAGGGCTGGAAGATCGAGGAGGTCCCTGCCTGATCGGTATCGCTGCCGAGGGGAGAAGCCCCAGGAGCGCTGGACCGCCATTGACCCGACGCGAAACCCTAGCCTCGGTGCATCTGCCTCGCCGCCGATCCACTGCTCCTCTGCTTGATCCGACCACGTCAACCACCTCTCGGTGAGCTACCCTACCCCCCTGACAACCTCGCCGTCGCATCCTTGCCTGTGCGCGGACCATCCGATTTAACGGCCTCTGTGCCGGGCGTCGCATGCCGTCTTCTCGTCCCCAGACGCGAGAAACCCTAGCTAGGCCCCAACCTCCTAGCGACACCTAGCCCGAAGCCACCGCGGTGGCTCGCGCAAGGCGCTGCGTGCCCGAACGGCCGGTTCGATCTCACAAGGCCCCGCCCTGATGCGCATCGACCTGTCGCTCGAGACAGAGAAGATCAACAGTACGGCCATGGGCGTTTTCTGTTTAACCCCCTGCTCTTTTAATGGCCTAACCCGCGGTCCGCCTGGCCTACCAGACAGTCACCGTGGCCATCTCTCCAAAAACCCCCTGGCTTTTTGTAACCCTTAACCCGCGCTCCAGCCCCACCTTGCTGGGCCTTCATAGCTCGTCTCGACGGCGTGGGTCTGTGGTTGGTCCCACATCATCCGCTGGGCTAGAAGAGCTCATGTGATGAAGCTTTTCCGCGCGTTTGGTCCAGTCAGCCGTGGCCCCACATGTCTGTGACTGTGGCTAGCCAACCCTGAGTATAAAAAGTTTTTCCTGAATCTGTTTAAATTCAAATCTTTTTCTAATTATTTCAAATTCAAATATAATTCTGTTTTTAAATAACTTTTCAAATATTAATACAAATAATATATGTTTTCAAATCAGAAAAATGTGAGGATTTCAAATATGCAATCCAAAATATATTTTGAACACTTAAATTTCCAAGTTTATTTAAATTACAATAAATGCCCCTTTTTCTTAATTAATTAATAACTTTTGATTTATAAATCCAAATTTAACAAATGATATGTCTAAAATGATTAGCTCGACGAGACCTTTCTGTTTATGCATTCCATGGTTTGTTTTGAAGCATGCATCATACAAATATAAAGGTTACATCAACTAAAATGGGAATCAAATGGGGCCAAAACTAAATAAAATGCTTTATTATTGTTTCCACACCTCACCCATGCCATGCTACCTTATTGCCATGCAAATTGTGCATCATTCATCATGGCATGATTGTTTGCTTGATGCATATATTCATATGCTTGTGCTCTTTATTTATGTTGGCCCTTGTTTGTTTGGTTCTTCTTCGAATAGACGCTGAGCAGGGGATATATCAAGAGAACCAGGAGCACTACCCAGATCCATTCCTTGCTTCAACTGAGCTGCCAGGCAAGCACTACCACATGCTTGCATACATATAGTACCTATTGCCTCTATCTTATTCTTGCATCATTGAGTCGCGATTGCATTAAACTGAATCCCAAGTATTGCATAGCCTTTACTTTTAAACCCCACCGAAGCTTGTTCCTCCATCCCATGAGCCATTACTAGGAGTTGTTTGAGCCATGCGAGTGAGAACAGCATGTGTAGGGTATGTGAGTGTCGATGGATAACGAGGTACCTAAACAACTTAACCTCGAGTAGTAATGGGAGAACTAATGAAAGTGGCATCGGAGTCATATCGCTATTTGGTTTTTGGCTCACTTGTGTCCTGTAAGACCCCAGTACTTGATTCTGTTCCAAGATTATTCGCTATCCACATCCGGGAGGCCTTATGGACCCCCGAGCCGAGCTTG
The DNA here is from genome assembly GCA_023614405.1 of Avena insularis. Lineage (NCBI taxonomy): Eukaryota > Viridiplantae > Streptophyta > Magnoliopsida > Poales > Poaceae > Avena > Avena insularis. The sequence continues at coordinate 35,505,254 of CM042694.1, forward strand.
ATTCATTCTTATTTCTTGGGGCCACAAACTAGTTTGAGGTTTTATTTACTATCCTGCATTTATGCCATGCTTTATCGCTTTATTTAAGATTGTGCGAGGAGCACACTGCATGTTTAGGTCCGTGACCTGTTGCTGTATCGACAAGCCCACCACACTTTCGGTTCCCGATCATATACTGGCCACACAAACCTTGAGTCCGCTCATAGCCAACCAATTCGCTATGGTAGCTTAATGGGGTGGCCCTGAAATATCTCTCAATCTCTGTAATTGCTTTGTCGTGGCTGCCTCGCTGGGTTTTGATTTGGTTTTTCCGAGGCATATCGAGTGTGTGTTGCTTTTGTGCACCCTGCAGGTAAAACTTTCAAAAGCCGTGTCCGCGGTTATGGACGACTTGGAGCACAGTTTCTCGATCATAGACAAGCATAACTAAAGTACCGCTTTTATTTTGACTAGACTAGGTACCTAACTAGTAATAGTGCAACACTCATGGAATGGACACTAAAACTGCCAACGGATGGAGGGGGTTGTTCGTCCGCTTCCTCGTCGGTAAGCGAGGAGGAGGATGGATCTGTTAAGATTACCTTTATAACTGTTATAACTGTTGAAATTAATTCACGAACATCCGTCTATCTTTGGTTAGGCGGATGGTTAGCGAGTATCTATAGAATTGTTAGGGTTTAACTTTTGCTGCAATTGCGTCACCCCAGGTTGTGTCCCCTTTAGAGGCATAAAGACTTGCCGAAAATTCTAGGGTCTCATACGATAAATTATTGGTTCAGATGAATGTACACTGCAAGATGGATACTGGGTGGAAGAGACGGACGATGTGGGCAACGATCATTCGGTGTAGAGATTCCGGGAACGGGGATCCGTGAGATCTGTGGGCGGGATCTGCTTATTTATGGGGCATCTTATGCCGATTTGCTTCTTATCCGTACTCGGATTTTGTCTTCCGCTTCCGCTTGATACTCTGCTGATTGATGTATGAGGAGATATCCTAAACTATTATATCTATCTAGGATATTTGGATCTTGCCGTATGGCGTTGCTATATTTCCTTTCTTTTTAGATGGGATGACTCTGATGTACTGTTGTATGGTGGCTTGCATACATACTCATTTGTGTATGTAGTTGATCCCTTCACCTGCCGATTACGCCGCCCGTTCTTGTCCCGATGTGTAGAAATGGTTGGGACGGCCGAAAGGTCTACCTGTGAGTGGCATTTGGGCCCCACCGTACTATTTCAACCATTTCTGCGCATCTAGGCTTGCAACTAGGAGCGTAATTCACCGAGGTAGTTACATTATCTTCCCCCCTCCACTGCACGAAGCTTGAAGCTTTGTTTGAAGTGAGATCTCAGTGCATGTTTACCATTGCTGCAGAATTCATATTAGAGGTACTGCGCGTGTATTGATCTGTGTATATTGGTACTCTTATTAGAGGTTGAGAGTGAATTTACAGCTAAAGATAGCTACTCTTATTTAACATGATAACAGTAACTCCTTGTCTGAGATGTTTCATATCATATTACGATGTCAGGACACTTCCATATAGTACAGAATGCTATTATTACCACTGCCAAATAAGTTAAGTGTTGAGTTGTGTGAAGAGAATTAGTGGAGTGAACAGAGATATCTAGCATGGATATGATAACTATAAGCATTAACACAATGCTGTAATCGAATGAGGCATAAACAAATGCAATGCAAGCATTCCTGGTCACTAGGATGATGTGTACATCAAGTAAACATGCCAAGAACAAACATGGGCACCACCTAAAGCAAGAAGTAACAAACAGATATGAAACAAGGTTGAAGCAAAATAGGAAGATTTAACCAGTGGGATATCATTTAAACTACTTTACTGCATAATTATGGTTATTGCACATTTGAATAACTATGTGGCAATAGTGCAACAGAATTAAATTGCTTTAACCACAAGACTGATTGGACAAACTGCTTATATATAGCAACCTGATATACATGTGGTTCTGCTTGTTGAACATGTCCTCTGATCTAATGTATCAAACTGCTTATATATAGCAAACCAGGTATATATAACAAGGATAAATGTATTTTTATGTTCTCTGATATATATCAATCTGATATATATAACCTGATATATATAACAAGGACAACCTGATTATTTTAGCTTGTCCTGGAGCTATTTTTTGCTGCACCTGGAGCTATTTTTTGCTCTTTGTATATGTGTGATTGGATGGCTGTTATCAATTTGAAAACTGGAGCACATTATTTTGTATGGAAACTGTTGCAGGGAATTCATTTGAGTTGCCCGTTTCTCCCGAAGTGTTGATTCACTTCCGTTTCGGTTGAGAAATGGGCACTCCTAGGTAAAAAAACAGCAAAGGTCATGCCGAATTTTTCGGTCGACTCTAGCTTGTACTAATTACATTGTTGCATTTTTTCTATGAAGAGCAAACATGTCAGCGGAGACAAAGACGTTGGGGATGGCCCTTATCAGCCCATGAGCATCGAAGAACGAGCAAGAAGAGCCAACCTCAAGTTTTGGCAGTTTAGCGATGACTTAAGTGGGTCCGACGAGGAGGCCAAAGCTACGGATCATGATGAAGTTAACGAGGAGACCCAAGCTGTGGACCTAGAAGATGACGAGGAGTCTGAATATGAGGAGGAGGCCAAAGATGGCGACGACGACGGAAGCAGTAATGGTGACGAGGAGGCCGAAGCAAGTCATGGCGGTGAACGCATGGACGGCGATGGCGCCTCCCCGCCCGCTAGGAAGAAGAAGAATAAGGCGGAAAGGCAGGAGCGGATGCTACCGAAACTCGGGACCAACCACGAAGAGTTCACCCTTGTGAAACCGGGTGGCCAACCCTTAGAGCCTGCGAAGCTTGCCGCTGGGTACGGCCTACAACTCGGGTGCATCGTGCGGGAGAGCATGAGCATCAACCAGAAGGACATAAGAAAGAACAAACGGTTGAGAGAACTCCTCATTGGGAAGCTTCACAAATGGTACAAGTTCCCAGATGAGTACGATAACCAAAAGCTCATAGGGAACAAGGTAAACAAGTTAGCCCTCACGAGGATGAGCACCACCTTGTGCAGCTGGAAAAGCCGAGTGAAGAGGAGGATTAACGAGGGTAAAAGTTGGGAGGAGATAAAGAAGGCCGAGCTGATGCTCGACGAAGATGAATTCATCAAGTTCAAGGCGAACTGCACTTCACCGGAAGGTCAGGAATGGACCGAGTGGGGAAGGAATATGCGGGAGCTGAACCTAGGTAACCAATGTTGCAGAAGCGGCGGTTACCAAGGAAAAAAGGTCGTTTGGGCAAAGGAGGACGCCGAGTATGCCCGTCTAGGGAAAGATAACCCGTGGCACAAATTCATGGACGAGCAGGTGATGCAGTTTGTTCGCGCCCGCTACTATCTCCACCCCAAACTCAAGGAATTCGTTACCGACGATGATGATGTGAGGAAGTTCTAGAAAAGGCTGGTAAGGAATTTATCTCGGAGTACATCTGTGTTTATAATTAAGTAATGAAGCCGAATTTCTAAATGGGATCACTTTCCTTATCTTCAGAGATCCGAAGAAATGTCTTGTGCGTCAAGTGCGAGCTCATCCCAGGGGTCGACGGCGGACCCGCGGTGGGACACGCCCTTCAACAGGGCAACCAACATGTTCAAGGGGAGGGCCAAGTCCACGCCGCCGACTTCATTTGGCCGCGTGTCCGGCTATGGTACGTACGAAAAGGTTGGCCACTTTAGGAAAGAGGACCCAAAGGCGAAGAAAGAGAGGAAGGGCACGGCGGCGGCATGTGAAAAACGCGAGGTTGAATTCCTCCGGGAGAAGATGGAACAGATGTCGAGGCTGATCGACTAGAAAGTGCAAGAGAAGATCCGCGAGATGTTTCCCAATGAGCTGTGGGAGGGGATCGCTGCTTGGAATGAGGCAGGTCGACGAGGGTCGCTCGTGGTGGCCAGCCTCTCCGGCAGCAACTCGATCCAGCACGTGTCGCCGAACATGGTGACACCCGAGTCCGCCAACGTCGAGATGCACCCAGTCGCTCCGGTGCCCCCTCCCGCCGGCGTCAACACCAACACGCAGCCGGAGGTCGGTCTGGTGACACCTCCCGCCGGTGCCAACACAGAGCCGCAGGTCACACCGATGCCCCCTCCCGCCAAAACTAAGGCACAACCGACGATGCTTCATAAGGCATCTCAGCGGGAGGATGATACCGGTGTCTCGACATTAGCCGAGCTCAACGCCATCTCCAAGGTAATGACGCCGGCTAACACATGCATTGATAACATTTCATCTCCTTTGCCTTTGATGACTAGCTAGCGCCATCTCACGATGCTTGTTCTTCCACAGGACACTCCTTGCACGCTCTTGCATTACGTGGATGGCCATCTAAAGGATGTTGGCAAGGGCTCAATTATTCAACCAAATAGCCACACGATGCACCACAAGTCGATGGAGGATGACGTGTTCAAGGTCCGGCTGGCTCGGGTGTTGCCGGGGTGCGAAGACATGGACCCCCCCAGCCAACCTCGAGGCGCTGATGATCATAAGAACCTTAAAGATTGCTGTGGCTGGGTCTTGACATGGCCAAAGACCCAAATTCGGCTTGTGAAGGAACAACAAGTAACTCAGCGGACAAATGTGCCCTTGCCGCGGCGGCCACAACAACCAGTCACCACCACCACCTCTCGTCACCAGCAATTGTTGGCCGCCGCTGCACCGTTGCCTCCACATGGCAAGGCCGCCGCTGCGCCACCACCTCCACATGGCAAGGCTGTCGCCGCACTGCCGCCTCCACATGGCAAGGCCGCCGTTGCGCCGCCACCACCCAAGGATGCACCTGGGGACAACATTAACGATGATGATGACAACCCATATAACTGGATCAACACTGGCGTCACGGACTCTTTGTTCATGCCAAACATGGATGAGCCCTACCGCGTTGCCGACGACCCAAATGCTCGTACCAGAACATGCACACGTCTAGATTTCCATGGTACCCTAGAGGAGACGCCTCCGGATGCTGGTGCCGCTGGTCCTTATAAAGGCACCCGGGGAATCATTTTCAGCCCCACCACACTCCATAAGGCGGCGGATGAGTAGATGGCTGCTAATGTTGAGATGAAGAAGCATCGCAAGAGAACCAAGAAGAATAATAAGCAGTCTTTAAGCCAGCTGGGTCCAAAGAGGCCTCGGGCTCAGGACGACCCGTTAACACAGCCCCCTGAGGGCACCTTGACCAGGGTTCACATAGCTGGTCAACCGATTCTGAGTGAGGAGCTGATCAAAAATGCAGGTGGAGCGATGGCTAACCTGCAACATGGTATTCTATATCTAGAGGAGTGCCTTCTTAAAGAAGCAAATCGATCGTACGATGTTTTCACGGTCAATGTTCCAACGGGCGCGGGCTTCGTCGATAATGCCCCCGTGGATATCTTCTTCATATCGTATGAGGACATCTTCAAGCTTTTCCATGGCAAGCGGATGAACTATAACTTGGTCCGCCTATACGCGCTCCATCGGGCGATGAAGGTCAACAGAGAGAAGACCCCTGGCGTCGCGATAGTGGACCCCTACTTCATGCGTGATAGCCAGTTGGTGAATCCAGTGACCCGGGCCAGCGCAAGGAACTACCTCCAAAATTTCATGGTGGACAACAAGAGTGGAAAAAGAGCTTTATTTGCCTTTCTTTTTCCCGAGTAATTGCACACACTCGCTCATTGCCGTAACTTGTCCTTTCTTAGCTTTCGGTTCCTCTTTTTCCAACATTGTTTCGTTTCAATTGTTTTGCGCAGAGACAAATACTGCACACTGATCCTCATTTACCCGAGTTATTCGCTAGCCATGTACATGGACTTAGGGAGCGAGCAAAAGAAGAAAGACTACACCAACATAAGGAGTATTCTAGATGATGCTCTCGAGGTATACGCCGAAAATGGAGGCGAATTCAAGAAGGGGGCGGAAAATTTCAGGGATGGCAGACACGTGTTCACACACGTAATGAAGTTCGCCTGTGTCAAGCAGCCGGATAATAGTGTCAAGGAGGCCTACTACGGCCTCCATCACCTGCAGGCGATCGTCCGGGATGCCCACATCATTACGTTGCCATCTAGTCTCCGAGCATGGGACGAAGCTGAGGCAAGAATGGACGATGATGAACTTAAGGACGACTTCTTACGCATCTAGACTCAGACTACGACCATCGTGCAAGAAGATGTCATCACAAGGGGGGCCTTATCCTGCAAAAGAGCATTTAGTAAGCGCGAGATTGAAGCACGACTCGTGGCGCAGGGTGACCGTAGGACATGGACAACGAAAGACGGCTACAAACCGTTCCCGGCGCCGTGTAAAACAAAGTCTTCATGATGTAGTGTTCCTAGCTAGCTAGCACTCAGCCGGTTTGTGTATCTCGTGTGTGTGTGTCATAAACTTTAACTTGCCTTAGCTCGAAACGGTCGTTGTTGGACTTTGTTTACTTATTACCATATGTATGAAACTTAATAGCTTGCCTTAGATTGAAACCATCTTTTTTGTGGAGATGCATGTGATGAACCTTTTAATTCTTTCTGTTGCATGATATAGTACTTATATGCCTTGTGTATAGAGATGCCGTGCTACGTGGTGTTCAGAGGGAGGGTCCCAGGAGTCTACGACGAGTGGGAGGATTGTCATAAGCAAGTGAACAAGTTCAGTGGCAATAGATACAAAGGGTACCGACGAGAGAGCAGGCGGAAGCTAGGTGGAGGAACCACCTCCTTGGAGAGTAGAGAGATAGGAACCAGATGAAGACCTTGATGATCGTGCTCCCCGTCTTGCTCATCACCGCCATTGCGGTTGTACTGTACTCAGTCCTTTAGTAGTTTAGGACTTGACTAATGATCAGTTTGTAATGTATGAGAAGATGAGATCAATTTGTTCTAGACTTGTATAATATTCGGGCACTTGTCACTTTGTCGGGTTCTAATTGATGTGATGATGTATAATTCTAGTGCTATTATTATCTTTGTTTTTACACTGTTGTGTATCTATATAAATACCTGTATATGTACCTGTATATGTACTTGTATAAATACCTATATAAATACCTGAGAGCCCTGTATTGTGTATACCTGTACGAAACATCAGTGGCGCATTGTTTTATTCATCTAGGTGCGCATATAGTATCAGTGGCGCATTTGGCTATATGCGCCACTGGTACAATATCAATGGTGCATATCTTAGGTTCCCCACTAGTGGGCCTATTATCAATGGCGCATATGGTATATGCGCCATTGATATCTAATTATCAGTGGCGCAACACTAGTGGCGCATTCCATATGCGCCATTGATAGCAAAAAATATGCTCCACTGATAAGCAATTTTCCACTAGTGTTTGGCTGTTTGTTTCCTGTTGCATTCTAGGTACACTTATGTTCTCAGAGAAAACTATTTCATAATGCCTTTTTTCTTGAAGGATGCACACCATTCCATTATCGATGGCAGTGAAGTCATTATAGACTACTATAGGCAATAGCTTATGCCTAGATGGATTCCAAGGAGGCTAGGTATGTTCCTTGCTAAAGTATAATGTCAAACTCAGACAATGTATTTGAGCTGATCTTCGTACTACTTTCAATTTTCTTTTTATAGGAGGATGGCTTGGAGGAAAGAAAGAATCTGGCCAGCTTCGATTTGTCGGTCGAGAGAGGCCATTTCGTGCTCCCTTGTATGAACACAAACGTTCGTTATAGTACTTCAGTATTTCTTACTACGAGAGTCGTCATAGTTGGGAGAATTGCACTTCGGAGTTTGACCTATAGTGAACTGTACCTTATGTGGAATAACTCACGTCATGTAGATATATTTTCGTTGTTGAACACCTGATATTATTATTAATCATTGGAATCTATTGCTTTGGCTGTTTTATAAACTATAGTGGGTTTATAAGATTTGTTGTATGAAAGAAATTATTTGTTATTTCACTTGATGAGAGTTGTATGTTTGGGTTATGGGATGCATTTAAAATAAAAGAAAAAGAAATTACTAGTGGGCCAGCTCGTTGACCTTACAAGTAGGCCCAATATTGACCTGACCTAACAAGTGGGACCAACGAATTGACCTGACAAGTGGGTCCTAGTGATCTTCCTGACAAGTGGGTCCCATCTCAGCTAAAAAAATAGGCAACGGCCCAAGCATATGTCCCAAGTTATTGGGCCTGGCCCAATAAGAAGATCATCATGGACTGGGCTAAATTCTTTCCATGTAGGCTTGCCACATAGGACGATCTGACGTGGACATGGTAGATTACCCATGACCAAAATTTTGGTCATTGGATCTATGACCATCTATTTTGGTCATAGTGGTCCATGACCAATTCAAAAAAGGTCGTGAGTTGTCTATAGTGACCCTCGGTATGTGACCTACTCGTTTTGGTCATAGAAAGGTCATAAATGGATTACTATGACCTTTTAGTGACCAATATTAGGGGTCACCAGTTAACACATTCCTTGTAGTGTGGGATCATGTATTAGTTTGTATGACATGATGATTATTGTATCCTCTCTTGCCTCAATATAAGTACTTGTCAGGTACCCAAGCCCCTGAGGATTAAGCAAGGTATAGGGAGTATGAGTAATGACTAATCTGCAGGTCGGGAACCCCGGTGATAGAAGGGGTAGTATGGCTGTATGTGAGGGATTTACTTGGGATTAACGGTGACGTCACTATGCATATCATTAGTTCTCTTTCTTCTATGGATGAGACTAGTAGGTTATTTTTATAAGCGGTTGTGGAGGCAATAGCAATTATGGATGCACTTCCCACTTATAATTTATCTTGCTCTAACAGTTACATGCATACTTTATCTTTATCTTTTATTCCCATCAGATGTTTTGCACAACTATAGGTGAAACCGAACGCCCTAGGCCCTCTCTCTCCATCATCGACAACAACAAAAAGATGCAAACTCTTGATCCGGTAAAAACACAAAAGGAATTCTAAAACTCCCGAAGGTCCTTTAAAGTAACTTCACTATGCATCTGCTTCCCGAGGATTCAAGAAACCCCGGTCTACTAGGGAAAAAGAGCTATACTACATCCGTAATCCTTTTTGTGGCGCCGTTGCCGGGGAAGCAATAGCTACCCTGGTGAGGTTAGTAGGAACCTTGCTAGTTTTAATCCTTGTTTTTAATTTTGTTAGTTTGCTTTTAGTCTTTATTTGAAAAACCAAAAAAATAGTTAGTCTTTAGATTCTTGCTTTTACTATTATAAGTCTCTATTTAAGAAAAACCCCAAAACATAGGAAATATGGCTGAAAAGAAGCTTGGGGAGTTTGCTACTCCCAACAATGATTATTTGCGTACTCCTATTACTTAGCCAGCAATTGCTGCTGATGACTATGAAATTAAGCCCCATTATTTAATTTGGTTCAACAGAATCAATTTGGAGGCTCTGCTGTTGAGGGTGCATGTATGCACTAAAATATGTGATATGATGCGCATAAAAGACGTTGACCCCGATGCGGTCAAATTGCGTTTATTTCCTTTCTCCTTAGAGGAAGAGCAACATAATGGTTGTTGTCTTTGCCTAGAAATACTATTACATCATGGGTGGAATGCACTTCTTTATTTATGACTAAAATTTTCCCACCCACAAAGACTATGCAACTAAGATCTAATATTACTGGTTTTAGACAGGAAGAGCGTGAGCCATTAGCGCTTGCATGGGAGAGGATGAAAGAATGCATGAGAAAGTGTCCTAGTCATGGGATGGAAGACTGGTTAATTCTCCATCTATTTTATAATGCTCTTAACCCCGTGTCTAAGTCTACGCTCGATACTGCAGCTGGAGGAACATTTATGGGTAAACATATTACCGAAGCAAAGAAGCTGCTAGACAATATGCAAGACAACCATGCCCAATGGCATGTGGATAGATCAAAGACGAAGAAGGTGAACTCCGTTTCACCACAAGAAAATGAAGAACTCAATGCTAAGTTGGATGAACTCATATTAGCCATAAAAGGCAAGGAAACCCAGGTAAGAGCTCTCCCAGAAACAAATATTGAAGAAATAGACTTCACAGCTCGTAATGATTATAACCCTGCTTGGAAGAAGAATTACAATCCTAATTTTCAGAAACACTATTCTAATCCTACAGGTAACTCTAATAATAATATGGGAACTAGTAATGGTAGTCTCCAAGAAACACTTAAGTCTTTTATAGACTCACAAAATGAATAAAACAATATTCTTGTTAAAATAATGGAGAACGAAGATGCTATGCTTGGTAAATTATCTAACCAAGTTGTAAGTTTGAGAAATGATTTGCAAGCCCTCCAAGAAAGAATGAGGATCATTGAGGCACAGCTAGGTAACATAACCGAGAGTCAAACTCTCATTCTAGCTAAATTTGCAGGTAAAGTTGAGCCTAATCATGTTGAAGACCTCAAGATGATGAGAATCCAAAGGGAGGATCCTGAAGAACTTGATTATAGTAATGCTCCTTCACCAAGCTACACGTTGAAAATCTTGTAAAAAGGATTGATGTTAAGATTCTGGTAAGTGAAGGAAATGAGGAAGCTATGTACCAACACTTTGTTAATCAGGTAGCAATAAAGGTACGTGGGCTTGAGGAAGAATATAAGCAAATTGCTGAAAAATTACCTGTGAAGCTTGATGATATATTTGAGCCTACTACTAAGATTAAAATTAGGACCAATGAGATAGCTGCACTTTGTGATCTAGGTGTAAGCGTCTCAACAATTCCAAAAAGTCTTTTTAATAAGTTAAATCTTGGCTCTTTTGATATCACCTAGTTAAAATTGCATCTAGCAGATTCTACCTAAAAACAAGTTGTAGGAATTAAGGAGAATACTTTAGTATACATTAAAGGTTGTCCTGCTGTTATTGATTTTATTATTGTTGACATGCCTGAAGATGCTACTGCTACTATTATATTAGGCCATCCTTTCTTAATAACTATTAAGGGTTTGATTAATCTACATGAAGGGAACATGAAGCTTCAATTGCCTTCACGGGATCCTTTTGTTATTTATTTACCTAGGAAGAAGATAGCCAAGCATGATGAAAAGGAGGCCATCACTTTGAAGGCTAACTATTTGGCAGTGGGTGTTCCACTCATCTGTCCTAGGTGAGCAACATTGAAGTCAAGCCATTGACCATAAAAGAGCGCTTCATGGGAGGCAACCCATGTAAAATAAAGGTTTGAGTTAAGTTTTTAAGTTTTAGTTTAAGTTTATGTTTAATAAAGAGTGCTAGAAAACTCTAGTTGAGGAGAAGAAGTTCGGTAGTACTAAAAATCCTGCTTAATACATGCTGTTGTTGGTCGACAATATTTACTGTAAATTTTCTATCAAAAAGAAGGCATTTCACTAAGTTACAGGATAAGAAATAATTTTCGAAGAAATTTTTTTTTATGCAGACAGAAGGTTTAACAACCAACTATACGACGAGAATAAAAATTCGGGCCATATAGTTCTGTTCGTATAGATATTTTTACCATCGACAATTTTTCTTTCATATGTACTGATGATTTAATGACCAACTATACGATGGAAATAAAAATTCTGGCCATATAGCTCTAGTCGTATAGATATCGATGCTTTTGTACAAATTCTTTTACAGGTATAGACGGTTTGATGACCAACTATACGGCGGGAGCATATTGTTTCGGCCGTATAGTTCCAGTCGTATAGCCGCGCCACCAGGTGGAAACCCTAAAATTTTGATAGCAGGCCAACTATATGGCGGGAACACAATATTCCGGCCGTATAGTTCCACCCGTATAGTTGCATCCGGCCACAAAAATGCCACGAGAGCTACCTCCAACCCCAAAACTTCAATCCTTTTTCTTTCTTATTCCTCCAAACTCTCTCAAAACCTCAAGAGATCTTCATCTCTACTCAATTTCATTCGATTTTCTTGTACACAAGTGATCTACAATGATGAACACAAGGAGCCAAACTCGTGCTCGTGCCGCTGCTAGTGCTTCTCGAGCTGTCACTCAAGAACACATGGGGATACGGTTTAGGAATGAGCTCCAACATGGTCGCTTTGATAGGATCAAGAAACGAGAAGTGAAGGCAACCAAGTGGGCTTGCCCCATTATACTGAACCAACTCAGTATTTCTGATGACTTCAATTTACTTTACAATAGAGTTGGCCTGTAAAACTTTGTGTACAATGATGTGCCTACTTATCACATGTTAACTATTTAATTTCTAAATTCATTGCAAAGCACCATTAAACTATGGTAAGGAGAGGACATGATTTCTTTCCGACTTATGAACAACAACTACACTTTAACACTAGATGAATGGTGCACATGTTTTAATTTCCCAAACAATGATGTTAATGCCTTACGCGCATCCTGAATTGGACCCTTCCCCTGCACAATATTATAATGGAATGAGTTTCACTACTAGAGTAAGCAAGGGGAAGAATATTCAACATCTAGGAATTCTATATTTGTTCTATGTTATTGCTAACACCTTGCAGGCAAGAAATGAGTTCACAAGACTCAACGAGGAGGACATCTTAGTCCTTGCAAAAGCTTCTTAAACCAACTGCGACTTATCACTCAACTTGGGCGCAATCCTTGTGTGCTATCTGGAGCACCAATCCTCCCAAAGCCAAGGACCAATCACAGGTGGAGGCATCATCACCGTGCTTGCCAATGCCCTAGGCATAGGCCTAGGTGAGTTGCAACCTATGCTTGGTGAGCGACGTGTTGGTTTTTCTACTTTAAAGGCTTGTGGAATGCTTACTAGGAGAGGTGGTGTTTATTGCATGCATATTGCTAGAGCCGAGCGTCTTTACCCCACTCCTATGCCTAATGGTATTTTCTCTATCGAGGAAGGATGTTTGCTATATGACTTGCAGGTTGAGCAACACCAACCCGAGGAGGAGATTCCGGAAGAGGATGAGGACCAAGAAGAGGACCAAGAAGTTCCTTATCAAGACGAGCAACCAGAAACCTGGTTCGCCACATACCAATACTTTCAAGAACTTGGAGGGACTATGGAGAGGATGCATAGCCTCTCTTTGAACCTCCGAGGAACAACTAGAAATTTATCAACTCAATTTGCGAACTGGAGTAACAACTTTTTCCCGCCACCACAATGATTTGAAGGGCATGCAAAAGCCTAAGCTTGGGGAAGTTTCCTCATGTATCTTTATTTTGCGTTCATTTGATTTTATTTATTTCGAGGTTATGTTTATTCGAGTTTATAAGCACTCGTCTTGGTTTCCCCAACACTTTATTTTTAGTTATTTATATTTGCTTTCGAGATTTTCTAGCCGAGCTTTGCCGCCAATTTTCTATTCTTTATATTCCCTCTCTTAAAAACAACAAAAAGATTTCTCCATTTTTCTTTATTTTCCCTCGTTCTTTATTTTCTACCTTGAGGTTCTCATGTATTTGCAGGAGAGTGATCAACTTCGAGTTTCCAAGAAACAAATAAAAAGGAAGAGAGAAGTGGAACCAAACATGAGAGGTATGCCTAATAACTCCCCACTTTTGAAGTCTGAGAAACCCATTCTAGTTAGTAGTAAATGTTGAGATGTTATAACTGTGGAGTGAGTCTTTGTATTGTAGTAAGATTTTGTTTGCATTGGTATTTAGTTGGGTACGTTTTGTTCCGGCTCTTGTAGTTAACCAAGTCTTGCCTAAAAATTTGCTAAACAATTGTAATAATAAAAAGGCTCACAACTAAAGGCTTGGGTGTTGTAGTGTTTAGCCTTGAAGGATTATATCTAGAGACACTCAACACCACTAAAAATGTTGATTAACTTGATAGATCTCTTTAAAAGGATTTGTTCGATTGAATTAATGTTTAGTGGTTTTTCCGAGCATGCCAAAGTTTGACTTGTTAATCATAAGAATGATATAGCTTTATGTGTGTCAAACTTCATGGGATGCCAACAACTCCGCTGGCCTACGAACGATCTTCATGGAGGAAACTCCTAAATTTCAGCTATGAGTTGATTAAACACATGTAGCAGCAATGCTATAGTGGGTAAGATTCTTGGCACTCCTAGGTAGCTGTGTTCATGATGGAATCACTCCTCTGGCTGTTATGAGTAATCATTATGAAAAAGGAACAAAAACCTTAGTGATGCCACGAGTGTCCATCACAACCCGATAAACTAATATTTTTTTTGGCATGCTCTCAATTACTCAAGGACTAAAATTCTTGAAGGACAATGAATAGAAAAGTAGTGCTGGAAAAGTCTTGATTTATTGATGTGGGAGAATTGAGATACTCTAGTGTATATGCTTTTCATGACAACTCCCACACTCTCCATTTACACGATTATACTTTATTCTTCAAAGGCAAGCCTATGAGTTGATTACATGACATGGAATAAAGTTCACTCATTTGAATCATCCATGTTAACAATAATTTTGCTGCGCTATAAGGATGCATAAAAACCCGTATGATATGATTGCCATTACTCTATCTATGCTAAAGTTTTTTAGATTTATGAAGTGGAGGAAACATGAGACTACCAATCATGAGTAAGATCATCATCTCGTTATTTCAGTTTAAATGCTGAGTTCCTTTTTGATTTTGGTTTTATTGCTCGAGGACGATCAAGTTTAAGCTTGGGGAGGTTGATGGATCTAAAATATAGCCATCTACGTCCATAGTTAAACTGGATATTATTCATATTTTTGATGAAATATCTCTCTAAACCCTGCCACTAATGCCTAATGATCAAAGGGGTATGCAAGCCTTTCTTTCTATTTTTCCCTGCATAGATAATGACGTTTGATGATGGAAATCACTACATTAAAGTCAAAGATACGAGATTTCCAACAACCAGAAGAAACCAGGAGTCATGAGTTGGAGGCAGAAGCTTTAACGACCAACTATACGACCGTATAGTTCCGATCATATAGTTGCCATCGACACCGCTAGGTCAAACAGAACAACTTTCATGAAGGGACCCCTATATAAAGAAGCCTCGAGCGACGAGAAAAGGGCCTCTCGAGTCCCTTCCCCAGATCATCAGCCGCCTCCAGATCTCCATCAACCACATCGAAGAGCCGCCGGAAGAATATACTTAGATCTAATCTCCAAAGCCCTTCTCCACTTCCATAGCCATATAAAACCACTTGTAATAGTAGATCTCATCTTTGATTGGCGACATTGTAATACTATTTGCTATCAATATCATGATTTCCATTACAATGTTTGTGATTGTTGATCTCATCTCTATGTGTGAGTAATTCTCCTTGGGATAAGGGCTTCGGCCTACCCATGTAGCTTTTGTGCATGTTATTTATCATTGATGGGATCATGTATTAGTTTGTATGACATGATGATTATTGTATCCTCTCTTGCCACAATCTAAGGACTTGTCAGGTACCCAAGACCCCGAGGATTGAGCCAGGTATAGGGAGTATGAGTAATGACTAATCTGCAGGTTGGGAACCCCAGTGACAGAAGGTGTAGTATGGCTGTATGTGAGGGATTTACTTGGGATTAACGGTGATGTCACTACGCATATCATTAGTTCTCTTTCTTCTATGGATGAGACTAGTAGTGACGAGGGTTTAACTCATCAATGCCCATCATTATGGACTTGGGTTTTGGAGAAGGAGGGAGTGCTGGAGACATCTATCGGCTAGCAAACAAGCACACAGGGGACAAAGATTTACCCAGGTTCAGGCCGCGTAGAGGTCCCTACTCCTGCTTGTCTGCTCGTGGAATTATCGAAGGAACCGAAGGTTACAATGGTGCGCAGATGCAATCTGGCGAGGGTGGTGGAAACTAGGGTTACGTGTGTCCTCCTCGCCGCCCCCTCCTAGCCCTTATATAGATAGGCTAGGTCTCGGGTAGCAGGTCGAGTCGGTTACAAGTTAGGGTTTTCCCCTTCAAACTTTCTATCTTTAACTTCTTCTTGTTCTTCAAGAAATCGAGAGTCCGTGGGTTACTCGAATCCTTCGTTTGGGCCTTGGCGACACCATGGGCCTGTATGTATTTGGACCGTATATACCAACCTCGAGTACCTGTAGGGTATACCCATGTCAGTAGCCCCCGACTGTCCAGTGGAATCGCAGATTCGACTGGGGACTTTTTGAAGTCTTTCGAGTGCTTGAGCGATTGCATTTCGACTGCTTTATTTGTGTCATAGGGATTGTTGATGTACGTGCCTGATATAACCGAAGTATCGGTATCAGTTAACCACCTTAGGGTGAAACAACGCAATCTCCTCAAACTCGAGTCCCCGGACTTGAATTCGGAAAAGTGTTGGTGTAATTCGACTCAAGCCGCGGAGGTCTTACAGGAGTCGAATTCCAGTTATATGGGTGTGAGCACTCGACGCGTCCGTCAAGGAATGTTCATCGTACCTGTAGGCATGGATACATTTCTGGTAGTGTGCAGCTAATGTGTTGCCAGGCCTTATTCAGGTCTTACCTTCATGCTGTAAGCGCGGCATCCGAATTTTATCATCGCGGAGACGATTCGGGTGACCCAGGAGATGCAGTCTCTTTGTAGGGAAAAATTATGAGGCGGTGTCGCCATGATATTCTAGTGTGGATGTTATCAACACATAGTTTTTTGTACAAATAATCATAGGGTGCGCGACCAGCGCTCCCTATGGGAGTAGCCCCCGAGTGCCTGGTTGAGTCGAAGACTCAGGCAGGGACTAAAGAACTTTTGCGACTGCTGTCGTCTTTTGCTTGCTTGTTTCAGTCGAATTGGTTTCCAGCGCTCCCTATGGGAGTAACCCATGTCCATAGTCGAACTGTATTTCGAGTGGTTGGGTTTGCCTTTTCTTGTCCATGTTCCTGCAAAAAGAAAAGAAAAATCGTAGGGTGCGCGACCAGCGCTCCCTATGGGAGTAGCCCCCGAGTGCTTGGTGGAGTTGAAGACTCCAGCAAGGACTAAAATAGTCGAAGTTTTCCGCTGCGTAGCTTTGATGACGTCAGTGCTGACGCTTTGATGATCTCAGTTGCCCGCGTGAGCGAGTTTGACGGGACATGACGAGCAGTGGGTCCTACTTTCTAACTTTGATTTGACTAGGCGTGCGTAATCTTTATTTTAACTGCGTCTCCTCGATTTCCGCGCGTAATGGGAGTAGTGGAGGGACAGTTCGCGCTTCCACTCCTCCACGTGTCCACCACGATGTTTGCCACATGTCCAGTAGGGTTTTTCTGAGCCGTTGGATTGCATCTTCCAGGGGTTAAGTAGCGGCGCTGTTACGGTAATTTTCTCATATGCTCTCATTCATCTTTGCTTCCATCGCCATTGCCGCTGCTCCTCTACTTTCTCTATGCTCGTTTCCTTCACGACGCTGGACCAGCTCCGCTAGTTTCCGAGCTACTTTCTGCGCTCGCATCGCCGTCGCGCAATGGGGAAGTAGAAGGGAGGCGTTGCGACTGATTCCGCGGCCACCATTGCCACGACGAAGAAGAAGGGCGGCTCCGCCGCTGTGGGCACCAGCACCGCCACTGGCGGGAAGAAGAAGGCCACAGGCACTCGCATCACGAATGGTGCGTGGCCCCCCTCCATCATCAAGTCGTCGGATCTCCACCTTCTTCGTCAAGACGGAGTGCTATCCGGCGCAGTCGCCGACACGCGCGTCCCCGGCGGTGAGACAATTCCTGTTCCTCCTGCTGGTTTCCGAGTGATGTTTTTAGCATTCATCATTCGTGGTCTCTCCTTGCCTCTTCACCCCTTCTTTAGGGGTCTCCTTTATTTGTACGGGCTTCAGCTCCATCAGCTGTCCCCAAATTCGATTCTCCATATCTCTTGTTTCATCACTCTCTGCGAGTGCTGGCTCAGAATCGAGCTGCACTTCAGCCTCTTCAAGCGCCTCTTCAAATTGAAGCGCCAATCTGCGTCTGGTTCTTTAGTCTAGGATGTAGGTGGTTGCGGAATCCACGTCGACCCATCCCCCACCTACTTCGACATCAAGCTCACGACATCTGTCCAAGGGTGGAGGGACAAGTGGTTCTACGTTTGCGACGAGAAGGCTGACGGAGACCACTTCGGACTCGCGCCCTTCGATCCTGCGACGCTGTGCAGGAGGATGCGCTCCTGGAAGAATGTAGTCATGCCTGGCGAGTCCGTGGAGACGGATGTGCTGTACCAGGGCGTCTGTGACCTCGAGAGTTGCATTGGCAAAGAGGAGGGAGGCTGCGCCCTCATTCGCACTTGGCTGCACCGTCGCGTGCAGCCCCTGCATGCCAGAGTCCACCCAATGTTTCAGTGGGCTGGCGCTGATGATGCCACTCGCGTGTCTGCCGATGGCATGTCCGCGAGTGAGGTGGACAAGAGGGTTCGACTGGTCACGAAGTACACCGTCAAGGATGTGCTCCCTAGTGAGCCAGTTGTTCCTCCATTTGATGCTTCGAACCCTCCTCCTGAGGTATAGTTTGTGCTATGCAGTAGCTAAATTTATCGATTGCTTTTCTGTTATTTACATGCTGTTTGCTAAAATGTGTTGCCTGTGTGCAGGATTGGGCGGTGTCACCTTGTATGCCCCCTCTACCTGAGGGGATTATCCCTCGCGAGACTTTGGAAGAGGACGAGTCGGAGTCGACCGTCCCTTCTGATGCGGAGGAGGAAGCCCCCGAGTCCGGTAGTCTGGATACTCGCAAGCGTTCAGGCAGCGAGGATTCCAATGCGTCGTCTCCTTCGACTCCGGAAGGTATGGGTGTTGGTGCGGAGTCGCCAATTCTTGCCATTTCTGTGAGCGCCGTGGCACCATCTTCTCGCAAGAAGATGCGACTGCCCAAGGAGTCTTCGTCAGAGTTGGGGGGAGCCACTTTTGACTTTGACAAGTTTGATTGGTAAGTTTTGGTAGTTGATTTGCTCTTCTCTATTTTTGCTCTTGATGGCTCGTCTCTGAGTTTGCCCTATCTTGATATGGTTTTTGTCTTGCAGTCAAGAGGCGTCATCATCTTCTGGCGACGTCCAGTTTTTGAAGGAATCAGGAGTCGCGACCTCAAGGGCCAAAGAAGAGGTCGAGCGCGCTCCTTCCCCTCCATTGGCGGCCCAGTCCGGGCACAACTCTTCCAGTTCTCGCGGACGGCCAGCAGGTAGTCTTCGCTCCCTTCGCGACTGCCTATGGGAAATATGGGCCTCAGTTGATAAATACTGTTGCAAAGTATTCTGAGGAGCTGCATCGCGTCAAGAAGGAGGCAAAAGCGGCGGCATCAGGAGCTAGCGGAAAGTCAGTGGCATCTGACACTGCCAAAGACTCGATGAAGCCCCCGAGGCCGTCGAAGTCGAAGAAGCCAGCTGCTCCTTAGTTAGCTTTTGTAATAGTTGATTATCTTATGTCCTTTTGTTTAAGAACGTGCCTGCTGGCGAGTGTATCTGCTGATACTTTTACTGGTCTTGAATGCATTTGAATCCTTTGTCATTGTGTTGACTTGGTCGTCTTATTTGCTTCTATCTTGACTTGTGGTAGGGTACATCGAATGATCCTTTGAGGGAAACTCAGGACTCGCCGACTCTTGATGATACTGCGGTACCGCCGCGTTCTAGAGTGGATGAGATGTCGCTACTTTCGCGACCGCGTGACCGCGTGAAGCAGCTGGAGCACGAGTTGCCCGTGCTCCGCGGTAACGCGGATGTATGGAAGTCGAAGGCAGAAAAAGCCACTGCCCGGGAGCAGTATCTGCTTGGCGAGGTGACGCAGTTGGGCGACCAATTCAAGTGTTAGTTTGCTTGCTCTCATCTTTTCCTTGTAGTTACTCGCAGTGGTCCGTTGTACTCATGCTGCTGTTGCTGCTTCATGTAGTTGTCAGCACGCATCACCCGCAGGAGGAGAAGGATAGAATTGCCATTCGCATGCATGATCTTACCCAGGAGAAACCTCAAGAGAGTGGATACTTCTAGGTAGACCATGATCGTGCGACTGCGCTGGCGACCCTGCAGGATTGTGCGTCGCGAGTGCTGCACTTTCTGAAGAAATCGCAGTCATGCTTGAAGAATATTTATCGGGCGATGCTCCCGCTGGATGATACGCCATCAAGCTTGCTGGCCCTCCTTGCCAAGTTTCAAGACCTGACCATGGTTCGCGAGTGCGTGAGGCAGCAGTTGGTGGCTGGTGCCAAGGCTGCTCTATCAATGGTGCGACTGCACATGCCTGACGTAGATGTTGCGGCAATTGCGTCTGGGCCGCCTGCACCACCAGTAGGTTCTGCTTGGAATATGGTGCCGCACTACCAGGCGGTGGACCGCCCAGCAGAAGAGATCGTCGACTTCTTTGAGGAACAAACCAACGTTCTTCTGCTGTAGTAGTAGCCTAGTTTGTATCCTGCACATAAGTGTACTTGTGTTGTAAAGTTCATATAAATGTTGTAGATAATTTATTGTCGAATGCGTATAAAGAGCTTTGTTAGTATGAAGTGCGTGACACTATGCGAGTCCTTTTCATTAGCCTGGTCATGTTTTTATCTCAGTCCCTTGTCAACCTGTCAGGTGCGTAGCAGCTGGGTTGATGTTGTGTTAAGGGTTTCGATTGATGTACCAGCTACTCAGGATATCGCGTTTGGGTTTGAAGAATAGATGTGTATAGGGTGGCGCAGCCCCCGAGTATATAAATTGGAAAAGTAAAGGAGAACTCAGAGTTTTGGGTCACTTAGCTTTATTTATTCAAAGAACAATGCGAGGTACAATGTGTGGCTAAGTAGCCTTGGCTGAGTAGCCTTATTTGCAATGTAAAAGGTAAAATGACTAAGGGTAGAAGCATCGCAGCTGTGCGACGTTCCAGGGGTTGGAGTATGCGACTCCTGTCTCTAGGTCTTGAAGGCGATAAGCGCCACCTAGGATTACTTCTGTAATCACGTACGTTCCTTCCCAGGGGGCTCGAGCTTGAGATGCCCCTGCTACTTCAGTTGCAGGACCAGGTCACCTTGACACGGCGATCCGGGGTGAAGCCTCATCTGTGGTAGAAGTTGCGAGTTCTCCGGGTAGATCGTGGATCTTTCCACGGTGATTTCCCTTCCCTCATCAAGGAGGTCGACGGAGTCTTCGAGTGCGAGGGATGACTCTTGCTCGATGTAAGCGACCACACGCGGTGCCTTGTACCGTACCTCGGCGGGTAGCACTATCTCAGCTCCGTGCACCATAAAGAATGGCGTGTAGCCCGTGGCGCTGTTTGGAGTTGTGCGTCCAGAGTACGGATTGCAGCTCGTCCGGCCAGCAACCCACGGCTTGCTCGAGTGGCCGGAGGAGTCGCTTCTTGATGCCGTCGCGGACGAGCCCGTTTGCTTTTTCCACCTGATCGTTGGCCTGTGGATGCGCTACTGAAGCGTAGCTTATGTTGATCCCCAGGTTGTCGCAGAATTCTTGGAACTCCGTAGATGTGAAGTTCGTCCCATTGTCGGTGATGATCTTGTGCAGCACTCCGAAGTGGTAGACGATGGACTCGAAGAACTTGACTGCGTTGTGGACCAAGAGGTAGATGTAGCCTCCTCATGAGGACCTTGGAAGTTTGCCGACCATGTCGAGCCCCCATTGCACAAAGGGCCAGGCCAATGGGATTGGCCGTAGCTCTGCGCTCGGTGCGTGCGGTTTGTCCGCGAATCGCTGGCAAGCATTGCATTTTTGGACGATGTCCTTGGCGTCGCGCATGGCCGTAGGCCAGTAGAATCCAACTCGTAGAGCTTTGGCAACTAGGGCGTGACTGCCGGCGTGGTGTCCGCAAGTCCCTTCATGGATGCCGAGGAGAACTGCTTTTCCATCGGCTATGGAGACGCATCGTTGGAGTATTCCCGTGATGCTGTGTTTATATAGTTCACCGTTGATAACAGAAAATGCCTTGGATCGCCGCGTGATGTGCCGTGCATCTGTCGAATCATCTGGTAGCCCCTTGCTGAGGAGGTATGTGATGTACGGCTGCGTCCAGGATTGCTCAATCATCATGACGCTCATTTGTCCCTCGCATCCTGTGTCCAGCTCCAAGTCATCGAGTGCCATTGGCTCATTGGGTGGCATAGCCCCCGAGTCCGTTGCTGCGCTTGTTTTCTTCTCTGCGGCCTTTGGCTTGATGGAGCGTTCGCAGATGCACTCGAGAAATACCCCAGGCGGTATGGGGGCGCAGGTAGAGCCTATGTTGGCGAGTGTGTCCGCCTCCTCGTTGCTTTCGCGACCTACGTGTCGCAGCTCGCAACCGTCAAAGTCTCCTTCAAGTGTGTCGTAGAGGCCGCGGTACGCGATCATGTTGTCGTTAAGTGCGTCACACTCATGCATTGTTTGGTTGTCGACCAACTTGGAGTCGCCATATATGATGAGCCTCTTGGCGCCGTAGGCTTTTGCCATCCTCATCCCGTGCAATAGGGCCTCGTATTCAGCCTCGTTGTTGGAGGCTGTGAACTGCATTCGCAGGATATACTTCAGCTTGTCCCCTTGAGGTGATGTCAGTATGACACCTGCGCCTGCTCCGTCTTTCCGCTCGGACCCATCGAAATGCATTGTCTAGAGGTAGGACATATCTGGCTTGTCCAGGAGCTGGTTCTCCATCCAGTGCACGAGGAAGTCCGTGAAAACTTACGACTTGATTGCGTCACGCTTTTCGTACGTGATGTCTCGTGGAGACAATTCTATTCCCCAAAGTGCGACTCGTCCCGTGGCGTCGGGGTTATTGAGGATATGCCCCAAGGGGGCGTCATTGACCTCCACGATTGGGTGTTCCTGGAAGTAGTGGCGCAGTCGCAGGGCGGTAATGAAGACGCCGTACGCCAGCTTCTGGTAGTGCGGGTACCGCTGTTTTGTTGACGTGAGGACTTCACCGAGGTAGTATACTGGGCATTGTACACCGTGGACCTTGTTTTCCTCAGCTCGCTCGACGACGAGCACTGTGCTGACCACCTGGTAGGTGGCGGAGATATACAGCAACAATGGTTCCCTTTCTCGTGGGCTCGCCAGTACTGGCGAAGTGGATAGCAGGCGCTTGAGGTCTTCGAATGCTTCTTGCGCTTCATTGGTCCACTCCGATTTTTTAGTTTTGCGGAGGAGCTGGTAGAAGGGCGCGCCTTTTCGCCCATTCGACTGATGAATCGACTGGGAGCCGCGATTCGTCCAGCCAGTTGTTGGACGCCCCTTATGTTTTTCGGCTTCTCCATGGCCAGTATGGCTTTTATCTTCTTCGGGTTCGCCTCGATTCCCCTCGCAGAGATGAGATACCCGAGTAGCTGCCCAGATGGTACGCCGAAGGCGCATTTGTCCGGATTGAGCTTGATCCGGTAGCGGTCGAGGTTGGCGAAGGTTTCGCGCAAATCATCGATTAGAGAGGCTTCCTCCTTGGTCTTGATTACTATGTCGTCGATATAGACTTGAATGTTGCGACCCAGTTGTTCCTTGAGGCAAGCCTGCATGCACCTCTAGTAGGTGGCTCCCGCGTTCTTTAGCCCAAAGGGCATTGTGTTGTAGCAGAACACACCAAAGGGCGTTGTAAACACTGTTTTCTCTTGATCTTCCTCCTTCATTCGAATTTGATTATAGCCTGAGTAGGCGTCAAGGAAGCAAAGGCGCTCGCATCCCGCAGTGGAGTCGATGATTTGGTCGATGCGCGGCAACGGGAAGTGATCCTTTGGGCAGTGCTTGTTCAGAGAGGTGAAGTCCACGCACATCCGCAGGATATCCGTGTCCTTTTTCGGTACCAGCACCGTGTTGGCGAGCCAAGTGCTTTCCTTGATCTCGCGTATGAACTTGGCCTTGAGGAGTCTGTTGATCTCCATTCCAACTGCCCGCGCTCTTGGTTCAGACAATCGCCGAATTGTTTTCTTGACTGGCCTTGCGTCGGGGTTGACGTTGAGTGCGTGCTCGGCGAATTCCCTAGGAACTCCTGGCATGTCCGCAGGACACCAGGCGAAAATTTCCCAGTGCTCACGGAGGAATTCGACGAGCGCGAGTTCCTATGCGGGACTCAAGTTGTTGGCGATGAGGGCCGTCTTGGCGGGATCCGATGGGTGGACCTGCACTTTCATCATGTGCACCGATGAGTTGAAGGAGAGATCAGGTGAGCTTGGCCGGCTCAAGGGAGGCAGACTGTTGTCTGTCGTCTCCTTTAGCCTCGCGAGTTCCTCCTACATGCCGAAGGACTGGGAAATTCTGTTGAATTCCTCGTCACAACTGTCAGATCGCTCGAAGCTCCCGTTGATCGTGATGACACCATGGGGACCTGGCATTTTCATCTGCAGGTAGGCGTAGTGGGGCACTGCCATGAACATAGCGAACGCGACGCGCCCGAGGATGCAGTGGTAGTGTGAGGGCCAGTCGACGACCTCAAAGTCGATGCGCTCGCGCCAGAAGTTCTTAGGCGTGCCGAAGATGACGTCGAGGTTGATTTTGCCCAGGGGGTATACGCCTTTCCCTGGGACGATGCCATGGAACATTGTGTCCGAGGCCTCCAGGCAAGTTAGGGGGATCCTCATTGCTCACAAGGTACTCGCGAATATAAGGTTGATGCCACTTCCGCCTGAAAGGAAAATGCCCGAGAGGCAATAATAAAGTGGTTATTATCTTATTCCATGTTTATGATAAATGTTTATTTTACATGCTAGAATTGTATTGATCGGAAACATCAATACATGTGTGTTTATTAAACAAAAAACGGTTCCTAGTTATGCCTCTCTTATAGACTAGCTTGTTGATTAACAAGATGATCAAGGTTTCCTGATCATGGACATTGGATGTTGTTAATAACAAGGTCACACCATTGGTGGAATGATGTGATGAACATTCATCCGAAGTATAGCATTACGATCAAAGTCATTATGTTTATATTGCTATAATATCATACGAAGTAATCTTTATCCTTAGACCATGAGATCATGTTAATTGCTAACACCAGAAGAGTATCTTGATAACATCAAACGTCACACCATAACAGGGTGACTATAAAGGCGGGTTCAGTGCTACGAAGGTGTTATGTTGAGGCTCATGGATCAAGAGTGGGATTTGTCCATCCTGATGACGGATAGATATACTCTGGGCCCTCTTGGTGATATCACATTGAAATAGCTTGTAAGCAAGTGATGTGATCACTAGAATGTTATATCACGGGAACGAGAAAAGAGTACATGTCGGTAACGAGATCAAACTAGGTATGGAGATACCGATGATCGAATCTCGGACATGTAATATATCGCGGGACAAAGGGATTTAGTTACTAGCGTTAAAGGTTCTCACAATCACAGAAGTCATCGTTGAATGTGTAGGAGTCGGTATGGATCTCCAGGTCCAGCTGTTGATTATTGATCGGAGAGGGGTCTCGATCATGTCTGCATTATTCGCGAACCGTAGGGTGACACACTTAAGGGATACCGACACCATTTGGAGCAAATATGTTTCCGATAAAGATTTAAGAAAGCGCTGGAATTATTTCAATAGACACCGAAACTGTTTCGGGTGAAAATGCTGAAATTGGTTCTGAGGGGTTACCACCACATGAATGGAGGAGGTGAAGGGTCACCCCCTCCATGCGCCGGCCATGAAGGAGGGGCACCCCCCTCCTCCTATAAAAGGCCATCCCCTCCTCACTTCTCATACACACCTCCTTGTGAAGGATCTCTCTCCCCCTCTAGTATTATTTCCCCATGGTCTCGGATTAGCGAGATACATGTTCCCGGTGGCTTTATCTGGAAAGGAGTTGCTGCTTCCACTACTTTGCTGGAGCGAGGGACGAAGGTTGTCGGGGTACCGGACGTGTGTGCGATCACGGATGCACCACAGCTTTGCGGTGCTGGACTTGGTGGTGCTAGAGCTGGATCTGATGGACATGCTGGAGCTGGACCTGCTGGACTTCATCACGATCTTTAGATCGGCAAGTGTACGACTACATCAACCACGAGTTCCTACTCGTTAACAAAGCTCGTTGTCTACGAGGGTAAGTTCTTGTTGGATGTATGTCCACCCGTTGCTTTGTACCTAGTAGATAGATCTTGGCGTGTAGTTCACACCGTAGGAATTTTTTTGTTTTATATGCTGCGGACCCAACAGTGGTATCACAGCCTGATCTATGCGTAGTGCTTTGCACGGGTAGTATACATATGTTGATATGTGGGCGATGATGATCATGTTATTGCATCTTCTATGTATTTTGGATATTGGTGGCATAGTGGGATGAAGCGGCCCGGACCAACCTTACATGTCATCGTACATGAGACCGGTTCCACGATTGACATGCAACTTGTTTTGCATAAGTGGTCTGGGTTTCGCCTCCTACTATAGTCAATATCTAATTTACAACGAGTTGCTAATAACTTAGTTATCCTTGTTGTGGTTCATGTTCGTAGGTAAGAACGGTTCTATCTTCGAAAGCCCTAAGCCACGTAAAACTTGCAATTGATAAATTAGAAGCGTCTAGTTTAGATCGTTGCTGGGCTAGTGTATTGATATGGTATTGTTGTAAGTAGATGTATGATAGATACTCTTACTACACACTCAGCGTGTAAGTTCCATAGACCTTGGCCTTACACATAAAGGAATGATAGAGATCATACCACGATGCAAATGATAGAGATCAAATGCATGGACCATATCATCTCACTTTATACATTAGATGTTAGCATCTTATACTGCTAGTTTGGCGCTTTCTGTAGCATTGTAAGATGATCCCTCATTGTAGGGTTTAGGGCCTTACACATAAGTATGCACCGTTTTGTGGATCGTGTTTTGAGACATCACGTGATGATCGGGTGTACTCGACTCTACGCTTTCATACAAACGGGTGTAAGACAGTTTTACACACGCGAGTACTAAGGTTCTTACTTGGCGAGCCTAGCATGTACAGACATGGCCTCGAAACACGGACCAAAAGGTTAAGCATGAGTCATATAGTTGATATGATGCCCATATAGATGCTCGCCTTTGAAGCTACATCAGATCACGTGATGATCGGACTTGGTGTAGTGGATTTGGTTCATGTAATCACCAAAAAGGCACGGGGGATGTTGTTTTTGAGTGGGAGTTTATTTCTAATTTGTATTAGTCGAACCAAATTTGTCATAAATTAAATCAAAGTGAATTTGCATAGTTTGTTGTAGTCATTGGCATTCGTTTTCTACCTTAGGCTTAGTTTTTATTTGAGATAATAGAACTATAGAATTCTGGATATTTAGTTTACGAACTGGTATCGTATTGTTTTGAATGTCAATTTAAAGTTTATAAGTCCTGTTGCAAACTTTCAGCAAACTCTATTTACTCCATGAAGTTTAATAAGTAGTATTAAATCAAGAGTAAGAATTCCAATGTTAGTATCTAAAGTATCATGTTTGCCTCCATGATTATTGATATTCCAAAGTTGTTTTAATATCAAGATTATATTGGAGCTGAAAATTGTTTCAGAAACCATCATGTGTGAAAGATATTGTGATATCTGAAACAATGTTTTTGGTTGCATTATGATATAGTATAATTTAGCAAAATACATGTTCTCATATTGTATGAGAATTTGTGAAGGATGGAGATGCTAGGCATCCGAATCTACCAAAAAGGTTTTGGGAACTGATATTATACTCGCGATTCTTCCTTATAGGCTATAGTAGCTTGATCATGAAAGTTGTCATGATAAGGATGAATAGAATATGTAAGTAAAATGTTTACTACACTAATAGATTACTAAAGAATGGATTTTTGAAAGAACACCAAACATTTGATGATGGTGATCCACTTCAAAGTGCAAGTCCAAAGGTATTAGTATTTGACTATATACGCTTTGTACCATGTGTCATGTTGATGACACTACTATTGATGTTGATAGATTCTTTAAAAGAAAAGGAATTGCTGAAAGAGAATCTATAAAATATTTGGCAGAAAATAAAAGGTTGGAGATGTCCAACTTGGGTATATAGAAGATATACATGTTATGGCTATATTCCTTGCTTGTTAAACAATGTGGTTATGAGGTATTGGATACCGGTATTGGATACCGAATTGGTTGGTATGAAGTGTCATACAGGACAACGCAATTCATGAACTACAATGGCCTATGTAACCAGCAAGAGAATGAGTGATGATGTTCATCAAAAACAAATAAAGTGTTATTGTGTTTTTTGTTGTCATCAAACCAAGCCTTCAAGATTTGTTTAAATAATTGTTATTTTGTTCCGGTATTATGAGAACAATGGTTGTTCAAATAATTACCGTATTCCATAAAGGATGGATGAACTTTTACAAGTCTAGTTGGAGAAATCACATCCATAAACACTATTGCTAAAATGTCGCAAGACAAATGATTGAAAGATCACTTATGAAGTGACATCGTTGTTTGAATTATATTTGAAAGAAAACATGAAGAAACTCCATGTTGATGGAATTTTGGAGTCCTTGATTTTGATCAATTGACGCATGTGAGACTTTCCTCGAGATAATTGAAACTCCGTTCATAAGCCAAAGAGGAACATATGACTAGCTTATTGGAAATTGTGCATGCTGATGTGCATAAGTCCATTATGTGTAGCCATATGCGATGGATCTTTTTGCTTCATATGCTTTCTTCAAAAATTTGAGTGAATATATCTGTATATTTACTTAATAAGGAAGAAGTATGAAACATTTGAAAGTTGTTCAAATACTTTCAAGATGAAGTGAAAATCCATTGTAACAAGAAAATAAAGAGTTTATGATTCGATCATAAAGGAAGATATTTGAGTTACATGTTTAGCAAAAACACCTAAGACTTGAGGAATTGTTCCATGATTTGTGTTTTCCCGATAAACCATAGGAGTATGGCATATTCGAGAGATGAAATCAAACCATGTTTGACATGGTAAGATCAAAGGTGTCATTTATAAAACTACCATTATGTTTTAAAGATTGAAGCTTTAGAGACTACCGCTTTTACACTAAAAAGAGCACCATCGTGATCCATTGAAATGACACCATATGAGTATGGTTTGGGATAAAACCCGAATTGTCTTTTCTTAAATTTTGGTATGCTATGCATAAGTAAAATGTTTACAACCAGAGTCGGATAAGCACGTCTTTGTAGGTTATCCCAAAGAATTTGTTGGGAATTTCTCCATAACACCAAGGACAAAAGAGTTTGTCGCTTGGAACGTCAAGTTTCTTGAGAAGGAACTTTTCGTGAAAAGTTAAGTAGGAGGACAATAGAACTTTGATAAGGTTGTTGAACCTTAGATATATGTGCTAAGTAGCGAAGCGCCAGAAAGTGTCCCGGGGGCGGCCACAATGCTCATGGCTCTCGTGATTACAAAAGGTGTGATCTCGGAGAGTTCCTATAGAACCGTGTGGGTCGGTAAGAATCAAATAGTAAGATTTGATAAGCAAGTCGTTATTGTTTTGACAATGATGAACCGACTACATGCAAAGAAGCGATGATGGGCCCTGACTCCATAAAATGACTAGAAGTCATAGAATCCGTGATAGTATCCATACACGAGAACAAGTTTCTAAACTTGGAAGACCCTCCGGAAAGGCGTGAAGCCTATCGGTCGTTTTTGGATCTATAAAGAAATAGACATGGATGTTTGACATCTATGAAATAGTCGACATGTCGGAAAGAAGTTTACGACAATGTTCAAGGAGTTGACTATGACAAGATATGATCTTTCATAGCGATATATAGTCTTGATGGATTAATGTAGCAACCACTACATATAATTTGGTATATGGTAGTTGAATAAACAAATTAAGGTTCTTCTAATAGAACGGTAACCTAGGACATGTACATGACATGGTCCGAAGGGTTTTGTTATTCAAAGGGTGCTAAAAGGGCATGTAAACTTCAATAGTTGAAGTAAGCATAGCGGAGTTGGAATCTTCACCATGATGAAACTGTTAAAAGAGTTTAAATTCATCGGAGATGATGAAGATGCTTGCATTTGCAAGAAATTAAGTGGGAGCGCTGAGACATATTTCTAATACATTATGTAGAGGACATATTGTTGATTGGAAATGATGTATCTTGAATTGACACAAGTTAAGGATTTCATTAAAATAAGATTTCGATGAAAGACTTGGGCAAACCTAGAATATTAGGCATCAATATCTATATGGATAGATTAAGGCGCTAATATGGTTGTGCAGTATATACATATATAAGATATTGAAAGGGTTCAATATGAGATATTGAAAGGGTTCAATATGGAAACAACAAGAAAGGTTCTTGCTGCATGGAAAGGATTGTATCAAGATTCAAGTGTTTCAACACTTGGTGAGTAAAATCACATGAAAATTTTGATCGATTATACCATGATATGTATATATCCGAGTGTCCTATGCTCTAAATGTTATGAGCATATACCAGAATGATTCATAAGATGATCATTGGACAATAGTAAAGATATTCTTATGAGCTTTGGAAGAACTAAGAATATATCATGTATAAGTGACAAATAGTTAAAGGTAGTTCATTATAAAGTGTTACATTGATACTAGTTTTGTCACAAGATACAAATTAAATTTATCTCAATTTAGACTATGGGTGGCACAATATAATGGAAAGGATGTTTCCATGATGGATTTGGATGAGTTCCAAAGTTGAGACATTGTGACGGATACTACAACAAAAGGCTAAGTATATGACTGCTATAGTAGCAGCAAAGGAGGGCATTTGTGTTAAGTAGTTTGTTATCAAACTAGGTGTGGTTCAAAGTGGGCTAATACTATGAAGATATATTGTGTGACAATAATATCAACATATTTTGAGACGAACGAACTAAAGGTCTCACTAGAGGACCAAATTTATACAATGCCATCTCATTTGAGAATGAGTGATGCGTAGAGACGCAAAGACATGCAAATACACACGGACCTGAAATTGTCAGATCCAGAGATTATGATAACCACTAGCAATAGCGTATATGCAACACCAGAGAGCCATAGGTGTTCAATATGCAGAGTTTTTCAAACTAGATTATTGACTCTAGTGCAAGTGGGAGACTAAAGGGAATATGCCCGAGAGGCAATAATAAAGTGGTTATTATCTTATTCCATGTTTATGATAAATGTTTATTTTACATGCTAGAATTGTATTGATCGCAAACATCAATATATGTGTGTTTAATAAACAAAAAAAGGGTTCCTAGTTATGCCTCTCTTATAGACTAGCTTGTTGATTAACAAGATGATCAAGGTTTCCTGGTCATGGACATTAGATGTTGTTAATAACAAGGTCACACCATTGGTGGAATGATGTGATGAACATTCATCCGAAGTATAGCATTACGATCAAAGTCATTATGTTTATATTGCCATAATATCATACGAAGTAATCTTTATCCTTAGACCATGAGATCATGTTAATTGCTAACACCGGAAGAGTATCTTGATAACATCAAACGTCACACCGTAAAGGGTGACTATAAAGGCGGGTTCAGTGCTACAAAGGTGTTATGTTGAGGGCATGGATCAAGAGTGAGATTTGTCCATCCCGATGACGGATAGATATACTCTGGGCCCTCTCGGTGATATCACATTGAAATAGCTTGCAAGCAAGTGATGTGATCACTAGAATGTTATATCACGGGAACGAGAAAAGAGTACATGTCGGTAACGAGATCAAACTAGGTATGGAGATACCGATGATCGAATCTTGGACATGTAATATATCGCGGGACAAAGGGATTTAGTTACTAGCGTTAAAGGTTCTCACGATCACAGAAGTCATCGTTGAATGTGTAGGAGTCAGTATGGATCTCCGTGTCCATTGCTGATTATTGATCGGAGAGGGGTCTCGATCATGTCTGCATTATTCGCGAACCGTAGGGTGACACACTTAAGGGATACCGACACCATTTGGAGCAAATATGTTTCCGATAAAGATTTAAGAAAGCGCTGGAATTATTTCAATAGACACCAAAACTGTTTCGGGTGAAAATGCTGAAATTGGTTCTGCATGTAATATTGAAATGTTGCAGGGGGTTTTATGTGAATGTTTGTTAATTAAATTAATTAACAAAATTCTGAATAAAAATAATAAAAGAGTTTTATTAAATGAGAGAGCATTAAATTTGGAGAAATTTAATGCATTTAAAGTGGAGACTTTAAAAGAGAATGTGAAGGGGCATTTTAATGTGGAGGGGTTACCACCACATGAATGGAGGAGGTGAAGGGTCACCCCCTCCATGCGCCGTCCATGAAGGAGTGGCACCCCCCCTCCTCACTTCTCATACACACCTCCTTGTGAAGGATCTCTCTCCCCCTCTAGTATTATTTCCCCATGGTCTCGGATTAGCGAGATACATGTTCCCGGTGGCTTTATCTGGAAAGGAGTTGCTGCTTCCGCTGCTTTGCTGGAGCGAGGGACGGAGGTTGTCGGGGTACCGGACGTGTGTGCGATCACGAATGCACCAATGCTTTGCGGTGCTGGACTTGGTGGTGCTGGAGCTGGATCTGATGGACGTGCTGGAGCTGGACCTGTTAGACTTCATCACGATCTTGAGATCGGCAAGTGTACGACTACATCGACCACGAGTTCCTACTCGTTAACAAAGCTCGTTGTCTACGAGGGTAAGTTCTCGTTGGACGTATGTGCACCCGTTGCTTTGTACCTAGTAGATAGATCTTGGCGTGTAGTTCACACCGTAGGAAATTTTTTGTTTTCTATGCTGCGGACCCAACACCGCCATCCATGAAGACGCGGCTCATGTCGAAGC
Organism: Avena insularis; assembly: GCA_023614405.1. Classification (NCBI taxonomy): domain Eukaryota; kingdom Viridiplantae; phylum Streptophyta; class Magnoliopsida; order Poales; family Poaceae; genus Avena; species Avena insularis. The sequence continues at coordinate 35,537,841 of CM042694.1, forward strand.
CTCCAATTTGTGCCTCGAGTACGAGGGGGCAATGGCCTGGACGGGGTACCTGAGGCGGATGGTCGCGTTTGTCGAAGGTGATGCAGGACTCGCTTCCACTGATGTACTTAGTGGTGGATGGTGGCGAGTGTGTGGCCAAGTTGACTTGGCGAGTGATGGACTTCTGCACCCTATTGGAGGGGCGTCCCTTTTGGATCATCAGGGTGCCCATGGCTCGTGGGTTCGGTTCGCCTCCATGGTGCTGGTCCGGTGTGGCTGCATTCGGGGGTGGCCCAGGTGGAGGTGGCGGAGCGCCATGTGCCACGCGCCTGGAGCGGCTCCGTAGCCTCTTTCGACTGCATTGCGGTTCATCTGAACCAGTCCCTCATGTAGCTCGAGAAACTCGCGGCAATCCTTGAGGAGGTGGCTGGACATCTTCTTGCCATCATGCTTGTCGATGTAGAAGTGCACCGTACATGGCCCGGACAGTTTGTCCTCAATGGAGCTCGCGGGTGCCTCGTCGCGAGTGCGGCGTTGCCACACTTGCATGGTTTTCCCAGAGTCGCGGTATCCGCCGCTACGGTATCTGCTGTTGCGGTTGTCGTCGCGTCTTTCGGCGTAGCCAGCCGCGACCATGTTGACGTCGTTGCGGTCATCGTAAATGCGCATGCGACGCTTGCCTCGGCGATCGCGTCTACGCTCGAGCTCTGCCTCCTCATCAGAGTGACCATGATTCTTCACTGAATCTTCTCCATCGGCCCACCGATTCGCGATCTCCATCAGGTGGTCGATGGTCTTGGGCTTTGAGCGGCCCAGTTCCTCTCTGAGTTCTAAGCAGCGGACGCCATCGTTGAAGGCGTCAATCGCGCGATCCTCCGAGATGTTTTCTGTGGAGTTCTTGATGATGGACCACCTTTGGATGTAGGAGCGCAGCAATTCGCCACATCTTTGTTGGCAGCATCTCAACTCTTCGATTGATGCGGGCCGGTTGTATGTGCCTTTAAAATTGCGCACGAAGATGTAAACCAGCTCATCCCAACTGCGAATGGATCCGCGTGGGAGGTTGTTGATCCATGCTCGGGCAGCACCCTGCAGCTGTAGCTGCAAGCATTGCATGGCCGTGCTTCGACTGCCTCCATCGAGCCTGACGGAGGAGATGTGGTCCTCCGGCCAGATCTTCGGGTCCTGTAGGCTGTCAAACTTCTAGTTCTCCGACAGGAGTTTAAACCCTTTAGGCATTCGCTTCTGCCTAATGGATCTGCTGAAGCATCTGGCGTCGCAGAGCTCCATGTCCTCCTCTTCTAAGTCAGTCGACCGAGCACGTTGTGCTCTCGATTTGTCGATCTTGCGCTGCATGATGTCATCACGTGCGTCGTAGTCGTGGTCGTGTCGTTGTGAGCGGCGACGTCGAGACAAGTCGTGGTTGTCATTACTGGATGAGGGCGAGGAGTAACGTTTTGCTAGCGCTTTGCCCTTCTTTGGTTCCGGTGTCGGCTCCTTGCTGAGGGCGGCCTCGATTAATCCCAAGCCCGCGATCATAGATCGGTGCATGGCGGCTCGAGGGTCCCCAGCCGGTGGCTGGTTGTTCAGGAGGTACATGGTGGCCGCTGTCACCGCAGCCTGCGGCGTCTTGGGGACCACATTGCCCCTGGTGTCGACTGTCATAGAGTCAAAGTCGAGGACCTTTGCGGCCTCTATGCGTTCCTGCTCAGTGAGATGGGCCATCCGAGATTGCCTCTTCTTGGCGAGGTGCTCGTTGCCCTTTGAGGAGGATCCTCCGTAGGAGGAGAGTCCAGCACGACGAAGGCTCGACTCGTCTGCCGCCTTTTTGCGCGCCTCGAGTTGCACGATTGTTTGTACTTGGCGCTTGAATTCTTCCTTCAGGAGCCAGTGATAGCCCATCGGCATCTCTTGCAGGGATCCGAAGGGTAGAAGGGTGCCTCGCGGCAGCGAGCCCATTCTTGCTTGTTGAGCTTGATCACGACGCGTTAGCCGGTTTGATCATTTACTATGGTTGGAGGTTCGACTGCTCTTCCGTTGTCAACGGGGGTGCGATTGCCACCATTACCGCCATTGCCGCCGTTACCGCCGTTAGGCGGGTTGGTTCCGTTGCCGCGATTTCCGCCGTTGTCGCGGTTGGCAATGGTGTCGCCTGCGTTGATGACGGCACACATGAAGTGATTGGGAAAGCTGTTGCTTCCACAACTTTCAGATCCCGAACCGTAGGTTCCATCTTCAGTGGCCAGATCGCTCATATCGGAGTCACGACTGCTGTCGCTGACCGTGTTCTCAACTGCTGTCGGGGCGTTGATCTCGCTGAGGGTGCCGATCGATGGAGAGAACCATGATGCTGGGGCAATCGCCGGTGCTGTCGGCCGATCAGGCAGGCGAAGCGTGCCCATCTGACCAACTTGGAAGCGGAAGCTCCCGATCGCCAGGCTGATTCCGTCGCCCATGGACTCGAAGGCCGGGCGAGTGGCTGGCGTGTGGACGGTGAAGTCGAACACGCCGAAGAGCTGGCGAATCTCCGCTGTTGCGGAGTTGTAGATCGCGGTTGATGGGGCCGAAGAAGCCACAACATCAGCACTCCCAATTCCCACAGACGGCGCCAATTGACGAGGGTTTAACTCATAATTGCCCATTGTTATGGACTTGGGTTTTGGAGAAGGAGGGAGCACTGGAGACATCTATCGGCTAGCAAACAAGCACACAGGGGACAAAGATTTACCCAGGTTCAGGCCTCGTAGAGGTCCCTACTCCTGCTTGTCTACTCGTGGAATTATCGAAGGAACCAAAGGTTACAATGGTGCGCAGATGCAATCTGGCGAGGGTGGTGGAAACTAGGGTTAGGTGTGTCCTCCTCGCCGCCCCCTCCTAGCCCTTATATAGATAGGCTAGGTCTCGGGTAGCAGGTCGAGTCGGTTACAAGTTAGGGTTTTCCCCTTCAAACTTTTTATCTTTAACTTCTTCTTGTTCTTCAAGCAATCGAGAGTTCGTGGGTTACTCGAATCCTTCGTTTGGGCCTTGGCGACACCGTGGGCCTGTACGTATTTGGACTGTATATACCAACCTCGAGTACCTGTAGGGTATACCCAGGTCAAGTAGGTTATTGGTATAAGCGGTTGCGGAGGCAATAGCAATTATGGATGCACTGCCCACATATAATTTATCTTGCTCTAACAATTACATGCATACTTTATCTTTATCTTTTATTACCATCAGATGTTTTGCATAGCTACAGGTGAAACCAAACGCCCTAGGCCCTCTCTCTCCATCATCGACAAGAACAAAATTATGCAAACTCTTGGTCCAGTAAAAAAACGAAAGGAATTCTAAAACTCCTGAACGTCTGTTAAAGTAACTTCACTATGAATCTGCTTCCCGAGGATTCGATAAACCTAGGTCTACTAGGGAAAAAGAGCTATACTACATCTGTAATCCAGATCGAAGGTATGACAGATCGAGAAGAACTATGCTCTACTCATGTGGAGCCCTCATCTTCACAACTTCAACAAGCTCCCACTATTGAGGACAATGATGACCCAAGCTAAATACAAGATGAGATCCCTCTCGATGATGAACATGCTGAATGTGCTAGGCTGAATTGTCCACTCTCTCCATTGACGGGACTGTCCAGCCCAGCACAGTCAGTTGCTCAAGGCAGATTTATTCAGGTAGCTACAAGATCATCTCAAAGGCTCTCTAGTAACTTGCCTGATCAAGACTAAGATCAACCGCTACCTCATGTTGATGAAGCTGAACCCATTGTTGATCAAGGTCAAATTGATGGTCAAGACGAGGACATGAATGATGAAGAGACTCCTACAAGGAACAACAAGGAGATCGATACTCGTCACAAAGATAGAGTTAATAGAATGTTAGAAAGAAGAGAACACACTCTAGAGAATGTTCTTGGTGATCTAAGGAGTGGAATGTCCACTCGAGCTCAGTTGAAGCACTTTGGTGAGCATCAAGCTCACATATCCATGGTGGAACCAAAGAAAGTTTGGGAAGCTCTTGAAGATTCATATTGGCTAGAAGCTATGCATAGAGAACTCAACAACTTCGAGAGAAACAAAGTTTGGAAGCTTGTAGAAAAGCCCAAAGAGTGTCGCAATGTTATTGGCACTAAGTGGATATTCAAGAACAAGCAAGATGAAGGTCACATGATAGACTGCTAGGTCCGCACGTGCAAGACAGGCGTAAGAGGAGTGGCGGCTGGGTGGAATGCTGAACCCTATTCAGCTCGCCTCACTCTCTCTTATATAGGCATCCCTGGTGGGCTTCTACATTAGCAGCCCATTAGTAGCCTAAGCCTGGTCTAATTCGGATCCAATCATCATTAGGCTTCCAGCCCCTAAAGTGTGTGGACCTATAGGTTCATACACGTATAGGCATGACACGAGTACACTTACTCCGTCAATAGTTGGTAGTGGCCTCTAGCAAGGCGTGCCAATTCCTAAACGCATATAAAGATCATTCGGACGAACCATCACAAGGTTGAGTACATGTATTTCCCTTTGCCCTACGATATTTGGTCTAGCTCAAAGCTGACCTCTCTTTCTCGATACCGTGATTCGGAATCCCTTTACTAGGTTAACTCTTAACCATATGTAGCACGGCCATTGATACGTTGCTAACGTATCTATAATTTTTGATGTTCCATGCTTGTTTTATATCTACTTTCTTATGTTTTTTCCACACTTTGGAGTATTTTTATACACTTTCTTGGACTAACCTATTAACAAGATGCCACAGTGCCAGTTGCATGCTTTCTGCTGTTTTTGGTTCTAGGAAAGTCAGAAAATGAATATTCTCGGAATTGGACGGGACAAAAGCCAAAGTCAATATTTCACCGAGGGGGACACGGAGCCAGAATATGAGACGGAGAGGGGCCAGAGGCCGGCCACATCACCTGGCCATGTGGCCAGGCCTAGCACGTGCCAGGGGGTGCTGTGGCCGCCTAGGGCACCCCCTCAGCCTCCCCATTCGCCGATATATCGCCTCTGATACAGAAACCCTAAGTACCCGATCAAAATTCCACAAAAGAGTCTGTAGCCGCCATCATCTCCATCCCTAGATCGGGAGGGATCTGAAGCTCTTCCTGGCACCCTGCCGGAGGGGAGAATTCACCCTGGAGGCCTTCTTCATCACCATGCATGCCTCTGGTGTGATGCGTGAGTAGTTCATCCCTGGACTACGGGTCCATGTAGTAGCTAGATGGTTGGTTCTTCTCCTTTGTGCTACCATGTCTAGATCTTGTGAGCTCCGTTCATGATCAAGATCATCTATTTGTAATCATACATGTTGTGTTTGCAGGGATCCGATGGATATTGAGATGCTATTTTAGATTGATTATTGACTCTATCATGTCTTTGTTATTTGTGATCTTGCATGCTCTCCATTGTTAGTATCTATCTTGGCCGAGTAGATGCTAGCAACTACAAGAGGGAGTATTTATGCTCGATAGTGGGTTCATGCCTCTAGTAATCTGGGGAAGTGACATAAATCTCTAAGGTACTAGATGTGTTGTTGCTGCTAGGGAAAAACAACAATCCTTTGTTCATAGAATAATCATATTATTTACTTTACACACAATGCTTAATGCAATTATCTATTGCTTGCAACTTAATACTGGAGGGGATTCGGATGATAACCTGAAGGTGGATTATTAGTCATAGATGCAGTTGGACTATGGTCTATGTATAATGTTGTAATGCCCAATCAAATCTCATAGAAGTCAAGATGATTAGTATATGCATGTATGCTTTCTCGATGTTTGTCCATTGCCCCGCTGTAATTTGTTCACCCAACATGTCATCTATCTTAAGGAGAATCACCACTAGTGAACTATGGATCCCGGTCCTTTCTTTTACCATCAATCTACAACTATTTACTATTTTCTGTTTACTTTCTGCAAGCAATTACTATCTTCCACACAATACGTTTAATCCTTTGTTTCCAGCAAAACCGGTGAGATTGACAACCTCAGTGTATGTTGGGGGCAAAGTTCTATGGTTGTGTTGTGTAGGATTCCAAGTTGGAAACAACATCTTGGAGGTGTTTCCTTGCTCATACTGGTTCGATAACCTTGGTTTCATAACTGAGGGAAAACTTGCTGTTGTGCTCATCATACCTTCCTCTTGGGGTTCCCCAACGAGCTCGATATATTTTGAGCCATCAAGCTATTTTTCTGGCGCCGTTGCCAGGGAGTCAAGGACATCTTCACAACGGGAGTCCCTCATAACCAATCTCTTTACTTTGTTATTTTTGTTTTGCTTAGTTTATTTTTTCTTTGTTTGCTTGTTTCTTTATCAAAAATACAAAAAAAATAGTTGTACTAGTTTCCTTTCTTTATTAAAAACACAAAAACAAAATTAGTTCCTACCTTAAGTTTTCATTATGTCTAGCATTGCTCCAATCACTATCTCACCTGAGGAAATGATTTTTACTTTCAAACAAGGAATTGAAGAGAGTTTCAAAGAAGCTTGGTCTAGAATCTCTAAATTGCATGAAAAAACAGAACCTAAAATGACTCAAATCTTGTTTTTTAGCAGTTTTTACTTTGGAACTGCTCTTTGCTATAGTTATGCTTTGGATGTTGTAGTGGGAGGATATTTCCTCCAATGCAATGAGGATGAAGCTTTTAATGCCATAAAGAAGTTGGTCTTTACATATAACTTTCCTACCAGATCTGATTCTTCCTTTATAAACATATTTGCTAGGTTGAACACTCTTGAGACCCGCACTACTAGTTTAAAAGAATTCTATAACGTGCTTAGAGAACATCATGGTTATGTTCCAATAAATTCTGAACCCTCAAAATGGCTTCCTATAGTGAATTTTTTTTATAAATAATGAAACTTTTCATGCACGTTGTGATATCATGTCTGAATTATGTCTGATGCCTATAGATATTTATGAATCTTTGAGTCTTTGGGGTCTTTTTGAAGGGGGAGAAGCAATATCTCTTGCTAATAACGCCACGATATTACCCATTGGAATAGCTGAAGGAGTGTTTGCAAAGATTCTATGGAAAGTGGTGTCTACTGATTATCTTGTTATTGAATGTGTAGGAAAAGAACAAATCACACTTGGAAGATCCCTACTTAAACTCCTTGGAGCAACAATAGATGTGGAAAAAGGAATCATGCCCTTTGCTTCCCCAACGAACAACCATACGTTCCCCAATTATAAGAATAAAAGTAAGAGAGGTAAAGGCAAGAAATTTGGTCTTAATGCTTCTTCATTTGAGAATACTTGATTATTTTCTTACTTTTTATGCCTAACTTAAAGGCGTTAAAGAAATGTACTTATTGGGAGATAACCGCATTTTTTTAGCTGAGACTTGAAAGTTATTGCTTCAGTAATAACCTCTCCTTATCCTTTTTATTTGCTTTTTGTGCCAAGAGTAACCTCTAATGAGAGAGAAGTAATGCTTCGGAAAGTTACTATCCCGAAACAGATTTTTGTGCTTGGATGTAAAAATTCGTGTAAAATCTCTGTACGGCGGTTTGAGCTGTAATTTTTTTTGCTTTTGCCCCAGGTTGTTATCCAACTTTCGTTAGTTCAACACTTTTCGATTTGAGCAACATAAGGTCTTCGAAAAATTGGTTTTCACCTGCTGGTCTGTTTTGATAGATTTCTGCCATTATTTGCATTTGCTTCTTATTGATTCCTTTTTGGGTTCTTTTTGGGGAATTGAGATTTTTGAGGGAAGTGCTACAGTAGCTTGTGTTTTAATGGAAGTTTTTACTTGTGTTGTAACTGAACCAAAAGACTAATTATCTTAAGTATACTAATGTTGCTAATGAAGATTGTGTGAAGTTTTGTATGAAGGAAAACAAATTCAGGTGTAAGGAAAGAATGATGTAATGAGATGAAGAATGGATTAAATCTCAAGCTTGGGGATGCCACCCGTGTCACCCCAAGAAATATCCAAGAGGTACAAGCGTCAAAGCTTGGTGATGCCCAAGGCATCCCCTTCTTCATCAATAAAAATCTCACGTTTCTTCCAAACACTTCATTTTTATTGTTTCATCCACAATTGTGTTATTCTTGGAGCGTCTTCATTTTTTTTTTTGGGTTTCGTTTGCTTGGTTTGCTTAGTTTGCTTAAATAAATTGGTTGGACCCCCTCATTCATGCATTAGTTTTCAAATAGGATTGGTTTGGATTGGAAAAGAGTAGGAAAAGTTCATGCTTAAGTGGTAAAAGGAGTTTGTTTTTGACTGTGGCCTATGCTTTATCATGTCATGCTTGATATTGTTTTGGCTTTATGCTTAGTGATTTTTGCTGTAGCATGACATGTTATAAACAATTGAGATTGCTTAATGTGCCTTGAAAGAATCATGTGTTGTTTTAGCATATTAAAGCTTAGTATTGTGGTATTCTCCTTTGATGCTTTATTTGGGTTGACTTGGCGCATGCTCACACCATGTTAAGACTATACCAAGTCACCATAGCCTCTTTGATCCTTTAGTTTTCGACTTGTAATATCACTTTATGCTTTAATTAATGATGTTTTGTCACTTTGCATGATTATGGCCATTATTGCTCTCTTAGTTGGTCGCTCCTAGTCTTTTGCTAGCCTCCATACCAAGTATGAGTTCCACTCATGCATCCAACTCCAAATAAAACCAAGTTATTCCAAAGAGTCCACCATACCTACCTATTAGCATTTGTTATTCCAAGTATATTCATGTTTTTATCTATCTTCTGAATTAAACTTGTTATGAGAAAACTAGTGATCAAAGCTCTCACGAACTTGATGGCACACTTTACTTTTCTTGCCCCTAATAAACATGAACCATTGTGTCATCTATGTTGTATATGCCTGCACTTATATGTTGGGGATTAGCAGAACCATGCTGTCATGGGGAACGCTTTCAACATTGCACTTGTACATTGTACCCAGTTGATATCATGCTCTTTTGTCTATGGATGTCGTCGGTGTGAAATGAAAGGGGAGCTTGTAAGTCCCTAGAGTTATGTATGTGTGTTAGAGAAACACCTGGGCGGCTGGTCTAATCCATGCCTAATCATGGTGGAAACCTGCAGCATAACCATAATGAGCAATCTATGAAGCATTCTTCTTATAAAAAAAGAGACAAAGATTGAGAAAAAAAAGAAAGAAAAAAAGATGAGAAAAGAGGAAAGAGAGAAAAAAGCACCATTTTCCCATGGTACATAAGAAGATGCTGAGATGCTTATTATCTACTTGCCTTGTCATTTTGATATGGGGATTCTTCCGTATCATCGGGCGAGGGGTACCCTGTTGGCGGTTCTCTATGATACACATGTACTTACTATGATAAGAACTTACTAGTAACTAAACTTGAGTAGCATGAGGAGCGGCCCTCGTATTCAAGGGACATGAGATTGCCAACTTATACTTTGTCAAGAATATACTCCATAGTTTGTTGACTTTAACCTTAATCACTTAAAGATGCTTATGATAGGGGCAATGAGAGCTAAAAGCTAATAAGTACCATAATTTTTGGAAGCTCTTTATGAGACTTGAATCCCTGCTTCCTTCTATAAAGGCCTTTCTTTTAGTTTTATGTTGAGTCTCCATCTTCTATCTTTATGCACCTATTGAGAGAGCATAGTGGCCATTCTTAGTTTAATGTGCATTGTCCCAAGACTTGTTGATTGATGCATAACTTTGATATTGCTTATTCTTAAACTATTTGTATCTAGTCACCCTTATGAACTTTGAAGGTGTCCTATGCATTTATGTTTTGTTACTCTATGAGGGACAAGCTGAATACCATTCTCATTATGCTTTCTATATGTGAAACAGACAAACGTCTTGCAAAGCATTGTTATTCATGAATCTTTTGTTTGTGCCTTTTCATGTTACAACATAGTTGCTATGTCTTATTGTCAGAACTATATCTTTCATGCTATGTTAAAGTACTATGATCCTAGCTATCATTGTTCTACAAATACTTTATCAAGTTTATGATGGTGCATGTCACCTCAAAAATTATTCTATCTTTTTATCACTTACCTACTCGAGGACGAGCATGAGTTAAGCTTGGGGATGTTGATACGTTGCTAACGTATCTATAATTTTTGATGTTCCATGCTTGTTTTATATCTACTTTCTTATGTTTTGTCCACACTTTGGAGTATTTTTATACACTTTCTTGGACTAACCTATTAACAAGATGCCATAGTGCCAGTTGCTTGTTTTCTGCTGTGTTTGGTTCCAGGAAAGTCAAAAAATGAATATTCTCGGAATTTGACGGGACAAAAGCCAAAGTCAATATTTCACCGAGGGGGACACAGAGCCAGAAGACGAGACGGAGAGGGGACAGAGGCCAGCCACACCACCTGGCCGCGTGGACAGGCCTGGCCCACGCTAGGGGGTTGTGTGGCCACCTAGGGCACCCCCTCGTCCTCCCCTTTCGCCTATATATCGCCTCCGATACAGAAACTCTAAGTACCCGATCAAAATTCAACGGAAGAGTCTGTAGCCGCTGTCATCTCCATCCCTAGATCGGGAGGGATCTGAAGCTCTTCCCGTCACCCTGTCGGAGGGGAGAATTCACACTGGAGGCCTTCTTCATCGCCATGCCTGCCTCCGGTGTGATGCGTGAGTAGTTCATCCCTAGACTACGGGTCCATGTAGTAGCTAGATGGTTGGTTCTTCTTCTTTGTGCTACCATGTCTAGATCTTGTGAGCTCCGTTCATGATCAAGATCATCTTTTTGTAATCATACATGTTGTGTTTGTAGGGATCCGATGGATACTGAGATGCTATTTCAGATTGATTATTGATTCTATCATGTCTTTGTTATTTGTGATCTTGCATGCTTTCCGTTGTTAGTAGTTATCTTGGCCGAGTAGATGCTAGCAACTCCAAGAGGGAGTATTTATGCTCGATAGTGGGTTCATGCCCCTAGTAATCTGGGGAAGTGACATAAATCTCTAAGGTACTAGATGTGATGTTGCTACAAGGGAGAAAACAACAATCCTTTGTTCATATAACAATCGTATAGTTTACTTTACACACAATTCTTAATGCAATTATCTATTGCTTGCAACTTAATACTGGAGGGGGTTCGGATGATAACCTGAAGGTGGGTTATTAGTCATAGATGCAGTTGGATTATGGTCTACATATAATGTTGTAATACCCAATTTAAATCTCAGAAGTCAAGATGATTAGTATATGCATGTATGCTTTCTCGATGTTTGTCAGTTGCCCCGCTGTAATTTGTTCACCCAACATGTCATCTATCTTAAGGAGAATCACCACTAGTGAACTATGGATCCCGGTCATTTCTTTTACCATCAATCTACAACTATTTACTGTATTTTTTTACATTCTGCAAGCAATTACTATCTTCCACACAATACATATAATCCTTTGTTTTCAGCAAAACTGGTGAGATTGACAACCTCACTGTAAGTTGGGTGCAAAGTTCTATGGTTGTGTTGTGCAGGATTCCAAGTTGGAAACAACACCTTGGAGGTGTTTCCTTGCTCCTAATTGTTCGATAACCTTGGTTTCATAACTGAGGGAAAACTTGCTGTTGTGCTCATCATACCTTCCTCTTGGGGTTCCCGAACGAGCTCGATATATTTTGAGCCATCAGCCATGCATTCCTGGATCCGACCACTCGAGGGCCCCAGAGATATCTCTCTCAAGTAGAGAGGGGCAAATCCCTTCTTGATTGACCAATGTCTTGCAACATGTATCAGGACAAACCCAAAAACTACCTTTATAACTACCCAGTTATGGAGTAGTGTCTGATAGCCCCAAAGTAGGTCGATCCACATCTCAAGTACATGCGACAATCTCAGGTCTAAGGACAAAACGTACACAATGTGTAGAGATATCTGCAAGTATTATTGCCAGTCTCAAGTTGGGTCAGTCCAACCCCATGTTCATAACATGTGTCCACATCATTAGTTTGACATCTCTATGTATATGACTTGCGAAACATAGTCATCAACCAATCGATGTGCTAATCTAATATTCACGTGTGTCCTCACATGAACTCTGACTAGGGACAACTATTAGATAACCATAAAATAAAGAGTTTCACATACAATTCACATAATTGCCAATCAATACAAGTTACCTGATATATGGATATTCAAGGAACATTATAAAAACTCACTGATACATATGAAATACAATCATCTCTATGATTGCCTCTAGGGCATATTTCCTTCAGTCTCCCACTTGCACTAGAGTCAATCTAGATAGTATCTAATACCTATTGCTCTTGTGTGCTCTTCATGCATAGGCTGCGGGAGTGGCTTTGTCAAGGGATCAGCAACATTTGAGTCCATATGTATTTTGCATAACATGACACTACCATCATCAATGAACTCATGTATTAGATGGTAACACATGCAAATATGTTTGTCCTTCTAGTGTTATCTAGGTTCCTTGGTTTGTGCAATAGCACCATTATTGTCACAATAAACGTCCATGGGATTGGACGCGCCCTGAACCACACCAAGAGCGATCAGGAAATTCCTAATCCAAATAGCTTGCTTTGCAGGGCGGCAATATATTTAGCTTCTGTTGAAGAGGAGGCCACTGTATCTTGCTTGGAACTTTTCCAGCTCACATCATGTGGTGACCCAGCATACCACTGCATGATTTAGTACACTATAGTCGTTGACATAACACCAATGAAACACCATTCATTAGTATTACATCCCTCATAGTGGTACAATAGAAACACATCAGGTCGAAGACATGACTATAGATTACAACTCGCCTCTTTACAAAAGATCTAGAGAACACTCTAGGTTAAAGAGAGAGCAAGAAATTCTTACAAAGAAGAACCAAAAATAATAACTTAGAGCTATCCAACAACTAAGACTAGTATCTAAATTATTTGGCTTGCCAACTATTGCAATGCTCTATAGAACTAGGTTTTATGGCTAGAATTTTAATACCTAGGACTTCTATCATAGACCTACACTGTCCTTTACTTATTGTTATTACAAGATTTTTTACTGGGTACTTATATTAATTACAGATTTATCATGGTCTCAGAGTTATTCTCACCACGAACTTGTTAAGATTTACCTAGTCCTCATGATTCAAGAGCTAACCTCACCATGACAACTCTTCTTCTTAGATTAATATTAATGATTCTTAACAAAACTATACTCCATCACATGGAATTCTCAAGTGAATCTCACATGATTTACTTCCAATTGTATCCATACATACTCTAATGGTCTACCCTGTATGGTACAGTGGTATCGACTAGTGGTAAACTCTACTACTTCACAAAGATTCTAAATCTAGACTCCATCACTAATACTACTCCACATGATATCCTAATCCTAGTCGTAATCTTCTTTGATACTTTAACTTAGTTAAGATATCTTAGTGGTGTTACACCTATTTAGAGCTACACTGAAGAGACATTTCTCTAGAGAAGATAGATAGCTAATCCTTAAGAAAGATAACAAAAGTATCTGACTTAAGTGTGACAAGGCTATCCTCAAGTGGATACCCATCACATGTCTTGGTTTAGATAAGTTGGCTCCTATAGTCACTATCCAACCTACAGATCTCCTAAAAGGGTTTTAATCCTAAGGTCAAAGCATATGCTCTGATACCAGCTGCGATGACCCAGCATACCACTGCATGATGTAGTACACTATAGGCGTTGACATAACACCAATGAAACACCGTTCACTAGTATTACATCCCTCAGAGTGGTACAACAGAAACATAGCAGGTCCAAGACATGACTATAGATTACAACTCGACTCTTTACAAAAGATCTAGAGAACACTCTAGGTTAAAGAGAGAGCAAGAAGTTCTTACAAATAAGAACCAGAAATAATAACTTAGAGCTATCCAACAACTAAGACTAGTATCTAAACTATTTGGCTTGCCATTGCTGCTATTGCAATGCTCTATAGAACTAGGTTTTATGGCTAGAGAATCTACTCCTATCTAAATAAAGACTTTGTCTTCCCTTCAGCTGATGTATATGTTGACTTCATTCACTTTATTGAAGAACTTGAGCTGCCAATGATGGTTTCTTGAGCAGAAATTGATGTTGACGTCGTCTTCAACGGCTTAGAACCTAGCAAGAGTTAAGAAGGTACTGTTGAGTACATGCGTACTCAGCAAGTTCACTAAAAAGGAGTGTATGATGCACTATCTCTACAGCCATAGACCATAGGTCATAGGCAATGCAGGTTTTCGTAAACATTTCTTCAAAGGTTGCTTTTATTCTGAAAACTATGTCCGACAGCCTTCATAGGTTGACCAGAACCTTCGTGGGGTTCCTTTCCTATCGCGTTCGTAGCTCCTTCCCTAAATAGGGGTAACATGTCACAATTCTTACACTCTATAGAGGTGCGTCACTTTTCCCACAAGAGACCTTAGCTTTGTTACACATCCGAGTTGCATTCTTGTCCACACTTCCTTGGTGTGGGGCCTAGACTAAGATCCAAACCAATCGCTGCCCTTCTCCGCGACCTCGCATGAGACACGATCCCCCGAGACAACTACCACAGTTACTCTTTGGCTAGCCTCTCGGAGACTCCGTACACAACTCTGTCTGGAGGTCACTATCAGCTATGGTGAACTCAGACCCAGTCAGAGATGCACAGATAATCTAAGGGGTCCCACCCATATGCTAGATTCTCTAGAACTCCATAAGAAATCAACATCCACGCTATAAGGTCATCCGTCCATGCAAAAGGAAGAAGATCTAGTTGACTTCTCCATCCCATTCCAAATCTCATGGTTGACGCGTAATATATGGTGCTAGAATCACTGGCGACATTGGTTGTTAAGTCCTAGATATTATGTTCCTTTACCACTGGAACTGTATCAGTATATTATTACCATCTGGTAAATAATCCATAATAATGTTATTATGAAAATAGTGTTTTCTAACCTTTTTGGAATGCAGGTGATAACAACATTTGGGTTACAGGCATTTGATAGAAAATAATCAAAGGACATGAGCAAGCTGTGAACTTGCCTTTTGTGATTGCAAGATTATGCACTCACAGTCTTCAAGCCAATAGAAGATCCAAATTCTATAAACAACATCATTGGTCCGGTAAGGACTAATGTTTAAAGAAGCAAGATGTAATTATGCATAAGTAATGTAATGTAGTTTGATAAACGCGAATTCCCTGACTAATCATATCTGATCTAGGGTTTGGAGTTTGTGATGAGTTCTTTTGAATGTGTTGCACTTTTATATCATCTTTACACTTGTGCTTATTATTAAGGCTGGTGAGAGTGTGTGAAACAATATGTAAACACAACAACTAGTATGCAATACTAAAGCATTCAAATGGAGCATTGTATCTGAAATATTTCTTAAACAAGATTAAGAATCAATTAGAGATTTTAAAGAAGTGTTCAAGGATTACATTTAATGTTTCTTAAGAGAATAACTTTTGAGGAAAATCATATTTAAGTAAACAAAAGTATTTGAACTATAATTTAACACTCTTAGGCTTTCTTGCTAATTATAATTCTTACACAAGAAATAATTACTTTATTTGAATAAAAACTACACTAGTAGTTGAGACTTATCTATCTTGGTCATTATATGGTATTATAACTTGGTTCACTATATAATGTTACTTTAAGGTTAATTAAGAGTGGTAACACTTCTATTTAAGGCATATTCTCTTAACCTTATAGTTGAATATAACTCTTTATTTACTTTCAAATGAATGGGTATGATATAATGTGGAAACTTCATTTCTTAACTACTCATGAATTATCTTGCGATGTACTTATTAACTTGTGAGTGAAATAATAGTAAAGGTTTTAATAAGTCAAAATATTATTATTGAGGATTTTATAATTGATAAACTATTTTTGGAGAGAGAAGATTTACTTAATTCTAAATGGTAGTTTAAGTAAGTACAACTTAAAATGG
This sequence comes from Avena insularis, assembly GCA_023614405.1. Taxonomy (NCBI): domain Eukaryota; kingdom Viridiplantae; phylum Streptophyta; class Magnoliopsida; order Poales; family Poaceae; genus Avena; species Avena insularis. Next base: position 35,553,727 of record CM042694.1, read on the forward strand.
TTAGACTTATTTTACTTCAATTAAACATCAATTGAACTTGTTATATATTTTTAAACTTTAAACAAATAATGCTAAAGGTAATAATAATGGTTTATATATTTTCAAAGAATTAAAGTAAAAGAAAAGGATTAAAATAAGATTTATGAGACCTTTACCTTTTATTTAACCTCAATTAAGAAAGATGATGTTTTTTAAGTATAGATTATATTTTTTTGATCAATTTGGTATATTACATGTATTTTTGTGATTTTTAAATAAGAAGATATGATTTTTACAAATTTCATCACTTTATAAACACTTAATAAATAATAAATATTACTTAAGTGATACAAAAATAATTCAAACAAGTTTGTAAATGTAGATTTTGTTTCTCTAAGAATTTTGGTATATTACTGATATTTTTATTTTTTAGCAATATTAAAATATTAATTTTCGAAGTATTATTACTTATAAATCTTAATTAAATAATAATTATTTAAATAGTTAACACAATAATATTTGATAATAATTTTATAATATAGAGTTTATTTTTCTGAGTGTTTTTATATATTATATACATTTTTCTGAATTATAAAACAAAAGATATTGATTTAACAAGATTTAATCATTTTTTGGAATTAGTAAAATAAATTAACTAAATAGTTTATTGTGTCACTGCTGACGTCAGCTCTTCACTAAATACTTTTTACACCGCAACTAAGCCTAGCTAGGGTCACTGACCAGTGGGGTCAGGACTATGTCGGAATGCCACCGAGGCCAGACCCAGTCAAACTTGCTGACTGTGTAGACGATGACGCAAGCACGGTGTCACGATGACGTCGGCACGGACATCACCACCAGATCGTGGTCTCCAGTGGTGATTTCGAGCGGGTGCGCGGCTGTGGAGTGGTGCGTTGGAAAGATGAGATGATGGCGAGCCTAGCTGTGCGTGCGCTGCTACGATTTGGTCATCGGAAACTGGCTATCGATGGCGGACAATGGCGGCGGTATCGGGTGCTCGTGGCGAGATTGATTCAGGAAGCAAACAAACTAATAAAGGGCACTGGGAAAATCTTCAGCTCACAAGGATTGCAGTGAAGCGTTTGGTGTGACCAGAGGTGGTCGGAATCGACGGGAATCGCGGCGGCCGGACTTCGGTCTAGAGGTGGTAATCCCGGGGCTTTCTCGGCTTCTGTGAAGTGGGGAAATCAAACAAGAATATGCAGAGGAGCACCATGGTGGGCTCAGATGGTCTTCGGACGGTCGTGAGCATCGTCTTCCCAGAGCTCCGGCGAGCTAGGGTTTCGGGTTGTAGAGGTAAAGAGGAACTGAGCGTGCACGAGAGGGGGAAATGAGGATGAGAACAGAGAGGCATCGACGTGTCCTTCTTATCCGTCTAGATAGCGGTGGCGCGCATTATAGCGCCTTCTTGACGACGACGAACGACATCGGCGTGACGAGTTGCTCCGGTGACGATACGTAATGCGTGAGGATGACAACGACGTCAATCTTGTAGAAAACCCCTAATGTTTCTACGAATCAACCCGCGGTCCATTTGTGGTCCTACCCGTCAGTCAGAGAGAGGGAGGCTAAATGGGCTGGTCTTGGCCGCATGAAAGTGAGTAATTATTCACAGGGCTGCGTGTGGCGGCAGGTAACACAAGGGCAACCTGGGCCGATTCTCGAATTTGCTGATTCCCCTTTTTCTCTATTTCTATTTTTTGTTTTAATAAAACATTTCAAATTTGAATTTCTTTAAGGTTTTAAATATCCAGACTTTTGTAAGACATGGATATTATGATAGAGGTTGATTATAACCAATTTATCTACATTTCTTATTGTGCATTTAAATATGTTCACTATATTAAATGTCTTTTTCATTTAAGAAATATTAATAAGGAGTGGGGTTTTAGGAATTGGTTTCTTATAAATAAGTTTTCACAGAATTAATTCTGGTTTCACTTGACAACCTTAATGGTACTGATTTAAGATGTTTATCCATGTTTATAAAATCTTGTTCCTTCTTATATTCATAAAGGATTAAACTTTGTGGTTCATAATATGATGATTTGGTTTTCATGGTCCTCCATATTTGGTGATTTGCCAAATCCAATTCTACTTGATTTGTAAAATTTAGAATTACCACATAACACTTTTGGTTAGGTAATAATGAACCAATAATAATCATTGGTAGAGAAATACTACAGTTTATTCAAATATAGGTACATAGGTTTTGAGAGGTTTTAATAAGCCATATTCCATTATAGATAGGAACAAGGATCAAGGTTTAGGGATACTACTTCTAAATCTATGAGTGGGTTTGATATCTCTACATAGAGTGAGATATTGGAATTAGTAATATGATCATGATAATTCTATCATTCTAGGTTTCTATTAGGGTTTAAGACAATCAACTAGGCAAGGCTTCTCAAACACTCACCTGGCATTCTACTTATCTTTTAGAGATTTCATTTGACTAAGAGATACTATTCATTGGCTGCCTAAAAATAGGAATTTGTTTAACTACACTCTTTATTCTAGGGTTTAAAACAAAAAGGTAGACATGGTTCTTGTCCTAGGTTGATATGATCTTGGTTAAGGCTTCTAAAGAATTCCTATCCTGACACTTTACTAATCTTGGATCATAATCAAGGAATTCCTTTCCTAAATATACTCTATAAATGTCTCTTATCTTATTCACAAAGATCACATCTTTTTGAATAAGACAATCATCTGACTCCACCATATTTATCACCATATGATGACATGGTCATGCCACTTCAACATTACTCCATCCTTACTCCTTGTATCTATATAACTTCCATTGCTAAACTACCCTTGATGAATCCATCAATGTAGTTATTATTAACTTCATTCCATAAACTCCTTCATATATACCTTGCATTTACCTCTAAGGCTTGCAAAATTACAATCCTCTCTATATCACATGTGATATTAGTCCTCTAGAATAGATATGGTACTACTTCCCATAATACAAGTTTGTTCTTGTATCACCTTGGTTAAACTATTATACTTCCAACTACTCCATATACTCATGTTATATACTTCATCCTACTCTATCTTGGTTTCTCATGATCAAGTAAGATGATTCCTCTTACTAGGGCTTTACCTAATTTGGTATACTCACAACTTTTCTTCAACACCTAGTCATCTATTCTCAAGAGACTTGAGAATAATGAATACCATCATTTGATCAAACTAAGCTTAGGCTTCTAATTGTCTGATCAAGATTTATTATCCACTAAGTAGTAAACTTGTACTAGTCTTTCTATAAGGCTTATCTTGTTAAGGAAGATTACTCTAAGTTTATACCCACTTGACTTAACAAGATTATTATTTGATGTACTAATACTACTAGCCTTCTCATAGCTTCTGAATTACTAGCTTAACTCTTGGGTTTAGGTACTGCTTCTAGTTAACTCATGAATGAGTTAACACCTCCAACATCAAATTGTTTCATCACCACTAAGGATATCATCCATTGGTGATGGCACACTCTACCATAACTAGTTACTCCTTTTTATTAATTTACTTAAGGTTCTTGGAAGGTTAATACAATGGATCAAAGCTAAAGGTTAACAACTGCTAGGTCAAGAATGGGTCACTCAATAGTGATGATCCATTGACACTAGGACTTGGTTAAATAGGAATGTCACCTCTTAATATCATATTAAGGGTATGTGTTGAACGGTCTTGGCTTGACTTCCTTTACTACTCTATTTGTAATAAGAGTTAGTGTTTAGAAACTACCATTTGCTAAAGAAAGGATTGGGCCACTTGTTGCATTTATTCTTATTGTCTTTTATTTACTCGTACTTTATTTACTTGCATTATTAAAAAACCCTAAAAATCCGTTTGCTAAGTATTTACAGAGAATTCCTGCTCCTAGCCACTCGCCAGCACCTTCTGCTCCTCGTTGGGTTTGACACTCTTACTTATCAAAAATACTACGATAGACACCCTATACTTGTGGGTCATCAAGACTATTTTCTGGCGCCGTTGTCGGGGAGTGAAGCGCTATTGGAAAGTGGAACTAGTAAAGGAAACTTCTATTGTGAGTATTGTTTACTTCTGTTAGTTGCTTTATTTTCATTATGGATAATTCACTGAGTTTCTTATTTCGTAATGCTACTACCACTGCTAAGGTAGTAGACGAACCACCACCTGCTGAGAATGATAGTTTTAAAATACCTACAAGAATTATTGATCATGTTATGGATAACTATTATGTTGGAGATGGAACTGTCCATCCCGATGATCATTTGCTCTTTATACACAAATTATGCGGGTTGTTCAAGTGTGCAAGTATTACAACAGATCAAGTCAAGAAGAAGTTATTCTCATTATCACTGAAAGGAAGAGCTGAGGACTGGTATAAGCTGCTGAAGAATGGTGAAGCTCTTGAATGGGAGGAAATAGTACCTCTCTTTTATTCAAAGTTTTATCCTCCTAGTGAGATTCATAAAGATAGGAATCAAATATACAACTTTTGGCCTCTTGATGGAGAGAGTACACCTCAAGCTTGGGGGAGATTGAAGTTACTAATGCTCAAATGTCCCATTCATGAGCTCCCCAACAATATTATTATCAATAACTTTTATGCAAGGCTTTCTCTTCATGATAAGGATTTATTGGATGCTTCTTATGCTGGATCATTTACACGCATGGAAGAAGAAGCTAAATGGGATCTTCTAGACCGTATTCAAGACAATGCTGAAGCATGGGAGAATGACAAAGGAAGAAAGTCAGGTATAAATTATGATTATGAATGCATAGAATCTTTTATGGGAACTGACGACTCTCAAAATATTAGTAATGCTTATGGTATTGATTCTCAAGTCATTACAAATTGTTTTAAGGCTTTTGCTTCTTATATTGAAATTCCGAAAAAGGGATGGAACAAGTATCATGCACCTTATAAAATATTGTTGACTGTGTTCCTATTGGGAGTACTGAATTTTGCACTATTGATCACATCCTACCTGAACCTTATATCGAGAAAATACCCTTCCCGGATAAGGTAAAGGATCATCCTATGATAACTAGTGTAATTAATAAAAGTGCAAAGAGAACTATAAAACCTGGTGAACAAATAAACATTGAACCTGTTGTAGCAATTGTGAAAGACCTTGTCACTAAAAGTGTAGAAGACGGACACATAGTATTTTGTGAGGATGCTTCTAATATTGTCTCACATCCTAATAGAATTAAAAAGGCTAGTGTCCATGTGCTTTCTGTTAGAATTGGTGATCATTGCTATTATGGTTTATGTGATATTGGTGCAAGTTCAAGTGCTATTCCTTATGAGATCTACAAAGAAATTATGCATGATATCAGTCTCTGCGAACTAGAAGAGATTGATGTGGTTATTCACCTTGCTAATAGAGAGACCATCTCTCCAATTGGTATTGTGCGGGATGTAGAAGTTCTTTGTGGTAAGATTAAATATCCTGCTGATTTTCTAGTACTTGCTTTAGCTGCTAGTAAAACTTATCCCATCATTTTTGGTAGACCTTTCTTAAGTACTTGTGGAGCTATTATAGACTTCAAAAGGGAGAAAATCTTGACTAAATTTGATGGGGAATCTTATGAGTTTAATTTTTCGAAATTTACTAAAGAACCTTGTGAAAATGAAACCCATAATGAGGATTTTAGAGTTGAACAACTTGCTTCTATTTCTCTTGCTCCTAACAATGCTTTGCAGCAATTTATGGAAGATCATGAAAGTGAAATCTTCATGGAAGAAAGAAATGAGATTGACGAGATTCTCTGTCGTCAACCTAGGACGCTTAAGCACAACTTGCCTGTAGAAGACTTGGGTACCACGTTGCCACCTAAAAAGGATCTGGTCTTTGATCTAAAACATCTACCTTACAATCTTAAATATGCTTACATTGATGATAATAAGATATATCCTGTTATTATTAGCTCTAAACTTTCAGGGAAGGAAGAAGAAAGGTTATTGGAGGTACTAAAGAAATAACCAGGGGCTATGGGCTACACTCTGGATGATTTAAAAGGGAATTATCCTACTATATGTCAGCATGCTATCAATATAGAACTAGATGCAAAGCCCGTAGTAGAGCACCAACGGCGTTTAAATCCGAAGATGAAGGAAGTGGTAAGAAATGAGGTATTGAAACTCCTTGATGCTGGTATTATTTACCCTATTGCTGATAGTGAGTGGGTTAGTCCTGTTCATTGGGTCCCTAAAAAGGGGGAATTACCGTTGTCCCTAATGACAATGATGAGCTTATTCCCCAGAGAATAGTAGTAGGCTATAGAATGTGTATTGATTTCAGGAAAGTTAACAAAGTTACTAAGAAAGATCATTACCTGCTTCCTTTTATCGATCAAATGTTAGAAAGGTTGACTGAAAAGACCCATTTTTGTTTTCTTGATGGATATTCTGGTTTCTCTCAAATTGCTGTTAAACAACAAGATCAAGAAAAAACTATTTTTACATGCCCTTATGGAACCTATGCTTATAGATGTATGCCTTTTGGTTTATGTAATGCTCCTGCTACTTTTCAAAGATGCATGTCTACTATTTTTCATTGTTTCTGTGAGCAAATTGTGGAAATGTTCACGGATGACTTCTCCTTGTATGGAACTTCTTTTGATAATTGTGTGCACAACCTTGATAAAGTTTTGCAGAGATGTGAACAAACTAAACTTTTTTTCTTAATTGGGAGAAATGCCACTTCGTGGTGAATGAAGGTATTGTACTTGGACATAAGGTTTCTGAAAGAGGCATAGAAGTTGATAGAGCTAAAGTTGAGGCAATTGAGAAAATGCCCTGTCTAAGAGACATCAAAGGTATTCGTAGTATTCTTGGTCACGCTGGTTTCTATAGAAGGTTCATTAAATATTTCTCTAAGATATCAAAACCCCTCACTAATCTTCTTCAAAAAGATGTACCTTTTGTTTTTGATGATGATTGTAAGGGAGCTTTTGAAACTCTGAAGAAGGCTTTAACTATAGCTCCTATCGTTCAACCACCTGATTGGAATTTACCTTTCAAAATAATGTGTGATGCTAGTGATTTTGCTGTAGGTGCTGTCCTTGGGCAACGAATTGATAAAAAGTTAAATGTTATCCATTATGCTAGTAAGACTCTTGACGCTGCTCAAAGGAATAATGCAACTACTAAAAAAGAATTCCTAGTCGTCGTCTTTGCTTGTGATAAGTTTAGACCTTATATTGTAGACTCAAAAGTTACCATTCATACTGATCATGCTACTATTAAGTACCTTATGACGAAGAAAGATGCTAAGCCTAGGCTTATTAGATGGGTGCTACTCTTACAAGAGTTTGACCTACATATTGTAGACAGGAAAGGTGCTGAAAATCCTGTAGCTGATAATTTATCTCGATTGGAAAACATCTCTTTTGACCCTATGCCTGTTAATGATAGTTTCCCAAATGAACAGTTGGCTGCAGTAGGGGTAAGCTCGCGGGGGAGCCCTTGGTATGCTGATTATGCTAACTTTATTTTCTCCAAGTATTTGCCTCCAACTTTCACAGCTTAGCAAAGAAGGAAGTTCTTTTACGATTTGAGGTATTATTTTTGGGATGATCCACACTTATATAAAGAAGGAGTGGATAGTATTATGCGAAGATGTGTTCCAGAATACGAACAAAAGGAGATATTGCTTAAATGTCATGGTAGTGCTTATGGAGGACATCATGCAGGAGATAGAACTACGCAAAAGGTGCTACAATCAGGTTTCTACTAGCCTACCATTTTTAAAGATGCATGAAAATTTGTTTTATCTTGTGATGAGTGTCAGCGTGTTGATAATATTTCTAGACGCAATGAAATGCCTATGAACTACTCTCTAGTTATTGAACCCTTTGATTGTTGGGGATTTGACTTTATGGGTCCATTTCCTCCCTCAAAAGGTTATACTCATATTCTTGTTGCTGTTGATTATGTCACTAAGTGGGTAGAAGCTATACCTATGAAGAGTGCTAATGGGGAGAACTCTCTAAAAATGCTTAAGGATGTTATCTTTCCTAGGTTTGGAGTGCCTAGGTATCTTACGACTGATGGAGGTTCTCATTTCATTCATGGTGGTTTTAGAAAGACCCTTGCTAAATATGATGTTAATCATAGAATCGCTTCAGTGTATCATCCCCAAACTAGTGGACAAGTAGAGTTATCAAATAGAGAAATTAAATCCATCTTGCAAAAGACTGTTAATTGGTCCAAGAAAAATTGGGCTAAAAAGTTGAACGATGCTTTATGGGCTTATAGGACTGCCTATAAAAACCCCATGGGGATGTCTCCTTAGAAAATGGTCTATGGGAACGCTTGTCACCTACCATTAGAATTAGAACACAAAGCTTATTGGGAAGTTAAAGAACTTAATAGAGATTGTAAGCTTGCTGGTGAAAAAAGATTATTTGACTTAAGTTCATTGGATGAATGGAGAGTGAAGCATATGAGAATGCTAGACTCTTCAAGGAAAAAGTTAAAAGATGGCATGACAAGCGAATACTTAAGAGAGAATTCCATGTTGATGAGAAAGTTCTATTGTATAGGTCTCGGATCAGATTTTTTGCAGGGAAACTATTGTCAAAATGGGAAGGAACTTTCGTTATTGAAGAAGTGTACCGTTTAGGAGCAATAAAAATTTCTTCTTTAAAATATAACACTACACAAGTGGTGAATGGGAAGCGACTCAAGCACTATATTTCTGGAGATTCTTACAATGAAGATGTTGATGCTTTTCAAGTTATAACCCTGGAAAAATTTATCAAAGACCAAGTTCAGAGACCTGTAGAGTCCGGTTTCGAATAGATATCACTTCTGGTAAGAAAAGTTCCGCGAAAGTTCTATCTAGTTATATTTTTGCAGTATTTATCCAACAAGGAAAGCTACGAAGCAAAAGAGGGACGAAAACGGAGCCAGGGTGGCTCACACCACCCCCTGGCATGGGCCCCCCTGGCCGCGCCAGCAGGTGGTGTGGCCACCTCGGCCTCCGTCTCCGACCCATTTTCTCCCAATACCTTCCTTTTGTTGTAAAACTTCGTAATATATAATCCCTCGGATCCCCCGAGGTTCGTATATCGTGTTCTCGTCGTGTTTTTGTTTCGGTCTATTTTGTTCGGATGTTGTTCAGGGGTTCATCTTCAAAGGATTACGAGCTACGACACCGTCGCGAGCTCCATCACAATCTTGAGCAGAAGACCTTCGTAGGATGGGTGGAAGAAGAAAGGATCGCAACTAGGCACGAAGACATGGATCGGAACATCAAGGAGGAAGTAAAGGACATGACAGCAGGCATGAAGGGGCTGATTCCTCCAACTCTAGATCTCAGTTCTTGCCCTGCAGCAGTGGAAGCTCTACGAGTCACTGATGAATTCTGCGACAAGTACCGAGTCTTGAGGAGGAGGGTGGATATGCTTCAAGAGGAGAATAACAGGCTTCACAAGATGCTAGACGATTTCCTCGCACCAACTGAGAGAATACCACCACCACCGAAGGAGTAATTCGTCATCAGGTTTTGGCATCCCCTTGGGTTTTTAAAAGCTTGGGGGACTGTCGCGGTATCACATCACTATCTTCTAACTTTTTACCTTTTTAGTAGAGTCATATCATGAATAGTGAAGTTATCATGTAGGATGGTTTGCATTATGGAAGTGTCCCCCCTCTTGTTAGATATCTATGTATCCCTTGGAGTGAGTGGCCGTTATGGAATATTAATGAGAAGTTCTATCATTTATTCTTTTGCATATCTTATATTAGTTTTAAATTCATGGTTATATGATTGTTCTTGTCGTTAGTATTGGTAGCACTTTGGGATCGTTGAGTCAATATTAGTTGGTTTTGGCAAACCTTGCTCGGTCAGTACCAACACTATTTTGAGAATTGAATGAAAAAGATAAAAGTACTCTAAAGAAATATAATTTCATCATCTTTCTTTCTTGATTTGCTCATAAGTTTAGTATTCTCTAGTTAAGATCTTTTCTGCTTCCAAGGAAGATTGCATGTTTGTTTTTATCACTTGTATGTTTGTTTGTTTCCTTCAACTCTTATTCTTCCTACCTAGCCTTGCTAGCCAAAAACCTGTACTGAGAGGGAATGCTTCTCGTGCATCCAATCCTTAAACCAAAACCTATGCCATTCGTGTCCACCATACCTACCTATTAGCACTATTGCTATTCCAAGTAAATTCATGTTTTTATCTACCTTCTGAATTAAACTTGTTATGAGAAGATTAGTGATTAAATCTCTCATGAACTTGATGGCACACTTTTACCTTCTTGCATTTAATAAACTTGAACCATTGTGTCCATCTCTGTTGCGTATATGCTTGCGCTTTATAAGTTGAAGTTAGCAGAACCATGTATCATGGGGAACGCTTTCAACATTGCACTGGTAGTTTGTACCTCATTGTTATCATGATTCTTTTGCTTATGGATACCGGCGGTGTGAAATAAAAGGGGAACTTGTAAGATCATGGAGTTTATATGTGTGTTAGAGAAACGCCTCGGCCGCTAGCCTAAGCCATGCCTAATCATGGTGGAAACTTGCATCATAACCATAATGAAAATTCTATGAAGCATCCTCAATAAAAACCTATGCAAATAGTAAATAAAAGGATCGTTGAGATGCTCATTGTCTGCTTGCCTTGTCATTGTGATTATGGGATAGCTCCTGTATCATGTGCAAGGGGTACCCCATTGGCGGTTCTCTATGATACACATGTATTTACAATGACAAGGGCTTACTTGTGACTAAAGTTGAGTAGCATGAGGTTCGGTACTCGTAAGTAAGGGGCATGAGATTTCAACTTATAACTTGTCAAGCATATCCTCTTAGTTGTGTCACTTTAACCTTAATCACCTAAAGATGCTTATGATAGGGGCAAAGAGAGCTGAAAGCTAATAAGTATCATAATTTTTGGAAGCTCTTTATGAAACTTGAAATCCCTGCTTCCCTCTGCGAAGGGCCTTTCTTTTACCTTTTAGTTGAGTCAGTAAACCTATTCCCTTCTACCTCAGCAAGCATTTTGAGTTGTTGTGTTTCATTCATTCATATGACGATTTATTCAATTATGTTTCTTATGTTCCTTGTTTTGCACTTTGCTCTTATCCTAGTGATTACTACTTTGAAAGATATCATTGAAAACTAGTTATGTGTGAAGTCCTGCAAGTTGTCAACTATTCTTCGACCAAGAGCTAAGTTTGCCATTACCAATTATGATTTACTTTATGCATCTTTATTGTGTTTCCTTTACTTATTGCAAGTTAAGTTATATAATAGTGAAGTTGTCTTCTATTATGATTTACTTTATGCATCTTTATTGTGTTTCCTTTACTTTATGCATCTTCTATTGATGATTGAGATGCTTCTTGTCCGTATTCTTTTATCGACTCTTCACTCCATAAACGTGAGTCATGTTTATTGAGTTCAGTTTCGCTTGGGGACAAGCGAAGTCTAAGCTTGGGGGGAGTTGATACGTCCATTTTGCATCACTATTCTATATCATAATTTACTGTTATTCATTGATATATTTCATATTAAGAGACGATACTTATGTTATTTCATCTGTTTTTGCATGGTTGATGACTTTTGGACCATGGACCGCTACAGTCAGGATTCTGATGGAAAAGGTAATGTTTGGAGGCAAAATTCGCGAAGATCAGAAAATCCGGGAAAATACATGGAAAATCCTATTTTTCCAGAAGACGAAGGAAGCCAGAAGGGGAAGCGGAGATGGGTCACAGGGGGCCCACACCACCCCCTAGCGCGGGCCACCCTAGGCCACGCCACCAGGTGGTGTGGCCGCCCTAGTCCACCCCTGGCTCTCCCCTTTGGCGTATATTATCCTCCCGAAACCCTAAGACTTGGGGAGCAACCATAGAAAGATTCCGCCGCCTTTGCGGGGCCGAAAACACCGAGAGAGAAAGATCTCTCCGGCAGACAGAATTCTGCAAGGGAATTCCTTCCTGGAGAGGGGAGATCGTCGCCATCAACACCACCATCAAGCTGGACTTCATCGGGATCATCATCATCATCACCATCTCCACCAGCACCATCATCACCATCTCCATACCGCTGTAACAATTGGGTTGAATCTTGCATAGTTCTTAGGGGAAACTTTCCCGGTGTTGATTACTCCTTGTAGTTGATGCTATTGAGTGAACCATTGAATTATTGTTTATGTTCAGATTGTTACACATCATTATTTCATCTCTGATCATGATCCATATGATGTCTTGTGAGTAGTTCGTTTTGTTCTTGAGGACATGGGAGAAGTCATGGTGTTAGTAGTGGAATTGTGTTGAGAAAGATTCAATAGTTTGATATTTAAGTTGTGGTGTACTTCTTCTAGTCGTGTCATGTGAACATCGACTACATGACACTTCACCTATATGGTCCTAGGGGAATGCGTTGTGTATTTGGCTACTAATCGTAGGGGTTGCCGGAGTGACAGAAACCTAAACCCTCATTAGGAAACCATTGCACAAGGGACGTCAGGGTCTTAGAGTTTAAAGTTGTGGTTAGGTTTCTACCTTAATTACTTTCTTGTAGTTGCAGATGCTTGCAATGGGTATAATCACAAGTATGTATTAGTCCTAGGAAGGTCAGTACATTAGCACAGGTTCACCCACACAACACTTAGCAAACTAAAGAAGATTAATCAACTATATGAAGCGAACGCACTTGACAATATTCCCGTGTGTCCTCGAGAACGTTTGGTCATCCCAAGTAATACAACCGGCTTGTCCTTTGCTAAAGAAAGGATTGGGCCACTTGCTGCATTTATTCTTATTGTCTTTTATTTACTTGTACTTTATTTACTTGCATTATCAAAAACCCCTAATAATCCATTTGCTAAGTATTTATAGAGAATTCCTGCTCCTAGCCACTCGCCAGCACCTTCTGCTCCTCGTTGGGTTCGACACTCTTACTTATCGAAAATACTACGATACACCCCCTATACTTGTGGGTCATCATATCCCGTATCCACATCTTTTTCCTTGAATTCTCTTCATACTTGACAACAAAATCCACTATTAGTTCTAATCTATCCTACAGTTTCTTCTACTATAATCTCTTGGCTTATGACCTCACAACCCTATTTCGAATTGGTTGTGGACACATTTTGTCCCTTCCAATACGACTTTCCTAATACTATACACTAGACTATTTTAGTAGGCTCTCCTTCTCAAGGACAACTTACTAGCTGTTTCTTTTAGAAGTAGTCCACTAGGGTTAAGTAGTTACATCTCCTTCGATCTTTCATCCGAACATACTCTTGAGAGTACTCTTATACATATGTCTTCTTATAACCTTATGAGAATAAGGCTTAATCTTACCATAAAGTTGTACTTCTTTTCCCAACCTTTAATCATAAAGTTCGACAAAAACACTGTAGTGTTTATTGTTTACTCTCCCCGTTGGGGTTTCCTAATGGTCTCTAAACTGCATGTATAATACCCATTAGTTAAGGTATTGGTCTCTGTCCATCTTATATATTACCTCTCGAAGTTCTCACGAAAGAATTTGCGTATATCCACATAATTATGGATCTTCGAAAGGAAACTTCCGACATTACTTGACTTACTCTTAACCTTCTGGACATTTTCTCTTTAGTAGGCCTGATTTCGCGAAGCGTCTCAAAAGACGAGCTTTAATTTCATACTTGCTTAGGTCTAACTTAACTTAGTCCCAGTTTTAGACTCTTTAAATTACAAAAAGATGACCTACTTCACTACATCGCTAGGATACCAGCTACGGATACCAGCTGCGAATCCTCCTAGGTGTATGGATTACCCTATAGGTTCTAGACGTACTACTGGCATTCTCTCCGAGTTATTAGAGATGGAATACCATTTTTTCTCCAAAACTTCTTTTTTTGCACTGATTCATGATACTTCCATAAACTTGGTACAACTACTTCATTAACTTTTGAGCAACATCACCTATCTTGATTGAACTTAAATTCATTAATTCATGTTGCTCCACACCTTTTCTACACTAATATTCCTTATTATAGACGGCTAATAATGTGTTGGAATTGATCCATCCTTCAAATAGTGTTGATACTCCTTATATTTGGCTTCACTCTGCACACAAGTCTTCATCTTGATCTTTGGAACTCGTCACTCCCTTACACGAATTCCCTTTTCTATCTACGTCTATAACATCAAGTAATGACTTGGTGATGCAACATGCATTTGCATACCAAGTCAAACTTCATGCATAGGTCTAGTCAATCAAGAAGATCCAAGAAAAACCAAAAAATCCAAATGTGGTACATATAACACACATCATTCTAAGCCAGGAATATAATAGTTGAGTATAATACCTCTAGAAATTCAGGCTTAGCTGTGTAGTATATGATACCTCCTAGTATAGGTTTACATCGTGATACTTAGCACTTAAGGGTTAAACTACTCTTTGTCTTAATACTTACCCAATTTGCTCAGTTGCAACTGGATATTCTTGAGCAAAGTGATCTCACTCTGGTTCTGACTAACATCTTACCCTTATTTCAGGACTACTAAAGACTACCATATTTCCATTCTATCGTAAACTATCCTCACATGATCTCTCAAAACTACTAACAAAATTGTTTTTACTACTTAATCCAGCAACTATCATAGAATTATAATACCTATGACTTCTATCATAGACCTACACTGCCCTTTACTTATTGTTATTACAAGATTTGTTACTGAGTACTTATATTAATTACAGATTTATCATGGTCTCAGAGTTATTCTCACCACGAACTTGTTAAGATTTACCTAGTCCAAATGATTAAAGAGCTAACCTCACCATGACAACTCTTCTTCTTAGCTTACTATTAATGATTCTTAACAAAACTCTACTCCATCACATGGAATTCTCAAGTGAATCTCACATGATTTACTTCCAATTGTATCATACATACTCTAATGGTCTACCCTGTATGGTATAGTGGTATCGACTAGTGGTAAACTTTGCTACTTCACAGAGATTCTAAATCTAGGCTCCATCACTAATACTACTCCACATGATATCCTAATCCTAGTCGTAATCTACTTTGATACTTTAACTTAGTTAAGATATCTTAGTGGTGTTACACCTATTTAAAGATACACTAAAGAGACATTTCTCTAGAGAAGATAGATAGCTAATCCTTAAGAAAGATAACAAAAGTATCCGACTTAATTGTGATAAGGCTATCCTCAAGTGGATACCTATCACATGTCTTGGTTTAGATAAGATGGCTCCTATAGTCACTATCCAACCTACAGATCTCCCAAAAGGGTTTTAATCCTAAGGTCAAAGCATATGCTCTGATACCAGCTGCGGTGACCCAGCATACCACTTCATGATGTAGTACACTATAGGCATTGACATAACACCAATGAAACACCGTTCACTAGTATTATATCCCTCAGAGTGTTACAACAGAAACATAGCAGGTCCAAGACATGACTATAGATTACAACTCGACTCTTTACAAAAGATCCAGAGAACACTCTAGGTTAAAGAGAGAGCAAGAACTTCTTACAAAGAAGAACCAGAAATAATAACTTAGAGCTATCCAACAACTAAGACTAGTATCTAAACTATTTGGCTTGCCATTGCTGCTAATGTAATGCTCTATAGAACTAGGTTTTATGGCTAGAGAATCTACTCCTATCTAAATAAAGACTTTGTCTTCCCTTCAGCTGATGTATATGTTGACTTCATTGAAGAACTTGAGTTGCCGATAATGGTTTCTTGAGCAGAAATTAATGTTGATGTCGTCTTCAACGGCTTAGAACCTAGCAAGGGTTAAGAAGGTACGGTTGAGTACAGGCATACTCAGCAAGTTTACTAAAAAGGAGTGTATGATGCACTATCTCTACAGCCACAGACCATAGGTCGTAGGCAATGCAGGTTTTCGTAAACATTTCTTCAAAGGTTGCTTTTATTCTGAAAACTATGTCCGACAGCCTTCACAGGTGGACCAGAACCTTCGTGGGGTTCCTTTCCTGCCGCGTTCGTAGCTCCTTCCTGGAACAGGGAGTAACATGTCACAATTCTTACACTCTCCAGAGGTGCGTCACTTTTCCCACAAGAGACCTTAGCTTTGCTGGACATCCGAGTTGCATTCTTGTCTACACTTCCTTGGTGTGGGGCCCAGACTAAGATCCAAGCCAATCGCTTCCCTTCTCCATGACCCCGCATGAGATACGATCCCCCGATGTCTACGCACTTCTATTCTTGTACACAGTTGTTGGGCCTCCAAGTGCAGAGTTTTGTAGAACACCTGCAAGTTTTCCCTTAAGTGGATCACCCAAGGTTTATCGAACTCAGGGAGGAAGTGGTCAAAGGTATCCCCTCTCAAGCAACCCTGCAATCAAGATACAAGAAGTTTCTTGTGTCACCAACACACCCAATACACTTGTCAGGTGTATAGGTGCACTAGTTCGGCGAAGAGATAGTGAAATACAAGTGGTATGGATAATTATAAGTGGTAACGGTGATAGAAAATAGCTTGATGGCGTGGAAGAGACTAAAGGCAAACTGAAATAAAGATGGAAGCAAGCAAACATTTAACATATCTAGTAGCATACGGTGTATCAATGCTTAGAAACAAGGCCTAGGGATCATACTTTCACTAGTGAACACTCTCATATAAATATATTATCTTCATGATACTACTCTGAACTACTCTCTGGTTGGACACTCTAATCCATGGTAGGGCTATAACAGCACACCTCAAAGTTCGCTTTCCCATATAGATAACCCCACACTATCACCTTGAGCACTAGATGGTTCCAACAAACACCACAATTTCATAAAGACATCCAACTCCAAATATAACTCATAACAAGTATTTGAAATCTCTAGCCTAAGTGCCGCCATGGTGTGCACACTATCAACTTCACACACATGGGGAGAGCAGAGATCTATTAAAGCACTTGAGTAGTAAGGTGGATCTATAGATTACAAGCTCATGATCTCAATAAGATCATGCATAGAGAGAGAGATGAACACATAGCTACTGGTAGAACCCTTAGCCTCGAGAGAGATCTACTCCCTAATCATCATGGGAATCAGCAATGGTGATGGAGATGGTGGTGGACATCGATGGAGATGGCTCCGGGGGCACTTCCCCGTCCTAGCAGGGAGCCGAAACAGAGACTTTCTGTCCCTCGAATCTCCCCTTCGGTGGCGGCGGCGCTGCAGAACTTTTCGTGGCTTTCTGATTGACAATTTAGGGTTTTTGCCTTGGGAGGAATTTATAGGCTAAAGAGGCAAGGTCGATGGCCGTCCAGGGGGCCCGCACCATGCCCTGGCGCGGCCAAGGGGGACCCGCGCCTAGGGGTGGTGTGGCCACCCTTTGGCCCCTCTCCGACTCTCCTTCTGGCTCCGTGAGTCTTCCGGGAAAATAGCAACTTTGGCTTTTGTCCGGTCCAATTCGGAGAATATTCATTTTCTGACTTTCCTGGTACTAAAAACAGCAGAAAACAGGCAACTGGCACTATGGCACTTGTTAATAGGTTAGTCCAAGAAATCATATGAAAAGTACTCCAAAGTGTGGACAAAACATAATAAAGTAGATAAAACCAAGCATGGAACATCAAAAATTATAGATACATTTGCAATGTATCAATATCCCCGAGCTTAACTCCTGCTCGTCCTCGAGTAGGTAAGTGATAAAAAGAAAGAATAATTTTTGAGGTGACATGCACCATCATAAACTTGATCAAAGTATTTTAAATATCGATAGCTGGGATCATAGTACTTCAATCATAACATGAAATACAAAGTTCTAGCAATAAGACAAAGAAACTATGTTGCAACATGAAAAGGCACAAACAAAAGAATCATGAATAACAATGCTTTGCAAGATGTTTGTTTGTTTCACATAAAGAAAACATAGCATAGTGGCATTCAGCTTGTCCCTCATAGAGTAGCAAATAGATGCATAGGACACCTTCAAAGTTCATAAGAGTGACTAGATACAAATAGTTTAAAACAAGCAATATCAAGGTATGAATAAATCAACAAGCCTTGGGAAAATGCACATAGAACTAAGATTGGCCACTATGCTCTCAAAGTAGGTGCATAAAGATAGAAGGTGGAGACTCAATATAATGGTGGAAAAAAGGCCTTCATAGAAGGAAGCAGAGATTCAAGTTTCATAAAGAGCTTCCAAAAATTATGGTACTTATAGCTTTCAGCTCTCATTGCCCCTATCATAAGCATATTGAAGTGATTAAGGTTAAAGTGAAAAAACTATGGTGTAAATGCTTGATGAAGTTTAAGTTAGAAATCTCATGTCCCTTGAATACGAGGGCCGCTCCTCATGCTACTCAAGTTTAGTTACCGCTAAGTTCTTGTCATAGTAAGTATATGTGTATCATAGAAAACCTCCAATGGGGTACCCCTTGCCTGATGATACGGAAGAATCCCCATATCAAAATGACAAGGCAAGCAGACAACGAGCATCTCAGCAATCTTCTTATTTACCATGGGAATATGGTTCTTTTTTCTCTCTTTCCTCTTTTCATAATCTCCTTTTTTTCTTTTTATCTTTTTTTCTCAATATAGGACTCTTTTTTTATAAGAAGAATGCTTCATAGACAGCTCATTATGGTTACGCTGCAGGTTTCCACCATGTCAGCATGGATTAGACCAGTGGCCCAGGCGTTTCTCTAACACATATACATAACTCCATGGACTTACAAGCTCCCCTTTCATTTCACACCGACGACATCCATATACAAAAGAGCATGATATCAACTAGGTACAAGTACCAAGTGCAATGTTGAAAGCGTTCCCCATGACAACATGGTTCTACTAATTCCCAACAAATAAGTGCAAGCATATACAACATAGACGACACAATGGTTCAAGTTTATTAAGGGCAAGAAAAGTAAAGTGTGACATCAAGTTCGTGAGAGCTTTAAACACTAGTTTTCTCATAACAAGTTTAATTTCGAAGGTAAAAAAAGCATGAATATACTTGGAATAGCATAAGCTAGTAGGTAGGTATGGTGGACTCTTTGGAATAACTTGGTTTAAGGAGTTGGATGCATGAGTGGAACTCATACTTGGTTGTGGAGGCTAGCAAAAAACTGGGAGCACTAGTGGAAAACGGGCCTCCAGTCCCGGCCCGTAAGGGGATTTAGTCCCGGTCCTGGTAACCGGGACTGGAGGGGCGGGACTAAAGGCCCACCCATTAGTCTCGGCCCTCTTACCAGCCGGGACCAATGGGCATCCACGTGGCTCTCTCTATGGGCGCTGGGTGCCCCCCATTAGTCCCAGTCAGACACGAACCGGGACAAATAGTTCTTCGCCTTGGCAGCATTTTAGGCACTTTTCTGCCATGCAGAGAATTTAATTTGTATTCTTTTTTATTTCAAAATATTTTTCTACGCTACCACATACCGTACATGTTCGTGCATACATAAGATAACTTCTCTTAAGATCGAGCATACAAATATATACATGATAGTTACACATGGAGATCACAATTATCGGGACTAGAGCCCGTCTATTCAATTACACGGTCGGGGATAATCGGCGCCTATTCACACTAAATTCTCTGGCGTCATCTATCATCTCGTTCATCAAGAATCCTGCCAGTTCTTCAGCAATTGCTACTACGCGTTGCTGTGGTAGGAGCTGATCCCGCATTTTCTCGAACTATATAAGAAAAGGAGATCAATATGAATATCAATCATGATAACAAAAAGTGACGGTAATAAAAATAATGTTATGAATGTATTGCTTACATCGACTCTATAATCATTCAGCTCACTAGTAAACGTGCGAATGAACTCGCAAACATAGAATCCACATAGATTCGTCCCTTGTGGCTGCCTCGCGCACTTTACGAGAATAGAATTCAATCAAAATAATAATCCAGCATCATAATTGTATTGAAACTAGAAGTAAAGATATGCACCTACTACTTGCCGAGACCGGCTTAAATGTCAGCTTCTTAGTAAAGTAACCCGTAACCGCACTCTTGAACTGGTTCCAAACCCTACCCGGTAAAGAAAATGAATGAGTTATTTATTACGTGATATCTCAGGAAATCAACGAAAGAGACCGCTGTAGCGTGAAAATTACCTCTGGAGCATGTCCTGCATGTCACTAAACTGTTCCAGGGGTCTCTTTAATGGGTCCATGACTTCAACTCTTCCCTTATCAAGTTGAATGTCCATGAGAATCCAGTGGCAACTGTACACGTTTATATATACATCAGTAACTCATCAATTACACTTAACATCGAGTAAGCAAAAGAGAATGTGTACAATAGAGTAAGACACTCACGCGAAATTGTAAGGAAACAGTATGTGGTCATAGAAATTTTGCTCCGTTAGTAACCTTAGAAGGTTTTCCTGTGTGTCTTCAGGTTTTTCCTTTAGCGTCCGACAATGTATTTTATCTGGGTCAATGAACCCAACACTAAAGATTGACCTTCTTTTACATTCCATGATCTTCATTCTACATAGTAATAGAGTACAAAAGGATATAATTAGGATAATTAAATGCAATGAACTGAACAACTGAAAAAAAAATGAACAGCTTATATATAGACAATGAATTCAACAACTTACAGACAATAGCAACTCATGAGACTTTTGTCGAGGGCGTCAAAAGTGTATAACTGGAAGAGTTCTGGAAACTCAACATGGACCTCTTCTTCTCGGAAGTAGTAGTCATGTGGGACTTTCTCCATGATCATTATCCTCTCCTCCTTTACGACTTTCAAGTACCATTTATGTAAACTCCGCATTTGTGTTGGCAGTTGTTGGAACTGCTCAAAGCTGACCAGAGGCTTCCCTAGGACATATGTAGGGACTACTTGAGCCTTGGGTAACTTGTCGTCCTGGGAACCTAGCAATTCCTCAACAGTCACATTCATAGCGGCCGCAAGCTTCTTAGCTTCTTCCATATCCTGCTGGGGAGTGTCATAGGATACCACCTTGAGGGGTGGGGTCGATTTTTTGGCCTGTTCCCCGAGCTGGGGGACGTCCTTTCTTTTACCGGTTACACTTTGACTTGATGATTTGCTCCCGCTTGCACTTCTACTTGATTTGCTCTTCTTCACTTCCTTCTGAAGTGTGTGTCGATAGTCATCTGGCTTATGGTGCAAGTCATGTTGCGATTTTGTGTTCAGAAAAGAAAGTGCATACGCTTTTTGCTTCTCGGTGTATACCGGGGCAGGCTCGGGTTTCTTCTTTTGAAGCTGCATAACACATTCGGCCTTTACGATCATGTCGGTTTCCTCGTCAGTACGATCGTAAGGTCTGATAGAAAGATTCTTATGAGGTACTCTTGGGAGGGGCGACATTTGTCGTTTTGGGCTCCTGCGTCGTTTAGTACTAATCGGAGGCTGTGGCGGAGATCGAGATGGACTTGGGCTGTGGTGGTCGTAGTCATGGGGTGGGCTTCTTGGAGGTGATGGAGGTGAAGGTGACATGCGATCACTCGGAGGCGGTGTTGGCTTTGGCGTCCAGCCTAGAAGCTTGATGTTGTTGTTGTCCCATAGAATGATACCACCCAGTACTTCTCCGAGTGTCCTTTCACCTTCAGGTCCAGGGATGTCAAGCTCCATTGAGTCCCACCCCATTGTGATTTCAGCCACACCAACTTTAGCATAGCCAGCTGGAATCACACGGCCATGCCAGCGTGTGCTAAGTGGACAAGGTAAAGCACATCCGACCGCCACCTTCTAATGGAGCTCACAAGATGCCTGCTCCTTGATTCCATCCACGGGGTAGCCAGGACCGCCATCTACCATACGTGCATCATCAGAAGGGACCTCCGATTCAGCCACGCTGCTTTTCCCTGAGATGGGATGGCGGTAATATTGAGTCTGAGGATCTTGCGAGCCGCTCCTCGAAGTTCGTCAATCTGTTGCTGATGCATTCGAAGTGTTCCTATCAACTCGGTGAACTTGTCTCCCTCCTCCTCCTTACGTCGCCTCTTGGCTCTCTCTCGGCTCCTATAAGTATCTCTATCTTTGGGAAACCCCATCTCCCACGTATAACTAGGGCCAAGGCCTCGTACACATCCTCCGTGTTTGTCATTCCCGAGGACCTTTGTCAGCAAGTCTTTCTCTCTATCGGGACGGAACTTTGTTTTCCCTGTTTTAATCTCCTTCACCACTTTCTGCCATGTATCCCGGGGTATCCTAATCTCGTCACTGCAAATAAGGTCCCCTATACTTTTGTCATACTCACTCCCATGCCCAAGGAACCAATTCCTTGCCCTCAGATCCCATTCTTCGCGTATTGGTTTTGGAGTGATCCCTTTAGCAAGCAGCTCATTCTCTTTAGCATCCCACTTTGGCATGGCAGCCGCATAGCCCCCTGGCCCTAGGTGATGGTGATATTTCTTCATCGCGGCATTTTTCTTGTTTTTTTCCGACATTTCCATAGCAGGTTGTGACTCCTTGTACTTCACAAATGCATCCCAGTTAGCCTGCTGCTTCGGTAGATAGCATTCAAATTTAGGAGTCTTCTTCGTCTTCTGATACTTTTGCCATAATGCTTTCTTCTAGTTCTTGAATAGTTCGACCATCTTCATAAGAGTCCACTGCTTGACTTTCTTCCTCAATGCAGCTGTGTCGACATCATCCTCACATTCTGGCAGGGTGAAATGTGTCATGAGGTCATTCCAAAGACCCTCTTTGCACCTGTCGGAGACATACTCACCCTCTTTCGCCCCTTTGGTCTTATTCCACTCTCTAACGGTGATCGGGATGCGATCCCTAACCATAACTCCGCATTGTTGTTTAAATACAGTTTTAGCCTTTTCGGGTTCCACCGGTTCACCCCGTGGTGATACCCGCGTAATTGTATAACACGTATATGCGTCCAACTTTTTGGCCGGGCCTCGTTTGGAATATTTTTTGCTCGATGTGGAGGCCTAAGAGAAGAAACATTTGTCAATTTATATATATACAACTTAGTTAATGCATCTACTGATCACCAGACTTCATATATGTACCTCGTCGTTGGCTTCTCCACCACCGGAGCCGTCGGCTTCTCCTTGATCATTTCGGTCGACCTCCTCTCCCTCACCGGAGGGGTCGAGATAAATCGACGGAGATTCGGGTGGATCAACATGGGGGGTGTCGTTGATCATATCCTCAAGAATTTCTTCCTGTGCTAGGTCTCTCTGGATTGGATCCATAGTTTTCTACAAAATGCACACAATAACATTTTCATTCAATATTGCTGCATAAAATAACACTAAACAATAATATGAACACGCAATTTGCTACAATAATACTAAACAATAGCAAAATTCTAGTGATGCCCTAACCCGAACCCTAAGTCCGGGCGGCCCGCAAGCACCACCACCCTAACCCTAAGTCCGGGGGCCCACGAGCACTACTGGACTTAAGGTAGTTATTTCTTTAGCTTATCTTTATTTAGCACTGATGCTTGTCTGTCTCAATCGACACTATAATACTACATACTATATAATATACTACTATATATATTATTACTAGTAATAAATATATATACACAAACATATATATACTATATTTATATACTAGTAATAAATATTACAATATAAAAAAGATACAAGAAATAAAAAAACATACACTAGAAATTAATATATACTATACTAGAAATATATACTATACTAGAAATTAATATATACTATACTAGAAATTAATAAAAAAACATACACTAGAAATATAAAAAAGATACAAAAAATACTAGTAATAATTCTATCTATCTATTACAAAAAAACATACTAGTAATACAAGTAATAATTCTATCTATCTATTACAAAAAAGATACTAGTAATACAAAAAACATACACTAGAAATACTAGTAATACAAAAAATATACAAAAAACAAAAAATGGTCTGGTAATGTGGCGCTCGCCGCTGGGCGCCACCTGGCTCAGCTGGGCTAGGGACGGAGAGGAGGCAGATAGCGCGCGGTGGGGGGAGGGATTACCTCCCACAGCAGTGACGAGCTGCCTCGAGTCTCGAGAGGCGGCGACAAGGCTGGGCTGCAGACGCGGACGGGCGGAGAGGCGCGGCGAGGTATTTCGGCAGCCTGGCCGCATAGTGCTACTCCTCGCTCCGGTCGATGGATTTGACCGGGGAAGAAGGCGGCGCCTTAAATACGCCCAACCCTTTAGTCCCAGTGTGTGGCTGGAACCGGGACTAAAGGGGGATCCTTAGTCCCGGTTCCAGCCACGCACCGGGACTAAAGGCTTTGGATGCCTTTTCGCCTGCAGAGCCTTTAGTCCCGGATGGTGTTCTAGGTCGGGACTAAAGGCCCAAATTTGCGCGCGCTAGGCCTAAGTTGGCGCCTGTTTTTTCAAATATTACAATTTGTAACTATTAGATTTTTTAAACATTTGAATTATACAGTTTTTGCATACTTATGAATTTGAGAAAATTTTCAACATAAAAAGTTTTTGAATTTGAATAAGTAATCCAAATCTATTTTCTATTTTATAAAATAATTATTCTAACTAGTGAAACTAATAACCATTTTGCCATTTTCAATTTAAAAATGCATTAAATATTATATTTTGCATATTTTTAAATAAGTGATTCAAATCAATTTTCCGTTTTATAAATAATTATTCTAACTAGTCAAACTATTAACCATTTTGCCATTTTCATGTAATTCCGATGCTCCGGTGCTCTTCCTCCGGCGAAACCCTAGACCGGGGGCCATGGATCGTCTACCCCGCCTTATTTTTTCCCGTCCGTTCTCTTCCGAATCGTAGCCCCTCTAGGGTTTAGGGTTTAGGGTTTAGGGTTTTTGGTTTAGGGTTTAGGGTTTAGGGTTTTTGGTTTAGGGTTTAGGGTTTTTGGTTTAGTGTTTAGGGTTTAGGGTTTTTGGTTTAGGGTTTAGGGTTTTTAGTTTAGGGTTTAGGGTTTTTAGTTTAGCGTTTAGGGTTTAGGGTTCCCTCCTCTAACTTAGGGTTTAGGGTTTAAGGTTTAGGGTTTAGGGTTCCCTCCTCTGACTTAGGGATTAGGGTTTAGGGTTTAGGGTTCCCTCCTCTGACTTAGGGTTTAGGGTCTAGGGTTTAGGGTTTAGGGTTTTTAGTTTAGGGTTTAGGGTTCCCTCCTCTGACTTAGGGTTTAGGGTTCCCTCCTCTGACTTAGGGTTTAGGGTTTAGACTCATATCTGCCGCCTCTCTCCACTCTATCCCATGGCTTCCATCATACCTCTAACCCCAGGGAGGCGCAGATGGAGTCTTTCACGGGCTAGCAGGAAAATATTTTCTGAGGCGGAACTTCCGAAGATGCCATAGGGCATGTGCACCAAGGGCATCTTCGAGAAGTTCCACCACGGGAGATTTCCCAACCCTTTCCTCCATCCATGGGGATGAAACTCTCCATCCATTTTGGCTTGGTCGTTGCCATAGCACATCAAGACTGATATCTGCCGCCTCTCTCCACTCTAACCCATCGCTTCCACCATACCTCTAACCCCAGGGAGGCGGAGATGGAGTCTTTCACGGGCTAGCAGAAAAATATTTTCTGAGGCGGAACTTCCGAAGATGCCATAGGGCATGTGCACCAAGGGCATCTTCGAGAAGTTCCGCCACGGGAGATTTCCCAACCCTTTCCTCCATCCATGGGGATGAAACTCTCCATCCATGTTGGCTTGTTGAGTTGCTTGCCATGGTATCGATGTCTCCTTTTATAGGCACGGCGCCGCTTCTACTTTGTCTTCTTCCTCCGATGTATGCCAGGCGCTACATGCTTTATCTCATCGAGCAGTGCGTCCACCCACGTGTCCTTATCCTACCGACAACTTTAGTCCCGGTGTGAGCCCCCACCCGGTACTAAAGGTTACCCACGCGTCCTTATCCCACCGACAGTTTTGTTAGATGACACAGAAACCACCTTTAGTCCCGGTTGCACCCACTAGCCGGTACTAAAGGTTAGCCACCCCCCAGATAAGGCCCTCCCAGATAAGCCTCCCCCAGATAAGGCCCCCCATCTTTTGTCTCGGTTTGAGCCCCCACCCGGGATGAAAGTTTCCCACGCCACTGCGTTCTCGCGCTTTCCACCGGTTCCCACCTCTGTCTTCCCGCCATTTTTTTAGTATATATATGTACGCTTGGCCTCCATTTACATATTACATCTAGACTCATCATTCTCTTCCCATGGCTTCCATCGTATCTCTAACCACCCGGGAGGCGGAGGTGCTTTGTGCCTCGAACTACCCCTGCCCACCGGGCTAACGCGTCCCCACCGACTGGATGCTGAGTGTCGGAGGCATGCCGGTCCCTCCTGTCCCTCTAGGTGTGGAGCGCCGGATGGCCATCACGAACCACTACTACCTCGAGCTCATGCCAGAGCAGCGGAGGAATCCCAACTAGCATCCCGACTATTTCCCGACTTGGGAAGCCTTCTTCATCAATCAGCGTGAGAGGGCGCTTGCTAGGCACATGGAGGACGGCCCACCTCCTTCGAACTTCAACGAGGCCAGCCGTCGGCTGTGGTGGCGCGGCCGGACTCTCCAGAGTGTCATGGCCTACAACACGACCAGCAATAACCTCACCATGGGTACCTCAAATCCAGCCCACGCTGCCCAACCTTCAAGGTTCGACCACGGTGACCCCAATGACAGCGATGATGGCGCCAAGACTCACGATGACTACTGATGGCGTATTACAGGGCTAGGCATGAGCATGACTGAATCACTCCAACCATTAGGCATGTTTCTTAATTTTAAGTTGTGCTATGTATCCTTAGTGTTTGTGGGTTCCTTCTCTTGTGATGGTTCCTTCTCTTTGTGTGATCACCTACCGCGGCTCAGAACGTCTAGTTTGATTGAGCAAGATGTATTACATGAAAGGGGACCTTTATGTCTCAAATAAAAGGTTTAATACATTATATATATTTATGTCTCAAATAAAAGGTTTAATTACATAGATTTATGTCTCAAATAAAAGGTTTAATACATTATTACACATCACCAACATCTAGTGTTGTGGTTTTCTTCTGCATCGTAGCCATGGTGAATCTTCATCATTTAACAGGATGCTTGGGTCAGTTTTCACTTTGAAGGGCGGAATTTCATGAAACTTATTGTAATCTTCCCGACATGTACATCTTGTCATCCACTCCCACGATGTTTCTTTCCCTGAAAGAACTATGTGGCGCTTTGGATCATCGTATTCTGTACTCTTTTGCTTATCTTTCCTTTTTCTCGGTTTGGTAGACATGTTCTTCACATAGAAAACCTGAGCCACATCGTTGGCTAGGACGAATGGTTCATCCATGTACGCAAGATTGTTGAGATCCACAGTTGTCATGCCGTACTTTTCGTCTACATGTACCCCGCCCGTCACCTTGACCCATTTGCAATCAAACAAATGGACCTTAAAAGTAGGTCCATAGTCAAGTTCCTATATCTCCTCTATGTACCCATAATATGTGTCAATTTGCCCATTGTCATCTCTGTTGCATCAAAGCGACACCACTGCTTTTGGTTGGTGCTCTTTTATCTTGGGCGATTGTGTAAAATGTATTCCCATTTATCTCGCACTTTGGAAAGTACATATAGTCAAAGATGGTAACTGCCAACGAGTACAACTCATCTCCAACAGTGGTGTTATTCATGAGATGTGTCTGCAACCAATTGCCAAAATTCTTCTCGTGTTCCCTTGAATCAAGGTTTCGTGCTTCCCGGTTTTGAGCGTAGAATATTCTTGTGTTTCTCGATATGAGCCACCACGGTGGAATTGTGTAGAACTGTAGTGTGCTTGAGTGAAAGAATGCCCATCCCTACATACCATTGATTTGCTTCCTAGTGTGCCTTTTCCCCATCCTCCTCATACCGAGATTCAGAACACCAATCGCTTAAGGTCGAAGAAAGTCAACACAAAACTCAATGACCTCCTCTGCTCCATAGCCCTTGAGATGCTTCCTTCCGCCTAGCACGGTTATGAACATATTTCTTTAAGACTCCCATGAACCTCTCGAAGGGGAACATATTGTGTAGAAACACAGGACTGAGAATTCTAATCTCTTCGACTAGGTGAACTAGGAGGTCCGTCATAATATTGAAGAAGGATGGAGGGAACAACAACTCAAAGCTGACCATACATTGGACCACATCAATCTGTAACCCTGGTAGACTTCTCGATCAATTACCTTCTGAGAAATTGCATTGAGGAATGCACATACCTTCACAATGGCTAGTCGAACATTTTCTGGTAGAATTCCCCTCAAAGCAACCTAAGCAATTGCGTTATAAGCACATGGCGGTCATGAGACTTTAGGTTTTGAAATTTTTTCTTTCATATTTACTATTCCCTTTATATTCGACGAGAAGCCGATGGGACCTTGATACTGAAAAGGACTTCAAAAAGATTTCCTTCTTCTTTGGTAAGAGCGTATGGCAAGCCCTTGAAACCGCCTAGATGCTTGCCGCCTCGCCCTTTATGATGTTGCTGGTCCTCCCGTCCCTAGGGTATCTTTTGACTTCCCATACAAGCCCAGGAAGCCTAGAATATTCACGCAAAGATTCTTCGTCAGGTGCATCACGTCGATTGCAGAGCGGACCTCATGCACTTTCCAATAGGGTAGCTCCCAAAATATAGATTTCTTCTTCCACATGGGTGCGTGTCCGGTAATCGGGTCTTTCGGAACAGGTTGTCCTCCAGGACCCTTTCCAAAGATTACATCCAAATCCTTGACCATACCAAATACATCAGCACCACTACGGGGACAAGCTTTCCGGTTTCGCCTTTGCCATTAAAATGCTTGCCTTTCTTCTTTAAGGGATGACTAGGGGGAAGAAAACGACGATTGTACGGGTACACATTCTTTCTACATTTGTCCAGATATATACTTTCAGTCTCATCTAAATAGTGCGTGCATGCATTGTATCCTTTGTTCGTCTATCCTGAAATGTTACTAAGAGCAGGCCAATCATTGATGGTTACAAACAGCAACGCTTGTAGGTCAAATTCCTGTTGTTTGTGCTCATCCCACACATGTACACCTGGTTTGGCCCACAACTGTAGAAGTCCATCAACTAATGGCCTTAGGTACACATCAATGTCGTTGCCGGGTTGCTTCGGGCCTTGGATGAGCACTGGCATCATAATGAACTTCCGCTTCATGCACAACCAAGGAGGAAGGTTGTAGATACATAGAGTCACAGGCCAGGTGCTGTGACTGCAGTTCTGCTCCCCAAAAGGATTCATGCCATCGGTACTTAGACCAAACCATAAGTTCCTTGCGTGACCAGCAAAGTCCGGGAAGTCTCTCGATTTTTCTCCACTGCCGACCATCAGCAGGGTGCCTCAACATCCCGTCTTTCTTACGGTCTTCCATGTGCCATCGCAACAACTTGGCATGCTCTTTATTTCTGAAAAAACGTTTCAACCGTGGTATTATAGGAGCATACCACATCACCTTGGCAGGAACCCTCTTCCTGGGTTGCTCGCCCTCAACATCACCAGGGTCATCTTTTCTGATCTTATACCGCAATGCAGTGCATACCGGGCATTTATCCATATTCTCGTACTTCTCACCTGTAGAGGATGCAATCATTAGGGCATGCATGTATCTTCCATGTCTAATCCTAGAGGGCGACAAGTTTCTTTGCTTCAGACGCATTAGAGGGCAATTGGTTATTTCTTGGAAGCAGCTTCTTCATTATTACCAGAACTTTTCAAATCCCAAGTCAGTCATACCGGTCTCCGCCTTCCACTTCAACAATTCCAGTGCTACCCATTTCTTCTAGCCATCTTCACAAGTTGGATACAGCAATGTGTTGTGGTCTGTAACATCTGCTCAACTGCAACCTCTCCTTTTCTCCGTCAGCCTCTCGCCTTTGCATCACTAATGACCCAACCAAAATCATCAACAGCTCATCCGGTTCCCGCGTCACACCCCTTCTTTTCATTATCTTCAACTGCGGTATCATCGTATTCAGGGAACATAGATTGGTAGTTGTCATCATCGTTCTCTTCTTCATCGCCGTCTTCCATCATAACCCCTCTTTCTCTGTGCTTGGTCCAAACATTATAGCCGGACATGAAACCGGACCGAAGCAGGTGGCTCTGAATGACTCTTGAGGAAGTGTGAGCCTGCTCATTCCGACATTCAACACATGGACAACACATAAAACCATCCCGCCGCTTGTTCACCTCGGCCACAAGGCGAAAAGAACGCACGCCTTCTCTGTAAGCGTCAGAGCGTCGGTCACCGTATATCCATGGGTGTCTCATCTGCATCATACAACCATGCTTATATATCAAACGCAACCACGATGCTTAAATTAGTATCGCGTAGTCAAAACGAGAAAATAGTTGCTAACCTTTTAGGTACTTCAAAGCAAAGAGGAGAAACCTTAAGTGTCGCTCTGACACCTCATATCATATTTTGTCTTGTGTGAACTCAAGTGGCATCGCTCTAATAGGCATTTCACCGAACACCTCTAGTGCATATGAAGAAAAAAAGTTAGCACAAAGTTAGACCCACCTCTCACATAGGAAAAAAACAGGAGAGTGGAGGGCTGGGTGCATATATATAGGGCCAGGCCATTAGTCCCGGTTTGAGATACAAACTAGGACTAAAGGTTCTGCCAGGAGCTGGCGCGCCGGCCCAGACCCATTTGTCCCGGTTTGTATCTCAAACCGGTACTAATGGTTCCTTACGGACCGGGACATAATGCCTAGGCCTCCTCGGGGCGTCTGGTTCGTACCATTAGTCCCGACCCCAGCCACGGCCGGGACTAATGGCCCGAACCAAAGGCCCATTTTCTACTAGTGGAGCGACAAACTAAGAGAGCAATAATGGCCATAATCATGCAGAGCGACAAAACATCATTGATCAAAGCATAAAGTGATACTACTAGTTGAAAACTAAAGGATCATAAAGGCTATGGTGACTTGAGATAGTCATAACATGGTGTGAGCATGTGCCAAGTCAACCCAAATAAAGCATCAAAGGAGAATACCACTATATTATGCTTTAATATGCTAAAACAACGCATGATTCATCCAAGGCACATTAAGCAATCTTAGTTGTTTATAACAAGTCATGCTACAGCAAAGAATACTAAGCATAAAGCCAAAACAATATCAAGCATGGCATGACAAAGCATAGGCCACAGTCAAAAACAAGCTCTCTTTACCACTTAAGCATGAGCTTTCCTACTCTTTTCCAAACCAAACCAAAGTATGAAAGAGGGGGTCCAACCAATTTATTCAGAAAACTAAGAAAACAAAGCAAACGAAAAACCAAAACAAAAACAAAAAAGAAGACGCTCCAAGAACAACACAACTGTGCATGAAACAATAAAAATGAAGCGTTTGGAAGAAACCTGGGATTTTTATTGATGAAGAAGGGGATGCCTTGGGCATCCCCAAGCTTTGACGCTTGTACTTCTTGGATATTTCTCTGGGTGACACACGTGGCATCCCCAAGCTTGAGCTTTAGTCCATCCTTCATCTTATTACTCATTCCTTCCATACACCTTAAATTTTTCCTTCATACAAAACTTCACACAATCTTTATTAGCAACATTAGTGCACTCAAGATAAATAACTCTTAAGGTTAAGTTCCAACACCAATAAACTTCCATTAGAACACTAGCTACTTAAGCACTTCCCTCAAAAATCTTAATTCTCCAAAAGAACTCAAAAAGGAATCAACAAGAAGCTAATGCAGAAAATGGCAGAAATCTGCAAAACAGACCAGCAGGTAAAGACGAATTTTTTCAAAGACGTTATGTTGCTCAAATCAAAAAGTGTTGAACTAACCAAAGTTATACAACAACCTGGGGCAGAAGCAAAAAAATTCACGCCTCAAAAGGACTTACAGAGATTTTACACGTATTTTTATGGTGAAGCACAGAAATCTGTTTCGGGACAGCAACTTTCCCAAGCATTACTTCCCTCTCATTAGAGGTTACTCTTGACACAAAAAGCAAATAAAAAGGATATGGAGCGGTTATTACAGAGATAATAACTTCCAAGACTCATCTAAAACTTTTGGGTTATCTCCCAATAAGTAATTTTCTTTAACGCCTTTAAGTTAGGCATGATAGTTTGAGAAGATGCTAACATAAGAAATATGAATTGAAGTAAAAGAGAGCATCAAGAAGCAAATTCAAAACACATTTAAGTCTAACCCACTTCCTATGCAAAGTAATCTTGTAAAGAAACAAGTTAGGAAAGAACAAAGCAACAAGCATAGTAAAGCAAAACAAGTGCAACTTCAAGACTTTCAACATAAAGAGGGGAAACTTAATATTATTGAGATGCATAAAACCATGTTTCCCTCTCTCATAATAACTTTCAGTAGCATCATGAATAAAATTAACAATATAACTATCACATAAAACATTCTTATCATGAGCCACATGCATAAAATAATTATTACTCTCCATATAAGCATAGTCATTCTTATTAATTGTAGTGGGAGCAAATTCAACAAAATAGCTATCATTATTATTCTCATCACCATAATCATCAAATATAGGAGGCATATTGTAATCATAATTAATTTTCTGCTCAATAGTAGGTGGACTGAAAATATCAGACTCATCATTGTAATCATCATATATTGGAGGCATAGTATCATCAAAGTAAATTTTCTCCTCCGTGCTTGGCGGACTAAAGAGATCATTCTCATCAAAACCAGCTTCCCAACCTTAGACTTTTCCATAGCATTAACAATAATGGTGTTCAAAGAGTTCATACTAATAACATAGCTATTAGAATGCAAAGAGTTCAAAGAGTTCCATAGGTTATTTAATTTTCTCTTCAAACACTCAAGATAAATAGTATAAAGCTCTCTAATTTTTTTTTGTTTTCCATTAAGCCTAACTAGTGAAAACAAGAAACAGAAAGACAAAATTGCAGAATATAAAGGAAATAACTTCGAGAACTCACACCAGAGGATGTGAGTACCTTTTACCTTACCTCCCCGGCAACGGCGCCAGAAAATAGGCGTTTGCCATGGGAGGTCTTCTTCTTTAATCCTTCGGTGTGAATACCTTTTACCTTACCTCCCTGGCAACGGTGCTAGAAAATAGCTTGATGTCTACACACTTCTATTCTTGTAGACAGTTGTTGGGCCTCCAAGTGCAGAGGTTTGTAGAATAGCAGTAAGATTTCCCTTAAGTGGATCACCCAAGGTTTATAGAACTTAGGGAGGAAGTGGTCAAAGGTATCCCCTCTCAAGCAATCCTGCAATCAAGATACAAGAAGTCTCTTGTGTCCCCAACACACCCAATACACTTGTCAGGTGTATAGGTGCACTAGTTCGGTGAAGAGATAGTGAAATACAAGTGGTATGGATAATTATAAGTGGTAACGGTGATAGAAAATAGCTTGATGGTATGGAAGAGACTAAAGGCAAACTGAAATAAAGATGGAAGCAAGCAAACATGTAACAGATCTAGTAGCAAACAGTGTATCAATGCTTAGAAACAAGGACTAGGGATCATACTTTCACTAGTGAACACTCTCATATAAATATATTATCCTCATGATACTACTCTGAACTACTCTCCGGTTGGACACTCTAATCCATGGTAGGGCTATAACAACACACCTCAAAGTTTGCTTTCCCATCTAGATAACCCCACACTGTCAACTTGAGCACTAGATGGTTCCAACAAACACCACAATTTCATAAAGACATCCAACTCCAAATATAACTCATAACAAGTATTTGAAATCTCTAGCCTAAGTGCCACCATGGTGTGCACACTGTCAACTTCACACGCATGGGGAGAGCAAAGATCTATTAAAGCACTTGAGTAGCAAGGTAGATCTATAGATTACAAGCTCAGGGTCTCAATAAGATCATGCATAGAGAGAGATGAACACATAGCTACCGGTAGAACCCTTAGCCTCGAGAGAGATCTACTCCCTCCTCATCATGGGAATCAGCAATGGTGATGGAGATGGTGGTGGAGATCGATGGAGATGGCTCCGGGGGCACTTCCCTGTCCTGACAGGGTGCCGGAATAGAGACTTTCTGTCCCCCGAATCTGCCTTCGGCAGCGGCGGCACTGCGGAACTTTTCGTGGCTTTCTGATTGACGATTTAGGGTTTTTGCCTCGGGAGGAATATATAGGCGAAAGAGGCAAGGTCGGTGGCCGTCCAGGGGGCCCACACCATGCCCTAGCGCGGCCAAGGGGGACCCGCGCCTAGGGGTGGTGTGGCTACCCTTTGGCCCATCTCCGACTCTCCTTCTGGCTCCGTGACTCTTTCGGGAAAATAACAACTTTGGCTTTTGTCCGGTCCAATTCCGAGAATATTCATTTTCTGACTTTCCTGGAACCAAAAACAGCAGAAACAGGCAACTAGCACTATGGCACTTGTTAATAGGTTAGTCCAAGAAATCATATGAAAAGTACTCCAAAGTGTGGAAAAAACATAAGAAAGTAGATAAAACCAAGCATGGAAAATCAAAAATTATAGATACATTTGCAATGTATCATCCCCCAAGACAACTACCACGGTTACTCTTTGGGTAGCCTCTCGGAGACTCTGTACGCAGCTCTATCTGGCATTCACCTTTAGCTATGGTGAACTCAGACCCAGTCAAAGATGCACAGATAATCTAGACACCAAGATCGTGGGGAACTAAGGGGTCCACCTATGTGCTGGATTCTCTGGAACTCCACGAGAAATCAACAGCCTCACGATAAGGTCATCCGTCCATGCGAAAGGATGAAGATCTAGCTGACTTCTCCATCCCATTCGAAATCTCATGGTTGACACGTAATATACGGCGCTAGAATCACTAGCGACATTGGTTGTTAAGTCCTAGATATTATGTTCCTTTACACTAAAACTGTATCAGTAGATTATTACCATCTAGTAAATAATCCATAATCATATTATTATGAAAATAGTGTTTTCTGACCTTTTTGGAATGCAGGTGATGGCAACATTTGGGTTACAAGCATTTGATAGAAAATAATCAAAGGACATGAGCAAGCTATGAACTTGCCTTTTGTGATTGCAAGATTATGCACTCACGGTATTCAAGACAATAGAAGATCCAAATTCTGTAAACAACATCATTGGTCCGGTAAGGACTAATGTTTAAAGAAGCTAGATGTAATTATGCATAAGTAATGTAATGCAGTTTGATAAACGCGAATCCCCGGACTAATCGTATCTGATCTAGGGTTTGGAGTTTGTGATGAGTTCTTTGGAATGTGTTGCACTTATATATCAGCTTTACACTTGTGCTTATTATTAAGACTGGTGAGAGTGTGTGAAACAATATGTAAACACAACAAATAGTATGCAATACTAAAGCATTCAAATGGAGCATGGTATCTGAAATATTTCTTACACAAGATTAAGAATCAATTAGAGCTTTTAAAGAAGTGTTCAAGGATTACTTTTAATGTTTTTTAGAGAATAACTTTTGAGGAAAATCGTATTTAACTAAACAAAAGTATTTGAACTATAATTTAACACTCTTAGGCTTTCTTGCTAATTATAATTCTTAAACAAGAAAGAATTACTTTATTTGAATAAAAACTACACTAGTAGTTGAGACTTATCTATCTTGGTCATTATATGGTATTATAATTTGGTTCACTCTATAATATTACTTTAAGGTTAATTAAGAGTGGTAACACTTCTATTTGAGGCATATTCTCTTAACATTATAGTTGAATAGAATTCTTTATTTACTTTCAAATGAATGGGTATGATTCATAATGTGGAAACTTCATTGCTTAACTACTCATGAATTATCTTGGGATGTACTTATTAACTTGTGAGTGAAATAATAGTAAAGGTTTTAATAAGTCAAAATATTATTACTGAGGATTTTATAATTGATAAACTTTTTTTGGAGAGAGAATATTTACTTAATTCTAAATGGTAGTTTAAGTAAGTACAACTTAAAATGGTTAGACTTATGTTACTTCAATTAAACATCAATTGAACTTGTTATTACATTTTTAAACTTTAAACAAATAATGCTAAAGGTAATAATAATGGTTTATATATTTTCAAAGAATTAAAATAAAAGAAAAGGGTTAAAATAAGATTTACTAGACCTTTACCTTTTATTTAACCTCAATTAAGAAAGATGATATTTTTAAAGTATAGATTATATTTTTTGCGATCAATTTGGTATATTACAGGTATTTTTGTGATTTTTAAATAATAAGATATGATTTTTACAAATTCAGATGGATGGAAAGATTAACCAGGCAAACGACAACCACAAACATCGTATGATGCAGCAATCTGGATCCAACTGTCACCAGAAGTACCGTCTCAACCCCTCACCAGGATATGCACCAAGGAACAACCGACCCCCAATGTCTCGCCCAAGTTACCCCAACCGTAGCGGAGGAAATGTGAAGCCCGGAGGAAACAAAAATCACTCCGGCAACACCAGCAATTTCAACCGTGCCCCTCCCAAGAGCAACAACAACAACACTGCTGTAGCACCCCGATAAAACCACTACTAGAAAATCGCTTGCTATTTCTGTTTTGTGCATCATCATGACTCCATGCTCATGTCATCATGCCACATTGCATTTGACCATCTTCATGTCTGCATTCATATTTAGTTTGCCTAAAACTATTTCTCCAAAAGCCTAGTTTTGTTTTCTAAATATCCCCCATCGTTATTTCAAAATAAAACCTCGGTCCTCTCAGATCTTTATTTTGTCTAAAACATATTTTCTATTGTTTTGTTTTACAACAAAATAAAATAAATACATAATACTAAAAAACTGTTTTATGAAACCTGGGGGGAAGTACCTTGTGCTAGGTTTCGGCGTTCTGCCAGCTGTGCACCTACACCCGTTGCTGACCTAATCCACTAGACGCCATTAACTACCTATCTCAAGATCACCCAGACCGCCACACCACCTAACTGATCGCTGCCGCTACACGCTACCTCCCCAACCCGCGCGCAGCGCCGCAACACCAACACGCGCCTACACGCATACCTGACCCTGGCCCCCACGTGCACCCCGCCCGTCCCTAGACACCTAATCCGACCCGACCGACACACCCCACACGAGACGCGAAGCACGACTTCCTGCCTTGAGCGTACACTGCCGCCCGTCACCCTCTCTGTCTACATGCTGGTCCCACCTAACCCCGCGTGCCCCTCGATGCCAAGCAAGCGCCGACGCATCCCCGATCGATCCGCCCGTGAAGCCTTCCCCCTCGCTCAGCACCAACCGCCACCAGAGGCAGGCTCTCTGCCTCCTGCCGTCCATGATGGTTCCCACGCTGCCAGTGACCGCCATCGCGGCTCTCCTCCCTGGTCACCCTCTCCTCTTCGGCTCTACAGCGCTCCGCCGCCTTCCCTCTGCCACAGGAGCTCGCCCAACCATCGTCGGCTTCCTCTACCTCGAGGACGGGCTCGTCCTCGACCGCCATGCTTCCGCCTGGCGCGCCTCTACTTCCTGATGCCCGCGTCGCCGCCTTTGCCTCGCCCTCTGGCCGCGAGCCCCTGCACCACCGCCATGGTCACCTCCTGGAGCTCCTCCCGAGCTTGCCCCTCCTTCCCGTCAACCTCTGCCCACCGCCGCTGCGGGCCCCTCCCTAGTGTGGCTGCCTTGTTGTCCTGTTGTGTGTTGTTCCGTCGTCAACACATGCTGAGTACCGTGCGTTACCCGTTCTCCTGCTGGTGAGCACACTCGCGGTTTGCTGTCATTGTGTTGATGCCTCTCGGCCGTCTGACGATTGTATGCCCATGTTTTTTTCTCAAGACCACATGAAGATGGAGAGAGATATCTATCGTGGCTACCATGTTTCTTTCGTCGGATGCCACCCGAAGACCCCGACGCTGAACCAAGTTCTCCACCGACACCGAAATCGGATCACCAAGATAATCGACATGGAACCGAAGGGAGCCGAGCACCAAGTTCGCCTTCTTGGGTGGCGAGATCGCCCATACGGAACCCAAAGATCGTCTACACGGAACGCCAAGTTCTTCTACTCTGATTCGAAGACTGATCCCCGTCAAACCCTTGGAACCCCCAAGATCTTCGACCCTAATGTGTGACCTAGATCCGAGCCCCTATTTTTATAATATATGACATATACTTGTTGCATATAAATTGTCATGCTTGCATACATGTTTATTCGTTCGGGGGTGCTTTGTCGATTCACCTCATAATTAAATATGGGCTATATGCGGGCTATTCTAGTCTTATAACGGCCCCCATTTAAATTTGTGTAGCGAACCGATGCCATGTTTTGCCTTGTTAAGACAACATTTAAATTGCAGGGTAGCTAAACAACATGAACCATCTAATTAATTGTCAGGACCCCGGTTCCACTTAATATTGTCTAGTTGCACCGCATCTTTGCCATGCCATGCATCATACATGCATCATGCCCGGTGTTCTGCCGTAGTATTAGATAGTGCATCCGGTGTTTCTTTTAGTGCTTTGCTTCTTCGTGGATTAGGCCGATGAGTTGATGCGAGTATCGGCAAGTCCTTCGGATAATGTATCTTCGACTATGTTTTCAGGCGAGCAATCTCCCCCTTTCTACCTATTTTGTGTTTATAGTCTTTACTTCCTCCTGTTGCTCTATTGTATCCGTGTTATGATGCTTTAGTTTCTATGCACCATTTATATTCCTTGCAGCCTCTATATTGCCTTGGACACATCCTATTGCCTGTTGATTGATAGACAGTCGGCCTTGCGAGTCGTAGTTGCTTGCTCAGGTGCTGCTTTGCGTCGTTGTCATTCCACCGTTGATAAAAGGTTGGCACATGCTTAATGATGGAGATGCTAAATGGTGGAGAGGGTCATGGCTTTAATTATAACTTGTCAATTAAAATGCTAGGAATAGATATAACTAATGCAGAGGCATCGGTGGGCAATAGATGTTATTTGGTTTTTCCACGCTCACTTGTGTCCCGTAGGACCCCTAGTACTTGATACCTGTTCCTTGACTATCGCACTATCCGCATGTGGGACCATGAATCCCCTTAGCCAGAGCTTGATTCATTTCTTATTTCTTGGGGCCACAAACTAGTTTGGGGCTTTACTACTATCCTGTACTTATGCCATGCTTTACTGCTTTATTTAAGACTGTGCGTGGAGCGCCTATACTATTTAGGAACCCCGTCCCACATTTCCACTGTATAGACAAGCCTGATGACCCACAAGTATAGGGGGTGTATCGCAGTATTTTCGATAAGTAAGAGTGTCGAACCCAACGAGGAGCAGAAGGTGCTGGCTAGTGGTATGGATCAGGAATTCTCTGCAAATACTTAGCAAACGGATTTTTAGGGGGTTTTGATATAGCAAGTAAACAAAGTACGAGTAAATAAAATACAGTAGGAATAAATGCAGCAAGTGGCCCAATCCTTTATGTAGCAAAGGACAAGCCGGTTGTATTTCTATAGATGACCAAACATTCTCGAGGACACATGGGAAGACTGTCAAGTGCTTTCGCTTCATATAGTCGATTAATCTTCTCTAGCGTGTTAAGTGTTGTGTGGGTGAACCTGTGCTAATGTACCGCCCCATCCAAGACTAATACATACTTGTGATTAAACCCCTTGCAACCATCCGTAAGTACAAGAAAGTAATTAAGGTAGAAACCTAACCACAACTTTAAACTCTAAGACCCTTACATCCCTTGTGCAATGGTTTCCTAACGGGGGTTCAGGTTTCTGTCACTCCGGCAACCCCTACGATTAGTAGCCAAATACACAATGCATTCCCCTAGGCCCATATAGGTGAAGTGTCATGTAGTCGACGTTCACATGACACCAATAGAAGAAGTACACCACAACTTAAATAACAATCTATTGAATCTTTCTCAACACAACTCCACTACTAACAACAAGACTCCTCCCATGTCCTCAAGAACAAAACGAACTACTCACTAGACATCATATGGATCATGATCAGAGATGGAATAATGATGTATAACAATCTGAACATAAACAATAATTCAATGGTTCACTCAATAGCATCAACTACAAAGAGTAATCAACACCAGGAAAGTTTCCCCTATGAAGTATGCAAGATTCAACGCAATTGTTACAGCAATATGGAGATGGTGATGAGGGTGCTGCTGCTGATGATGGTGGTGATGATGATGATCCCGATGAAGTCCAGCTTGATGGTGGTGTTGATGGCGACGATCTCCCCTCTCCGGGAAGGAATTCCCCCAGCAGAAATCTGTCTGCCGGAGAGATCTTTCTCTCTCGGTGTTTTCCGCCCCGCAGAGGTGGCGGAATCTTTCTCCGGTCGCTCCCCGAGTCTTAGGGTTTCGTGGGGATGATATACGCCAGAGGAGAGAGGTTGGAGTGGGCCAGGGCGGCCACACCACTCCCTGGCGCGGCCTAGGCCTGCCTGCGCCATGGGGTGGTGTGGGCCCCCTGTGGCCCACCTCCACTCCATCTTCTGGCATCCCGAGTCTTCTGGAAAAATAGAATTTTCCGTATATTTTCCCGGATTTTCTGATCTTCGCGAATTTTGCCTCCAAACAACACCTTTTCCATCAGAATCCTGACTACAGCGGTCCATGCTCCAAAAGTCATCAACCATGCAAAAATAGATGAAATAACATGAGTATCACCTCTCAATACGAAATATATCAATGAATAATAGTGAATTAAGACATAGAATAGTGATGCAAAATGGACGTCTCACCTCCCCCCAAGCTTAGACTTCACTTGTCCCCAAGCGAAACTGAGCTCAATAAACATGACCTCAAGTTTACGGAGTGAAGAGTTGATAAAAGAATATAGACAAGAAGCATCACATTCATCTAATACATAGATCATAATAGAAAACAACTCACTATTATATAACTCAATTTGTAATGAGTAAAGGAAACACAATAAAGATACACAAAGTGAATCATGATTAGTAATGGCAAACTTAGCTCTTGGTCGAAGAATAGTTGATAATTTGCTGAGTTCACAAATAGATGGTTTTCAAAGAAAGCTTTCAAAGTAGTAAACTTCAAGACAA
This sequence comes from Avena insularis, assembly GCA_023614405.1. Taxonomy (NCBI): domain Eukaryota; kingdom Viridiplantae; phylum Streptophyta; class Magnoliopsida; order Poales; family Poaceae; genus Avena; species Avena insularis. The sequence goes on from CM042694.1 coordinate 35,594,653, forward strand.
GAGCAATGTGCAAAACAAGGAACATAAGAAACATGAATGCATAAATCATCATATGAATGAATGAAACACATCAACTCAAAATACTTGCTGAGACAGAGGGGAGTAGGTTTACTGACTCAACTACAAAGTAAAAGAAAGGCCCTTCACAGAGGGAAACAGGGATTGCAAGTCTCATAAAGAGCTCCCAAAAATTATGATACTTACTAGCTTTCAGCTCTCATTGCCCCTATCAAAGGCATCTTTAGGTGATTAAGGTTAAAGTGACACAACTAAGAGGATATGCTTGACAAGTTATAAGTTGAAATCTCATGCCCCTTACTTATGAGTACCGATCCTCATGATACTCAACTTCAGTCACGAGCTAGCTCTTGTCATTGTAAATACATGTGTATCATTGAGAACTGCCAACGGGGTACCCCTTGCACATTACACAGGAGCTAGCCCATAATCAAAATGACAAGGCAAGCAGACAGTGAGCATCTCGGCGATCTTTTTATTTTCTATTTGCATAGGTTTTTATTGAGGATGCTTCATAGAATGCTCACTATAGTTATGCTGCAATTTTCCACCATGATTAGGCATGGCTTAGGCTAGCGGCCCAGGCGTTTCTCTAACACACATATAAACTCCATGATCTTACAAGTTCCACTTTTATTTCACACCGCCGGGATCCATAAGCAAAAGAACATGATATCAACTAGGTACAAGTACCAATGAAGTGTTGAAAGCGGTCCCCATGATACATGGTTCGGCTAACTTCAACTCATAAAGCGCAAGCATATACGCAACAAAGAAGGGCCCAATGGTTCAAGTTTATTAAATGCAAGAAAGGAAAGTGTGCCATCAAGTTCGTGAGAGCCTTAATCACTAATTTTCGCATAACAAGTTTAATTTGGGAGGTAGACAAAACAGGAATTTACTTGGAATAGCAATAATGCTACTAGGTAGGTATAGTGGACAAAAATGGCAAAGGTTTTGGTTTAAAGGAGGTGGATGCACGAGAAGAATACCCTCTCAGTACAGGTTTTTAGCTAGCAAGGCTGGGTAGCAAGTACAAGAGTTGAAGGCAACAAACAAACATACAAATGATAAAGACAAACATGCAATCTTCCTTGGAAGCACAAAAGATCTTAACTAGAGAATACTAAACTTATGAGCAAAACAAGAAAGAAAGATGATGAAATTATTTTTCTTTAGAGTACTTCTATCCTTTTCATTCAACTCTCAAAAATAGTGCCATCTTGACGAGCCAGGTTTGCCAAAACCAACTAAATTAACTCAATGATCCCAAAGTGATACCAATACTAACAACAAGATCAATCATATAACCACGAATTGAAAACTAACATAAGCTAAGCAAAAGAGTGAATGATAGAACTTCTCATTAATATTCCATAATGGAAACTCACACCAAGGGATACATATCTAACGAGAGAGGGGACACTTCCATAATGCAAACCATACTACATAATAACTCCTCTATTCATGATATGACTACTAATAAGGTAAAAAGATAGAATATAGTGATATGATACCGCGGCACTCCCCCAAGCTTGGAACAAACCAAGGGGATGCCAAACCTGATGACGAATTACTCCTTAGGTGGTGGTGGTATCCTCTCGATGAGCTCTCTGATCATTTTCCCTAAGTCCTCAATCTCGAAGGTGAGATTACGAATAAGCTGCGAGTTTTGCTCAATGCGGCTCATGATCATGTCGGGTTGAGAATTCCAGCTCTTGCTATTCTTTCCCCACTCTTCCTCCTTGAAGTCTTCTTTTCCTGCATGGCTAGAATGAGGCAAATCCCAATTGGAGGGTAATTTCTCCTTGGGCATATTCTGGTATTGATGCTCATGGATAAGGGTATGGAAAGGATTCCTGGTGCGTGGAGGAAGTGACCGTGGAGCCAAACTGTGACGAGGAGCTTTCCCCCCAGTCTGCATCCATGCAGTCCTTCTAATCTTGGCAGGTTTCACCACTCCAATGCTTGCAATGGTGGTGCCGGTATGCGGACGTTGGCCTTGCTCCTCTTCACCTTCACTCTTGATCTCCTTCTCCTTCCCGGGGTCTTGGAGGTCTTCCTCCATGGGCTCATTCCCTTTATCCTTGGAGGACACCATTGTGCTTCTAAGCTCTCAAAGAGTATGTCCTGACAGAAACAGATCGAAACAAAAACACGACGAAAACACGATATCCGGACCTCGGGGGATCCGGGGGGTTATATATTACGAAGTTTCATATCAAAAGGAAGGTACTGGGAGAAAACGAGTCGAAGGCGGAGTCCGGGGTGGACTCACCACCTGGTGGCACGGCCAGGGGTGGGCCCGCGCCACAGGGTGGTGTGAGCCACCCTGGCTCCGGTTCTGTCCCTTTTTTCACTTTGTAGCTTTCCTTATTGACTGAAAACTGCAAAAATATAGTTGGATTGTATTTTCGCGGAACTTTTCTTACCAAAACTGTTACCTATTTGAACACAGACTCTGCAGGTCTCTAAATTTGGTATCTAGTGGATTCTTCCGGAGTCATCTCTTGAATATCATTGATATCTTCATCTTCATACACTTATTACTTGAGTCATAAAGCCCTTCTCTTCCTTATTACACCATTATCTCCACTTCCTGGAAATTTCTTTCACACAAAACTTCACGCAATTCTCATTAGCAACATTAGTATAAGTGAAGTGATAAAACCTTTTGAGTCCAACTTCAACTGAAAACCATCAAAAGAAAAGATACTGTAGCAACTCCTTCCGAAAACCCAAAAAGAATTCAAAAAGGAAATCGAATAAAGAAGCAAATGCAAGATTGGCAAAATCTGTCAAAACAGACCAGCAGGTAAAGATCAATTTTTTCGAAAATCTTCTATTGCTCAAATCAAAAAGTGCAAAACTAACGAAAGTTAAATAACAACCTGGGGCAGAAGCACAAAAAATTACAGCTCAATCTGACATACAGAGATCTCTCACGAATTTTTATGGCCAAGCACAAGCTCTCATAGGGATATGAATTGAAGTGAAAGAGAGCATTAAGAAGCAAAAACACACACATTTAAGTCTAACCCACTTCCTATGCAAGGGGATTTTGTAAACAAACAAGTTATTGAAACCAAAGGCAACTTGCATAATAAGGCAAAAGAAGCGCAATATAAAAACTTTCAGCATAAAACGAGGAAACTTGATATTATTGAGATACATAAGAACACTTTTCCCTCTCTCATAGTAACTTTCAGTATCATGCATAAACTTAACAATATAGCTATCACAAGGACTATCATAGCAATGATCACTTATTCTAATAGTGTAGGGTCCCCAACCTTTAATAAGATTGAGCCCTCCTGTGTTTACAATGCTAGTCCCTGGATCAATAGCTAGCATCCACAGTTCAGATGTAATATCAAGAAACAAAGGTCATAATACAACTTTATAACCAGGAATAACATAATTTTTATTACATCAAACATAGCTCATATGGCTATTACATTACATTGCAGCGGAATAACTATAAGCATTGGGTCCTTCATCTTCAAGTGCCACAGGCAGACATGTTGGTTGTAGACTTTGTAATCCTAATCAATCAATCTTCACTAAAATCAATCAAACCTGCAACATTACAAGTTACAGCCACAAGGGGTCAATACATTTGAATTGTATTGGCAAGTGATACTTTGGTAGTATAGTGGAGTCTATCATCTATATGCATTTGGCTAAGTGGAGTTGAGGTTTGCATTGCTCAAAATAGATTTTTTCCTATCATTTTTGAAAATACTAAGTTTTTGTTTGGCAAAAACTTTCCAAGGCATCTACCAATCAAAGACTGAAGATCCACTCAGGACATCTACCAATCAAAGACTGAAGATTTGCTTGGCAAAAACATTTTCCTCAATCAATGATTTCAAGATCCTTGTACCAAGCCATCTCTCCATCAAAGATTGAAGAATTCACACAATCCCTTGTTCACCCACAAGTTTTATTTAGAAATTGGAGTGATGAGATTCTTGATTGCTTCCATGTCTTGATGCTCAAATTGTCCTTTACTAGGGACATGGCTAAGTACTTAGATTTTACACTCTGCAGAGGTGGTGCACTTTCCCCACAAGACTTGGTTTCCCAAGACAAGATCTTTCAGAAGCTTTCCCTTAGACCATCATGGACGCGTTCCAACCTATCAAACACTACCACCAACTGTCCATATGGCTAAGTTCTTGCAACCTATATGATCATGGCAGAGCCCATATTGCCAAGTGGTTGCACTTGAAGCTTCTCCACATTTGACATCTCAAATCTCTTTGTTTCCTGGGTGGCCATCCACAAGTGAGATACACTAAGGTAAACCATAAACATGGGCCTTGTGAACCACTCGACCAAAAACCACCAAGCAAGTCCCATTCCACCCAGGAGATTCATTAACTTAGTTGTTTTGTTAAATAAAACACAAGTCCTCAGACTTAGAATATTTTTCCATAGTGTGATTATATATACCACGCTTGTTTTCTATTAGCTAGGCTAAGCTTGATAGTAATAGGAATCCTAACTTAGGAAGATTTCCACTAAGGTTTCATTTACTAGGTGCTACTATAGCAAGGTCTACACTTAGCAAAATAAAAACCATGCAAGTTTTACTTAGCAAAAACACTAATGCATAGTGAAAATAATGGGACAAAAGATATGAAGCATCACTTGCCTTTTTTGGTAGAGGGTATAGGTTCACTCCTTGTCCTTGCAACAATCACACTCTTCAAGTCACTACAAATCAATCAAGCAAGGCACAAACTCAATCTACCAATCAAGCAAAACAACACACAAGACAACAAAGTCAAAGAAATGCATGCAAGCATGCCAAGCTTTGCTTTGTTTGAAAAAGTGGTTCCTAGTGGGTCATAAACATTTGGGTACATCTAAGTCATGCATAAGCATGCAAAGGTTGGTTCTATTGTAAGGATGGTCTTCACTAGGCTTCTAAACTTTGTAAGTTCCAAATTTGCTCATTTACCAAAATGGCAAAGTCATTTGCAAAAAGTTTCACTATCAAACCATTTTTTATTTAAAACCACATTTCTATTTTGACTAGAAATGGTTTTAAATCAAAGCTTCCTTATTTTGCTTCACCAAATGAGTTGCTATTGCAAAACTTGGTGTTTGGGTCAGTAGGTTTGGTCCAAACCATTTTCTCCAAAGTTTTCTTTATGAAAGCATTTTCATAAACAAAACAATGGTTTTTAATTAGCTAGAAATGGACTAAACTAATTAATCCATTCTATTCTTTTCCAAAATCATTTTCCAAAACATGGGTTGGTTCCTAGGGTTAGTAAGGTCACAACAAACCAATTTGCAAAGGTTTTAACCTAAAAATCATTTTTAAGTGATTTTTCTAATCTAAACAAGCAATCAAATGATTCTGCAAAATCAACCAATCTAACAAATACTATTTGCTAAACTAAGGGTAGGGTTGGTTAGGGATTGTCTTGCTGATTCCAACGACAAAAAATTTGTAATTTTTGGACGTGTGGATCAAAAGATACAAAGGTTTGAAAATGGCACTTAAATCTGTTTCAATTTCTGTTTTTAAAACAGACCTGGCCACGCGTCGCTTTCCTATTGGTCCATACCGGTTCGTCTGGATCGAGTGATACAGACCGCTGGATTTAAAGGGGCAGGTGTGGCTCAGATCAACGCGTACCCCTTCGCTTAAGTCAACTGTTTCTACGCGTCTGATCTAAATCGAACGGTCCTGATCTAAACAACCACAAAGTGGCGGCGGTGGTTGGCGGCGGAGCGATTGGTCGATGACGGTGCCGGCGATACAGGAAGTGAGGGAGAAGGAGGGTTTGCTCACAGTGATCACCGGGGCACGGGGATGCTCGACCTGCTCGTTTCGGTCGAAGGTGCGCACGGGGCTGTCCTAGATTGCTCGCCGGAGTTCGTTCTAGCGGCGGTTGGCTCTGGTTGCTGTCGAGGACGGAGTTGTAGATCACCAGGAGGCAAACAAAACACATAGTCAGGAGCGCAAGGACACGGCGAAGGTGTGTGTGTGTGAACGAGAAGGCGCGGGGCGGTCCGATACTACCTGGGTGCTTGCCGGAGACGAGGCAGACGGCGGTGGTTGCCGGACGAAGACGAAGGCGAGGCTGTGGGGCACTAGCAGACAGGTGGGAGGTACTGGTAGAAGTGCACGGTGATGGTGAATGGGCTCGTAGCATCCAAGGGGCAAAGGGAGGCAGGTACTGGCCGGAATTGCTCGCGGAGCTCGCCGGAGACAGCGGCAGTGCACAGAGGAATTGGGCGGCCTGGGGGCATGCTAGGGTGAGGCGTCTGGGGGAAAAGGGAGAGGGGATTCTGGTGCTTAAATGGGCGTTGTCGCTGGACTGAATCAACGCGGCAGTAACTCGAATTGATGCTCGCGAATTCACCGCAGAAACGGAAGAGAGGAACTGGTCTGCGGGTGTGGACAAAGAACAGTAAAGGTGGGGTCCACCGGTCAGTGGGAAAAGAATCGAGGAGGAGGTCCACCGGTCAGTGTCACTGTGGGTTTAAAACCGCGTGTGAATCATTTTCTTTGGGGAGACAACTGGCTGGGTGGGGTCGGTTGGTCAGTGGAGTGAGGGAGGGAAAGATGGTCCACTTGGCAGTGAAAGAAAGGGAGTGGGGGTGGGGTCCAGGTTGTCTGTGACTGAGTGGGTAAGAAACTGGGTGAGAAAGAATGCTTCGGGGAAAGAGGAGAGGTGGGCTGGAGTTGGGCCTAGTGGGCTGCTTTATTTTTTTTCTGTCTAAATCTTTTTGTATTTCTATTTTCTGTTTTGAATTTCAATCAATATTTCAAACATTCAAACCATTCAAACAATTCAAACAATCACTCAACTTTGTACTTTGAATTTGGTTCTGTTTAACAACATAATCCAAATCTCAAAACAAAATAATATTTCTATTTATTTTAGGATCCATTTAATAATTAAATAAAATGGATATTTAGTTTAATAAAATAGGGTTTTGATTTATTTAATAAAATTTCCATTTGAAATCCAATTATTTTCAAAACCAAACCAGATGGTTTTATTTGAAAAAATAAAAGATTACTTGGAAACTTATTTAAATAAATAAGTAAGTTTTGGTGTTTAATTAAAATGGGAAAGCCTTTACTTAAATAAAATTGGATATTTAAATCCTTATTATTTTATTTAAATAAACCTTTACTCATTTTAATTAAAGCAAAACCTTTTATTACAAAAGCTTGGCCAAAATTAATTTGGCTCACCTTTTCATTTGAAAACAAAGTCTTTTATTAAGAGATCTAAACTAGTGTTTCCAAAAAATTTATTTTCCTTTGATAATTGTTTATCTTTATAAATCCCTTTAGGATTATTTGCTCACCAATTGGTATGGGTTTTTGGTAAGGGCTTTATTGGCTTTGGAAATTCAATTTCCTTATCTCATATACTTCTAAGATTTTGTCTATGGTTCCAAACTAAGTGAAACCAATCTCTAAGGTCTTTCTTGATCTTTTGTGAATATTTGTTGATCAAATTTGGTATGGATCAAATCCATGGATTTGGAGATAACTTGGGAAATGATTTCCTTCCATTAGGGTTTAGGGATTTGGATTTATTTTCCAAGTGTTCAAATTTCCAGATACATTCATTGAGGAATGCATTTCCCTTGATTTGGATTTTGTTGAATTCAAACTTCTGCCAAAGTTTGTTCAAGATGGGATTTTCAGTTTCCTTTTAGAAACAAAAGTTTCTTTTCACCCTGATTTTCAACAAAATTTTATTTTGTTTATTTTATTTTTCACATTACAAGATTTGGAAAATCTTGGGATGTGACAGGCTACCACCCTTAAAATAAATCTCGTCCCGAGATTTGGGGAGGCTAGGGTTACAAGCAGGTTCAAAACAACTAGGGTACTACCACCCTTAAAAATTTTCAAACTAAACTACATCTTGGCTTGCTTGGAATCTTGGAAAACTTCTTCTTGGAAAACTTCTGCTCAGTGTCCTTTGTTTCCATGCTTGACTCATGGGCCAAGGTTGAGATCCTTCATAGGCTTGTTTATCTTGTTCTTCATCTTTTCTGGACAGTTGCTTGCGTAGTGTCCTAGTTCCTTGCAGTTGAAACAGTGGATATCTTGGAGTTCTTTACGTTGCTCTTGTGGACAAATTGCTACATAATGGCCTGGTTCTTTGCAGTTGTTGCACACCACTTGGTCCATCCTTTTATTCTTCATGCCCTCTGGGCATCCACTGGGGTAGTGTCCCATTTCCTTACATTTACGACATTGCACAAGGCTCATGCCCTGTCTTGGTTTCTTGGGTTTCTTTGATCCTTTGAGTTGGGTTGTCTTGTTTGGAGGTATAAGTGGTCCTTTTCCTTTGGTAGACTTGGATCCTTCTTGTTTCCTTTGTTCAACAATGGCATAGATGGGGCATTGGATAGGGACATGGTCGTTTCCTTCACATAGGAAGCAAGTAACTTGAGAGGTAGGACATTGGTCAATTGGATGTTCCTCTTCACAATTGGGGCATTGATCTTCATGCTCTTTGGAAGTGTGATCCTTGTCTCCACAAATAATGCAAGCTGGGGCTCCATCTAGAATAACATTCCTGTCATCCTTGTTGTCATACACTCTTTTGGGATAGTTTTCTTCCATGCTGATCATTTGATTAGCCACCTTAAGCATCAGTTGGGATTGCTCTTCCAAAAACCTTTGTAGTGTTGGATCCTTATCACTAGTGCTGGCTATGAACTGAGCTGTTAGTTGGTTCAGCTGGTGTTGGGTTGCTAGGAGTTCTCTCATGCTGTCAACTTGGTTGTTGTTGATGTCATCATCCTTGATGCTGGAGTTTCTTGGATAAGTCATCTGTTTGGGGTTGGAGGGGATTAGATTAGGCAAGGTATTTCTAAGGAGTCAGTCCTAATCACACACATCACAAATCACACAAGCAATGTGCATGCAATCACAAACAAACATTCCACTCAAACAACAAGTTTCAAGCACATACTTAGGCAACAAAATAATTTTTGTTACACCACATAGGTTGGTGGGTTTGACTTAACTAAATATGGTGGTAAATCTATATGGTTTACTTGTGATCTTTCCATCCTTCTTGGTTGATTCTTCTTGAATGATATCTTTATATCCTTGGAGAATTCTTGTGTCTTGGTCACAAAACTTCAAAGGTGATGATGGCTTCTTCTAAGTTGTGTTTCCTTAGTCTTCAAGTCTTGGGCAAAATTTCTTGTATCACTTGTAGTCCTTAGAGATATCCAAGTTGGAAGTCCTTGGTGTACATGCTGAAGATCTTGAAGTCATTAGAGTTGAAGATGTTGAAGTCATTGGAGTCGATGAAGTTGAAGATGTCCTTTGCACATGGTGAAGTCTTTGGTCATGGGGTAGGTTTTTCCATCAAGTTGAATTATAAGAGATATAGAGTTGAAACCAAAAGAGTTGAGGAAAGAGTTTACAAGATTGTTAAATAAGTTTTTGGAACAAAATGCAACTCCTATTTTTCTAAGGGTTTTTGTCCAATCCTAGGGTTACAAATCCTACAGGCAACCTGGCTCTGATACCATTCTGTAGGGTCCCCAACCTTTAATAAGATTGAGCCCTCCTGTGTTTACAATGCTAGTCCCTGGATCAATAGCTAGCATCCACAGTTCAGATGTAATATCAAGAAACAAAGGTCATAATACAACTTTATAACCAGGAATAACATAATTTTTATTACATCAAACATAGCTCATATGGCTATTACATTACATTGCAGCGGAATAACTATAAGCATTGGGTCCTTCATCTTCAAGTGCCACAGGCAGACATGTTGGTTGTAGACTTTGTAATCCTAATCAATCAATCTTCACTAAAATCAATCAAACATGCAACATTACAATTTACAGCCACAAGGGGTCAATACATTTGAATTGTATTGGCAAGTGATACTTTGGTAGTATAGTGGAGTCTATCATCTATATGCATTTGGCTAAGTGGAGTTGAGGTTTGCATTGCTCAAAATAGATTTTTTCCTATCATATTTGAAAATACTAAGTTTTTGTTTGGCAAAAACTTTCCAAGGCATCTACCAATCAAAGACTGAAGATCCACAAAGGGCATCTACCAATCAAAGACTGAAGATTTGCTTGGCAAAAACATTTTCCTCAATCAATGATTTCAAGATCCTTGTACCAAGCCATCTCTCCATCAAAGATTGAAGAATTCACACAATCCCTTGTTCACCCACAAGTTTTATTTAGAAATTGGAGTGATGAGATTCTTGATTGCTTCCATGTCTTGATGCTCAAATTGTCCTTTACCAGGGACATGGCTAAGTACTTAGATTTTACACTCTGCAGAGGTGGTGCACTTTCCCCACAAGACTTGGTTTCCCAAGACAAGATCTTTCAGAAGCTTTCCCTTAGACCATCATGGACGCGTTCCAACCTATCAAACACTACCACCAACTGTCCATATGGCTAAGTTCTTGCAACCTATATGATCATGGCAGAGCCCATATTGCCAAGTGGTTGCACTTGAAGCTTCTCAACATTTGACATCTCAAATCTCTTTGTTTCCTGGGTGGCCATCCACAAGTGAGATACACTAAGGTAAACCATAAACATGGGCCTTGTGAACCACTCAACCAAAAACCACCAAGCAAGTCCCATTCCACCCAGGAGATTCATTAACTTAGTTGTTTTGTTAAATAAAACACAAGTCCTCAGACTTAGAATATTTTTCCATAGTGTGATTATATATACCACCCTTGTTTTCTATTAGCTAGGCTAAGCTTGATAGTAATAGGAATCCTAACTTAGGAAGATTTCCACTAAGGTTTCATTTACTAGGTGCTACTATAGCAAGGTCTACACTTAGCAAAATAAAAACCATGCAAGTTTTACTTAGCATAAACACTAATGCATAGTGAAAATAATGGGACAAAAGATATGAAGCATCACTTGCCTTTTTTGGTAGAGGGTATAGGTTCACTCCTTGTCCTTGCAACAATCACACTCTTCAAGTTACTACAAATCAATCAAGCAAGGCACAAAATCAATCTACCAATCAAGCAAAACAACACACAAGACAACAAAGTCAAAGAAATGCATGCAAGCATGCCAAGCTTTGCTTTGTTTTTGAAAAAGTGGTTCCTAGTGGGTCATAAACATTTGGGTACATCTAAGTCATGCATAAGCATGCAAAGGTTGGTTCTATTGTAAGGATGGTCTTCACTAGGCTTCTAAACTTTGTAAGTTCCAAATTTGGTCATTTACCAAAATGGCAAAGTCATTTGCAAAAGGTTTCACTATCAAACCATTTTTTATTTAAAACCACATTTCTATTTTGACTAGAAATGGTTTTAAATCAAAGATTCCTTATTTTGTTTCACCAAATGAGTTGCTATTGCAAAACTTGGTGTTTGGGTCAGTAGGTTTGGTCCAAACCATTTTCTCCAAAGTTTTCTTTATGAAAGCATTTTCATAAACAAAACAATGGTTTTTAATTAGCTAGAAATGGACTAAACTAATTAATCCATTCTATTCTTTTCCAAAATCATTTTCCAAAACATGGGTTGTTTCCTAGGGTTAGTAAGGTCACAACAAACCAATTTGCAAAGGTTTTAACCTAAAAATCATTTTTAAGTGATTTTTCTAATCTAAACAAGCAATCAAATGATTCTGCAAAATCAACCAATCTAACAAATACTATTTGCTAAACTAAGGGTAGGGTTGGTTAGGGCTTGTCTTTCTGATTCCAACGACATAAAATTTGTAATTTTTGGACGTGTGGATCAAAAGATACAAAGGTTTGAAAATGGCACTTAAATCTGTTTCAATTTCTGTTTTTAAAACAGAACTGGCCACGCGTCGCTTTCCTATTGGTCCATACCGGTTCGTCTGGATCGAGTGATACAGACCGCTGGATTTAAAGGGGCAGGTGTGGCTCAGATCAACGCGTACCCCTTCGCTTAAGTCAACTGTTTCTACGCGTCTGATCTAAATCGAACGGTCCTGATCTAAACAACCACAAAGTGGCGGCGGTGGTTGGCGGCGGAGCGATTGGTCAATGACGGTGCCGGTGATACAGGAAGTGAGGGAGAAGGAGGGTTTGCTCACAGTGATCGCCGAGGCACGGGGATGCTCGACCTGCTCGTTTCGGTCGAAGGGGCGCACGGGGCTGTCCTAGATTGCTCGCCGGAGTTCGTTCTAGCAGCGGTTGGCTCTGGTTGCTGTCGAGGACGGAGTTGTAGATCACCAGGAGGCAAACAAAACACATAGTCAGGAGCGCAAGGACACGGCGAAGGTGTGTGTGTGAACGAGAAGGCGCGGGGAGGTCCGATACTACCTGGGTGCTTGCCGGAGACGAGGCAGACGGTGGTGGTTGCCGGACGAAGACGAAGGCGAGGCTGTGGGGCACTAGCAGACAGGTGGGAGGTACTGGTAGAAGTGCACGGTGATGGTGATTGGGCTCGTAGCATCCAAGGGGCAAAGGGAGGCAGGTACTGGCCGGAATTGCTCGCGGAGCTCGCCGGAGACAGCGGCAGTGCAGAGAGGAATTGGACGGCCTGGGGGCATGCTAGGGTGAGGCGTCTGGGGGAAAAGGGAGAGGGGATTTTGGTGCTTAAATGGGCGTTGTCGCTGGACTGAATCAACGCGGCAGTAACTCGAATTGATGCTCGCGAATTCACCGCAGAAACGGAAGAGAGGAACTGGTCTGCGGGTGTGGACGAAGAACAGTAAAGGTGGGGTCCACCGGTCAGTGGGAAAAGAATCGAGGAGGAGGTCCACCGGTCAGTGTCACTGTGGGTTTAAAACCGCGTGTGAATCGTTTTCTTTGGGGAGACAACTGGCTGGGTGGGGTCGGTTGGTCAGTGGAGTGAGGGAGGGAAAGATGGTCCACTTGGCAGTGAAAGAAAGGGAGTGGGGGTGGGGTCCAGGTTGTCTGTGACTGAGTGGGTAAGAAACTGGGTGAGAAAGAATGCTTCGGGGAAAGAGGAGAGGTGGGCTGGAGTTGGGCCTAGTAGGCTGCTTTATTTTTTTTTCTGTCTAAATCTTTTTCTATTTCTATTTTCTGTTTTGAATTTCAATCAATATTTCAAACATTCAAACCATTCAAACAATTCAAACAATCACTCAACTTTGTACTTTGAATTTGGTTCTGTTTAACAACATAATCCAAATCTCGAAACAAAATAATATTTCTATTTATTTTAGGATCCATTTAATAATTAAATAAAATGGATCTTTAGTTTAATAAAATAGGGTTTTGATTTATTTAATAAAATTTCCATTTGAAATCCAATTATTTTCAAAACCAAACCAGATGGTTTTATTTGAAAAAATAAAAGATTACTTGGAAACTTATTTAAATAAATAAGTAAGTTTTGGTGTTTAATTAAAATGGGAAAGCCTTTACTTAAATAAAATTGGATATTTAAATCCTTATTATTTTATTTAAATAAACCTTTACTCATTTTAATCAAAGCAAAACCTTTTATTACAAAAGCTTGGCCAAAATTAATTTGGCTCACCTTTTCATTTGAAAACAAAGTCTTTTATTAAGAGATCTAAACTAGTGTTTCCAAAACAATTTATTTTCCTTTGATAATTGTTTATCTTTATAAATCCCTTTAGGATTATTTGCTCACCAATTGGTATGGGTTTTTGGTAAGGGCTTTATTGGCTTTGGAAATTCAATTTCCTTATCTCATATACTTCTAAGATTTTGTCTATGGTTCCAAACTAAGTGAAACCAATCTCTAAGGTCTTTATTGATCCTTTGTGAATATTTGTTGATCAAATTTGGTATGGATCAAATCCATGGATTTGGAGATAACTTGGGAAATGATTTCCTTCCATTAGGGTTTAGGGATTTGGATTTATTTTCCAAGTGTTCAAATTTCCAGATACATTCATTGAGGAATGCATTTCCCTTGATTTGGATTTTGTTGAATTCAAACTTCTGCCAAAGTTTGTTCAAGATGGGATTTTCAGTTTCCTTTTAGAAACAAAAGTTTCTTTTCACCCTGATTTTCAACAAAATTTTATTTTGTTTATTTTATTTTTCACATTACAAGATTTGGAAAATCTTGGGATGTGACAAATAGAAAACACAGGAATACTAGCTCTCATAACACTACTTTGTGAAACAATATTAGAGGTATCCTTACAAATGATAGTGTGTCCCTCTTTTTCATATTTAGCAACAAAGTCTTTCACATTTGCTACAATAGGTTCATCAACCATTTGTTTATCAGGTTCAACAGCTTTACTAGTACTTTCATTAACTATACTATCTATCATAGAATGTTCCTTTACATTAACTGGAAAAGGCATTTTCTCAATATAAGGTTCAGGTAAAACATGATTAACAGTATATACATCAGTATTTCTTGAAGGAACACTCTTAGCAATATCTTTTTAGGCACTTCAATATAGGAAGCAAAAGCCTTAAAATAAGAAGCAATAGCTTGAGAGTCTAGACCATATTGTTCCAGCAATATGGAGATGGTGATGAGGGTGCTGATGATGATGATGGTGGTGATGATGATGATGATGATCCCCATGAAGTCAGCTTGATGGTGGTGTTGATGGCGACGATCTCCCCTCTCCGGGAAGGAATTCCCCCGGCAGAAATCTGTCTGCCGGAGAGACCTTTCTCTCTTGGTGTTTTCTGTCCCGCAGAGGCGGCAGAATCTTTCTGTGGTCGCTCCCCGAGTCTTAGGGTTTCGTGGGGATGATATACGCTAGAGGAGAGAGGCTAGAGTGGGCCAGGGCGGCCACACCATGCCCTGGCGCGGCCTAGGCCTGCCCGCGCCATGGGGTGGTGTGGGCCCCCTGTGGCCCACCTCCACTCCATCTTCTAGCATCCTGAGTCTTCTGGAAAAATAGAATTTTCCGTATATTTTCCCATATTTTCTGATCTTCGCGATTTTTGCCTCCAAGCAACACCTTTTCCATCAGAATCCTGACTACAGCGGTCCATGCTCCAAAAGTCATCAACCATGCAAAAATAGATGAAATAACATGAGTATCACCTCTCAATACGAAATATATCAATGAATAATAGTGAATTAAGACATAGAATAGTGATGCAAAATGGACGTATCAAAGCCCAGACACACTTTTGGGTTCCTAGTCGTTTACAACCGTTGCC
Source organism: Avena insularis (assembly GCA_023614405.1). Taxonomy (NCBI): domain Eukaryota; kingdom Viridiplantae; phylum Streptophyta; class Magnoliopsida; order Poales; family Poaceae; genus Avena; species Avena insularis. The sequence goes on from CM042694.1 coordinate 35,609,792, forward strand.
ACACACCCTAGGTCCATCGCGGAGCCGGCCGACTTCGTAGCGGGTAGCTTATTGGGGGTGGGCCCCTGAAATATTTTATGAATCCTGTGATTGCTTTGTCGTGAAAGCCTCGTTGGGTTTTGATTTGTTTTTTCCGAGGTTGATCATGCGTGTGTTGCTATTTGTGCACCCCTACAGGGTAAATCTTTCTGAAAGCCGTGTCTGTGGTTATGGACGACTTGGAGCACAGTATCTCGATCATAGACAAGCATAACTAAAGTAGTGCTATAAATTTGACTTAATATGTGACTAGTAATCAACTTGACTACAATGAAATGGATCATAAAAGTGCCAACAACTGGTGGAACTGGGGTGTACCGAGTCATGTTATACCTGCCTAGTAAGTATCGCAACTCCAATGGAATGAAATAAAAGTGCCAACAACTGCTGGGTTTGGGATGTCACATGCTAATTGTATCTGACTAGTAAGTACTACAACTACAACTGAATGTTTAACTAAAAATACCCACTACTTATGCTATCAGGATGACCCATGTTATCTATATCTGACTAGTAAGTGCTTCAACTATAATGGAATGAATAAAACTGCCAACTGTGTGAGTTCCTCGGTTTGACTTCCTCGTTTGGTCTTGAGGGGGAATACCAGGATGGGTATGATTGGTGTTAGTATCAGGTTGGTTCCGAATAGGTCTTTCTTATCCCTCTCTAATAGCCGACAGTGGTTTCGAGTCTCTATAAGTTGTTTAGTGCATGCTTCGCTGCCGCTTCAGTCCACCATACCTATGTAGGCGAGGGCCGCCGAATTCTAGCCTCATTGCATCGGCCTCGATCGACGCCTCTTTTTCCTTTGCCCTTTGTTGGCACCCCTTTTGTTTTAGCAGGTTTGAGATCAACGTCGTTAGCAGGGTTACCCTTCCGGCTTGGCCTAGGCAGGGTTATGGACGCCATTGGTTATTCTTCAGGGCTCTTAGCCCAATTTGCATCTTGTCCGTACTCGGACGTTGTATCGTTTTCAAGGTGATTTGGATCTTTGTATTGTATATCTGTATTCTTGACTCATGGAGTCGTGTTGTATATATCTTTTCTGTGGGTTCCATCGTGGACTATTGTGTAATGGTATTACTTCGTTTTCCACTCGCACGAAAGTTCCTGGTGGGCATCCTTGAATCGTTTCTATGCGGGTTTGGCGGGAAGCGCTGAAACTTGCATAGGGCCGATTCGAGGGTGTTACAACTGCACCCAGAACTGGAAGCAATGTTGTGCCAGTCGCAGCAAAAGACAAGTCTCAGATCACTTGTTTCGAGTGTGGAGTGAAGGGTCACTATTCAATTGAGTGCCCCAAGAAGATTGCCACCACTGAAAATGTGAATGCCCCAGCTCAATAGCAGTGTCGTGTTCAACCGGAAAGAAGATTCGCCCTAGGGAACCCTCACAACTGCAACGTCCGTCCCTTCCACATGAACAACGAAGAAGTCCAAGAAGCGCTAGATGTAGTGCTGGGAATGTTTTCTGTCAACTCAGTTTTAGCAAGGGTATTGTTTGATCCTGGAGCATTGCACTCATTTGTCACCGAATAATTTGCATGCACTAGTAAGATTCACCCAACCAACTTGAAGCATGTCATGATAGTTCAAATCCCCGGTTCAACTACAAAAGCTAGAAAAATTTGCAAAGTTGTGCCTATCAGATTACATGGAATAGATTTTTATGCTAATCTAATAGTACTCGGAACCAAAGGATTGGAAGTAGTACTAGGAATGGACTGGATGTCAAAGCATAAAGGACTGATAGACTGTGCTAAGAATGCCATCACCATGACCAGTAATTCTGGGGTAACAGTAGAGCATATATCTGAAACCCTGCCCCGTCAATTCAAGTGCAACAAGAGTCTAGCCCTGCCCACCACTGACCAAGTCAGAGTAGTCTGTGAATACCCCGACGGATTCCCAGATGAATTGCCAGGTATGCCCCGCATAGGGATATTGAGTTCATTATTGAATTAATCCCCGGAACCGGACCCATAGCCCAGAGACCCTATAGCATGAACCCCTCAGAGTTAGTGGAACTAAAGAAGCAGTTGGATGCTATGTTGGCAACAGGCTTGATTCAACCAAGCGCATCGCCATGGAGATCGCCAGTATTATTCGTCGACAAGAAAGATGGAGGCAACCGTTTGTGCACCGATTACAGGAAGCTGAATGATGTCACCATCAAAAACAAGTACCCTTTGCCAAAGATAGAAGATCTATTTGATCAATTGACTGGTGCCTAGGTATTCTCAAAGATTGATCTTAGGATTGGTTATCACCAACTTAAGATTCGTGCAACGGATATTCCGAAGACCGCCTTTACTACTCGCTATGGTTTATACGAGTATACGTTCATGTCTTTCGGATTAACCAATGCCCCTGCTTATTTCATGAATCTCATGAATAAGATCTTTATGAATTTCCTAGACAAGTTTGTAGTTGTGTTTATCGACGATATCCTTATCTACTCCAAGTCAGAAGAAGAGCATGAGAAACATCTGAGAATCATCCTAGAAACCCTGAGAGAGCATCGGTTATATGCCAAGCTCAGCAAATGTGAGTTTTGGCTGAAAGAAGTAGGATTCCTAGGACATATTGTGTGCAGAGGAGTCTCTGTTGATCTTGTCAAAATCAAAGATGTCGAAGAATGGGAAGCCCCAACCACTCAAACCCAAGTCCGTGCATTTCAAGCATCGCCCAACCCATGACCCAATTGTTGAAGAAGGACAAGAAGTTTGAATGGTCCGACAAATGTGAAGCTAGTTTCCAAGAGCTGAAGAAGAGATTGATTTTAGCCCCAATATTGATCATGCCAGATATCAAGAATCCGTTTGATCTATATTGTGATGCATCCAAGATTGGTATCGGATGTGTATTGATGCAAGAAGCCAAAGTCATCGCTTATCTGTCTCGACAACTGAAGCAGCATGAGCAGAACTATCCGACCCATGATCTTGAGTTAGCAGCCGTAGTTTTGGCATTGAAGACATGGCGTCATTATCTGATGGGTAATCGCTGTGAGATTTACTCAGATCACAAAAGCTTGAAGTATATTTTCACTGAGAAGGGCTGAATATGAGGAAAAGGAGATGGATAGAGTTAATCAAGGATTATGACCTTGACATTCACTATCACCCCGGCAAAGCCAATGTGGTAGCGGATGCTCTTAGCAGATTGCCGTGTAAGCTAAACACCATGATCAAGGAGAAGCAACCAAGTTTGTATGAGGAGTTGGAGCAGTTCAGAACTGAGCTAGTTAGCAAAGGATTTTTAGCTAGCATTGAACTTCAACCCACTCTGATTAGCCAAATCAAGGAAGCCCAGAAGGGAAATGAAAGTATCGACGACATCAAACGTCGTATTGGTACAGGAAAGGTACCTGGATTCAGTGAAGACGAAGATGGAGTTCTGTGGTACAAACGACGTATCTGTGTGCTAGCAGATTCGGAGCTGAAGCAAGTTATCATGCAGGAAGCTCATGATACTCTTTATTCTATCCACCCCGAAGGAACGAAGATGTATCAAGATTTGAAAGAGCAATTTTAGTGGCACAAGATGAAGAGAGAAATCGAGAGCTAAATCACCAAGTGTGATATCTGTCAAAGAGTCAAAGCGGAACATCAGAGACCCGCAGGACTATTGCAACCATTGTAGATTCCGGAATGGAAATGGGATTCCGTCGGAATGGACTTTATCACCGGATTGCCTACTTCTAGTAGGGGAAATGACTCAATCTGGGTCATCGTTGATAGACTGTCCAATGTAGCTCACTTTATACCTGTCAAAACAACCTACCAGAGTTCGAAACTAGCAGAGTTGTATATTGCTAGAATTGTTAGTCTGCATGGAACCCCCAAGACCATAGTATCAGATCGAGGAACCCAATTTACCTCGAGATTTTCGCAAAAAGTCTAGGAAGGATTAGGCACCAAGTTGAATTTCAGCACCGCTTATCACCCGCAAATTGATGGACAGACTAAAAGAGTCAACCAAATCCTAGAAGATATGTTGAGAGCTTGTGTGTTAGAGTATGGATCAAAATGGGAAGACTACGTGCCTTTCGCAGAATTCTCATATAACAACAGTTATCAAGCCAGTTTGCAAATGGCACCATTTGAGTTCCTATACGGAAGAAAGTGTCGCACCCCTTTGAGTTGGTCGCAAGTAGGAGAGAGTCAGATTTTTGGACCTGACATTCTCCGAGAAGCCGAAGAGAAGGTTCACAAAGTCCGTGAGCACCTCAAGACCGCTCAGTCCAGACAAAAGAGTTATGCTGTCCAGAGAAGGAGAGACCTGACTTTCAATGTCGGAGATTTTGTATATCTCAAGGTTTTGCCATTGAAGGGAACACAACACTTTAGTCTAAAAGGAAAGTTAGCCCCCAGATATATCGGACCCTTCAAGATTTTGAATCATTGAGGAGAAGTATCGTATCAACTAGAACTGCCTGAAGAGATGTCAGCCATCCACAATGTGTTCCATATCTCGTTACTTCGCAAATGCCTAGAAGTGCCGGAGAAGACCGAGGTTTTCAAGAACATCGATCACCGAGCTGTTGATATCAAGAAAGACCTGACATATCATGAAGTGCCCATCCGTATCCTAGAGGAAGCCTACAGAACCACCAGGACCAGGAGTATCAAGTTTCTCAAGATTCAATGGAGCAACCATACCGAAGAAGAAGCCACTTGGGAGCAAGAAGATTGCATTAGGACAGAGTTCCCAGATCTCTTTAGTTCCTAGTTTTCTTTCATAAATCTCGGGACGAGATTTTGTTTATGGGGGGAAGGTTTGTAACATCCCAAAACTCTAATACATGGTTATTAAGATCCAAATCATCAAATTTAGGGTTAACAAAAAAATTTCCATTTAAAATCATTAAGCATTCATGTGTGTGTGCATTTAAATTAGGAGTTGTTTTGAATTGCCATGTTTGAGTGATCCATTGATTGCAAAATGAATCTAAGGTGAATTAAACATCATCTAGATCATTCCCAAACAAATCCCAAAGAAAAACAAATCAAAAAGAATAAAATAAGCAAATGGTCATTTGTGCCATTTTAATTACCATGCCTACTTTGGCTATTCCTAGAACTCAAATCTTAACAGAAACAAATGTTGATCTTTACACCCCTTGCTAGTACAAGTAGTGATGTACCAAGGCCCACTTTGTTTCATCCCAAAAACTTTCAAACACTAAATTTAAATGACATTTAAAAATTGAATCTAGTGTAGGTATCAAGATCACACTTATTCAAAAACCACTCAAATGAACTCCACTTTCAAAACCCAAGCACACATAGAAGCTCAAGCATAAGATACAACACTCCACCAAAAATCAGCCCAAAATTCAAATATTTTCTCTTGTGGCCATTTGATCGAATAGGTTACAGACAGAATCAAATTAGCCTAACTATTACTGTTTTTGATCAAATCTTGTCTAGCCATTTGTGTGCATTGATCATCCTTGTATCCCCCAAGTCCAACCAGACCAAAACCAACCCTATCTCTAGCCCGTGGCGCCAGTGCCATGTCGCCCCGACGCCATGCTCGCCGTCCAACCTTGCCAACGTAGCAGCAGACCGTCAGCCCCTCACCGCCGCTCCAGGAAGCACGGCGTGACCTCACCGCTGCCCACGGTCCACCCCACGACCACTGCTAACCCCTGGACCACTCCCCAGCCTCGCCGCCCTTTTCTCTCTGCGCATAGCCAGAGCGCCCTCACCACCAGCACGCCACAGACCACGCCACGACCGCAGACCGTGCACGCCGCTCCGTCTCGACCCCAGCACCCTGCCAGACATGGCTGTGCGCCATCGCGTGACCCACAGTCGTCGAGCGCCGCGTCGAGCATCGCCTCTGTCTCCTAGAGCGCGTGATGCTCCCGACCACATGCCACCGCCCCTAGCCGCGCCATTAAGCCGTAGAGCACCGCCAGGAAGCAAGCCACCATCCGCCTACACTGCCCATACACCGCCCATGCCGATAGCGCCCTGTATCGTCGTCACCGACAATCTCGCCGTCGCCCTCTCGGTCCCCTCGTTGAGCCTATATAAGGAGCCCTACCCAGCACCATTTCTTCACACCACTCAACTCACCTCTCACCACTGATCCTTCCCCACCTCTCGCCGGAGCCGCTCGAGCCATAGTTCGCCGGAATTGCACCGGAGGAGCCCACTGTAGAGGAGGTGAAGTCCCCGTCGATTTCGTCCACCCCCGGAGCTGCCATGACCTCGCCTGAGCCCGCCGTTGCCGTCCAGTTTGTTTGCCCACCTCGTCGCACTAGCTGGAGCCCTGGTACGTCCCCAGTAGACCCCTACTGGCCGTTTAGGGTTCGGTCTCGCTGGCGACGAGTCCGTCGTCGACGACGACTGTGGACGTTGATCTAGGTTCTAATCGTAGCGCTGAGAGTGCCCCGTACCGCTTCGCGTTTGATGTGTCGCTGACATGCGGGACCCCCCTGTCAGTTGCCCTCTGCGTCGCGGAGCGCCACTGGGCCGGCCCATTTCCTTTCCCGCGCGACCCAGTTTATTCAAATATAGATTTTTCTATTTAGGTTTAAACTCAATTCTGTCCCTTAGTTTAAAAATCAATTCAAAGAGTTTTACTGAACCAAATTGAGTGATTCCAATTTTGATAGAAAGCTACTGAAAATATCTATCCAAGCCCGTTGTATTTAGTTCATTTAGAGTTAGAGATCTCTCCTAGTAAAAATAACAAACAGAAGCTTTTGCACATTCAAACATTTTTATAAAATCAACCTTAATAGCTTTTGAGTTGATTCCAACTCTCAAAAATCACATTTAACCATACCTATCTGAATATGTAATAATATTAAGGTTTACATGCAGTGACTTTAGACTAGTACCAAAATAATGCTATATATGCATTTCTAGTCACTTTAAGTCATTAATTATTAAACTTGAACTTGTTAAAATGTGATCCAACCCTTAAATCACATTCCCATATGTTAGAATATGTGGTGATGACATGTGTCAACATGATCCCATATTTTAATTGGAGAATATTAAATCTTAGTTAATTTCAATGAGTAGAAATTACTTTTCTCAAATAAAAAGAATGAAGCTTGTTAATTAAAACTTGTGATGCTTGTGATTATAGATCATCAAATGTGTGCCTTAGATTTCTAAGTAGACTAGTTAAGTATTGCTTGGTGATTGTGTATTCCGTATGTATTTATAGACGATAGTACCGACCAAGCTTACGAGGAGGAGGAGTTCTACCAAGAGGAGGAGGAAGAAAACTTCAACCACTGCACTACCCAAGGCAAGCTATTGTTCTCAAGCTAGCACTAAGCAAGCCATCATTAACAATGCAAGATCACCCTTGCAAGCTATGGTTAGCAATATAGGATTAATCTAGATAACCTAAGCAAGGTGCTTTAGGCATGCTTTGGTTATACCACTTTGACTATTACCTACCCCAAGTTTTATTTCCAAGATTTTACTTCCTTTACTTTATTAAAGTATCTTACTTGTTTGAAGGTAGCATAAAGAGTATAAAACTTGACCTAACTAGATAACCTTAGATGTCATTCTATGGCATGAGATTGACATTAGCATTCCACATTATTGAACACTCTTAACTTAGTAGTTAGAACAAACATCAAAACTTGATTCACTTAGATGGGAATACTTGGTGAAAATGAATTGTGAAAACCTTGGAATGATGAGTCATTCTATTGAGATGTTTTGACATGTGTTGAGAAACACAAATGGTTTATGATGATGAAAATGTTGAGGCATGAGCCTTATCCCTTTTACAAAAACTGATGGTTGGATTCGGATGCGATACCATTCCAAATTTTACCGTATAACCACAATAACTAAATTGGGTAAGGCTTAGCCAGAAGTTTATATGCATTAGTATTAGTTCCCTCGCGGGAGAGGTTTGAGCTGAGGCTACCTATCAATGTTGTCCACCTATGCAGTGCCCAAGATGACAGATGGTCATGGTTGGGAGGCCATGCTCATAGGAGAGGTGCTTATACTAGGGTGTGTAAAGGGAAGGTTATGTTTGATTATCTGCATACTAAGTATGATGATTCAGCGTTATCCCTGACAGATGTATCGAATCTTGTGGTGAAAGTGTACCACCTCTATAGAGTGTCAAACTATTCGAATAGCCGCGTCCACGGTTATGGACAGTTGGAGTGGCCATACTGTTTCGTTGTCAGATGTTTTCAAAATGACTTATGAAATGATTGATGAATCTTGACTTGACCACAACAGGGTTGTGACTATGACACTAGCTTCCCAACTTAAGTGATTCTAGAACTTTATTTTATCTTTCTTTGTTTTAGAACTCAGCTTAGGTTTCAAACTTAACTTTATAGTTAAACTTAGAGTTAGAATTTACACTAGAACTATACTACTTGTTAGTGGTAGTTTACAAGTACTTAAAGAGTACTCATGGCTTTTGTCCCTGGCTATTCTCATGGCCAGACTATGAAGGAGACTACCAAGATGAAGGACAGCAGGACGGCTACGATAACTAGGACTATCTTCCATCGTTAGCATTGCCTGTGCCTCTGAAGATGGACCCCACCGCTACGCTTACTATTTATTCCGTTGCTTGTTGTATTAAGACTGGATCATGAGATCCTTTAATCGTGTAAGACCTTATTATGGTTTGTAATGGATGATGTACTATGATATCCAATCTGTTATGTCTCGCAAATATGGTAATCCTGGGATTGCGATGTATGACATAACAGGCATCTGGGATTAAAAATCCGGGTGTTGACACAATGTAGTTATTATTAACTTCATTCCATAAACTCCTCCATATCAACCTTGCATTTACTTCTAAGGCTTGCAAAATTACAATCCTCTCTATATCATATGTGATATCAATCCTATGGAATAGATATGGTACTACTTCCCATAATACAAGTTTGTTCTTGTATCACCTTGGTTAAACTATTATACTTCCAACTACTCCATATACTCATGTTATATACTTCATCCTACTCTATATTGGTTTCTCATGATCAAGTTAGATGATTCCTCTTACTAGGGATTTACCTAATTTGGTATACTTACAACTTTTCTTCAACACATAGTCATCTATTCTCAAGTGACTTGAGAATAATGACCACCATCATTTGATCAAACTAAGCTTAGGCTTCTAATTGTATGATCAAGAATTATTATCCACTAAGTAGTAAACTTGTACTAGTCTTTCTATAACGCTTATCTTGGTAAGGAAGCTTACTCTAAGTTTATACCCACTTGACTTAACAAGATTATTATTTGATGTACTAATACTACTAGCCTTCTCATAGCTTCTCAATTACTAGCTTAACTCTTGGGTTTAGGTACTGCTTCTAGTTAACTCTAAGTTTGTACCCACTTGACTTAACAAGATTATTATTTGATGTACTAAACGAGAATATGCAGAGGAGCACCATGGTGGGCTCAGATGGTCTTGGGACGGTCGTGAGCATCGTCTTCCTAGAGCTCCGGCGAGCTAGGGTTTCGGGTTGTAGAGGTAAAGAGGAGCAGAGCATGCACGAGAGGGGGAAATGAGGATGAGAACGGAGAGGCATCGGTGTGTCCTTCTTATCCGTCCAGATAGGGGTGGCATGCATTATAGCGCACTGCTGACGACGACGAACAGCATCGAGCAGCGACGAGTTGCTCCAGCGAGCAGTCTGTGTGCGTGAGGATGACAACGACGTCAATCTTGTAGAAAACCCCTAATGTTTCTACGAATCAACCCGCAGTCCATTTGTGGTCCTACCCGTCAGTCAGAGAGAGGGAGGCTAAATGGGCTGGTACTGGGCCGCGGCCGAGTGAGCGAATTATTCCTGGGGCTGCACGTGAGCGGCAGGTAACGCAAGGGCAACCTGGGCCGATTCTCGAATCTGCTGATTCCCCTTTTTCTCTATTTCTATTTCTGTTTTTATAAAACATTTCAAATTTGAATTTCTTTAAGGTTTTAAATATCCAGAATTTTGTAAGACATGGATATTATGATAGAGGTTGATTATAACCAATTTATCTACATTTCTTATTGTGCATTAAAATATGTTCACTATATTAAATGTCTTTTTCATTTAAGAAATATTAATAAGGAGTGGGGTTTTAGGAATTGGGTTCTTATAAATAAGTTTTCATAGAATTAATTCTGGTTTCACTTGACAACCTTAATGGTACTGATTTAAGATGTTTATCCATGTTTATAAAATCTTGTTCCTTCTTATCTTCATAAAGGATTAAACTTTGTGGTTCATAATATGATGATTTGGTTTTCATGGTCCTCCATATTTGGTGATTTGCCAAATCCAATTCTACTTGATTTGTAAAATTTAGAATTACCACATAACACTTTTGGTTAGGTAATAATGAACCAATAATAATCATTGGTAGAGAAATACTATAGTTTTTTCAAATGTAGGTACATAGGTTTTGAGAGGTTTTAATAAGCCATATTCCATTATAGATAGGAACAAGGATCAAGGTTTAGGGATACTACTTCTAAATCTATGAGTGGGTTTGATATCTCTACATAGAGTGAGATATTGGAATTAGTAATATGATCATGATAATTCTATCATTCTAGGTTTCTATTATTGTTTAAGACAATCAACTAGGCAAGGCTTCTCAAACACTCACCTGGCATTCTACTTATCTTTTAGAGATTTCATTTGACTAAGAGATACTATTCATTGGCTGCCTAAAAATAGGAATTGGTTTAACTACCCTCTTTATTCTAGGGTTTAAAACAAAAAGGTAGACATGGTTCTTGTCCTAGGTTGATATGATCTTGGTTAAGGCTTCTAAAGAATTCCTATCCTAACACTTTACTAAGCTTGGATCATAATTAAGGAATTCCTTTTCTAAATATACTCTATAAATGTCTCTTATCGTATTCACAAAGATCACATCTTCCTGAATAAGACAATCATCTGACTCCACCGTATTTATCACCATATGATGACATGGTCATGCCACTTCAACATTACTCCATCCTTACTCCTTGTATCTATATAACTTCCATTGCTAAACTACCCTTGATGAATCCATCAATGTAGTTATTATTAACTTCATTCCATAAACTCCTTCATATATACCTTGCATTTACCTCTAAGGCTTGCAAAATTACAATCCTCTATATATCACATGTGATATTAGTCCTCTAGAATAGATATGGTACTACTTCCCATAATACAAGTTTGTTGTTGTATCACCTTGGTTAAACTATTATACTTCCAACTACTCCATATACTCATGTTATATACTTCATCCTACTCTATCTTGGTTTCTCATGATCAAGTTAGATGATTCCTCTTACTAGGTCTTTACCTAATTTGGTATACTCACAACTTTTCTTCAACACCTAGTCATCTATTCTCAAGTGACTTGAGAATAATGAACACCATCATTTGATCAAACTAAGCTTAGGCTTCTAATTGTCTGATCAAGATTTATTATCCACTAAGTAGTAAACTTGTACTAGTCTTTCTATAAGGCTTATCTTGTTAAGGAAGATTACTCTAAGTTTATACCCACTTGACTTAACAAGATTATTATTTGATGTACTAATACTACTAGCCTTCTCATAGCTTCTCAATTACTAGCTTAACTCTTGGGTTTAGGTACTGCTTCTAATTAACTCATGAGTGAGTTAACACCTCCAACATCAAATGGTTTGATCACCACTAAGGATCTCATCCATTGGTGATGGCACACTCTACCATAACTAGTTCCTCCTTCTTATTAATTTACTTAAGGGTTTTGGAAGGTTAATACAATGGATCAAAGCTAAAGGTTAACAAGTGCTAGGTCAAGAATGGGTCACTCAATAGTGATGATCCATTGACACTAGGACTTGGTTAAATAGGAATGTCACCTCTTAATATCATATTAAGGGTATGTGTTGAATGGTCTTGGCTTGACTTCCTTTACTACTCTATTTGTAATAAGAGTTAGTGTTTAGAAACTACCATGATTATCATGGTAGGAATAACTATGGCAAGCAAGTATATCAAGGTTTAGTTATGGTTTTCATTTCTTAAGTTATATACTTAACTTGGTATTCAGGTTTGTTGTGGATAATACCTTGATATCATCTTTAGAATATTAATTACTCATCCTTGAATGGTTATATGGAATACCATGTAATGATCTCTAGAAGATCTAGTACTCCTTATTAAGCAGTGTGTTATGACTTAGTTTTATTATTGATCTACCCTTAGATCAAATTATATTACACAAAGATAAGGTTTTAGCAAAGGTCATATTGAAACTTATCGCAGTCAACTTGATGATCTACTTCAGTTCCACCAAGGTAAGAGAAGCTTCAATCTCTTTGACAAGTTTCATTTAAAAGCGCGAAAATTATATGGATTTTCTATGCATGAATGCAATGCACACACCTGTGTTCAGCTTATTTCTAAGCTCTAGTGCTAGGATGTTATACAGCAACACCATTCATGACAAACACATAACCTGATTGCGATTTGGAGTCATCTGAATTGTTAAGGTAACTCGCATCTGTGTAACCCTTTACACTGAGTTCTACCTCACCTCCATAAACTAGGAACATATCCTTAGTACTTCTCAAGTACTTAAGGATATTCTTTATCGCTTTCCAGTGAATCTCACGGATCAGATGGTAATGCATGTGAATATGTTTGTTCTTCTGGTGCTGTCTAGGCTCCTTGGCTTGTGCAATAGCACCATTGTTGTCACAATAAACGTCCATGGGATTGGACGTGCCCTGAACCACACCAAGAGTAATCAGGAAATTCCTAATCCAAACAGCTTCCTTTGCAGCCTCCGAGGCAGAAATATTTTCATCTTCTGTTGAAGAGGAGGCCACTGTATCTTGCTTGGAACTTTTCTAGCTCACAACACCACCATTCATGACAAACACAAAACCTGATTACAATTTGGAGTCATCTGAGTCGTTAAGGTAACTCACATATGTGAAACCCTTTACACTGAGTTCTACCTCACCTCCATAAACTAGGAACATATCCTTAGTCCTTCTCAAGTACTTAAGGATATTCTTTACCACTGTCTAGTTACTCTCACCTAGATCAGCCTGGTATATGCTCATAACACTTAGAGCATAGGAAACATCTGGTCGTGTACATGTCATTGCATACATGATGGATCCAATAGCCGAAGCATATGGAACCCTACTCATGCGCTCTCACTCATTAGTGGTCGAAGGACACTGAGTCTTGCTGAGTTTAATGCCGTGAGACATGGGCAAGAACACCTTCTTTGCCTCTTCCATGCTGAACCATTTCAACACTTTGTCAATGTATGTACTCTGGCTTAATCCAATTAGCCTCCTTGATCTATCTCTATAGATCTTGATACCCAGAATATATGCCCCTTCTACTATGTTCTTCATAGAAAAACTATTTTTCAATGAGGTCTTAACAGACTCGATCATAGGAATGTCATTTCCAATCAGTAATATGTCATCTACATATAAGATTAGAAATACAAGTGATTTCCCATTTTCTTTCTTGTACACACAAGGTTCTTGTTCGTTTTTGATGAAGCCAAACTCCTTTACAACTTCATCAAATCGAAAGTTCTAATTCCGAGATGCTTGCTTCAGCCCATAAATAGACTTTTGAAGTTTGCATACCTTTCCAGCATTGTTTGGATCGACAAAACCTTCTGGCTGCATCATATACATTTCCTCCGTAAGGATTCCATTTAAGAAAGCCGTCTTGACGTCCATCTGCCATATCTCATAGTCAAAATATGCAGCACTGGCTAGAATGATCCGTATAGATTTAAGCATCACTACGGGCAAGAAAGTCTCGTCGTAGTCAACTCCTTGAACTTGTCGAAAACCTTTTGCAACAAGTCGAGGCTTATAGATGTGAACATTTCCATCCATCTCAATCTTCTTCTTATAGATCCATTTGCACTCGATGGCTTTAAAACCATCAGGTAGGTCAACCAAGTTCCAAACTTGATTGTCTCCCATGGACTCTATCTCAGATCTCATGGCAATCAGCCAATTCTCAGAGTCTGGGTCCACCATCGCATCTGCATAGGTCGCAGGCTCATCATTGTCTAACAATAATAATTCCCGTGCTTCGTGGAGCCTCGCCGACCTTCGTGGTTGTGGTGCTTCTATTGCCACAGGTTCCTCAACTTGTTCTGCTACAATAGCATCACTCATAGAAGTATCCCCGACTAGCTCATCTTGAACTTCTTGAAGTCGCACCGACCTTCCACTCGTTCCCTTTGTGAGAAAATCTTTCTCTAGGAAAACACCGCTACGAGCGACAAACACTTTGCCCTCTTCTTAGTTGTAGAAGTAATACCCTAAGGTTTCCCTTGGGTATCCCACAAAAATGCATTTATCCGATTTAGGTGTTAGTTTTCCAACTAAAGTCGCTTGACAAATGCATCACAACCCCAAATCTTTAGGAAAGACAAACTAGGATTCTTTCTAGTCCACATCACATATGGTGTCTTAACTATGGATTTAGACAGTACCCTGTTTAGTGTGAAAGCTGTTGTTTCTAGCGTGTAACCCCAAAATGATAATGGTAAATCCGACTGGCTCATCATCGATCGAACCATGTCCAAAAAAGTTTGATTACGCCATTCGAAGACCCCGTTTCTTTAAGGCGTTCCGGGCGGCGTGAGTTGTGGAACAATTCTGCAACTCTTAAGATGATTGCTAAACTCGTGACTCAAATATTCACCTCCTCGATCAGATCGCAAGGCCTTTATTTTCTAGCCACGTTGATTCTCTACCTCACTCTGAAACTCTTAGAACTTTTCAAAAGTTTCAGACTTTTGCTTCATCAAGTAGACATACACTACAAGAAAATTTTCCTTCCGCAACGACTTGGCCCGACGGTCGTCATAGAAGGCGCGTCTTCTGCGACGAAATTCTCGGCTCAGCCATGGCCAATGGAAAACTTTTTTTCCGGTTCCGTGGCCCTCTACTATGACGGATCTGCTAAAAACATGGAGGAAGCTCGGCCAGCGCGTGGCAGAAGCAAGATTTTCGTTTCCTCGCACGATGTTGACTCGCTGAAGTCTTTTGAGGCGTGTGGGTCCCAGACGTCAGTGTCTCTAGCGGACCACACTTTTCGGTCGTGCCTCCCTTATTTGAACTCGATAACGTTGCTCGAGGCGTCTGCCGTTTAGTCAGGCTGCTAGGTCCCACATGTTAGCCTCTCATTAGAAGGATCGTGTGTATGATGGAATTTTTTCCTTCGCTCTGGCTACCCTATTCCGAAGTTGATAGCGCTAGTCGATGCATCTACCATCTAATCAACCTCCTAGGACCCACATGTCATCCTCTCATTAGAAGAAACGTGTGTATGATGGAATTTTTTCCTTCGCTGGTGCTACCCCGTTTCGAGTTGATAGCGCTGCTTGACGCATCTACCATTGAACCAACCTCCTGAGCCCCACATGTCATCCTCTCATTAGAATAAACATGTGTATGATAGATTTTTTTCCTGTTCCGAACTTGATAGCATTGTTCGATGCATCTACCATTTAATCACGATGCTAGGCCCCACATGTCATCCTCTCATTAGAAGAAACGTGTGTATGATGGAACTTTTTCCTTCGCTGGCGCTACCCCGTTCCAATTTGATAGCGCTGCTCGACGCATCTACCGTTTAACCAACCTCCTGAGCCCCACATGTCATCCTCTTATTAGAAGAAACGTGTGTATGATGGATTTTTTTCCTTCGCTCGCGCTACCCTTTTCCGAACTTGACATCGCTATTCAATGCATCTACCATTTAATCACGCTGTTGGGCCCCACATGTCATCCTCTGATTAGAAGAAACGTGTGTATGATGGATTTTTTACCCTCTGTTGCGCCTTCGTGTTCCGAACTTGATAGCTTTCCTCGCTGCATCAGCCGTTTATTTAGGCTGGTGGATCCCTTATGTCAGCCTCACATTAGAAGAATCGTGGGTATGATGGAATTTTTTTCTTCTCTAGTGCTACCCTGTTCCGAACTAGATAGTGTTGCTTGAAGAATCTGTCGTTTTCTCACACTACTGGGTCCCGCATTTCAGCCTCTCATTAAAAGAAACATCTACATGCTGAACTTTTTTTCGCTCACGCCTCCCTGTTTCGAACTGGCTATGTTGCTTGATGCAGCATCTGTATAAGGTAGTGCTGATGGGTCCCACATATCAGCCTCTCTATAAATGAAACTTGCGTATGATGTACTTTTTTTGGCCATGTCCGCTGTTTTGACCTTGGCAACTTGCTGGGTCCTAGATGTCAAGCACCTCTGTGTAGGAAACGTGTCTATGCTGGGTCCCAGCTGACAACCTCTATTTGAAAGAAACATGTGTATGTTGGAATGTTTTTTCGGGTCCCAGATGTCAGCCTCAGAGTACAAAACATGCTCAGAAAGGCCGAATTAAAAAGATTCTAGGCTAACTCAGGGCGGATGCCCTATTCATCATGGCTTATATTTCATGGGCTCACTCCTAAATTGAATGGGCTACGGTCGGTGGCCACAAGACCATGAAAAGGTCGAATTATAAGGTATTGGGCTATGCTTGGGGCTGATAGGCTAATTTCATGGGCTATGCTTGGGCCTGCTGGGTTTGACATGTCAGCTTCTCTGTAAGTACAACGTGTGTGTGATGGACTTTTTTTTCGGCCGCCTCCGCTGTTTTCACTATGGCAGCCGTGTATGGTCTTACTACTGGGGCCCTTATGTCAGCCTCTCTAGCACGTTCTGGCTTGTGGGTCCCCGATGTAGCTTTGTATGCTCTGTGTGGTGGGTCCCCGATGTAGCCTTGTATTTTCCCTTGGCTATTGCCTCCATGATTTCAACTCGATAACGTTGCTCGATCTATCTGCCGTCTAGTCACGCTGCTGGGTCCTCCATGTTAGCCTCACATTATAAGAATCGTGTGTATGATGGAATTTGTTTCTTCGCTCGTGCTACCCTGTTTTGAAATTGATAGCGCTGCTCGATGCATCTACCGTTTAATCAAACTCCTGGACCCCATATCTCATCCTCTCATTAGAAGAAACGTGTGTATGGTAGAAATTTTTCCCTTGGTCGTGCCTCCGTGTTTCGAACATGGAAACGTCGCTCGAGGCAGAACCTGTATAAGTCCGTGCTACTGGGTCCCACATGCCAGTCTCTAAGTAAATCAAACCTGCGTATGATGGACTTTTTTTCGGCCGTGTGTCCGCTGTTTTAACCTTGGCAACGTTGCTCGATATGGCAGTCGTGTATGGTTTTGCTGCTGAGGCCCCTATGTTAGCCTCTCTGGTTTGTTCTGGCTTGTGGATCGCAAATGTAGCCTCGTATGTTCTGGCAGGTGGGTTCCCGATGCCAGCCTCTCTATATAAGTATTTAACTTTTTTCAAAACCGACGATTAAACTCGAGGGATGCTGAAGGCTAGTGGGTCCGTGATGTCAGCCTCTCCATGAAGCAATGTTGCTAGAAGAAAAAATGTAAACCCAATATAATTTTATGTCAAGCACAAAGAATTGAACTCGAGACTTCAAAACACATATAAGCCATGTGTGTTGCCACAACGACAAACAACATAGATGAACATTCTCATTAAAAAGCTTTATAGTACCTTTAACTTATTATATATTAGCCTTCTTAAAAAAATCATGTGTCCATGTTATCTCTCTTATTAAAATAAAAGGGAAGCGATCTTGGCATCTCAATTTATTAAATTCCAGATAATGGAGTAGTTTCTTAAAAACATGGGTAGGCGGGTTTTTTGTTTTTGTTTTGAAGGGCAATTCCAAAAATGCCGAATTAAACATTTTGGGCTATTCTACATCTACTATACTCAATGTGCTATACTCCATGCGCTATTCTCCATGGGCTCCTTGATAAATATTTAAATGGGCTATCGTCAGCAAGTCCCTTGACCCCTACAAGGCCGAATTAAATTGTTCTAGGCTAAAGAGGGGTCGAATGGGCTACATTTTACCTCCTCTTTAGTAAAATTTGCATTATGTTGTGGCTCGTCCGGATTCGGAACACAGAACTCACTACTGGAGGGAAAAAGAAATGATAATTCTTTTGACATATATTTGTGTAAAAATATCTAAAGAACAAGGGACACAGACCGCGTGCGCGAAAACTGGACTGGTATCAAATGACTTCACTTGGTACCCTCTCATTTCTGTCCAAAACACATCCAACGGCTCCAATGATACATAGGCAAAAGCTCTAGTGCAAGGAGCCCAGCAGCAGCGACATAACTTTTTTAGAAATTTAGAAGCATTTGAAAGATCCTGTAGTACATAATAAGCCAGAAAAAATATCGACAGATTCGTAGTTCATATTCAGCAGCACTTGACCAATTCTGCAGCATTCCAAAGTGACTGTTTCAGCTATACAGACACTAAAACTCAATAGCATTACAGAGAGAACCCGTTCATGTTTCAGCTCTCTAAAAACCTTGTCACACGATCAGTTTGCCCTTTTCTCCAAACACACTCGATCATTGGAGCAAGCATAACTGATGATCAAGTATGCTTTTGTGTGCATACCTCCTCTTCACATTAATATCAGTGTGACCCCCATATATATGCATCCTAAAATGCCCAAGCCTCATCTATATTGTGACAAAGCCAAGTTTAAAAAGGAAGCTTGACATCTACTACACTTGATCTAAACAAGTACCAGTACATCAGTATTATTTCTAGAAAATACCTTAGTAATAGTAACGACATAACACTTGATAGATTGAGTAGCATTTGAAGCTTGAGAAGTACAGAAGAAGACAGAAAAATATCTACAGATTCCCAGTCCATATTCAGCACCGCTTGATAGATTCAGCAGCATTTCAAAGTGAGCGATTCAGCAGTACAAACAATGGCCAAAAGAAATGATAGATTCAGCAATGTCGACATTGAAATTCAATAATTGTAGCAAGACCATGACTCATAAGGAAAGAGAGTCCATATTCAGCACTCGATCGATCGATCTAAACAAGTACCAGTACATATGTATACTACAAAATAGATTAGCAGTAGCAAGTTAAGACCTCCATACAAAATACCCGGCATAACGCAACAGCGTGTCAAGTGCTGGCCGGGTAGCACTTTCTTTCCTGCCTATTACCCTTTCCTTGTCACACCGTCGCTTGTGGGCCCACTATGTCAGCAGCATACATTGGAAATAGGTATACATTACCGCAAACTTGTTCCACCTCTCCACATACAAATTGAATCTACCACCAACATAAAGTAGTAAATAATTAGTACGATGTTACATATCTTAACATTGGGATCATCACAAACAATATTTAGATGTTTTATCTCACTTTTGAAACGTGTTGATGCAATACTCCTAATCCATAGGGAATTCCGACGAACGGTTCAGAAGCTTCCAGGTAACACCGCGGCTACGACATGTACGACCTGAGCCCTTCTAGGGCGACTACAGCCGATGATGGCCTGCTCGTCAGCTCAGATGTCGCCACCATGTCGACCGCATGGAGCTCATGCCACAGAGACAACGACCAAAGCTTCACCTTGTGTCGTGGCGATTTGCACGCCCCTGAACTAACGAACCTGGGGGATATGACGATGTCCGTGGTGTGGCCATCAATTTGGGCGACAAACACGGTGTCCTCTTTCCCGATGCCGATGATATCCGCTCTCCGAGAGCCCACTATAGGCACCGTCTTAGACGACTCCCAGTGTGTGTGGCTATAGGGCATTATGGCACAGTCCTCCAGTAAAGTGGAGCAATTTTCTTATCAGAGTACACAAATTAATGTCTTAACTCTAGCTAGCATGAACGCCGGTTATATTAGTTCTACTTCCAAGGTCTAGGCATCACATTAGTGCAATTCTTTATCGAGTAGTACAGATACCAAACACCTAGGAATAGACGAACGGATGAACATGATGAGCTCTATCTGCTGCCGATGCTAGAGATGCAAACATATACTCGAAATTTTGTCAAAAATCAGGGTAGGGTAGCGGCCGCCCTAACTTGCCCAAATTAAAGGGACTCCGCCCCTGAGACAAATCTAAAGCAAAACATACCGAGTGGCCTCCCAAATCATCATCAGTCTTGGATCAATCAATACAAAATTTGAACTTATTATTACAGTTCACGGTAGATCTAGCCCCGGAATTAGCTTGCATGTGTAAAAATGAATTGTACTATACAAACGGGTTAAATGCACTAGATGAGAACTATACTCAACACCAACCCAATGTTAACCAAGCGCTAATAAAATCTTGACCGCATCTCATCATCAAGATCAAGGGTTCTGGGGATTATGTACATACCGCACTGCCACCGCGATGTCTAAGGGATGCGACAGCACCATAGATGAGGTAGCAGGGCCCGCCGCCCGCAGCCGACCCGCCTAAGACGTATTGTCCATTTCACTGGTCTTGCTTCAGGATTCACATTGAGTGAGTGCTCGGCGAATTACCTGGGAACTCCTGGCATGTCCGCTAGACACCAGGCGAAGATTTCCTAGCGCTCACGGAGGAATTCGACGAGCACGAGTTCCTATGCGGGACTCAAGTTGTTGGCAATCAGGGCCATCTTGGTCGGTTCCGTTGGGTGGATCTAGACCGCCTTGGTGTGGATCGACGTGTCGAAGGATTGGTCGGGTGAGCTTGACTTGCTCAGAGGAGGTAGACTGTTGTCTGTCGACTCCTTCAACCTTGCCAGTTCCTCCTGCATGCCGAAAGACTGGGAGATTCTGTTAAATTCCCAGTCACAGCTATCGGACCTCTCGAAGCTTCCATTGACTATGATAATGCCGTTGGGGGCCAGCATCTTCATCTGCAGGTAGGCATAGTGTGGCACTGCCATGAACCTCGCGAACACGACGCGCCCGATGATGCAGTGATATTGTGAGGGCCAGTCGACAACTTCGAATTCGATGCTCTCTCGCCAGAAGTTTGTCGGTGTTCCGAATATAACATCCAAGATGACCTTGCCTAGGGGGTATATGCCCTTCCCTAGGACAATGCCGTGGAATGTTGTCTCTAAAGTTTCCAGGCATGACAGGGGATTCGCATGGCGCGCAAGGTTCTTGCGAACATGAGGTTGATGCCGCTACTGCTGTCCATGAAGACGTGACTCATCTCGAAGCCTCCAATTTGTGCCTCGAGCACCAGGGGACAGTGACCCGGGCGAGGTATTTGTCGCGGATGATCGCACTTGTCGAAGGTATTCCAGGACACGCTCCCACTAAGGTACTCAGTGGTGGAGGGTGGAGAGTTCATCGCCAGATTGACGTAGCGAGTGATTGATTTTTGCACCTGATTTGATGGGAATCCTTTTTGGATCATCCCCATGTTTCCCAGTGCTCGCGGGTATGGCTCGCCTCCGTGCTTTTCGATATGTGCAGCTGCAGGTGGTGGTGGCCCAGGTGGCGGTGGTGGTGCTCCATGAGCCACATCGCCCGGGGTAGCTCCATAGCCCTGGTTTATCGCGTCGCGATTCATTTGGGCTAGACCTTCGTGGAGGTTGAGGAACTCGCGACAGTCCTTTAGAAGCTAGCTAGATTTTTTCTTGCCATCGTGCTTGCCGATATAGAAGTGTACGTTGCACGGTCCGGACAGTTTGTCCTGGATAGATGTTCCGGGTGCCTCATCACGAGCGCAACATTGCCACACTTGCATGGTTTTCCCGCTGTCGCGGTATCCACCACTGCGATATCCGATGTTGTGGTTGCTGTCATCGCGTTTGCCGGTGTAGCCAGTCGCGACCATGTTGACTTCCTCTCGGTCCTCGTAACCACGCATCTGACGTTTCCCTCGGTGATCGCGTCTGCGACTGACGTCATCGTCATTATTTGAGTGGACACGGTTTTTCACCAAGTCCTCTCCATCAGCCCACCTGTTTGTGATTTCCATCAGGTGGTTGATTATCTTGGGCTTTGAGCGGCCCAGCTTCTCTCTAAGCTCTCTGCAGCGCACGCCGCCATTGAACACATCGATTGCGTGGTCCTCAGAGATGTCTTATGCAGAGTTTTTGATGATGGACCATCTCTAGATGTATGAGCGCAGCGACTCGCCAGTCTTCTGGTAGCAGCCTCTTAATTCTTCGATTGATGCGGGCCTTTTGTAAGTTCCCTTGAAGTTTTGCACAAAGTTGTAGACTAGCTCATCCCAGCTATGAATCGATCCGCGCAGGAGGTTATTGAGCCACGCTCGGGCAGCACATTGCAGCTGTAGCTGGAGTCATTGCATGGTCGTGCTCGTGGTTCCACCGTGTAGCCTGACAGAGGAAATATGATCCTCCAGCCAGATCTTTGGGTCTTGGAGGCCGTCGAATTTTGGGTTCTTTGATGGGAGCTTGAACCCTTTTGGCATTGGCTTTTGTCGAATGGCTCTGCTGAAGCAGCTGGCTCCACAGATCTCTATCCCGTCATCTTCCGAGTCAGTCGAACGAGCACACCTCGCGCGCATCTTGTCGACCTTGCGCTGCATGATGTCATCGTGCACGTCGTAGTCGTAGTCGTGTCGCTGTGAGCAGCATCACCGTGACAGATCATGGCCGCCATCGCTGGAGGAGGAGGAAGAGTAGCGGTTAGCCAAAGCCTTGCTTTTCTTTTGCTACGACACTGGATCCTTGATGAGAGCAGCCTCGACTAGTCCCTAGCCAGCGATCGTAGATCGATGCATGGAGGACCGTGGGTCCCTAGCTGGCGGCTGGTTGTTGAGCAGGTACATAGTGGCTGCCGTCACCGCTGTCATGGATGAGAAGTTGAGGACTCGAGTGGCATCCGCTCGCTCCTTCTCGGTGTGGTGAGTGAGTCGAGAACGTCTTCTGGAAGCCGTATGATCGTTGCCTTTAGAGGAGGATCCTCCGATGAGGGAGTGCTGAGCTCGACGGAGGCTCGACTCGTCAGCTGCCCTCTTGCGCTTGTCGAGCTGGGCAATTACTTGTTGCTGGCACTTGAATTCCTACTTGCACTGCTAGAGAAAATGCTATAGGAGACATGCTCATTTGAGGCGCATTTATACTATATGCGCCTCTGATAAAATAGGGAAGGCACACTAGCATGACATGCGCCTCTAGTACTTAAATAGGCGAGGCGCATATTTGTCGGATCCGCCTCCTCTAGCATCTGTACAGACGAAATCTGGCACCCCCATATTATGTGAGGCGCATCCTGGTAATATGCGCCTCTAACATGTTAGATAGGCGAGGTGCATATGTGACCAATGCGCCTCGCATATGTTGGGTGGGCCCTGGAGGAGACTGGTGGTCCAATATGCGAGGTGCATATCATCACATGCGCCTCCGATAATTGACAATAGGCGAGGCGCATTAAGAAGGGTGCGCCTTAAGAAACCCCTACAGGACCGGGTGGCTGCATATGCGCCTTAGGTATTTCACAACATAGGAGGCGCATTTACTGCAATATGCGCCTCGCATAACCTGGCTCACTTTTTTTGCACCTTTTTGGCACATGCACCCCACTCACTTGCCTCACTTCTTCCTCCTTCACCCAAAGACAGATTTGGTCGCCCCCCTTCTCCCCACCTCATTTCCCACATTGATTCACCATAGAAGCTTGCTCAATCTCCATTGGTTAACACTCATATGTAAGTGAAGTCTCTTGCTCCTCTAGATCTACAACATGTACCTTTACTTCTCCTCCGGCTCTCTTGCACAAGTCGTCGTTGGAGGAAGCGTGAAGGTGTTGCTTGCATGCTCATGCGCGTTGTCAGCGACACCACGACTATATGAGTGTGTTGTGGTGCATGCTTATTTTTGTGCCGGGATTTCATTTGAGATGCCAATATTTCACCGGATTGTCGATTCATTTCTTTTCCGGCAAATTTCTGGCACTCGCGGATGTCCTCTTTTTAGGGGAGGTTATGCCAAATTTTTCTAGCGATCCAGACGTCCATATATGCTCTAATTATTCTCTTGCTCTTTGTACCACGCATAGGCGACCATGGTCCGACCACTAATCCGCAAAGCCCTCATGGATAGGTGGATGAGATGCGTGAGGACCGATATGGCACACGCAAACAAGACAGAGATAAGATGTCTATGTCACGACTGCAAGATGATGTATCTGATAAGGCACGATTCCAGAATGCTGGAGTCGCACCTGCTCCGACGTAGTTTCATGGATGGCTACACTCAGTGGATACATGATGACGAAGATGATGATGAGAATGTCAATAATGGTGAAGATCAAGATGCCGGTCATGATCACGAAGATCAAGGCGTCGACGGCGGGGCAGGTAATGATCATGAACATCAGGGTGGCGCCCGGCATGAACACGAAGATGATCAAGGTGGCGCCGGGCATGAACAAGAATATCAAGGTGTCGACCATGATTCGAGCTGGCTGCGAGACCCTCATGTGTCATGGTGGTGTCACGGCAGATGCCATAGATAGGCTAAAGGTGGGGACTAATACACGCTAGGGGAATCTAGGGAGGGATAGTGGAGTGATTCTCCACACAGAAGTTTGTATTGATTTCCTTCAAGATTACAAGTGCTCCTTGAGCTGTATTGGCGAGAGGAGGAAGAAGGAGCTCTCTTACTCTTGCCTACTATTTTTCCCTAGAACCCTAGATCAACTCGCACTATGGCCTCAAAGAACTCAACTAGTATCAAAGAAAACTCAACCCCCTCTACCAGAAACCTAGCCGCCCTTATATAGAGGAGGCTCGGTCCCTGCCTAGACTGGGGTGCTTTTCCCCCGCGTCACACATGATTTAGCGACGTAAGCCTCTACGGCGCCCGCGTCAGCCGACATGGGCGTCGTCACCCTTGTCGGCCATGACCCGGTGGTCCTGCCCTTGCTTTCTTCGCTCATGCAGTGCGTACCGGACCTTCTTTTTGACCAGAGAGATTCCTTCCTTCTCCCAGAAGCTAAGCGAGGACCCGGATCATAGTAGATCCGGCCACACCTGTTCCCGCATATAAGTTAGACAAGCACTTCCGACTTACTCCTTAAGTCGGATGAGACAATGTTAGGAGACCCCCTGGTCCGGGTTACTCCGTGATCCGGCCTGCCTTGAGGTGACCCGGCCAGCATCTGCTTTGACCTTGCCGAACCTTGGCTAACTCGGCCCTTATACCCTGGAGTGACCCTACCCGGGGGTATCCCCCCAACATTAGTCCCCGAAGATGGTGCGGTCTTAGCTGCCTTGGCCGCTAAGGCCACATCAGGTTCATTTATGTTCGAGCCTTGGACGTTTTAATTCCGGGTTAGCCCTTTATCTCGGATTATATAGATTTACGTTCCCTTCGCACATTCCAAGTTTTCACTTGCCGGCCGGGTTACCACTTTGGCTCGGATCCCATGGATATCATGGTTTGATCCGGGGCCCGTTTCCTTCTCTCATACGTCAACCCACGTGGAGGCTAATCATTACCTCGTCTTATTTTAAGGGCCTGCACAGTAACCACCGCAGTAATTGTCAGTTATCACTATGTGTGGGTCACGTCATGCCTGCCTCCTCGTTTACCGCATCAGCGCGTCGCGTCATGGGATTTCTTCTACTCTGTGGCCCTCTGTGTGGCTCCTCTACGATTGGCTGAGGCGTGCGATACACGGCCACACCGTGTGGCTCGTCGGCGCAGCGCGATCCCACTCATCCATATCTGGGGGTGGTTAAGTAGCGGAGGGGCGCACCCCTTAGCGTTTTTCGCCCACTCCGCTTGCTCACTTCCTTCTCCTCGTTCCTTATGCATTTGCGCCGCCAGTTCTTCTAGCAGCAGCGCCGCCGCCGCACTTTCCCCGTGCTTCTGCTTTGCAGCCACCACTGCACAACTGCTTAGCCACGGGTCCTCGCCAATCCAGGTCTCAGATCCCCGCCACCGCTAGCTCCAGCGAGGATAGCGAATACGAGATGACGGAGGAGGAGCTCGTCATCGCCGAGCAGGAGATGGAGGAGGACGCCGGCGTGGCGGACCGCGGCGCGTGGGCCGGATCATGGGTCTGTCAAGATGACCTCGACTGGCTCTACCGGACCAGGCTCATTCCTGCCAGCGTCGTCGCTCGTCTTCCCTCCGCCAAACTGGCCCCCTCACCCAATCCGGGTGAGTTTGTTGTGTTCCTGTCCCACTTCCAACGGGGATTTGGTCTTCCGGTGAGCGATTTCTTCCGGGATTGGTTAGGACCTACCACTTGCAGCCGCACCATCTCCTAGCCAACGCTATCACCTCTCTCTCCGCCTTTGCCTCTATGATCAAAGGCTACACCGGACTATGGCCCACGAAGGAGCTGTGGATCCGGTTTTTCGGCCTTCGTCGCAACGTCATCCCCAACATCCAAGTAAAGTCGGAGGATAAGAAGCTCACCCAATTCGGAGCTGCCTCCATATCACCCGGAGACTTTCCATTTTCCCCCGGGTTACCGGGCTTGAATCCTGCAAAGGATGGGCCCGGACCTTCTTCTATGTCCGGAATGAGGGCACTGAAGATTTGATTCGGTTGCTGCCCTATGCTCCGGGTCTACCTGACATGGAACTCTGGGAGGAGGTCCCCAAGAAGCCTACAGCTCTGGCCAACCAAGTTAACAAGAGGTTCGCGGAGCTGAAGAGACTCGGATTGCGCAACGAGGATGCTATGATCACGTTCGTGCGCAACCGAATCTCTCCCCTCCAGAAGCGCACCCACAAGTTGTGCCATATGAGTTTCAGCCGCGACCCCAACCGAACCTCCTCCTTCGAGTTGAGCAACATGGAGATCTTTCGCCGGGTTAAGGCTCTTTTCACCACCCACAAGGATTTCTCCGCCGAATGGACGTGGGGGATTGAGCACTACTGTCATGACAGGCTCCCTCCCGCGGTAAGCTTCACGGGGCAAAGTTATTTCGGATCAAATTTGTGTCGGTTTTTGTTGTATTTTTGACTCTGTTCTTCGTGCTTTTTCTCAGCTGTTCCTTCAGCAAACTCTCGAGGATGGTACGGATCCGACCCTTAAGTGGGCGCCGGACCGAGTAATCCCGGATGAGGAGGAGCCGGACCAGGAGATGTTCCTCCCTATGCCCGACGCACCAAACGACCCAGCGGTAAATTCTCTTCTCTTAGAGACTGGCCTGATGATGAGGATGACTCGGATGTCGACGTGATTGAACCCATTGATGCTGTCCCTCTTTCTTTTTCCTTTCCGGAATCATCTAACCCCGATGGGCATATCCACGAGGATCCTCCACTTGCTACGGGCGAGCCGGTTCCGGTGGCGTCGAAGAAGAAGCGCGGAGCCGCATCAAGTTCTTCCTCCGAACCTTCTCAGCCCACAAAAAGGCAAAACAAGGCCGGAGACAAGACTGCCTCCAAGCGGGCAGGCAAAGCCCCGGCACGGAGGGCTCGGAAATCCAAGGAGGCCGAAACCTCGGATGCGTAAGTCATTTTTCGTTGCGTAACTCACTTTTCCTTGCATCCTGGTAATTTCTCTTCTGACATTATTCTCTTTTTCAGGCCTCCGGTGGAGGTCCCTCAGAGCGGATCAAGCATCTCTTCACCGCTTCGGTCCGGCCCTTCTCCTCCTCGTGACGATGAGTCACGCCCGCTGAGCCCTATTCCGGAGGGTTCCGCGGCTGCTCCGGGTTCCGCAGTACCTCATCGAGAGGAATGCGACCTTGGAGTGGGAGGGGTCAGTCCGGCCGAGGCGACGGCGTCCACCACTTCGGCATCGCCGCAACCAGCAACCACCGAGTCTATCTCAACACCAAGATCAGCGACCGAGCCGGCACCAACACCTGTCCCGGCACCAAGGAAACCAACAACAGCTCCAAGTCCAGCTACAAGAGCTCCAGTGCCAAGTTCTTCCGCCTCATCCGAGTCATCTCAGGTTCGGCGAGGAACTACTCCAGCAGCTTCTAAGGGGAAATCCACTGCGGTTACTTCTTCCCAGCAAGCTAAGGGCAAAAAGGCTCCGGATTCTACCAAGTCTACATCTGTCGAGGCTGGGCAGCAAACCTTAGCATCCATGCTTCCCAAGAAAACTCCAGCAATGAAGGATGTTCCTACCGAGCCAACTGATGCGCAGCAGATGGTTCTGCATACCAGCCCAGCTCTTGCCCTAGTTGAGAGGAAGGAAGATCACGCGAAGGGCTTGGTGGCACCCCATATGCCCACTGGCGAGCGGTACCCTCCGAGCCTTATCGACTTCATCATGAACTGGAACAAGGCGGAGTTCGTCTATAACCACGATCTCCCAGAAAAGTTTGGCCCCGCAGAATTTTCCGCCCAGATGAATACCGCCGCTAAGGCAATTAACCTCGCGGGGCGAATTATGGAGGTATGTCGTTTCTCCTTTACATGCTGTAGATAATAACCATTAGTCCCCGAGCCTTCGGTGGAGTAGCTTGTTACTCGGCCGGATGCTCATTAGAAAACTAACGTAGCTGCATGTAAACTTCGAATCCGCACACACCTAGAGCCGGGTTAAATTCCACTTGGCCCGGATCTTGTACACTTCAAATATGCACACACCTAGAGCTGGGTTAAGTTCCACTTGGCCTGGATCTTGTACACTTCGAATATGCACACACCTAGAGTCGGGTTAAGTTACACTTGGCCCGGATCTTGTATACTTCGAATATGCACACACCTAGAGCCGGGTTAAGTTCCACTTGGCCCGGATCTTGTACACTTCGAATATGCACACACCTAGAGCCGGGTTAAGTTCCACTTGGCCCGGATCTTGTACACTTCGAATATGCACACGCCTAGAGCCGGGTTAAGTTCCACTTGGCCCGGATCTTGTACACTTCGAATATGCACATACCTAGAGCCGGGTTAAGTTCCACTTGGCCCAGATCTTGTACACTTCGAATATGTACCAAGCTAATTTTACACTTCTGTACTTTTTTCAGGTAACCACCAATCGCCGGAGCGCTGAATTCCAACGCCTGCTGGATTCCCACAAGATGCTACGCGCAAAACATGTTGCAGTTAGTGCAGAAAATGAAAAGAGGAGTAATTTTCTCCCTCGGCACCTCTCCGCTTTTCTTCACTTTCTTCCGCCGAACTAATCTCCTCATTCGGTTTTTGTAGCTGGGGTGGAGGCTGAGAACAAGATCATGCGGAAGAACTTGGAGGAAATCTGGGGTATGTCCTCTTTTGTTCGACCTCGTAGTGTTTTCCATTTCTTCTTCTCCTTGGCTCGGCAAGCATTCACTCCTTGGCTCTACCGGGTCAACATACTATTTCAGCATCGCTTGAGGATAGTGTGCTCGTGCCTGATATGATGCTGCATTTTCTCGAACAAGCAGGGCAGCATCAAGTCGAGCTGAAGAAAAAGGATGATGAGCTCGCTCTCCTCCGGACTAAGGACGACGAGATTGCCAAGCTCAAGGCTAAGATGGAGAAGGTGAAGGCCCAGCACCAAACAGAGCTCAAAAAGGTTGGCCAGAACTTCACAGAAGAGCGTGAGCGCCTTACTCTCCAGATCTCCAAGGACCAGGACCTACTTAGAGAATCCGACCTCCAGCTTGGGTCGGCAAACGCTGAGCTTGAGCAACTTCGCAGAAGACGCGATGACTGCATCAAGGAGTTAACCCGGATCCATAGCCATATTTCTCGTAAGTTCCTTTCCCTTATCCGACATAATTCTCCGGGTTACCTTATATGTCTTTTCTTTACCTTCTTCCTTTGCCTTGTTTCCAGACCACTTTCCAGAGGGTACTTCTGTTGCAAGCGCTGCTGTTGCCAAATTTCACCGAGAGAGGGATACTCCCGTCGCTCTTGATGGTGAGAACATTCCCTTAGACATGGAGGACCTCTTGGTCAGCTTGTCCTCTCGCGTGGAGATCATCAAGAATTATGGCAAGGATATCCTCGACGTTGCAGTTCACATTTTCAATACGTTCTGGCCCGGAGAGAGTAGCCTGGAGACCATCACGATTCTCGTCGAGAAGTTAATGGAGATTGAGACCCAGCTTGACCTCTGGAAAGAGTCCGGTGGGCGTGCTGCAGCCGATACCATCCTTCACCATATTCTCACATGGTACGAGAAGATCGACCTCAGCCTCCTTACACGCCGGTGCACCGGATCCAGATGGACCGATGATCCGGAGTGGGCAGCTCGGCGCCAAGCTTGCGCCTATAGCCTCGTCGAATATTCTCCTATTCATGACTGGGTTGAAGGACCAAGCTTCCTGGAATCCGCTGGGGATGAGCATAATGAGAACGTTGATGATGGGTCGGATGAGGGCGGAGAAGATGATGCTTCAGATATTGAAGACAGCGACGACGACACCGAACTTCCTCCTCCTGCTGCTCCTTAGTTCCAAAAAACTTGAAAACTTATCAGATCCCCGGTATGCCGGGTGCAATTGAATGCTGGATATGTGATATTTTGCTACTACATTTCTATGCCGGATTAACTTGGGCATAGTCCCCGAGTTTCATTTTCTTGTTCGTCCAATTCTCTGGCTCGGTCCGTGTCTACCTTGATTCGGTTTTACGACTTACGAACCCGAGCTTCAAAAATTGTTTTAACAATACTTAGAAACTTTTAGGCTTAGCTCAAAATAATTCAGCATAATAACTTGAAAATAAATATAGGGTTAGTCCGAAAAACAAACGTTATCGAATAAACTCGTTTCCTTAGTCGTTTTTCATGTGCTACGCAATTCCAAACTTGTTCTCTTGCTTGCCATGAAGCCAATTCTTGTTGGACAGCAGCAAGTCAAAGAGTTGGGTTTTTGGTGCTCACACATTACTAATCCGGGTTAAGTAGAACGACTTATTCCAGCTACCGCATAAGAAGTAACAACAAACATTATTAAGGCAGTCCCCGAGTTACTGCTCGAGGCGCTGCTATTTCATTGATAAGCTCATTGCCGACATACATACCGACATATGAGACGACTCGGATACATACACTTCTTAGCTAAGTGTAGAAGGGACGAAGTAGTGCTACATTCCACGGTCGCTTAGATTCCTCTCCGGACCTGTCCGCCTTGTTCTTTTCCTGTGGCTTTGCATCTATAAGATAGTAAGAATCATTGTGCAATGCTTTGCTCACAATGAATGGCCCTTCCCACCGGGGAGATAATTTATGCATGCCAGTAGTACGTTGTACCAACCGAAGCACCAGATCGCCTTCCCGAAAGACTCGGGGGCACACTTTCCGGCTATGATAGCGTCAGAGATTTTGCTGATATATGGCGGATCTGGACCGTGCCAGTTCTCTCGCTTCTTCCAGCAGATCAACATCATTTTTCCGGGCTTCTTGCACTTCGGATTCTGTGTATTGGGTGACCCTAGGCGAATCATGCTCTATGTCGGCTGGTAATACAGCTTCTGCCCCATATACCAGAAAAAATGGCGTATAGCCTGTTGATTGATTCGGAGTTGTTCTTAAACTCCACAGTACCGCTGGTAGTTCTTCTATCCAGCACCCCACTGATCTTTGCAGCGGCTCAATGAATCGGGGTTTTATCCCGGATAATACTAATCCGTTGGATCTTTCCACTTGTCCGTTCGATGCGGGGTGGGCTACCGAGGCTACGTCTAGCCGGATCTTTTTATCTCGGCAGAAACGCGCAAATGCTCCTTCCACAAAATTTGTTCCATTATCAGTTATGATACTATGTGGATAACCGTATCTCAAGATGATGCCTATGAGAAATGTCACGGCCATAGCTCCATCACATTTTCTTATAGGTTTCACTTCAATCCATTTTGTAAACTTGTCCACCATGACCAAAATGTGTGTCATGTTTCCTCTTGCTGGTTTGAACGGGCCAACCATATCCAAGCACCATACAGCAAATGGCCACGTAATTGGTATGGT
The DNA here is from genome assembly GCA_023614405.1 of Avena insularis. Lineage (NCBI taxonomy): Eukaryota > Viridiplantae > Streptophyta > Magnoliopsida > Poales > Poaceae > Avena > Avena insularis. The sequence continues at coordinate 35,641,556 of CM042694.1, forward strand.
CTTTAGTTCTGACATAGGCATATGTGTCTTGGTGGTGTACCTTTGACAACCATTGCATTTTCTCACCAGATCTTCTGCTTGTTCTAAGGCACTTGGCCAGTAGAAACCATGCCGGGACGCCTTTGCCACCAAGGCTCGGGATGAGGCATGATGCCCGCATTCTCCTTGGTGTATATCTCGGAGGATGTCAAGCCCTTCTTCCGGGTCAACGCATCATTGGAGGACATTGGTTACACTCCGTTTGTACAACTCGGAATTGATGATTGTGTATGCTTTTGCTCTCCTCTGAGTTTGCCTGGCTAACACCTCCTCAGCGGGTAACGTTCCGTCTTTCAGGAATTGGAATATAGGCTGTGCCCAAGCAGGTATCGCTCGTGGAGGGAACATCTCCTCATCAATTTCCATCTGATCCACCGGCATAACTTCAGCCGGATCACGCTGAGAAGTCCCCGGGTCTAGCGAGGTAGTCCCCGGGTTTGTTGATGCAGTCCCCGGGTCTCGCGTACTACCTCCTGGGTCAATGTCTATGGGCTCAGCTCCGGATTCCGTATTTTCCAGGACATAGATTGAGTCGGTTCCTGGGGACGGCCTGATAGATGGTTTTCTGAGGTGTTCCAATGCTACACCCGGTGGAATTGCCTATCTGGTCGATCCGAGCTTCGACAACATGTCGGCAGCCTCGTTTTCCACTCGGGGTACATGGTGAAATTCACACCCCTCGAAGTAACCAGATATCTTCTGCACGTGAAATTTGTATAGTGCCATGTTTGGATCCAGGGCGTCCCACACTCCGGACACCTGCTGCACCACCAGATCCGAGTCGCCAAAGCATATTATCCGACGTATGCCAATCTCCTTTGCCACTTTGAGCCCATGCACAAGAGCCTCATACTCAGCGACGTTGTTCGGTGCCGCAAAATGGATCTGCAATACGTACTTCAGCTGGTCCTTCTTTGGCGAGGTAAGCACAACCCCGGCGCCTAATCCGGTTTTGGTTTTCAACCCGTCAAAGTGCATCCTCCAGTAGTTCGGATCTGGCGGCGGTGGTTCATATTGTACCTCGACCCAGTCCACAAAAAAGTTCGCCACAGCCTGAGACTTGATTGCTTCTCTTCTATCATATTGGGGCGCATAAGGGGCTAGCTCAATTGCCCATTTTGCAATTCTGCCACTCGCATCCTTGTTACCCATTATCTCGGATATGGGAGCTTCACATATTACTTTGATGGGGTTCTCCTCAAAGTAGTGCTTTAACTTCTTGGCCGCCATATAGACACCATATGCCACCTTTTGAAAGTGTGGGTAGTTCTATTTTGAGGCAGACAACACCTCGCTCAAGTAATATACTGGCCTCTGCACCGACTTACCCTCTTCATTGCGCTCCACTACAATCACTGCACTTACAACCCGATTGGTTGAAGCTATGTAGAGCAACATTGGATCCTTTGATAGTGGAGAGGCTAACACTGGTGAAGTGGCCAACATATTTTTTAAGTGGGCAAAGGCTTCATCGGCCTGTGGCGTCCAAACGAATTTGTTCGACTTTTTCATGAGCTGGTAGAGAGGCAGTGCCTTTTCTCCCAACCGACATACAAACCGAGTCAACGATGTCAGGCATCCAGTGAACTTCTGGACATCGTTAAGACACTTCGGCAGATCCATTCGTTCGATGGCTCGGATCTTAGTTGGATTAACTTCGATACCTCGGCTAGAAATGAGAAATCCGAGTAATTTTCCAGCCGGGACACCGAAGGTACATTTTTCTGGGTTAAGCTTCATCCGAAACCTTCTCAAGTTCGCGAATGTTTGCCTTATGTCGTCAAGGAGCGTTGTGCTTTCCTTGGTCTTGATAACCACATCATCCACGTATACTTGTACGTTTTGACCTATTTGGTCGTGCAAACACTTTTGCATACATCTTTGGTACGTTGCACCTGCATTACGTAAACTGAACGACATAGTGCGATAGCAGTAAGCCCCGTACGGGGTAATAAACGCAGTATTTATTTGATCATCCGGGTTCAGAGGTATCTGGTGGAAACCAGAATATGCATCGATGAATGACAACAGTTCACATCCCGCGGTTGAGTCTATGACCTGATCTATCCTCGGCGGTGGAAATGGATCTTTTGGACACGCCTTGTTCAGGTTCGTGTAATCGATACACATACGCCAAACCACTGCCACGTTCGGATCATCCTTCTTCTTTTCTACCAGCACCGGATTAGAGAGCCAATCCGGATATAGTACCTCCATGATAAATCTTGTTGCTAGTAACCGATCTATCTCGTCTCCAATGACTTTTCTCCTATCCTCGACGAAGCGGCGGAGAGGTTGCTTCACCGGCCTTGCTCCGGGTCTTACGTTCAAAGAGTGCTCGGCCAACTCCCTCGGAACACCTTGCAAGTCCTGTGTAGACCAAGCAAAAATATCCCGATTCTCACGGAGGAAGTTGACGAGCTCGCTTTCCTATTTGTTTGTTAACCCAGCACCAATGGTTACGGTGCGCTCTGGGAACATGTTATCAACTGGAACCTTCTTGGTGTCCTTTGCGGCTTGAAATGAAACGCTGCCATGCGGGTTACTTAACGCCGGCATATATTGCTGCGCGGACTGAGCTAATGCCGCCACCTCTTGGATTTTTATTTTCTCTTGCACAATCACGAGTGACTCGGCTAGGTTAGACCCGGGTGAAGCACATTCAATGGATCGTCGGAAATCTCCAGCAATGGTAATCACTCCATTTGGCCCGGGCAACTTCATCTTCAGATAACTGATGTGGCAGCTTGCCATGAACTTGTTCAGTGCTGGTCTTCCGAGTAATGCGTGATATGCACTTTCCAAGTTCACCACCTCAAACTCCAGATTTTCAGTTCGGCGGTTATCCCTTGTGCCGAATAGCACGTCGACCCGGACTTTGCCTATGGGTTCACAAGAAATGCCTGGTACAATGCCATGAAAAAATGTTCTCGTAGCTTGGAGCATGTTCTCCGAGATGCCCAACTTGCGCATCGTATCCGCATACATTATGTTAATGCTACTGCCATTGTCAATTAGTACCTTGGAGAACCTCACATTGATGTTCTGTCCAATGAATGTCGGATCTAGCACTAGCGCATACGAACCTGGGCTCGGCATGAGTTTAGGATGATCTTTGATGTTCCAGGTGATTTCCTGGTCCGACCATGGCATGTACCTCGTCACTGCTGGCATAACCGCATTGACCTCCATATGTCGGCGATGCAAGCTCTTTCTATCTGTTTCCTCTGTCGTGAACACACAATAACTCTAGTGATGTTCCCTGTACTCATTCCTTCCCTAATTTCCGGGGTACCTCTGATCCGGTTGTTGCTGATTTTCCACCTGATGCACTGCATCCCTTCTCTCATTGTTGTCATACCTCGGCGGAGGGGGAGGCAACATTAGTTGTTGCGTGTTTGCTCTGGAGAGCAATTGCTGCCGGGGTAACTCCTGCCGAGGTTGATCATTCTGGGGTGCCTGAGCATTCCCCGAACCACCTTGTTCTATCTTACGCATCCACTCACATTGCCTCGTTGTGTGACCCGCTAGGCTATTTGGATTTGGCGTGTGAAACTTACACTGCTGGTCCAACATCGACTCATAGGTATACCTCGGACGGTCCTTCTTTTCCTTTCACTGTTTCTTTTGCTCTGGAGTCCATGTTTTCTTGCCACCATTTCTTGGAGTCCATTGCCCTCCCGTTCTCTGGCGTTGGTTGCTCCCTGCTCCGGGTTGATCTTGATTCACAGCTGCAACTTGTTGCGGACCGTAGCGATGATCCGGTCTATCATCTCTCCTTTTTCCTCTATAATCGTTCCTCCGGGATGACCCAGCTCCATCCCTCTGATAATATTCCTTGTTTGACTCATTTGACGCGAGCCTAGGTTGAGTCGGATCGCCCAAAGCATATGAATCAGCAATCCGGATCATCTCTGCCAGCGTAATTGGCATTTTCCTTTGCAACTTCATCCATTGCTCGCTGCCATATCTGCACCCTTGCGCGAACCATGCTATGGCCTGTGACTCTATGACACCCTCACAGGAGTTTCTAACGGTACACCACCGGGTCAAGAATTCACGATCCGTCTCGTTAGATCTTTGCTTGCACATTGCTAGGGTATGCGGTCTATTCGGCCTCTGATATGTACTTGAGAAGTTGCTGATAAACATTTCTTCAAAATCTATGCAGCAGTTGATGCTTCCGGGTGGTAAATTATTTAGCCATACTGTGGCCGGACCTTCCAACATCTGGGGTACGTATCGTACAACCCACCTCAAGTTGCCTGTGGCAATTTTCATAGCCGTAGCATAGTTTATCAGCCAATCCTCCGGCTTGGTACTGCCGTCATACGTCTTCATGCCTCTGCGTAATTAGAAGTTGGGTACTAGTGGCTCCTTCATGATCCGGTGTCCAAAGCACGCTGGACCCAGGGGACCCTGACATTCGATCTGTTCCGACCTATACAGGCGATCCAGTTTTAACCTAGCGTCATCCGGCATCAAGTCCCTGCTTCCCAACCTTGACCCTATCACATGATAGTCCGGTCTCAGGTAACCCGCGTTCACCATCTCCAAATCACCGTCGTTGTATCGGTTTTGCTCTCGTTGCGCACCTTTCTGTTGCATACCTCGGCAGGCGCTTTGCTCTTGCCTTGGTATATTCCGCTGCTACGATTGTCCTGCTCCTATGGAGTTTTGCTGTCCGGCATTGCCATTGGCAGCGTTCCCTTGACCGGCATTGCCTTGGTCGTAATTACCTTGGCCAGCTTCACCTCTGCTCACACTCCATCGATCATCATTCTTCCGCATTTCTTTTTCTTTTCCCGCACGCGTTGAGTCGTACAGGATGATCTGCTTGTTCCGTCTGGCCGAGGTTACTACCTCTTCTCTCCTTGGACCACCATGAGGCGATGATGCGGCTCCAGCGGATTTCTCCGGGTTACCCCTCACCGAATGGACGATTTTGGAAGCTCCAGCTCTCTCCGGGTTAGCTCTCAGCAGCTCTTCGTTCTGTCTGTTTGCGATCCGAGCCAGGTCGTTAACCCTATCTTGCTGTCTTTGACGGGCCTCACCCATCAGCCCCTCTAACTCGGACGCGGCCGCATCTGCTGCTCTGAGGTTCTTCGCCGGGGTACTATACTTTGGCAACCCCACAGACAGATAGTTTTCTGACCCTTCTGCTCCATCATCACCTTCTCGGTTCATCTCGCTTATGAGATTTCTCCCTTTTACTTTTACCGTATCAACTTTGTTTGCCTTTGCATACTCACGCAGCGTCATGTTCAGTCGCTGAGCATGCCTATTTTCTTTGCGCCCTCTAGTATCTTTTTCCTAGTTTCCTCTAGCTCGGCCTGTGCCCGAGCCAGATCTACCACTGCTGCTACCGGCTTAGCCAAGCTATCCATAGCTTCTCTCAGTACGTTCTCAGGCCTCTCTAGTGGAGGTCCTCTACCTTTCCTCAGTGCCTTAGGTGTTACCTCCGGGTCCGGTGCCAGATCCTTGCTCGCGCCTGCACCTGGCGCAGTCATCATCACCTCCGCATGGTCCGGGGAGCGAGTGATACGCGCCCCACGAGCCACAGTGAGGGGTGGTTCTCCCACATCGTCGACGCGGCGCGGATGAACGCCTGATACGTCCACCGCAACGTAAACCTTGTGCGCACCGAGCTTGACGAAGAGGCCGTTGCGCGGAAGTGGGCGCGTGCCGAAGCAGCCTGCGTTGTCGCTGACGAAGTCCAGCGCTCCAAAGCGCTGAACGAGCCCGGAGACAACACGTTCGCCGGTGCCGATGAGGTTTCCCATCCGGATCTTCACCCCTGCTAGCGCCGCTAGCCCCACGTTGGGCGCCAACTGTCGTGGTGGTGTCACGGCAGATGCCATGGATAGGCTAAACGTGGGGACTAATACACGCTAGGGGAATCCAGGGAGGAATAGTGGAGTGATTCTCCACACAGAAGTTTGTATTGATTTCCTTCAAGATTACAAGTGCTCCTTGAGCTGTATTGGCGAGAGGAGGAAGAAGGAGCTCTCTTACTCTTGCCTACTATTTTTCCCTAGAACCCTAGATCAACTCGCACTATGGCCTCAAAGAACTCAACTAGTATCAAAGAAAACTCAACCCCCTCTACCAGAAACCTAGCCCCCCTTATATAGAGGAGGCTCGGTCCCTGCCTAGGGCATACGTGGAGGCATATTCCTAAGAATATGCCTCCTCCCAAAGTGGTAACCCGACCGGGGTGCTTTTCCCCCGCGTCACACATGCTTTAGCAACGTAAGCCTCTGCGGCGCCCGCGTCAGCCGACATTGGTGTCGTCACCCTTGTCGGCCATGACCCGGTGGTCCTGCCCTTGCTTTCTTCGCTCATGCAGTGCGTACCGGACCTTCTTTTTGACCAGAGAGATTCCTTCCTTCTCCCAGAAGCTAAGCGAGGACCCAGATCATAGTAGATCCGGCCACACATGTTCCTGCATATAAGTTAGACAAGCACTTCCGAATTACTCCTTAAGTCGGATGAGACAATGTTAGGCGACCCCCTGGTCCGGGTTACTCCGTGATCCGGCCTGCCTTGAGGTGACCCGGCCAGCATCTGCTTTGACCTTGCCGAACCTCGGCTAACTCGGCCCTTATACCCTAGAGTGACCCTACCCGGGGGTATCCCCCCAACATCATGTCCAAGATCTGCTTCTCAAGGAGACGAGTAACGCCATAGCCGCCGCTAGAGAGAAAGCTAAGATGGAGGAAATGAAGAAAGACACGGTCACTCCATGGTTTGATGGATGCAACGACGGGTATACCCGTCTGAATGTAACGCTCAGGGCAATGGAGATGAAGGAGAAACACAAAATGACCAACGATTGCTTTGACGACAACATTGCATTCTGGCACGATATTCTTCCCAAGAAGGGGAACACATGTACGACTAGTATCGCTGAGGCCAAGAAAATCGCGTGCCCTCTCAATCTACCACACGTGAAATACCACGTCTACATAAATGATTGCATCATCTACTGGGGCGAGGACACGGAGAAGACCACGTGTGCGGTGTGCAAGACCTCTCGGTACAAGAGAGGGACAAAGAAAGCTCCTAGAATGGTGGTATGGTACTTTCCTCTAACTCCTCGTCTACAGCGGTATTTCGTGGACCCTATGGAAGCAGAGCTCATGCGCTGGCACGCGGAAAGAAAGAGGCCGGAAGACGATGATCTGAAGAAGGAGGAAATGTTGAGGTACCCTTCGGATGCTTCCCAGTGGAAGGCATTGGACCTCCAATATTACCAACATTTCGGGAAAGAGTCAAGGAACCTCAGGCTAGGCGTGAGCACCGACGGACTCAGTCCGTTCGGAAGCCAGAGAAGCACACACAACACCTGGCCCGTGTTTCTATGGATCTACAACCTCCCCCCTGGTTGTGCATGAAGAAGAAGTACGTAACCATGAGTATGCTAGTTCAAGGGCCAAAACAACCCGGTACAGACATCAATCTGTATCTCACGTTGTTGAAAGAGGAGCTGGCCACCTTATGGTCAGAAGCAACTCGTCTGTGGGACGCCTCGAGACAATAATACTTCGACATGAGAGTGGCGGTCATCACGACGGTGCAAGACAATCCCGGTTACGGATACTTCTTGGGGCAGGTGGTCGAAGGATTCTATGGGTGCGTTAGGTGCAAAGATAATACAATGTACCGCCAGCTACAGAAATATCCCAGGTCCGGGAAAACCGTGTTCCTTGGGGCTCGAAGGTGGCTTCCCAAGAATCACGCTTGGAGAAAGCTAGGAGATCTGTTCGATGGGGCAGTCGAGCTCTGAGGAATCCCAGACTAGAGGAGCGCTGCGGAAATCTACGAGTTGTTGAATAACTCTAAGGAATGCTTTGCACCAGGAAAGACCCAGAAGAAGCTAGAGCCCCTGCTGAAGGTATGGAAGGCGAGGTCTATTTTCTGGGACTTGGCATACTAGAAGATCCTCCGCATGCCTCATAGCCTCGATCTCATGCATATCATGAAGATCGTGAGCGAGAGTCTGCTTGCCACCCTCCTTAACATCGACAACACCAAAGATGGGACGAAGGCAAGGAATGACTTGAAGCATATGGGCATCAGGGATGAACTTGAACCACCACCTAGCGATGACGAGAAGGAGGACGAGGAGGAGGAGACAGAAACGTAGAATAGCCATCGTCACAAGGGCAAAAAGCAGGTTCAGAAGGGCGAGGTCAAGCTCAAGGCCTCATGCTTCACTCTGAGTAAGAAGGAGGCCATACAGTTTATGAAGTGCCTCCTCGGAGTCAAATTTCCAAACGGCTACGCGGGGAAGATAACCACATGGCTAGACGAGGCGAAGAGGCACTTTAGCGGGATGAAGTCTCACGACATCGCCGTGTTGATGACGCAGGTACTCTCGGTCATGATTTGAGGTATAATGGGCAAGCACGTCCGTGAAATGTTGTTTGTCCTCTGCAACTTTTTCGACGTCATCTCCCGGAAGTCGATAGGAATTAAGGAGCTCATGAGGCTACATGACGAGATCGTGGTGATACTATGCGACCTCGAGATCTATTTGCCCCTGCATTCTTCGATGTCATGCTTCATCTACTTCTCCATGTCGTGGAGGATATCGTCCATCTCGGTCCTCCATTTCTGTGATGCATGATGCCGTTCGAAAGGCTCAATGGACACATCAAAGGATATGTTAAGAACAGGTCCCGTCCAGATGGAAGCATAGCAAACGGCTTCCTGGCCAAAGAGTGCATCTCTTTCTGCTCGAACTTTCTACAAACCGAGACCCCTCTTGGTCTTCCATTCAACAAGCACCTCGGGAGGCTCGCTGGATGGGGTCACCACGAGGGTCGGAGCCTAAAGCATGTCGACATCGAGGGACGAACCAAGGACTTTGAAAGAGCAAACATGGTCGCGCTATAGCACCTGCAGGTGGTCGATCCATACATATATGAGCACAAAAAGTTTATCAGGAAGAATTACGCTGACCAGGGGCACCAGTACTCGGAGGAAGATGTTATCATGGAGCACAACTCCGGTTTCATGCGGTGGTTCAGGGAGAAGTTCATTGCTAAACCACCGCAGGGCGAGTACTCGGAGGAAGATATACTCATATTCTCCTTGTCACGGGGAGCCTCGCACAACCTGATGACCTATCAGGCATATGATATCAACGGATACACGTTCTACATAGAGGAAAAGTACAATAACTATGATTACCAGAACTCAAGGGTTAGAGGGATATTCTACACTGGCGACGTCCCGAAAAGATACTACGGAAGGATCGAGGAGATTTGGGAGCTCGACTACGTTACGAAGAAGGTGTCGATGTTCTGTGTCAGGTGGGCCAAGAGCGTCGAGAAAGAAGGCCGATATTTCACCACCATGGTTATACCGTCAAAGACCACCAGCGCGAACGCACCTTGGGTTCTCGCCAGCAAGGTCGACCAATGCTGGTACATCACCGACCCGTCCAAGCCTAGCTAGGTTGTCGTCAGGAGAGGAAAAAGGAACATCATCGGAATGGACGGAGTCGCCAATGAGCAAGACTTTGACCAGAACGGTGACCCGAAGATGGAAGACGGATACGGCAACCAAGCATCGTACACCACAACCCTACCTAAGAAAGGACTCTCGTTCAAAAGAAGTAGTGAAGACATCCCGGACCTAACCTATGCAACCGTGACAAAGAAGGGCAAGAAGACGACCATTGTCAAGAAACGCTAGCGCGCTCCGACCATTGTCAAGAACCGTCATGTGTGTGTGGCCTACTATTATGTATCGAAACATTCATAATTATCATTTTTTGTATGTTATAATATTGCATTGAGAATATTATGTATCGACGAGACACATTCATAATACTCATTTTTGTTGTTTTGGCAATATTTGAATTTTTTAAATATTTGTAGTATATTTTATAGTACATATTGTGTTTGGACAGTGTTTTTACATGAAAATAGCCTTCAAAAAAAGTTTTCAAATAATTTGAGCCACCCGGATTCGAACCTGGGTGGCTAGACTTCAGAATAGGACAAGGGTCGAAACTAGTGGGCTAGTGTTTATTTGTTGACAGATACAGCGCACTGCTCTAGCTGAGTAGTGCTGCAGAATACCCGAGGCGCATTCTGGCAAGATGCGCCTCGCGTAAACTTATACTAGGCGCATTTTCAAATATGCACCTCGCATAAGCTGGTCGATTGATCCTTTTTTTCTCTTTCACTTTTTCTCTGGATTAGACGAACTGCAACGCCCTTGCTTCTCCTTGCTCTGCCGTCATCGCCCCTTCCGCTGCTGCCGTCGCCTTTGCTCCACCCGCGCCCGCCGCCATGCCCAGGAGGAGGGGGAGGAGCCCGCCCGCTCGCCCGCCGTGCCCAGGAGGAGGAGGAGCCCGCCCACGCCCAGGAGGAGGAGCCCGCCCGCGCCGCCCCTTCCTCTGTCACGCCGTCGTCGCCCCTTCCTACCGCTGTCCGTGCCCGCCGTCCACCGTCGTCGTGGTGACACCCTTCCCCTCTCCCTCCCCTTCCCCCTACTCCTCTTCCCTCCCCTCTGAGTTTGTGATGCCGCCGCTGTTGTCTACCCTCACCGTACTTTGTGACATGACTGTTTGAGTGTCTGTAGTAGGAATTAAAAAAAATTATGCTTGAACACGAACACATTTCACACCTTGGTTTCAACAAAGAACAATAATTCAAGAAAAGATATGCCGAATTTTTATATGCTCACTGGGCTAATTTTGACTGAACGTACAGTGTGGATTAGTTTATTTAATATTCCACCGGTCCTACTGCAGTGTTTACATTGTGAGAATATGAACAATATGTTTGTTTGCAACCTAAGGGTATTTTAGTACGCCGTTATCATTGGACCAACCGTTTTGAGGTATTTATGCTAAGATCGGTAGCTAGGGAAGGAGCTGAATCCAGATGAATGAAGCATCCATGTCTTTTTTTGACTGTTCTTTTCTGTCTTCGGAGGACCTATTGGCCATGTAAGCTACTGAATTCAGCTATGCAATCCTGAATTAGGTGCAACATTTTTTTTCAGAATATAAATTAGGTGCATCATGAATCACCTTTTTCGCTATATTTACTGTTTTTGACTTAGTAAGCTACATTTAGTGGGATTTTTGGGTGGGTTCTACAAGAACCCAGTGACTTTATATGTTTGTGATGCTCTGTGAATATACGGTAAGCTACATTTAGTGGGATTTTTGGGTGATTTCTACAAGAACCGGGTAACTTTATATCTTTGTGATGTTCTGTGAATATACTCTTAGAGTTTGATATCTATATGTTTATCATGCCTAGTGCATAAGAGATTTACTGCTAACTACTGTGGCAATGCATAAGCAATGTTTTGATGGAAGTTGTATGTAACCTCAACTGTAATTACAGAACTATGGTGCCTTGTTATTCTGATATGACTTGAGCGGTTCAGCAGTGCTAACAAATCAGAGTTCTCCCTGAAAGCTTGTGACAACTACTCTCTTCCAAAACGGATATCTGTTCATAAATTCGTCATGTTTATCTCCAATTGAAATTTGTGCCCTGTGACATGTGCAGCCAGGTCCTAGATGCCATCGAGAATTCATATGACATCACTAGTGCACACCCCCCCCCCCTCTAACACCGGTTTGGAGGGCCCTCTAACAGCGGTTGTAGAACCGCTGTTGAGGGTTCGGTGTTAGAGGGCCCCCCCCTTTAACACCAGTTCTTATACGAACCAGTGTTAAAGGGTGGCGCACGTGGGGCTGCCACAGGGCTCAGCCCCCCATTTAACACCGGTTCGTAACACGAACTGGTGTTAAAGGTTCTGTGCCGCGGCAGGAAAATGAGATAAATCTCTGCCGCGGCAGGAAAACGGCCTAAATCTCTTGGCAGAGTTACGCCTGCCTGCTCGGGCGTATTCTGACACGGCGACGAGGAGGGTGGGAGGGGTAATCGATCGGGAGTGGTATACACATACATCATCATCGGTACATACGAGTACATGAATAATTAAGCAACTATTATTATACACAACATCGTCATTGTGTGGTATTCTCTGTAAACGTTGAAGCATCAAGTACAAGACAAACACGTTCAAGCATATATACAACATTCATTTTGGTGGATATCTAAAGAGTTCTCCGCCAGGCGTGACGACCCCGCCAATTCCTCTTGAATGGCTCGTATGCGGTCAAATGGTAGGAGTTGGTCCCGCATCCGTTCGATCTGAATATATATGAAGAATGGGGTTAATATATATAAGAATAAAACTCAACACAATTGATGGTAATAAAATAATGTTGTGTACTTTGTTTACTTACTCTAAGTTGTTCTAGTGCGGCTTGGCCCGTCGCACATATCGTGTTGCGAATGAACTCGCAAACATAGTATGCACATAAGTTATTGCTGTGTCCCTGATGCGCGCACTTTACGATAATAGAGAGTTCAATAAAAATAATAATCAATAAAGCATGATATAATGGAATTGGAAGCAGAATCAAAGAGATACGCAGACCTAGCTAGCTAGTATTACTTACATTTTGGTCTACAAATTTTAGTTCTTCTGACCATTCGACCCTGCCGTGAACCTTTTCCAAACCCTGTCCGGCAAAGAAAATGGATAAAGGAGTAATTAATTACTTGTTGTCACGAAAGTTGCCGATCTAGTGCGATAATATGATTGAAATTACCTCGGAGCATCTCTCTAAAGTCCGCCCATAGCTCTTTTATTTTCATAACGAGTCCATGACAAGGACTTTTCTGAGTCAGTTGAATGACTAGCAGAATAAAGTGGAACCTACGCACACATAACTCATCATCAGTTACACTTAACATCGAGTAAGCGAAACAGAATGTGTACAAGAGAGGTAACGATACTCACGAGAAGTTGTAAGGCAATAGTATTTCCTTTTGGTTTGTTGTCTCAAGAAAGACCTTAGCAATAAATCTTCTGTTTGCGGGTTTGGTTCTTACCACTTCTTCATGAACTCTATTTGGGTCAACGAACCCAATGTCAAAAGGTCCTCCTTTCATGCATTCCATAACCTTTTTCCTGCATAATAGTGTATACATATATGGTGAGCATATATATATACATGCAATTAATGAAGTGAATGAGATGAGATAGAAAATACAGAAATAGTACTTACACAATAAAGGCTAATGGCAGCTTTGTCGAGTTCCTTCCGATTGAATAGAAAATGCAAGTCTTGAATGTTGAAGGCGATCTGCTGCCTCCGCACAAGAAAATATGATCTCTTATATGGGCCGTGATCCATTCTTCCTTTCTCGTCTTGCAGAAATCAAGGTACCACTTGTGCAATCTTCGCATCTTTGTTGGTAGATTCTTGAGCTCCTCTTTCTTGACGAGATTCTTCCCATACTTCCATGGCTGTATGGGGTTGGCATCGCATTTGGGCAAGTTGTCTCCCATGATGTTCAAGTATGCAATGTAAGTCATCCCCATCTCATTGGTCTTTCTTTGTAGCTCTGCCTCGTAATCATTTACGGGAGGAGCGTCCCGTGTGTCGAACACTTGGAGCGGGGCGCATAATTGGTTTTCCTGCTCTCCGAGCATGGGAACTGTTTTCTGGGGTGCCGCACGACTTCTACTTTCAGTCTCCCTACGGCGCCTTGCATCCGCCTTCAAAATCTTGCGCTCGTAGTCCGGCACAAGTGGGGTTTCAGGTTTCAAAAGATTTTTGTAAAACTCCTCCACCACCGCCGGATCTATTTTCTCCTTTGGCTCGGCCCGTCTAGGTGCAAAGAATTTCTTGACCTCTTCTTCTGAGAGCCTATTGGTCTCCTCGTCGCTGCGATTCCACGATAAATCCGGCAATGGCTTGGCGGAAGGCTGCGGGACGTAGTTTTTTGAACTCTTTGTGGCAGTGCTAGTGATGCTTTTCATGGCAGTGCTCTTCCGCTTACGCTGAGGAGATGGCTGAAGCGCCGGAGATGGCTAACGGGCAGGAGATGGCTGGCATGCCGGAGATGGCTGGCGCGCAGGAGATGGCTGAAGCACCGGAGATGGCTGCCGCGCAGGAGATGGCTGAAGCGGCTCGGGCCTTACCGCAGAGGCAGCGGGGTGCCAGTGGCCTCCAATTTGGAAGCACGATGTGTTCCTTCTTCCAAAGAATGGTTGTTTTCACTGCAAATTTGAGTTGAGTTTCCACTTCACCTATAGCATGGTCAAGCTGTGCTTCCTCATATTCCTTCACAACCTCATCCACCCCGACAATAGCATAGCCATCTGGAATCGGTTCGCAGTGGTAAGTTCCACCAGCTACAGGAGGTAAGGCATAGCCGACAGCCACCTTAATGGATAAGCCCATTAATCTCACATGTAGCTCAGCGTGTTCGCTCTTCGTGATCTCATCCACGGGGTATCGAGGACCCGCCATTTCAAGCGTCGGCTACACATTCTCCGTGGAAGCCATGCTGCTTTTCCGCGCAGAGTGGGCCACCGGCAGCTTCCAATGCAGGCTCTTCGTGCCGCTGAGATGGGCCGGTATCTTGATGGCTCTGTTGTGCATTCACTTGCGCCTTCAGCGCCACAAGTGTATGTTCTATCTGTGTCATCCGCTCTGTACGCTCTTTTTCTTTTCTGCCGCACCATCTGTAAGAGTCGCTCCACTCGGCAAACCCATCCTTCCACGTCATACCCCCCTATGCCTCGTGCATGTCCAGGGTGTTCTTTTTTACCGATGGCGCGTGTGAGCTGGCCATTCTCTCTGTCGGGATGGAAGGTCCTGGCAGTTGTTTCCTCGTATGTCGTGATGAGTTCAGTGACGGGTTTGGCAAGGAGGGTTGGGAAGATACACAATCCTGTTTCTGGGTCCAACCTTGCCCCGATTCCGTAGAACCAAGTCTTTGCACGTAGGTCCCACCCATGTGTCTGGGGTGTGATCCCTCTATCGCGCAGGGCCTTCTCAGCTTCCTCCCACTTAGGCCTCTGAGATATGTAGCCACTTTGTAGCTATAGCACATTCCTTGTATGCCACAAATTCGCGCCAGTCAGGTCTTATCTTCGCATAATATGTGTCTTTGAAATCTGGAGTCTCGCGAGCTTTGACAAATTTGTTCAGTTGTGTCTTCCAGTTGCGGAAAGCGTCAGCCATCTTCTTTAGAGTCCACTCTTTGACCTTTTCCTTTATAACTAGTTTGTTTTCATCCTCCTCTGGCGGAAGGGTGAAATTTACCAACAGCGAATTCCAAAGCGTTTCTTTGGATCTTTCATCGACAAAGGTACCGTCGCCCTTCTTTGGCTTATTCCAATATTCAATTGTGATTGGGATTTGGTCCCTAACAACAACTCCAGCCTGACGTACAAATTTGTCTGCGGCCTTCTTGGGCTCCATCGGCCTTCCATCAACACGGACTGCTTCGATCATGAACTTTGCACGATCTTTTAACCGATGGCTCGCGCCTCGCTTGCTCTTTTTCGTAGAAGAAGATGGTTGCTAGCTGGTCGATCCAGAGGGCTAAAAGAAGAAAGAAGCATTAATTAATACATGTAGAATAAGATTGTTGGTGGAAGTCAGCAGAGGTTTAATCAATGCATATACCTCGCTGGACTTTGTAATCACTAAATTGCGTTCACCGGAGTCTTCATCTTCTCCATGACTACTTGAGTTCTCATCATGTCCCTCCAAGTCTAGATATTGTGAGGTGTCCTCATCGATAATGTTCTCCATTATTTCTTCTTCTTCAAGGTTTCTACTAAGTGGATCCATAGTTTCTAAAATAATAATATTATCTAGAGTAAGAGAGTAAACATTCAAGTGGACTTGGATTCATACGCGACAACTCGGATACGGTACTTAGTGATTAAGATAAAGTACAATAATATAAGATAAAGTACATTATTAATACATCACCGGAGAATAGCTCGGGTGCATTATAGGATAAAGTATAAGATAGAGTACATTATTAATACATCACCGGAGAATAGCTCGGGTGCATTATAGGATAAAGTATAATATAAAGTACATTATTAATACATCACCGGAGAATAGCTCGGGTGCATTATAGGATAAAGTATAAGATAAAGTACATTATTAAGATAAACTAGCGAACGCTGCGCGTTCTGCTACGGGAGCTCTGCAGCCACAGAAGAGGAACCATCACCGGAGAATAGCTCGGGTGAGATCCGTGAACCTGCCAGATATTGGAGAACCTAGTCTCCAAAAGATACATGTATCGCCGTACATGCTCGTCCTCCTCCTTGATACAACGACGTACCACCTCCTCGGGGGCTGGCTCCCTCTGCACCGCTCCTGGACCTCGTGGACGCCACCAAAGAAGCTCCGGGTCGACGATGATACCCGGATTCCTCACCAAGGTACGAGTCCCGACAGGTAGCACCTCCCAGTGCTAACTCAGTGAGCCAGGACTCGGACATCCCGACGGAGTCAGTGAGCTCGGACGAGATGGACGCGGCATAACTAAATAATAGCAATAAACAATCATAAAACATAAATAGTAACTAAATCACTAAGTATATATTGCCCTAATAACAATAACCCTAAACCTATCACTAACTAAACTAAACCTCATTAACTAAGTATTCTAACTAAACCTAATTCCTAATAAACCCCAATCCCTAATAAAACCCTAAGCCCTAATAATAAACTAACTAAAATCCCTAACTAAATCACTACTAAAATCCCTAACTAAATCACTAACTAAATCACTACTAAAATCCCTAACTAAAATCCCTAACTAAATCACTACTAAAATCCCTAACTAAATCACTACTAAAATCCCTAACTAAATCACTACTAAAATCCCTAATTAACTAAATCCCTAATTAACTAAAATCCCTAACTAAAATCCCTAACTAAATCACTACTAAATCCCTAATTAACTAACAAAATCACACTAATTAACTAACAAAATCACACTAATTAACTAACAAAATCACACTAAAATCCCTAACTAAATCACTACTAATACCTCGCCTCCCTTCTCCTCTTCCGCTTCCTCGTCGTCGCCGGCAAGAAGAACATAATAATAAGGGTCCCGCCGAGCCCGAGGGCCATCCCCTTCTTCGGCCATCTCCACCTCCTCAACAAGACCTTCCACGCCACTCTGTGCCGCCTCGTCGCGCGCCACGGTCCTGTCTTATCGCCGCGCCTCGGCTCGCGTAACACCATCGTCGTGTCCTCGCCGGCAAAGGCGAGGCCAGCAAGCATGCTTAAACAGGCTGAAGCCTGCCCTCCGATATTGTAAACAAAAAATTTACTACTAATAATCTTGTGCTAGGAGGCTCATTAGCTTACAAAATAATCTTGTGTAAACAAAATCCCCTGAATCCAACCGAAGCTGATGGGGAGAGGGACGGGAGGCTCACCTTGGGAGGTCGGCTGGGGAGGAGCGGCGGAGTCGAGATCGGCCTAGGAGGGCGTATTCTGGCAAGACGGGGGCGGCCCGGAGGTTCTTGGCGCCGTTGACCTTGTGGGAGCGGGCGGGAGGACGGAGGTGGGAGAGGACGATGGGATCCGACCGGAGAGTACGAGGGAGGACGGCAGGGACCGTGGGGACGGAGGAGGAAGAGGCTAGACGACAGGAGTTGAGGCGGCGGATGACTGCGGGTGGCGGCGCAGACGAGTTGCTCCCTCGTAGGGCTGGGGGAAGAATCGATCTGGCTGGGGGAAGAAGGAAGGGGTGGCGCGTGTGTTATAACCCCCCGCCCCCCTTTAACACCGGTTCATGGCTGGAACCGGTGTTAAAGGGGGGGAATTCGTTTCGCACCCGCACCCCCCCTCCTTTAACACCGGTTCCAGCCACGAACCGGTGTTAAAGGGGGGCATTTATAATTCAAAAAATAGGATATGAATTTAGAAAATTCATATCTTATTCATTTCAACTCAGAAAAATATGAATAATATATCATAATTTTCAGAAAAATAATATCTATCCATTCATGTAAAAACATTTTATATTTACTTTAGATGAAAATTTTCAAAATGATTAAAACACTTAGATATAAATTTTGATTATTCAATTCAAACAAAAATAAATTGTCAAATCCTAAAACTTTGAACATAAGAAATATTAAGCATCTTCGAGAAATTCCGCCACGGGAGATTTCCAAACCCTTCCTCCATCCATGGGGATGAAACTCTCCATCCATGTTGGCTTGGTCGTTGCCATAGCACATCTACACTCATATCTGCCGCCTCTCTCCACTTTATCCCATGGCTTCCACCATACCTCTAACCCCAAGGAGGCGGAGATGTAGTCTTTCACGGGCTAGCAGGAAAATATTTTCCGAGGCGGAACTTCCGAAGATGCCATAGGGCGAGTGCACCAAGGGCATCTTCGAGAAGTTCCGCCACGGGAGATTTCCCAACCCTTTCCTCCATCCATGGGGATGAAACTCTCCATCCATGTTGGCTTGTTGAGTTGCTTGCCATGGCGTATCGATGCTCATTTTATAGGCACGGCGCCGCTTCTACTTTGTCTTCTTCCTCCGACAGGGCGTCGTGCGCTACATTGAGCAGTGTAGTCCACCCACGCGTCCTTATCCTACTGACAGCTTTAGTCCCGGTTTGAGCCCCCACCCGGTACTAAAGGTTACCCACGCATCCTTATCCCACCGACGGTTTTGTTAGATGACACAAAAACCACTTTTAGTCCCGGTTGCACCCACCAACCGGTACTAAAGATTAGCCACCCCCCAGATAAGGCCCTCCCAGATAAGCCTCCCCAGATAAGGCCACCCCATCTTTTGGCCCACAATTGTAGAAGTTCATCAACTAATGGCCTTAGGTACACATCAATGTCGTTGTCGGGTTGCTTCGGGCCTTGGATGAGCACTGGCATCATAAGGAACTTCCACTTCATGCACAACCAAGGAGGAAGGTTGTAGATACATAGAGTCACGGGCCAGGTGTCGTGACTGCAGTTCTGCTCCCCAAAAGGATTCATGCCATCGGTACTTAGACCAAACCATAAGTTCCTTGCGTCACTAGCAAAGTCCGGGAAGTCTCTCTCGATTTTTCTCCACTGCCGACCATCAGTAGGGTGCCTCAACATCCCGTCTTTCTTACGGTCTTCCATGTGCCATCGCAACAACTTGGCATGCTCTTTATTTCTGAACAAATGTTTCAACCGTGGTATTATAGGAGCATACCACATCACCTTGGCAGAACCCTCTTCGAGTCTTAAAGAAAAATGGCGGGAAAAATGGCGGGAAGAAAAATGGAGGAAGAAATAGAAGGAAGAAAATGGCTCATTTAATACATATACTTAATGTAAGAAATTTGACATTGATTTCCATGTTGAGATACATATGTGTGCCAAAAATGGCTCAATTAATACATATAGTCAATCTTATGATCGCGTCGGCCGTAACCATGGAGTATCAACACCGTTTAATAGGATGGTTGGGTTAGTCTTCACTCTGAAGGGCGGCATTTCATCAAACTTATTATAATCTTCTGACATGTCTGTCTTGTCCTCCACTCCCACGATGTTTCTTTTCCCTAAAAGAACTATGTGACGCTTTGGCTCATCGTGTGATGTATCTGTTTGCTTATTTTTTCTTTTTTCGGTTTGTAACACAGGTCCTACACATATAAAACCCCAGCCACAACATTGCCAAAAACGAATGGTTCGTCTAAGTTCTTGTCTACCTTCATAAGATTGTTGAGATCCACCGCTTGTCATTCTGCATTTCTGTCTACCTCAACCCCCCTCTGTTAGCTTGACCCATTTGCATCAAACAAGGGACCTTAAAATTAGGTCCATAGTCAAGTTCCCATATCTCCTCTATGAACCCATAATACGTGGTCTTTTGCCCATTGTCTTACGCTGCATCAAGCGGACACCACTATTTTGGTTGGTGCTCTTTTATATTGTCCTATCGTAAAATGTATTCCCATTTATCTCGTACTTGGAAAGTACATACAACAAGATGGTGTCTGGCCAACAAGTACAACTGATCCCCAACAAAGGTGTTATTCGTGAGAAGTCTTTGCAGCCACCGCCAAAACTCGCCATGTGTTCACTTATAATCCATTCATCGACCGCCCGTGTTTGAGGCGTATTAAATTCTTGTGTTCATTGATATACGGGGCAAGCAAGATAGATCTTTGTAAAACCGTGTAGTGTGCTTGATTGAGAGAATGCCCGTCCCTACCTATCATTGCTTTACATCCTAGGGTGCCTTTTCCACGCAGTCTCCCCTCATGTCGTGATTCTGGAACACCAATCGCCTTAAGGTCAGGAATAAAATCAACACAGAACTCAATGACCTCCTCTGTTACATAGCCCTTGGAGATGCTTCCTTCTGGCCTAGCACGGTTATGAACATATTTCTTTAAGACTCCCATGTACCTCTCAAAGGGGAACATATTGTGTAGAAATACAGGACCGAGAATGGCAATCTCTTCTACTAGGTGAACCAGGAGATGCGTCATAATATTGAAGAAGGATGGTGGGAACACCAACTCAAAGTCGACAAGACATTGGGCCACATCATGTCAGAACTCGGAAGGCTTTCTGGATCGATTACCTTCTGAGATATTGCATTGAGGAATGCACATAACTTCACAATGGGTACTCGAACATTTTCAGGTAGAAGCCCCCTCAATGCAATCGGAAGCAATTGTGTCATAATCACGTGGCAGTCATGAGACTTCAGGTTTTGGAATTTTTTCTCTGCCATATTTATTATTCCCTTTATATTCGACGAGAAGCCAGACGGGACCTTGATACTGCTTAGGCATTCAAAAAAGATTTCCTTCTCTTCTTTAGTAAGAGCGTAGCTAGCAGGAGTTAAGTGGCATCGTTTACCCTTCTCGTTCTCAGGATGCATAGGCTCTTCAGGGTCTTTCAGACGTTGCTGGTCCTGCCGTGCTTCCGGTGTATCTTTTGTCTTCCCATACACTCCTAGGAAGCCTAGCAGGTTCACGCAAACATTCTTCGTCATGTGCATCACGTCGATTGAAGAGCGGACCTCTAAGACTTTCCAATAGGGTAGGTCCCAAAATATAGATTGCTTCTTCCACATGGGCGCGTGTCCGGCATCGTCATTCGGAATAGATAGACTGCCATGACCTTTTCCAAAGATTACTTCTAGGTCCTTGACCATACCAAATACCTCCTCACCGGTACGGAGGATAGGCTTCCTCCGGGGTTCTGCCAGACGTTTGAAATGCTTGCCTTTCTTTCTTACTGGATGCAGGTTCGGAAGAAATCGACGATACCCTAGGTACACAACCTTCTTACATTTATCCAAATATACACTTTCAGTCTCATCTAAATAGTGTGTGCATGCATTGTATCCCTTGTTTGTCTGCCCTGAAATGTTACTAAGAGCAGGCCAATCATTGATGGTTATGAAAAGCAATGCTTGTAGGTCAAATGGCTCCCCTTTGTGCTCATCCCACATACGTACACCTGGTTTGGCCCACAGCTATAAAAGTTCTTCAACTAATGGCCTTAGGTACACATAAATGTCGTTGCCGGGTTGCCTCGGGCCTTGGATGAGCATTGGCATCATAATGAACTTCCTCTTCATACACAACCAAGGAGGAAGGTTATAGATACATAGAGTCACAGGCCAGTCTTTGTGAGCAGCTCTGCTCACCAAAAGGATTCATGCCATCTGTACTTAAACCAAACCTTAAGTTCATTGTGTCACGTGCAAAGTCCGGGTACTCTCGCTCGACTTTTCTCCATTGTGACCCATCAGCGGGGTGTCTCAACATCGCGTCTTTCTTACGGTCTTCCATGTGCCATCGCAACAACTTGGCATGCTCTTTATTTCTGAAGAGACGTTTTAACCGTGGTATTATAGGAGCATACGACATAACCTTGGCAGGAACCTTCTTCCTAGGGGCCTCGCCCTCAACATCGCCAGGATCGTCTCGATCTTATATCGCATGCAAAGTGCATACCGGCATGCATCCAAATTCTCGCATTTCTCACCGCGTAGAGGATGCGTCATTAATGCAGGCATGTATCTTACGCACGCCTAATCCTAGAGGGCGACAACCTTCTTTGCTTGGTATGTACTATCGGGCAACTCATTATTTCTTGGAAGAAGATTCTTCATTTTTACCAACAACTTTGAAAATGCGCTTATCACCACACCGTTCTTCGCCTTCCATTGCAGCAAATCCAGTGTGGTACCTAGCTTTTTGTGGCCATCTTCGCAAGTTGGGTACAACAATGTTTTGTGATCCTTTAACATCTGCTCTAGCTTCTCCTTCTCCTTTTCAGTTTCACATTCTTCCTTTGCATCACTAATGGCCTGACCAAGATCGTCATCAGCGGGACCATCTGCTGCCTCTTGATCTTCATTATCTACCCCCGTTGCAATATCATCATATTCAGGATACATACTATGATAGTTGTCATCATCCTCTTCTTCTTCGTTGTCTTCCATCACAACCCCTTTTTCTCCGTGCTTGGTCCAACAATTATAGCCGGGCATGAAACCGGATCGAAGCAGGTGGGCGTGAATGGTTCTGGTATTTGAGTAGTCTTTCTTGTTCTGACAGTGAACACACGGACATCACATAAAACCATTGTGACCACGGTTTGCATTAGCCACAACGATGAAAATTTGGAGGCCCGTAATGTACTCGGAAGTGCGGCGGTCACCGTACATCCATTGCCGGTTCATCTGCATTAATATATAGTATATATCAAAAATAATAGGGAGATGACCATTTATATATATAGTACATCAATGACACATGAAAGGATAGTTGCCGACCTCGACCGAGAAGGAAAGAGCAACGAGAAAACTTATTTTGAGCTCTCGGGCATTTCACCGAACACCTCTTGTGCATACGAAAAAAACACAAACTAGCACACTTCACACCCTCTTGCTAGGAGCCAAAATGAGATAGTGAAAAAATGGAAGAGTGGGGTGTGGGCTACGGTGTCTTATATAGCCCCCCCCCCCCTTTAACACCGGTTCAAGCCACGAACCGGTGTTAAAGAGGGCAATGAGCCATCGGTAGGGTTTTTAACACCGGTTCGTGCCATGAACCGGTGTTAAAGGGGGGCTCCTTTTTGCTGCACGGGCCACGCTGGTACAGGCCCCCCCTTTAACACCGGTTCGTAGAAGAACCGGTGTTAATGCCCATTTCCAGGCTCAACCAAAGGTCTTGTTTCCACTAGTGCATGCTAAAAGCTCTATTAATAAATATATTAATATAAAGAGGCTATTAAGTTGTGTTTATATATAATCATTATATAGTCAATTAGCGTCTGGTCTTGTTGAAGCGACATGTTTGTGGATTCCAAGTCATGAATCATATGGGGTGAAAAGAAAAAGAAAAGATCAAAATTAGGTGATGTGTGCTTGCTCCACCGGCCTTGGAGTATTAAATAAACTAATCTACATTGTAACTTTAGTCAAAATTAGCCCAGTGAGCATATAAAAATTGCATATAAAAAATTGGGGTGTTTTTCTGGGTTAACTGGTTTAGTGCCAAATTGCATGTTTTAAGATGCTTGTAGTCAGATCCTTTGGCGCTTAAACCCTCTAAACCATGTGAAGCTATGGTGGTTGTTTTGTTTGGCATGTACCTATATCTCTACATAGTTACCACTGGTAGAAAATGGGCCTTTGGTTCGGGCCATTAGTCTCGGCCGTGGCTGGGGCCGGGACTAATGGTCCGAACCAGACGGCCCGAGGAGGCCGAGGCATTATGTCCCGGTCCGTAAGGAACCATTAGTCCCGGTTTGAGATACAAACCGGGACAAATGGGTCTAGGCCGGCGCGTGAGCTCCTGGCAGAACCTTTAGTCCCGGTTTATATCTCAAACCGGGACTAATGGCCTGGCCCTATATATATGCACCCAGCCCTCCACTCTCTCCTGTTTTTTTCCTATGTGAGAGGTGGGTATAACTTTGTGCTAACTTTTTTTCTTCATATGCACTAGAGGTGTTCGGTGAAATGCCTATTAGAGCGATGCCACTTGAGTTCACACAAGACAAAATATGATATGAGGTGTCAGAGCGACACTTAAGGTTTCTCCTCTTTGTTTCGAAGTGTCCTAAAAGGTTAGCAACTATTTTATCGTTTTAACTGCGCGGTACTAATTTAAGCATCATGATTGCGTTTGATATATATGCATGGTTGTATGATGCAGATGAGCCACCCATGGATGTACGGTGACCGACGCTCTGACGCTTATAGAGAAGGAGTGTGTTCTTTTCGCCTTGTGGCCGAGGCGAACAAGCGGCGGGATGGTTTTATGTGTTGTCCATGTGTTGAATGTCGGAATGAGTAGGCTCACACTTCCTCAAGAGTCATTCAGAGCCACCTGCTTCGGTCCGGTTTCATGTCCGGCTATAATGTTTGGACCAAGCATGGAGAAAGAGGGGTTATGATGGAAGACGGCGATGAAGAAGAGAACGATGATGACAACTACCGATCTATGTTCCCTGAATACGATGATACCGCAGTTGAAGATAATGAAGAATATGGGGGTGAAGAACGGGAACCAGATGAGCCCGTTGATGATTTTGGTCGGGTCATTAGTGATGCAAGGCGAGACTGCGACACAGAAAAGGAGAGGTTGTAGTTCGAGCAGATGTTACAGGACCATAACACATTGCTATATCCAACTTGTGAAGATGGCCAGAAGAAGCTGGGTAGCACACTGGAATTGTTGAAGTGGAAGGCAGAGACCGGTATGACTGACTCGGGATTTGAAAAGTTGCTCGTAATAATGAAGAAGCTGCTTCCAAGAAATAACCAATTGTCCTCCAGTACGTACGAAGCAAAGAAACTTGTCTGCCCTCTAGGATTAGACGTGCAGAAGATACATGCATGCCCTAATGACTACATCCTCTACCGCGGTGAGAAGTATGAGAATATGGATAAATGCCCGGTATGCACTACATTGTGGTATAAGATCAGAAAAGATGACACTGGTGATGTTGAGGGCGAGCAACCCAGGAAGAGGGTTCCTGCCAAGGTGATGTGGTATACTCCTATAATACCATGGTTGAAACGTTTGTTCAGAAATAAAGAGCATCCCAAGTTGTTGCGATGGCACATGGAAGATCGTAAGAAAGACGGGATGTTGAGGCACCCTGCTGATGGTCGGTAGTGGAGAAAAATCAAGAGAGACTTCCTGGACTTTGCTGGTGACGCAAGGAACTTATGGTTTGGTCTAAGTACCGATAGCATGAATCCTTTTGGGGAGCAGAACTGCAGTCATAGCACCTGGCCCGTGACTCTATGTATCTACAACCTTCCTCCTTGGTTGTGCATGACGCGGAAGTTCATTATGATGCCAGTGCTCATCCAAGGCCTGAAGCAACCCAGCAACGACATTGATGTGTACCTAAGGCCATTAGTTGATGAACTTCTACAGTTGTGGGCCAAACCAGGTGTACGTGTGTGGGATGAGCACAAACAGCAGGAATTTGAACTACAAGCATTGCTATTCGTAACCATCAATGATTGGCCTACTCTTAGTAACATTTCAGGACAGACGAACAAAGGATACAATGCATGCATGCACGCACTGTTTAGATGAGACTGAAAGTACATATCTGGATAAATGTAGAAAGAATGTGTACCTGTACAATCGCTGCTTCTTCCGCCTACCATCCCTTAAAGAAGAAAGGCAAGCATTTCAATGGCAAGGCAGAAACCCGGACGAAGCCTGTCCCCCGTAGTGGTGCTAATGTATTTGGTATGGTCAAGGATTTGGATGTAATCTTTGGAAAGGGTCCTGGAGGACAACCTGTTCCGAAAGACCCCATTACCGGACATGCACCCATGTGGAAGAAGAAATCTATATTTTGGGAGCTACCCTATTGGAAAGTACATGAGGTCCGCTCTGCAATCGACGTGATGCACCTGACGAAGTATCTTTGCGTGAATATTCTAGGCTTCCTGGGCTTGTATGGGAAGTCAAAAGATACCCCGGCAGCACGCGAGGACCAGCAACATCATAAAGGACGAGACGGCAAGCATCTAGGGCAGTTTCAAGGGCTTGCCAGCTACGCTTTTACCAAAGAAGAGAAGGAAATATTTTTTGATGTCCTTTTCAGTATCAAGGTCCCGTCTGGCTACTCGTCGAATATAAAGGGAATAGTAAATATGAAAGAGAAAAAATTTCAAAACCTAAAGTCTCATGATTGCCATGTGCTTATGACGCAATTGCTTCCGGTTGCATTGAGGGGAATTCTACCAGAAAATGTCCGACTAGCCATTGTGAAGGTATGTGCATTCCTCAATGCAATTTCTCAGAAGGTAATCGATCGAGAAAGTCTATCGTGGTTCTGATTGATGTGGTCCAATGTCCGGTCACCGAGTTGTTGTTCCGCCATCCTTCTTCAATATTATGACGCACCTCCTAGTTCACCTAGTCAAGAGATTAGAATTCTCGGTCCTGTGTTTCTACACAATATGTTCCCCTTCGAGAGGTTCATGGAGTCTTAAAGAAATATGTTCATAACTGCTATAGGCCAGAAGGACGCATCTCCAAGGGCTATGGAACAGAGGAGGTCATTGAGTTTTGTGTTGACTTTCTTCCTGACCTTAAGCCGATTGGTGTTCCTGAATCTCGGTATGAGGGGAGGATGACTGGAAAAGGCACACTAGGAAGGAAATCAATGGTAAGTAGGGACGGTCATTCTTTCACTCAAGCACACTACACAGTTCTACACAATTCCACCGTGGTGGCTCCGTATATCGAGAAACACAAGAATATTCTATGCTCCGAAAACCCGGGGAAGCCTGAAACCTTGATTAAAGGGGAACATGAGAAGAATTTTGGCAATTGGTTGCAAACACATCTCATGAATAACACCACTGTTGGAGATGAGTTGTACTCGTTGGCCAGGTTACCATCTTCGACTACATGTACTTTCCAAGGGTACGAGATAAATGGGAATACATTTTACACGATCGCCCAAGATAAAAAAGAGCACCAACCAAAACAGTGGTGTCCGCTTTGATGCAACAGATGACAATGGGCAGATTGACACATATTATGGGTACATAGAGGAGATATGGGAACTTGACTATGGACCTACTTTTAAGGTCCCTTTGTTTCGGTGCAAATGGGTCAAGATGACAGGAGGCGGGGTACATGTAGATGAAAAGTACGGCATGACAACAGTGGATCTCAACAATCTTGCGTACATGGATGAACCATTCGTGCTAGCCAACGATGTGGCTCAGGTTTTCTATGTGAAGGACATGTCTACCAAAACGAGAAAAAGGAAAGATAAGCAAAAGAGTACAGAATACGATGAGCCAAAGTGCCACATAGTTCTTTCAGGGAAAAGAAACATCGTGGGCGTGGATGACAAGACAGACATGTCAGAAGATTACAATAAGTTTCATGAAATTCCGCCCTTCGAAGTGAAAACTAACCCAAGCATCCTGTTAAATGATGAAGATTCTCCATGGCTATGGTGCAGAAGAAAACCACAACACTAGATGTTGGTGATGTGTAATAATGTATTAAACCTTTTATTTGAGACATAAATATATGTAATTAAACCTTTTATTTGACACATAAATCTATGTAATGTATTAAACCTTTTATTTGAGACATAAAGGTTCCCTTTCATGTAATACATCTTGCTCAATCAAACTAGACGTTCTGAGCCGCGGTAGGTGATCACACAAAGAGAAGGAACCATCACAAGAGAAGGAACCCATAAACACTAAGGATACATAACACAACTGAAAATTAAGAAACATGCCTAATGGTTGGAGTGATTCAGTCATGCTCCTGCCTAGCCCTGTAATACGCGCCACTGTAGTCGTCGTAGTCGTCGGCGCCATCGTCGCTGTCATCGTCAGGGTTGCCGTAGTCGAACCTTGAAGGTTGGGAACGCATGGGATGGATTTGAGGGTACCGCAGGCGGGGGTTATTGTCGGTTGTATTGTAGGCCATGACACTCTGGAGAGTCCGGCCGCGCCACCACAGCCGACGTCCGGCCTCGTTGAAGGTCGAAGGAGGTGGGCCGTCCTCCTCGTGCCTGGCGAGCACCCTCTCACGCCGATTGATGAAGAAGGCTTCCCAAGTCGGGAAATAGTCAGGATGCCAGTTGGGATTCCTCCGCTGCTCTGGCGTGAGATCGAGGTAGTAGTGGTTTGTGATGGCCCTCCGGCGCTCCACACCTAGAGGGACAGGAGGGACCGGCACGCCTCGGCTCGACATCCAGGTGGTGGAGGCGGTAGCAGTGGGCGAGGGTAGTTCGAGGCGCAAAGCGCCTCCGCCTCCCGGGTGGTTAGAGATACGATGGAAGCCATGGGAAGAGAATGATGAGTCTAGATGTGATATGTAAATGGAGGCCAAGCGTACATATATATACTAAAAAAATGGCGGGAAGACAGAGGTGGGAACCGGTGGAAAGCGCGGGAACGCAGTGGCGTGGGAAACTTTCATCCCGGGTGGGGGCTCAAACCGGGACAAAAGATGGGGGGCCTTATCTGGGGGAGGCTTATCTGGGAGGGCCTTATCTGGGGGTGGCTAACCTTTAGTACCGGCTGGTGGGTGCAACCGGGACTAAAGGTGGTTCTCTGTCATCTAACAAAACTGTCGGTGGGATAAGGACGCGTGGGTAACCTTTAGTACCGGGTGGGGGCTCAAACCGGGACTAAAGTTGTCGGTAGGATAAGGACGCGTGGGTGGGCCGCTTTCGATGAGATAAAGCATGTAGCGCACAACGCCCTGTCGGAGGAAGAAGACAAAGTAGAAGCGGCGCCGTGCCTATAAAAGGAGCATCGATACGCCATGGCAAGCAACTCAACAAGCCAACATGGATGGAGAGTTTCATCCCCATGGATGGAGGAAAGGGTTGGGAAATCTCCCGTGGTGGAACTTCTCGAAGATGCCCTTGGTGCACACGCCCTATGGCATCTTCGGAAGTTCCGCCTCGGAAAATATTTTCCTGCTAGCCCGTGAAAGACTCCACCTCCGCCTCCCTGGGTTAGAGGTATGGTGGAAGCCATGGGATAGAGTGGAGAGAGGTGGCAGATATGAGTCTAGATGTGCTATGGCAATGACCAAGCCAACATGGATGGAGAGTTTCATCCCCATGGATGGAGGAAAGGGTTGGGAAATGTAGCATCCCAATTGTCTAACAATTGCAATGCTACTTGGTCTAGTAATATAAATGCTACTTCCTACATATAATTGTTGCATCATAATTATATCATGCTCATGTCATCATGCCGCCTTAGATTTGAGCATCATATAAAACCTTTTCCATTTGGTTCTTCTCTCATATGCATTATTAATTGTATTTGTCTCTTGATATATTGTATTTGATTCTTGATAAATGCTTGATGCCCAAGTTGAGTTGGGGGCATATCTTTTGTTAACTCCACCACCCCTCTTGTCACCACCTTATAATTCCACCATCCTAATTATCCATGAGCTCTTACATTTTCTTTTGGCATTTAATCTAGCTCATGTGGGATGGGATGGATCCACTTCTACTTCCACATGTTCCCATATATGCACCATATTGTTTTCACAATATGGATATAGGAGGAGCCACATGGCCACCTTTGCATGCATTATGAGTGTCATTCCCTTTCTGGCTTCCATATGGATTGTATTGGAATATTTTCTCATGTTGGAATATTATTGGGGATATTATGCACCTAGTGGAACACACACACTAGCATGTCCCAAATTATATTCCAATATGATCATCTACATCTACTCCACATGGAACATCCATTTTAATTCTATTTTTAATTCTGTTGGCTTGTCCTTAGATCCATATTCTGGAGATGCATGGGAATAAATGCCATGGGGTTTATTTTGTTTTCACAAATTAAACATGGCCTCCACTATTCATGCATGGTCCATGCAAATCTCCACCATCTCTTCTCCTTGGGTTTTTGCCTTTGTTTTTGAGTGGATCTCCTCTTTTGGAGCTCTCTTTTTCTCTCAACCTTCTCACCTTGATCTTTGCTCCTTGCCATGTGCATTAAGATCCTCACCTCATCACATCTTCATCTCATGCAAGATCATGTGAAACCTCCACTCTAATCTATATTGCCTCCACTCCCATCACCCTCACTTGTGTATGCTCCCATGCATGTTTATGTGTGACCATACCAAAACCCTAGACACCCCTTCCCTCTTGTCTACCACCTTTCCTTGCTTGAGCTTGTTTTGATCAAGAGAAAAACCCCAAAACCCTAAGATCCTACCCCTACCTTCTCTCCCTTTTTCTCTCTAAACCCTACCCTAACCAAGGCCTTCCTTCTTGGCCCCTCTTTGGCTCTCGCTGCACTAGGAGCCCACCATCCGAGCCTCCCCTTCCCCTAACCTAAACAAGCCACCCAACCCTAGCTACCCGAGCTCTCTCTCTCTCTCTCTCTCTTTTCTCTCTTTGCCAAGCCAGCCCCACCACCGAGCCTCTCTCCCTGCCT
Organism: Avena insularis; assembly: GCA_023614405.1. NCBI lineage: Eukaryota > Viridiplantae > Streptophyta > Magnoliopsida > Poales > Poaceae > Avena > Avena insularis. The sequence continues at coordinate 35,671,955 of CM042694.1, forward strand.
CTCCTTGACCTCGCCCTGGCCCACCTGGCAGCCCCTGACCGCCCTTATCATGCCCTAGCCGTGCCCAGCACGTGAGGGAGGAGAAGCACCTTTTTCTCTACCCCGATCCCCCACGACACCTCTCCGCTCTCCCTCTCTGTCCTGGCATCGCCCAGATCCAACCAGGGCCTAGCCCTTCTACTCCCTTCTCCCTCACCTACCACCCCTCTCCACCCATCGCCGGCCATCGTCGGCCTCCTCCTCCTCCTTGAAAAACCACGGCGGCGGGCGGGTGTGTTGGTGTCGGGGAGGACCAAGGCGACGTTCTGTGTCGTTCCCGTGCACAGCAGCGAGGAGAGGAGACCCCAGACCTGCCGCAGATCCGCGACGCCGATGGAAACCCTAGCTCGCTCGGCCTCTGCCTCGCCATCGCCCTGTTGCTCCCCTGCCTGATCCATCACCACCGACGCCACCGCGGTGAGCCACCCTCCCTCTCTGACATCCTCTCTCTCGCTGTCGCTGCCTAGCCTCGCCAGACGTTGCGCCGAGCACTCTCTGTCTTGCCGGCGAGCTTCAGACGAATGTCGCACAGCAACCGCTTACCTGGCCGCCTAGTTCATTCCTATCAGCAACCCTCACCCCACCGCACTGGTTTCGGCCTCTACGCGCACGCCCAGGTCGCAGGTTCGACCCGCGCCGTGCACCGCCCCTTTGTCGAGCACCGACCCGTCGACAGCACAGAGAAGAGAAACAGTGACGTGCGCACTTTGCAAATCTACACCCACCTTTTTGTCTCGTCAACCCGTGCTCCCCTCTGACCCCACCTGTCAGCCACTTGGGTGTTTTGCAAAGAAACCCCCGCAAGGTCTGAACCTCAACCCGCGGCCCCCGGCTCTGCCGCGTGGCACCCGCTCGCTCAGCCACTGTCACGTGGGATCGTTTGACCACTGTCCCCACCTGTCAGTCTCACTGGCTGGCTGCGCTCGCGGTGAGAAAAGCCCCGACGCGCGCCGTTTCGTCCAGTCAGCAAGGACCCCACCCGTCAGTGACTTGGGTTAGATTTCTCTGAGTATAAAAAAGTCTTTCTGCTTGTCTGTTTTAATAAATCAATTTCAGAAAATGTTTTAATATGATTTCCAATCTGTTTTTAATAACTTTTAATATGTAATTCCAAATAATGCAAATGATATATGTTTTGGAATCAGAAAAATGTGATGAGTTCAAATATTCCATTCAAAATATCTTTTGGGCAAATTAAATTTTCGAAATTGTTTAGATGCAATAAAAATGCCTTTTCTTAAATAATTAATACCTTTAATTCTACAACTCCAAATTCGACAAATAATATGTCTAAATCGATCAGCGCGACGAGCCCATTCTAACTATGCATTCCTTGTTCTGAATTGCTGCATGCATCATATAAATATAAAGTATACAGCAACTTATTTGGGGTTAAAATGTGACTAAAACTCAATAAAATGCTTTATTCTTGTACCCCACACCTCACCCATGCCATGCTACATTATTACCATGCAAATTGTGCATCATTCATCAAGGCATGCTTGTTTGCTTGTCGCATTTTATTCATACGCTTGTGCACCTTATTTATGTTGGCCCTTGTTTGTTTGGTTCTTCTTCGAATAGACGTCGAGCAGGGGATATATCAGGAATCCCAGGAGCACTACCTATTGCTTCAACTGAGCTGCCAGGCAAGCACTACCACATGCTTGAATACATATAGTACCTATTGCTTCTATCTTATTCTTGCATCATTGAGTCGCGATTGCATTAAATTGAATCCTAAGTACTGCATAGCCTTTACTTTTAAACCCCACCGCAGCTTGTTCCTCCATCCCATGAGCCATTACTACAGGAGTTGTTTGAGCCATGCGGGTCGTAGAACAGCATGTGTAGGGTATGTGAGTGTCGGTTGGATAACGAGGTACCTAAACAACTTAACCTGATTAGTAATGGGATAACTAATGAAAGAGGCACCGGTGAGCAATATCTGCTATTTGGTTTTTCATGCTCACTTGTGTCCCGTAGGACCCCGAGTACTTGATACCTGTTCCTTGACTATTCGCACTATCCACATCCGGAGGCCTGATGGACCCCCTGAGCCAGAGCTTGATTCATTCTTATTTCTTGGGGCCACAAAGTAGTTTGGGGCTTTATTACTATCCTGTACTTATGCCAAGTTACTGCTTTATTTAAGATTGTGCGTGGAGCACCTGTACTGTTTTGGATCGTGGAATGTTTTCGTGGTACCGACAAGCCCAGTCACATTTTCGGGTTCCCAGTCGTTTACAGCCATTGACACAAACCTTGGGTCCGTCTCGGAGCCGGCCAACTTCGTTGCGGATAGCTTGATGGGGTGGCCCCCTGAAATATTTCTGAATCCTGTGATCGCTTTGTCGTGAATGCCTCGTTGGGTTTTGAGTTGGTTTTTCCGAGGTTGATCCAGTGTGTGTTGCTATTTGTGCACCCCTGCAGGGTAAATCTTTCTGAAAGCCGTGTCCGCGGTTATGGACGACTTGGAGCATAGTTTCTTGATCATAGACAAGTATAACTAAAGTACCGCTTTTAATTTGACTAAGTACCTGACTAGTAAATAGTGCAATACTCATGGAATGGTTAATAAAACTGCCAACGGATGGGTTGTTCGTCTGCTTTCTCGTTGGTAAACAAGAAGGAGGATGGATATGTTAATTATACTGTTATAACTGTTGTTACTAATTAACGGGCATCCGTCTATCATTGGTTAGGCGGATGGTTAGAGAGTATCTATAGACTTGTTAGTTATTATCTTTTGCTGCAATTGCGTCACCCCAGGTATATGTCCCTTTTAGAGGCATAAAGACTTCCTGAGTACCCCTAGGGTATCACACGATAAATTGTTTGATTCAGATGAATAGGTGTATTCACAAGATGGATACTGGGTGGAGGAGATGGATGATGTTGGCAACGATCACTCGGTGTAGAGATTCCGGGAACGGGGATCTGTGAGATCTGTGGGAGGGATGTGTTATTTATGTGGCATCTTATGCGGATTTGCTTCTTATCCGTACTCGAATCTTGTTTTCCGCTTCCGCCTGATACTCTGATGTTTGATGTATGAGGAGCTATCCTAAAATATTATCTCTATCTAGGATATTTGGATCTTGTCGTATGGCGTTGCAATATTTCTATTTCTTTTAGATGGAATGGCTCTGTGAACAGTTGTATGGTGGCTTGCATACATACTCACTTGTGTATGTAGTTGATCCCTTCGCCTACCGATTATGCCGCTCGTTCTTGTCCCGATGTTCTGGAAGTGGTTAGGACGGCCGAAAGGTCTACCTGTGAGTGGCCCCTGTGCCCCACCATACTATTTTAACCACTTTCGCTCATCCAGGCATGTAACTAAGAGCGTAATTCACCGAGGTAGTTACAGAAAATCTCCCATGGCGGAACTTCTCGAAGATGCCCTTGGTGCACACGCCCTATGGCATCTTCGGAAGTTCCGCCTCGAAAAATATTTTCCTGCTAGCCTGTGAAAGACTCCATCTCCGCCTCCCTGGGGTTAGAGGTATGGTGGAAGCCATGGGATAGAGTGGAGAGAGGTGGCAGATATGAGTCTAAACCATAAACCCTAAACCCTAAGTCAGAGGAGGGAACCCTAAACCCTAAGTCAGAGGAGGGAACCCTAAACCCTAAACTAAAAACCCTAAACCCTAAACCCTAAACCCTAAGTCAGAGGAGGGAACCCTAAACCCTAAACCCTAAGTCAGAGGAGGGAACCCTAAACCCTAAACCCTAAGTCAGAGGAGGGAACCCTAAACCCTAAACCCTAAGTCAGAGGAGGGAACCCTAAACCCTAAACCCTAAGTCAGAGGAGGGAACCCTAAACCCTAAACTAAAAACCCTAAACCCTAAACTAAAAACCCTAAACCCTAAACCAAAAACCCTAAACCCTAAACCCTAAACCAAAAACCCTAAACCGTAAACCAAAAACCCTAAACCCTAAACCCTAGAGGGGCTACGATCCGGAAGAGAACGTGCGGGAAAAAATAAGGCGGGATAGATGATCCGGGGCCCCTGGTCTAGTGTTTCGCCAGAGGAAGACCACCGGAGCGTCGGAATTACATGAAAATGGCAAAATGGTTAATAGTTTGACTAGTTAGAATAATTATTTTATAAAATGGAAAATTGGTTTGAATCACTTATTTAAAAATATGCAAAATATAATATTTAATGCATTTTTAAGTTGAAAATGGCAAAATGGTTATTAGTTTGACTAGTGAGAATAATTATTTTATAAAACAGAAAATAGATTTGGATTACTTATTCAAATTCAAAAACTTTTCATGTTGAAAATTTTCTCAAATTCATATGTATGCAAAAACTATATAATTCAAATGTTTAAAAAATCTAATAGTTACAAATTGTAATATTTGAAAAAACAGGCGCCAACTTAGGCCCAACGCGCGCAAATTTGGGCCTTTAGTCCCAGCCCAGAACACCATCCGGGACTAAAGGCTCTGCAGGCGAAAAGGCATCCAAAGCCTTTAGTCCCGGTGCGTGGCTGGAACCGGGACTAAAGAGCCCCCCTTTAGTCCCGGTTCCAGCCACGCACCGGGACTAAAGGGTTGGGCGCATTTAAGGCGCGCCTTCTTCCCTGGTCGAATCCATCGACCGGAGCGAGGAGTAGCACTACGCCGCCAGGCTTCCGAAATAACTCGTCGTGCCTCTCCACCAGTCCGCGTACCCCGTCGTGTTGCCGCGCCGCACCGCCGCCTCTCAAGACGCGCGCTCGTCCGTCCCGCTGATGTGGGAGGTAATCCCTCCCCCCACCACGCGCTATTTGCCTCCTCTCCGTCTCCCAGCAGTGGCGCCAATGACACGCTGCCTCCAACCCCAATGAGCCAGGCGGCGCCATGACTGAGCGAGCCAAGCACCTCACGGCCATTTTTTGTTTTTTTGTATATTTTTTGTATTACTAGTATTTCTAGTGTATGTTTTTTTGTATTACTAGTATCTTTTTTGTAATAGATAGATATAGTTATTACTTGTATTACTAGTATGTTTTTTTGTAATAGATAGATAGAATTATTACTAGTAATTTTTGTATCTTTTTTATATTTCTAGTGTATGTTTTTTTATTAATTTCTAGTATAGTATATATTAATTTCTAGTATAGTATATATTTCTAGTATAGTATATATTAATTTCTAGTGTATGTTTTTTTATTTCTTGTATCTTTTTTATATTGTAATATTTATTACTAGTATATAAATATAGTGTATATATATGTTTGTGTATATATATTTATTACTAGTAATAATATATATAGTAGTATATTATATAGTATGTAGTATTATAGTGTCGATTGAGACAGACAAGCATCAGTGCTAAATAACTACCCTCAGACTTAGGGTTAGGGTGGTGGTGCTCGAGGGCCACCGGACTTAGGGTTAGGGTGGTAGTGCTCGCGGGCCCCCAGACTTAGGGTTAGGGTGGTAGTGCTCGCAGGCCCCCGGACTTAGGGTTAGGGTGGTAGTGCTCGTGGGCCCCGGGACATAGGGTTAGGGTGGTAGTGCTCGCGGGCCACCGGAATTAGGGTTAGGGTGGTGGTGCTCGCGGGCCCCCGGACTTAAGCTAAAGAAATAACTACCCTAAGTCCGGTAGTGATCGCGGGCCCTCGGACTTAGGGTTAGGGTGGTGGTGCTCGCGAGCCACTGGACTTAGGGTTAGGGTGGTGGTGCTTGCGGGCCACCGGACTTAGGGTTAGGGTGGTAGTGCTCACGGGCCCCCGGACTTAGGGTTAATGTGATAGTGCTCGCGGGCCCCTAGACTTAGGGTTAGGGTGGTAGTGCTCGCGGGCACCCGGACTTAGGGTTAATGTGGTAGTGCTCGCGGGCCCCGGACTTAGGGTTAGGGTGGTAGTGCTCGCGGGTCGCCCGGAGATAGGGTTAGGGTGGTGGTGCTCGTGGTCCCCCGGACTTAGGGTTAGGGTGGTAGTGCTCGCAGGCCGCCCGGAGATAGGGTTAGGGTGGTGGTGCTTGCGGGCCCCCGGACTTACGGTTAGAGTGGTGGTGCTCGTGGGCCCCCGGAGATAGGGTTAGGGTGGTGCTTATGGTCGCCTTGACTTAGGGTTAGGGTTAGGGCATCACTAGAATTTTGCTATTGTTTAGTATTATTGTAGCAAATTGCGTGTTCATATTATTGTTTAGTGTTATTTTATGCAGCAATATTGAATGAAAAATGTTATTGTGTGCATTTTGTAGAAAACTATGGATCCAATCCAGAGAGACCTAGCATAGGAAGAAATTCTCTAGGATATGATCAACGACACCCCCCATGTTGATCCACCCGAATCTCCGTCGATTTATCTGAACCCCTCCGGTGAGGGAGAGGAGGTCGACCGAAATGATCAAGGAGAAGCCGACGGCTCCGGTGGTGGAGAAGCCAACGGCTCCGATGGTGGAGAAGCCGACGGCGAGGTATATATATGAAGTCTGGTGATCAGTAGATGCATTAACTGAGTTGTATATATATAAATTGATGAATGTTTCTTCTCTTAGGCCTCCACATCGAGCAAAAAATATTCCAAACGAGGCCCGCCCAAAAAGTTGGACGCATATACGCGTTATACAATTACGCGGGTATCACCACGGGGTGAACCGGTGGAACCCGAAAAGGCTAAAACTGTATTTAAACAACAATGTGGAGTTATGGTTAGGGATCGCATCCCGATCACCATTCGAGAGTGGAATAAGACCAAAGGGGCAAAAGAGGGTGAGTATGTCTCCGACAGGTGCAAAGAGGATCTTTGGAATAACCTCATAACACATTTCACCCTGCCAGAATGTGAGGATGATGCCGACACAGCTGCATTGAGGAAGAAAGTCAAGCAGTGGACTCTTACGAAGATGACCGAACTATTCAAGAACTGGAAGAAAGCATTATGTCAAAAGTATCAGAAGACGAAGAAGACTCCTAAATTTGAATGATATCTAACGAAGCAGCAGGCTAAATGGGATGCATTTGTGAAGTACAAGGAGTCACAACCTGCTATGAAATGTCGGAAAAAAACAAGAAAAATGCCGCGATGAATAAATATCACCATCACCTGGGGCCAGGGGCTACGCGGCTGCCATGCGAAAGTGGGATGCTAAAGAGAATGAGCTGCTTGCTAAAGGGATCACTCCAGAACCAATACGCGAAGAATGGGATCTGAGGGCAAGGAATTGGTTCCTTGGGCATGGGAGTGAGTATGACGAAAGTACAGGGGACCTTATTTGCAGTGACGTGATTAGGATACCCCGGGATACATGGCAGAAAGTGGTGAAGGAGATTAAAGCGGGGACAACAAAGTTCCATCCCGATAGAGAGAAAGACTTGCTGACAAAGGTCCTCGGGAATGACGATCGCGGAGGACGTGTACGAGGCCTTGGCCCTAGTTATACGTGGGAGATGGGGTTTCCCAAAGACAGAGATACTTATAGGAACCGAGAGAGAGCAAAGAGGCGACGGCAGGAGGAGGAGGGAGACAAGTTCATCGAGTTGATAGGAACACTTCGAATGCATCAGCAACAGATTGACGAACTTCGAGGAGCAGCGCGCCTACAAGATCCTGTACTCAATATTACCGCCGTCCCATCTCAGCGAAAAAGCAGCGTGGCTGAATCGAACGTCCCTTCTGACGATGCACGTATGGTAGATGGCGGTCCGGGCTACCCCGTGGATGGAATCAAGGAGCAGGCATCTTGTGAGCTCCATCAGAAGGTGAAGAACCTATCCATCAAGGTGGCGGTCGGATGTGCTTTACCTTGTCCACCTGGCGCACGCTGGCATGGCCGTGAGATTCCAGCTGGCTATGCTAAAGTTGGTGTGGGTGAAATCGCAATAGTGTGGGACTCCATGGAGCTTAACATCCTTGGACCTGAAGGTGAAAGGACACTCGGAGAAGTACTGGGTGGTATCATTCTATGGGACAAGAACAACATCAAGCTTCCAGGCTGGATGCCAAAGCCAACACCGCCTCCGAGTGGTCGCATGTCACCTTCACCTCCATCACCTCCAAGAAGCCCACCCCATGACTACGACCACCACAGCCTGAGTCCATCTCGATCTCCGCCGCAGCCTCCGATTAGTACTAAACGATGCAGGAGCCCAAAACGACAAATGTCGCCCCTCCCAAGAGTACCTCATAAGAATCTTTCTATCAGACCTTACGATCGTACTGACGAGGAAACTGACATGATCGTAAAGGCCAAATGTGTTGCGCAGCTATAAAAGAATAAACCCGAGCCTGCCCCGGTATACACCAAGAAGCAAAAAGCATATGCACTTTCTTTTCTGAACACAAAATCGCAATATGACTTGCACCATAAGCCAGATGACTATCGACGCACACTTCAGAAGGAAGTGAAGAAGAGCAAATCAAGTAGAAGTGCAAGCGGGAGCAAATCATCAAGCGAAAGTGCAACCGGGAAAAGAAAGGATGTCCCCCAGCTTGGGGAACAGGCCAAAAAATTGACCCCACCCCTCAAGGTGGTATCCTATGACACTCCCCAGCAGGATATGGAAGAAGCTAAGAAGCTTGCGGCCACTATGAATGTGACTGTTGAGGAATTGCTAGGTTCCCAGGACGACAAGTTACCCAAGGCTCAGGTAGTCCCTACATATGTCCCAGGGAAGCCTCGTCGCTTTTGAGCAGTTCCAACAACTACCAACACAAATGCGGAGTTTACATAAATGGTACTTGAAAGTCAGAAGGAGGAGAGAATAATGATCGTGGCGAAAGTCCCACATGACTACTACTTCCAAGAAGAAGAGGTCCATGTTGAGTTTCCAGAACTCTTCTAGTTATACACTTTCGACGCCCTCGACAAAAGACTCATGAGTTGCTATTGTCTGTAAGTTGTTGAATTCATTGTCTATATATAAGCTGTTCATTTTTTTTAGTTGTTCAGTTCATTGCATGTAATTATCCTAATTATATCCTTTTGTACTCTATTATTATGCAGAATGAAGATCATGGAATGTAAAAGAAGGTCAATCTTTAGTGTTGGGTTCATTGACCCAGATAAAATACATTGTCGGACGCTAAAGGAAAAACCCGAGGACACACAGGAAAACCTTCTAAGGTTTCTAACGGAGCAAAATTTCTGTGACCACATCTTTCCTTACAATTTCGCGTGAGTGTCTTACTCTATTGTACACATTCTCTTTTGCTTACTCGATGTTAAGTGTAATTGATGAGTTACTGATGTATATATAAACATGTACAGTTTCCACTGGATTCTCATGGACATTCAACTTGATAAGGGAAGAGTTGAAGTCATGGACCCATTAAAGAGACCCCTGGAACAGTTTAGTGACATGCAGGACATGCTCCAGAGGTAATTTTCATGCTACAGCGGTCTCTTTCGTTGATTTCCTGAGATATCACGTAATAAATAACTCATTCATTTTCTTTACCGGGTAGGGTTTGGAACCAGTTCAAGAGTGCGGTCACGGGTTACTTTACTAAGAAGCTGACGTTTAAGCCGGTCTCGGTAAGTAGTAGGTGCATATCTTTACTTCTAGTTTCAATACAATTATGATGCTGGATTATTATTTTGATTGAATTCTATTCTCGTAAAGTGCGCGAGGCAGCCACAAGGGACGAATCTATGTGGATTCTACGTTTGCGAGTTCATTCGCACGTTTACCAGTGAGCTGAATGATTATAGAGTCGATGTAAGCAATACATTCATAACATTATTTTTATTACCGTCACTTTTTGTTATCATGATTGATATTCATATTGATCTCCTTTTCTTATATAGTTCGAGAAAATGCGGGATCAGCTCCTACCACAGCAACGCGTAGTAGCAATTGCTGAAGAACTGGCAGGATTCTTGATGAACGAGATGATAGATGACGCCGGAGAATTTAGTGTGAATAGGCGTCGATGATCCCCGACCGTGTAATTGAATAGACGGGCTCTAGTCCCGATAATTGTGATCTCCATGTGTAACTATCATGTATATATTTGTATGCTCGCTCTTAAGAGAAGTTATCTTATGTATGCAAAAACATGTACGGTATGTGGTAGCGTAGAAAACTATTTTGAAATAAAAAAAGAATACAAATTAAATTCTCTGCCGTGGCAGAGAAAGTGCCTAAAATGCTGCCGCAGCAAAGAACCATTTGTCCCGGTTCATAATACGAACCAGGACTAATGGGGGGCACCCAGCACCCGCAGAGACAGCCACGTGGATGCCCATTGGTCCCGGCTAGTAAGAGGGCCAGGACTAATGGGTGGGCCTTTAGTCCCGCCCCTCCAGTCCCGGTTACCAGGACTGGGACTAAAGGCCCTTACGGGCCAGGACTGGAGGCCCGTTTTCCACTAGTGTACATACCTTGTTCAAGCTACCTCTTTGTTTAGATATCGTAGCTCTCAAGTATTCCAGCCAGTTGGTCGTCTGTACCTCTGATTTAAGTCATTCACTCTGTTTCAACATTCACCAATCTACACATAGTTTTTTTGGCGAAGTAAATTTCTGGGGAAGTTCACTCTGTTTCCAATCAGTAATATGTCATCTACATATAAGATTAGAAATACAAGTGATTTACCATTTTCTTTCTTGTACACACAAGGTTCTTGTTCGTTTTTTATGAAGCCAAACTCCTTTACAACTTCATCAAATCGAAAGTTCTAACTCCGAGATGCTTGCTTCAGCCCATAAATAGACTTTTGATGTTTGGATACCTTTCCAGCATTGTTTGGATCAACAAAACCTTCGGGCTGCATCATATACATTTCCTCCGTAAGGATTCCATTTAAGGAAGCTGTCTTGACGTCCATCTGCCATATCTCATAGTCGAAATACGCAGCACTGGCTAGAATGATCCGTATAGATTTAAGCATCACTACGGGCAAGAAAGTCTCGTCGTAGTCAACTCCTTGAACTTGTCGAAAACCTTTTGCAACAAGTAAACCAAGTTCTTCTTCTTCTTTTAGATCCATTTGCACTCGATGGCTTTAAAACCATCAGGCAGGTCAACCAAGTTCCAAACTTGATTGTCTCCCATGGACTCTATCTCGGATCTCATGGCAATCAGCCATTTCTCAGAGTTTGGGTCCACCATCTCTTCTGCATAGGTCGCAGGCTCATCATTGTCTAACAATAATTCCCGTGCTTCGTGGAGCCTCGCCGACCTTCGTGGTTGTGGTGCTTCTATTGCCACGGGTTCCTCAACTTGTTCTGCTACAATTGCATCACTCGTAGAAGTATCCCTGACTAGCTCATCTTGAACTTCTTCAAGTCGCACCGACCTTCCACTCATTCCCTTTGTGAGAAACTCTTTCTCTAGGAAAACACCGCTACGAGCGACAAACACTTTGCCCTCTTCTCAGTTGTAGAAGTAACACCCTAAGGTTTCCCTTGGGTATCCCACAAAAGTGCATTTATCCGATTTAGGTGTTAGTTTTCCAACTAAAGTCGCTTGACAAATGCATCACAACCCCAAATCTTTAGGAAAGACAAACTGGGATTCTTTCTAGTCCACATCACATATGGTGTCTTAACTACGGATTTAGACGGTACCCTGTTTAGTGTGAAAGCTATTGTTTCTAGCGCGTAACCGCAAAATGATAATGGTAAATCCGACTGGCTCACCATCGATCGAACCATGTCCAAAAAAGTTCGATTACACCATTCGAAGACCCCGTTTCTTTGAGGCGTTCCAGGCGGCATGAGTTGTGGAACAATTTCGCAACTCTTAAGATGATTGATAAACTCGTGACTCAAATATTCACCTCCTCGATCAGATCACAAGGACTTTATTATCTTGCCACGTTGATTCTCTACCTCACTCTGAAACTCTTTGAACTTTTCAAAAGTTTCAGACTTTTGCTTCATCAAGTAGACATACACTACAAGAAAATTTTCCTTCCGCAACGACTTAGCCCGACGGTCGTCGTAGAAGGTGCGTCTTCCGTGAAAAAATTCTCGGCTCGGCCATGGCCAATGGAAAACTTTTTTTTCCGGTTTCGTGGCCTTCTACTATGACGGATCTGCTGAAAACATGGAGGAAGCTCGACCAGCGCGTGGCAGAAGCAAGATTTTCGTTTCCTCGCGCGATGTTGACTCGCTGAAGTCTTTTGAGGCGTGTGGGTCCCGGACGTCAGTGTCTCTAGCGGACCACACTTTTCGGTCGTGCCTCCCTGATTTGAACTTGATAACGTTGCTCGAGGCGTCTGCCGTTTAGTCAGGCTGCTAGGTCCCACATGTCAGCCTCTCATTAGAAGGATCGTGTGTATGATGGAATTTTTTTCCTTCACTCGCGCTACCCTATTCTAAAGTTGATAGCACTAGTCGATGCATCTACCGTCTAATCAACCTCCTGGGACCCACATGTCATCCTCTCATTAGAAGGAACGTGTGTATGATGGAATTTTTTCCTTCGCTGGTGCTACTCTGTTCCGAGTTGATAGCGCTGCTTGACGCATCTACCGTTGAACCAACCTCCTGAGCCTCACATGTCATCCTCTCATTAGAAGAAACATGTGTATGATAGATTTTTTTTCATTCGCTCGCGCTAACCTGTTCCGAACTTGATAGTGTTGTTCGATGCATCTACCGTTTAATCACGATGCTAGGCCCCACATGTCATCCTCTTATTAGAAGAAACGTGTGTATGATGGATTTTTTCCCTTCGCTCGCGCTACCCTTTTCCGAACTTGACATCACTATTCGATGCATCTATCGTTTAATCACGCTGCTGGGCCCCACATGTCATCCTCTGATTAGAAGAAACGTGTGATTTTTTACCCTCTATCGCGCCTTCGTGTTCCGAACTTGATAGCTTTCCTCGCTGCATCAGCAGTTTATTCAGGCTGGTGGATCCCTTATGTCAGCCTCACATTAGAAGAATCATGGGTATGATGGAATTTTTTTCTTCTCTAGTGCTACCCTGTTTCGAACTAGATAGCATTGCTTGAAGAATCTGTCGTTTGCTCACGCTGCTGGGTCTCGCATTTCAGCCTCTCATTAAAAGAAACGTGTACATGCTGAACTTTTTCTTGCTCACGCCTTCATGTTTCGAACTAGCTACGTTGCTTGATGCAGCATCTGTATAAGGTAGTGCTGCTAGGTCCCACATATCCTCTCTATAAATGAAACTTGCGTATGATGTACTTTTTTTGGCCATGTCCGCTGTTTTGACCTTGGCAACTTGCTGGGTCCCAGATGTCAAACACCTCTGGGTAGGAAACGTGTCTATGTTGGGTCCCAGCTGACAGCCTCTATTTGAAACAAACGTGTGTATGTTGGAATGTTTTCTCGGGTCCCAGATGTCAGCCTCATAGTACAAAACATGCTCAGAAAGGCCGAATTAAAAAGATTCTAGGCTAACTCGGGGCGGATGCCCTATTCATCATGGCTTATATTCCATGGGCTCACTCCTAAATTGAATGGGCTACGGTCGGTGGCCACAAGACCACGAAAAAGCCGAATTATAAGGTATTGGGCTATGCTTGGGGCTGATAGGCTGATTTTATGGGCTATGCTTGGGCCTGCTGGGTTCGACATGTCAGCTTCTCTGTAAGTACAACGTGTGTGTGATGGACTTTTTTTTTGGCCGCCTCCGCTATTTTCACTATGGCAGCCGTGTATGGTCTTACTACTGGGGCCCTTATGTCAGCCTCTCTGGCACGTTCTGGCTTGTGGGTCCCTGATGCAGCTTTGTATGTTCTGTCTGGTGGGTCCCCGATGCAGCCTTGTATTTTCCCTTGGCTATTGCCTCCATGATTTCAACTCGATAACGTTGCTCGATCTACCTGCCGTCTAGTCACGCTGCTGGGTCCTCCATGTCAGCCTCACATTATAAGAATCGTGTGTATGATGGAATTTGTTTCTTCGCTCGTGCTACCCTATTTTGAACTTGATAGCGCTGCTTGATGCATCTACCGTTTAATCAAACTCCTGGACCCCACATCTCATCCTCTCATTAGAAGAAGCGTGTGTATGGTAGAACTTTTTCCCTCGGTCGCGCCTCCGTGTTCCGAACTTGATAGTGTTGCTCGCTGCATCTACCATTTAATCATGATGCAGGGCCCCACATGTCATCCACTCATTACAAGAAACGTGTGTATGATGGAATTTTTGCTTTTCCAGGCTGCTGGGTCCCCCATGTGAGCCTCTCATTAGAAGAAACATGTGCATGCTGGACTTTTTTCTCGCTCGCGCCTCCCTGTTTCGAACATGGAAACGTCGCTCGAGGCAGAACCTGTATAAGGCCGTGCTACTGGGTCCCACATGCCAGTCTCTAAGTAAATCAAACCTGCGTATGATGGACTTTTTTTCGGCCGTGTGTCCGCTGTTTTGACCTTGGCAACGTTGCTCGATATGGCAGCCATGTATGGTTTTGCTGCTGGGGCCCCTATGTCAGCCTCTCTGGTATGTTATGGCTTGTGGATCCCAGATCCAGCCTCGTATGTTCTGGCAGGTGGGTTCCTGATGCCAGCCTCTCTGTACAAGTATTTAACTTTTTTTCAAACCCGATGATTAAACTCGAGGGATGCTGAAGGCTAGTGGGTCCGCGATGTCAGCCTCTCCATGAAGCAATGTTGCTAGAAGAAAAAATGTAAACCCAATATAATTTTATGTCAAGCACAGAGAATTGAACTCGAGACTTCAAAACACATATAAGCCATGTGCGTTGCCACAACGACAAACAACATAGATGAACATTCTCATTAAAAAGCTTTATAGTACCTTTAACTTATATATTAGCCTTCTTAAAAAAAATTATGTGTCCATGTTATCTCTCTTATTAAAATAAAAGGGAAGCAATCCTGGCATCTCAATTTTTTAAATGCCAGATAATGGAGTAGTTTCTTAAAAACATTGGTAGGCGGGTTTTTTGTTTTTGTTTTAAAGGGCAATTCCAAAAACACCGAATTAAACATTTTGGGCTATTCTACATATACTATACTCAATGGGCTATACTCCATGCGCTATACTCCATGCGCTATTCTCCATGGGCTCCTTGATAAATATTTAAATGAGCTGTCGTCAGCAAGTCCCCTGACCCCTATAAGGCCGAATTAAATTGTTCTAGGCTAAAGAGGGGTCGAATGGGCTAGATTTTACCTCCTCTTTAGTAAAATTTGCATTATGTTATGGCTCGGCCGGATTCGGAACACAAACCTCACTACCGGAGGGAAAAAGAAACGATAATTCTTTTGACATATATTCATGTAAAAATATCTAAAGAACAAGGGACACAGACTGCGTGCGCCAAAACTGGACTGGTATCAAATGACTTCACTTGGTACCCTCTCATTTCTGTCCAAAACACATCCAACGGCTCCAATGATACACAGGCAAAAGCTCTAGTGCAAGCAGCCCAGCAGTAGCGACATAACTTTTTTAGAAATTCAGTAGCATTTGAAAGATCTTGTAGTACATAATAAGACAGAAAAAATATCGACAGATCCGTAGTTCATATTCAGCAGCACTTGACCAATTCTGCAGCATTCCAAAGTGACTGTTTCAGCTATACAGACACTAAAACTCAATAGCATTACAGAGAGAACCCGTTCATGTTTCAGCTCTCTAAAAACCTTGTCACACGATCAGTTTGCCCTTTTCTCCAAACACACTCGATCATTAGAGCAAGCATAACTGATGATCAAGTATGCTTTTGTGTGCATACCTCCTCTTCACATTAATATCAGTGTGACCCCCATATATATGCATCCTAAAATGCCCAAGCCTCATCTATATTGTGACAAAGCCAAGTTTAAAAAGGAAGCAAGACCATCTACTACACTTGATCTAAACAAGTACCAGTACATCAGTATTAATTCTAGAAAACACCTTAGTAATAGTAACGACATAACACTTGATAGATTGAGTAGCATTTGAAGCTTGAAAAGTATAGAATAAGACAGAAAAAATATCTACAGATTCCCAGTTCATATTCAGCACCACTTGATAGATTCAGCAGCATTTCAAAGTGACCGATTCAGCAGTATAGACAATGGCCAAAAGAAATGATAGATTTAGCAATGCAGACATTGAAATTCAATAATAGTAGCAAGACCATGACTCATAAGTAAAGAGAGTCCATATTCAGCACTCGATCGGTCGATCTGAACAAGTACCAGTACATATGTATACTACAAAATAGATTAGCAGTAGCAAGTTAAGACCTCCATACAAAATACCAGGCATAATGCAACGGCGTGTCAAGTGCGGGCAGGGTAGCACTTTCTTTCCTACCTATTACCCTTTCCTTGTCACACCGTCGCCTGTGGGCCCACTATGTCAGCAGCATACATTGGAAATAGGTATACATTACCGCAAACTTGTTCCACCTCTCCCCATACAAATTGAATCTACCACCAACATAAAGTAGTAATTAATTAGTATGATGTTACATATCTTAACATTGGGATCATCACAAAGAATATTTAGATGTTTTATCTCACTTTTGAAACTTGTTGATGCAATACTCCTAATCCACAGGGAATTCCGACGAACGGTTCAGAAGCTTTCAGGTAACACCGCGGCTACGACATGTATGACCTGAGCCCTTCCAGGGCGACTACAGCCGATGATGGCCTGCTCGTCAGCTCAGATGTCGCCACCATGTCGACTGCATGGAGCTCATGCCACTAAGACAACAACCAAATCTTCACCTTGTGCCACGGCGATTCGCACGCCCCTGAACTAACGAACCTGGGGGATATGATGATGTCCATGGTGTGGCCATCAATTTGGGTGACGAACACGGTGCCCTCTTTCCCGATGTCGATGATATCCGCTCTCCGCGAGCCCCCTGTGGGAACCGGCTTAGATGGCTCCCAGTGTGTGTGGCTATAGGGCATTATGGGCACAGTCCTCCACTAAAGTGGAGCAATTTTCTTATCAGAGTACACAAATTAACGTCTTAACTCTAGCTAGCATGAACGCTGGTTATATTAGTTCTACTTCCAAGGTCTAGGCATCACATTAGTGCAATTCTTTATCGAGTAGTACAGATACCGAACACCCAGGAATAGACGAACGGACGAACATGATGTGCTCTATCTACTACCGATGCTAGAGATGCAAACATATACTCGAAATTTTGGCAAAAATCAGGGTAGGGTAGAAGCCGCCCTAACTTGCCCAAATTAAAGGGACTCCGCCCCTGAGACAAATCTAAAGCAAAACATACCGAGTGGCCTCCCAAATCATCATCAGTCATGGATCAATCAATACAAAATTTGAACTTATTATTACAGTTCACCGTAGATCTAGCCGCGGAATTAGCTTGCATGTGTAAAACTGAATTGTAGTATATAAACGGGTTAAATGCACTAGATGAGAACTATACTCAACACCAACCCAATGTTAACCAAGCGCTAATAAAAGCTTGACCGCATCTCATCATCAAGATCAAGGGTTCCGGGGATTATGTACATACCGCACTGCCACCGTGATGTCTAAGGGATGCGACGGCTCTATAGATGAGGTAGCAGGGCCTGCCGCCTGCAGCCGACCCGCCTAAGACGTATTGTCCGTTTCACTGGTCTTGCTTCAGGATTCACATTGAGTGAGTGCTCGGCGAATTACCTGGGAACTCCTGGCATGTCTGCTGGACACCAGGCGAAGATTTCCTAGCGCTCACGGGGGAATTCGACGAGCGCGAGTTCCTATGCGGGACTCAAGTTGTTGGCAATGAGGGCCATCTAGGTCGGGTCCGTTGGGTGGATCTAGACCGCCTTGGTGTGGATCGACGTGTCAAAGGATTGGTCGGGTGAGCTTGGCTTACTCAGAGGAGGTAGACTGTTGTCTGTCGACTCCTGATACATTGCCAATGTATCTATAATTTTTGATGTTCCATGCTTGGTTTTATCCAATTTCTTGTGTTTTGTTCCAACTTTGGAGTACTTCTCATATGATTTCTTGGACTAACCTATTAACAAGAGCCACAGTGCGAGCTGCTTGTTTTCTGCTGTTTTAGGTTCCAGGAAAGTCAGAAAATGAATATTCTCAGAATTGGACGGGACAAAAGCCAAAGTGCCTATTTTTCCGGATGTCATCAAGTGCCAGAATACGAGACAGGGAGGGGCCAGGGGGCCACCACACCACCTGGCCGCGCGGCCAGGCCTGGCCCGCGCCAAGGGTGGTGTGGCTGCTCCCGGCACCCCCTCGGCCTCTCCTTCCGACTATATATTGCCCTCGGGACGTAAACCCTAAGGACCCGATCAAAAATCCACGAAAGAGTCTGTAGCCGCCGTCATCTCCATCCCTAGATCGGGAGGGATCTGAAGCTCTTCCCGGCACCCCGCCGGAGAGGGGAATTCACCCTGGAGGCCTTCTTCATCACCATGCAATCCTCTAGTGTGATGCGTGAGTAGTTCATCCTTGGACTACGGATCAATGTAGTAGCTAGATGGCTGGTTCTCCTTCTTTGTGCTTTCATGTTTAGATCTTGTGAGCTCCGTTCATGGTCAAGATCATCTATTTGTAATTCTACATGTTGTGTTTGCGGGGATCCGATGGATATTGAGATGCTATTTTAGATTGATTATTGATTCTATCATATCTTTGTTATTTCTGATCTTGCATGCTTTTCGTTGTTAGTAGCTATCTTGGCCAAGTAGATGCTAGCAACTCCAAGAGTTAGTATTTATGCTCAATAGTGGGTTCATGCCTCTGGTAATTTGGGGAAGTGACAGAAATCTCTAAGGTACTAGATGTGCTGTTGCTACTAGGGAGAAAACAACAATCCTTTGTTCATAGGACAATCATATTGTTTACTTTACACGCTGTTCGTAAAGCAATAATCTATTGCTTGCAACTTAATACTAGAGGGGGTTCGGATGATAACCTGAAGGTGGATTATTAGTCATAGATGCAGTTGGATGGCGGTCTATGTATAATGTTGTAATGCCCAATCAAGTCTCAAAGGAGTCAAGATGATTAGTATATGCATGTATTGCTTTCTCAGTGTTTGTCAATTGCCCCGCTGTAATTTGTTCACCCAGCATGTTATCTATCTTAAGGAGAGCCACCTCTAGTGAACTATGGATCCCGGTCCTTTTCTTTACATACAATCTACAATCTTTTACTTCTTTGTGTTTACTTTCTGCAAACTATTACTTCTTTCCATTCGATACGTTTAATCCTTTCTTTTACGCAAAACATGGTGAGATTGACAACCTCATCGCAAGTTGGGGACAAAGTTTTGTGGTTGTGTTGTGCAGGTCTCCATGTTGCTACTAGCACCGGTAGTGCGCCCTGCCAAAGCTCAGCTAGTAACACCTTTGGGGTGTTTCCTTGCTCCTACTGGTTCGATTAAACCTTGGTTTCATAAATGAGGGAAACTTGCTGCTGTGCTCATCATACCTTCCTCTTGGGGTTCCCAATGAGCTCTACATCATCATTGCTCCAGCATTTTTCTGGGCGCCATACTCAGAGCCATCAAGCATTTTTACAAGGCTGTTCGGAGTCAAGGACATCTTTACAAGGGGAGTCCCTCATAACCAATCTCTTGACTTTGTTGTTTTTGTTTTGCTTAGTTTCTTTTTTCTTTGTTCGCTTGTTTTGTTATCAAAAACACAAAAAAAATAGTTTTACTAGTTTGCTTTCTTATTTCAAAAACACAAAAAAAATAGTTCCTATCTTGAGTTGCCACTATGTCTAGCCTTGCTCCAATAACTATGTCACCCGAGGAAATGATTTTCACTTTAAAACAAGGAATTGAGGAAAGTTTTAAAGAAGCTTGGTCTAGAATCTCCGATCTACATGAAAAACTGAGCCTAAAATGACTCAAATCTTGTTCCTTAGCAGCTTTTACCTTGGAATTGCTCTTTGCTATAGATATGCTTTAGATGCTGTTGTGGGAGGATCATAATTGAATATTGGAATAAGCCAAAGAAGGGCGACGGTACCTTTGTCGATGAAAGATCCAAAGAAACGCTTTGGAATTCGCTGTTGGTAAATTTCACCCTTCTGCCAGAGGAGGATGAAAACAAACCGGTTATAAAGGAAAAGGTCAAAGAGTGGACTCTAAAGAAGATGGCTGACGCTTTCCGCAACTGGAAGACAAAATTGAACAAATTTGTCAAAGCTCGCGAGACTCCAGATTTCAAAGACGCATATTATTCAAAGATAAGACCTCACTGGTGCGAATTTGTGGCATACAAGGAAGGTGTTATAGCTACAAAGAGGTCAGAAACCAATACACTAAATGCCCAGAAGAAGGAATATCACCAGAGGACAGGGTCAGGTGGCTACATATCTCAGAGGCCTAAGTGGGAGGAAGCTGAGAAGGCCCTGCGCGACAGAGGGATCACACCCCAGACACATGGGTGGGACCTACGTGCAAAGACTTGGTTCTACGGAATCGGGGCAAGGTTGGACCCAGAAACAGGATTGTGTATCTTCCCAACCCTCCTTGCCAAACCCGTCACTGAACTCATCACGGCATACGAGGAAACAGCCGCCAGGACCTTCCATCCTGACAGAGAGAATGGCCAGCTCACACGCGCCATCGGTAAAAAAGAACACCCTGGACATGCACGAGGCACGGGGGGTATGACGTGGAAGGATTGGTTTGCCGAGTGGAGCGACTCTTACATATGGCGCGGCAGAAGAAAAAGAGCGTACAGAGCGGATGACACAGATAAAACATGCACTTGTGGCGCTGAAGGCGCAAGTGAATGCAGAACAGAGCCATCAAGCTACCGGCCCATCTCAGCGGCACGAAGAGCCTGCATTGGAAGCTGCCAGCGGCCCAGACTCTGCACGGAAAATCAACATGGCTTCCACGGAGAACGTGCAGCCCACGCTTGAAATGGCGGGTCCTCGATACCCCGTGGATGAGATCACGAAGAGCGAACACGCTGAGCTGCATGTGAGATTAATGGGCTTATCCATTAAGGTGGCTGTCGGCTATGCGTTACCTCCTGTAGCTGGTGGAACTTACCACTTCCGACCGATGCCAGATGGCTATGCTATTGTCGGGGTGGATGAGGTTGTGAAGGAATATGAGGAAGCACAGCTTGACCATGCTACAAGTGAAGGGGAAACTCAACTAAAATTTGCAGTGGAAACAACCATTCTTTGGAAGAAGGAACACATCATGCTTCAAAATTGGAGACCACTGGCACCCCCGCCGTCTCCGCAGCGTCAGCAGTCTGAGCCGCTTTAGCCATCTCCGGCGCTTCAGCCATCTCCTCAGCGTAAGCGGAAGAGCACTGCCACGAAGAGCATCACTAGCACTGCCACAAAGAGTTCAAAAAACTACATCCCACAGCCTTCTGCCAAGCTATTGCCGGTTTTACCGTGGAATCGCAGCGACGAGGAGACCAATAGGATCTCGGAAGAAGAGGTCAAGAAATTCTTTGCACCTAGACGGGCTGAGCCAAAGGAGAAAATAGATCCGGCGGTGGTGGAGAAGTTTTACAAAAATCTTTTGGAACCTGAAACCCCACTTGTGCCGGACTACGAGCGCCAGATTTTGAAGGCGGATGCAAGGCGCCGTAGGGAGACTGAAAGTAGCAGTCGTGCGGCACCCCAGAAAATAGTTCCCATGCACGGAGAGCAGGAAAACCAATCCTGCGCCCCGCTCCAAGTGTTCGACACACGGGACGCTCCTCCCGTAAATGATTACGAGGCAGAGCTACAAAGAAAGGCCAATGAGATGGGGATGACTTACATTGCATACTTGAACATCATGGGAGACAACTTGCCCAAATGCGATGCCGACCCCATACAGCCATGGAAGTATGGGAAGAATCTCGTCAAGAAAGAGGAGCTCAAGAATCTACCAACAAAGATGCGAAGATTGCACAAGTGGTACCTTGATTTCTGCAAGACGAGAAAGGAAGAATGGATCACGGCGCATATAAGAGATCATATTTTCTTGTGCGCAGACGACGAGATCGCCTTCAACATTCAAGACTTGCATTTTCTATTCAATCAGAAGGAACTCGACAAAGCTGCCATCAGCCTTTATTGTGTGTAAGTACTATTTCTGTATTTTCTATCTCATCTCATTCACTTTATTAATTGCATGTATATATATATGCTCACCATATATGTATATACTATTATGCAGGAAAAAGGTTATGGAATGCATGAAAGGAGGACCTTTTGACATTGGGTTCGTTGAACCAAATAGAGTTCATGAAGAAGTGGTAAGAACCAAACCCGGGCAAACAGAAGATTTATTGCTAAGGTCTTTACTGAGACAACAAACCAAAAGGGAAATACTATTGCCTTACAACTTCTCGTGAGTACTGTTACCCTCTCTTGTACACATTCTGTTTCGGCTTACTCGATGTTAAGTGTAACTGATGATGAGTTATGTGTGCGTAGGTTCCACTTTATTCTGCTAGTCATTTAACCTGACTCAGGAAAAGTCCTTGTCATGGACTCGTTATGAAAATAAAAAGAGCTATGGGCAGACTTTAGAGAGATGCTCCAGAGGTAATTTCAATCATATTATCGCACTAGATCGACAACTTTCGTGACAACAAGTAATTAATTACTCCTTTATCCATTTTCTTTGCCGGACAGGGTTTGGAAAAGGTTCACGGGCAGGGCCATGGGTGAATGGTCAGAAGAACTAAAATTTGTAGACCAAAATGTAAGTAATACTAGCTAGCTAGGTCTGCGTATCTCTTTGATTCTGCTTCCAATTCCATTCTATCATGCTTTATTGATTATTATTTTGATTGAACTCTCTATTCTCGTAAAGTGCGCGCATCAGGGACACGGCAATAACTTATGTGGGTACTATGTTTGCGAGTTCATTCGCAACACGATATGTGCGACGGGCCAAGCCGCACTAGAACAACTTATAGTAAGTAAACAAAGTACACAACATTATTTTATTACCATCAATTGTGTTGAGTTTTATTCTTATATTGACCCCATTGTTCATATATATTCAGATCGAACGGATGCGGGACCAACTCCTACCATTTGACCGCATACGAGCCATTCAAGAGGAATTGGCGGGGTTCATACTTGATGAGGTCGTCACGCCTGGCGGAGAACTCTTTAGATATCCACCAAAATGAACGTTGTATATATGCTTGAACGTGTTTGTCTTGTACTTGATGCTTCAACGTTTACGGAGAATACCACACAATGATGATGTTGTGTATAATAATAGTTGCTTAATTATTCATGTACTCGTATGTACCGATGACGATGTATGTGTATATAGCTCCCGATCGATTTCCCCTGCCCCCCTCCCCGTCCCCGCCGCGCCGCAGAAATACGCCCAGAACGGGGCAGGGGCAGAACTCTGTCGCGGCAGAGATTTAGGCCGTTTTCCTGCCGCGGCAGAACTCTGCCGCGGCAGAGATTTATCTCCTTTTCCTGCCGCGGCACAGAACCTTTAACACCGGTTCGTGTTACGAACCGGTGTTAAAGGGGGGGCCTGAGCCCTGCGGCAGCCCCACGTGCGCCACCCTTTAACACCGGTTCGTATAAGAACCGGTGTTAAAAGGGGGGCCCCTCTAACACCGAACTGGTGTTAGAGGGGGGTGTGGACTAATGGATCAGGCCTTAACTTTGTCCAACTATATTATATTAATGCTTATTTGCTCACTGCATACCTTGCAATGCAGATGGAACACAACTAGAAAAATGCGCCTTTCGGGTTGGAGGAACGCTCTTATCAGGACAATTGATGATGTTTTCAGCCTTTAAAATCAAGAATCAAGAATGACCATTGTGGAACTACATATATAAGTAATTATTACACATAGGTGGAGGTACCATCGGATTTTTTTTGTACAGAAAGCTTGCGTCTGTTCTGATTTTTTTCACTTTTAGGGTCCTTTTGGTTGGTGGGCTGGCATACAATAAGTCTTCCGTGTTATACGTTGTATAACACAAGTGGAGGTACCATCCTTTGTCCGCTTTTCTTGAAGTTAACATATATTATTTTCCAAGGAATTCTCTTCAGACTTTTGAGCATCACTCTAAAGCTGATGATGTTTGGAATATGAATGCAAAAGGTATGTTTTTCGGTCTTATTATTTTACATGAAGTTCTATTGTATTGTCATGTTCTAAAGATATAGTTCTCTGTTTGTAGCATTTTCAAGGGAACAAGGTTTTGATACTTATTTCTTAATGATATGCAAATACTAGCTTGTGGATAATATTTCTTTGATATTTTAACTCACACTATTTGCTACATTTCATGTAGAAAATTAATTATTATGAAAAGATTAAGTGATATGTCCCGTTTTGGACAAAATGAAAGATCGCTTTTACTGCTTACTACTCCCCAATGTATTTCTCAGTATATTTAACATGCATACGTTAAAGTTGTACATGGTGACAAAGGAAAGTTGGAATCTGTATTATATTAGTAACTCTTCCAACAGCTTCACACCTATTTAGTGAATTATTTAGAAACTATCTCCCCTTTACACTTCAGAGCAATGCATTGCACGAAATGAATTCAAAGGGTGTAATGAGCAAGTGTAATAGTACGAATTTAATAAATAAAAATAGTGACATATCCAAACAACGATCTTTTAAATTCAGACTACTGTATTCAAAATGCATGAAGAAGCAGCAGTACTTGCTTCAGGGCCTTGCATGTTCAAAACAAATCTAGCTAGTTTTGAATACTTTACTTATAACAATGTGGCCTTTAATCTTGACATGCTTGTCAGGCATATATTAGCCTAGGATTCAATAATTTATAGTCTTTACTTTCTTGATATGTCCTTGCTATGTGTCTTTAGTCGATCTATGTATGCTTGTCCCTTTGAACTTTTATGGAAAATGCCAAGCATTGGTTGCAGTACACTATGTACCATGAAAAGCATACTTGATATATTATATGGTCATTTCCTTTTTTTATCAGGTTAAGCACGCCAATAGTGTCCTGCACGATTCAGGTCCATACAAGGAAGATGTAACGAAATAATTTGCACCTCAACAAGATGATGGAAATCTAGAACCATGAAAGGAACTTGCAACTATGCATATGATCATAATACATGTACTGTGGTGGTGCTGCTCTTTGTAGTTCAAACTTGTTGCTAGATAAGTTATCAAGAAACTATTCTTCCTTAGTCAATGATAGATTGCAAGTTGAGTGTGTTAATGTGCAAATATTATGTCATATTGATTTATGTGAGTATCATTGGTAAAAATCTTATTATGCTATTTGAAGTATTCGGGAAAATGCATTATATATTCTTATAACATCTAATTGTGTTATTTGGAATATGATGTGGAAAATACATTTAATTTTTTTATTACCAAAATTCAAACTAGTGACGCGCAAGATAATGGGCCTATCACTACAAAACCCCACAGGGATGTGGCCTCTCGTAGCCACCAGTGACATGCATCTATTTTACATACTAGTGACAGGCACTTCCCTGTCACTAGTAGCCTCATACCAGTGACTAGTCATCAGTGACAGGCGCTTTGCCTGTCACTAATGGCCCTTTTGAGCCTGTCACTGATGGTGTTTTCAGCAGTAGTGCCACCTGGCCGCGCGGCCAGGCCTGGCCCGTGCCAGGGGGTGGTGTGGCCGCTCCCGGCCCCCCTCGGCCTCTCCTTCCGACTATATATTGCCCTCGGGACGTAAACCCTAAGGACCCGATCAAAAATCCATGAAAGAGTTTGTAGCCGCCGTCATCTCCATCCCTAGATCGGGAGGGATCTGAAGCTCTTCCCGGCACCCTGCCGAAGAGGGGAATTCACCCTGGAGGCCTTCTTCATCACCTTGCAAGCCTCCGGTGTGATGCGTGAGTAGTTCATCCTTGGACTACGGATCCATGTAGTAGCTATATGGCTGGTTCTCCTCCTTTGTGCTTTCATGTTTAGATCTTGTGAGCTTCGTTCATGATCAAGATCATCTATTTGTAATTCTACATGTTGTGTTTGCGGGGATCCGATGGATATTGAGATGCTATTTTAGATTGATTATTGATTCTATCATATCTTTGTTATTTGTGATCTTGCATGCTTTCCGTTGTTAGTAGCTATCTTCGCCAAGTAGATGCTAGCAACTCCAAGAGTTAGTATTTATGCTCGATAGTGGGTTCATGCCTCTGGAAATCTGGGGAAGTGACAGAAATCTCTAAGGTACTAGATGTGTTGTTGCTACTAGGGAGAAAACAACAATCCTTTGTTCATAGAACAATCGTATTGTTTACTTTACACGCAGTTCGTAAAGCAATAATCTGTTGCTTGCAACTTAATACTAGAGGGGGTTCGGATGATAACCTGAAGGTGGATTATTAGTCATAGATGCAGTTGGATGGCGGTCTATGTATAGTGTTGTAATGCCCAATCAAGTCTCAAAGGAGTCAAGATGATTAGTATATGCATCTATTGCTTTCTCGGTGTTTGTCAATTCCCCTGCTGTAATTTGTTCACCCAGCATGTTATCTATCTTAAGGAGAGCCACCTCTAGTGAACTATGGATCCCGGTCCTTTTCTTTACATACAATCTACAATGCTTTACTTCTTTGTGTTTACTTTCTGCAAACTACTTCTTTCCATTCGATATGTTTAATCCTTTGTTTTCTGCAAAACACGGTGAGATTGACAACCTCATCGCAAGTTGGGGACAAAGTTTTGTGGTTGTGTTATGCAGGTCTCCACGTTGCTACTAGCACCGGTAGTGCGCCCTGCCAAAGCTCAGCAAGTAACACCTTTGGGATGTTTCCTTGCTCCTACTGGTTCGATTAAACCTTGGTTTCATAACTGAGGGAAACTTGCTGCTGTGCTCATCATACCTTCCTCTTGGGGTTCCCAACGAGCTCTACATCATCATTACTCCAGCATTTTTCTGGGGGCCATACTCAGAGCCATCAAGCATTTTTCAGGGAATGTTGTCTCTAAAGTTTCCAAGCATGACAGGGGATTCGCATGGCGCGCAAGGTGCTTGTGAACTTGAGGTTGATGCCACTGCCGCTGTCCATGAAGACGCGACTCGTCTCGAAGCCTCCAATTTGTGCCTCGAGCACCAGGGGACAGTGACCTGGGCCAGGTACTTGTCGCAGATGATCGCACTTGTCAAAGGTATTCCAGGACACGCTCCCACTAAGGTACTCAGTGGTGGAGGGTGGAGAGTTCATCGCCAGATTGACCTGGCGAGCGATTGATTTTTGCACCTGATTTGATGGGCGTCCTTTTTGGATCATCCCCATGTTTCCTAGTGCTCGCGGGTATGGCTCGCCTCCGTGCTTTTCGATATGTGCAGCTGCAGGTGGTGGTGGCCTAGGTGGCGGTTGTGGTGCTCCATGAGCCACATCGCTCGGGGCAGCTCCATAGCCCTAGTTTATCGCGTCGCAATTCATCTGGGCCACACCTTCGTGGAGCTTGAGGAACTCGCGGCAGTCCTTTAGAAGCTGGCTAGATTTATTCTTGCCGTCGTGCTTGTCGATATAGAAGTGTATGTTGCACGGTCCGGACAGTTTGTCCTGGATAGATGTTTCAGGTGCCTCATCACGAGCGCAGCATTGCCACACTTGCGTGGTTTTCCCGCTGTTGCGGTATCCACCACTGCGATATCCGATGTTGCGGTTGCTGTCATCGCGTTTGTTGGTGTAGCCAGTCGCGACCATGTTGACTTCCTCGCGGTCCTCGTAACCGCGCATCCAACGTTTTCCTCGGTGATCGTGTCTGCGACCGAGGTCATCGTCATTATCTGAGTGGACATGGTTTTTCACCGAGTCGTCTCCATTGGCCCACCTGTTCGTGATTTCCATCAGGTGGTTGATTATCTTGGGCTTGTAGCGGCCCAGCTTCTCTCTGAGCTCTCTGCGGCGCACGCCGCCATTGAACACATCGATTGCGTGGTCCTCAGAGATGTCTTCTGTAGAGTTTTTGATGTTGGACCATCTCTAGATGTATGAGCGCGGTGACTCGCCAGTCTTCTAGTAGTAGCCTCTTAATTCTTTGATTGATGCGGGCCTTTTGTAAGTTCCCTTGAAGTTTTGCACAAAGCTGTAGACTAGCTCATCCCAGCTATGAATCGATCCGCGCAGGAGGTTATTGAGCCACGCTCGGGCGACACCTTGTAGCTGTAGCTAGAGTCATTGCATGGCCGTGCTTGTGGTTCCACCATGTAGCCTGACGGAGGAAATATGATCCTCCAGCCATATCTTCGGGTCTTGGAGGCCGTCAAATTTTGGGTTCTTCGATGGGAACTTGAACCCTTTTGGCATTCGCTTTTGTCAAATGGCTCTGCTGAAGCAGCTGGCTCCACAGATCTCTATCCCGTCGTCTTTCGAGTCAGTCGAACAAGCACACCTCGCGTGCATCTTGTCGACCTTGCGCTGCGTGATGTTATCGTGCGCGTCGTAGTCGTGTCGCTGTGAGCAGCATCGCCGTGACAGATCATGGCTGCCATCGCTGGAGGAGGAGGAAGAGTAGCGGTTAGCCAGAGCCTTGCTTTTCTTTTGCTACGACACTGGATCCTTGATGAGAGCAGCCTCGACTAGTCCCTAGCCAGCGATCGTAGATCGATGCATGGCGGACCGTGGGTCCCCAGCTGGCGGCTGGTTGTTGAGCAGGTACATAGTGGCTGCTGTCATCGCTGCTTGCGGTGTTTTAGGGAGCACATTTCCCCGTGTGTCCACTGTCATGGATGAGAAGTCGAGGACTTGAGTGGCATCCGCTCGCTCCTTCTCGGTGAGGTGAGCAAGTCGAGAACGTCTTCTGGCAGCTGTATGATCGTTGCCTTTAGAGGAGGATCCTCCGATGGAGGAGTGCTGAGCTCGACGGAGGCTCGACTCGTCAGCTGCCCTCCTGTGCTCGTCGAGCTGGGCGATTACTTGTTGCTGACACTTGAATTCCGACTTGCACTACTAGAGAAAATGCTATAGGAGACATGCTCATTTGAGGCGCATTTATACTATATGCGCCTCTGATAAAATAGGAAAGGCACACCAGCCTGACATGCGCCTCTAGTACTTAAATAGGCGAGGCGCATATTTGTCGGATCCGCCTCCTCTAGCATCTGTACAGACGAAATCTGGCACCCCCATATTATGTGAGGCGCATCCTGGTAATATGCGCCTTCAACATGCTAGATAGGCGAGGCGCATATGTGACCAATGCGCCTCGCATATGTTGGGTGGGCCCTGGAGGAGACCGGTGGTCCAATATGCGAGGCGCATATCATCCCATGCGCCTCCGATACTTGACAATAGGCGAGGCGCATTAAGAAGGGTGCGCCTTAAGAAACCCATGCAGGCCCGGGTGGCCGCATATGCGCCTCAGGTATTTCACAACATAGGAGGCGCATTTACTGCAATATGTGCCTCGCATAACCTGGCTCACTTTTTTTTGCACCTTTTTGGCACATGCACCCCACTCACTTGCCTCACTTCTTCCTCCTCCACCAAAAGACAGATTTGGTCGCCCCCCTCCTTCTCCCCACCTCATTTCCCACATTGATTCACCATAGAAGCTTGCTCAATCTCCATTGGTTAACACTCATATGTAAGTGAAGTCTCTTGCTCCTCTAGATCTACAACATGTACCTTTGCTTCTCCTCCGGCTCTCTTGCGCAAGTCGTCGTTGGAGGAAGCGTGAAGGCGTTGGTTGCATGCTCATGCGTGTTGTCGGTGACACCACGACTATATGACTGTATTGTGGTGCATGCTTCTTTTTGTGCAGGGATTTCATTTGAGATGCCAATGTTTTACCGGACTGTCGATTCATTTCTTTTCTGGCGAATTTATGGCACTCGCGGATGTCCTCTTTTTAGGGGGGGTCATGCCGAATTTTTCCAGCGATCCAGACGTCCATATATGCTCTAATTATTCTCTTGCTCTTTGTACCACGCATAGGCGACAATGGTCCGACCACTGATCCGCAAAGCCCTCGTGGATAGGTGGATGAGATGCGTGAGGACCGATATGGCACACGCAAACAAGACAGAGATAAGATGTCCGTGTCGCGACTGCAAGCTGATGTATCTGATAAGGCACGATTCCAGAATGCTGGAGTCACACCTGCTCCGACGTAGTTTCATGGATGGCTACACTCAGTGGATACATGATGACGAATATGATGATGAGGATGTCAATAATGGTGAAGATCAAGATGCCGGTCATGATCACGAAGATCAAGGCGCCGACAGCGGGGCAGGTAATGATCATGAAGATCAGGGTGGCGCCGGGCATGAACACGAAGATGATCAAGGTGGTGCCGGGCATGAACAATAATATCAAGGTGTCGACCATGATTCGAGCTGGCTGCAAGACCCTCATGTCCAAGATCTGCTTCTCAAGGAGACGAGTAACGCCAGAGCCGCCGCTAGAGAGAAAGCTAAGCTGGAGGAAATGAAGAAAGACGCGGTCACTCCATGGTTTGATGGATGCAACAATGGGTATACCTGTCTGAATGTAATGCTCAGGGCTCTGGAGATGAAGGCGAAACACAAAATGACCAACGATTGCTTTGATGACAACATTGCATTCTGGCACGATATTCTTCCCAAGAAGGGGAACACATGTCCGACTAGTATCGCTGAGGCCAAGAAAGTCGCATGCCCTCTCAATCTACCGCACATGAAATACCACGTCTTCACAAATGATTGCATCATCTACTGGGGCGAGGACACGGAGAAGACCACGTGTCCGGTGTGCAAGACCTCTCGATACAATAGAGGGACAAAGAAAGCTCCTAGAAAGGTGGTGTGGTACTTTCCTCTAACTCCTCGTCTGCAGCGGTATTTCGTGGAACCTATGGAAGCAGAGCTCATGCGCTGGCACACGGAAAGAAAGAGGCCGGAAGACGATGATCCGGAGAAGGAGGAAATGCTGAGGCACCCTTCGGCTGCTTGCCAGTGGAAGGCATTGGACCTCCAATATTACCAACATTTCGGGAAAGAGTCAAGGAACCTCAGGCTGGGCGTGAGCACCGACGGACTCAGTCCGTTCGGAAGCCAGAGCAGCACACACAACACCTGGCCCGTGTTTCTATGGATCTACAGCCTCCCCCTGGTTGTGCATGAAGAAGAAGTACGTAACCATGAGTATGCTAGTTCAATGGCCAAAACAACCTGATACAGACATCAATCTGTATCTCACGTTGTTGAAAGAGGAGCTGGCCACCTTATGGGAAGAAGCAGCCCGTATGTGGGACGCCTCGAGACAATAATACTTCGACATGAGAGTGGCGATCATCACGACGGTGCAAGACAATCCCGGTTACGGATACTTCTCGGGGCAGGTGGTCCAAGGATTCTATTGGTGCGTTAGGTGCAAAGATAATACAATGTACCGCTAGCTATAGAAATATCCTAGGTCCGAGAAAACCATGTTCCTTGGGGCTCGGAGGTGGCTTCCCAAGAATCACGCTTAGAGAAAGCTAGGAGATCAGTTCGATGGGGCAGTCGAGCTCCGAGGAATCCTAGACCAGAGGAGCGCTGCGGAATTCTACGAGTTGTTGAATAACTGTAAGGAATGCCCTGCACCAGGAAAGACCCAGAAGAAGCCAGATCCGCTACTGAAGGTATGGAAGGCGAGGTCTGTTTTCTGGGACTTGGCATACTGGAAGATCCTCCGCGTGCCTCGTAGCCTCGATCTCATGCATATCACGAATATCGTGGGCGAGAGTCTTCTTGCCACCCTCCTTAACACCGACAACACCAAAGATGGGCCGAAGGCAAGGAATGACTTGAAGCATATGGGCATCAGGGATGAACTTGAACCAGCACCTAGCAATGACGAGAAGGAGGACGAGGAGGAGGAGACAGAAACGCAGAATAGCCATCATCGCAAGGGCAAAAAGCAGGTCAAGAAGGGCCAGGTCAAGCTCAAGGCCTCATGCTTCACTCTGAGTAAGGAGGCCATACAGTTTATGAAGTGCCTCCTCGACGTCAAATTTCCAAACGGCTACGTGGGGAAGATAAGCACATGGCTAGACGAGGCGAAGCGGCACTTCAGTGGGATGAAACCTCACGACATCGCCGTGTTGATGATGCAGGTACTCCCGGTCGCGATCCGAGGTATAATGGACAAGCACGTCCGTGAAATGTTGTTGGGCCTCTGCAGCTTTTTCGACGTCATCTCCCGGAAGTCGATAGGAATTAAGGAGCTCATGAGGCTACATGACGAGATCGTGGTGATACTATGCAACCTCGAGATCTATTTCCCCCTACATTCTTCGACGTCATGCTTCATCTACTTCTCCATGTCGTGGAGGATATCGTCCATCTCGGTCCTCCATTTCTGCGAAGCATGATGCCGTTCAAAAGGCTCAATGGACACATCAAAAGATACGTTAAGAACAGGTCCCATCCAGATGGAAGCATAGCAAACGGCTTCCTGGCCAAAGAGTGCATCTCTTTATGCTCGAACTTTCTACAAACCAAGACCCCTCTTGGTCTTCCATTCAACAAGTACCTCGCGAGGCTCGCTGGATGGGGTCACCACGAGGGTCGGAGCCCAAAGCATGTCGACATAGAGGGCCGAACCAAGGACTTTGAAAGAGCAAACCTGGTCGCGTTATAGCACATGCAGGTGGTCGATCCATACATACATGAGCACAAAGAGTTTATTAGGAAGAGTTACGCTGACCAGGGGCACCAGTACTCGGAGGAAGATGTTATCAAGGAGCACAACTCCGGTTTCATGCAGTGGTTCAGGGAGAAGTTCATTGCTAAACCACCGCAGGGCGAGTACTCAGAGGAAGATATACTCATATTCTCCTTGTCACGGGGCGCCTCGCACAACCTGATGACCTATCAGGCATATGATATCAACGGATACACGTTCTACACAGAGGAAAGGACAATAACTACGATTACTAGAACTCAAGGGTTACGAGGATATTCTACATAGGCGACGTCCCGGAAAGATACTACGGAAGGATCAAGGAGATTTGGGAGCTCGACTACGTTACGGAGAAGGTGCCAATGTTCCGTGTCAGGTGGGCCAAGAGCGTCGAGAAAGAAGGCCGATATTTCACCACCATGGTTATACCGTCAAAGACCACCAGCGCGAACGCACCCACGAGAAATTAGCCTTGGGTTAGGTCGACCAATGCTGGTACATCACAGACCCGTCCAAGCCTATCCAGGTTGTCGTCAGGAGAGTCAAAAGGAACATCATCGGAATAGACAGAGTCGCCAACGAGCAAGACTTTGACCAGAACGGTGACCCGAAGATGGAAGACGAATACGGCAACCAAGCACCGTACACCACAACCCTACCTAAGAAAGGACTCCCGTTCAAAAGAAGTAGTGAAGACATCACGGACCTAACCTATGCAACCGCGACAAAGAAGGGCAAGAAGACGACCATTGTCAAGAAACGCTAGCGCGCTCCGACCATTGTCAAGAACCATCATGTGTGTGTGGCCTACTATTAAGTATCGAAACATTCATAATTATCATTTTTTTGTATGTTATAATATTGCATTTAGAATATTATATATCGACGAGACACATTCATAATACTCACTTTTGTTGTTTTGGCAATATTTGAATTTTTTAAATATTTGTAGTATATTTTATAGTATATATTGTGTTTGGACAATGTTTTTACATGAAAAATAGCCTTCAAAAAAAGTTCTCAAATAATTTGAGCCACCAGGATTCGAACCTGGGTGGCTAGACTTCAAAATAGGACAAGGGTCGAAACCAGTGGGCTAGTGTTTTTTGTTGACAGATATAGCGCACTGCGCTAGCTGAGTAGTGCTGCAGAATACCCGAGGCGTATTCTGGCAAGATGTGCCTCGCGTAAACTTATACGAGGTGCATTTTCAAATATGCGCCTCGCATAAGCTGGTCGATTGATCCTTTTTTTCTCTTTCACTTTTTCTCTGGATCGGACGAACTGCAACGCCCTTGCTTCTCCTCGCTCTGCCGTCGTCGCCCCTTCCACTGCTGTCGTCGCCTTCGCTCCACCCGCGCCCGCCCGCCATGCCCCACAGGAGGAGGAGGAGCCCTCCCGCCCGCCCGCCGTGCCCAGGAGGAGGAGGAGCCCGCCCGCGCCGGCCCTTCCTCTGTCGCGCCGTCGTCGCCCCTTCCTATCGCTGTCCGTGCCCGCCGTCCACCATCGTCGAGGTGACACCCTTCCCCCTACTCCTCTTCCCTCCCCTCTGAGTTTGTGATGCCGCTGCCGTCGTCTACCCTCACCGTCCTTTGTGACCTGACTGTCCCTAGTAGGAATTTAAAAAAAATATGCTTGAACACGAACACATTTCACACCTTGGTTTCAACAAAGAACAATAATTCAAGAAAAGATATGCCGAATTTTTATATGCTCACTGGGCTTATTTTGACTGAACGTACAGTGTGGATTAGTTTATTTAATACTTCACTAGTCCTATTGCAGTGTTTACATTCTGAGAATATGAACAATATGTTTGTTTGCAACCTAAGTGTATTTCAGAACGCCGTTATCATTGGACCAACCGTTTTGAGGTATTTATGCTAAGATCGGTAGCTAGGGAAGGAGCTGAATTCAGATGAATAAGCATCCATGTCTTTTTTTGACTGTTCTTTTCTGCCTTCGGAGGACCTATTGGCCATGTAAGCTACTGAATTCAGCTATGCAATCCTGGATTAGGTGCAACATTTTTTTTCAAAATATAAATTAGGTGCATCATGAATCACCTTTTCGCTATATTTACTGTTTTTGACTTAGTAAGCTACATTTAGTGGGATTTTTGGGTGGGTTCTACAAGAACCCAGTGACTTTATATGTTTGTGATGCTTTGTGAATATACGGTAAGCTACATTTAGTGGGATTTTTGGGTGAGTTCTACAAGAACCAGGTAACTTTATATCTTTGTGATGTTCTGTGAATATACTCACAGAGTTTGATATCTATATGTTTATCATGCCTAGTGCATAAGAGATTTACTGCTAACTACTGTGGCAATGCATACGCAATGTTTTGATGGAAGTTGTATGTAACCTCAACTGTAATTTCAGAACTATGGTGCCTTGTTATTCTGATATGACTTGAGCGGTTCAGCAGTGCTAACAAATCAGAGTTCTCCCTGAAAGCTTGTGACAACTACTTTCTTCCAAAACGGATATCTGTTCATAAATTTGTCATGTTTATCTCCAATTGAAATTTGTGCCCTGTGACATGTGCAGCCAGGTCCCAGATGCCATCGAGAATTCATATGACATGCTAAAAGCTCTATTAATAAATATATTAATATAAAGAGGCTATTAAGTTGTGTTTATATATAATCATTATATAGTCACTTAGCGTCTGGTCGTCTGGTCTTGTTGAAGCGACATGTTTGTGGATTCCAAGTCATGAATCATATGGGGTGCAAAGAAAAAGAAAAGATCAAAATTGGGTGATGTGTGCTTGCTCCACCGGCCTTGGGGTATTAAATAAACTAATCTACATTGTACCTTCAGTCAAAATTAGCCTAGTGAGCATATAAAAAATTGGGGTGTTTTTCTGGGTTAACTGGTTTAGTGCCAAATTGCATGTTTTAAGATGCTTGTAGTCAGATCCTTTGGCGCTTAAACCCTCTAAACCATGTGAAGCTATGGTGGTTGTTTTGTTTGGCATGTACCTGTATCTCTACATAGTTACATACCTTGTTCAAGCTACCTCTTTGTTTAGATATCTTAGCTCCCAAGTATTCCAGCCAGTTGGCCGTCCATACCTCTGATTTAAGTCATTCACTCTGTTTCAACATTCACCAATCCGCACATAGTTTTTTTGGCAAAGTAAATTTCTGGGGCAGTTCACTTCTCGGATGCTGATAGTTTGAAGGTGCTTGAAAAGTACTCTACTTTATTAGTGAGCGTGCATGTAGATTGCAAAAATTTCGGGTTTTGTGAGTTATTTGGTCTAGTGCCAAATTGCATGTTCTAGGCTGCTTGTAGTCAGATCCTTTGGTGTTTAAACCCCCTAAACCGTATGAAAAATTGTGGCATTTGTTTTGTTTGTCATGTACTTGTATCTCTGCATAGTTTAGATATCTTAGTCAAGATGTTTGTTTAGATATCTTAGCTCCCAAAGTATTCCAGCCAGTTGGCCGTCCGTACCTCTGATATATAAGTCATTTACTTTGTTTGAACAATCACCAATCCGCACCTAGTTTTTCCGGCAAAGTAAATTTCTGAGGAAGTATACTTCATAGTTCGATTTGCTAAAGCAAATTCTACCCTTTTTTTGTTGCGTGTCTCATGTTCACTGGCTTTGAAAGCATTATGGTGTGTTATGGATTTTGTAAGCACTTTTCATCATCTAACGAGATTGTAATTGTGCATGGACCTGATTTGCTATACTCTTTCCTTTCTTGAAGTAGAATAATTTCTAAATTTTAATACTCCTAGAGCTTATGTTGTTAGACTTCTAAGGGTACTCATGTATTTGACTTGTCATGGATCTACTCCTAGAGCTTCTAATTGTAGATCTGTTAGCATGACTAACTTGTGCTTGTATGCATACTTAGCATGACTAACTAGGTTCTAATTGTAGATCTGTTAGAGACTAGATACCCTACTTAGTATATATAAATACTCATGCTTTACTTGTTGATTATAAAGGATGTACTTTAAAACTATAGTGTATATCTTGGTGCCTAATTCCTTTCAGTTTTGAAATTAATTGGATAAACTTGATAAGACCAGATGCTCTACTTATATGTAGACTATGCATAGTTTGAATGCCCTTTTTTGGTTTAGCTAAATAACTTAGCACATCGAAGAACGCCCGGAAGGAGCGGACCCCATCATGGTCGACATCAAAAGGTCCATCATCATAAGCGTGAGCACTGAAGGTGCGCCTTTGGAGCCAGCTGAGTTTGTCGCGGGTTACTCAAACCAGCTCGCGGCAATCCTCCGGAACACCATCACGATCAACACGGAGAACTTGGAGGCCGAAGAGAACAAGGGTTTCCTCATCCAGCTCTTCCGGAAGCTGCACCCAAGATATGCGTTCCCGGGTGATGAGGAACACAAGTACAATAATGACAATCTCAAAGGGAATCCGGTGAACAAGTACGCCCTAAAGAAGATGACCAAGGTCTTGTCGAATTGGAAGGTCCGGATGAAGAAGCTGATTTTCGAGCATGAGCTAAGTTATTCGGAGGTCGTCAAGAAGGAGCCTCTAGTCACGGAAGAACACTTCAAGGTGTTCAAGGCCAGATTTGAATCCGCCATGGGCAAGGCCAAGAGTCAGTACTTCAAGGAGTTGTACGAGAAGAACATTGGTACCCACCATCTCGGCTTCGACGATTATAGAGCTGCGATTCCCAAATGGGAGAAGGAGGACACCGACGCTCGTGTAAAGGGGGTGACACCTCCCTTTGACGACATAAAAGAGCCGCAGGAAAAGCACTTTGTCAAGGCCCGGTTTGCCAAGCCGAAAGGGAGTTCTGATTATTCCTCAGAGCCCGTCAGCCCCTTCACTATGAAGGTGACGGACTTCATGAGAAAATATGTAAGTAGTTTGCATGCAAGTTGATTAATTGCATTCATGATTAATCAATGAAGTCCAGTTTTATGATCAAATGCTTCGCATTCCTTGTGTGCAGGACGAGGAGTGTAGGAGCTCCTCATCCCAGGGGTCGGCACCTGTCGCCAAGTGGGACACCACTTTTAACATGGCGCTAAACCGGACCAAGAATGTCGAGCCCCTGGCGGCCCCGTCATTGGCTGGTCATGTGGTCGACTTTGGAGGCATAACATGGTCCGAGTACTATGGCACCACGGAGCGGAAGGGCAGGAAGGCCGAAAGCGCCGAGGTAAGATACCTAAGGGAATAGGTGGAAGACTTTCCTAATATAGTCCAAGATGTTGTGAACCAGGTTGTGTCGGCTACCGAGACAAAGTTCCAAGAACAAGTTCATACACAAGTCCAGGCACAAGTCTAGTCACAAGTGAACGATAAGCTCAACACCATCCTTCCCATCTATAAGGAAAAGTACAGCAAGTGGTAGAAGGGTGGTAAACGAGGGTCGCCATCGGTTCCCAACCTCGACAGCGCCCAATCGGACAACATGGCGTGGCCAGAGGCGCTGGTGACTCCTCCAGCGGGGCCGGTGGTGGTGGAGACTCCTCTAGCTCCAGAGCTTAACTTGCCCGTTTCGGCGAAGGCGCTGGCCCGCACCACCGTGCCATCAGGCAGCCACTCTGCCACTTGCGCGCTCAAGCCTGCCGGCGGCGGTGCCTTGACCTTGGACGAGTTCGACTCCCTGAAGGTAACTAACTAATTAAAGCGAGAGTTGGGATGCTTAACCACACCGATGACTTGATCTTCATTTTACTGACGCTCGGCCTACATGTCTTTCGTAGGGAGACACTCCTTGCACTCTAATGCACTAGGGGCGGCCAATTGAAGGATGTTGCCAAGGGTACTATCGTTCAACCGGAGAACCGCAAAATGCACAATGTCACAATGCCACCAGACATGATGAGGGTCAGATACAGTACGATGCTTCCGGGCTACGAGCAAGTGGAACCTCCCTCTCAACCTCAAGGATGGGATGATGAGGAGACGGTGACGGTCCTCAATACCGGATTCGGCTACTTGTACCTATGGCCGAAGAGCCAGATCCGTTTGGTGACGGAGGACCAGCTCAACATCACCCTAGAGGCAGCATAGCCAGCACAACCAGCACATGATGAAGACTTCGAGATGGCAGACTTGGACAACATGGCACAGGATCCCTATGATGATGATGGAGAAATTGAACCGAACTTCGGCGACCAGTTCATTAACATAGGGTTTTTCTGATTGGTATGAGCCGGGACCATCAGGCACACATCAAGTTGTCGATACCCAACCAGCACCGGCGAAAACCCCTTGTCAGGTGCGTCTCTCCCAACTAGTCAGGAGATGCTGCCACTGGCCTCCTTCACCGAGCCTCTGAGGTCAGCAGTTCCTTTGATCAGCCCCAGCACCCTTCATAAGGCGATCGGTGAGGTGGACATGGTGCCGACGCACCAAAGGGCAGGAAGCAGGTTCGCAAAAGGAAGCCTAAGGGTGGCCAGGGCAAGGATCCAAATCTTGTTCTCCGGGCTCAGGACGGCCCTGTGGGGCAAGCCAGGAATCAGCAGCACATGGCAGGTGCACCGATGATGTGTAACTCATTGCTCGAGATCGCAGGCTCTCAAATGCGCAATCTTAATTATAGCTGTGTCACAATTGAGGAGCGCCGCATTCATGAGAACAATCATTCGTACCTTGTTTTCAAGCCTAAGGTGCCTTCTGTGTCATGGTTCGTTAGTGTACCCCCCGGGGATATCTTCTACCTGCGGCATACCGACATCTTCGACATGTTGAATGGGTTCCGGCTGCACAATACCCTGGTCCGGCTATTCTCCCTCAATATGGCCATGCCGATCACCAAAGACAAGATCCCGGGTATCCAAATAGTGTATCCCTACTTAATGCGTGACGTCGTCCTAAAAGATGCCAAGGACATAGCACTGGCGACCGACTACCTCTCAACCTTCCTACAAACATACTCAGACAAGGATGTGATTCTCTTTCCCTACCATCCCATCACGAAGGATGATCAGACAGGCTGCATGCTCATATGCTTGAATTTGAAACACTCAACAGCCATGTACCTCGACTCAAACAGTGCAATCCAGAAAAACTACACCAATATCAAGAACATTCTTGATGGTGATCTCACCGGCTCCGTCGCAGCGAGAGGCGTCAAACCGGCAATGCCACATGTGAAGTTCAGCGCACACATGTTCTGCCACAACACCAAGTTCGCCTGCATCAAGCAGCCATCTGGCAGCAGGAAGGATGCCTTCTACGCCATTTACCACATGAAGGCGTTCTTCAATGACATGGAGAGCAAAATGCTGCCATTTGACCTCGCGAAGTTGGCTGAAAGGATTGCAATAATACATGATCGCAACCTCTGGCAGCACTTCTTCGACATCCAGGAGGAGATCGCGATAATCGTGCACCAGGGAGTCATGAAATCCGGGGGCACCTTCTACGACGGCCATACACCGCCCAACAGGGAGATAGACGAAGGCTTAGCATAGCAGGGTGACCGCAGGATGTTCATGCAGATGGTGAAAACTCGGTCGGGCTTCATCAATGCCCCCCTAAGGCCGACTCAACAGCCGAAGAAGTCTTGATGATTGCATTGCCTGGGTAGCTAGCTGTTAGTTCCGAACTCGTGTTGTAACCTCTTATCACTATGTTAAACTTGCCTAGCAAAACCTCTAGAGTATGTTTCATCAACTGTTGAATTTGATTGTGAATGATACTAGCTAGTTATTTGTGTTATGAACTATTTTAAGTGCTTGTTGCTTTTCATTCGTTATTTCCGCCCTACTTCTTGTGGTTTGCTTTCTTTGTCTTTCTTCGAAATGCTGATGATTAAAACGTGTTGTGGCGTCACTCATGTGTGTGACCATGCCGTTGCTAGATCTGGTGTGCCAAGTAGACTAGAGGTTTGTACATATACTCTACTTGCCGCACCAGATCCATCAGCGGCATTGTCATTTTCCGTTGCCAACCTAAGTATGAGGTAACTATTTCATCTCGTAGCCCCAAAGTCGAAAGAGGACGGATATTTTCCAGATTCATATACATAGGACATAATATGTTCAGTGGCAAGCCAAGGAAAGGGTTCTGGGTCCACAGCAACGACTCCTTTAGACACATCAAACTCGAATTGAGTCATTGCCGTGGAGACCGAATCCTTTCCTTGTTTTGCCACTGGACATATCATGCCCATGCTATATGAATCGTGGAAGTATTTCTCTTCTTTTGTCTTTGGCGATACGAATAGATTAGATAGCGTGAACTAAATGAAATTGTGAAGTATTTAGTTTCAAATATTGTTGGGGATATACTTTCTGGGTATCCTCACAGTTCCTCACTGACCAGGGTGGCCCACTTCGGGTTAGAGCATTGCTTCACGGGCGGCCCGGTCAGGGAGAAAGACGGAGTCCAATCCGGCTACGGGAAGGCCCAGAAGACTTACCGACTTAGGCCCATAATGTTACTTGTAGTTCAAGATGTACTCTATAACCGACTCTTAGTCGTAGCCGGATAGATCTCTCCTGTAAACCC
This sequence comes from Avena insularis, assembly GCA_023614405.1. Lineage (NCBI taxonomy): Eukaryota > Viridiplantae > Streptophyta > Magnoliopsida > Poales > Poaceae > Avena > Avena insularis. Next base: position 35,712,950 of record CM042694.1, read on the forward strand.
TAGGCCGGATATCTATATAAGCCGTCCTAGGGAGAGCCTTTAGAACACACCAATACTTTAGACCCTCAACTTGCACAGGTGAAACCCTTGTAACCCATATTCCGGCTCTGTCGTATTACTGGATTGCCAGCAGGAGTAGGATCCGTCCAAAGCCGGCGGATTCGAACCTAGGTAAACTTGTGTGCTCACCATCCCGGAACACCGTACGTCTCACACCCCTCTCTTCCGCACACCTCGAGGACCCCCTCATGGCGTACTTGTCATCAATCCGACGACAGTTGGCGCCCACCATGGGGCAAGTGAGCTTCGGATCTGCGTTCCGAGCGGAATCTGCAAGAATCGGAATTGGCGAGACTATCATCGTCGGTCGCATCCTCTACGCCAGCGACATCCCTCTCATCGTTCTTGACGAGACTTGGATTCCGAATAGGGAGGCCGTGACTGCCTACACAATCATGTCTTTTGGCGAGATCGATGTTTACATCGGTTTCGCTGAACCTGCCCAACCCACTCCAGTGGTGATGATGGAGGCAGAAGAAACTTCTGGGTCCCCTTTGGCCGTGGAGGCGGCAGAGTTCCGGATCTCAGAAAACCCTAATCCCACCCAGCCCGCACTAGTTGCGGAGATAATGGAGAAATCCGAGCCTGAAGAAGACCTAGCGGTCCACATCGAATCTGGAGTGGATCTCCCTAGAGGAGCCAGATCCCAGGTCGACCCACCCGCGGAAGTCGAAATCCAGGAGGAGCATATCAGTGATACTGATTCTGGCTCTGATGATGCCGGGACAGACAGACCTTTCCTAAGGTACACATTACAACGTATGATACTGCAAGGCGAAAGTGCAGATGCAATTCTCGAGACCATCAAAAGTTTCGACATGGCTGATCGTGAAAGCCGCATGTACCTCAGGAAGCACGCGTCACACTTCGTCGGATACGTGGGATCCGGATCCGGCTCTGCCGATGCTAGAGAAAACACTGACTCAGTGCTGGAGGCATTTGGAACAAACGCCGACATACCCGCATCCTCGGATGAATCAATGACGTCAGCAGATTTCCGAAAGTTCTCCACGGAATATGAAGAGGAGTATAACTCCAAAGCTGCGGATGAAGGAGAAGCCATGGATGAAGGATCCGGGGAGCACTCTCCCAAAGCGTAGGATGACATGGACGTCGGAGATAATCCCGACGTCCAGATGTCCGAAAGTACCGAACAGAGCTTGACTCTAGGAAACGGAACCAAAGCCGTCTTTGCTACCGGCGCTGCCAAGAAGGCAAAGAAGAAGAACAAGAAGAACAAGACCCCGGCAAAAGACCCTCTGGCTGAGGAGGTGATTGCCGAGGAATACGAAGAAGACTCGGAGGGAGCACTTATCCTAGACGAGCAGAAAAAAGAAGAATCGGTGGATGGACACGTGATCACCGAAGGTGCGCGTAAACTCATCGATGCTGCACTAACCACACCTATCCCTATAGCTGCAGAACTTACAGCTGAAGAGCTAGACGAAAGGGCCCAAGCCCTAGAAGCGCGTCGTCAACAACTCCTCGATGAAGCCAAAAGCATCGAGGTGGAGAAGAAACGCATGGCAACAAAGGACTACATGTCTCAGTTGCATCAGAAGACACAGAAGCGTCACACAGATGACAACCAGTTTCCAACTGTCTGTGCCGTACTTTTCGGAGATGAGATGGAGAAGCCACGGAAAGATAGCAAAGGAGATTGTGTATATCCAACCCAGTACAGAATACCATGGCGGCCCAAGAAATTGTATCGGCTAATCCAGGACCAGAGGAGATCCATTTGGGTACCAAGCTACTCAACAAGGGACTGGAGCAGCAAAAGGTCGCCCTGTCCGGAAGTCAAAAACTGGTCTCGGATTCTGACCAATGTCGCACAGATCCGGCATGGGCTGACGAAAGACCCCACTATGTTCCGGAGCAGCATTATCGCCCCGAACAACGGGAAGACAATTATTCGAGAACCGGATCGTCAGGACTACACGAGGCTGGAGCAACGTCGCACCAGCGGCCGAGAAAGACGTCATCGTTGCACATAATCCGAAGAACCCTCCCCGACAAGAATCTAACGATCGAACGGGAGAAGATAAAGAGAAACGCCGGGAGGAGGATCATCAAAAAATGCCACCTCCTAAACACGCAAGCCGTCCGGCTGAGCCTCACCATGGTGGGAACGACGGACGAAGAAACGACGGAAACCATGCTGGGACAAGCCGGCAGGGGGCTCGTCGTAGTCAAGACCCTCCCCGGAATCGGAATAATGACGTTCCGGACGGAGGCCGGCGATCAGCCGGAAACTATCCAGCTGCTCCACCCTCTCCACCACACAGTCATCACAACGGCTCCCATGGAGGGCAAGGAGGATGACATGGTGGAGGAGGTGGTGGCAGAAGCCGAAGTCCGGCTCCACGACACCGCAGCCACAACCGGCATTCGGGACGATCTCTATCCCCGAACGACGCAAGGCACAAGATCAATTCTAACATAGAGGCTCGGCGCTATGACAACGATGATTTCTACATGGGCCCAAAGTGCTTTGGACCATGCATTAGAGCTACAAAATTCCCAGAAGGATTTGCTATCTCAAGACATATCCAAGCCTATGATGGCATTGCTTGGCCAGATACCTGGCTACAGGATTTCTTCCAAGCTTGCTGCATTGCCAAAGGCGGAAACAACCTGGTCACAACCCGATATCTCCCACTTATGTTGCGAAAGACGGCACGATCATGGCTCAATGAACTTCCGGAGAACACCATCCATAACTGGTATGACATGCAAAGTGCGTTCTTTCAGAATTTTGAAGGCACATATCGGAGGCCCTATACGGTCGGAGACCTACAACGTTGCACCCAGAAAGCCAGAGAAACTTGTTGGGACTACCTCGGATGATGGATCGACACCAAGAACTCCTGTGAAGGAGTAAATGATCAAACCACGATTGAAGCTTTCATTGCAGGTCTCCCAATTGGTCTACTGCATCATCGCTTGAAGTGTGACAAGGTCACTGATTTGGGAGAGATGATAGAAACAGCGAGCAAGTATGCAGATGCTGACGACGATGCAGTGGGATTGCTCAATGCCCTAGCTGTGCCTCAGTCAGCAAAAACAAAGCAACAAGATCAGAAGCGCAAGAACACCTCGGAGGAAAAACCCAACACGGAAACAGCGGTGGTTACTACTGTTTCCAGGTCCGGAGGACAAGGAGGACGTGGCGGAGGCTGCGGGCGTGGCCGTGGGACTTCAAGGGTCCAAGGTAGAGGAGAACAGCAACCAGGCAAAACCTACTCTTGGGCGGACATTGCCAATAACCCATGTGTCCATCACCTAGACGCCAATGGGGGCTCGTCCCACACCAACGCTGAATGTCGTTTCAACGACAACATCAAAAGAGACGACACCGCGGGCTACAAAGCTAAGTGGAAGAAGGGAAAGAAAAATCCCGAAAAGGACAAGGAGACCAAGGAAGATTCCGACATGGAGGAAGCTAATGCTTCAAATCCCAAGACGGAAGGGAAGAAAACTTTTCCCACCAAGAAGGACACTTATGTCACTTTCCTCTGATCTCAACCAGCAAAGTTCAAGAAAGCAGTTCTACACGAGCTCAATGCAACAGTTCCAGCTGTCCCCCAGTATCTGGACTGGTCGGAAGTGGCAATCACGTTTGACCGTGATGATCATCCGCCTAAGTTACACAGGCGAGGAAAATACGCCTTAATCGTCAACCCACTTATTGACGGTTATGGTTTCTCCAAGACCCTCATGGATGGTGGTAGCAACATCAATATTCTCTATGTCAAAACGCTACGCCGGATGAAGATCTCGGAGACCCAGCTAAACCATAGCTCTGTGATCTTTCATGGAGTTGTCCCAAGAAGACAAGCTAATTCCCTGGGAGAGATTACTTTGGATGTTACCTTTGGAACTCCAAAGAACTATCGGACGGAGGCACTTTCCTTCCAAGTGGTCCCGTTCAAGAGCGCATACCACGCTATATTCGGACGTCCGGCTTACTGGGCTTTTATGGCTCGTCCGTGTTACATTTACAATATGATGAAAATTCCAGGTCCCAACGGTGTGATCACCATCAGGGCAGACCCGAAGAAAGCGCGAGAGTGCGAGGATGGAAATGCCGCTTTTGCTGAAGCCGTGCTGCACGCCCAGGAGTACCAGGAGATCAAGAAGAGCATAGATCCGTCCGAGATGCCCGCAACAAAGAAGGAGGTGACAAAGCCAAACCTGTAGTTCAAGGCATCAGAAGAGACGAAGAAAGCACCGTTGACGGATGATGACCCCTCCAAGGTGACCCAGATAGGCGTAGGCCTAGATAACGCATAGGAAAGCGTGCTCGTCAAGTTCCTCCAAGCAAATCAAGAAATCTTCGCATGGCAGCCATCTAACATGACCGGAGTACCTAGGGAACTTGCCGAGCACTCTCTAAATGTAAACCCGAACGCTAAACCTGTCAAACAGTCCTTATGACGGTTTGGCGACGAAAAGCGTAAGGCAATAGCTAAGGAACTAGCGCGGCTCGAGTTAGCCGGATTCATAGAAGAGGTCATCCACACTAAGTGGTCGGCCAATCCTGTAATGGTCCCTAAAAAGGACACCACTAATTTAAGGATGCGTGTTGATTATACTGCCTTGAACAAGGCTTGCCCAAAAGATCCGTTTGCTCTGCCTAGAATTGATCAAGTTATCGATTCCACGGCAGGCTCGAAACTCCTCTGTTTTCTCGACGCATATTCCGGCTATCACCAAATCCGGATAAAGGAATCTGACAAAGTGAAAACTTCATTCATAACCCCTTTCAGAACCTTCTGTTTTGTTACGATGCCCTTTGGGCTGAAGAACGCAGGAGCTACGTACCAGCGCACGATGCAGCGCTTCCTCCACGACCAACTCGGACGTAATGTACATGCATACGTGGATGATATCGCGGTGATGTCCAAAAAGAAGGAAACACTGATTTCCGACTTGGAAGAGACGTTCGCCAATCTACGAAAATAAAACATCATGCTTAACCCGAAGAAATGCTTCTTTGGAATACCAGCCAGAAAATTGTTAGGTTTCATCGTGTCTCAAAGAGGCATAGAGGTGAACCGAGACAAAATCAAGGCTATACTCATTATTTCCAGGCCAACCCGCCTAAAGGACGTACAAAGACTAACTGGTTGCATTGCTGCGGTCAGTCGATTTGTAAGCCAGCTTGGTGAAAGAGCCGCACCCTTATACAAACTCCTGAAAAAGACCAAAGATTTTGTTTGGACTGATGAAGCTGAAGCTACACTACAAGACCTGAAGAAAGTACTCTCATCTGCTCCTATCCTTGCAGCGCTGGAACCTAAGGAACCGATGTTGCTCTATCTTGCTGCGACAAATAAGGTCGTTAGTATCGTCATGGTAGTGGAGAGACCCGAGGAAAATCAGGAACACCTAGTGCAGCGTCTGACTTATTTGGTTAGCGAGGTTCTGACAGAATCAAAACAGCGGTATCCGCACAATCAAATGTTGGCTTACGGTGTTTTGCTAGCATCTCGTAAGCTACGACACTACTTTCAGGAGCATCCAATTACCGTGGTGAGCACAGCTCCCATGAGAGATATAATCAACAACAGCGACCCACAGGACGCATCGCCAAATGGGGCATAGAGCTTTCAGCTTTCGATATTGAGTACAAACCTCGGACAACAATTAAATCCTAGATCCTTGCCGACTTTGTCGCTGATTGGACAGAGACGAAGGAGAACATGATCCTCCCTGAGTCAGAATATTGGACCCTCTTTTTCGATGGGTCTAAGGCTCGAGGGGGCTCGGGGGCTGGCGTGGTTCTCAAATCACCCCAAGGAGATAAACTTTTATACGTGTTGCAGATCCACTTCACAGCGACAAACAATATTGCCGAGTATGAAGCACTGCTGCATGGAATCCGGATTGCTAAGGATATTGGCATCCGACGTCTGATGTGTTACGGAGATTCGGATCTTGTTGCTCAGCAAGTGTCGGATATTTGTAATGCAAATAAACACATGGCAGCATATAAAGCTGTCGTGGATGATCTATCTAAATTGTTCGAAGGGTTTGAAGTCCAACACATCCCTCGAGCATAAAATGAGGAAGAAGATGCACTATCTCGAATAGGTTCTGCGCAGAAAGAGGTCCCGGATGGCGCTTTTCTAGAGCACCTCAAAGTTCCCTCAATAAAGGGAGTAGATGAGGAATATCTGACCAAATCCGACTCACCCTTGATAGCAGTTCTGGCTGTAATTCCCAGTTGGACTCAACCCTACCTCGATTATTTGGTAGATGGCAAATTACCCGAAGACGAGGTGCTGAGCCGGCAGATTATCCGACGAGCAAAAGCCTATACTATTGTTAAAGGTGAGCTCCATAAGCGGAGTGTTTCTGGGTTTTTCAGCGCTGTGTATCTCTGGAAGAAGGAGTGGAAATCTTAAGGGAAATCCACGAAGGCGAGTGTGGTCACCACTCTGCAGCCAAATCTTTAGTGGCAAAAGCTTTTCGACACAGATTTTTCTGGCTTACAGCTCAGGCAGATGCCAAACGATTAGTCAAGACGTGCAAAGGCTGCCAAAAGTACGCCAAGCAAGCTCATGTTTCGGCTGATCAGCTGCGGACAATACCTATAACATGGCCCGTTGCGGTCTGGGGGCTTGACATGGTAGGACCATTTAAACGAGCTCCAAGTGGATTTACTCACCTCTTAGTGATGGTGGATAAATTCACAAAATGGATTGAGGCTAAACCTGTCACTAGTTGTGATGGAGCAATAGCCAAAAGATTTGTCGAGGATGTTATAATCCGGTATGGTTATCCGCACAGCATTATCATGGACAACGGGAGTAACTTTTCTATGGGAGAATTGGCTGAATTCTGCAACGAGCAAAATATCCGGCTTGACATTGCGTCAGTTGCACATCCACAGGCTAACGGACAAGTCAAAAGAGAAAATGGTTTAATCCTACAAGGGCTAAAAATGAGACTCGAAGCACCACTACGACATGCTGCCGGGGCTTGGGCAGAGGAACTACCCTCTGTAATTTGGAGTTTACGAACAACTCCAAACAGGTCAACAGGATACACACCTTTCTTCTTGTTCTATGGCGCAGAAGCAGTTCTTCCTAGTGATTTGATTCATACTTCTCCTAGAGTGGCCGCGTATATTGAAGATGATGTCGAGATTTCTCGACAAAATGATCTCGACTTAGTCGAAGAAGTTCGCGTCGTTGCTGAAATGAGATCTACAGCCTATCAGCAGAAGTTACCCAAGTATCATAGCCAGAGAGTCCGAACTAGATCTTTCAATAAAGGTGATTTGTTTCTCTGGCTTGTGCAACAAAGAAAGCACAAACTTTCCCCAGTATGGGAAGGTCCCTTTTTAGTTAGTCGAGTATTGCACAATGCATCGTACTACTTAACTGACATGAGGTCAGTCAAAGAAAGACCTGCTACTAAGAAGAGAAAGAGAGAGCTGGAGGCAGTACAAATCCGGATGAGTTAGATAGACCGTGGAATATTGCTCAGCTACGTCCCTTTTATTCTTAGTTTACCTTTCTTTGTAATCATACATATGTACATGTTCTGTGAGAAATAAAAGTTTTGGTTGCCTCAAATTTTTCTGAGAAGTTGTTACCATCTTATTTCCGAATGATCATGTCATAGTCAAAAATCCCAGAATGCTTGAAAGTACTTTATGCTCATGTTCGTTCTAGTTTAGATTTTTGATTCTAAAACTGCTACCTTCGGGTATAACTCTAAAGTTTCTTGTCTTTACTTTGGTTATTTGTCTGATTGCTGGATGTGGGCATTTTCCGAGTAGTGAATTGTTGGTACTGGAAGCCGGCTTTGTTTTCGAGTTTAAACTGGTTTAGCAATTGAGCTCCGTTGCTTGGCAAAGTTTCCGGCGGAAGGTTTAGCCGGCTCACGAAAGGGACGAGGTGGAAAGCCAGATAAACAATAAGTAGAGACGAAAAAATACAAGTGCTTATGTAAACATTTCAGGCACACAAAAAAAAATCAAAGTCGAAAAGTGCTGAATAGATCAAAAGCTTAGCACTAGCAAAGTTAAAGTATTACATATTTACAAACGCATCATGTTCTTTCAGGATAATACAAATATTTCTGATCTATGATGCAGGAGGAGATGAAGGAGCTGCCGGCTCGCTGGAGATTCCGCCTTGATATCGTTCCGAGATGTCCACATCCGACGTGGTGCGTTCATCGTCGGAAACTTCTGTTGGTTCTTCAGGAGGAGGAGGCGGAGTAGCCACGCGGGTGAAGAAGGGGATCTCGTAGCTGGTCAGATCAGCTACGTGACACCCATATCCGGCGCAGGAGTGCATGATGGCTTGAAGGTCCTGCTCCTGGCCGTCTTCATCTACCTTGCAGTACCCTCTGGTCACTTGACTTATCTCCATGTTTCCATGGTGGCTCATGACCATGGTGAGAGAGTTCTGCACAGCAGTCCGTGCGTAGGACATGTTCCAGTCCCAAACAAGTTGCAGCATCTCCTTCGCCTTGTCCCGCACCTGAAAATCCGACATGCTTGGCATGTCCAGAATCTTGAGAGCTTTGCCGACGTCCTCAAGGGACTGGCAGAAGTCATGAAGCAGGTCACCGACTTGGGTAAGCCGGTGGGTGCGAGGCTCGGAGGAGGAAGAGTCCGTCAAGTTCAGAGGACCTATACACAAAAAAAGTTAAGAAAAATCCGACATTGGTAAAAGTCGAAGAAAGAGACAAGTTAGATAGATGGAACGTACCAAAAATGACGTCGTCAATCTTGGTCTTCTCCTCCCGGAGACTCTGGAGTTCATCCCAAAGCGCCTGGGACATGTCCTTCTCTCTGTCAAGCTCATTCTTGAGGTCCGAGATAATTTTATCTTGAGCAGCAATCTTGCGATCACGCTCTTTACTGGCCATGGAGGAGGATTCAAGGACTTGAGCTATGCTCTTTTCATGATTGGCCTTGAGCTGATCCAGCTCTTGGCGAAGCTCCTTGTTCTCCACCACCAGGGTCTAGAGGTTCTCGGCCTCTTCAATCATGGCGACAGATTGTTTCACCAGCGCTATAAGTCAAAAAAGAACAAAAGTTCAGAAAAATTCGACCTTGAAAATAACAAAGACAAGGTTTGAGTCTCGGAATGTTTACCTTCAGCCTCATCCTTGGTAACTTTAAGCTCAGCATTTTTAAGCCGGAGAGCTTTGATCTCTCTCCGCTTATCGCAGACATTGGTCAGTAATTCCTGGTTATAGGAACATACTTTCCGTAAGTCAGAATACCCAAGGTCAGAAAGCTACTTAAGACTCGGGCTAATATTTTTGCTAAAATATCAGCACGAGCCTTGGGGGCTACACTAGTTCGTTCTTTGGCATCCTAATAAAGCATAAACCGGATTGTTTATCCTACTTCATGCTTGGGGGCTAGAGGATATGATGTAAAATACAATAAAGGAAAGTTAGGAGTTGGAAATCTGACTTACATATTGTTCACGGGTGAGTTTATCCAAACCCGCGTTCACTTCAGCAGCCACCTTTTCGGCGAGAGTCAGAGGAATTACCAGAGCTATTGGAAGCTCACCGGTCCTAATCCTCTCGTCACGAAGGCGGACCTAGGCGAGAAGGTCAGAGAACTTGACGTCCTCTACTTCTTGCGCTTCTTCTTCGGGAGATAAAGTACTTTTATCCAAGCATTGCTTGGCGAGCCACTGGATTTCTTCAGCAGATTTCCGAGACAGGCCAAACTTGGCCAGTCCCGGATTGTTGATGAGGTTTTTGGCGAAGGTTTCAGTCAAGGGATCATTACTCGAAGAGGGTTCACCCTTATTTAGATCTAACGCACTCGTGGTGACGTCAGTTTGCGATCCAAGGTTCGCAGGCCCCGTCGAAGGAGCCAGATCTTCTGCAGCATCCGGCGCGATAACCGGCGTTGCAGAAGGTTGAGGGGCAGGAGTCGGAGGAGCCACGACAGGGGAAGCTATGGTAAGCTTCGTTTGCCGCAGCGGCTTCGAAGGAATCCCTTTCCCCTTGGCCTTGACGAGCGGTTTTGCTCTGAGAATGTAGTAAAAGTCGGAAAACATTACATCTCGGAAAGAAATTTGAATAAGGTACAAAGGCGGAAGTTGTGATTGAATGTTACCTCTTCATGACAGGCACCTCCTTTGTGCCAACAGCCACTGTCAGAGCTTTGCGCTTCTTGAGCGCAAGATCCGGCAATGGAACTATCTCCACCTCATGAGAGAACTTCGGAGGATATCCTTCGAGCAGAGCAAGTTCTGACTCGGGGAGGTCAGCAAGCTGAAAATAAGAAAACATATCAATATTGCAGTATAACTCAAAGAATGAAACACATAAAAGTATACTGATGGAAGCTTACCGGCACTATGGGGTTGTCCACCGTGTGCATGTCCAGAGAAACCTCTGGGATTCTCTTCTCGATTCACTCCTTGATCAGCCACTTAATCTAGCTTATGTAGCCCTGTGTGGTGAAGGCTTTGGAGCTGATGCGGAGGGAATCTTTCGGGGACGATGTGATGGAGTGCATCAGTCGGGTTTCGTGGTACTAGAGAGGCTGGATCCGATGTGAGACCCAGCACTGAACTAAGTCGGATCCCTTCAGATCCTTGTGTTTGATTAAGTATTTGATCCGCCTCTTAGCGAGGATCAGATTGTCGGTGAGAGCCGGAGTAGCCTCGTCCCAAGAAGGTTGGGCCATGGCAGCTCCGTCGACAAAAGCCGGCAAAGCAGTAGCTTTGTCGGGAGCCGCAATATCCCTATGATAGAAAAAAGTGGCCGGCCATTGTTTGACCGAGTCACTGGATAGAATTTTGGGATAAGCCCGGTCACGTCTAAGTGAAAAGTTGATAGTGCCGGTGATGTAAGGAACACCGGCAGTAATGGAATTCCTCCGGACATGGAAATAGTACCGGAAGAGAGTCAAACTTGGCCTAATGCCGAGAAAGCCCTCACAAAGCAAAGCATACACACTCATCTCTAAGAGAGAGTTGGGAGGAAGATTGTGGAGTTAAACTCCGAAATGATCTATCACCTCGGAGAAGAAATCCGAGGTAGGAAAGGACAACCTCTATCGAGGTGGGTGCCGAAGTGGACCCGCTCGCCGTCGTGCGGGTTGGGGACGGTTTCCCCGAAGCCGCTCCGCCAGTTGCCGGTGACGAGAAGCCCCTCCTTCTCCACGTTCTTGAGGCCCTCCTCGTTGAGAGTGCAGGGAATCCAGATCCCGCGGAAGCTCTCTTTCTCCGCTACTGCTTCCGCCGTCGCCGCCGCTGCCGCTGCCGCCAAGCTGGAGGAAGAAGATGAAGCCATTGCTCCGGTGAGAAGATGACCTAAAAGGGGCAGCGCTGGGAGCTCTGTGGGGGAAGAACGAGGAAGCTCTGTGCGCGCAGGAGGATTGGGAGGAAAGGAAACGGCAAAGGACTGGTGGAAAGGAGAAGGAAAATTCCAAACCCCTTATATCCACCTACCTGCGCCAAGATTCGTGCAAATTCTACAGCGTAACTGCCACGCGTCATGGAAGGAATTGGGAAGGACCCACGCGATGATTGCGTCGCCTCGATCTCCACGCACGCATTGAAACAGCGCCTCTGTTCCGCGAACCGTAGACCCACCAATGGTCGTGCTGACGGAATGCCTGTCAGATGACATGACTTGACCATGACTTGTGTCAGGTGACGTTGGGAACCCAATTCCGGCTTAAGTTTAAAACCAAGCTGGAAAATCTGAGTAACCTACTAATAGGTCCGACTTATTTTTAAGACTCGGATCGTATTTTTTGTTGTGAAGTTTCAGGAACCCTTCAAGATTCTGCAAGCCGAAGATCAAGCTAGACGATGATAAATCCGACTTTGAATCTTGGAGGCCTCTGGGGGATGCTATTGGGGATATACTTTCCGGGTATCCTCACAGTTCCTCACTGACCAGGGTGGCCCACTTCGGGTTAGAGCATTGCTTCATGGGCGGCCCAGTCAGGGAGAAAGACGGAGTCCAATCCGGCTACGGGAAGGCCCAGAAGACTTACCGACTTAGGCCCATAATGTTACTTGTAGTTCAAGATGTACTCTTTAACCGACTCTTAGTCGTAGCCGGATAGATCTCTCATGTAAACCTAGGCCGGATATCTATATAAGCCGTCCTAGGGAGAGCCTTTAGAACACACCAATACTTTAGACCCTCAACTCGCACAGGCGAAACCCTTGTAACCCATATTCCTGCTCAACGGTATTACTGGATTGCTAGCAGGAGTAGGATCCGTCCAAAGCCGGCGGATTCGAACCTGGGTAAACTTGTGTGCTCACCGTCCCGGAACACCGTATGTCTCACACCCCTCTCTTCCGCACGCCTCGAGGACCCCCTCATGGCGTACTTGTCATCAATCGATGACAAATATCTCATTGTGGCCCCAAAGTCGAAAGGAAAGACATTTCTTCACTATTCGTCTTTGGCGATACAATGAAATGATAAACTATTTCATCACGTAGCCCCAAAGTCGAAAGAGGACAGGTATTTTCGAGATTCATATACATAAGACATAATATGTTTAGAGGCAAGCCAAGGAAAGGATTCTAGCGACAATGACTCCTTTAAACACACCAAACTCGAAATGAGTCGTTGTCATGGAGACCGAATACTTTCCTTGCTTTGCCGCTGGACATATCATGTCCATGCTATATGAATCGTGGAAGTATTTCTCTACTTTTGTCTTTGGCGATACGAATATATTAGATAGCGTGAATTAAATGAAATGGTGAATTATGTAGTTTCAAATATCTCATTGTAGCCCCAAAGTCGAAAGGAAAGACATTACTTCACTATTCGTATAGCATTGGCGACATTGTTATATGAATTGCGGAATGATTTTGTCGTGGTGGTGTCACGGCAGATGCCATGGATAGGCTAAAGGTGGGGACTAAATGCACTAGGGGAATCCAGGGAGTGATAGTGTGGTGATTCCTCACACAGTAGCTTTGTATTCGATTCACTCTCACAGATTACAAGTGCTCCTTGAGCTGTATTGGAGAGAGGAGGAAGGAGGAACTCTCTTACTCTCACCACTAGCTAGCTCTCAGTAACTTGCTAGAAGAACATAACCTCTAAAGACCAATCCTCTAGCCCTCAACTCAATAGAGATCAACCCTTTCTACAGAGGCCCTAGCCCTCCTTATATAGGGGTGTCTAGGTCTCCAATTAGGGCATACGTGGAGGCATATTCCAGGGAATATGCCTCCTCCCAAAATAGTAAGCCGACTGGGTCGCTTTTCCCCCGCGTCATCCATGCAGAGGCTACGTGAGCCTTTGCGGCGCCCGCATTAGCCAACATTGGCGTCGTCACCTCTGTCGGCCACGCCTCGGTGGTCCTGCCTCTGTCTGCTTCGCTCAGGCTCTACGTACAGGGGTCACCTTTGACCAGCGAGATACCTTCCTTCTCCTATAACCTTGATATGACCCGGATCGTACATAGTTGATCCGGCTACACCTGTTCCTGCATAAGGGTTAGATTCTCCTATCTGACTTATGGCTTAAGTCGGTGGAGACCTAGTTAGGTGGACATCCCCTGGTCCGGGTTACCCTGAGATTCGGCCTTAGTCCCCGAAGCTGGTGCGGCCTTAGCTGCCTTGGCCGCTAAGGCCATAGCAGGTTCAATTTCACTGAGCTTTGGGTTCCTTTTCCGAGTTACCTCCTTATCTTGGATTCCATGGGTTTACTTTCCCTTGGCACATTCCAAGTTTTCACTTGATGGCCGGGTTACCACATTTTCATCCGGGTCATTCTTCCTTCTCTCGTATGCTTCCCCACGTGGAGGCTAATCATTAGTTTGCCTCATTTTAAGGGCCAGCAACAGTAACCGCCGTAGTTATTGTCAGGAGTTACTGTGCGCACGTCACGTCACGTCTTTCTCCTCGTTAACTATATCACCGCGTCGCGTCATGGGATCCACTACGCCTTGTGGTCCTCTATGTGGCTCATCGCTGATTGGTCAATCCGGGTTATACACGGCCACGCCGTGTGGCACACCCGCATAACATGATCCCACTACCCCCCTCGAGAGAGCGGTTAAATAGGGGAGGGGCGTGCCCCTTGGGTCTTTTCTCCACTTCCATGCCCCTCTTCCTCTACTTCTTCTTTGTCTTCTCCCACGACAGCGCCGCCGCCACCGTGCCTGAGTAGCAGCACCGCCGCCGCACTGCCTCCACACTTACTAGCGTCGCTGCCGCCTCCGCGCATCTCTTCTGCCACGGGTCGCAGCTAGTCTAGGCCACTGCCACCCATCGCCGCTAGCGCCAGTGAGGGCAGTGAACTCGAGATGACTGAGGAGGAGCTCGCCGTCGCCGAGTAGGAGATGGAGGAAGATGTTGCGAGCGCCGACCGCGGCACGTGGGCAGGCTCCTGGGTCTGCCAGGATGACCTGGATTGTCTCTACCGCACTAGGCGCGTCCCGGAGGGCATCACTGCATGCCTCGCTTCCGCCGAGCTTGCCCCCTCACCCAATCCGGGTGAGTATGTGGTGTTCCTATCTCATTTTCAATGCGGATTTTTTCTGCCAGTGAGCGACTTTTTCCACGACTGGTTAAACACATACGAACTCCAGCCGCACCACCTTCCAGCCAATGCCATCACATCTCTCTTCGCCTTTGCCTCCACCATCGAAGGTTATGCCGGACTGTGGCCCACGAAGGAGCTCTAGATCTGGTTCTTTGGCCTCCGCCGGAACGTGATTTCGAACATCCAGCTTGACCCAGAGGACAAGCAGCTCACGTAGTTCGGTGCTGCGTCAATTTCTCCTTGGGGGCTGTCTGTCTTCCCCCGAGTCACAGGGCTGACTCTTGCAAGGGATGGGCCTGGACTTTCTTCTATGTCCGGAACGATACTACTGAGGATCTGATCCGGCTATGCCCTTACGCTCTGGGTCCTCCCAATCCGGAGCTATGGGATGTGGTTCCCAAGAAGCCCACCGTCCTGGCGAACCAGGTCAATAAGAGGTTCCAGGAGTTGAAGGACCTCGGATTGCGCAACGAGGACGCCATTATCACATTTGTCCGAAATCGGATCTCCCCCCTTCAGAAACGCACACATAAAGTCTGTCACATGAGCTGGGTCCGCGACCCCAACCGGACCTCGTCTTTCGAGTTGAGCAACATAGAGATCTACCACCGGGTCAAGGCCCTCTTCAGCACCCACAAGGACTTCTCCTCTAAGTTGATGTGGGGAATGGAACATTATTGCCGAGATAGGCTTCCTCCCATGGTAAGTCTCATGCCGCAAACTTTCTCCGAATTAAATCCTATGTCGGTTACTGTTGTATATTTAACTCTGTTGTCCTTTCTTTCCCTTAGCAATTCCTTCAGCAAACTATCGAGGATGACACCGAGCCCTCCCTCAAATGGGTGCCTGACCGGGATACCTCTGACAAGGAGGAACCGGATCAGGAGATGTTCCTTCCAATGGCTGACGCGACCAAGCGACCCACCGGTAAACTCTCTTCCATTAGAGATTGGCCCGACGATGAAGATGACTCGGATGTTGAGGTGATGGAAGCATTTGACGCTGTCCCCCTTTCTTATGCTTTTCCGGCATCAGCTAACCCCGGTGGGCAGATCCATGAGGACCCTCCCCTTGCCGTGGGTGATCCTGTTCCGGTTGGGCCGAAGAAGAAAAGGGGAGCCGCATCAACTTCTTCCTCCGGACATTCTCAGCCAGCCAAAAGGCGAAAGAAGTCCGGGGACAAAACTGCCTCCAAGCCTGCAACCAAGGCCCCAGCACGAAGGGCTCGGAAGCCCAAGGAGCACCTGACCTTGGATGAGTAAGCCACTTTTCCCTTTGCCATTTACTCTTTCTTCTATTGTTATAGTTTCTCATCCGACACTGTTTTATTCGGCAGGGCTGCGGTGGAGGTCCCACAGAGTGGATCCGGCATTGCCTCCCCGCTCCGACAGAGCCCTTCTCCCCCTCGTGGCGAAGATTCACGCCCACTGAGCCCAATCCCGGAGGGTTCAGCGGCTGCTCCAGGTTCTAGCCCACCTCGTCAAGAGGAGGGCAACCCTGGAGCGGGGGAGACTGGTTCTGTCGAGGCAGCGGCCACCACTACTTTGGCTCCACCGCAACCAGCTACCACCGAGGTTACCTCAGCACCTCCACCGAAGAAGAAACTAGCACCAGCACCAACACCAACTTCAGCACCAGCAGCAAAGGCAACATCAGCAGCAGCAAGCCCCTCCGCCTCGTCCGAGTCTTCCTAGTCTTGGCGAGAAAGCACCAAGGCAGCTCCAAATGGTAAATCTGTTGCAATGACTTCCACTTCTCAGCAGCAACCTAAGGGCAAGAAGGCCCCTGATGCCACCAGGGCAACGTCCATCGGGGCTGGACAACGCACACTCGCGTCCATGCTTTCGAAGAAAACTCCACCACCGAAGGATGCCCCTGCCGAGCCAGCTGAAGCGCAACTTGTTTTGCACACCAGCCCGGCCCTTGCCCAGGTTGAGAGGAGGGAAGCACATTCCAAGGGTTTGGTGGCACCCCACATGCTCAGCAGCGAATGATACCCTCCGACCTTGATCGAGTTCATGAACAACTGGAACAAGGCGGAGTTCGTCTACAACGACGATCTCCCGGAGAAGTTCGGTCCCGCCGAATTTGCTGCTCAAATGAATACGGTTGCTAAGGCAATTAACCTCGCAGGTCGGATGATGGGGGTATGTTACTTCACCTTTTCCTTAGCATGTTGTAGATATTAGAGATATAACCATTAATCCCCGAGCCTCCGGGGGAGTAACTTGTTACTCGGCCGGATGCTCCTTAGAAAACTAACGTAGCTCCTTGATAACTTCGAATATGCACACACCTAGAGCCGAGTTAAGTTCCACTTGGCCTAGATCTTGTACACTTTGAATATGCACACACCTTGAGCCGGGTTAAGTTCCACTTGGACCGGATCTTGTACACTTCGAATATGCACACACCTAGAGCTGGGTTAAGTTCCACTTGGCCCGGATCTTGTACACTTCGAATATGCACACACCTAGAGCCGGGTTAAGTTCCACTTGGCCCGGATCTTGTAGACTTCGAATATGCACACACCTAGAGCCGGGTTAAGTTCCACTTGGCCCGGATCTTGTACACTTCGAATATGCACACACCTAGAGCTAGGTTAAGTTCCACTTGGCACGGATCTTGTACACTTAGAATATGCACACACCTAGAGCCGGGTTAAGTTCCACTTGGCTCGGATCTTGTACACTTTGAATATGCACACACTAGAGCCGAGTTAAGTTCCACTTGTCCCGGAACTTGTACACTTCGAATATGCACACACCTAGAGTCAGGTTAAGTTCCACTTGGCCCGGATCTTATACACTTCGAATATGCACACACCTAGAGCCGGGTTAAGTTCCACTTGGCCCGGATTTTGTACACTTCGAATATGCACAAGGCTAAGCTATCATTTTGCACTCTTTTCAGGTGACCACCAACCGCCGGAGCGCCGAATTTCAGCGTCTCCTGGACACTCACAAGATGCTGCGTGCAAAGCATAATGCACTTCTCGCTGAGCACGAGAAAGGGGGTAAGTTCTCTTCTTGAAATTTTCCCGTTTTCCTCCATCTTTTTCGGCCGAATTAACCCATCATTCGGTTTTCGTAGCTGGGGTGGAAGCTGAGAATACCATCATGAGGAACAATCTTGACCAGATCAAGGGTAAGTTACTTTTGTGCGACCTTGCTATGCTTTCCATCTCCTTTTTTCCTTGGCTCGGCAAACATTCATACCTCGGCTTTGCCGGGTCAACAAACTACTTCAGCATCTCTTGAAGATAGTGTGCCCGTGCCTGATATGATGCTACATTTTCTCGAACAAGCAGGGCAGCATCAGGCCGAGCTCAAAAAGAAAGACGGTGAGCTTACCCTCCTCCGAGCCAAAGATGATGAAATTGCCAAGCTCAAGGCAGATATGAAGAAGCTGAAAGCACAGCATCAAACCGAACTTGAAAAGGCTGGCCAGGACTATACTGAAGAGCACGAGCGCCTCAATCTCCAGATTGCCAAGGACCGAGAACTTCTCCAGGAGGCCGACGTCAAACATGAGTCGGCGAATACTGAACTTGTGCAGCTTCGCAAAAGGCGTGATGACTGTACCAAGGAGTTGACTTGGATCCACAACCATATTTCACGTAAGCTCCTTTCCCTCATCCGGCATATTCCTCCGGGTTACTTCACATGTCTTTTCTTTACCCGCTTCTCTTGTCTTGTTTTCAGGCAAATTTCCAGAGGGAAATGCCATTGCAAGCACATTGCTAATTTCACCCGATGAGAGGGGTACCCTGTTCCCCGAGGATGAAGAGATTCCTTATAACATGGAGGACCTGTTGGTCAGCTTGTCTTCTCGCATGGAAATCGTGAAGAACTATGGCAAGGATATCCTTGACATTGCAATCCGAATCTTCAACACTTTTTGGCCTGGAGAAGATACTCCGGAGGGGACCGCAATTCTTGTTGATAAGTTGATGGAATGCGAGACCTAGCTCGTCTTTTGGAGGGAATCCGCTGGACGCGCCAGAGCTAAGACCATTCTCCACTACGTGCTTACGTGGTACGAGAAGATCGACCTCAACCTCCTAGCGCGCATGCGCACTGGATCCAAATGGACCAGTGACCCGGAGTGGGTAGCTCGCCGCAAGGCTTGCGCCCATAGCCTCGTCGAATATGCTCCTATTCATGTATGGAATGAGGGTCCGATCTTCCTTGGTGGCGCGGATGGTGAAAATGCTGAGAACGTCGAAGATGGCTCGGATGAGGACGAGGAGGAAGATGCCTCGGACATCGAAGACAGCGAAGATGATGTCGAACTTCCTCCTGCTGCTGCTCCTTGAGTGAAAAAACTTTAAGGTTTATCAGATCCCCGGTATGCCGGGTGGAATTGTATCTGGTACACAAGTGATATTTTTCTACTAAGTTTTTATGCCGAATTAACTTGGGCGTAGTCCCCGAGTTTCATTTTCTTGTTCATCCAATCTTTTGGCTCGGCTCGTGTCTACCTTGATTCGGTTTTACGACTTACGAATCCGAGCTTCACAAATTGTCTTAACAATACTTGGAAACTTTAGGCTTAGCTCAAAATAATTCAGCATAATAATTCGAAAGTAAATACAAGGTTAGTCCGAAAAACAAACGTCGGCTCGATTAAGTTCTTTTCCTTAGTCATTTTTCATGTGCTACGCAATTCCAAACTTGTTCTCTTGCTTTCCATGAAGCCAATTCTTGTTGGACAGCAGCAAGTCGAAGAGTTGGGTTATTGGTGCTCACACACTACTAATCCGAGTTAAGTAGAACAACTTATGCCAGCTGACGTATAAATAATAGATACAGAAGATAACAAACATTATTAAGGCAGTCCCCGACTTACTGCTCGAGGTGCCAACATTTCATTGATAAACTCATTATCGGCATACACACGGACATATGAGAGACTCGGATACATACACTCCTCTGCTAAGTGTAGAAAGGACGAAGTAGAGCTACATTCCATGGACGCTTAGATTCCTCGCCGGACCTGTCCGCCTTGTTCTTTTCCTGTGGCTTTGCATCTATATGATAATAAGAGTCATTGTGCAATGCCTTGCTCACGATGAATGGACCTTCCCATGGGGGGATAATTTATGCATGCCAGCAGTACGTTGTACCAACCGGAGCACCAGATCGCCTTCCCGGAAGACTCGGGGGCTTACTTTCCGGCTATGATAGCGTCGGAGATTTTGCTGATATATGGCAGATCTGGACAATGCCAATTCTCTCGCTTCTTCCAGCAGATCAACATCATTCTGCCGGGCTTCTTGCACTTCGGCTTCTGTGTATTGGGTGACTCTAGGCGAATCATGCTCTATGTCGGCTGGTAATACAGCTTCTGCCCCATATACCAGAAAAAATGGCATATAGCCTGTTGATCGATTCGGAGTTGTTCTTAAACTCCACAGTACCGCTGGTAGTTCTTCTATCCAGCACCCCGCTGATCTTTGCAGCGGCTCAATGAGCCGGGGTTTTATCCCGGATAACACTAATCCGTTGGATATTTCCACCTGTCCGTTCGAAGCGGGGTGGGCTACCGAGGCAACGTCCAGCCGGATCTTCTTATCCCGGCAGAATCGTGCAAATGCTCCTTCAGCAAAATTTGTGCCATTATCAGTTATGATACTGTGAGGATAACCGTATCTCAGCAAAATTTGTGCCATTATCAGTTATGATACGCTAAGCAATCCCCGGGTCTTGCGAAGCAGTCCCCGGGTTCGCTGAGGCAGTCCCCGGGTTTGCTGAGGCAGTCCCCGGGTTTCGCACACCTCCTCCCATGTCAATGTCCATGGGCATAACTCCTGACTCCGGATCCTCCGGGACTGTAAGATCCCTCCTTATTAAAGGAAAAGATCCCTGTGATTGCAATGCTAGTCCCTGGATCATTGCTAGCATCCACAGTTTAAGATGAAGTACACAGATACAAAGGTCGTTTATTACAGTCATTCCAGAGATAAAACATAGTCTTTTACAACTCATGGCCAAAGGCCTAGTACAAGAGTTTATGGAATATGTAAATAAACATAAGTCTTCATCTTCATGTGTCACAGGCAAGCATGTTGAGTGTAGACTCATGACTCCTATTCATCATCAGAGTAACCTGCAACATCATAAGTTACAGCCACAGAGGGTCAATACTTTGGAATAGTATTGGCAAGTGATACCTTAGTATATATTTAAGTGGACTATAAGGCTATATGCATTTGGCTGGTGGAGCTTAGGCTTGCATTGCTCAAAATAGATTTTTCCTTAACTTTTTGAAAACACTAAGTTTTTTTTTTGCTTGACAAAGTCCATCCCAAGGTATCTACCAATCAGAGATCAAGATCCACTCAGGCATCTACCAATCA
The DNA here is from genome assembly GCA_023614405.1 of Avena insularis. Taxonomy (NCBI): domain Eukaryota; kingdom Viridiplantae; phylum Streptophyta; class Magnoliopsida; order Poales; family Poaceae; genus Avena; species Avena insularis. The sequence goes on from CM042694.1 coordinate 35,733,900, forward strand.
AAGACTGAAGATCCTTTAACCCTTGTTCACCCACAAGTTTTATTTAGAAATTGGAGTGATGAGATTCTTGAAGTTTCCATGTCTTGATGCTCAAATTGTCCTTTACTGTGGACATGGCTAAGTACTTAGGTTTTACACTGCAGAGGTGGTGCACTTTCCCCACAAGCCTTGGTTTCCCAAGACATGATCCTTCAAGAGCCTTTCCTTAGTCAAATGGACGGCCCAACCTATCAACCCATCTACCACCCACTGTCCAAGAGACTAAGTTCCAGCATCCTAAGATCATGGCAGAGCCCATATTACCAAGTGGTTGCACTTGAAGCTTCTCAACATTTGACAACTCAAATCTCTTTGTTCCTGGGTGGCCATCCACAAGTGAGATACACAAGGTTCACCAAGACTGGCCTTGTGTAACCACTCAACATATCCCATTCTTTCCATTCCACCTGTGATTCATTAACTTAGTTGTTTTGTTAAATAAAAAACAAGTCCTTAGACTTGGAATAATTTTCCATAGTGTGAATATATAAACCACCCTTGTTTTCTAGTAGCTAGGCTAGGCATGATAGTAATAGGAATCTTGACTTAGGTAATTTTCACTAAGGTTTTACCTAATAGGTTTTCCCAAAGCTTAGCTTGTACTTAGCAATAATTCATGCAAGTCCTATACTTAGAAAAGTAATACTAATGCATATATAAAATATAGGAATGGAATATTCATGATGATATCACTTGCCTTGGTAGTGTGGAGAGTAGCACTCGTCACAATCACAATCACTAGCAAAATCTACACACAAAGTTGTAGCACACAATTACACACAAATATATACAAACAAGAAATAGTATGAATGCATGCATGCATGAATCTACCAAGTGATGATTTTTGAAAACTCAACCAAGCAAGTGCATGAATACAGACACTAAACAAGTCACAAAATAGCCAAGACAACTTAAATAACCCTAAAACAAAATACTAAACTAAAACTATACTCAAAAAGGCCTCAAACAAGTTTCTGTAATTTAAGCCAAACTAATGGTTACTATATGCTAAACAAAAAGGATAAGCAGAAAGGTCTTGTTTTTCTGAATCCAACGGTATAAAGTTTGCAAAATTCTAACGTGGAATTCAAAAGATATTGGCATTTGAAATCTGGATCAAAAACTGTTTTAAATTCTATTTTCAGATCAGTTCCTAGCCACGCGTCATGATCTTATTCGCACATCGTTCAAGACTTTGGATCGAGCTCCACCGCCAGAGGATCTAAATGAAATCTGGCTCAGATCGCTGCATCGCTCGGGTTAAGTGATCTATCGAGGCGCTCGATCCGAATCTTGGCGCGCGCTTAGGCGTGTTGTGATGGCTGGGGTGGCCATGAGCGTACGTCGGCGGCGTTTGCACCTAATAGATACGCTACCGACACGGGCGTTACCCGTAACATGATGAATGTCGGCCCGACGACGCTGACGACGATGCAGGAGGTTAGTGAGATCTAGGAGTAGCTCACCGGCTCGGGAGGTCACGCGAAGCTTGTCGTACTCATCGGTTGGTCAAGGCGCTCGAACGCAGGCTGTGATTGCTCACCGGAGTTCGTGGCGGCGTCGGTGCGTCGGGTGGTCGCCGTGGGCGTCTGGGTCACCCCAAGGCAGGCGAGGACACGGTTAGATTCACGAGTCGGCGGTAGTGAGCATGAACGAAGGCAAGGGGCGGTCAGACCTACCGGAAAACTTCGGAGTTGATGTCGCCGGGTGCTTGCTCGCGGTGTCGTGGAACCGGTGACTGGGCAAGACAGATGAACTAGTGAGGTCGAGCGATGCGCAAAGACATGCTGAGTCGATTGCAAGAACGAGAGGCGAGGGGACACTAGGCTCACCGGAATCGATCGCCGGAGAGGCTCTGTCTGGCGGTGCAAAGTTGATTGAGGAACTGGTGGCGGAGCGAGCGAGGTGTTTGGGGAAAAATGATCGCGAGGCGTAGGGGTCTTATAGCGGATGCTCGACAGAAGCGTCCCGATTAATGCCCAATTACTCCCGCATCATCAAGAACGGCCAGCGGCGGAGATCGTCTGGAGAGGGGGAAGACGATGCCGACGTGGAGAAGGCCCGCTTGTCGGCGAGGAGCGCAGAGTGCAGGTGGGGTTTGTCGCTGGCCGTCTGCGTGGTGCTCACGGCGTGTGAGAAGAAAAAGGAGGTCCCGGTGGGCTTGTTGGCTTCATCCATTTGCTGGACACGAAGCTGGCCTTTTCTTTTGCTTAAGCTTTTTCTTTTCTAATTCCATTTTCTGAATAGAATTTGATATGAATTCAAATCCTTTTGAATTCAAACTTCTTTTGGGGATTTTTGCAGGTTCTGTGGGTTCAAAATGAGTCGATGACCATGTGGTTACTAGCAAGGCTTGGTCAAGCTTGGTCTTTGAAATAAACAGAGACTTTGTCTCTTTGTCTCTAGTTGCAAATATTTGGAATAGGGTTTAGAAAATATTTTTAAATTGAAGTCTTGGGTTTAAATGCTACTCCTATTCTTTCCAACCATGGTGGCAAGCAAACAAGATCATGAACAATCAAATCCCAAAGGGAGTTGGCCAATTGAGACAATTTGCCCACATGAAATCATAGCTCAAACTTCTGTCTCCAAATGATTTTGAGAAAAACCCTATATGAATGAATGATGCAAGAATGAAATGAATGAGTTTTGAAACATGATTTTGGGATGTTACAAATCTAACCCCTTAAATGAATCTAGCCCTCGAGATTCGGATTGGCTAGCAAATAGGTGAGGGTGGTCTTCAAGATCATCTTCTCTTTCCCATGTTGCTTCTTCTTGAATGATGATTCCATTGTACTTTGCAAAACTTGATAGTCTTTGTTCTTGTGACTCTTCGTGGTCTCAAGAATCTTGACAGGCTTTTCTTCATAGGTGAGATCACTTTCTAGTTGAACTTCTTCCAAAGATATGGTATCTTTCAAAGATGTTTCTTCCATTTCTGGGTGACATTTCTTGAGCTGGCTCACATGAAAAACATTATGGACTGCTAGTAAAGATCTTTGTGATTCGATTTCATATGCGCTTCTCCTTGCGACTTAAAATATTGAATGGTCCCACATATCTTGGTGCTAACTTTCCTTTGACTCCAAATCTTTTTACTCCACAAGTCTTGATACTCTAAGATAAGCTCTATCCCCAACTTCGTAAGTGACTTCTCTACGCTTAGCATCTGCGTAGCTTTTCTGTCTAGACTGTGCTATCTTCAATCTGTCTCTAACCAATTTGACCTTTTCTTCGGCGTCTTTGATAAGGTCTGGTCCAAACAAACTTCTTTCTCCCACACCATTCCATAGCAATGGGGTGGTACACTTTCTTCCGTATAGAAACTCAAATGGTGCCATCCCAATACTAGATTGGTGATTGTTGTTGTAAGAGAACTCTGCGTAAGGCAGACTTTCATCCCAACTTGCTCCATAGTCCAGGGCACATGCCCTCAACATGTCTTCAAGAATTTGATTAGTCCTCTCTGTTTGTCCATCAGTTTGAGGATGAATAGCTGTGCTGAATTCCACCCTCGTTCCGAGAGATTCATGAAGCTGTCTCCAAAAGTGAGAAGTGAACTGAGTTCCTCTATCAGACACAATACTCTTAGGTACACCGTGGAGGCATACAATTATGCTCCTGTAGATTTTGGCTAACTTTGCACTGGTATAAGTTGTCTTTACGGGTATAAAATGAGCCACTTTAGTTAGGCGATCTACTATTACCCATATGGAATCATACCCTGACCTGGTCCTTGGTAATCCGGTAATGAAGTCCATACCAATATTTTCCCACTTCCATTCAGGAATAGGCATTGGTTGAAGCAAACCCGCTGGTTTCGATGCTGCTTTCACTCTACTACACATCACACAAAGCAATGTGTTCGGCGATGTCCTTTTAAGATTGTTCCACCAAACTCTTTCTTTCATATCCATATACATTTTGGTGTTTCCCGGGTGAATAGAATACGGAGAGTTATGGGCTTCTTGCAGAATCAGTTTCTGCATTTCCGGATCTTGTGGAACACAAATACGTTTCTCGTGCCATAAAGTACCTTGTTCGTCCATATGGAAACTTTTAGCTTTCCCTTGGATAATCCTTTCCTTAATCTCTTCGATTTCTTTATCCGTCTTTTGGGCTTCTTTAATCTTATCCAACAGAGTGGGTTGAACATCCAAAGACATGAGATGTCCTTCCGGCACAATCTCCAACCTGAGTTCCTTGAATTGCTTACACAAATCTTCTTGCAATTTACCTTTGGTAAGACCATTTACAAACGCCTTACGACTTAGAGCATCTGCTACTACATTTGCTTTACCGGGGTGGTATTGCAAATTCAAGTCATAATCCTTGATAAGTTCTAGCCATCTTCTTTGTCTCATATTGATCTCCTTCTGTGTGAAGATATATTTCAAACTCTTATGGTCGGTGAACACTTCACAACGTTTTTCCCAAAAGGTAATGTCTCCATGTTTTGAGTGCATGGACAACAGCGGCTAACTCTAAATCATGAGTAGGATAATTTACTTCATGAGTTTTGAGTTGTCTCGAGGCATAAGCCACAACTTTTCCGCCTTGCATAAGTACGGCTCCTAATCCTTGATGCGAAGCATCACAATACACTTGGAAATCCTTTTCCAAATCTGGTAGGCACAGAATCGGTGTGACACAAGTCTCTTCTTTAATTCTTGAAAGCTGAGTTCACATCCTTCGCCAAGCAAATTTCTTATCTTTCTTTAACAATTCCGTCATTGGTTTAGCAACCTTAGAAAAATTTTCAATGAACCTTCTGTAGTAACCTTCTAACCCAAGGAAACTACGTACCTCTTTTACATTCTTAGGAGATTCACATTCTGTTACGGCTGAAACCTTAGCAGGATCAACTGCTACACCATCCTTTGTCATAACATGACCAAGAAATCCAATTTCCTCTAACCAAAACTCACACTTGCTGAAATTGGCATAAAGTTTATGTTCCTTAGTTTCTCAAGTATCAAGCGTAGATGTCTTTCATGTTCTTCCTTGCTCTTGGAGTAGACTAAGATGTCATCGATGAAAACGACAATGAACTTGTCGAGAAATTCCATGAACACTTTGTTCATCATATTCATGAAGTATCTTTGGAGCGTTGGTTAATCCAAAAGGCATCACAAGGTACTCATACAATCCATACCTTGTGGTAAATGCTGTTTTAGGTATGTCTTGCTCTCTTATCTTGAGTTGAAAATAGCCTCGACCAAGGTCAATCTTTGAGAACACACAAGCTCCTTCTAGCTGATCAAACAAGTCATTGATTCTTGGCAAAGGATATTTGTTCTTGATGGTTACCTCGTTGAGAGAACGGTAATCTATGCATAATCTTTGAGTTCTATCTCTCTTTTCTACGAACAAAACTGGAGATCCCCAAGATGAAGAACTTGGCTGGATGAATCCTTTCTGCAATTGTTCTCCAAGTTGTTTCTTGAGTTCTTTAAGTTCGTCAACCGACATTTTATAAGGCCTTTTTGCCCTTGGTCCAGAACCTGGTACCAATTCTATTATAAATTCCACATCTCTATCTGGTGGCATTCCTGGTAACTCTTCCGGGAACACATCCGGATACTCACACACAATTGGCACACTGTCCAAGCTAACCCCCTTAAGAGAATTCAGCTTACTCCCTTTAGATTTAAAATTGGACTTAAATGTTATCCTCTTACTTAGGGTTGTGAGTGAAATTGTGCGATTTGCACAATCTAGTACTCCCTCATACTTAGCCATCCAATCCATTCCCAAAATTACATCCAATCCTTGGGAATTTAGGATTATTAGGTTTACTGGAAACTTATGTTTTCCGATCTCTATGACTAGATCCCGGCATCCAAGACTCACTATCATATCCCCTCCCGGAGAGCTAACTTTTATCGGACACCCAATGTTTTCAGATGCAAACCCATTTCTTTCGACAAATGCTTTAGATATGAATGAATGAGATGCACCAGTGTCAAAGAGTACAAATGCTGAGATGGAATTGAGTCGAACTTACCAAAGAACGGCATCAGGTTTTTCATAGACTTCCTCCACATTGATGTGGTTAACCTGTCCTTTCTGAAAAGGATTGGGTTTGTTAGGTCCTTCAACGTTCTTCTCAGGGCACTCATTAGCATAATGCCCTAGCTTCTTGCATTTGAAGCATTCAACCTGACTGTTGTCCTTCTTAGGTTGACTTCCACTTCCACTTCCACTATGGTGGCTCTTATATCCACTCTTGTGGTTCTTGTACTTTATCATTGTCATGACTGCGATGATGCTTGTTGTCATGACGGTTGTGGTTGTGGTGCTTGTTAAACTTCCCATGCTTGTGGGATCCTGAGCTGCCACTATCATCATAGTGAGATCGTTTATGATACGATCCCGAGCTATGCTTGTCGGAGTGTTTCCTCTTTCTACTCTCAACTTGCTTCATTTTATTCTCCACAATAACAGCCTTGTCACACAAATGAATCGATAAGTTGGAACATATGCCACAGATAGCTGCAGATTTAGCTCATCATTCAAGCCTTCTAGAAACTTTTCCTTCCTTTTGGCATCAGTGTCAACCTCATCCGGTGCATAGCGCGCCAGATTGTTGAACTCTTCGATGTATTCAGCCACGCTGTGGTGGCGTTGTTTCAGGTTGTGAAATTCCTTCTTTTTCAGGCTCATCATACCTGGTGAGATATGAGTGGTACGAAATCCATCTTCAAAGATAGCCCAAGTTACCTCATCAATAGGCGTGGTAATCTGAAGTTGTCCCACCATCGCGGCTGGTCCTTCCAACAGATGTGCTGCAAACCTGACCTTTTCAGCATTTGTGCATCCTACGGTCACTAAGTCTTTGTTCACAGAACGTAGCCAATCATTGGCCACCATGGGATCAGTCGTTCCTGAAAACTTAGCTGGCCTCAGACGCAGAAATCTGGTGAGCATATCAAAACCTGGAGGGTTGTTGTTGTTGTTGTTATTGTTGTTGTTGGGGTTGTTGTTGTTGTTCTGGTTCTGGATGAACGTCGTCATCATTTGCATAAGCTGTGTTTGCGCATTCATCATTTGTTGCATTTCCGGTAATGTTGGGGTTGGTTGGTGTTTGCTGACGGGAGGCATCCGTGGTTTATTACTATAGAGATAAGAATGTGATACCCTTACATGATTTATGCACAATACATTACACAAGGAAACACATAGCAAGCATCACTAGGATAAAAGCTATACAACAAGATACAAACACACATGCGGCAAGCCATCCACATGTGATGGTCCAACAATAAGTTCATAAATAACAAGTGCGGTAAATAAAGATAATCGAGTAGTCAAATCTACTAATCGGCATCAATCTCCTCCTCGACAAATGTAAGACCCATGCTTCTCCATTGCGGTCTTGTTCTCCTCGATGGTAGTGGTCAAAGAGTCGATCTTGGCCTTGAGAGCCCTCTTCCGGGAACGAAGCCTCTCAATCACTGCCTCATTGCTCTAACTCAAGTCCTTGGACCGGTTCCTCGGTCATATCACGAATCCTCTTGTTCCTATCCCGACACGCTTCTCTTGACTCTTGAACTTACGGTCTTGGGTATCGAACTTCGTCTCCATCTCCTTGACTATCTCGTCCCTGCTGCGAAGAGCTTGTCCTTCTCATGAAGCTGCACTGGAGCTCGTCATTACTAAGCATGACGTTGGTCCTATCGGTATCCACGTGCCTAATAAGAGTCTCTAAGTCCTGGAGGTACAGGCGTATCGGCTCTTTGTGACCCTTGAGTCGCCTCAAAGTCAATGGACTCTCCGTCATCATCTCGCCTCAAGGCGTGGAAGTGAGTGCCTCTAACCTGCCGGGAGTGACGTCCTAACAATGCCGTCCCTATCAGATCCTGCATGACAACCTCCATGCCTCTCTCCTGTCATCGCATAAGCTTGAAGACGATGGCCTCGAGTAGGCTCCGCTGGCCCCTGGCTGGTTCACCTTGAAGCCCAAAGGTCCTTCCTCTCAAACTTGGTGAGTGGGTGCACCGTAATGATAGGAAGAGGGAGATCGAGTAAAGTAGTAAGCTCTACGATACGAGGACCAAAACGGGTAGCTGGAACTCCTCAACAAAGCTGATGGCAATAGGCATCTATTTAAGATTGAAAAGTTAGAACAACACAATTTAAGATAAACAAGACAAACATTCAAACACATTCTTGAGACACACATAAATCATACAAGTCATGCATACAAGAATCCATTTCTTCAACCAAGGTTCAAACTTATTTAAGGTATCATTTTGGAAAATAAGGTGATAGGTGGTGGTCCAACTAACGGCGCGCTTACAATCCTATCTCATTGGATCTGGTGGCTAGCACAATGTTCCTAGTGGCAATCACCCTATCTTGTTCACATGCTTCTATCACTAAATCTATAATATCTCCTCTTAAGGATTGGTGATTTCCAACTCTTGGGTATGTTCCTTCTCTTTCTAAGTCTTTTGGAGGTTGAGCATCCCTGCACTTGACTCTAGCACGAGTTCTTTGATAGTCTTCCAAGCTGCTTCTTTGCTGACTCAAAGAATGTGGTGTGCATAAAAGTGTTGGTGTACATGCAGAAGCCTTTTTCTTTGTGGTTGTCTTCCTTGTTCTTGTACAAGTGAAGTTGCACCCACCAATACTCCACTCCATCCTCCATCACTGGAAAGCCCTTGTACACTGCACCATGTACTCCCATGGTTTCCATGAGGTCCTTGAGAATCTTGGGAAACTCAGTCTCACACTCCAAGGTCATGGTCATGAGTGGTCCTTTCTTCACGGCTTCGTTGACGGAGTTCATCTACAAATAGAGATGAGAAGGAGAAGATTAGAAAAGTTTACGAGAAGAATAGACAAGTGTAGAAGAAGTAAAATTTTTCCTTAGTGGTTTCCAATCCTAGGGTCATAATCCTACAGCAACACAAGGTGCTCGATACCATCTGAAGATCCCTCCTTATTAAAGGAAAAGATCCCTGTGATTGCAATGCTAGTCCCTGGATCATTGCTAGCATCCACAGTTTAAGATGAAGTACACAGATACAAAGGTCGTTTATTACAGTCATTCCAGAGATAAAACATAGTCTTTTACAACTCATGGCCAAAGGCCTAGTACAAGAGTTTATGGAATATGTAAATAAACATAAGTCTTCATCTTCATGTGCCACAGGCAAGCATGTTGAGTGTAGACTCATGACTCCTATTCATCATCAGAGTAACCTGCAACATCATAAGTTACAGCCACAGAGGGTCAATACTTTGGAATAGTATTGGCAAGTGATACCTTAGTATATATTTAAGTGGACTATAAGGCTATATGCATTTGGCTGGTGGAGCTTAGGCTTGCATTGCTCAAAATAGATTTTTCCTTAACTTTTTGAAAACACTAAGTTTTTTTTTTGCTTGACAAAGTCCATCCCAAGGTATCTACCAATCAGAGACTGAAGATCCACTCAGGGCATCTACCAATCAAAGACTGAAGATCCTTTAACCCTTGTTCACCCACAAGTTTTATTTAGAAATTGGAGTGATGAGATTCTTGAAGTTTCCATGTCTTGATGCTCAAATTGTCCTTTACCAGGGACATGGCTAAGTACTTAGGTTTTACACTCTGCAGAGGTGGTGCACTTTCCCCACAAGCCTTGGTTTCCCAAGACATGATCCTTCAGTAGCCTTTCCTTAGTCTCTTGGACAGTGGGTGGTAGATGAGTGATTCGGCTAGGTTAGACCCGGCCGAGGCACACTCAATGGAACGTCGGAAATCTCCAGCAATGGTAATCACTCCATTTGGCCCGGGCAACTTCATCTTCAGATAACTGATGTGGCAGCTTGCCATGAACTTGTTCAATGCTGGTCTTCTGAGTAACGCGTGATACGCACTTTCCAAGTTCACCACTTCGAACTCCAGATTCTTAGTTCGGCAATTATCTCTCGTGCCAAATAACACGTCAACCCGGACTTTGCCTATGGGCTCACAAGAAATGACTGGTACAATACCATGGAAAGTTGTCCTTGTAGCCTGGAGCATGTTCTCCGAGATACCCAACTTGCGCATTGTATCCGCATGCATGATGTTAATGCTACTGCCATTGTCAATCAGTACCTTGGAGAACCTCACATTGATGTTAGGCCCAATGAATGTCGGGTCCAGCACTAATGCATACGAACCAGGACTCGACATAAGCTTGGGATGATCTTTGATGTTCCAAGTAATTTCTTGGTCCGACCAAGGCATATACCTTGTCACCGCTGGCATTACCGCATTGACCTCCATATGTCGGCGCTGCAAGCTCTTCCTATCTGTTTCCTCGGTGGTAAACACATAGTAACTCTGATGATGCTCCCTGTACTCATTTCTCCCCTCATTTCCGGGGTATCTCTGATCCGGTTGATGCTGGTTTTCTACTTGATGCACCGCATCCCTTCTCTCATGGTTATCATACCTCGGCGGAGGGGGAGGCAATAGTAGCTGTTGCGTGTTTGCTCCGAAGAGCAATTGCTGCCGGGGTAACTCCTGCCGAGGTTGATCATTCCGGGGTGCCTGAGCATTCCCCGAACCACCTTGTTCTATCATACGCATCCATTCACATTGCTCGCTATGACCCATTTGGGTTACTCGGATTTGGCGTGTGAAACTTACACGGCTGATCCAACATTGATTCGTAAGTATATCTCGGACGGTCCTTCTTTTCTTGCCACTGTTTCTTCTGTTCTGGCGTCCAAGTTTTCTTGCCATCATTCCTTGGTGTCCATTGTTGTCCTCCAGTTTTCTGACGCTGGTTGCTCCCTGTTCCTGGCTGATCTTGATTCACAGTTGCAACTTGTTGTGAACTGTACCGGTGATCTGGTCTATCATCTCTCCTTTTACCTCTTTAATCATTCCTGCGGATGATCCGACTCCAGCTCTCTGGTAGTACTCCTCATTCGACTCGTTGGACACGAGCCTAGGTTGAGTCGGATCACCCAAAGCATATGAATCAGCAATCCGGATCATCTCTACCAAAGTAGTTGGCATTTTCCTTTGCAACTTTTGCCACAGCTCGCTTGCATATCTGCATCCTTGCGCAAACCATGCTATGGCCTGTGACTCTATCACACCCTCACACGAGTTTCTCACGATACACCACCGGGTCAAAAACTCCCGGTTCGTCTCAGTCGGTCTTTGCTTGCACATAGCTAGGGTCTGTGGCCTATTTGGCCTCTGATACGTACTCGAGAAATTGCTGATGAACATTTCCTCAAAATCGATCCAGCAGTTAATACTTCCGGGCGGCAAATTGTTCAACCACACCCTTGCTGGCCCCTCCAACATCTGGGGTACGTATCTCACAGCCCATCGCAAGTTACTTGTAGCAATTTTCACAGCCGTAGCATAATTTATCAACCAATCCTCCGGCTTAGTGCCTCTGGGTAAATGGAAGTTAGGTACTAGTGGCTCTTTCATGATCCGGGGTCCAAAACATGCAGGACCCGGAGGACCTTGACTTTCAATCTGCTCCGACCTATACAGTCGATCCAGTTTCAACCTGGCATCATCCGACATCAAATCCCTGCTTCCCAATCTCGACCCTATCACATGATAGTCCGACCTCGGTTATCCTGCATTTACCATTTCCGAATCTCCATCATTATACCGGTCTCTCTCACGTGGCGCATCTCGCTGTTGCATACCTTGGCCGGCACTTTGCTCTTGCCTTGGTATATTTCGTTGCTGCAGTTGTCCTGCAGAGTTGCGCTGTCCGGCATTGCCGTTAACAGCGTTTCCTTGACCGGCATTGCCTTGGTCACGGTTACCTCGACCAGTTTCACCTCGGCTTACACTTTGTCGATCGTCGTTTCTTTGTACCTTTTTTGCTTTTCCTGCCCTTGTCGGGTCATACGGAACAATTTGCTTGATTCTCCTGGCCGAGGTTACTACCTCCTCTCTCCTAGGACCACCATGGGGAGACGATGCGGCTCCAGGGGATTTCTCCAGATTACCCACCGCCGAATGAACGATCTTGGAGGCCCCAGCTCTCTCCGGGTTTGCCCTGAGCAGTTCCTCATTTTGCCTGTTCGCGATCCGAACCAACTCATTGACCGATCTTCTTTGTCTCGACGGCTTCACCCGTGGACCCTCTAGCTTGATGCAAACAGATCCGCTGCTCGAGGTTTTTCGCCGGGTATCAGACTTCAGCCCCACGGACAAACATTTTTCTGACTCCTCAATCCGAGTGTCACCCTCTTTGTTCATTCCACTCATGAGATTTCTCCCCTTCACTTTTATAGCATCTACTTTATTTGCCTTTGCGTACTCACGCAGCGTCATGTTCAACGACTACTAAGCCGCAGCAATCTTTTTCGCTCCCTCTAGAATTTTCTGCCTAGTTTCCTCTAGCTCGGCTTGTGCCTGAGCCGGATCTACCACTGGTGCTACCGGGTTTGCCAAGCTATCCATAGCTTCTCTCAGTACATTTTCAGGCCTCTCTAGTGGAGGTCCTCTACCTTTCCTTGGTGCCTTAGGTGTTACCTCCGGATCCGGTGTTGGATCCTTGCTTGCGCCTACACCTAGCGCAGTCATCATCACCTCAGCACGGTCCGGGGAGCGAGTGATACGCACCCCGTGAACCACACTAAGTGGTGGCTCCCCTGCCTCGCCGACATGCCGCGGATGAACGCATGATACGTCCACAACAACGTAGACCTTGTGCGCACTCAACTTGACGAAGAGGCCGTTGCGCTAAAGTGGGCGCGTGCCGAAGTAGCCAGCGTTGTCGCTGACAAAGTCCAACGCTCCAAAGCGCTAAACGAGCCCGGAGACGATGTGTTCACCGGTGCCGATGAGATTTCCCGTCCGGATCTTCACCCGTGCTAGCGTCGCTAGCCCCACGGTGGGCACCAACTGTCATGGTGGTGTCACGGCAAATGCCATGGATAGGCTAAAGGTGGGGACTAATACACGCTAGGGGAATCCAGGGAGGGATAGTGAAGTGATTCTCCACACAGAAGTTTATATTCGCTTTGCTTCCAAGATTACAAGTGCTCCTAGAGCTGTATTGGCGAGAGGAGGAAGAAGAAGCTCTCTTACTCTCACACACAGATCACTCCTAAAACCCTCAACAAATCAGAATAGCGGAACCTCTTCTATAGAGGCCCTAGCCCTCCTTATATAGGGGGAGCTAGGTCTCCACTTAGGGCATACGTGGAGGCATATTCCTAAGAATATGCCTTCTCCCAAAGTAGTCCCCGGGGTCGACTGTGCTTCTCACACACATGCAGAGAGCACTCTCAAGGGCGCCTGCCACACCCGACATTCCCACACACACATGCAGAGGCTACGTGAGCCTCTGCGGCGCCCGCGTCAGCCGACATAGGCATCGTCACCCTTGTTGGCCACGCCTCGGTGGTCCTGCCCTTGTCTTCTTCGCTCAGGCAGTGTGTACCGAGGCTTCTTTTGACTAGCGAGATTCCTTCCTTCTCCTAGAAGATAGATGTGACCCGGATCATAGCTGATCCGGCCACACCCGTTCCTGCATACAAGTTAAATAGGCATTTCCGACTTACTGCTTAAGTCGGTTGAGACTTAGTTAGGCGGACGCCCCCTGGTCCGGGTTACCCCGTGATTCGGCCTGCCTTGAGGTGACCCGACCAGCATTCGCTTTGGCCTTGCCGAACCTCGGCTAACTCGGCCTCTATACTCTGGTGTGACCCTACTCGGGGGTATCCCCCCAATAGAAGAATCCCCATATCAAAATGACAAGGCAAGTAGACAACGAGTATCTCAGCAATCTCCTTATTTACCATGGGAAAATGGTGCTTTTTTCTCTCTTTCCTCTTTTCTCATATCTCTTTTTATTTTATTTTTCTCAATAGCTATATCTTTTTATAAGAAGAATGCTTCATAGATACTCATTATGGTTACACTGCAGGTTTCCACCATGATTAGGCATGGATTAGACCGGCGGCCCGGGCATTTCTCTAACACACATACATAACTCCATGGACTTACAAGCTCCCCTTTTATTTCACACTGACGACATACGTAAACAAAAGAGCATGATATCAACTAGGTATATATTTACAAGTGTTGAAAGTGTTCCCCGTGATAGCATAGTTCTGCTAATCCCCAGCCTATAATTTGCAAGCATATAACTTTCATGGATAGACACAATGGTTCAGGTTTATTAAGTGCAAGAAATAAAGTGTGCCATCAAGTTCGTGAGAGCTTTACTAACTAACTTTCTCATAACAAGCAAACATTTTATTCGAAAGAAAACAAGGCATATTGAATATGCACGGAAATAGCAAATGATGCTAATAGGTAGGTATGGTGGACACTTTTGGCAATATTGGTTTTAGGGAGTTGGAAACGCGAGTAAATCTTCTACTCAGTGCAAGTGAAGGCTAGCAATAGTAAGGGAGCGACAAACGAGGGAGCAATAATTGTCATAATCATGCTTGCAACAAAATTGGACTAAACATGGCACGAAAGTGATTCAAGACCCCTGCGGCCAAATAATTCATTGAGGCTTAACTGATTATTGTTTCAGTCATATGCATGCGTGAGCATGTGCCAAGTCAATTCAACTGACACATTCAGAGGAGGATACCACAATGTCATACCAAGTTATGAATAGAGCAATGTAAGCACACATTCATATGACATGCTACAAACTATTAGCAAGCTGGAGTTAATCATAAGAAAGCAAGAACTACTAAGCATCCATAAATAACATACACCCTATATGAACAGACTAAGCATGCCCACAATGGTGAGTATATGTACAAAAATGAAAACAAATAGAGTTCGTTACCAGCCTCTCACCACACCTCAAGTTGTCATTAATCCTCATTATTACCCTTCACTTGTGTGGCTTGAATAATAACATGAAACCAAATTCCACTGAGAACTGCTGAACCCTGCAACAAACTCACCAAACCAAAGAAGAACAACAAATATTTTTGGTGTTTTTCGATTTTTAAAAGCAAGAACCAAAAAGGAAGAAGAAGCAAAGAAAAATCTTTTTTGGTTTTTCAAATAGTTCAAACAAAGCAAAAAGAAAACCAAGGCAACAAGAAGAAGAAGCAAACAAAGAGAAACAAAAGAAATATTTTTGGTCTTTTTGTGTTTTAGGAAGCAAAAACAAAGAGAGAACTGATACGTCCAAAACGTATCTACTTTCCCGAACACTTTTGCTATTGTTTCTCCTCTATACTTGTGTGATTTGGATACAACTAATGCGGACTAACACTATTTTCAGCAGAATTGCCTTGGTGTCTACTTTTTGTGCAGAAAACCAACTATCAGGAAAAATCCCAGAAAATATGCCAAAAATCCTATTTCACCCGAAGACTCCAGGAGCCAGAATACGAGACGGAGAAGAGCCAGGGGGTGGCCACACCACCTGGTGGCGTGGGCCAGGCCAGGCCGACCACACATGGATCCACTAGTGTCATTGCATGTGTGTTATTTTTACTAACAACAACTGGAGACATTTCATGACTATTTTTTTCACATACCACATATGGATCCACCGGTGTCATTGAAATGTGTGTTCTTCTCATTAACCACAGCTAGAGTCATTGGATGTGTGTTCTCTTCAGAGACCACACATGGATCCACCAGTGTCATTGCATGTGTGTTCTTTTTACTAAGAATAACTGGAGTCATTTCATGTGTGTTCTTTTGACATGCCACATATGGATCCACCAGTGTCATTGAAATGTGTGTTCTCTTCAGAGACCACACATGGATCCACAAGTGTCATTGCATGTGTGTTCTTTTTACTAACAACAACTAGAGTCATTGCATGTGTGTTCTTTTCACATACCACATATGGATCCACCAGTGTCATTGCATGTGTGCTCTTTTCACAATCCACCTATGGATCCACCAGTGTCATTGCATGTGTGCTCTTTTTACTAACAACAAACAGAGTCATTGCATGTGTGCTTTCTTTAGAGACCACACATGGATCCACCACTATCATTGCATGTGTGTTCTTTTTTACTAACAACAACCAGAGTCATTTCATGACTATTGTTTTCACATACCACATATGGATCCACCAGTGTTATTGAAATGTGTGTTCTCTTCAGAGACCACCACTACTAGAGAAAGGCTTATGGATAGATTTATTATCAGTGGAGAATTGTTTTGAATATGCTCCACTGATAATTATCAGTGGCGCATTTAAAAATATGCTCCACTGGTATTATTTATAACCAATGGCGCATATCACAACTAATGCGCCACTGATAATTTGGGCCCGGCACTCTGGAGGCATGTGGACCAAATATCAATGACGCATATGGATATATGCGCCATTGATATACTATTATCAGTGGCGCATATGCAATATGCGCCATTGATATTCCCCTCACCAATGGCGCATGTAGATGTAAATGCGCCACTAGTAACTAAGTGGGCCCCACCATCCTGAAAGGTGGCAGAAATATCAATGGCACATATAGTGTTAAATGCGCCACTGATAAGTCTTAGGCCCACCACCTGAAAAGGTGGCAGACTTATCAGTGGAGCATTTAGTGTAATATGCGCCACTGATAACTTCGTCCAGATCTACAAGTTGGCATCCACCCCCACCCACCACCACCATTCCATTCTTCTCCACCCACCACCCCAAACTAGATCTAGCTCGTCCTCCTCCTCCCCACCACCTCAATTTCTCCATTCTTTTCTCCATTCTTGGTTGTTGAACCTACCTTGCTTCATAGTTTTGTGAGGGGAAGCCTCCTCCAACATCCATCTTGTTCTCCAATGTTGGGGGGATACCCCCGGGTAGGGTCACTCTGGGGTATAAGGGCCGAGTTAGCCGAGGTTCGGCAAGGTCAAAGCGGATGCTGGCCGGGTCACCTCAAGGCAGGCTGGATCACGGAGTAACCCGGACCAGGGGGGTCGCCTAACATTGTCTCATCCGACTTAAGGAGTAAGTCGGAAGTGCTTGTCTAACTTATATGCAGGAACAGGTGTGGCCGGATCTACTATGATCCGGGTCGTCGCTTAGCTTCTGGGAGAAGGAAGGAATCTCTCTGGTCAAAAAAGAAGGTCTGGTACGCACTGGATGAGCGGAGAAAGCAAGGGGCAGGACCACCGGTTCATGACCGACAAGGGTGACGACGCCCATGTTGGCTGACGCGGGCGCCGCAGAGGCTTACATCGCTAAAGCATGTGTGACGCGGGGGAAAAGCACCCCGGTCGGGTTACCACTTTGGGAGGGGGCATATTCTTAGGAATATGCCTCCACGTATGCCCTAGGCAGGGACCGAACTTCCTCTATATAAGGGGGGCTAGGTTTCTGGTAGAGGGGGTTGGTTGAGCTCTAGTTGGTTTGGTGATTCCATAGTCACTGGTTGAGTTCTTTGAGGCCAGAGTGCTAGTTGATCTAGGGTTCTAGGGAAAAATAGTAGGCAAGAGTAAGAGAGCTCCTTCTTCCTCCTCTCGCCAATATAGCTCCAGGAGCACTTGTAATCTTGAAAGGAAATCAATACAAACTTCTGTGTGGAGAATCACTCCACTATCCCTCCCTGGATTCCCCTAGCTTGTATTAGTCCCCACCTTTAGCCTATGCATGGCATCTACCGTGACATCACCACGACATCCAACAACAACCACACTATCTCGTCGCGGACTTGGCTCGGTAACGATTCTACTAGGTGAGTTGTTGGAGGACATGCATGTGGATGTTTTGTGTGGAGTGTGGACGTCGCTGCGGTGTGTATGTGTGTGCATGCTTATGTTTGTGAAGCCTTCTTATTAATTGCGAGAGGGATGGTGTGTTTGCATGGATGTGGTGCATGAATGTTTGCAGGTGACGAAGAAGAAAGCATGTTGCTTGCTCTGGTGGTGCATGGATGTTTGCCGAAATGTCGATTAATTTCCGTTTCGGCAAATTTTTGCACTATCCATATGTCCCATTTTTAGGAGATGTCATGCCGAATTTTTCCGGCGGCCATGCATGCATGTGTGTGTGTGCATGATGGTGCTGTGGTTCTAAGATACTCTCTCTTTTTGCTCTATACCACGCAGGAAACCATGGTTAGACACATGAGCAAAGGTCGAGCAGCTAGATACAAGAAGCGCACGGTGGTCGACATGATTCTGAACAAGAGGACCTACATAAGATGTCCGTGTCGAACATGCAATCTCGGGAGCTTGATTGACACTGATTCCGGAGACCTAGAGAATCACCTGCTCACACGTGATTTCATGCGCGGCTATGATTATGAAGATGACGAGGACGTCAACGATCCTGAAGACGAGGGCGAGCATGATGATCATCACGAAGGAGATGCCGGCAGCGGACATGATCATGATCATGAAGGAGATGTCGGCAGCGGCAGACATGATGATCAACATGAAGGAGATGATGGCAGTAACGGACATGATGATCATCACGAAGGAGGGGTCGGTGGAGAAGACACAGACACACAAACGACGCGGCTAACCTCGGCCTTGCAGGACACTCATGTTCAGGAACTGCTTCTCAAGGAGACGAGCAACACCAAAGCTGCTGCCAGGGAGAAACCCAAACTAACACAGATGGAGATAGACGGGAAAACTCCATTGTATCCTAGGTGCCGACCCAAGGATACCCGCTTGAACGTAAGGCTCAAGGCTCTGGAGATGAAGGCAGAAAGCAAATGGACCGACGTAAGCTTCAACAAAAACATGAGATTCTGGCAAGAACGTCTTCCCAAGGGGAACACGTGTCCAACTAGTATCGAGGAGGCCAAGAAAATCGTATGTCCTCTTGACCTACCGTATGTTAAGTACCACGCCTGCATTAATGACTATGCACTTTATCAGGACGAGTACAAGGATAGAACCACATGTCCGGTGTGTGGCCAAGGACGATACAAGAGAGGGAACAAGAAAGTTCCTCGGAAAGTGGTATGGTACTTTCCTATCACTCCCTGTCTACAGCGGTATTTCATGGACCCTAAGGAAGCAAAGATCATGCAATGGCACGCAGAAAGGAAGAAGCCGGCCGAAGATGATCCACATAAGGGCAAGATCCTCACACACCCTTCGGACGCTAGCTAGTGGAACGCACTGGACATTGACTTTCCAGACTTCGTGGGCGATCCAAGGAACGTCAGGCTTGGTATGAGCACCGATGGACTCAATCCGTTTGGCAACCAGAGTAGCACACATAGCACCTGGCCCGTGTTTGTATGGCCATACAACCTTCCTCCCTGGCTGTGCACCAAGCAGAGATACGCACACATGTGTATTCTGATTTAGGGGCCTAAACAACCAGGTATCGACATGCATCTATATCTCGGGCTGCTGAAAGAAGAGTTAGCCACGCTATGGGAGACGCCATCCCAAACGTGGGACGCATACACAGGAGATTATTTCCCTATGAGAGCCGCATTGCTCACGACAGTGCAGGACTATCCAGGTTACGCATACGTGTCTGCCCAGGTGAACCACGGACACAAAGCATGTGTCAAATTCATGGATAAGACCCCGCATCTCCAGCTACCAAGTGATCCCGGGTCATCAAAGACCGTGTTCCAACGGACTCGAATGTGGCTTCCAAAGTATCACGCGTGGAGAAAGCGTAGAGATCTGTTCGATGGCAAAGTAGAGCTCGAAAAAGCCCCACGTTCGAGGAGCGGAGAAGTGATCCAAGATATGTTGGACAACTGGGAAGAGTGCCCTTTGCCGGGAAAGAAGCGTCCGAGGACGAAACCGCTGCATGGTGTGTGGAAAGCTAGGCCTGTTTTCTGGGACCTGCCATACTGGAAATACCTCCACACGCCCCATAGCCTTGATGTCATGCACATCACGAAGAACGTGTGCGAGAGTCTGCTTGCCACTATCATCAACATGCCGGATAGGACCAAAGACGGGCCAAAAGCAAGGAACGACCTGATGGAACTTGGCATCAAGGAAGAACTTCATGAGACGCCATCCCCCGATGATGATGATGATGATGATGATGATGATGAGACGGTGCCTGAAGATACTCAAGGTCGCCGCAAAAGGGTTAAGAGGGAATTTTAAGAGCTGCCGCTTCACTCTAAGTGAGCAGGAGCTTGAGCAGTTTTTGAACTGCCTCCTAGGAGTCAAAGTTTCTTACGGTTACTCGGGGAACATAGGCAGACATCTGGACAAAGCGAAGAAGAGGTTCAGCGGGATGAAGTCTCATGACTGTCATGTGCTGATGACGCAGATACTTCCCGTTGCGATCCGAGGGATAATGGACGAGCACGTCCGTGAGACGTTATTTGGCCTCTACAACTTCTTCGACGTCATCTCAAGGAAGTCGATTGGCTTGAAGCAGCTTGAAACACTACAAGATGAGATCGTCGTGATACTATGTGGGCTCGAGATTTACTTCCCGCCCGCATTCTTCGACATCATGGTCCATCTACTCGTCCATGTCGTGGATGACATCATTCATCTCGGGCCGACATTCCTGCACAACATGATGCCGTTTGAAAGGCTTAACGGTGTTATCAAAGGATTTGTATGCAACAGGTCCCATCTAGATGGAAGCATTGCCAAGGGCTTTCTGACCTATGAGTGCGTCTCTTTCTGCCAGAATTATCTACGCACCGACCCGGATGACGAGGATGACCCTGTTGGTCTGCCCAAAAGGACGCACCTTGGCAGGCTCGCTGGATATGGCTACCGCGAGGGCTTTCGCACCATGCATGTCGGCGCGAAGGGTCGACTTGACGACTTTGACAGGGCACACCGAGTCGTGCTACAACACATCGAATTGGTCGATACTTGGGTGGAAGAGCACAAAAGCTTAATCGAGCAGAAGTTCATTGACCTTGGTCGACTGAGGAAGAAGGGAGACGTAACAAGAGAGCACAACCTAGCTTCACGGCTTGGTTGAAGAAGAAGCTTCAAGACAATCCACCACAGACCCGCAAACGCCTTCTACAGAGGAGGAAAAACTAATTTTCGCCTTGTCAAATGGCCCCGGGCACAACGTGAGGACATATCAGGCATACGACATCAATGGGTACAGATTCTACACCGAGAAAAGGGACATGAGCAGCGACTATCAGAACTCAGGAGTAATAATGCTATCCTATGCCGATGATAAAGCCACCGGCAAGGAACGATTTTTCGGAAGGATCGAGGAGATCTGGGAGCTCGACTATGCCGGAGAGAAGGTGCTGATATTCCATGTCAAATGGGCCAAGAGCATCCAAAAAGAGGGTCGGTATTTCACCACCATGGTTATACCCGATGCCTCCACGAAGAACGCCTCCGCAAAAAATGAGCCATGGGTACTCGCGAGCCAAGTTGACCAATGTTTCTTCATCACTGACCCGTCAAAGCCAAGCCGTGTTGTCGTGAGGAGGGGCAAGAGGAGCATCATCGGATTGGACGGACCCGCCAACGAGAAAGACTTAGAAAAGAACGGCGATCCGAAGATCGAAGAGGAATTTGACAAGTACTTCGACAAGCCGACTGCCGAAGGAAAAAGGAAGACCACCCTACCTACTAAAGGTTGTCCGTTCACGAGAAGAAACCTTAACCTTTCTGGGCTAAATTATTCAACCACGAGGAAGAAGGGCAAGAAGATTGCAAAGAGACGCTAGATTTGTGAATGTTAACCTTAATTACTAGATATGCGCCATTGGTATTTTATTTTAAATAGATTTGTGAATGTTAAACTTAATTACTATTTGTTACAAAATATTAAAATATACTAGATATTATTTATATACTAGATATGCGCCATTGGTATTTTGTTTTAAATAGATCTGAATGTTAAACTTAATTACTATTTGTTACAAAATATTAAAATATACTAGATATTATTTATATACTAGATATGCACCATTGGTATTTTGTAAAATATTAAAAATTGAAAAAAAAATTGGGAGAGAGCCCAGGAATCGAACCTGAGAGCTCCCAACAATAGGCGTGTGTAGGTGACCACTGTGATAGGCGTGTGTAGGTGACACAAACCAGGGCATCGTGGTTTTAGGCTAAGTGCAAAATACCAATGGCGCATATCAGGAAATATGTGCCACGGATGTTTTATACTTAGCCAAATAACGGTCGGCCTCGCGCTCTCCCTTTCTTCTCTCTCACACAGAGAATCCCCCTGCCGCCGCCCGCCACTAGAGGAGTCACCACCGTCGCCCGCCACTAGAGGAGTCACCACCGCCGCCCTCCCCCACCGTCGGTGAGCCTCCCCAACCCCTCCCCTCCCCTCCCCCTCCCTTCCACTGATCCCCGTGTCTCCGCCACCAGGAGCACCGCCCCATTCCCGTGGAGCAAGCAGGAGGAGGAGGAGCACCAGGAGCGCTGCCCCGTCCCTGTGGCACCACTAGGAGGAGGAGTGTCGCCCCCTCCCCGTCGAGCACTAGGAGCCTCCCCTCCCCATCGAGCACCAGGCGCTTCCCCCTCCCTCGTCATCGGCCACCTCTTCTCCGTCATCGACCACCACCTCTACTCCGTCATCGACCACCTCAGGTTGAGCTCTCCCTCCCCTCTCCCATCTCACTGAATTTGCTCTAGGGTTTGCTCTTAGAGATAGGTTGATTTTAGGGTTTCTAGAGTGTTCCAGAAGGTTAGTGAATTAGGGTTAGATGGTGTGGGTGTGTCCTATCCTTTACCAACATATAGATGCACCTTGTATTGTACATTCCCTACAGCTGAGTCAAATTCCTCGATCTGTAGCTGTTAGAGAGTGTTATGCAGCTGTCTTATTTTTCAGGACACGACCTTGTCCATCTGCTTTGATGCATCACATGTAGGACTTGTCCAGGAAACATTCAGCCTTTAGACTAGGACCCCAGCATGCATATGAAATTCTGTTGGTGTCCTATATTGTACTAGTACTACTATTTATAACCCCAATGTTGTACTAGTACTACTATTTATAACCCCAATGTGGAAGTATACTATCTGTTGTACTATTCATTGCCTAAACTAATCAGTTTAGGCAATAACTAATCGGTTTATAATGGAAAGCGAGTTTTTCTTGTGTTTTTAACTGTTCTTATATCCACCTAATTAGTTAGTTAAACTAAATTGAATGTTTATTAGCAGCTTCCTGACCTGATTGCCTATTAACTAAAACCTTGCCTCTTGTTGGATAATTATGGTCTTTATTCCCTATGCAAGCACCAATTGCCATTCACATATATTGACATTTGAGAAGCAGCTTAAGTTTTTTTTCTTTTATTCGATCATCCTTCCAAGAAATGTCATTTGTTTCAAGTTCTGATTTTTATTTTGTTTAGGCCTGCTACCTTTTATGCTAGTGATGGATTATAATAGCTAGATTCATTCCCGATCTGTTAACCTATGGGTTCTTGATAGTGCGTGAAATGGTCAGAAGGATACCTTTAGTCACCTGGTCTCCATGTTACAAGGTTGCCTGTTTCTGGTTTGTATTTTCTTAGATTGTAGAATCATGTATCCATAGACCAGGTGCTATCATCTAGTTACTACTCACATCCAGTTACTACTCACATCCCTGTTTTTGACCTAATGGATTGAAGGAAATATGCCCTGAGAGGCAATAATAAAGTTGTTATTATATATTTCTTATATATGATAGATGTTTATTTTACATGCTATAATTGTATTGATAGGAAACATCAATACATGTGTGTTTAATAAACAAAAAAGGGTTCCTAGTCATGCCTCTCTTATAGACTAGCTTGTTGATTAACAGGATGATCAAGGTTTCCTGATCATGGACATTGGATGTTGTTAATAACAAGGTCACACCATTGGTGGAATGATGTGATGAACATTCATCCGAAGTATAGCATTACGATCAAGTCATTGTGTTTATATTGCTATAACATCATATGAAGTAATCTTTATCCTTAGACCATGAGATCATGTTAATTGCTAACACCGGAAGAGTATCTTGATAACATCAAACGTCACGTAATGTGAGGTGACTATAAAGATGGGTTCATTACTTTCTGAAGGTGTTATGTTGAGGCTCATGGATCAAGAGTGGAATTTGTCAATCCAGATGATGGATAGATATACTCTGGGCCCTCTCGATGATATCACATTAGGATAGCTTGCAAGCAAGTGATGTGATCACTAGAATGTTATATCACGGGAACGAGAAAAGAGTGCATGTCGGTAACGAGATCAAACTAGGTAGGGAGATACCGATGATCGAATCTCGGACATGTAATATATCGAGAGACAAAGGGATTTAGTTACAAGCGTTAAAGGTTCTCATGATCACAGGAGTCATCGTTGAATGTGTAGGAGTCAGTACAGATCTCCAGGTCCCGCTGCTGATTATTGATCGGAGAAGGGTCTCGATCATGTTTGAATTATTCGCGAACCGTGGGGTGGCAAACTTAAGAGTTAGCAGACACCATTTTGGAGCACATATGTTTCAGACGAAAGAATTGCAAAGCGCAGGAATTGTTTCAATAGAAACCGGAAATTGTTTCGGGTGAAATTGCAGAAGGTGGTTCTGCATGTGATATTGAAATATTGCAAGGGGCTATATGTGAATGTTTGTTAATTAAAGTAATTAACAAAATTCTGAATAAATTTAATAAAAGAGTTTTATTAAATGAGAGAGCATTAAATTTGGAGAAACTTAATGCATTTAAAGTGGAGACTTTAAAAGGGAATGTCAAGAGGCATTTTAATGTGGGGGAGTTACCACCACATGAATGGGGGAGGTGAGTGGTCACCCCCCCCATGCGCCGGCCATGGAGAGAGGGGGCACCCCCCCTCCTCCTATAAAAGGCCACCCATTCCCTCCTTCATCCACACACCTCCTTGTGAAGGATCTCTCTCCCCCTCTAGAATTATTACCCCATGGTCTCGGATTAGCGAGATACATGTTCCCGGTGGCATTTAATGCGCTCGAAGGAGTTGCTGCTTGGCTGGATCACTAGAGCGAGGAGGTGGAGGTTGTCCGGTGGCTTGAGCGTGTGTGCGATGCGGATGCGCTGCTGAGTTCTGACTTTCGGACTTCCTCACGATCTTGAGATCGGCAAGTGTACGACTACATCAACCACGAGTTCCTACTCGTTAACAAAGCTCGTTGTCTTCGAGGGTAAGTTCTCTATGGATGTATGTCCACCCGTTTGCTTTGTACCTAGTAGATAGATCTTGGCGTGTAGTTCACACCGTAGGAAAATTTTTGTTTTCTATGCTGCGGACCCAACATGGATTACTAGCTAGGTCCTGATGGGGAGTAGTACAGCAGGTCAGTAGCCTAGTAGATTGCTTATCCTGATGCACACAACAACAATAGCTGTTGATTCGCCAAGTTTGGATTGAAGTAGATGATTACCTCCTGATGGAGGCAACATGTTTTCCTTCCACCTACTATATAGTAGAGCTATCTGGAGCTAGTAGAACATCTTTGAAATAAGACAGTAACCATGGAATGACTTCCGTATTTTCATGTAGAGGAGGTGCGAGGGCTAAAGCAACTGCTGTTGTGATCTGAGTGTGTGCTAATTTTAGTAGAAAAGGTTTGGTTAGTTCTCAAAACCTCTGTGTTTGCTATCAACTTGGATGTCATGCTCAACATTCTAGATCAGGTCTAGGAGCCTAGAAATCGTTGTACTAGCTTGTCTATTATAAATATGAGTTCCATGTATGAAACCTTGTCTAGGCAGTTGTGTTGTTCTGGTTTGGTGCATGTCCTGTATATTACTAGTTGACTAGTAAAATCAAGAACTTGTTCTACTACTAATACTTAGCATCTGATTTTGTTCCTTTATTTAAGTAATTGTGTGTAGCTAGATTTCTCCCTATGCTTAGTATCTGTTTTTTAGAAACAATTGGCAGCACATGGATGTGAGTAGTAACTGGATGATAGCACATCCTGATATATATAACAAGGACAACCTGATTATTTTAGCTTGTCCTAGAGCTATTTTTTGCTGCACCTGGAGCTATTTTTTGCTCTTTGTATATGTGTGATTGGATGGCTGTCATCAATTTGAAAACTGGAGCACATTATTTTGTATGAAAACTATTGCAAGGAATTCATTTGAGTTGCCCGTTTCTCCCGAACTGTTGATTCACTTCCGTTTCGGTTGAGAAATGGGCACTCCTAGGTCCAAAAAACAGCAAAGGTCATGCCGAATTTTTCGGTCGACTCTAGCTTGTACTAATTACATTGTTGCATTTTTTCTATCAAGAGCAAACATGTCGAGCGGAGACAAAGACGTCGGGGCTGGCCCTTCTCAGCCCATGAGCATCGAAGAACGAGCAAGAAGAGCCAACCTCAAGTTTTGGCGGTTTGGCGATGACTTAAGCGGGTCCGGCGAGGAGGCCGAAGCTACGGATCACGATGAAGTTGACGAGGAGGCCCAAGCTGTAGACCAAGAAGATGACGAGGAGTCTAAATATGAGGAGGAGGCCGAAGATGGCGACGACGACGGAAGCAGTAATGGTGATGAGGAGGCCGAAGCAAGTCATGGTGGTGAACGCGTGGACGGCGATGGCGCCTCCCCGCCCGATAGGTAGAAGAAGAATAAGGCGGAAAGGCAGGAGCGGACGCTGCCAAAACTCGGCCACAACCACAAAGAGTTCACCCTTGTGAAACCGGGTGGCCAACCCTTGGAGCCTGCGAAGCTTGCCGCTGGGTACGGCCTACAACTCGGGTGCATCGTGCGGGAGAGCATGAGCATCAACCAGAAGGACATAAGAAAGAACAAACGGTTGTGAGAACTCCTCATTGGGAAGCTTCACAAACGGTACAAGTTCCCAGATGAGTACGATAACCAAAAGCTCATAGGGAACAAGGTAAACAAGTTAGCCCTCACGAGGATGAGCACCGCCTTGAGCAGCTAGAAAAGCCGAGTGAAGAGGAGGATTAACGAGGGTAAAAGTTGGGAGGAGATAAAGAAGGCCGAGCCGATGCTCGACGAAGATGAATTCATCAAGTTCAAGGCAAACTGCACTTCACCGGAAGGTCAGGAATGGACCGAGTGGGGGAAGCGTATGCGGGAGCTGAACATAGGTAACCAACATTGCGGAAGCGGCGGTTACCGAGGAAAAAAGGCCGTTTGGGCAAAGGAGGATGCTGAGTATGCCCGTCTAGGGAAAGATGACCCGTGGCACAAATTCACGGACGAGCAGGTGATGCAGTTTGTCCGCGCCCGCTACTATCTCCACCCTGAACTCAAGGAATTCGTTACCGACGACGATGATGTGAGGAAGTTCCAGAAAAGGCTGGTAAGGAATTTATCTTGGAGTACATCTGTGTTTCTAATTAAGTAATGAAGCCGAATTTCTAAATGGGATCACTTTCCTTCTCTTTAGAGATCTGAAGAAAAGTCTTGTGCATCAAGTGCAAGCTCGTCCCAGGGGTCGACGGCGGACCCATGGTGGGACACACCCTTCAACAGGGCAACAAACGTGTTCAAGGGGAGGGCCAAGTCCGCGCCGCCGACTTCATTTGGCCGCGTGTACGGCTATGGTACGTACGAAAAGGTTGGCGACTTTAGGAAAGAGGACCGAAAGGCAAAGAAAGAGAGAAAGGCTGTGGCGGCGGCAAGTGAAAAACGCGAGGTTGAAGTCCTCCGGGAGCAGATGGAACAGATGCCGAGGCTGGTCAACGAGAAAGTGCAAGAGAAGATCCGCGAGATGTTTCCCAATGAGCTGTGGGAGGGGATCGCTGCTTGGAATGCGGCAGGTCGACGAGGGCTGCTCGTGGTGCCCAGCCTCTCCGGCAGCAACTCGATCCAGCACGTGTCACCAAACGTGGTGACGCCCGAGTCCGCCAATGTCGAGATGCACCCGGTCGCTCTGGTGCCCCTCCCACCGGCGCCAACACCAACACGCAGCCGGAGGTCGCTGTGGTGACACCTTCCGCCGGCGGCAACACAGAGCCGTAGGTCACACTGATGCCCCCTCCCGCCAAAACTAAGGCGCAACCGACGGTGCTTCGTAAGGCATCTCAGCGGGAGGATGATACCAGTGTCTCGACATTAGCCGAGCTCAACGCCATCTCCAAGGTAATGACGCCAGCCAACACATGCATTGATAACATTTCATCTCCTTTGCCTTTGATGACTAGCTAGCTCCATCTCACGATGCTTGTTCTTCTGCAGGACACTCCTTGCACGCTATTGCATTACATGGACGGCGATCTAAAGGATGTTGGAAAGGGCTCAATTATTCAACCAAATAGCCACACGATGCACCACAAGTCAATGGAGGATGACGTGTTCAAGGTCCGGCTGGCTCGGGTGTTGCCGGGGTGCAAAGACATGGACCCCCTAGCCAATCTCGAGGCGCTGATGATCATAAGAACCTTCAAGATTGTTGTGGCTGGGTCTTGACATGGCCAAAGACCAGATTGACATGAAGGAACAACAAGTAACTCAGCGGCCAAATGTGCCCTTGCCGTGGCGGCCACAACAACTAGTCACCGCCACCACCTCTCATCACCAGCAATTGTTGGCCACCCCTGCACCGTTGCCTCCACATGGCAAGGCCGTCGCTGCGCCGCTGCCTCCACATGGCAAGGCAGTCGCCGCACTGCCGCCTCCACATGGCAAGGCCGCTGTTGCGCCTCCACCGCCCAAGGATGCACCTGGGGACAACATTAACGATGATGATGATGATGACAACCCAGATAACTGGATCAACACTACGTCACAGACTCTTTGTTCATGCCAAACATGGACGAGCCGTATCGCGTTGCCGACGACCCAAATGCTCGTACCAAAACATGCATGCGTCTACACTTCCATGGTGCCCTAGAGGAGATGCCTCCGAATGCTGGTGCCGCTGGTCCTTATAAAGGCACCCAGGGAATCATTTTCAGCCCCACCACACTCCATAAGGTGGCGGATGAGAAGATGGCTGCTAATGTCGAGACGAAGAAGCATCGCAAGAGAACCAAGAAGAATAATAAGCAGTCTTTGAGCCAGCCAGGCCGAAGAGGCCCCGGGCTCAGGACGACCCGTTAACACAGCCCCCTGAGGGCACCTTGACTAGGGTTCACATAGCTGGTCAACCGATTCTGAGTGAGGAGCTGATCAAAAATGCAAGTGGAGCGATGGCTAACCTATAGCATGGTATTCTATATCTAGAGGAGTGCCTTCTTAAAGAAGCAAATCCATCGTACCCTGTTTTCATGGTCAATGTTCCAACGGGCACGGGCTTCGTCGATAATGCCCCCACGGATATCTTCTTCATATCGTATGAGGACATCTTCAACCATTTCCATGGCAAGCGGATGAACTATAACTTGGTCCGCCTATACGCGATCCATCGGGCGATGAAGATCAACAGAGAGAAGACCCCTAGCGTCGCGATTGTGGACCCCTACTTCATGCGTGATAGCCAGTTGGTGAATCCAGTGACCCGGGCCAGCGCAAGGAACTACCTCCAAAATTTCATGGTGGACAACAAGAGTGGAAAAGAGCTTATTTTGCCTTTCTTTCCCGAGTAAGTGCACACACTCGCTCGTCGCCGTAACTTGTCCTTTCTTAGTTTTCGGTTGCTCTTTTTCCAGCATTGTTTCGTTTCAATTGTTTTGCGTAGAGACAAATACTGCACACTGATCCTCATTCACCAGAATTATTCGCTAGCCACGTACTTGGACTCGGGGAGCGAGCAAAAGAAGAACGACTACACCAAAATAAGGTGTATTCTAGATGATGCTCTCGAGGTATACGCCGAAAATGGAGGCAAATTCAAGAAGGGGCGGAAAATTTCAGGGATGACACACACGTGTTCAAACACGTAATGAAGTTCGCCTGCGTCAAGCAGCCGGATAACAGTGTCAAGGAGGCCTACTATGCCCTCCATCACCTCCGGGCGATTGTCCGAGATGCACACATCATTATGTTGCCATCTAGTATCCGAGCATGGGCCGAAGCTGAGGCAAGAATGGACGATGATGAACTTAAGGACGACTTCTTACGCATCCAGACTCAGATTGCGACCATCGTGCAAGAAGATGCCATCACAAGGGGGGCCTTATCCTGCAAAAGAGCGTTCAGTAAGCGCGAGATCGAAGCACGGCTCGAGGCGCATGATGACCGTAGGACATGGACAACAAAAGACGGCTACAAACCATTCCCGGCGTCGTGTAAAACAATGTCTTCATGATGTAGTGTTCCTAGCTAGCTAGCGCTCAGCCGGTTTGTGTATCTCGTGTGTGTGTGTGTCATAAACTTTAACTTGCCTTAGCTCGAAACGGTCGTTGTTGGACTTCGTTTACTTATTACCATATGTATGAAACTTAATAGCTCGCCTTAGATCGAAACCTTCTTTTTTGTGGAGATGCATGTGATGAACCTTTTAATTCTTTCTGTTGCATGATATAGTACTTATATGCCTTGTGTATAGAGATGTCGTGCTACGTGGTGTTCAGAGGGAGGGTCCCAAGAGTGTATGACGAGTGGGAGGATTGTCATAAGCAAGTGAACAAGTTCAGTGGCAACAGATACAAAGGGTACCCGACGAGAGAGCAGGCGGAAGCTAGGTGGAGGAACCACCTCCTTGGAGAGCAGAGAGATAGGAACCAGATGAAGACCTTGATGATCATGCTCCCCGTCTTGCTCATCACCGCCGTTGCGGTTGTACTCTACTCGGTCCTTTAGTAGTTTAGGACTTGGCTAATGATCATGATGATCAACTTGTTGTAATGTGTAATGTATGAGAATATGAGATCAATTTGTTCTAGACTTGTATAATATTTGGGCACTTGTCACTATGTCGGGTTCTAATTGATGTGATGATGTATAATTCTAGTGGTATTATTATCTTTGTTTTTACACTGTTGTGTATCTATATAATTACCTATATATGTACCTGTATAAATACCTGAGAGCCCTGTATTGTGTATACCTGTACGAAACATCAGTGGCGCATATTTTATTCATCTAGTGGCGCATATAGTATCAGTGGCGCATATAGTATTAGTGGCGCATTTGGCTATATGCGCCACTGGTAAAATATCAATGGCGCATATCTTAGGTGCGCCACTGGTGGGCCTATTATCAATGGCGCATATTGTATATGCGCCATTGAAATCTAATTATCAGTGGCGCAACACTAGTGGTGCATTCCATATGCGCCATTGATAGCAAAAAATATGCTCCACTGATAAGCAATTCCCACTAGTGCACACATGGATCCACTAGTGTCATTCAATGTGTGTTCTTTTTACTAACAACAACTAGAGTCCTTGCATGTGTGTTCTTTTCACATACCACATATGGATCTACCAGTGTCATTGCATGTGTGCTCTTTTTACTACCAACAGCCAGAGTCATTACATGTGTGTTCTCTTCAGAGCCCACACATGGATCCACTAGTGTCATTGCATGTGTGTTCTTTTTACTAACAACAACTAGAGTCATTTCATGACTATTCTTTTCACATACCACATATGGATCCACCAGTGTCATTGAAATGTGTGTTCTTCTCATTAACCACAGCTAGAGTCATTAGACGTGTGTTCTCTTCAGAGACCACACATGGATACACCATTGTCATTCCATGTGTGTTCTTTTTACTAACAACAACTGGAGTCATTGCATGTGTGTTCTTTTCACATACCACATATGGATCCACCAGTGTCATTGCATGTGCGCTCTTTTTACTAACAATAGCCAGAGTCATTGCATGTGTGTTCTCTTTAGAGACCACACATGGATCCACCAGTGCCATTGCATGTGTGTTCTTTTTACTAACAACAAGTGGAGTCATTTCATGACTATTCCTTTCACATGCCACATATGGATCCACTAGTGTCATTGAAATGTGTGTTCTTCATTAACCACAGCTAGAGTCATTGGATGTGTGTTCTCTTCAGAGACCACACATGGATCCACCAGTGTCATTGCATGTGTGTTCTTTTTTACTAACAACAACTGGAGTCATTGCATGTGTTTTCTTTTCACATACCACATATGGATACACTAGTGTCATTGTGTAACACCCTCGAATCGGCCCTATGCAAGTTTCAGCACTTCCCGCCAAACCCGCATAGAAACGATTCAAGGACGCCCACCAAGCACTTTCGTGCGGGTGGAAAGCGAAGTAATACCATTACACACCAGTCCTCGTTGGGACCCACGGAACAGATATATGTATAACACAACTCCAAGAGTCAAGATTACAGATAAACACTACAAAGATCCAAATCACCTTGAAAACAATACAGCGTCCGAGTACGGACAAAATGCAAATGGGGCTAAGAGCCCTGAAGAATAACCAATGGCGTCCATAACCCTGCCCAGGCCAAGCCGGAAGGGTAACCCTGCTAACAACGACGATCTCAAACCTGCTAAAACAAAAGGGGTGCCAACAAAGGGCAAAGGAAAAGAGAGGCGTCGATCTTGAGGCCGATGCAGCGAGGCTAGAATTCGGCGGCTCTCGCCTACATAGGTATGGTGGGCTAAAGCGGCAGCGCAGCGGCACTAAACAATCTATAGAGACTCGATACAACTGGCGGTTATCAGAGAGGGATAAGAAAGACCTATTCGGATCCAACCTAAAGCTAACACCAAACAAACCCATCCTGGTATTTCCCCCTCGAGACCAAACGAGGAAGTCGGACCAAGGAACTCACACAGTTGGCAATTTTACTCATTCCGTTATAGTTGTAGCAATTACTAATCAGATATGGATAGCATGAGTCATCCTGAAGCATAAGTAGTGGGCAGTTTTAATTATCATTCTGTGGTAGTTGGAACCTTTACTAGTCAGATATAATTGTCCTGAGGAATCCCAAAACCCAGCAGTTGTTGGCACTTTTATCACATTCCATTGGAGTTGCAATACTTACTAGGCAGGTATAGTATGACACAGATCCACCAGTTGTTGGCATTTTTATTATCCATTCCGTTATAGTTGCGTCTGATTACTAGTCACATATTAAGTCAAATTTATAGCACTACTTTAGTTATGCTTGTCTATGATCGAGATACTGTGCTCCAAGTCGTCCATAACCGCGGACACGGCTTTCAGAAAGATTTACCCTGCAGGGGTGCACAAATAGCAACACACACTTGATCAACCTCGGAAAAACCAACTCAAAACCCAACGAGGCATTCACGACAAAGCGATCATAGGATTCAGAAATATTTCAGGGGGCCACCCCATTAAGCTACCCGGAACGAAGTTGGCCGGCTCCGAGATGGACCCAAGGTTTGTTTCAATGGCTGTAAATGACTGGGAACCCGAAAGTGTGAATGGTCTTGTCGATACCGCGAAAACATTCCATGATCCAAAACAGTACAGGTGCTCCACGCACAATCTTAAATAAAGCAGTAAAGCATGGCATAAGTACATGATAGTAATAAAGCCCCAAACTACTTTGTGGCCCCAAGAAATAAGAATGAATCAAGCTCTGTCTCAGGGGGGTCCATGGCCTCCCGGATGTGGATAGTGCGAAAAATCAAGGAACAGGTGTCAAGTACTCGGGGTCCTATGGGACACAAGTGAGCGTGGAAGAGCCAAGTAACATCTATTGCCCACCAATGCCTCTGCATTAGTTATATCTAGCATTTTAATAGTTGTATTTAAATTCATGATCATCTCCACCACAAACATCTTCCAGCATTCCAACAACTGTGGTACTTGACAACACGAGATCACACCTGAGCAAGCGACTACGACTCGCAAGGCTAGCTATCTACCAAACACAGGTAATAGGAGGTGTCCAAGGCAATATAGAGGCTGCACGGGATATAACTGGTGTACGGAAACTAAAGCATCGCGACACGGATAGCAATAGAATAACAGGAGGAAATAAAGACTATAAATGCAAAATAGGTAAAGGGGAAGAGATGCTCGCCTGGGAAATGCTGCCGAAGGATCATAACCGGAGAACTTGTCGATACTCGCATCAACTCATCGACCTAATCCACGAAGAAGCAAACACTAGAAGAAACACCGGTTGCAATATTTAATACCACGGCAGAAGATCCGGCATGATCATGATATGATGCAGATGCGGTGCAATCAGGCAATTTAAGTGGAATCAGGGTCCCGATAATTAATAAAATGGTTCGAGTTATTTAACTACCCCTCAATTTAAATGTTGTCTTAACAGGGAAAAACATGGCATCGGTTCGCTACGCAATTTAAATGGAGTCCGGAATAAGACAAAGGTATCCCGCAGATGGACTCCATATTTAATTTAGGTGAATCAACTATTAACCCAACCCACCAGATGACATGTATCTAAGCATGATGATTTAAAGATGCGACAGGTATATGTCATATTACAAAAATAGAGGCTTAGGGTCACACATCTGGGTTTGCCAGATCTTGGGGTTCTGGGGTTCGGGGTCCGGTCTCAGGGTTCGACGGGGGAGAACGGTTCGACGGGATTGTTCTCGGACAACGGAAGGAGAGCTTGGCGTTCCGGTGAAGAAGGACTTGGTGCTCCGAGATGAAGCGCTTGTCGTTCCGTGTGGCGATCTTGGCGGTCACCAGGTCCGAGAAGAAGATCTTGACGCCTGTGGCGAAGAACTCGGGTTCAGACGGAGGTCTTGGCGTTTCGATGGATCGGTCTTCGGGGTCGCAGAACTTGGCGCCAGGGTTTGGTCTTCGGCGGGATTGTTCTTCGGGTTTGTGATGAAGGACGGAAGGACTTGGGGTGTTCCGTGATGGAGTTCTTGGGTCGGTGCCGGTGGTCTTGCGTAGGCCTTCGGGTTCCATGACGGAGAGCTTGGGGTTTCCAGATCAAGTGTCGGTGTCGGGTGGCGTCGATGGTAGATGAACTTGGCAGGTTGGGACGATCTTGTCGTATCTTCATGTCATGAATACATTGCTTCGATGTAGATCTTGTCGCTCGACCTTGGACATCAGGTCCGGACTTCGCCTCCGGGAACGGGTCTTCAGGGTCTCAACGAACTTGGGGTTCCGGGCATCTCCGAGTCGTGGATCTTGGCGTCCAGGTCCCTCGGGCATCGGATCTGGGATGAAGTACTTGTCGCATCTGTGGTCTTCGGGTCCGGGGTCTCGACGTGGCTCGACGGTTCCATGTAGGAGATCTCCGGGTACCGCGGTGGAGTGCTCGGGGTTTCGATGTTGATCTTGGCGACGGTTTTGTTGGCGAGAGGATCTTATCAACGGAAGATCAGAGATACATGCTGATCGCCATGGCCCCACTTCACTAACTTTCGGTCACATGTGCGGAGCAACAAAACACAGACGCAGGCACGAACACACGTGCTCGCGGATGAGGAAAAGAGGCCTCAAGCAGGAACAGGGACTACCATCTGCTGTCACCCTGCATGACACAAGGGGCAGGTGACGTTTGACAGGGTAGAGCCGACCCGGGCTGTGGCAGCGTCGTTCGCGAGGAGGAGGCCGGTGAGGCTTGAGGCGCAGGCGGACGTGCAGAAGAGGGTGGCGGCCAGGGCTCAACGGTGACCGGTGCTACACGGGGCGAAGTAGAGCTCGAGGTTGACCTTCAGGGGCGCGACAACCCAGACGGAGGACCTCGTGGCACAGGCATGGCAGTGCTAGGCGAGGTGTCGGCCGGCGCTAGGGAAGAGCAGGGTGGCGGGAGGCCGAGCACGGTCGAGGAGAGGGAGGCGGCTCGGGATGCAGCGGGAGGGAGCGAGAGGCTGGGGTCACGGGGGCGGACGAGGAGGTGGCCGCGTGAGGCGAGAGGCGAGGGCTGGCAGGCCAGCGGGAGGAAGCGAGAGGGAGATCCGGGAGGCAGGGGCCAGGGGGTTCGGCTGGCGGCGGGGTCGCGGCCCGAGGAGTAGCGGGGCACGGCCAAGGTGCTCGAGGAGGGCGCAGGAGGCGACCGGGCGGCAGGCAGCAGGAGGTTGCAGGCGGAGGGAGCACGGTGTGGCGCCAGGAGGTGGAGGCGGCAGGAGGAAAGGCGGAGGGAGACGGAGGCGGTGTCGGGGAGGTGGGGAACAAGGGAGAGGCGGTGGCGAACGCGTGGGGACATGCGGGAGGGCAGGAGGATGGAGCGGGCCAGTGAGGGGCCCGGTGAGGTGGCGCGAGGTGATAGGGTGGGGTGAGGTCGAGGGAGGCTGGGTAGAATAGGATTGGGTAGAATTAGGATTAGGACCAGATATTTTTAGACTAGGGTTTGGAGGAGGCTGGCCGGGCTTTCGGGCCTGGCAGCTGCCTCCAAAAAAAAAAAAAAAAAATTTTATTTATTAAGAACAAGGTTTTTGCAAACCGTATTTAGACAAACCAAAATATTCCGGAGGCCCGTTTTTTTTTTTGAATAGAGACGGGAATATTTAGAAAAAACAAAACTAGGCGTTTCGAAAATAGTTTAGACAAAAACCATGCATGATGATGACGATGCTCAAATGCAATGTGGCATGATGACATGAGCATGCGGTCATGACGATGCAATGCACAAAAACAACGCGATTTTCTAGTAGTGGTTTTTGCGGGATGCCACAATTCGACACCACTAACTAAGGATCTCGCCCTCGAGATCTGCCTCATGGTACCGGGAAGAAGGTCGGCGATCTGAATCTTCTCGCTTCGTGTAGATCCTCGTGACACCACTAACAAGAGGTCGTGGTCCGCGATCATCGAGAGGACACTCCAGGAACAAAATGCGAAGGCAGAGGTATCAACAAATAAAGCCACTTCTGGCTTCCGTGGACGGAGTAAAATTGTTGGATCTACCGATTCAATATACAAAAGCGAATGATAAGAGTAGTCGGATGGTGATCAGTCCATCGCGCACCCAAACCATTACTCTGCACACAAATCGGAGAATTATGCAACCAACTCTCGGAATTAGACTGAAGATCTCGGCAAGCGAGATTCAGAAACAAGAGAGTGATGCAGACTCTACATTGAATCTGGCATAGATGATGTCGTCGCATCGGAAAACACCGGAACACACAAACAAGGAACAGAGAGAAGTCCATCAGGTGAAGGATTCCTCAGATAGCATGAAGACCGGATGTAGAAGCACCGTTCCAAAGGAGGAAGCGAAACCCTGGAGGTACGACGGAAAACCCAACCACGAGAATTCCTGGACTCGAAGAAAAGATAAGAGAACAGATCCAAAACACGCAGAGGTAAGAGGAGAACAGCAGAGGGGTAAGGAGTAAAATCAGACCTAATCAGAGCTATCCAACCGATTTTGCAAAAATAGTTTTGACTCTCTACTTCGGCCGTTAGCTAGGTTATCCTACAGGCTGGACTTGTGGGGTATCGCAACTCCTGAGCTCTGATACCACTCTATAACACCCTCGAATTGGCCCTATGAAAGTTTCAGCGCTTCCCGCCAAACCCGCATAGAAACGATTCAAGGACGCCCACCAGGCACTTTCGTGCGGGTGGAAAGCAAAGTAATACCATTACACACCAGTCCTCGTTGGGACCCACAGAACAGATATATATACAACACGACTCCAAGAGTCAAGATTACAGATAAACACTACAAAGATCCAAATCACCTTGAAAACGATACAGCGTCCGAGTACGGACAAAATGCGAATGGGGCTAAGAGCCCTGAAGAATAACCAATGGCGTCCATAACCCTGCCCAGGCCAAGCCGGAAGGGTAACCCTGCTAACAACGACGATCTCAAACCTGCTAAAACAAAAGGGGTGCCAACAAAGGGAAAAGGAAAAAGAGGAGCGTCAGTACTGAGGCCAGTACACGGCGAGGCAGGAATTCGGCGGCTCTCGCCTACATAGGTATGGTGGGCTGAAGCGGTAGCGTAGCGGCACTAAACAATCTATAGAGACTCGATACAACTGGCGGTTATCAGAGAGGGATAAGAAAGACCTATTCGAATCCAACCTGAAGCTAACACCAAACAAACCCATCCTGGTATTTCCCCCTCGAGACCAAACGAGGAAGTCGTACCAAGGAACTCACACAGTTGGCAATTTTACTCATTCCGTTATAGTTGCAGCAATTACTAATCAGATATGGATAGCATGAGTCATCCTGAAGCATAAGTAGTGGGCAGTTTTAATTACCATTCTGTGGTAGTTGGAACCTTTACTAGTCAGATATAATTATC
Source organism: Avena insularis (assembly GCA_023614405.1). NCBI lineage: Eukaryota > Viridiplantae > Streptophyta > Magnoliopsida > Poales > Poaceae > Avena > Avena insularis. The sequence goes on from CM042694.1 coordinate 35,771,864, forward strand.
CCGAGGAATCCCAAAACCCAGCAGTTGTTGGCACTTTTATCACATTCCATTGGAGTTGCAATACTTACTAGGTAGGTATAGTATGACACAGATCACCACAGATCCACCAGTTGTTGGCATTTTTATTATCCATTCTATTATAGTTGCGTCTGATTACTAGTCACATATTAAGTCAAATTTATAGCACTACTTTAGTTATGCTTGTCTATGATCGAGATACTGTGCTCCAAGTCGTCCATAACCGCGGACACGGCTTTCAGAAAGATTTACCCTGCAGGGGTGCACAAATAGCAACACACACTCGATCAACCTCGGAAAAACCAACTCAAAACCCAACGAGGCATTCACGACAAAGCGATCACAGGATTCAGAAATATTTCAGGGGGCCACCCCATTAAGCTACCCGCAACGAAGTTGGCTGGCTCCGAGACGGACCCAAGGTTTGTGTCAATGGCTGTAAACGACTGGGAACCCGAAAGTGTGACTAGGCTTGTCGATACCGCGAAAACATTCCACGATCCAAAACAGTACAGGTGCTCCACGCACAATCTTAAATAAAGCAGTGAAGCATGGCATAATTACAGGATAGTAATAAAGCCCCAAACTACTTTGTGGCCCCAAGAAATAAGAATGAATCAAGCTCTGGCTCAGGGGGGTCCACGGCCTCCCGGATGTGGATAGTGGGAAAAATCAAGGAACGGGTATCAAGTACTCGGGGTCCTACGGGACACAAGTGAGCGTGGAAGAGCCAAATAACATCTATTGCCCACCGATGCCTCTGCATTAGTTATATCTAGCATTTTAATACTTGTATTTAAAGTCATGATCATCTCCACCACAAACATCTTCCAGCATTCCAACAACTGTGGTGCTTGACAACACGAGATCACACTTGAGCAAGCAACTACGACTCGCAAGGCCAGCTATCTACCAAACACAGGTAATAGGAGGTGTCCAAGGCAATATAGAGGCTGCACGGGATATAACTGGTGTACGGAAACTAAAGCATCGCGACACGGATAGCAATAAAACAATAGGAGGAAATAAAGACTATAAATGCAAAATAGGTAGAAGGGGAAGAGATGCTCACCTGGGAAATGCTGCTGAAGGATCATAACCGGAGAACTTGTCGATACTCGAATCAACTCATCGGCCTAATCCGTGAAGAAGCAAACACTAGAAGAAACACCGGTTGCAATATTTAATACCACGGCAGAAGATCCGGCATGATCATGATATGATGCAGATGCGGTGCAATCAGGCAGTATTAAGCGGAACCGGGGTCCCGACAATTAATAAAATGGTTCGAGTTATTTAACTACCCCGCAATTTAAATGTTGTCTTAACAGGGAAAAACATGGCATCGGTTCGCTACGCAATTTAAATGGAGTCCGGAATAAGACAACGGTATCCCGCAGATGGACTCCATATTTAATTTAGGTGAATCAACTATTAACCCAACCCACCAGATGACATGTATGCAAGCATGATGATTTAAAGATGCGACAGGTATATGTCATATTATAAAAATAGAGGCTTAGGGTCACACATCTGGGTTCAGCAGATCTTGGGGTTCTGGGGTTCGGGGTCCGGTCTCAGGGTTCGACGGGGGAGAATGGATCGACGGGATTGTTCTCAGACAACGGAAGGAGAGCTTGGCGTTCCGGTGAAGAAGGACTTGGTGCTCCGAGATGAAGCGCTTGTTGTTCCGTGTGGCGATCTTGGCGGTCACCGGGTCCGAGAAGAAGATCTTGATGCCTGTGGCGAAGAACTCCGGTTCGGACGGAAGTCTTGGCGTTTCGATGGATCGGTCTTCGGGGTCGCAGAACTTGGCGCCAAGGTTCGGTCTTCAGTGGGATCGGTCTCCGGGTTTGTGATGAAGGACGGAAGGACTTGGGGTGTTCCGTGATGGAGATCTTGGGTCGGTGCCGGTGGTCTTGCGTAGGCCTTCGGGTTCCATGAAGGAGAGCTTGGGGTTTCCAGATCAAGTGTCGGTGTCGGGTGGCGTCGTTGGTAGACAAACTTGGCGGGTTGGGACGATCTTGTCGTATCTTCATGTCACGAATACATCGCTTCGATGTAGATCTTGTCGCTCGACCTTGGACATCGGGTCCGGACTTCGCCTCCGGGAACGGGTCTTTAGGGTCTCGACGAACTTGGGGTTCCGGGCATCTCCGAGTCGTGGATCTTGGCGTCCGGGTCCCTCGGGCATCGGATCCAGGATGAAGTACTTGTCGCATCTGTGGTCTTCGGGTCCGAGGTCTCGACGTGGGTCGACGGTTCCATGTAGGAGATCTCCGGGTACCGCGGCGGAGTGCTTGGGGTTTCTATGTAGATCTTGGCGACGGTTTTGTTGGCGAGAGGATCTTGTCGACGGAAGATCAGAGATACACGCTGATCACCACGGCCCCACTTCACTAACTTTCGGTCACATGTGCGGAGCAACAAAACACAGACGCAGGCACGAACACACGTGCTCGCGGCTGAGGAAAAGAGGCCTCAAGCAGGAACAGGGACTACCATCTGCGGTCACCCTGCACGGCACAAGGGGCAAGCGACGTTTGACAGGGCAGAGCCGACCCGGGCTGTGGCGGTGTCGTTCGCGAGGAGGATGCCGGTGAGGCTTGAGGCACAGGCGGACGTGCAAAAGAGGGTGGCGGCCAGGGCTCAACGGTGACCAGTGCTACACCGGGCGAAGCAGAGGTCGAGGTTGACCTGCAGGGGCGCGACAACCCAGACGGAGGACCTCGCGGCACAGGCATGCCAGTGCTAGGCGAGGTGTCGGCCGGCGCTAGGGAAGAGCAGGGCGGCGGGAGGCCGAGCACGGTCGACGAGAGGGAGGTGGCTTGGGATGCAGCGGGAGGGAGCGAGAGGCTGGGGTCGCGGGGGCAGATGAGGAGGTGGCCGCGTGAGGCAGAGGGAGCGCGGGGGCGGGGCCTCGGTGAGGCGCGCCGGCGGGAGGAAGCGAGAGGGAGATCCGGGAGGCACGGGCCCAGGGGGGTTCAGCCGGCGATGGGGTCGCGGCTCGAGGAAGAGCGGGGCACGGCCAAGGTGCTCGAGGAGGGCGCGGGAGGCAGCTGAGCGGGAGGTTGCAGGAGGTTGCGAGCAGGGCGGCGCCAAAGGGAAGGTGGAGGCGGCGGGGAGGAAGACGCGGAGAGGGGGTAGACCAGAGGGGCGGTGTCAGGAGCGGGTGGGGATCAAGGGAGAGGCGGTGGCGTACGCGTGGGGCCATGCGGGAGGGCAGGTGGATGGAGCGGGGGCTGTGCAGGTGGGGCGCAGGTGGCGGGGTGCGCCTGTCCATCCCGGGAGGGTGGGGCCCGCGCGGGCGGGAGAGGGCGACGCGCGCAGCTAGCGGGGTAGGTGGAAAGCTGGGGAGTGGACCAGGCGTGGGTAGCGAGGTGGCAGCGAGTGAGTGGGTGGAAAAAGGGCCAGGGTGAGGTGGAGCATGGTGATAGGGTGGGGTGAGGTGGAGGGAGGCTGGGTAGAATTAGGATTAGGACCAGATATTTTTAGACTAGGGTTTGGAGGTGGCCGGCCGGGCTTTCGGGCCTGGCGGCTGCCTCCAAAAAAATAAACAAATAATTTTATTTATTAAAAACAAGGCTTTTGCAAACCGTATTTAGACAAACCAAAATATTTCGGAGACCCTTTTTTTAATTTGAATAGAAACGGGAATATTTAGAAAAAACAAAACTAGGTGTTTCGAAAATAGTTTAGACAAAAACCATGCATGATGATGACGATGCTCAAATGCAATGTGGCATGATGACATGAGCATGCGGTCATGACGATGCAATGCACAAAAACAACGCGATTTTCTAGTAGTGGTTTTTGCGGGATGCCACACATTGCATGTGTGCTCTTTTTACTAACAACAGCCAGAGTCATTGCATGTGTATTCTCTTCAGAGACCACACATGGATCCACTAGTGTCATTACATGTGTGTTCTTTTTACTGACAACAATTGGAGTCATTTCATGACTATTCTTTTCACATACCACATATGGATCCACCAGTGTCATTGAAATGTGTGTTCTTCTCATTAACCACAGCTAGAGTCATTGGATGTGTGTTCTCTTCAGAGACCACACATGGATCCACCAGTGTCATTTCATGTGTGTTCTTTTTACTAACAATAACTATAGTCATTTTCATGTGTGTTCTTTTCACATACCACATATGGATCCACCAGTGTCATTGAAATGTGTGTTCTCTTCAGGCACCACACATGGATCCACCAGTGTCATTGCATGTGTGTTCTTTTTACTAACAACAACTAGAGTCATTGCATGTGTGTTTTTTCACATACCACATATGGATCCACTAGTGTCATTGCATGTGTGCTCTTTTCACAATCCACCTATGGATCCACCAGTGTCATTGCATGTGTGCTCTTTTTACTAACAACAGCCGGAGTCATTGCATGTGTGTTCTCTTTAGAGGCCACACATGCATCCACCAGCGTCATTGCATGTGTGTTCTTTTTACTAACAACAAGTGGAGTCATTTCATGACTATTCTTTTCACATAAAACATATGGATCCACTAGTGTCATTGAAATGTGTGTTTTTCTCATTAACCACAGCTAGAGTCATTGGATGTGTGTTCTCTTCAGAGACCACACATGGATCCACCAGTGTCATTGCATGTGTGTTCTTTTTATGAACAACAACAACTGGAGTCATTTCATGTGTGTTCTTTTCACATACCACATATGGATCCACCAGTGTCATTGAAATGTGTGTTCTCTTCAGAGCCCACACATGGATCCACCAGTGTCATTGCATGTGTGTTCTTTTTACTAACAACAACCAGAGTCATTGCATGTGTGTTATTTTCACATACCACATATGGATCCACTAGTGTCATTGCATGTGTGCTCTTTTCACAATCCACCTATGGATCCACCAGTGTCATTGCATGTGTGCTCTTCTCATTAACAACAACCAGAGTCATTGCATTTGTGTTCTCTTCAGAGACCACACATGGATCCACCAGTGTCATTGCATGTGTGCTCTTTTTACTAACAACAGCTAGAATCATTGCATGTGTGTTCTCTTCAGAGACCACACATGGATCCACAAGTGTCATTGCATGTGTGTTCTTTTTACTAACAACAACTGGAGTCATTTCATGACTATTCTTTTCACATACCACATATAGATCCACCAGTGTCATTGAAATGTGTGTTCTTCTCATTGACCACAACTAGAGTCATTGCATGTGTGTTCTCTTCAAAGACGACACACGGATCCAACAGTGTCATTACACGTGTGTTCCTTTTACTAACAACAACTGGAGTCATTTCATGTTTGTTCTTTTCACATACCACATATGGATCCACCAGTGTCATTGAAATGTGTGTTCTCTTTAGAGACCACACATGGATCCACTAGTGTCATTGCATGTGTGTTCTTTTTACTAACAACAACCATAGGCATTGCATGTGTATTCTTTTCACATACCACATATGGATCCACCAGTGTCATTGCATGTGTGTTCTTTTCACAATCCACCTATGGATCCACCAGTGTCATTGCATGTGTGCTCTTCTCATTAACAACAACCAGAGTCATTGCATGTGTGTTCTCTTCAGAGACCACACATGGATCCACCAGTGTCATTGCATGTGTGTTCTTTTCACATACCACATATGGATCCACCTGTGTCATTGAAATGTGTGTTCTTCTCATTAACAACAGCCAAATTCATTGCATGTGTGTTCTCTTCAGAGACCACACATGGATCCACCAGTGTCATTGCATGTGTGTTCTTTTTACTAACAACAACTGGAGTCATTTCATGACTATTATTTTCACATACCACATATGGATCCTCCAGTGTTATTGAAATGTGTGTTCTCTTCAGGGACCACACATGGATCCACCAGTGTCATTGCATGTGTGTTCTTTTTACTAACAACAACTGGAGTCATTGCATGTCTGTTCTTTTCACATACCACATATGGATCCACCAGTGTCATTGCATATGTGCTATTTTTACTAACAACAGCTAGAGTCATTGCATGTATGTTCTCTTCAGAGACCACACATGGATCCACCAGTGTCATTGCATGTGTGTTCCTTTTACTAACAATAACGGGAGTCATTTCATGACTATTCTTTTCACATACCACATATGCATCCACCAATGTCATTGAAATGTGTGTTCTTCTCATTAACCACAAATAGAGTCATTGCATGTGTGTTCTCTTCAAAGACCACACATGGATCCACCAGTGTCATTGCATGTGTGTTCTTTTTACTAACAACAACTAGAGTCATTTCATGTGTGTTCTTTTCACATACCACATATGGATCCACTAGTGTCATTGAAATGTGTGTTCTCCTCAGAGACCACACATGGATCCACTAGTGTCATTGCATGTGTGTTTTTTTACTAACAACAACCGGAGTCATTTCATGACTATTATTTTCATATACCACATATGGATCCACCAGAGTCATTGAAATGTGTGCTCTTTTTACTAACAACAACCAGAGTCATTGCATGTGTGTTCTCTTTAGAGACCCCACATGGATCCAACAGTGTCATTGCATGTGTGTTCTTTTCACATACCACAACTAGAGTCATTGCATGTGTGTTCTTTTCACAATCCACCTATGGAACCACTAGAGTCATTGCATTTGTGTTCTCTTCAGAGACCACACATGGATCCACCAGTGTCATTGCATGTGTGTTCTTTTTACTACCAAAAACTGGAGTCATTTCATGACTATTCTTTTCACATACCACATATGGATCCACCAGTGTCATTGAAATGTGTGTTCTTCTCATTAACCACAGCTAGAGTCATTGCATGTGTGTTCTCTTTAGAGACCACACATGGATCCACCAGTGTCATTCCATGTGTGTTCTTTTTACTAACAACAACTGGAGTCATTGCATGTGTGTTATTTTTAGATACCACATATTGATCCACCAGTGTCATTGAAATGTGTGTTCTCTTCAGAGACCACACATGTATCCACTAGTGTCATTGCATGTGTGTTCTTTTTACTAACAACAACCAGAGTCATTGCATGTGTGTTCTTTTCACATACCACATATGGATCCACCAGTGTCATTGCCTGTGCGTTCTTTTCACAATCCACCTATGGATATCATGTGTGGTTTTCTCATTAACAACAACCAGAGTCATTGCATGTGTGTTCTCTTCAGAGACCACACATGGATCCACCAGTGTCATTGCATGTGTGTTCCTTTTACTAACAATAACGGGAGTCATTTCATGACTATTCTTTTCAGGTACCACATATGGATCCACCAATGTCATTGAAATGTGTGTTCTTCTCATTAACCACAGCTAGAGTCATTGCATGTGTGTTCTCTTCAGAGACCACACATGGATCCACCAGTGTCATTACATGTGTGTTCTTTTTACTAACAACAACTAGAGTCATTTCATGTGTGTTCTTTTCACATACCACATATGGATCCACTAGTGTCTTTGAAATGTGTGTTCTCTTCAGAGACCACACATGGATCCACTAGTGTCATTGCATGTGTGTTTTTTACTAACATCAACCGGAGTCATTTCATGACTATTATTTTCACATACCACATATGGATCCAGCAGAGTCATTGAAATGTGTGCTCTTTTTACTAACAACAACCAGAGTCATTGCATGTGTGTTCTCTTTAGAAACCCCACATGGATCCAACAGTGTCATTGCATGTGTGTTCTTTTCACATACCACAACTAGAGTCATTGCATGTGTGTTCTTTTCACAATCCACCTATGGAACCACTAGAGTCATTGCATTTGTGTTCTCTTCAGAGACCACACATGGATCCACCAGTGTCATTGCATGTGTGTTCTTTTTACTAACAACAACTGGAGTCATTTCATGACTATTCTTTTCACATACCACATATGGATCCACCAGTGTCATTGAAATGTGTGTTCTTCTCATTAACCACAGCTAGAGTCATTGGATGTGTGTTCTCTTTAGAGACCACACATGGATCCACCAGTGTCATTCCATGTGTGTTCTTTTTACTAACAACAACTGGAGTCATTGCATGTGTGTTATTTTTAGATACCACATATTGATCCACCAGTGTCATTGAAATGTGTGTTCTCTTCAGAGACCACACATGTATCCACTAGTGTCATTGCATGTGTGTTCTTTTTACTAACAACAGCCAGAGTCATTGCATGTGTGTTCTTTTCACATACCACATATGGATCCACCAGTGTCATTGCCTGTGTGTTCTTTTCATAATCCACCTATGGATATACTAGTGTCATTGCATGTGTGGTTTTCTCATTAACAACAACCAGAGTCATTGCATGTGTGTTCTCTTCAGAGACCACACATGGATCCACCAGTGTCATTGCATGTGTGTTCTTTTTACTAAAAACAACTGGAGTCATTGCATGTGTGTTATTTTAACAATCCACCTATGGATCCACCAGTGTCATTGCATGTGTGTTATCTTTAGTAACAACAGTCAGAGTCATTGCATGTGTGTTCTCTTTAGAGACCACGCATGGATCCACCAGTGTCATTGCATGTGTGTTCTTTTTACTAACAACAACTAGAGTCATTTCATGACTATTATTTTCACATACCACATATGGATCCACTAGCGTCATTGAAATGTGTGTTCTCTTCAGAGACCACACATGGATCCACTAGTGTCATTGCATGTGTGTTCTTTTTACTAACAACAACCGGAGTCATTTCATGACTATTTTTTTCACATACCACATATGGATCCACCAGAGTCATTGAAATGTGTGCTCTTTTTACTAACAACAACCAGAGTCATTGCTTGTGTGTTCTCTTCAGAGACCACACATGGATCCACCAGTGTCATTGCATGTGTGTTCTTTTCACATACCACAACTGGAGTCATTGCATGTGTGTTCTTTTCACAATCCACCTATGGATCCACTAGTGTCATCGTGACGAGGGTTTAACTCATCAATGCCCATTGTTATGGACTTGGGTTTTGGAGAAGAAGGGAGCGCTAGAAGCTTCAATCGGCTAGCAAACAAGCACACAGGGGACTTGAAGATTTACCCATGTCCAGGCATCGTAGAGGTCCCTACTCCTGCTTGTCTAATCGTGGAATTAACAGAGGAACTGAAGATTACAATGGTGCGCAGATGCAATCTGGTGAGGGTTGTGGAAACTAGGGTTGCGTGTGTCCTCCTCACTGCCCCCTCCTAGCCTTTATATAGATAGGCTAGGTCTCGGGTAGTAGGTCAAGTCGGTTACTGGTTAGGGTTTTCCCCTTTGAACTTTCTATCTTTAGATTCTTCTTGTTCCTCAAGAAATCGAGAGTCCGTAGGTTACTCGAGTTCTCTATTTGGGCCTTGGAAACACCATGGGCTTCCGCTGTATTCATGTCGTATATACCAAGCTCGAGTACCTGTAGGGTATACCCATGTCAGTAGCCCCTGAGTGTCCAGTGGAATCGCAGATTCGACTAGGGACTTTATGAAGCCTTTCGAGTGCATGAATGAGTATATTTTCGAATGCTCTGTTTGCTGCATAGGGATTGTTGATGTGCATGCCTAATTTAACCGATGTATCGGTATCAGTTAACTACCTTAGGGTAAAAAAACGCAATCTACTCGAACTCGAGTCCCCGAACTCGAATCTGGAAAATTGATGGTGTAATTCGACTCAAGCCACAGATATCTTACAAGAGTCGAATTCCAGTATATGGGTGTGAGTACTCGACGCATCCGTAAAGGCGTGTTCATCGTGCCTATAGGCACGGATATATTTCTGGTAGTGCGTAGCGAATGCGTTGCCAGGCCTTATTCAGGTCTTATCTTCACGCTGCAAGCACGGCATCCGAATTTTATCATCGCGGAGATGATTCGGGTGACCCAGGAGACGCAATCTCTTTGTAGGGAAGAATTATGAGGCGGTGTCGCCATAAGCTTCGAGGGTGGATGTTATCGACACATAGTACGATGTACAAATAATCATAGGGTGCGCGACCAGCGCTCCCTATGGGAGTAGCCCCTGAGTGCCTGGTTGAGTCGAAGACTCAGGCAGGGACTAAAGAACTTTTGCGACTACTGTTGTCCTTTGTTTGCTTGTTTCAGTCGAATTTATTTCCGGTGCTCCCTATGGGAGTAACCCATGTCCATAGTCGAATCGCGGATTCGAGTGGTTGGGTATGCTTTGAATGTCTGTATTCCTGTAGAAGAGAAAAAATAAAAATCATAGGGTGCACGACCAGCGCTCCCTATGGGAGTAGCCCCCGAGTGCCTGGTTGAGTCGAAGACTCAGGAAGGGACTAAAGAACTTTTGCGACTACTGTCGTCCTTTGTTTACTTGTTTCAATCGAATTTATTTCCGGCGCTCCCTATGGGAGTAACCCATGTCCATAGTCGAATCGCGGATTCGAGTGGTTGGGTATGCTTTGAATGTCTATATTCCCGCAAAAGAGAAAAAAGAAAAATCGTAGGGTGCTCCCTGGGAAGTAGCCCGAGTGCTTGGTGGAGTCGAAGACTCGAGCAAGGACTAAACTAGTCGAAGTCTTCTACTGCTCAAACTTTTGATGACATCAGTGCTGATGATGTGATGATCTCAGTTGCCCGCATGAGCGGGTTTGACGGGACGTGACGAGCGGTGGGTCCCATTTTCTGACTCTGACATGACCGGGCGTGTGTAATCTTTGTTTTAACTATGCCTCCTCGATTTCCGCGCGTAATGGGGGTAGTGGGGACGGTTCGTGGTTCGGGTCCTCCACGTGTCGATCATGATGGTCACCACGCGTCTGATAGGGTTTTTGCTGGCCGTTGGATTACATCTTCCAGGGGGTTAAGTAGCAGTGTTGCGACGGTCATTTTTCACATCTTCTCTTTTCTCTGCCTTTGCCTCCGTCGCCATTGTTGCTTCTCCTCTACTCCTTAGTGTTCATCTTTCTCGCAGCGCTGGACCAGCTCCGCGTATTCCCTAGTTACTTCCTCCGGTCACACCGCCACCGTAAAATGGGGAAGAAGAAGGGAGGTGTCGCGGCTGATTCTGCCGCCGCCACTATTGCTGCCAAAAAGAAGGGTGGCTCCACCGCTGCGAGCACCAGCACCACCGTCGCCGGAAAGAAGAAGGGTGCGGGCACTCGCGTCACCAATGGCGCGTGGCGCACGTCCGTGATCAAGTCATCTGAGCTCCGTCTCCTTCGCCAGGACGGAGTTCTGTCCTCCGTGGTCGCTGACTCGCGAGTCCCAGGTGGCGAGGTAACTCCTTGTCCTCCTGCCGGTTTTCGGGTGATGTTCCTAGCATTCATCATCTGCGGTCTCTTGCTGCCCCTGCATCCTTTCTTTAGGGGCCTTCTCTGTTTCTATGGGCTCCAGCTGCATCAGCTGTCCCTCAACTCCATCCTCCATGTAGCTTGCAACATTACTCTTTGCGAGTGCTGGCTCGGAATCGAGCCACACTTTGGTATTTTCAAACGCCTCTTCAAGCTGAAGCGCCAGTCGGCGTCTGGCTCCGTAGTCTATGATGTAGGAGGCTGCGGTATCCATGTCGACTCCTCCGTCACGTACTTCGACATCAAACTCATGGCGTCCGTCTAAGGTTGGAGGAACAAGTGGTTCTACATCAGCGACCAGAAGGCCGACGGAGACCACTTCGGACTCGCGCCTTTCGATCCCGCGACGCCGTGCAAGAGGAGGCGCTCCTGGAAGAACGTAGTGATGCCCGGCGAATCCGCGGAGACAGATGTGTTGTACGAGCATGTCTGCGACCTCGAGAGTCGCATGGGTATAGAAGAGGGAGGCTGCACCCTCATTCGCACATGGCTGCGCCGTCGCGTCCAGCCCCTGCAGGCTAGAGTCCACCCTATGTCCCAGTGGGCTGGCGCAGACGATGTCACTTATGTATCTGCTGATGGCATTTCCGCGAGTGAGGTAGATAAGAGGGTGTGACTGCTCACCAAGTACACCGCCAAGGATGTGCTCCCTAGTGAACCAGTCGTACCTCCATTCGATTCTAGTAATCCTCCTCTAGAGGTACGATTGTGCTACAAAGTAGCTTTGTTTGTCGAATGCTTATTTTTTCTTGACTTGCTATGACTTGTTTCCCGTATGCAGGATTGGAGGGTGTCGCCCTGTATGCTCCCTCTTCCTGAGGGGGTTATTCCTCGTGAAGCCTTGGAAGAGGACGAGTCGGAGTCGACCGTCCCATTTGATGTGGAGGAGGAAGCCCCCGAGTCGAGCAGTCCGGACACTCGCAAGCGTTCGCGCAGCAAGGATTCGGATGCGTCATCTCCTTCGACTCCAGAAGGCGTAGCTATTGGTGCAGAGTCGCCGATACCTGCCGTTCCTATGAGTGTTGTGGCACCATCTTCCCGCGAGAACATGCGGCTGCCGAAGGAGTCGTCGTCGGAGTCGGGGGATCAAACCTTCGATTTTGACAAGTTTGATTGGTAAGTATGAGGGTCTTCCTTTTGGTTCTTCTTTGGAGTTGCATTCTCTTGATGTTGGTTTTGTTCTGCAGTCAGCCGGCGTCATCATCTTTTGGTGACGTCCAATTTTTGAAGGAATCTGGAGTCGCGACCTCCATGGCCAAGAAAGTGGCTGAGCGCACTCCTTCTCCTCCATTGGCGGCCCACTCCGGGCATAATTCATCGAGTTCTCCCCATGATGTGGACCACCAGATTGTTATCCGGACGACTGCGCGTCAATCGACTTCGGAGTCATTGGAGGATCATGTATGTATAGTGTTGCTTCTTCTAATTTTTGCAGTCGAATTTTTTCATCCATACCATCTACTGATCCTTTACTGTTTCTCTTGTCGCAGCTCATTGTGAAGGAAGCCACTTGCCTAGCGGAGCAAGTGCTTGCGATGGGTCGCCAGCATGCAATGCTGGACAATCTCCATCACGTGGTTGAAAGTGAGTGTTTTTGCTTCTTCTCCTTCATCCTTGTGATATATTCGACTGACGGTCTATCTTTGTTTGTTTCACAACTGAGCATAATGCGCTCCTTCGTGACGCCGCTTCCCTCGAAAAGGCGCTTGCCACGGCGGTGAAGAGTCGCGGTGAGGCAATCGCAGCACGTGACGAATTGCGGAAACGCGAAGAAGATCCGCGCGCCTCCATCGTAGCTACGGAGAAGTTGTTCAAAGAACAGCTTCTTTCGATCGCTAAGGCTCTCTCAGGTATTCCCTTGTCTGGAGTTTTGTTGTGTCCTTTCTTTATAATTTGTTGTGCTGACTTTTGTGCCAATCCTTGATTCTTGCGTAGATGCCAGCGATCTGAGCTTCGACGCCCAGGCACTTCGTCGTGATGATGCCTTGGCGGGTGCCATCCCGGCAGTCGAAGATCGCGGTGCCGCCGTTCAGGGGACGCTCACCAATGCCAAAGGCATGCTCAGTCGCCTCTGTGTGGAGCTGGCGCCCAAGGCTGAGTTAATCAAAAATATAGATGAGCTGGTAGAATCCCTTGCCGGAGGCATTCCTGTAGGCTTCAAGAACTCCCTCTGTGTGGCTAGCGCTTCAATGTCACTCGCAATGGTTCAAGCCCCATGGAGTCGAGGTTGATCCTGCTGCGGTCTCCAAGGCAATGCATGTCAGCACCAACGGCCAACAGGTAGTCTTTGCTCCCGCCTATGGCAAGTACGGGCCGCAGCTAATCAACACAAATGCAAAGTACTCTGAGGAACTGCAGCGAGCCAAGAAGGTGACGAAGGATGCGGCGTCAGGGGCCGGCGGAAAGTCTATGGCATCTGATACTGCCACAGACTCGATGAGGCCCCCAAAACCAAAGTCTAACTCGAAGAAGCTAGTTGCTCCTCAGTAGTTATGTCTGTAATAGCTAAATAGCATGTTCCTTTTGTCTAGAACATGCCATTGGCGGGTGTATTTGGTGATACTTTGTTATGCCTAAATGCAATTGAGTCTTTTGTCCATGCATCGCCTTGGTCTTCTTATTATCTCTTGCTTGGCTTGTGATAGGGCACATCGAGTGGTCCTTCGAGTGATCCTCGGAATATGTCACACACTGATGATACTTTGGTGCAGTCGCGCTCAAGGGTGGATGAGTTGTCTCTGCTCTCGCGACTCCGTGACTGTGTGAAGCAGTTGGAGCGCGAACTGCCTGTGCTCCATGGTAACGCAGATGTATGGAAGTCGAGGGCGAAGAAGGCCGTCGCCCGAGAGCAATATCTGCTAGGGGAAGTGACGCAGATGGGCGACCAATTTAAGTGTTAGACCTCTTCTTCCTTATCTTTTTCGTGTAGTCACTCGCAGTAGTTCGTTGTCTTCTTATTTTTGCTTTTGCTTGCTATAGTTGTCAGTGCACGCCATCCACAGGATGAGAAGGATAGGATTGTCATTCGCATGAATGATCTGACCCAAGAGCAGCTTCAGGCGAGTGGATACTTCTGGGTGGATCATGATCGCGCAATCGCACTTGCGACCCTGCAGGATCGTGCTTCGCGAGTGCTTCACTTCCTGAAGAAGTCACAATCGTGCTTGAAGAATATTTATCAGACGAGGTTCCTGCTGGAAGTCGTTCCATTGAGCATGCTGGCCCTTCTTGCCAAATTTCAAGACTTGAGTGCAGTCTGCGAGTGTGTACGGCAATAGTTAGTGGCTGGTGCCAAGGTTGCTCTGTCGCTGGTGCGATTGCACAGGCCGGATGTGGATGTTGCAGCAGTTGCTGCCGGGCTGCCAGCATGTTCGACTTGGAATATGGTTCCTCACTATCAGTCGGTTGATCGCCCAGCGGAGGAAATCATCGACTTCTTCGAGGAGCAGACAAACGTTCCTTTGTTGCAACAGTAGTTTAGTTTGTATCCTGCACATAGTTTCACCAGTGTTGTAAAGTTCATATATATATATATTGTGTATAATTGATTGACATTGATGTATATACATAGCTTGTTAGCGTGTATGTTTTCCAAGTGCGTTGCATGATACATTGCAAATGTAACTATAATTTTTTATGTTCCATGCTTGGTTTTATCCACTTTCTTGTGTTTTGTCCACACTTTGGAGTACTTTTCATATGATTTCTTGGACTAACCTATTAACAAGAGCCACAGTGCCAGCTGCCTATTTTCTGCTGTTTTTGGTTCCAGGAAAGTCAGAAAATAAATATTCTCGGAATTGGACGGGACAAAAGCCAAAGTGCCTATTTTTCGGAAGTCATCAGATGCGGAATCTGAGGCAGAGAGGGGGCGGAGGGCCACCACCACGGCCAGGCTTGGCCCGCGCCAGGGGGTGGTGTGCCAGCCCAGGCACCCCCTCGGCCTCCCCTTCCGCCTATAAGATACCCTCGGGACGAAAACCCTAAGGGCCCGATCAAAAATCCACGAAAAAGTCTGTAGCCGCCGTCATCTCCATCCCTAGATCGGGAGGGATCTGAAGCTCTTCCCGGCACCACCCACAGAGAATTCACCACAGAGGCCTTCTTCATCACAATGCAAGCCTTCGGTGTGATGCGTGAGTAGTTCATCCTTGGACTACGGATCCATGTAGTATCTAGATGGCTGGTTCTCCTCCTTTGTGCTTTCATGTCTAGATCTTGTGACCTCTGTTCATGATCAAGATCATCTATTTGTAATTCTGCATGTTGTGTTTGCGGGGATCCGATGGATATTGATATGCTATTTCAGATTGATTATTGATTCTATCATGTCTTTGTTATTTGTGATCTTGCATGCTTTCTGTTGTTAGTAGCTATCTTGGCCAAGTTGATGCTAGCAACTCCAAGAGTTAGTATTTATGCTCGATAGTGGGTTCATGCCTCTGGTAATCTGGGGAAGTGACAGAAATCTCTAAGGTACTAGATGTGTTGTTGCTACTAGGGAGAAAACAACAATCCTTTGTTCATAGAACAATCGTATTGTTTACTTTACACGAAGTTCATAAAGCAATAATCTGTTGCTTGCAACTTAATACTGGAGGGGGTTCGGATGATAACCTGAAGGTGGATTATTAGTCATAGATGCAGTTGGATGGCGGTCTATGTATAATGTTGTAATGTCCAATCAAGTCTCAAAGGAGTCAAGATGATTAGTATATGCATGTATTGCTTTCTCGATGTTTTTCAATTGCCCCGCTGTAATTTGTTCACCCAGCATGTTATCTATCTTAAGGAGAGCCACCTCTAGTGAACTATGGATCCCGGTCTTTTCTTTACATACAATCTAAAATCTTTTACTGCTTTGTGTTTACTTTCTACAAACTATTACTTCCTTCCATTCGATACGTTTAATCCTTTGTTTTCAGCAAACCACGGTGAAATTGGCAACCTCATCGCAAGTTGGGGACAGAGTTATGTGGTTGTGTTGTGCAGGTCTCCATGTTGCTACTAGCACCGGTAGTGCGCCCTGCCAAGGCTCAGCTAGCAACACCTTTGGGGTGTTTCCTTGCTCCTACTGGTTCGATTAAACCTTGGTTTCATAACTGAGGGAAACTTGTTGCTGTGCTCATCATACCTTCCTCTTGGGGTTCCCAACGAGCTCTACATCAACTCTGCACCAACATTTTTCTGGCGCCGACACTGAGCCATCAAGCATTTTTCTGGCGCTGTTGCCGGGGAGTCAAGGACATCTTCACAAGGGGAGTCCCTCATAACCAATCTCTTTACTTTGTTATTTTTGTTTTGCTTAGTTTCTTTTTGCTTTGTTTGCTTGTTTCTTTATCAAAAACACACAAAAATTAGTTCTACTAGTTTGCTTTCTTATTTGAAAACACAAAAAATGACTACTCTTCAAAACACTAAGTTGTGTGACTTCACTAGCACCAACAACAATGATTTTATGAGCACACCTATTGCTCCACCTGTGCCTGAAGATACTTTCTTTGAGATAAAACTTGCTTTGCTCAATCTTGTTATGAGAGAACACTTTTCTGGTATTAGTAATGAAGATGCTGCTTCCCATCTTAATAACTTTGTTGAAATTTGTGAGATGCAAAAGCATAGGGATGTAGATGGTGATATTATTAAACTGAAATTGTTTCCTTTCTCTTTGAGAGGAAAAGCTAAAGAATGGTTGAATTCCTTAACTAGGAATAGTATTGATTCTTGGACTAAGTGTAAAGATGCTTTCATTGGAAAATACTATCCTCCTGCTAAGATTATATCTATGAGAAGTGAAATAATGAAGTTTAAACAATCTGATAATGAGCATGTTGCTCAAGCTTGGGAAAGAATGAAATCTTTGGTTAAGAATTGTCCCACTCATGGACTGACTACATGGATGATCATCCAAACATTTTATGCAGGATTGAATTATTCTTCGAGGAACCTATTGGATTCTGCTGCTGGAGGTACCTTTATGACCATCACTTTGGGTGATGCAACAAAACTTCTGGACAATATGATGGTTAATTATTCTGAATGGCATACTGAGAGAGCTCCACAAGGTAGGAAGGTAAATTATATTGAGGAAACCTCCTCCTTGAGTGATAAGATTGATATTATTATGTCTATGCTTGTTAATGGGAAAGCCCATATTGATCCAAATAATGTTCCTTTGGCTTCTTTGGTTGCTCAAGAAGAGCAAGTTGATGTGAACTTCATAAGAAATAATAATTTTGGCAAAAATGCTTATAGGAGTAATTTTGGTAACAACAATTATAAGCCATATCCTCCTAACAATGGTAATGCTTATGGAAATTCCTACAACAATAATAGGAGTGCACCCTCTGAACATGAAGTTGTGCTTAAAGAGTTTATTAGTAAACAAACTGCTTTTAATCAAACTATTGAGGAAAAACTTTCTAATGCTAAAAGAAATGTAGCATCTTTGGTTGAAGCTCAATCTTCTTTTAATAAAATGGCTGCTAAACCTGAAACTAATGATAATCCCTTTGCAGCTACTAATGTTATACAGGTAAGAATTAATGAAAATGTTAGACTATTAGCTGAATTACATGCTAAGTGGGAAAGAGAAGATGAAATTGCTAGAAACATTAGTGTTTCTACTATTACCACAACTAGTGTTGAGGCTAGTAATAGTTCTACTACTTTAGATGATAATTTTGATTTTGATCTTGATGGTTGCAACATATCTGAAGTTATTAAGTTCCTACGAAAGCTTGCTAAAAGTCCTAATGCTAGTGCTATGAACATGGCCTTTACAAAACACATTACTGATGCTCTCATAAAGATTAAAGAAGAAAAGATGAAACATAAACCTTCTATTCCTATAAAACAAGAAGATGGTTGGGAACCCATCATTAATATGAAAGTGAATGACTTTGATTTCAAAGCTTTATGTTATCTTGATAGTAGTGTTTCTATTATGCCTAGAAGGATTTATGATATGCTTGATTTGCCTCCACTTGAAGATTGTTATTTGAATGTCCCACTTGATGATAATTCTAGAAAGAAACTCATGGGGAGTCTTAATGATGTTCTTATTATGGTTAACAATGCCTATGTCCCCGTTGATTTCTATGTTTTGGATGTTGAATGCAATGATTCTTGTCCTATTACTTTGGGAAGACCTTTTCTTAGAACTGTTGGTGCCATCATTGATATGAAAGAAGGCAACATTAAATATCAACTCCCACTCAAGAAAGGTATAGAACACTTCCCTAAGAAGAGAGAGAAGATATATTTTGCTTCTCCTATGAAAACAAAATTTGGTTTTAATGCTTCTTCATTTGAGAACACTTGATTCTTTTTCTTGCTTCTTATGCCTAACTTAAAGGCGTTAAAGAAAAGTACTTATTGGGAGATAACCCAAAAGTTTTAGATGAGTCTTGGAAGTTATTACCTCTGTAATAACCTCTCCTTATCCTTTTTGATTTGCTTTTTGTGCCAAGAGTAACCTCTAATGAGAGAGAAGTAATGATTGGGAAAGTTGATGTCCTAAAACAGATTTTGATGGGTTCGTAGCATGGCAAACAAAAAATTTCTATCGCAAGAACGAACAAAACCCAGATCTAATCTAGATAAAAGCCAAGATCTAATCTACTAGACATGAGCAACGAGATAGATCGGTACTAACCCTCGTAGAACCGAAAGCGTTAACGAGATTAGATCTCGTGGATGATGTAGTCGATCACTTGCCGATCTCAAGATCGTGTGGACGATCCTTCCGGCTGCGTTCGTGGCGCTTCCACAGACGGTCCTGCGTGCGGAGTCGAGCAGACCTTCCTCTCCTGTTCCAATGAGCGGGGTAGTAGATATTCTCCACGGAATCCCAGAAGACGTGGCGTGGTGGTGGTGGTGGAGATGAGAATTCTGCAGCCGCTTATGCCTGCAGAAGAAAGGTGGAGGAGAGAGGCGGCTGTGATTGGGAGTTATGAGACAAGGTGCAAGAGGGGGCGCCCCCTCCCTTCTATTTAAAGGAGGGAGGCGCGCCTGGGGAGGGGGAGTCCTAGTAGGACTCCCTCCTCCTGGGCAGCGGAGTTGGGGAGGAGGAATCCTCCTCCCCACGAATCCTGTCTAGCCCCACTTGGTTTCTTTGATCCCTTTCTTGGTTTTCAAGCAAACTCAAGAAATCCTCTAGAACCTTCCGAACATTCAAACCTTCTAGAATCTCCATACAAACACTCGGAACATTTCCTAGCAGAAAATGATCCCCAATATATGAATCTCATTCTCGGACCATTAGGATCTCCGTGATGTCCGGATCCATTCCGAGACCAACAACATTCGGTCTCCAACGCAAATTCCATATCTACTTCAAACAACTTCGAACCTTAAGTGTGTCACCCTACGGTTCGTGAATATGCAGACATGATGAAGACACCTCTCCCATCAATAACCATCAGCGGGATCTGGAGATCCATAACGGCTCCCACATACTCAACGATTACTTCGTGATCGATTGAACCAATTTACATACGAAACCAATTCCCTTTGTCTCGCGACATTCTACTTATCCGAGGTTTGATCGTCGGTATCTTCATACCTAGTTCTTCCTTGTTACTGATAAGTACTCTTTACTCGTTCCATGTTATGTCATCCCTTGTGACCTAGTCACACGCTTGCAAGCTGTCTAGATGACATTCCACCGAGAGGGCCCAGAGTATATCTATCCGTCATATGGATGGACAAATCCCAATCTTGGTCTATGCGCTTCAACACATACTTTCAGAATACCCAATGACACCTTTATAACCACCCAGTTACGAAGCGGTGTTTGATGTCATCAAAGTACCCATCCGGTGATGGTGATTAACATAACCTCATGGTCGAAGGATTAGGTTACTATGTATTTCAAAGCTTATAGCAATACGAACTTAATGACTTGATCTTATGCTACGCTTACTATGGGTGTGTGTCCATCATATCATTCTCCTAATGATATAACCTTGTTATTAATCACATCCAATGTCTATGATCAGGAAACCATGATCATCAATCAATCAACAAGCTAGTTCAACAAGAGGCTTACTAGGGACTCTTTTATGTTTACAAAACACACAAGTATTAGTGTTTCCTAATAATACAATTATAGCATGGGATGTAAACTTTCATCATAAACACAAAGATATAATAATAACCTCTTTTATTATTGCCTCTTGGGCATATCTCCAACAGATTTCCGTGCTTCACCGTAAACATTCGTGTAAAATATCTGAACGTCTTTTTGAGGCGTGAATTTTTGTGCTTCTACCCCAGGTTGTTATCTAACTTTCGTTAGTTCAACACTTTTTGATTTGAGAAACATAAGGTCTTCACACAAATTCGTCTTTACCTGTTGGTCTGTTTTGACAGATTTCTGCCATTTTCTGCATTTGCTTCTTGTTCGTTCCGTTTTGAGTTCTTTTGGGGAATTGAGCTTTTTGAGGGAAGTGCTACAGTAGTTAGTGTTCTAATGGAAGTTTATTTGGTGTTAGAACTGAAACTTAAGACTTAATTATCTTGAGTGCACTAATGTTGCTAATAAAGATTGTGTGAAGTTTTGTATGAAGGAAAATTTTCAGGTGTATGGAAGGAAAGAGTAATGAGATGAAGGATGGACTAAAGCTCAATCTTAGGGATGCCACGTGTGTCACCCCAAGAAATATCCAAGAAGTAAATACGTCAAAGCTTGGGGATGCCCAAGGCATCCCCTTCTTCATCAATAAAAATCCCAGGTTTCTTCCAAACGCTTCATTTTTATTGTTTCATGCACAGTTGTGTTGTTCTTGGAGCATCTTCTTTTTCGTTTTCGTTTTTGTTTTTTGTTTGCTTAGTTTGCTGAATAAATTGTTTGGACCCCCTATTTCATACATTGGTTTGCAAATAGTTTGGTTTGGTTTGGAAAAGAATAGGAAAGTTCATGCTTATGTGGTAAAAAGAGCTTCTTTTTTACTGTGGCCTATGTTTTGTCGTGCCATGCTTGATATTGTTTTGGCTTTATGCTTAGTATTCTTTGCTGTAGCATGACTTTTTATAAACAATTGAGATTGCTTAATGTGCCTTGGATGAATAATGCATTGTTTTAGCATATTAAAGCATAGTATAGTGGTATTCTCCTTTGATGCTTTATTTGGGTTGACTTGGCACATGCTCACACCATGTTATGACTATCTAAAGTCACCATAGCCCTTATCATCCTTTAGTTTAAACTTGTAGTATAACTTTATGCTTTGATCAATGATGTTTTGTCGCTCTGCATGATTATGGCCATTATTGCTCTCTTAGTTTGTCACTCCCAGTCTTTTGCTAGCCTCCACAACCAAGTATGAGTTCCACTCATGCATCCAACTCCCTAAACCAAGTTATTCCAAAGAGTCCATAATACCTACCTACTATCTTATGATATTCCAAGTATATTCATGCTTTTATTTACCTTCCAAATTAAACTTGTTATGAGAAAACTAGTGATTAAAGCTCTCACGAACTTGATGGCACACTTTACTTTTCGTGCCCTTAATAAACTTGAACCATTGTGTCGTCTATGTTGTATATGCTTGCACTTATTTGTTGGGAATTAGCAGAACCATGCTTTCATGGGGAACGCTTTCAACATTGCACTTGGTACTTGTACCTAGTTGATATCATGCTCTTTTGTATATGGATGTCGTTGGTGTGAAATGAAAGGGTAGCTTGTAAGTCCATGGAGTTATGTATATGTGTTAGAGAAACGCCTGGGCCGCTGGTCTAATCCATGCTGACAAGGTGGAAACCTGCAGCGTAACCATAATGAGCTGTCTATGAAGCATTCTTCTTATAAAAAACAGAGTCCTATATTGAGAAAAAAGAGAAAAGAGAAAAAAAAGATTATGAAAAGAGGAAAGAGAGAAAAAAGCACCATATTCCCATGGTAAATAAGAAGATTGCTGAGATACTCGTTGTCTGCTTGCCTTGTCATTTTGATATGGGGATTCTTCCATATCATCGGGCAAGGGGTACTCCGTTGGTGGTTCTCTATGATACACATGTACTTACGATGACAAGAACTTACCGGTGACTAAACTTGAGTAGCATGAGGAGCGGCCCTCGTATACAAGGGACATGAGGTTCCTAACTTATACTTCGTCAAGCATGTACACCATAGTTTGTTCACTTTAACCTTAATCACTTCAAGATTCTTATGATAGGGGCAATGAGAGCTAAAAGCTATAAGTACCATAATTTTTGGAAGCTCTTTATGAGACTTGAATCCCTACTTCCTTTTATAAAAAGGCCTTTCTTCCACCATTATATTGAGTCTCCACCTTCTACCTTTATGCACATACTTTGAGAGCATAGTAGCCATTCTTAGTTCTATGTGCATTGTCCCAAGACTAGTTGATTGATGCATAACTTGATATTGCTTGTTTTAAACTATTTGTATCTAGTCACTCTTATGAACTTTGAAGGTGTCCTATGCATTTATATTTACTACTCTATGAGGGACAAGCTGAATGCTATTATGCTATGTTTTCTTTATGTGAAACAAACAAACGTCTTGCAAAGCATTGTTATTCATGAATCTTTTGTTTGTGCCTTTTCATGTTGCATCATAGTTTCTTTGTCTTATTGCTAGAACTTTTTCTTTCATGTTATGATTGAAGTACTATGATCCTAGCTTTGAATGTTTTACAAATACTTTGATCAAGTCTTTGATGGTGCATGTCACCTCAAAAATTATTCTTTCTTTTTATCACTTACCTACTCGAGGACAAGCAGGAGTTAAGGTTGGGGATGTTGATACATTGCAAATGTATCTATAATTTTTGATGTTCCATGCTTGGTTTTATCCACTTTCTTGTGTTTTGTCCACAATTTGGAGCACTTTTCATATGATTTCTTGGACTAACCTATTAACAAGAGCCACAGTGCCAGCTGCCTATTTTTTGCTGTTTTTGGTTCCAGGAAAGTCAGAAAATGAATATTCTCGGAATTGGACGGGACAAAAGCCAAAGTGCCTATTTTTCCGGAAGTCATCGGATGCCAGAATACGAGACGGAGAGGGGCTAGGGGGACACCACACCACATGGCCGCGTGGCCAGGCTTGGCCCGCGCCAGGGGTGGTGTGGCCAGCCCAGGCACCCCATCGGCCTCCCCTTCCGCCTATAAGATGCCCTCGGGACGAAAGCCCTAAGGGCCCGATCAAAAATCCACGAAAGAGTCTGTAGCCGCTGTCATCTCCATCCCTAGATCGGGAGGGATCTGAAGCTCTTCCCGGCACCCTGCCACATAGGGGAATTCACCCTGGAGGCCTTCTTCATCACAATGCAAGCCTCCGGTGTGATGCGTGAGTAGTTCATCCTTGGACTACGGATCCATGTAGTATCTAGATGGCTGGTTCTCCTCCTTTGTGCTTTCATGTCTAGATCTTGTGACCTCCGTTCATGATCAAGATCATCTATTTGTAATTCTACATGTTGTGTTTGCGGGGATCCGATGGATATTGATATGCTATTTTAGATTGATTATTGACTCTATCATGTCTTTGTTATTTGTGATCTTGCATGCTTTCTGTTGTTAGTAGCTATCTTGGCCAAGTTGATGCTAGCAACTCCAAGAGTTAGTATTTATGCTTGATAGTGGGTTCATGCCTGTGGTAATCTGGGGAAGTGACAGAAATCTCTAAGGTACTAGATGTGTTGTTGCTACTAGGGAGAAAACAACAATCCTTTGTTCATAGAACAATCGTATTGTTTACTTTACACGCAGTTCGTAAAGCAATAATTTGTTGCTTGCAACTTAATCTTTGGAGGGGTTCGGATGATAACCTGAAGGTGGATTATTAGTCATAGATGCAGTTGGATGGCGGTCTATGTATAATGTTGTAATGCCCAATCAAGTCTCAAAGGAGTCAAGATGATTAGTATATGCATGTATTGCTTTCTCGATGTTTGTTAATTGCCTCGCTATAATTTGTTCACCTAGCATGTTATCTATCTTAAGGAGAGCCACCTCTAGTGAACTATGGATCCTGGTCTTTTCTTTACATACAATCTACAAGCTTTTACTGCTTTGTGTTTACTTTTTGCAAACTATTACTTCCTTCCATTCGATACGTTTAATCCTTTGTTTTCAGCAAAACACGGTGAGATTGGCAACCTCATCGCAAGTTGGGGACATAGTTCTGCGGTTGTGTTGTGTAGGTCTCCACGTTGCTACTAGCACCGGTAGTGCGCCCTGCAAAAGCTCAGCTAGCAACACCTTTGGGGTGTTTCCTTGCTCCTACTGGTTCGATTAAACCTTGGTTTCATAACTGAGGGGAACTTGTTGTTGTGCTCATCATACCTTCCTCTTAGGGTTCCCAACGAGCTCTACATCAACACTACACCAGCATTTTTCTGGCGCCGACTAAGCCATCATTGCACTATGCGACTCATTTTCGTTAGTCTGACTTGTGTTTATATCAGCACCTTGCCAACCTGTCAAATGCGTTGCAACTGGGTCGGTGTGTGTCAAGGGTTCGATTAGTACGTCAGCTACTCAGGATATTGCGTTGGTTCGTAGAACAGATGTGTATTGGGTGGAGCAGCCCCCGAGTGGATAATTTGCAAAAATAAAAGGAACACAGAGTTTTGGGGCACTTAGCTTTCTTTATTCGCAGGATAGTACGGGGTACAATGTGTGGCTAAGTAGCCTTGGCTGAGTAGCCTTATTTGTAATGTTAAAATAAAAGACGACTAAGGGTAGAAGCGTCATAGCTGCACGACATTCTAGGGGTTGGAGTACGCGACTCCTGTCTCGAAATCTTTGAGGCGGTAGGCGCCACCTCGGATCACTTCTGTAATCACCTATGGTCCCTCCCAAGGGGATTCGAGCTTGAGATGCCCTTGATGTCTCAGTCGCAGGACCAGGTCTCCTTCGACGAAGGACCTGGCGCGTAGCCTTCTGTTGTGGTAGTTGCGCAGGTTCTGCTAGTAGATCGTTGATCTTTCCGCGGCGATTTCCCATGCCTCGTCAAGGAGGTCGACGGAGTCTTCGAGTGCAAGAGTTTACTCTTGCTTGCTGTAAGCGACCACTCGTGGTGCTTTGTATCGTACATCTGCGGGTAGCACCGCTTCAGCACCGTGCAACATGAAGAACGGGGTGTATCCCATGGCACTGTTTGGAGTTGTGCGCAGACTCCAGAGTACCGATTGCCGCTCGTCTGGCCAGCAGCCTGCGGCTTGTTCGAGTGGCCTAGGGAGTCGCTTCTTGATGCTGCCGCAGACGAGCCCGTTGGCTTTTTCGACCTGACCGTTGGTCTGTGGATGTGCTACGGAGGCATAGCTTACGTTGATTCCCAGATTCTCACAGAATTCTTGGAACTCCTTGGATGTGAAGTTCGTCCCATTGTCCATGATGATGATGTGTGGTACTCGAGCGATGAGCGATGGACTCAAGAACTTGATCGCCTTTGTATCCTGACTGGTTAGTCACTGGCATGGCCTCTATCCACTTGGTGAACTTGTCGACTGGGACCAGTAGGTAGACATAGCCTCCTCGTGAGGACTTTGGGAGTTTGCCGACCATGTCGAATCCCCATTGTGCGAAGGGCTAGGCCAATGGAATTGGCCGGAGCTCCACGCCAGCTGCGTGTGGCTTGTCCATGAATCGCTGGCAAGTGTTGCATTTGGACGATGTCCTTGGCGTCACGCATGGCCGTAGGCCAGTAGAATCCAGCTCGTAGAGCTTTGGCGAGGAGGGCTCGACTGCCAGCGTGGTGCCCGTAAGTCCCCTTATGGATGTCGAGTAGAACATCTCTTCCATCGGCATTGGAGACGCATCGTTAGAGTACTCCTATGATGCTGCGTTTGTATAGTTCGTCGTTGATAATAGCGAATGCTTTGGATCGCCGCGCAATGTGTCGTGTGTCAGTCGGGTCGTCCGGTAGCCTTTTGCTGAGAAGGTATGTGATGTATGGTTGAGTCCAAGATGGCTCGATCATCATGATACTCATTGGTCCTTCGAGTCATGTGTCAAGCTCTAGGTCATCGAGTGCCATTGGCTCATTGGGCGGCATAGCCCCCGAGTCTGTTGATGCGCTTGTTTTCTTCTCTGTGGCCTTTAGCTTGGTGGAGCGTTCACAGATGCGCTCGAGAAATACCCCAGGTGGTATGGGGGCGCAGGTAGAGCCAATGTTGGCGAGTGCGTCCACCTCTTCATTGCTTTCGCGGCCTATGTGCCACAACTCACAGCCGTCGAAGTCCCCTTCGAGTGTGCCGTAGAGGTCATGATAGGCGATCATATTGTCGTTCAGTGCGTCGCACTCATGCATTGTCTGGTTGACGACCAGCTTGGAGTCACCTTATATTATGAGCCTCTTGGCGCTGCAGGCTTTTGCCATCCTCATCCCGTGTAGCAGGGCCTCATACTCAGCTTCATTGTTGGAGGCGGTGAACTGCATTCGCAGGATATATTTCAGCTTGTCTCCCTGGGGCGATGTTAGTATGACACCTGCGCCAGCTCCGCCCTTTCGCTTGGATCCGTCGAAGTGCATTGTCCAGAGGTAGGACATATCTGGTTTTTCAGGGAGCTGGTTCTCCATCCAGTGCACGAGGAAGTCAGGGAGAACTTGCGACTTGATTGCATCACGTTTTTCATATGTAATGTCTCGTGGAGACAGTTTGATTCACCAAAGCGCGACTCGTCTGGTGGCGTCGGGATTGTTGGGGATATGCCCAAGCGGGGCGTCGTTGACTACCACGATTAGGTGTTCCTGGAAGTAGTGGCATAGTCGCCAGGCTGTCATGAAGACGTCGTACGCCAGCTTCTAGTAGTGCGGGTACCGCTGCTTTGTTGGCATGAGTACCTCGCTGAGGTAGTAGACTGGGCGCTGCACCCCGTGGGCCTTGTTTTCCTCGGCTCATTCCACCACGAGCATTGTGCTGACCACCTGGTTGGTGGCGGAGATGTACAGCAACAATGGTTCCCTTTCGTGTGGGGTCACCGGTACTAGCGAGGTGGATACTAGGCGCTTGAGGTCTTTGAATGCTTCCTGTGCCTCCTTGGTCCACTCGAACTTGTCAGCCTTGCGGAGAAGTTGGTAGAAGGGTAGTTCGACTGATGAATCGACTGAGCGCCGCAATTCGCCCAGCCAGCTGCTGGACACCTCTTATGTTCTTCGGCTTCTCCATGGCCAGTATGGCTTTTATTTTCTTCGGGTTTGCCTCGATCCCTCTCGCAGAGATGAGATACCCGATTAGTTGCCCAGATGGTACGCCGAAGGCGCACTTGTCCGGATTGAGCTTGATCCGGTAGTGGTCGAGGTTGGCAAAGGTTTCGCGTAAATCGTCGATTAGTGAAGCTTCCTCTTTAGTCTTGATTACGATGTCGTCAACATAGACTTGGATGTTGCGACCAAGTTGGTTCTTGAGGCAAACCTGCATGCACCGCTGATAGGTTGCTCCTAAAGGAAATATGCCCTGAGAGGCAATAATAAAGTTGTTATTATATATTCCTTATATATGATAGATGTTTATTTTACATGCTATAATTGTATTGATAGGAAACATCAATACATGTGTGTTTAATAAACAAAAAGGGTTCCTAGTCATGCCTCTCTTATAGACTAGCTTGTTCATTAACAGGATGATCAAGGTTTCCTGATCATGGACATTGGATGTTGTTAATAACAAGGTCGCACCATTGGTGGAATGATGTGATGAACATTCATCCGAAGTATAGCATTACGATCAAGTCATTGTGTTTATATTGCTATAACATCATACGAAGTAATCTTTATCCTTAGACCATGAGATCATGTTAATTGCTAACACCGGAAGAGTATCTTGATAACATCAAACGTCACACCGTAACAAGGTGACTATAAAGATGGGTTCGATTATACTGAAGGTGTTATGTTGAGGCTCATGGATCAAGAGTGGAATTTGTCAATCCGGATGACGGATAGATATACTGGGCCCTCTCGATGATATCACATTAGGATAGCTTGCAAGCAAGTGATGTGATCACTAGAATGTTATATCACGGAACGAAAAGAGTGCATGTCGGTAACGAGATCAAACTAGGTATGGAGATATCGATGATCGAATCTCGGACATGTAATATATCGAGAGACAAAGGGATTTAGTTACAAGCGTTAAAGGTTCTCACGATCACAGGAGTCATCGTTGAATGTGTAGGAGTCAATACGGATCTCCGTGTCCATTGCTAATTATTGATCGGAGAAGGGTCTCGATCATGTCTCGCATTATTCATGAACCGTAGGGTGGCACACTTAAGAGTTACGGACACCATTTTGGAGCACATATGTTTGATAAAAGAATTGCAAAGCGCAGGAATTGTTTCAATAGAAACCGGAAATCGTTCGGGTGAAATTGCAAGGTGGTTCTGCATGTGAGATTGAAATAGTGCAAGGGGCTATATGTGAATGTTTGTTAATTAAAGTAATTAACAAAATTCTGAATAAATTTAATAAAAGAGTTTTATTAAATGAGAGAGCATTAAATTTGGAGAAACTTAATGCATTTAAAGTGGAGACTTTAAAAGGGAATGTGAAGAGGCATTTTAATGTGGGGGAGTTACCACCACATGAATGGGGGAGGTGAGGGGTCACCCCCCCCATGCGCCGGCCATGGAGAGAGGGGGCACCCCTCCTCCTATAAAGGCCACCCATTCCTCCTTCATCCTCACACCTCCTTGTGAAGGATCTCTCTCCCCTCTAGAATTATTTCCCCATGGTCTCGGATTAGCGAGATACATGTTCTGGTGGCATTTCGTCTGAAGGAGTTCTTGCTCATTGGATCGCTGGAGCGAGGAGGTGGAGGTTGTCTGGCTTGAACGCAAGTGCGGATGCGCTGCTGAGTTGCGGCGCTCGGACTTCCTCACGATCTTGAGATCGGCAAGTGTACGACTACATCAACCACGAGTTCCTACTCGTTAACAAAGCTCGTTGTCTTCGAGGGTAAGTTCTCTATGGATGTATGTCCACCCGTTTGCTTTGTACCTAGTAGATAGATCTTGGCGTGTAGTTCACATCGTAGGAAAAATTTTGTTTTCTATGCTGCAGACCCAACAGCTCCTGCGTTTTTTAGCCCGAAGGGCATTGTATTGTAGCAGAACACACCAAAAGGCATTGTAAATGTTGTTTTCTCTTGATCTTCATCCTTCATTCGAATCTGATTGTAGCCTGAGTAGGCGTCGAGGAAGCAGAGGCGCTCACATCCCGCGGTGGAGTCGATGATCTGGTCGATTTGTGGTAGCAGAAAGTGGTCCTTCAGGCAGTGTTTATTCAGAGGGTGAAGTCCACGCACATCTGCAGGATATCCGTGTCATTTTTTGGTAGTAGCACCGTGTTAGCGAGCCAAGTGCTTTCCTTGATCTCGCGTATGAATTTGGCGTCGAGGAGTCTATTGATCTCCATTCCGACTGCCTTTGCTCTTGGTTCAGACAGTCGCTAAATTGTTTGTTTGACTGGCCTTGCGTCTAGGTTGACATTGAGTGCGTGCTCGGCGAATTCCCTGGGAACTCCTGGCATGTCCGCTGGACACCAGGCGAAGATTTCCCAGTGCTCACGGAGGAATTCGACGAGCGCGAGTTCCTATGCGAGACTCAAGTTGTTGGTGATGAGGGCTGTCTTGGCAGGTTCTGATGGGTGGACCTGAACTTTCTTCGTGTGCACCGATGAGGTGAAGGATAGGTCGGGTGAACTTGGCCGGCTCAGGGGAGGCAGACTGTTGTCTGTCGACTCCTTCAGTCTCACGAGCTCTTCCTTCATTCCGAAGGACTAGGAAATTCTGTTGAACTCCCTATCGCAACTGTCGGACCTCTCGAAGCTCCCGTTGATTGTGATGACGCCATTAGGGCCTAGCATTTTCATCTGCAAATAGGCGTAGTGTGGTACTGCCATGAACCTAGCGAACGCGACACGTCCGAGGATGCAGTGGTACTATGAGGGCCAGTCGATGCGCTCGCGTTGAAAGTTTTTCGGCGTGCCAAAGTTGACGTTGAGGTTGATTTTGCCAAGGGGATATACGCCCTTGCCTAGGACGATGTCGTGGAATGTTGTGTCCGAGGCCTCTAGGCAAGTCAGAGGGATCCTCATTGCTCGCAAGGTACTCGCGAACATAAGGTTGATGCCGCTTCCGCCGTCCATGAAGACGCGGCTCATGTCGAAGCCTCCGATTTGCGCCTCGAGTACGAGGGGACAGTGGCCTAGACGAGGTACTTGGCGCGGATGGTCGCGCTTGTCAAAGGTGATGCAGGAGTCGCTTCCACTGAGGTACTCAGTGGTGGATGGTGGTGAGTTTGTCGCCAGATTCACTTGGCGAGTGATGGCCTTTTGCACCCGATTAGATGGGCGGCCCTTTTGAATCATCATGGTACCCATGGCCCGTGGGTACGGCTCGCCTACGTGGTGCTGGTCCGGCACAGCTGCGTTTGGTGGTGGTCCGGGTGGTGGTGGAGGATCTCCATGTGCCACAGCGCCTGGGGCGGCTCCATAGCCCCTGTTGACTGCGTCGCGATTCATCCGAGCCAGACCTTCATGGAGTTTGAGGAACTCGCGGCAGTCCTTGAGGAGGTGGCTGGATTTCTTTTTGCCGTCATGCTTGTCGTTATAGAAGTGTACGGTGCATAGCCCGGACAGCTTGTCTTCGATGGATGCTGCGGGTGTCTCGTCGTGAGTGTGGCGCTACCATACTTGCATGGCCTTCCCGGAGTCACAGTGTCCACCGCTGCGGTAGCCGCTCTTGAGGTTGTCGTCGCGTTTGTCGGCGTAGCCGGCTGCGGCCATGTTGACATCGTCGCGGTCATCGTAGATGCGCATTCGACGTTTGCTTCGGTGATCGTGTCTGCGCTCGAGTTCTGCTTCATCATTGGAGTGAACGCGATTTTTCACCGAATCTTCTCCATATGCCCACCTATTCGCGATTTCCATCAGGTGGTCAATGGTTTGGGGCTTCGAGCGGCCCAACTCCTCTCTAAGCTCTATGCGGCGAACGCCGCCATTGAATGCATCGATTGCGTGATCTTCCGAGATATTTTCCGCAGAATTCTTGATGATGGACCACCTCTAGATGTACGAGCATAGACGATTCGCCCGACCTTTGCTAGCAGCCCCTTAATTCTTTGATTGACGCGGGCCTTTTGTAGGTGCCCTTGAAGTTGTGCACAAAGCTGTAGACCAGCTCTTCCCAACTGTGAATGGATCCGCGTGGGAGGTTGTTGAGCCATGCCCAGGCGGCGCCCTGTAGCTGTAGCTGCAGGCATTGCATGGCCGTGCTTCGACTCCTGCCGTGGAGCCTGACGGAGGAGATATGGTCCTCTAACCAGATTTTCGGGTCCTGTAGACCGTCAAACTTTGAGTTCTCTGATGGGAGCTTAAACCCCTTGGGCATTCGCTTTTGCACGATGATGGCCTACGAAGCATCTAGCGCCACAGAGCTCCACATCTTCGTCTTCTGAGTCAGTCGATCGGGCACGTCGCACCCTTGATTTGTCGATCTTGCGCTGCGTGATGTCATCACGCGCGTCGTAGTCGTGGCCGTGTCGCCGTGTGCGGCAGCGTCGAGACAGGTCGTGACTGTGGTTGCTGGATGAGGGCAAGGAATAGTGTTTTTCTAGAGCCTTGCCTTTCTTCGGCTCTGGTGTCGGCTCTTTGTCAAGAGCGGCTTCGATTAACCCCAAGCCTGCGATCGCAGATTGGTGCATGGCAGCTCGAGGGTCTCCAGCTGGCAGCTGGTTGTTGAGGAGGTACATGGTGGCCATTGTTACCGCGGCTTGCGGCGTTTTTGGAAGCATGTTGCCACACGTATCCACCATCATGGAGCTGAAGCCAAGGACCTTTATGGCTTCTACACGCTCTTGTTCGGTGAGGTGGGCCAGTCAAGATCGCCTCTTGTTAGCAATGTACTCGTTACACTTGGAGGAGGATCCTCCATGGGAGGAGAGCCCATCTCGTCGGAGGCTCGACTCGTCTGCCGCCTTTTTACGCGCCTCGAGTTGCGCGATTGTTTGCAGTTGGCATTTGTATTCTTCTTTCAGGAGCCAATGGTAGCCCATCCTGAAGGAAATATGCCCTGAGAGGCAATAATAAAGTTGTTATTATGTATTCCTTATATATGATAGATGTTTATTTTACATGCTAGAATTGTATTGATCGGAAACATCAATACATGTGTGTTTAATAAACAAAAAGGGTTCCTAGTTATGCCTCTCTTATAGACTAGCTTGTTGATTAACAAGATGATCAAGGTTTATTGATCATGGACATTGGATGTTGTTAATAACAAGGTCACACCATTGGTGGAATGATGTGATGAACATTCATCCAAAGTATAGCATTACGATCAAGTCATTATGTTTATATTGCTATAACATCATACGAAGTAATCTTTATCCTTAGACCATGAGATCATGTTAATTGCTAACACCTGAAGAGTATCTTGATAACATCAAACGTCACACCGTAACAGGGTGACTATAAAGATGGGTTCAGTACTACGAAGGTGTTATGTTGAGGCTCATGGATCAAGCGTGTAATTTGTCAATCCCGATGACATAGATATACTCTGGGCCTTCTCGGTGATATCACATTGAGATAGCTTGCAAGCAAGTGATGTGATCTCTAGAATGTTATATCACGGGAACGAGAAAAGAGTGCATGTTGGTAACGAGATCAAACTAGGTAAGGAGATACCGATGATCGAATCTCGGACATGTAATATATCGCGAGACAAAGGGATTTTGTTACAAGCGTCAAAGGTTCTCACGATCACAGAAGTCATCGTTGAATGTGTAGGAGTCAGTACGGATCTCCAGGCCCCGCTACTGATTATTGATCGAAGAAGGGTCTCGCTCATGTCTGCATTATTCGCGAACCGTAGGGTGACACACTTAAGAGTTACCGAACACCATTTTGGAGCACATATGTTTCAGATGAAAGAATTGCAAAGCACAGGAATTGTTTCAATAGAAACCGGAAATTGTTTCGGGTGAAATTGCAGAAAGTGGTTCTGCATGTGATATTGAAATATTGCAAGGGGCTATATGTGAATGTTTGTTAATTAAAGTAATTAACAAAATTCTGAATAAATTTAATAAAAGAGTTTTATTAAATGAGAGGGCATTAAACTTGGAGGATTTTAATGCACTTAAAGTGGAGACTTTAAAAGGGAATGTGAAGAGGCATTTTAATGTGGAGGGTTTACCACCACATGAATGGGGGAGGTGAGGGGTCATGGAGAGGAGGGGCACCCCCCTCCTCCTATAAAAGGCCACTCATTCCCTCCTTCATCCTCACACCTCCTTATGAAGGATCTCTCCCCCTCTAGAGTTATTCCCCCATGGTCTCGGATTAGCGAGATACATGTTCCCGGTGGCATTTAAATGCGGAAGGAGTTCTTTGCTTCATTTGGATCACTGGAGTGAGGAGGTGGAGGTTGTCCGGTGGCTTGAACGTGTGTGCGAGTACGGATGCGCTGCTGAGTTGTGGCGCTCGGACTTCCTCACGATCTTGAGATCGGCAAGTGTACGACTACATCAACCACGAGTTCCTACTCGTTAACAAAACTCGTTGTCTTCGAGGGTAAGTTCTCGTTGGATGTATGTCCACCCGTTGCTTTGTACTTAGTAGATAGATCTTGGCATGTAGTTCACACCGTAGGAAAATTTTTGTTTTCTATGATGCGGACCCAACAGTGGTATCAGAGCCTGATCTATGAGTAGGTGCTTTGCACGGGTAGTACACATGTTTATATGTGGGCGATGATGATCATGTTATTGCATCTTCTATGTATTTTGGATATTGGTGGCATAGTGGGATGTAGCGGCCCGGACCAACCTTACATGTCATCGTACATGAGACCGGTTCCACGACTGACATGCAAGTACGCGGAACCTACAAATTTTACCTTGTGGTGTCAGATGGTGATCTGCTTCTTGTGTTGAACGGGGATTTCGCCAAAGGGCAAGCGGTGTTGTACCGGGTGGACATGGAGAACCGCTCTCTCGAGGCCGTCGGTTACATTGGAAGTCGTGCCCTCTTCGTTGGTTACAATCGTTCTATCTCCATTGACACTAGGTTACACCCCACAGTCAAACCTGGTTGCATATACTACAGGAATTATATCAGACTGTATGATCATGAGTTTCAATCCTGGGAAGAGGAACCAACAATGGTAATGTATGGCTTAAATCTGGAACATACACCGAGGCCTTACCCTCTGGACGAGATACTGGCAGCACATTGCAGACGGAGAGAGTTCTCGGAACATGTGTTGCAGCATGCGGGAGCCGACGACGAAATATATAGGGGAGAATGAATCATATATTCATCCTAGGTTATTTGCTAGCATTTTTAGGTTTATTTTGTGAAGTTGAAATTTGTACTGTATTTATATTATTTCGATCAACAGTATGCGTATTACCTTTCAGACAAAATTGTAATGTATTTAATTTTAGTACTTTCAGAATTCAAAGTATTTATTTTTAGTAACTTTTTTCAGAATTCTCTATGTTCAACATGGGCATCAGCTCAGTGTCGAAATTCAGGTTCCACATAGAAAACTGCACAATAATGTGTTGGTGGGTGGCACCAGCCCTTGAATCTGGGATGCGCGCTATCGAAGGTGGAGGAGGCGGGTCCGCCAGTCAGAAAACATGCCACGTCGGCATCCCCTGTTTCTGATGCCCTTTAAAAAAATACGCCACGTCGACATCCCCTGTTTCTGATGGTGTTACTACAATCGACGGTACTTGGTGGCATATAAATAATATCATATAAACATAAGGGCACAGTCGTCAACATTTCTAAAATGAAACCTGGTCCCGTCTCCTACCTGTCCTGGTACATTGCCCGATGAGGTGGATAGCCACGACCAATCTTTTTAATATGTTCGCACTCTTATGATGAGAAGGGAAATAAAGATTGGGCGGTTAATGCAACGAGTGTTGAATTATTACCCTCTAAGGAAATGGGAGATGGTTATTTTCACGCGTGCCCGTAATCCAAACCTACTATCAGTCTTTCACTCCCCTTCTCCCACAAACCATAGTTCACCTTGTGCAGCTCCTCCGTGACGCACCATCTAGGGTAACATGTCCCCGCCTAAGCAGTCGCCGCCGCCGCGACAGCCGCCGAAACTAGGGTATTTAGCCCCTCTAAGGCAGGCCATGAAGCTCTACTTCCAGGCCGGTCTCCCATTTCCCTGACAGATGGATGATTTCCCCGAATGTGCCAAATCGGCCGCGGCAGCGATGGCGGCTTCGTCGGTGCCAGATGCGGCAAGCAGGGCCAAGAGAGCGATGTGGAGAAATCACGCGGTGGCATTACGGCATGCTCTAGGTAGTGGGAACAAGGTACATATCAAATCGTTCACGAGAGCGTGCCGCCGAGGGTACACACCCTCGAACAGGGCAGCACCAAGGTCTAGGAACTCACGCGTCCATGCTTCAGCGTGGACTACCTTACTGCAGTGGGGGAGGCTAGGAGCACGCCGTCTGCGGCAAAGACGCTCCATCCTACGCACCGTTGGAGGCCGTACCGTGGGGGCGACCAAACGTTACACTCATCATGCTGGATTATTCGACAGCCGGAGCTGGCGATGGGCATCAGCTCAGCCTCGGAATTCAGGTTCGAGTTCACACGGACCTACGATCCCAAGAAGGAGATGCCGAATTTTAGTTTCGAAGAAATCGTTGCGGCGGCATGGATGGTCCAACTGAACCGGGACTGGTGCATGCAAATCTCTCGTGCAAGAACGATGCAGATTTCTTGTAGTTTGGCGGGAAGGCAATAGATCAGTTTGGGTTAAATGATCAAACAACTTATGTCCTCTCAAGGCAATTGGCCAGCCAACTTTTCTGGTGGAGATCTGTAGTTTCTTTAGTGTAGAATAGTTAAGTTCAGACTGAAGAATGGCTTTTGTAGATGAAATGCTGACGAATTGTTCTATAAACTAGTAGGAAGTTTAGCCCACTTTTGTGCAGGTATAAGACCCTTTTGTATGGAATTACTACTGTTGTAAGCAAATACTATCAAGTATCTATTTCCTTCAATTACTAGTCGTGGTTAAATCTAGTTAACTGGCATCTTTTTATCCTGCATCTGATTTTGCGTCTGCTCATGCATCTTGTAAACCATTTTTCCTTTGTCTTGTGTTGCCTGCAAAATGGTCCTCCAGTTCAACGTGTTACAAATGTAGCTACCTTGTACTTGAAGAGGATATGGACTACATTTTCCTGGCATCCACAGAATTGACATTGCTCATTGCCAGACCACCCTCTTTTCATGAGGTTGTCCTTGGTTATTCACAGAAATTATAAAGAACGGTGTTCAACTACATCGATTCAAACTACTACACACACACTACATCAAATTCATTACCCACACATACTACATCGATTCAAACTATTACACACACATACTACTTCAAACTATTACACACACGTACTACATCGATTCAAACTATTACACATTTTTAGTCGATGCTAACTTTCACGCTCTCCATACTACAAATTCGTTAGCCACACATACCATGGAAATTCACTAGAGCTATGTCTTCACTCGAGGGAAATCAGAACCACCAACTCGCCCAAGCCCGGTTCCCCCACCGAAACTGTGTGCGCCGTCGCGAAACGGTGGTGGTCCTGTGCCATTGATCCTTCCAGGCCAACACTGCAGGCGACGAGGACGCTTTCTGGCAGCCTCTTCGGGGCCCTGAATGCCATGTACCGATTCCAGAACCTCCTCCAGGTGGATGATGACCGGGTGCTTCTAGCAAAGCTGCCGTCCTGCCCTGCTTGGAAT
The DNA here is from genome assembly GCA_023614405.1 of Avena insularis. Classification (NCBI taxonomy): domain Eukaryota; kingdom Viridiplantae; phylum Streptophyta; class Magnoliopsida; order Poales; family Poaceae; genus Avena; species Avena insularis. Next base: position 35,808,955 of record CM042694.1, read on the forward strand.
CTGCACCTTGTACATCTTAGGAATGGCATCAGGATCTTTCAGCCACGCCTTTACCTCAATGACCCATCTGTCGCTCGGTGGCACGATTTCCACCAGCTCGCCGCCAAGGCTACTGACGACCTGCTTGAGGGCGTCCGGCTCCCAAGCATCCAATGGGAGGCCGTCAAAGCCGAGTTTGGAGAAGAAATGAACCTTCCCCAAGCGATCGTCCCACCCACAGGCGCGATGCCAACGCATGAAGCTCATTTTCTCCCCGCAGCACTCGAAAGAACAGGAAGAATGTAGAATGCACTCGGTGTCTGAGCTATGCTCGAACCGGACGAAAAAATCGAATGGAGGCACGCGTACCTCAATCTTGACCTCATTTCGTCGGATCCCAAAACGAGACACAAAGCCGGCAACTCTCTGAGCGATGCCAAAGACGGTGGCCATGAGAGCATGGTCATCGAATCACAGCTGTGGCTACCATGCCTAGGTGCGGCAAAGATGCAACTTCCCGAGGCCGGTCGCCAGCCTGGATCGCCCGACGGGACGCGCTCCGCCGTGCGAGAAGGACTAGCCAGAGGCGAGATATTAGTCCGGGGACGCGAAGCTCTGATACGGCGGACGATGCGATAGTGACGGCTGCGAGCTTTGATTAGAGGCGTGGGAAGTTGATCGGACATGGCAGGGACACAAATTAGAGCAAGTGCAAGCTCCGATCTGAGACGAGCAGCCGGAGCTGAGCAAATGTTATGGAGAGGGGAGTAGGGGAGAAGACTAGAGTAGAGCAAAGAAATAGATCTAGTGTAACGCCCCAGTTTTAGCTAATTTCTAATTAGGATTTGTTTGTGCATTAATGAGCATCATTACTTTTCTAAGAATAAAAAAATGCATGCAAAGAAATAAAGTTAAACCTATTTCCTTCTCTCTCTAAAGTTAATTCAAAAGGGTTTTGAAATATTTGAAAAGTGCAAAAAGTTAGGCGCCCAATCTGAATAAAAGCCCCCCCCCCCCCCCGCAATATTTTATTAGTTTTATAAAAGCCTCTGGTATTTTTGAAATACCCAAAACAAGTTTGAAATTGAATTACAAAAGAGAAAACAGAAACTAAAAAAAGGAAAAAGCTTTTGTTTAAAAAAAGAGAGAGCCAGCAGCCCAGTCGCGGCCCAGTTCTTTCCCTCTCCTCCCTGTCGCACCATGCATCCAGTAGCAACAGCCACGTAGGCCTTTCCGTGGCCCAAACTCGGCCCAGAAGCATCACTGGCCGCATACATACAAGCTCGTCTTTGCGTTTGCATTTAACAACTAATATCGTAGTGTCCGCCGTCGATCGCTTCAATGGCAAGATCTTCGCCTCGCCGCCGTTCCGCGAGGAGATAAGATCGCCATGATGCCTTGGCCTCACCCCTATCCTTTCCTCTCCCTCTTGAGCTCTCTCTCGCGTGGTTTTCGTCTGAGCCGAAACCTTAGCTCGGACCTCAAAGGTGCCCCGCCGTTTCCAGCCACCTCTCGCCCAACCCAGCACACCACCGGAACCGCCGTGGTCTCCTTCGTCTACGTGCAAGAGGAATCGACCGCGGGAGCTCGCAATCGGCCGCCTCGACCGCGTCTTCCTCGCCTTCGACCGTGCTCCGTCGTGGCCATGTCGTTGCTGTAGCCCTCCTCCTGCCTCCCCATCGCGTCCATCAGCTCCAGGGTGAGCACACGGTCCTCCTGGACCCTTTACTTCCTCCCCTTCCTCTCTGGTTTGATCCCACGTCGTGCACCACTGTTAGCCGCCGCTCGGTCGTGTCGCCAGCGAGTCTCCGGTGACCTAGAACTAGTGGCGCCGCTCTCTTTAGGTTCCCCTCGCTATGCTGGTTCGAGTAGGCTAGGTCTCGCAGCCCAGATCGCCATCTTTCGCCGTCCCTAGTAGCCGTCCGACGTGTCTCCGGCGGGTTGATGTCACGCCGACGTCATCCTGACGTCAAGATGGGTCGCCTCGGCAACGCTGGTGGGTCCTGTTCAAGGCAGCGTGGTGTCGAGGTGGGGCACCTCTCTTAGTCTCAGTGGCTAGGGCCAGCCCCTGTGTAAAAAATTTAACACCCCGCTAATGACATAATGACGCAGTAAAGCCTTTAAATGGTTTAATAATTCCAGAAATTGAATAAATACTAGAAATTCAATATCTTTTAATCTGTAATTCAGAAAAATACAAATAGTATATCAAAATGTTCAGAAAAATGAGATCTTTACAATAGACTCATAATCATGCATTTCTCAACAACTTAAATGCCAAGTTTAATTAGAAGAACAAAGTGACCCCTCTCATATACATCCGGGGTTTCTCCGAATTAGGGTGGGTTTGCACCCCTCGGATCCCGCTTAAATTGTCAAGTATGTTCTTAGGGTTCGTTTCAATACAATTTAACTTGTCATATCATCATCCTTGCTTGAGCATTGCATCCATGCCATGTGTTGATTGTTATTCCCCTTTCTTTCCGGTGTTTGCTTCTTCCCGGTAGGATACGATATCGAGATCGAGATCAAAGACTGAGATCAACACCATCGAAGATCGACGAACAATACTTGACCAACTGTAACCAAGTCAAGTATAACACTTCCGAAAATCTATATCTGAGTATCAACAAATAATGCAAGCGAAACCCCACACATGATAAAATCCTACGATTTCGAAAGTATTTCATTCCTGCCATGATGCATACGATTCTACTATGGTCTTTTGTCGATAGATAGAGTATCCTATCTATTGCATTACTCCCTTTGAGCTTATATTACCTGATCCACTGCTCCTAGCATAAGTAGGTTTGGCTTGTGTGCACTGCTAGAGCTATATCTGTGTCTTGCTTAGCCATGCTTAGCCGTCAGTGCTGGTTCATCCAGAAGATGTACCAAATGCAGAGAATCTATTATGACAGGAGAATGAGGTATACTGATGAGGTAAGATCAGTGGTAAAGGTTAAACATGCTAAGGCTTGTATGGGAGGCCACTGTGGGATGTGGTTTTTGTAGTCCCATGCTCACCACTACTAGGAACCGAGTTCTTGCCTTTGGAACCGAGACAAGCGTACAGCCACACGGGGCCTGGAAAACCTCATGAGTAACAAACTTGCCTAGTAGATTCCATGAGTCACATAGTTCGGGTGTTCCATTTGACATATGCATAGAAAACGTTTTGAAAGATTTGGCGGGTGAAGGTGCATCATAACAGGTAGGTAAGCATGGACGGGGTTGCTTGGGGTAGATGGCTCCCCTGGTAAACCAACCTCGTCTCTCATCTCTAGGGACCGGCTTCAGGATTTGACCTGTTATGGCGGAACCATCCTTAGGGCGTGACTCATGGTCTCGGCGAAAGTAAGGTAAAGGTCATGTCCAACCACCCTCTGCCGGCCTTCCAAGGAAGAGAGCTAATGATTGTGGCATTAAGAGTCGGTTGGTACGTGTGGGTAAAGTTGTACGCCCCTGCAGGGTTAAATCTTTTCGAAAAGCCGTGTTCACGGTTATGAACGCTTGGTGACCGAATTCTAAGATCATAGAGAACTATAACCTAATCTTAAAACTTGGCCACTAAGGTTTGTTAAGGATGGTTCCTCATGGGTATGAGGGGGTGATCCTAGTTGTGAGATGAGGGTTACTTTGGTGGATATCAAGATGATAATAAATTCTTCGGAGATGTCGCTCTCTTATCCCCTTTTAAAATATTCTAAGTAGATGAGCTTCTTCTCCCTCTTGTTTTATAAACAAAGATGGCTTTATGCAAAATAACCCCACCAGCCATAAGTCTTGCGGAGTACACCATGTACTCACCCTTGCTTTGTTGATACTTTTGTAGCAGAATAAGTGTTCCCCCAAAGACATGTTTGGTACGACATCGACATCGACGAGTAGCTTGGGGTTCCCGGCCGGCAGCCTAGAATCTATGGGTTGGGACGTCATCTTTATGCTTCGGGCCTCTTAGGCCATTTGTTAAGTTTGCTATACTTAATAGCACAATTTGCTTTCCGTTGTTTGATGTTTGTGGTCAGTGACCTCTACTTGTAATATTTTGGTTCTTTGCTCAGTTATGAGCTCGCTGTAATAACTTTTGTGTCACAGGGTTACTGTTGTGTTACCGACTTCTCACTAGATATCCTTGAGGTCTAGGTTAAGCTTATGTCAGGCTAAGGTCTGGATTTGTTTAACCCCGATCCTGGGGGTGTCACAGTTTTTGGTATCAGAGCAGTACCGACCGTAGGAAAACCTTGCTATTGGTCGATGTGGAGTCTAGTGTTTGTGAAAACTATTTTAAAGATGAAAAGTATTTGTGAAAACTCTAGTATGCTTCTTTTGCTCCTTATCCAGTTTCACTCTTAACTCAGGGTTATCTTATCTTGTGTTGACTTTGGAACAGTTTTGATATCTCTCCTAGTCTTTCAAAACTTAGGTGCCTTTTTGGCAAGACGTTTCTTAGCCAGTTGAACTAGTGTTAAGTTCTCTAGATTTATGTGTGTTGTGAATTCCTTGTTTCCCTTTGCTCTGTTTCAGCTGAGAGATTCCTTTCCATATGATCTCTCTACCTTATGGGCCCACAATATTATATTGTATGGCTCCATAGTGTTCTGTTCCAGGCTTCGAGGTTTCCTTTTGCCTCGTATGCCTCCTTTTTGTTTGTTTGGGTACTTCAGAAGTCTTTTCTTCTTTTGGAAGCTACCTCATGATTACTGTCTTGTAGTGTACACGATGTCACTCAAGTAGTAGTTACTTCTTTCTCGGGTTTTGACCCTTGGACTTGAACCGAAGATCCCGGATTGTGCTGGATTCTGGTGTTGTGAATCTTGTACATGAAGCTGATCTTTAACCCATGGTCTATTCTATTGACCCCTGTCGTTAATGTTCAAACATTACCTCAGGATGGCTGGTACTACAATTCTAGCCTTCAAGCTTGTGGTTATTGTCGCAATTGAATTGTGACAATTAAGGACTTCCCCTACCACTAGCTATGGCAGATGTTCTTTAATGGAACCAAATAGACCACGACAAGAGTACTCCTCGTGAGTCTCGTATCTATACTCATGACTCTGCCACACCTTACCGCTTCTATGCATTGGTTTTCGGAAGATTGTTAATCTATGCATCTACATCTCGGGATTCTATCTTGAGCATGTTCTTTTCCCCTTGTTGTTTTCGACCTTTGTCTACCATTTGGTATCCAAGTGGTATTGTGCATTGGTGTATTTCGATGCAAAATACTCTCGTGGTCCGTCATGACAAACCATTTTGGAATGTCAGGAGAAACAAACTCCAGTACCTCGTCATATCTAGGACCAGGTCAAAGTGTTGTAATCCGCAGAACAAGAGGCATTATTAGCTTCTATCTGTTCTTCATTAGAGTATCACACCCTTTTACACTATGAGGTTCTATTGAGTTTCATGACCTTCTTAATGAAGTGATGCTCTTGCACATAATTACCCACCCTTCCTTCGAGCTTTCACGCTCGTGAATGATGCATGTGCATAATAATGTGGCCATCTGAGATTCTTAGCAATCATTATTGCTTTGAACTACCAGGACATTTGAGTCATTCTCAGCGTGATGGTTAACCTATCACTAAACGAAGTTTGACTATTCTACCAAGTCCGCTATTCGGGTACACTCTTTCCAGTCAAAGAGTTAGGCTTGTGCTGAAACTCTGAGACTATGTCTCCTTGCCTTACCAAGCAAGTTTCCTATCGAACTAAGTGACATATCGATGGTTCGTGATATTCTAGATGTCCTCTAGAAGTATTACCATGTTGCCACATGACCGTGTTGTGAAGTTCTTGAGCAAGTAGTTTCTCTAAACTACTCCTTTCTCCAAGGATCTGTACTGGATACCCTTGAACTAGTTGGTTGAGCTTAAACAACAACTTGGAGAGTTGTAAGACAAAAGTTCTATCTGACCTAGTCATCTTAAAGGGATGTCTAGTTTCGTTCGTGCTGAAGAAAGATAGTATTTCCTTCATGGATATGTTATCTTCCCCTACCTTTGATTTGATTTGGGTTATCATCAAATCAAACTTAGTTCCAAGGACTATCTTGATGATGTTACTACTCTTGTTGTTCACTTGAGTACATCCTCATGTCCGTTGGTCTGACCAATACTTTGCCTTGTTCATACAACATATGAGCCTATCATCTTGGAGTATGTCGATAAGTTTGTTGTTGATCCCATCGACAATATCCTTATCTTCTCCATACTAGAATAGATTCATATGGAACATTTGGCATTAACGTTGGAAAACTGTCGAGAACCTTGTTCGTGTCATCTCGAAGAATGTGTTCTGGATGTTAGAAGTAACCTTCTCCAATTCACGTGCATCCGAAGAAAGATGTCACCGTGGATTCGAGTAGAGTTAACTCTGTACCTTAAGGACATAGTTGTATTTTGTTGTAAGTACTCGATGTATGAGCAGTTGTCCTTAGACAAGTTGTTAATACATGGGTCTCGCAATGTAGCTCAGTCTTTTGGAGCTTAACAATGTAATCCATGTCTTGAGAATCTAGTGACTTTTCCTTCATGGTAAATGTTGCAAACTTTCTATTCGGACATGCTGAGTCTGAAGTATCTTTCCACCTAATCAAATCTGAATCTCAAGCAGATATGATGGTTGGTGTTCCTCAAGGTTTTTACATAGCTTTCTTTGAAATCCAGCATGATTGATGTAATGGTTGACACAATTAGTCGGAAGACCTATTGACATATTCTCTCGAATCAGCAAACAACAACCACTCTTCATGAGGCTTCTTCTATGATTTATTATAGAAGTTGTGCTCATGGTTTCCTTTGTCTCTGAAGTCAGACCTTTACTTGATGTTTAGTGACTCGAACATCAAGGAGAACATTTAAAATAGTGTTGCTAAATGTCTCTTAGTCGATCCTCCAGACCCTTTTATGTTGGTAAGCATCTTGTGGTGCCAAATAATTGAAGTCTGAGAATGAAGTTTCTTTTTCCTCGTGTCATCAGGAATCTTCTTATATATTCATCTTAGCGGTGTAAAGTGATATCACGATCTTCGGCAAAGATTTTGATAACCCTAGATAAATAAAGAGTTCCTTCGTTTCTCGATCATGTTCAAGAGTGACGATGATTTTAGTAATCTATAGTTCCTCTTGTTACATGCTCCGTCTGACTCTTACGAGTCCTCGCCACAAAACAACCTTTTTGTCCTAACCATCTATTAAATGAAGAGTGATCCTTCTATATCAAAAGTAGTTCAATAGCCTGGTTATCCGTATATTTGTACCTATGAAATCTCTACTTAAGCCATTAGTAGAGGTTCATCTTCCGAAGTTTGTGGTTACGTTCTTCCTGTTGTAAGCTTTCTGTTTCAGAAGCTTAAACTCTTCTGAAGCTCCATGGTCTCAATTCTTATGAAGAGCAGTTATTTGTTACCTTGAAACCTTCTCTTGTTTCCTCCTTTACCTTGATGTGATTCATGTTTGTCATCTCAGAGTTGCTTTGAACACTCCTTTTACGAGATGACCATGAGATACTCTATGTGTTGTTAGTGTGTTTCCCTCTAATCCTTAGAGTGGCCCTGTTTCTCTGTCTCTCTTCCTACCTTTGGAATCTCAGGTCGATATTCTCGTAAGGGGGATAGAGCTGTAACGCCCCAGTTTTAGCTAATTTCTAATTAGGGTTTGTTTGTGCATTCATGAGCATCATTATTTTGCTAAGAATAAAAAAATGCATGCAAAGAAATAAAGTTAAACCCTAAAAACTGATGGGTTCGTAGCATGAAAAAAAAATTCTACCGCAAGAACGAACAAAACCCAGATCTAATCTAGATAAAAGCCAGACACCCGCAAAGCCACTTGTGCAAAGTGTAGATTGGATCTATACTATGATGGGAGAGACAGACACCCGCAAAGCCACTTGTGCAATACGAGTTGCACGTCAACTGTGGAGCAAGTCTCATGTGCAATGACATGTAAGGTTAGCCCGAGCCGCTTCATCCCACCATACCGCAAGATGCAAATTACACAAAGCAAAAGACGGCACGAGCACCAACGCCCACAAAACCATTGTGTTCTACTCGTGCAACAGATCTACGCATAGACACGGCTCTGATACCAATGAAGGGTTCGTAGCATGGAAAAAAAATTCTACCGCAAGAACGAACAAAACCCAGATCTAATCTAGATAAAAGCCAAGATCTAATCTATTAGACATGTGCAACGAGATAGATCTGTACTAACCCTTGTAGACCCGAAAGCGTTACGAGATCGGATCTCGTGGTTGATGTAGTCGATCACTTGCCGATCTCAAGATCGAGTAGACGATCCTTCCGGCGCCACGTTCCGGCAGCGGTTCCACAGTCGGTCCTGCGTCTTGGTCGGCAGACCTTCCTCTCCTGTTCCAGTGACGTGAGGTAGTAGATCTCTCCACGGCATCCCAGCAAAGGCGTGGTGGTGGTGGTGGAGTAGAGAATTCTGCAGGCTTCGCCAAGCCAGGCGAGGGAAGGAGGAGGAGAGGCAACTTGAGATCTAGAGAATAGAAGGGCAAGGGGCTTGTGCCTCCACCCTCTATTTAAAGAAGGAGGCACCATGGGGAGGTGGAGTCCTTGTAGGACTCCCTCTCCTGGCCGTGGATCAAGGAGGTGGGGGGAGAGTCCTACTCCCCCACGAATCCTTGTCTTACCCCACAAGGATTCCTTGATCCTTTCTTGGTTTTCAAGTAAACTCCAAGAAATCTTCTAGAACCTTCCGGAACATTCCAAAACCTTCTAGAATCCCCATACAAATACTCCGGAACATTTCCTAACTTAGAAAATGATCCCCAATATATGAATCTTATTCCCCGGACAATTCCGGATCTCCTCGTGTCCCGGATCCAATCCGAGACTCCGAACAACATTCGGTCTCCAACGCACATTCCATATCTACTTAAAACAACTTCGAACCTTAAGTGTGTCACCCTACGGTTCGTGAATATGCAGACATGATGGAGACACATCTCCGATCAATAACCATTAGCGGGATCTGGAGATCCATAACGGCTCCCACATACTCAACGATGACTTCGTGATCGATAGAACCATTAACATACGAAACCAATTCCCTTTGTCACGCGGTACTATACTTATCCGAGGTTTGATCGTCGGTATCTCCATACCTAGTTCTACCTCGTTACTGATAAGTACTCTTTACTCGTTCCATGATATGTCATCCCTTGTGACCTAGTCACATGCTTGCAAGCTAACTAGATGACATTCCACCGAGAGGGCCCAGAGTATATCTATCCGACATATGGATGGACAAATCCCAATCTTGGTCCATGCGCTTCAACACATACTTTCAAAATACCCAATGACACCTTTATAACCACCCAGTTACGAAGCGGTGTTTGATGTCATCAAAGTACCCATCCGGTGATGGTGATTAACATAACCTCATGGTCAAAGGATTAGGTTACTATGCATTTGAAAGCTTATAGCAATACGAACTTAATGACTTGATCTTATGCTACGCTTACTATGGGTGTGTGTCCATCACATCATTCTCCTAATGATATAACCTTGTTATTAATGACATCCAATGTCCATGATCAGGAAACCATGATCATCCATTAATCAACAAGCTAGCTTAACAAGAGGCTTACTAGGGACTCTTTTATGTTTACAAAACACACAAGTATTAATGTTTCTGGTTAATACAATTATATCATGGGATGTAAACATTTATCATAAACATAAAGATATAATAATAACCACTTTATTATTGCCTCTTGGGCATATCTCCAACAGTCTCCCACTTGCACTAGAGTCAATAATCTAGTTAAAAACTTGTGCACTCAACACCTATGGCTTTCTGGTGTTGTATAGACACTATTGCTAGTGGTAAACATAATCTTCGGATCTGACACTTCCAGGTCCGTGTGTATTTGCATGTCCTTGCGTCTCTATGCATTACTCATTCTCTAATGAGATGGCATTGTATAAATTTGGTCCTTTGGTGAGACCTTTAGTTCCTTGGGATTAAATCATGTTGATACAATTGTCATACAATGTATCTTCATAGTATTATCCCGCTATGAACCACACCTAGTTTGATAACAAACTACTTGACGCAAATGCCCTTATTTGCTGCTACAATAGTAGTCATATACTTAGCCTTTTGTTGTAGTATCTGTCACAATGTTTTAACTTTGGTACTCAACCAAATCCGTTATGGAACTTCCTTTCCATTACATTGTGCCACCCATAGTTTAAATTGAGATAAACTTAATTTGTGACAAAACTAGTATCAATGCAACAATTTACAATGAACTATTTGTCACCACTATATAAATAATATATTCTTAGTTCTTCCAAAGATCATAGGAATATCTCTACTATTGTCCAATGAACATCTTATGAGTCATTCTGGTATATGCTCATAACATTTAGAGCATAGGACATATCTGGATGTGTACATCTCAAAGAATGATTGATCAAAATATTCTTGCGATTTCACCAAGTGTCAAAACACTTGAATCTCGTGTCAACACACTTGAATCTTGATTCAGTCCTTTCCGTGCGTCAAGAACCTTTCTTGTTGTTTCCATATTGAACTCATTCAACATCTTATCTATGTACATTTGGCAAAACCATATTAGCGCCTCAATCTATCCATATAGACATTGATGCCTAATTCTTGGGTTATGCCTAAGTCTTTCATCGAAATGAAATTCTTAACCTGTGTCAATAAAAGATACATCATTTCTAATCAACAATATGTCTTTCACATAATGTATTAGAAATATGTCTTAGAGCTCCCACTTAATTTCTTGCAAAATGCAAACATCTTCATCGTCTCTGATGAAATTAAACCTTTTAATGGTTTCATCACAATGAAGATTCCAACTCCGCGATGCTCACTTCAACCATTGAAGTTTTGTATACTCTTTTAGCATCCTTTGAATTAACAAAACCCTTTGGATCGTGTCATGTACACGTCCTAGGTAACCATTCTATTAGAAGAACTTGTTTAGTTTGTTCAACTACCATATACCAAAATATATGTAGTGGTTGCTACATTAATCCGTCTAGACTAAATATCGCTATGAAAGATCAAATCTTATCATAGTCAATTGCTTGAACATTGTCGTAAACTCTTTTCGACATGTCGACTATTTCATAGATGTGAAACATCCATGTCTATTTCTTTATAGATCCATATACGACTGTAAGGTCTTGCACCTTTCCAGAGGGTCTTTCAAATTCAAAGCTTGATTTCTCGTGTATGGAATTATCACGGATTTTATGGCTTCAAGCCACTTAACGAAGTCAGGGCCCATCATTGATTATTTGCATGTAGTCGGTTCATCATTGTCAAACAACAATGATTTAACTCTCAAATCTTGGCATTTGATTACTTACCCGACCTACTTGGTTCAATAGGAACTTAGATCCCCGTGACCACATCCTTTGAGGCACGTGAGCCATGAGCATTGTTGCTGCCTCCGGGACACTTAGAAAATGATCCCCAATATATGAATCTTATTCCCCGGACAATTCCGGATCTCCTCGTGATGTCCCGGATCCAATCCGAGACTCCGAACAACATTCGGTCTCCAACGCACATTCCATATCTACTTAAAACAACTTTGAACCTTAAGTGTATCACCCTACGGTTCGTGAATATGCAGACATGATGGAGACACATCTCCGATCAATAACCATTAGCAGGATCTGGAGATCCATAACGGCTCCCACATACTCAACGATGACTTCGTGATCGATAGAACCATTAACATACGAAACCAATTCCCTTTGTCACGCGATACTATACTTATCCGAGGTTTGATCGTCGGTATCTCCATACCTAGTTCTACCTCGTTACTGATAAGTACTCTTTACTCGTTCCATGATATGTCATCCCTTGTGACCTAGTCACATGCTTGCAAGCTAACTAGATGACATTCCACCGAGAGGGCCCAGAGTATATCTATCCGTCATATGGATGGACAAATCCCAATCTTGGTCCATGCGCTTCAACACATACTTTCAGAATACCCAATGACACCTTTATAACCACTCAGTTACGAAGCGGTGTTTGATGTCATCAAAGTACCCATCCAGTGATGGTGATTAACATAACCTCATGGTCAAAGGATTAGGTTACTATGCATTTAAAAGCTTATAACAATACGAACTTAATGACTTGATCTTATGCTACGCTTACTATGGGTGTGTGTCCATCACATCATTCTCCTAATGATATAACCTTGTTATTAATGACATCCAATATCCATGATCAGGAAACCATGATCATCCATTAATCAACAAGCTAGCTTAACAAGAGGCTTACTAGGGACTCTTTTATGTTTACAAAACACACAAGTATTAATGTTTCCGGTTAATACAATTATCTCATGGGATGTAAACATTTATCATAAACATAAAGATATAATAATAACCACTTTATTATTGCCTCTTGGGCATATCTCCAACAAAAACCTATTTCCTTCTCTCTCTAAAGTCAATTCAAAAGGGTTTTGAAATATTTGAAAAGTGCAAAACGTGTGGAGCCCAATCTGAATAAAAGGCCCCCTGCAATATTTTATTAGTTTTATAAAATCCTCTAGTATTTTTGAAATACCCAAAACAAGTTTGAAATTTAATTACAAAAGAGAAAACAGAAACTAAAAAAAGGAAAAAGCTTTTGTTTAAAAAGAGAGAGAGAGAGAGAGAGAGAGAGAGCCAGCAGCCCAGCCGCGGCCCAGTTCTGTCCCTCTTCTCTCTGCCAGCCCAGTAGCAATAGCCGCGCAGGCCTTTCCGCGGCCCAAACTCAACCCAGCAGCAGCCCACTCGACTGTACCGCTTCGACACGCTCTGTTCGTCGTCTTTGCAGACCACGGCGAGCAGCTGCGTGTCCACCGCCTCGCCGTCGATCGCTTCAACGACAAGATCCTCGCCCCGCTGCCGTTCCGCGAGGAGATAAGATCGCCACGATGCCCTGCCCTCGCCCTATCCTTTCCTCTCCCTCTCGAGCTCTCTCTCGCACGGTTTCCGTCCGAGCCGAAACCCTAGCTCGGACCTCACAGGTGCCCTGCCGTTTCCAGCCACCTCTCGCCCAACCCAGCACACCATCGGAACCGCCGTGGTCTCCTTAGTCTCCGTGCAAGAGGAATCGACCGCGGGAGCTCGCAATTGGCCGCCCCGACCGCGTCTTCCTCGCCTCCGACCGTTCTCCGCCGTGGCCATGTCGTCGCTGCAGCCCTCCTCCGGCCTCCCCACCGCGTCCTTAAGCTCCAGGGTGAGCACACGGTCCTCCTAGAACCTTTACTTCCTCCCCTTCCTCTCTGGTTCGATCCCGCGTCGTGCGCCACCGTCAGCCGCCGCTCGGTCGTGTCGCCGGCGAGTCTCCGGTGACCTTGAACAAGCGGAGCCGCCCTCTTTAGGTTCCCCTCGCTGCGCTGGTTCGAGAAGGCTAGGTTTCGTAGCCCAGATCGCCGTCTTTCGCCGTCCACAGTAGCCGTCCGACGTGTCTCCGGCGGGTTGATGTCACGCCGACGTCATCCTAACGTTAGCGCATGGGTCAGCTCCCAATCAACGCGGGTAGGTCCCGTTCCTGCCTGCGTGGCAAGCTGAGGTGGCCTGGGCCCCTCTGTCAGCCTCAGTGGCTAGGGCCAGCCCTTGTGTAAAAAGTTATAACACCCCGCTGACATCATAATGACGCAGTAAATCCTTTAAATGGTTTAATAATTCCAGAAATTGAATAAATACTAGAAATTCAATATCTTTTAATCTGTAATTCAGAAAAATACAAATAATATATCAAAATGTTCATAAAAATGAGATCTTTACAATAGACTCATAATCATGCATTTATCAACAACTTAAATTCCAAGTTTAATTAGAAGAACAAAGTGACCCCTCACATATACATCCGGGGTTTCTCCGAATTAGGGTTTGCACCCCTCAGATCCCGCTTAAATTGGCAAGCATGTTCTTAGGGTTAATTTTAATACAATTTAACTTGTCATATCATCATCCTTTCTTGAGCATTGCATCGATGCCATGTGTTGATTGTTATTTTACTTTCTTTCCGGTGTTTGCTTCTTCCCGGTAGAATATGATATCGAGATCGAGATCAAAGACCGAGATCAACACCATCGAAGATCGACGAACAATACTTGACCAATTGTAACCAAGTCAAGTACAAGACTTCTGAAGATCTATATCTGAGTATCAACAAACAAGGCAAGCGAAACCCCACACATGATAAAATCCTATGATTTCGAAAGTATTTCATTCCTGCCATGATGCATACGATTCTACTGTGGTATTTTGTCGATAGATAGAGTATCCTATCTATTGCATTACTCCCTTTGAGCTTATATTACATGATCCACTGCTCCTAGCATAAGTAGGTTTGGCTTGTGTGCACTGCTAGAGCTATATCTGTGTCTTGCTTAGCCATGCTTAGCCGTCAGTGCTGGTTCATCCAGAAGATGTACCAAATGCAGAGAATCTAGTATGACAGGAGAATGAGGTATATTGATGAGGTAAGATCAGTGGTAAAGGTTAAACATGCTAAGCCGTGTATGGGAGGCTACTATGGGATGTGGTTTTTATAGTCCCATGCTCGCCACCACTAGGAACCCAGTTCTTTCCTTTGGAACCGAGACGAGCGTACAGCCACACGGGGCCTGGAAAACCTCACAAGTAACTAACTTGCCTAGTAGATTCCATGAGTCACATAGTTTGGGCGTTCCATTCGACATATGCATAGAAAACGTTTTGAAAGATTTGGCGGGTGAAGGTGCATCATAACAGGTAGGTAAGCGTGGGCAGGGTTGCTTGGGGTAGATGGCGCCCCTGGTAAACCAACCTCATCTCTCATCTCTAGGGACCGGCTTCGAGATTTGACCCGTTATGGCGGAACCATCCTTAGGGCGTGACTCATGGTCTCGGCGAAAGCAAGGTAAAGGCCGTGTCCAACCACCCTTTGCTGGCCTTCCAAGGAAGAGGGCTAATCATTGTGGCATTAAGAGTCGGTTGGTATGTGTGGGTAAAGTTGTACACCCCTACAGGGTTAAATCTTTTCGAAAAGCCGTGTTCACGGTTATGAACGCTTGGTAACCGAATTCTAAGATCATAGAGAACTATAACCTAATCATAAAACTTGGAAACTAAGGTTTGTTAAGGATGCTTCCTCATGGGTACGAGGGGTGATCCTAGTTGTGATATGAGGGTTACTTTGGTGGATATCAAGATGATGATAAATTCTTCGGAGATGTCGCTCTCTTATTCCCTTTTAAAATATTCAGAGTAGACGAGCTTCTTCTCCCTCTTGTTTTATAAACAAAGATGGCTTTATGCAAAATAACCCCACCAGCCATAAGTCTTGCGGAGTACACCCTGTACTCACCCTTGCTTTGTTGATACTTTTGTAGCAGAATAAGTGTTCCCCGAAGACGCGTTTGGTACGACATCGATACCAACGAGTAGCTTGGGGTTCCCATCTAGCAGCCTAGAATCTATGGGCTGGGACGACATCGTTATGCTTCAGGCTTCTTAGGCCATTTGTTAAGTTTTCTATACTTAATAGCATAATTTGCCTTCTGTTGTTTGATGTTTGTGGTCAGTGACCTCTGATTGTAATACTTTGGTTCTTTGCTCAGTTATGAGCTCGCTATAATAATTTTTGTGTCGCAGGGTTACTGTTGTGTTACCGACTTCTCACTAGATATCCTCGAGGTCTAGGTTAAGCTTATGTCAGGCTAAGGTCTGGATTTGTTTAACCCTGATCCTAGGGGTGTTACATCTGGTCCTCTTAGGGATCTGGTCCACGCAGGGGTAAGCTAGTCCACGATCGCAAAAAGATAACGGGGAATACTGACATGGCGGGCCAAGAAGAGTTGACTTAACGACGGTATTTGAGTTCAACCGTTTTTCGTCTGGTTCAAATGACCATTTGGCCATTAGATTTGTATTCACCCCCATTTGGCCCTTCTGGACAATTGGCGATTCTACTATGGCCCCTCCGCACAATTGATGACAACTCGAGTATCGTGGTGCACTCACCCGGGAAGTTCGGTACAGCAAACGAACATTCCCACAAGACCCGGAGAAAGGAATGTCAGCACAAGAGAAAAAACTGACGAAAGATATAACTATTGATCCGAGTCAGCTCCACGAGCCAATCAGCGTTCCTCTTCATGAGCTTTTCATATTCTGTGTTCACCGACTCAAACTTGATGTCGGCGTCCTTCATCATATCTTGGTTCTTTTCAAGCTAGGTATTTAGCCGCTCCTTTTCCTCGGAGAAGTTTTGATCAACCTTGTCTAGCTCGGCCTTGTGGAGATTTTTCAATCTCAGCATTAAGCCGAGTAATCTCGTCATCCTTGAGCCGGAGTTTGGAAAGCTCATCATCCTTATTCTTGAGTTCTGCTTGATGCTGCCCTGCTTGTTCGAGAAAGTGGAGCATCATGTCAGGCAAAGGCACGCTATCTTGAAGAGACACTGCAATAGTTTGTTGACCTGACAGAGCCGAGGTATAATTATCTACCGAGTCAGAAGGAAAAAGGACAAAGATTGAATAACCAAGGAGAGTTACCTTTTATTTTGGCCAAGTTCTTCCTCGTGATGATGTTTTCAGTCTCCACTTTGGTTGCGCAATCCGGATCATAAGTTAGTACAAAGAGTAAATGGCAAAGACGAATAAAAGTGAAGGTGCAAACGAGATAACTTACCCTTCTTCTTCAGCTCAGCGATCAACGCACTATGTTTTTGTTGGGTCCGCAGCATAGAAAACAAAAAATTTCCTACGATGAGAACTACATGCCAAGATCAATCTACTAGGTACAAAGCAACGGGTGGACATACATCCATCGAGAACTTACCCTCGAAGACAATGAGTTTTGTTAACGAGTAGGAACTCATGGTTGATGTAGTCGTACACTTGCCGATCTCAAGATCGTGAGGAAGTCTGAGCGCCGCAACACCGTAGTGCATCCGTACTCGCACACACGTTCAAGCCACCGGACAACCTCCACCTCCTCGCTCCAGCGATCTAGCGGAAGAAGCAACTCCTTCCAGACGAAATGCCACCGGGAACATGTATCTCGCTAATCCGAAACCATGGGGGAATAATTCTAGAGGGGGAGAGAGATCCTTCACAAGGAGGTGTGAGGAAGAAGGAGGAAGAGGGTGGCCTTTTATAGAAGGAGGGGGGTGCCCCTCCTTCATGGCCGGCGCATGGGGGGTGACTCCTCACCTCCCCCATTCATGTGGTGGTAACCCCTCCACATTAAAATGCCTCTTCACATTCCCCTTTAAAGTCCCTACTTTAAATGCATTAAAATTCTCCAAGTTTAATGCTCTCTCATTTAACAAAACTCTTTTATTAAATTTATTCAGAATTTTGTTAATTACTTTAATTAACAAATATTCACATATAACCCCTTGCAATATTTCAATATCACATGCAGAACCACTTTCTGCAATTTCACCCGAAACAATTTCCGGTTTCTATCGAAACAATTCCTGCGCTTTGCAATTCTTTCGTCTGAAACATATGTGCTCCAAAATGGTGTCCGGTAACTCTTAAGTGTGCCTCCCTACGGTTCGCGAATAATGTAGACATGATTGAGACCCCTCTTAGATCAATAATCAGAAGCGGGACCTGGAGATCCATACTGACTCCTACACATTCAACGATGACTTCTGTGATCGTGAGAACCTTTAACGCTAGTAACTAAATCCCTTTGTCTCGCGATATATTACATGTCCGAGATTCGATCATCGGTATCTCCATACCTAGTTTGATCTTGTTACCGACATGTACTCTTTTCTTGTTCTCGTGATATAACATTCTAGTGATCACATCACTTGCTTGCAAGCTATCTCAATGTGATATCACCGAGAGGGCCCAGAGTATATCTATCCGTCATCGGGATTGACAAATTCCACTCTTGATCCATGAGCCTCAACAGAACACCTTCGTAGCACTGAACCCATCTTTATAGTCACCCTGTTACAGTGTGACGTTTGATGTTATCAAGATACTCTTCCGGTGTTAGCAATTAACATGATCTCATGGTCTAAAGATAAAGATTACTTCGTATGATGTTATAGCAATATAAACATAATGACTTTGATCGTAATGCTATACTTCGGATGAATGTTCATCACATCATTCCACCAATGTTGTGACCTTGTTATTAACAACATCCAATGTCCATGATCAGGAAACCTTGATCATCTTGTTAATCAACAAGCTAGTCTATTAGAGAGGCATAACTAGGAACCCTTTTTGTTTATTAAACACACATGTATTGATGTTTCCGATCAGTACAATTATAGCATGCAAAATAAACATTTATCATAAACATGGAATAAGATAATAACCACTTTATTATTGCCTCTCGGGCATATTCCCTTCAGTCTCCCATTTGCACTAGAGTCAATAATCTAGTGTGAAAAACTTTGTGTATTGAACACCTATGGCTTTCTGGTGTTGCATATACGCGATTGCTAGTGGTTAACATAATCTACGGATCTGATAGTTTCAGGTCCATGTGTATTTGCATGTCTTTGCGTCTCTACGCATCACTCATTCTCAAATGAGATGGCATTGTATAAATTTGGTCCTTTGGTGAGACCTTTAGTTCGTTCCGGTTAAAATATGTTGATATTATTGTCACACAATATATCTTCATAGTATTAGCCCACTTTGAACCATACCTAGTTTGATAACAAACTACTTAACACAAATGCCCTCCTTTGCTACTACTATAGCAGTTATATACTTAGCCTTTTGTTGTAGTATCTGTCACAATGTCTCAACTTTGGAACTCATCCAAATCCATCATGGAACATCCTTTCCATTACATTGTGCCACCCATAGTCTAAATTGATATAAATTTAATTTCTATCTTGTGACAAAACTAGTATCAATGTAACACTTTACAATGAACTACCTGTAACTATTTGTCACTTATACATGATATATTCTTAGTTCTTCCAAAGCTCATAAGAATATCTTTACTATCGTCCAATGATCATCTTATGAATCATTCTGGTATGTTTTCATAACATTTAGAGCATAGGACATTATGGATATATACATATCATGGTATAATCGATCAAAATCTTCATGTGATTTTACTCACCAAGTGTTGAAACACTTGAATTTTGATACAATCCTTTCCATGCAGCAAGAACCTTTCTTGTTGTTTCCATATTGAACCCTTTCAATATCTCATATATGTATGTCTGGCATAACCATATTAGCGCCTCAATCTATCCATATAGATATGGATGCCAAATATTCCAATTTTTCCCAAGTCTTTCATCGAAATCTAATTTTAATGAAATTCTAAACTTGTGTCAACACAAGATACATCATTTCCAATCAACAATATGTCCTCTACATAATGTATTAGAAATATGTCTCAGCGCACCCACTTAATTTCTTGCAAATGCAAGCATCTTCATCATCTCCGATGAATTTAAACTCTTTTAACAGTTTCATCATGGTGAAGATTCCAACTCCGCTATGCTTACTTCAACTATTGAAGTTTGCATGCCCTTTTAGCACCCTTTGAATTAACAAAACCCTTCGGACCTTGTCATGTACACGTCCTAGGTAACCGTTCTAGTAGAAGAACCTTGTTTTGTTTATTCAACTACCATATACCAAATTATATGTAGTGGTTGCTACATTAATCCGTCAAGACTATATATGGCTATGAAAGATCAAATCTCGTCATAGTCAACTCCTTCAACATTGCCGTAAACTTCTTTCCGACATGTCAACTATTTCATAGATGTTAAACATCCATGTCTATTTCTTTATAGATCCAAACACGACCGATAGGCTTTACGCCTTTTCAGAGGGTCTTCCAAGTTCAGAAACTTGATTCTCGTGTATGGATACTATCATGGATTCTATGACTTCTAGTCATTTTATGGAGTCAGGGCCCATCATCGCTTCTTTGCATGTAGTCGGTTCATCATTTTCAAAACAATAACGACATGCTTATCAAATCATACTATTTGATTCTTACCGACCCACATGGTTCAATAGGAACTCTAATCTCCGAGATCACACCCTTTGTAATCACGGGAACCATGAGCATTGTGGCTACCACCGGGACACTTTCCGGTGCTGCGCTACTTAGCACATATAGCTAAGGTTCAACAACCTTATCCAAGTTCTATTGTCCTCCCACTTAACTTTTCGCGAAAAGTTCCTTCTCAAGGAACTTGACGTTCCAAGTAACAAACTCTTTTGTCCTCGGTGTTATGGAGAAATTCCTAACAAATTATTTGGGATAACCTACAAAGACGTGCTTATCCGACTTTGGTTGTAAACATTTTACTTATGCATAGCATACCAAAATTTAAGAAAAGACAATTCGGGTTTTATCCCAAACCATAACTTATATGGTGTCATTTCAATGGATCACGATGGTGCTCTTTTTAGTGTAAAGCGGTAGTCTCTAAAGCTTCAATCCTTAAAACATAATGGCAGTTTTATAAATGACACCTTTGATCTTACCATGTCAAACATGGTTTGATTTCATCTCTTGAATATGCCATACTCCTATGGTTTATCGGGAAACACAAATCATTGAACAATTCCTCAAATCTTAAGTGTTTTGCTAAACATGTAACTCAAATATATTCTTTTATGATCAAATTATAAACTCTTTTATTTTCTTGTTACAATGATTTTTCACTTCATCTTGAAAGTCTTTGAACAATTTTCAAATGTTTCATACTTCTTCCTTATTAAGTAAATATATAGATATATTCACTTAAATTTCTGGAGAAAACATATGAAGCAAAAATATCCATCGCATGTGGCTACACATAATGGACTATATACATCAACATGCATAATATCCAATAATTTAGTCATCCATTTCTCTTTGGCCTATGGACGGAGTTTGAATTATCTCGAGGAAAGTCTCACAAGCGTCAATTGATCAAAATCAAAGACTCAAAAAATCCATCAACATGGAGTTTCTTCATGTTTTCTTTCCAATATAATTTAAACAGCGATGTCACTTCATAAGTGATCTTCCAATCATTTGTCTTGCGACATTTTAGCAATAGTGTTTATGGATGTGATTTCTCCCACTAGACTTGTAAAAGTTCATCCATCCTTTATGGAATACGGTAATTATTTGAACAACCATTGTTCTCGTAATACCGGAACAAAATAATAATTATTAAAACAAATCTTGAAGGCTAGGTTTGATGACAACGAAAAACACAATAACACTTTATTTGTTTTCGATGAACATCATCACTTATTCTCTTGCTAGTTACTTAGGCCATTGTAGTTCATGAATTGCATTATCCTGTATGACACTTCATACCAACCAATTTGATATCCAATACCGGTATCCAATACCTCAGAACCACATTGTTTAACAAGCAAGGAATACAACCATAACATGTATATCTTCTATATACCTAAGTTGGACATCTCCAACCTTTTCTTTTCTGCCAAATATTTTATAGATTCTCTTTCAGCAATTCCTTTTCCTTTTAAAAGAATCTATCAACATCAATAGTGGTGTCATTCACATGACACATAGTACAAAGCGTATATAGTCAAATACTAATACCTTTGGACTTGCACTTTGAAGTGGATCTCCATCATTAAATGTTTGGCATTCTTTCAAAAATCCATTCTTTAGTAATCTCTTAGTGTAGTAAAAATTTTACTTACATCTTTTATTCATCCTTATCATGACAACTTTCATGATCAAGCTACTATAGCCTATAAGGAAGAATGACGAGTATAATTTTAGTTCCCAAAACCTTTTGGGAGATTCGGATGCCTAGCATCTCCATCCTTCACACATTCTCATACATTATGAGAACATGTATTTTGCTAAATTATACTCTATCATAATGCAACCAAAAACATTGTTTCAGATATCACAATATCTTTCACACATGATGGTTTCTGAAACAATTTTCAGCTCCAATATAATCTTGATATTAAAATAACTTTTGAATATCAATAATCATGGAGGCAAACATGATACTTTAGATACTAACATTGGAATTCTTACTCTTGATTTAATACTACTTATTAAACTTCATGGAGTAAATAGAGTTTGCTGAAAGTTTGCAATAGGACTTATAAACTTTAAATTGACATTCAAAACAATACGATACCAGTTTGTAAAGTAAATATCCAGAATTCTATAGTTCTATTATCTCAATTAAAACTAAGCATAAGGTAGTGAACAGACGCCAATGACTACAACAAATTATGCAAATTCACTTCGATTTAGTTTATGACAAATTGAGTTTGACTAATCCAAATTAGAAATGAACTCCCACTCAAAAACGACATCCCTCGTGCCTTTTTGGTGATACATGAACCAAATCCACTACACCAAGTCCGATCATCACGTGAGTCGGTGTAGCTTCAAAGGCGAGCATCAATATGGGCATCATATCAACTATATGACTCATGCTTAACCTTTCGATCCGTGTTCCGAGTCCATGTCTATACATGCTAGGCTCGCCAAGTAAGAACCTTAGTACTCGCGTGTGTAAAACTGTCTTACACCCGTTGTATGAAAGCGTAGAGTCGAGTACACCCGATCATCACGTGATGTCTCAAAACACGATCCATAGAATGGTGCATACTTAAGGAAGAACACATTTTTATCTTGATATCTAAATGAGGGATCATCTTACAATGCTATAGAAAGCGCCAAACTAGCAGTATAAGATGGTAACATCTAATGTGTAAAGTGAGATGATATGGTCCATGCATTTGATCTCTATCATTTGCATCGTGGTATGATCTCTATCATTCCTTTGTGTGTAAGACCAAGGTCTATGGAACTTACACGTTGAGTGTGTTGTAAGAGTATCTATCATACATCTACTTACAACAATTCCATATCAAGACACTAGCCCAGCAACGATCTAAACTAGACGCCTCTAATTTATCAATTGCAAGTTTTACGTGGCTTAGGGCTTTCGGAGATAGAACCGTTCTTACCTACGAACATGAACCACAACGAGGATAACCAAGTTACTAGCAACTCGTTGTAAATCAGATATTGACTATAGTAGGAGAGACAGACACCCGCCATCCACTTATGCAAAACAAGTTGCATGTCAGTCGTGGAACCGATCTCATGTACGATGACATGTAAGGTTGGTCCGGGCCGCTTCATCCCACTATGCCACCAATATCCAAAATACATAGAAGATGCAATAACATGATCATCATCGCCCACATATAAACATATGTGTACTACCCGTGCAAAGCACCTACGCATAGATCAGGCTCTGATACCATTGTTGGGTCCACAGCATAGCAAACAAAAAAATTCCTACGATGAGAACTACACGCCAAGATCTATCTACTAGGTACAAAGCAACGGGTGAACATATATCCATCGAGAACTTACCCTCGAAGACAACGAGTTTTGTTAATGAGTAGGAACTCGTGGTTGATGTAGTCGTACACTTGCCGATCTCAAGATCGTGAGGAAGTCCGAGCGCCACAACTCAGCAGTGCATCCGTACTCGCACACACGTTCAAGCCACAAGACAACCTCCACCTGCTTGCTCCAGCGATCCAGCGGAAGCAGGAACTCCTTCCGGACGAAATGCCACCGAGACCATGTATCTCGCTAATCCGAGACCATGGGGGAATAATTCTAGAGGGGGAGAGAGATCATTCACAAGGAGGTGTGAGGAAGAAGGAGGAAGAGGGTGGCCTTTTATAGGAGGAGGGGGGTACCCCTCCTTCATGGCCGGCGCATGGGGGTGTGACTCCTCACCTCCCCCATTCATGTGGTGGTAACCCCTCCACATTAAAATGCCTCTTCACATTCCCCTTTAAAGTCCCTACTTTAAATGCATTAAAATTCTCCAAGTTTAATGCTCTCTCATTTAATAAAACTCTTTTATTAAATTTATTCAGAATTTTGTTAATTACTTTAATTAACAAACATTCACATATAACCCCTTGCAATATTTCAATATCACATGCAGAACCACTTTACGCAATTTCACAAAACAATTTCCGATTTCTATCGAAACAATTCCTGCGCTTTGCAATTCTTTCGTCTGAAACATATGTGCTCCAAAATGGTGTCCGGTAACTCTTAAGTGTGTCACCCTACGGTTCGCGAATAATGCAGACATGATTGAGACCCCTCGTAGATCAATAATTAGAAGCGAGACCTGGAGATCCATACTGACTCCTACATATTCAACGATGACTTTTGTGATCACGAGAACCTTTAATGCTAGTAACTAAATCCCTTTGTCTCGCGATATATTACATGTCTGAGATTCGATCATCGGTATCTCCATACCTAGTTTGATCTCGTTATCGACATGTACTCTTTTCTCGTTCCCGTGATATAACATTCTAGTGATCACATCACTTGCTTGCAAGCTATCTCAATGTGATATCACCGAGAGAGCCCAGAGTATATCTATCCGTCATCGGGATTGACAAATTCCACTCTTGATCCATGAGCCTCAACATAACACCTTCGTAGCACTGAACCCATCTTTATAGTCACCCTGTTACGGTGTGATGTTTGATGTTATCAAGATACTCTTCTGGTGTTAGCAATTAACATGATCTCATGGTCTAAGGATAAAGATTACTTCGTATGATGTTATAGCAATATAAACATAATGACTTTGATCGTAATGCTATACTTCGGATGAATGTTCATCACATCATTCCACCAATGTTGTGACCTTGTTATTAACAACATCCAATGTCCATGATCAGGAAACCTTGATCATCTTGTTAATCAACAAGCTAGTCTATTAGAGAGGCATAACTAGGAACCCTTTTTGTTTATTAAACACACATGTATTGACGTTTCGGATCAATACAATTATAGCATGCAAAATAAACATTTATCATAAACATGGAATAAGATAATAACCACTTTATTATTGCCTCTCGGGCATATTCCCTTCAGTTTTGCGCAAAGTTCCTTGTGTGTGTCCAAGAGACACTGAAACTCACGGTGCGACTGTTGGTGGTGATCTGAAAAGAAAAATGTTACCTAATGTATCATAAGGAATATTTGAAGTTAGTCAAGACCCGGGCCAAGTGGAACTTAACCCGGCTCTAGGTGAGTGAATATTTGAAGTTACTGAAGACCTGAGCCAAGTGGAACTTAACCCGGCTCTAGGTGAGTGAATATTTGAAGTTACTCAAGACCCGGGGCAAGTGGAACTTAATCTGGCTCTAGGTGAGTGAATATTTGAAGTTACTCAAAACCCGGGCCAAGTGGAAGTTAACCCGGCTCTAGGTGAGTGAATATTTGAAGTTACTCAAGACCCGGGTCAAGTGGAACTTAACCCGGCTCTAGGTGAGTGAATATTTGAAGTTACTCAAGATCCGGGCCAAGCGGAACTTAACCCAGCTCTAGGTGAGTGGATATCTGAAACTACTAAGGATCTTGGTGCAACTAAGGTACTTCGGATTGGAGCATCTGGCCGAGTAACAAGTTACTTCCCCGGAGGCTCGGGGACTGGAGGATATATCTATAGCTATTTGTGCATATGTAAGGGCATGACAAAAAGGCTTACCTCCATCATCCGGCCAGCAATGGAAATAGGCTTGGAAATGGTATTCATCTGGGTGCTGAACTCGGTTGGGCCAAGGTTCTTCGGGTTGTCGGAGTTGAGGTCGACAAACTCGGCGTCATTCCAGTTATTTACATATTCAATCAGAGGACCATATCTCTCCCTGCTGAGCTTCTGGGTGGTGACCAAACCCTTGGCATGAGCTGCTTTCCTGGCGGATTGTGCTGCGGCTCGGCTGGTATGTAGAGTAAGCTGTTTACCACCAGCAGACCTGGAAGGAGTAGAGCCGGAGGCAGTGCTCTCCTTCTTCATCATGGACGCAAGAGTACACTGTCCAGATTCGACAATTTATCGTTTAGGGGCCTGGTGTTTGGCCACCTCGGAAGCCTGTTGGCCCTTGGCAGTATCAGCACCTTTCTTGGCCTTAGTGCCTGACTTGGGTTGCTATTGTGAAGAGGTGGTTTGAGCTCTAGGTTTGGCTTGAGGCTTTTGTTGAAGTATATTTTTGGCAGAAGGAGTTGGTGTAGAAGGTTTGGCCTTTGAGCTGGCCTGAGCTTGGTCATCTCGCTGAGTCTGGGGTGACTCGGACGAGGCAGGAGGAACTGAAGTAGCAAAACTTGGAGTTGGATCTAGTACTGGAGTTGGCTGAGATTGAACTGGAGACGGTGCCGGGGTTACCGGCACCTCGGTGGCAACTAGTTCGGCACCGACATTGCTGGCACTTTCATCATCTTGTTGCTGGGCAGAAGAAGCACTGGGCTTGTCTGGCATAGGCGTATCCCCGGTAGCACCACTTCCCTCTGCGCTGACGTTTCCCTCCTCTTGCCGAGATGGACTAAGATTCGGTGCGGCCGCGGAGCTCTCTAGAATGGGGCTTAGGGGGCGCATTGTCATGGCAAGGAGAAGGTGGATCATCCCGGAGAGGCGAGGCAATGCTCGAACCACTCTGGGGGATCTCCTTGGGGGCCCTGCCGAGTCAGACAGAGAACAAAAATAACAAGTTATAATAGAAGGAGAGAAACAAGAAATACAAGTAATGGGAGAATAGCCAATTAAAGTATAAGGAAAAAAGAGAAGGGCCTACTCGAATGAAGTAGGAGGCTCCCTGGGCTTTGGGGCTCTCTGAACCGTGGCATTTGGCACGGGCTTGCCGGCGCCCATGACACTGGATTTCTTCTTCCTTTTCTTAGTCTAGGGCGGCTCAGAAGAGGGAGCCGAGGTGGCCGCACGTTTCTTGGAAGGGGCAGGAACCATATCACCCATAGAAAGGAGAGGATCATCATGGACCTGACCGGCCAGGTTAGCTGAAGACGAGTCAAGGCGAAAGGCATATGAGATAGGAATAGGATCATATACCTCCAAGATTTCAATATCAGGGTCTTCATCGTCATCCGACCAATCCATTAAGCCAGAGGTCTTACCAGAGGGTCGTGTGACGCTAGGATCCGGAGTGGGAAAGAAGGTCTCCGAATCTGGCTCCTCCGTAGCTGAGGCCACATGGTCTTTCCCCCACTTAAGGGATGGTTCCTTGCCATCCTCAACTGTTTGCTGAAGAAACAACTAAAATTAATATTGCAAAGGGATCAAGTAAGTAATATGATCCAACATAAAACATAACTCGGAGAAGGATCAATTAAGAAGATATACCCCAAGAGGTAGGTTATCTCGGCAGAAGTGCTTGAACCCCCACTCCTAATCCTCATTGAAGTCCTTGTCTATCTTGAAGATAGCCTTGACCCGGCGGAAGATTTGGGTATTATTGAGTTCAAAGGATGAGGTTCGGTTGGGGTCGAGATGCCCGCTCATATGGCAAAGCTTGTGGGTGCACTTCTGCAGAGGGAAGATTCGGCTGTGAACGAAGCTGATCATGATATTCTCACTGCGCAGCCCCAACTTGTTCAATTCCTTGATCCGTTTTTCTACCTGAATCACCAAGGCAGCGGATTTCCTCGGAACTCGGCCCCATAAGGTCATATCTGGGACGCCGAGTGAGTAAGGGAGTAGCCGAATCTTGTCCTGTTCGGTATCGTTCTTCACATATAAGAACGTCCGGGCCCAGCCCTTGCAGGACTCAAGGCCAGTGACTCGGGGGAAGATAGAGTTCTTTCGAGGAGAGATAGAGGATGCCCACACTGAGTTAGGGATTTGTCGGCAGGGGCAACAAGTGGATCCAGGATAACGTTGGCCCTAAAGCCGAAGAACTTATACCAAAGTTGGACAGTGGGCAAGAGGCCGAGGTAACCCACAACCCCGGAAGCAAAAGAAGAGAGGGAAGTAATGGTGTTAGCCGACAGATGGTGTGGTTTGAGCTCGAAGGTAGTGATGAACTTGCAGAAGAAATCGTTAACGGGAAGACCAAACCCGTGCTGTAAATGCGAGAGGAAAACCACAAACTCACCCGGATTGGGCGAGGGAATGATCTCCTCGCAGAGGAGGTGGCAGGTAACCCCGGCGGGGATGCAGCGGGTCCGGTAGAGCGAATTTATATCATCTTTGCAGAACCAAGAACCAACCCAGGAACCATGCTCGTGGGCTTTGCCGCCCTCTTTTTGCTCTTCAACGACGATGACCTCTTCGGATTCTATCATCTCTAGATCTCTACCTTCATAAAACCAATCTGTGACGGGGCAGAGGCCTAGATTGGCGGGGCCCCGTGGCGGCGTGGCTACGCAGGAGGAGTTGCACGACTACAGTAGAGGAAAATAGTGGCGAGGCACAGCAGCGGCGGCGCAACACCTAAGCGGAAGCAGCGGAGGCAGCGGTAGTGTTGTGGCGCTGAGGAAGAAGAATAAGGAGACAAGTGCGTGCGGGTGGGGGAAATGACCAAGGGGCGTCCCTCACCCCTATTTAACCACGCCCCTAAGTGGGGTAGTGGGATCGAGCGGTGTAGCGAAGCCACGCAGTGTGGCGTGTATAAGCCAGATCGACCAATCAGAAGTAGGCACAGGAAGGGCCACATGGTACAACAGATCCCATGACAGGACGTGGCGTTATGGTTAACGATGAGACAACCACGACGTGACGTTCGCAGCAGTTATCCCTGATAATGAATACAGTAATTGCGCAGTAACTGGCGCAAACCCTTAAAATGAGGCAACACAATGATTACCCTCCACGTAGGACGTAGGGAAGCGTACAAAAGAAGGAAAAGATCTATGTGGGTAACCCGGATCTGAGGAAATAACCCGGTCCACGAGAAATATCTTGGAATGAGCCAAGGGAATGTCAAGTCACAAAAGTAAAAAGGGTCGAGTTACCGAGTGACTCGGCAAGAAGAGCAAATAACTTAGTAAGTTGAACCTATTGTGTCCTTATCAGCTGAAGTTGCTAAGACCGCACCAGCTTCAGGGACTAATGTTGGGGGGATAACCCCGGGTAGGATCATGCCAGCGTATAATGGCCGTGATAGCCGAGGTATGGTGATACGTCGTAAACGTATCTATAATTTTTGATGTTCCATGCTTATTTTATATCTACTTTCTTATGTTTTGTTCTTACTTTGAGGTATTTTTATACATTTTCTGGGACTAATTTATTAACAAGATGCCACAGTGCCAGTTGCCTGTTTTCTACTATTTTTGGTTTCAGAAAAGCCAGAAAAGAAATATTCTCGGAATTGGACGAAACAAAAGCCGAAGTTCCTATTTTTTCCGACACGACACGGAGTCCAAAGGGGAGACGGAGGGGAGCCAGGGGGCAGGCACACCCTAGGGTGGCACGGGTCACCCCTGGCCACGCCACCAGGTGGTGTGGCCACCCTGGCCCACCTCTGGCATCGCCTCTTTACCTATATATTCCCCCAGGACAAAAACCCTAAAGACCATATCAGATTTCCACGAAAAGTTGCGCAGTGCCGCCACCACCGAAGAGGAGATTCAGGGGACAGAAGTCTCTGTTCCGGCACCCTGCCGGGATGGGGAAGTGCCCCTGGAGCCATCTCCATCGACTCCACTGCCATCTCCATCGCCGTTTCTGACTCCCATCGCGAGGAGGGAGTAATTCTCTCTCGAGGCTAAGGCCTCTACAAGTACCTATGTGTTCATCTCTCTCTCTATGCGTGATCTTATTGAGATCATGAGCTTTGTAATCTATAGATCTATTCTTCTACTCAAGTGCTTTAATTAATCTCTGTTTTTCCCACGTGTGTGAAGTTGACAGTGTGCACACCGTGTGGCACTTAGGCTAGGTTATATAAATACTTATCATGAGTATAATTTGAGTTGGATGTCTCTATGAGATTGTGGTGTTTGTTGGAACCATCTAGCGCTCAAGGTGACAATGAGGGGTTATCTAGATGGGGAATGCGAACTTTAAGGTGTGTTGTTATAACCCTACATCGTCCAAACGGAGAGTTGTTCGGGGTAGTATCATGAAGAGAAGATATTTATATGAGAGTGTCCACTAGTGAAAGTATGATCCCTAGGCCTTGGTTCTAAGCATTAAAACACCATTTACAATTAGTTCTGTTACATCTTTGCTTGCTGCCACTCTTATTTCAGATTGCAATTACCACTTATAATCATCCATATTACTTGTATTTCACTATCTCTTCGCCAAACTAGTGGACCTATACACCTGACAAGTGTATTGGGTGTGTTGGGGACACAAGAGACTTCTTGTATCTTGATTGCAGGGTTGCTTGAGAGGGATACCTTTGACCACTTCCTCCCTGAGTTCGATAAACCTTGGGTGATCCACATAAGGGAAACTTGTTGTTGTTCTACAAACCTCTACACTTGGAGGCCCAACACTGTCTACAAGAATAGAAGCGTGCGTAGACATCAAGCTATTTTCTGGCGCCGTTGTCGGGTAGGTAAGGTAAAAGATACTCACATCCTCTGGCTACTAAGCTATCTTCTAGTACTGTCGCTGGTGTGTGAGTGCTTGAAGTTATTTCCTTTATATTCTGCAATTATATCTTTTTGTTTCTTGTTTTTATTTTCACTGGTTAGGCTTAATGGAAAACAACAAAAAATTAGAGAGATTTATAGTATTTATCTTGAGTTCGAACATGAAGTATTTGAAGAGAAAATTAAAAAACCTATGGAACTTTATTTGCGTGCTAATAGCAATGTTATTAGTATGAATTCTTTGAACACCATTATTGCTAATGCTATGGAAAAGTTTAAGCTTGGGGAAGCTAGTTTTTATGAAAATGATCTTTTTAGTCCCCCAAGCACGGAGGAGAAAATTTACTTTGATGATACTATACCTCCAATATATGATGAATATGATATTTTCAATCCACATACTATTGAGGAGAAAATTAATTATGATTACAATATGCCTCCTATATTTGATGATTATGGTGATGAGAATAATAATGATAGCTATTTTGTTGAATTTGCTCCCACTATGATTGATAAGAATGAATATGCTTATAGGGAGAGTAATAATTATTTTATGCATGTGGCTCATGATAAGAATGTTTTATGTGATATTTATATTGTTAATTTTATTCATGATGCTACTAAAAGTTATTATGATGGTGGGAAACATGGTTTTCTTTATCTCAACAATATTAAGTTCCCCTCTTTATGTTGAAAATTTTAAAGTTGCACTTGTTTTGCTTTCCTATGCTTGTTGCTTTGTGCTTTCATGACTTGTTTATTTACAAGATTATTTTTCATAGGAAGTGGGTTAGACTTAAATTTGTTCCATATTTGCTTCTTGATGCTCTCTTTTACTTCAATTCATATTTCTTATGCGAGCATCATCAAAATTATCATGCCTATCTTAATGGATATAAAGAAATAGCTTTTGGGAGACAACCCATTATATTTTTTACTTTCAGTTTATTTTTGTTTTGTTGAGTCTTGGAAGTTATTGCCTCTGTAATAACCTCTCCTTATCCTTTTTGTTTGGTTTTTGTGCCAAGAATAACCTCTAATGAGAGAGAAGTAAGACTTGGGAAAGTTTCTATCCTGAAACAGATTATTGTGCTTCACTATAAAAAATCGTGAAAAATCCCTGTACGTAGGATTGAGCTGTAATGCCCTAGGTTATTATCTAACTTTTGTTAGTTTAGCACTTTTTGATTTGAGCAACAGAAGGTCTTCGAAAAAATCAGTTTTTACCTGCTGATCTGTTTTGACAGATTTCTGCCATTATTTGCATTTGCCTCTTAATCTCTTTCTCTTTGAGTTCTATTTGATCACTTGAGATTTTAGAAGGAATTGCTACAGTAGCTTGTGTCTTAATGGAAGATTTACTTGTGTTTAAACTAAACCCAAAGACTTATTATCTTGAATACACTAATGTTGCTAATGAAGATTGTGTGAAGTTTTGTATGAAGAAAATTTTCAACTGTAGGGAAGAATAATGTGATGAGATGAAGTATGGACAAAAGAGCAAGCTAGGGGATGCCACCCGTGTCACCCCAAGAAATACTCAAGAAGTACAAGCGTCAAAGCTTGGGGATGCCCAAGGCATCCCTTCTTCATCAATAATCCCAGGTCTTCTTTCAAGACACTTTATTTTTATTACCTTATGCAGTATGTGTTGTTCTTGGAGCGTCTTTGTTTTTAGTTTTCTTTTGTTGGTTTGCTTAAATAAGTTGGTTGGATCCTAACTCTCTTCTTTTGGAGAGAGACACACCCCGTTATTCATTGCGTAGAACACTCTAGTTTTCACTCTTATTGTTCTATGAGTGTTCTCCTTTGCTAGCACTGCGTTTAGCTTTAGTTTTTGATTGGTGTTGGAAAAGAGTAGGAAGTTCTTGCTTATAAGTGGTACAAAAGGAGTTTTTTTTGACTGTGGGCTAGACTTTATCATGTCATGTTTGATATTTCTTTGACTTTATGCTTATTGATTATTGCTGTAGCATGACTTGTTCCAAACAATTGAGATTGCATAATGTGCCTTGAAAGAATCATGCGTTGTTCTAGCATATAAAAGCATAATATTGTGATATTCTCCTTCGATGCTTTATTTGGGTTGACTTGGCACATGCTTACACCATGTTAAGACTATGTACCAGTCACTTTAGCCTCTATGATCATTTAGTTTTTTGACTTGTAATATCACTTTATGCTTTAATTAATAATGTTTTGTCACTTTGCATGATTATGGCCATTAGTGCTCTCTTAGTTTGTCGCTCCTCACTAGTAGAAAACAGGGCTTCCATCTAAGCCTTTAGTACCGGTTCCCTTACGAACCGGTACTAAAGGGTGCATTAGTATCGGCTTACTTGTCCAGGCGGCCGAGGAACATTAATACCGGTTCGTTGAGGGCCTTTTGTACCGGTTCGTGTTACGAACCGCACGAAAACTTCTCGATCAATTTTGAAGCAAGGTGGGCCCAGTGCTGAACCTTTAGTACCGGTTCGTCTTAAGAACCGGTACTATAGGGTCCCTGCCCTATTTCTTAAGCCCGATTGGCTTGCATCTCATTTTCCCTTCTCCTTCTCCTCTCTCACATTTCCAAATATTTTGCACCTCTCACACTCCAACAAATCTCCATTTTTTCCACCATTTTATCAATATTGACGGCACCCATCTATCCAAGGGTTAGCAATATCATCCTTTCTTCCGGCGTTCCTAATTTAGCTCATTTCTTTCCTAGTTTAACTCGTATTATTTTTGTAGTGCTAGCAAGGTGTTCGATGAAATGCCTAAGTTAGGGATTTCATTCTTTTTATATGCAATTTGAGCTCAAATTAAAGTATGATTTGTAGGTTTTAGTATCATCCCCGTCCTCACCATCGTCGATCGCCAGCGTCGTCCCCTAGCCAGCACCGTACCACCTCGGTGAGCCTCTTCTTTTTTATAAAAAAACTTAGTTTTATGTGATGAACTTGAATATTAATTAAGTTGGTCACTCATATATCCATGATGTTGTGTAATTAATGATTTTTGATATACTTATATATAATGCAGATCAATCGACAATAGATGTACGGTGACCGATGCCATCCCGACTTTATTACTGGCATGCATTATTTTCTCAACGTGACTGAGGCAAACAGGCGGTCGAATGGTTTCATTTATTATCCATGTAGTTCCTGTAACAAAAGAAAAAGAAATACAAAAAAGAAAATAGAAAAAGAAAAAAAAAGAAAAAAAACAAAATAGAAACAGAAAAGAATAGAAAAAAAGAAATAGAAAAAGAAATAGAAAAGAAAAAGAAATAGAAAAGAAAAAGAAATAGACAAAAGAAAATATAAATAGAAAAGAAAAAGAAATACAAAAGAAAATAAAAATAGAAAAAGAAAAGGAAATACAAAAAGAAATACAAAAGAAAATAGAAATACAAAAGAAAATAGAAATAGAAAAATAAAAGAAAAAGAAATAGAAAAAACAAAATAGAAACAGAAAAAAATAGAAAAGAAAAAGAAAAAACAAAATAGAAACAGAAAAAAAATACCTTTGCTACCTGTTGCAGCCACAAACCGGTAGCAAACCTTTGCTACCAGTTTGTGGCTACAACCTGTAGCAAAGGTCCCCCGGGGGATTTTCTCACCCTGGGGGCCTCCTTTCCACACGCGCGTCCATCTTCTGCACAGTCTCTCCGCACAGCCGCGTGCGTCGATCTCTACACACCGCCACGCCGTCTCTCCACACAGCCAAGCCGCCGTCCGCCGCCGTGCTTCCGTCCATAGGTAATTCCCCGCTCCTCCCCTTCTTTCCCTCCCCCGCTCGTGCCGTCGTCCAACCACGCCGCCGCCCAGCCACGCCGCCGCGCCGCCATCCTCGTCGATGCTGGCGACGCCCACGCCGGCGACGCCGGTGTGTGCTGCGTGTGTGGCTTCGTCGACACCGCCCTTAGGGTGTTCGACGAAATGCGCACAGCGGCGACATGCCCGCTTTGCTCGCGTCGCACACACGCCACGCCACGCCACGCAGAAATTCACCTCAGGAGCGTGAACCGTGGCCTCGGCACCGGTCCACGCTAGCTACCAATCGACCGACGCTACTTCACCACTAGCGGGGACGACAGACAACTATCATCCTTCTTCTTTGAATAATCCAAGGGCAACGACGACCCTGGGGCCTACACCTACCATACCTCCGGGGAGCCAAGCCAACAACGCTTGATGCGACAGGAAAATATACTTTCCAGAGCGACTTGGACTTAGCCTAGTATCGCAGATAGACCTAACTCAATGACCAAACACTTTCCGATGCTACCTCACCACTAGCAGCAATCAATAAATAGTTGTCATCCTTCTTCTTTGATGAATAATCCAGTGGAAACGGAGACCTTGAGGCCTACTACACTTGCCATACCTCCAAGGCGCCGCAGGAAAATACCCTTATAGTCTTGTAGTTATGGGGCGGAACATGGTTTTGGCTCCCACGGACTCTTGTAGTCTTGTAGAATTACATTGTTGGTCTTCTTCCTATGTCGGTACATGGGAGTCCACCATGTCCTCCGCCGCACTCGGACCACGGTTGATCGCGGATAGACCCAACTCAATGACCAAACTCTTTTGCGATGGCCGAGTTGTTGTGTGTCGCGATGCCATTGTCGAGCTTAGACATCGGCACCATGGGTAATACATCTCGACACTAAGATCATCTCGAGCGGAAGCACACCAGACATGGACGGCAGTGTCCGGTGTCGACGCCGCCTCGCCACGCCACACGCCACGCCGGCTAGGCGGCCTCGCTCGCGCGCGCGGGCCGGCAGTGCCCGGTGTCGACGTCGCCTCGCCACACGGCCTCGCCATGCCGCCTAGCCGACTACGCTCCTTGCACGCTGCTCCCCTAGCAGACGACGGTGTTGGCGAGGCTGCCCCCGTGCCAGGCGCCGACGGCGGTGTTATCCATCTAGAAATCTGTTATGATCATGACATGATGAATCAAATAATTCCACTTAATTTTGTAGTGAATTGAGCTATGGAGGACAACACCTTCATCTGAGATGAGGAGCAAGAAGAAATGGTGCAGAAAATGATATATGAGAGTGCCCATGGACCGGAACCCGATGGAGATGACGATGATTTCGCCTCACAATTTCTAAACGATGTCGGTGAGGGATTTGAGTCTGAAAAAAGAAGAGACAACGAAGTGTTCTTAACAAACTCTGGCGAGGTGTATATTTATATATCAAGGCTAGATGCATTGATTTATTTGTATTGCACTTATTAACGAATTATTTTTCTTATAGCCTTCTGGATCATCGAGCAAATATGTTAAAACCCAACGAGGCCCGACGCAACGTCTAAAGGGCGAGGGTAGGTTAGCCCTCACCGCATTTAAGGCTAGTGGTGAACTAGTGGAGCACTGCTGTACATTTGTAAATCAAGCTGGAGTTCTTGTTAGGGACCATGTACCGATCAGCATTGTATAGTGGCATAAGCCGAAGAACACAGAGGCTAAAGCTAGTTATGTCAACGATACTCTAAAATAGTTTCTTTGGGACAGTCTACTGACACACTTCAGCCTACCAGAAGACATGACGGAAGGGCAAAAGAATAAAGTCAAGGAATGGACTTTTAAGAAGATGGCCACATAATTCCAGACCTAGAAGAAATATTTATGGGCCAGATATGAAGATGAAGATCCAGTATTCACTGAAAGTCTAGTGAAGATAAATGATCACTGGCCCGTATTTAAGAGGTATAAGAAATTGTCTACTGATGTGTCCCGATCAATCACAAATACGAAAAATGCTTCAAAGAAGAAACATTTCCATCATTTGGGGCCAGGTGGCTACAAGACTGCCATTCCGAAGTGGATAGCATTTGAAGCTAAACTAATGGAGGCAGGAATCACTCCACAGACATGGGACTGGCCCGACCGGTCCAAGTTCTGGTTGTTCGCGCATGGGGCAGGGTTGGACCCAAAGATAGGGAAGATCGTTACAAAGGGAAAATGGAAGAAAAAAATTGAAGCAATCACGACGGAGCTTATAGATGCAATTGAAAAAGTTAGAAAGGGAGAGTACATTCCCGATAGAGAGAATGACGAGCTGACACTCGCTCTGGGAATCCTGAACACGTTGGACGGATACGAGCCCTCCCAGGTGTCACCATGAAGGAAGCGTGGCCGGAGTGCGCTGACACTTATAGAAGCCGTTCGAGAAAGAAGAAGCAGGAGTCAGCCAAGTTAGCGGAATTGATAAATAGGGCACCTGATCAGCCGCTGTTTCTACAAGATACTCAAGCCGGTGCCACCCCATCTCAGCAATGAAGCAGTGTGGGTTCCTCGCATCTTGAATGTGGAGGAAGCTACCCCGTGGATTATGTCATGGAGAAGACAGATTGCGAGCTACATTTGCCAATGAGGAACGTGTCTGTTAAGGTGGCGGTCGGCTATGTTTACCCAACTGAAGATGGAGCAACGCACCATCATATGCCCATTCTAGCTGGCTGTGTTTGTGTCGGGATGGATGATGTTGTTCCGGGTTATGAAACAGTGGAGCTTGATTTTCCTGGAGGTGACGAGGAGAAGACATTGGCCGATGTCAAGTGAGGTTTCGCCCTATGGTCCAAGAAATACATCATCCTTTTGCAAAGGCCACCGACTCCTCCTCGTAGCAGTCCACATGAGCAGAAAATTCCGCATGAGCATCAATGGCCATCGACTCCTCCTGGTAGCAGTCCACATGAGCAGCAAAGTCCACACCTACCTGAGAGGGACCCCAGCGCGAGTCCACCATATCGAGATCCTCCACGTAAGACTGTGCCCGTTAAGTGAAACGGTACGCTGCCTAGGAAGAGACCTAGCAAGGAGAAACCACTGCCGCCTATTGAGAAGTTACCTTGGGAAAAAACTATCGAGGAATGCATCGAAACCTCTAAGTCCAAGGTGGAAAAACATTTTGCTAAGAAAGTGCCAGAGATACCTTTTGAGAAGACTCTAGATCCGGTGAAAGTTGTGCATACCGTTGAGAATCTATATGACCCTGTACCATCGCCGCCATCTGACTATAGGCGTTCTATTGAAAGGTCGTATGACGATATGGTGGAGGCGAAAAACCCGATAAATCGGTGGTCTCGGGTATAAAAAGGAAACAAGTGCACCAGCTCGGAGAACAACCCGTTCAATCGGTCCCCCTCTCAAGGTGTTTGACGAGAAGGCCATTCAAAGTTCTCGACAAAACACAACCGATTACCCCATCGCTGAAGTAGCATATAAATTTGTTCTTGGGAAAGATTTGGTCGAGAATATCAGGTCGCTACCAACAAGTATGCGTAATTTGCATGTGTGGTACACTAATGCCACAAAGAGAGGGATCGGGGCTATCATGGTGCGAGTTAAGGATGAGCACTACTTCCAAGAATACTTTGTGAGCGTTGACTTCTGTGAACTTTTTCAGTTATACAATCTCCGGGCCCTCGACAAATCTATCATCAGTTGCTATTGTTTGTAAGTGATTTATTAATGTAATTTGAGAAGTCTTTAGCTTAGCTCGTTCATTGTCTACAAATTATCCTCAATTTAATATCTTGTGTGCTATATTATGCAGATCGAAGAAGCTCGAATGCAAAAGGGATGAAATCACGGACATTGGGTTCATTGACCCAGATACAATGCATGAAATAACCATAGAAGATCCCATATTTAACAAGGATACACCGGAGACTTTGCTAAGGTTTTTGAAGCGACAACGTGACAAAAAGATAATAATTTGGCCTTACAACTTCAAGTGAGTGTTACTGTCTTATGACACATTCTATTTTGCTCACCATATGTTAAATTTTTAACTGATGACTTATATCTATGACACTGCATATTTAAACGTGCGGAGGTTCCACTTTATTCTTATCGTCATTAAAATGTACGATGGAGAAGTTAAAGTCTTTGACTCGCAAACAAAAGAGCCTATACTATACAAGACGGCTTTTGATATGCTCAACAAGTAATTTTAATTCTTATCGGGTTTTTCGTTAATTTCCTGATATCAACAAATTGATAACTCTTTTATGCATTTTCTTTTGTCGGGCAGCGTATGGAAAAAATTCATCGAGGAAGATCCGGCCGGTGGATGGAAATGGATATATGGCGCAAAACAAAGTAAGTAGTACTACCTAGGTCCACACACCTTTATCATACTTGATTATTGTTTGATTGAATTATATTCTTGTACAGAAATGCGTGAAACAACCAAAGGGGACTAATCTATGTGGATACTACGTTTGTGAAAACATCCACAAGATTGTCAGTAAGAGAATGAATAATCAAAGAAATAGAGAGGTATGAAAACAATATTCACAAATTTATTTTGTTACCATAACTTGTGCTGAGTTTCAGTTATAATTGTTTGATTGTGATTATGATTTTGATATATATATATACACACATAGCTCATGTATTCATTTGTATCTCATTCTTTTTTATAGTTGGCAAGAAAGCGGGACAGGATCTCAATCGAGCACCGCTTCAAAGCAATTGGCGAGGAATTGGCGGGATTTTTCCTTCGGGACGTCATACCTAACTTTGCAGAGTACCACTATGAATGAAGATCTACATGTAATATATAGTTTGACTCGGAGAGTACCACTATGCTACATGTAATAGATAGTATGCCTCGGAGATTACCACTATGCATGAAGATCGATCTTCATGCATGTACTACTTAATTTTGCGATCTTATGCAATTACATGTGTTATATTATATGCACCAAGTTGATATGCATCACCTAGATCTTCATGTACTACCTAAACCCAAACGCGTTTCTGGCGCATCGACGCGATCCTCGTACGATGAAACGGTTTGATACCCCTAAACCCCTCCTAAAACCCTAAACCCTCGATTTTCTGCCGTGGCAGAGATTTATGCACTTTCTCTGCCGCGGTAGCCAACCTTTGGTACCGGTTCTTGTTACAAACCGGTACCAAAGGTCCCTAGCCCTACGGTCTGCTAGATGCCCACGTGGAGGCCCCTTTAATACCGGTTCATAAGGAACCGGTACCAAAGGGGGGGCTTTTGTCCCGAATCTTTTGTACTGGTTGCATTTCCGGTACAAAAGGGCCTCTGGAACCAGTATTGATGCCCATTTTTCTACTAGTGCCTAGTCTCTTTCTAGCCTCCACTTGTACCAAGTATGAGTTCCACTCATGCATCCAACTCCAAATAAAACCAAGTTATTCCAAAGAGTCCACCATACCTACCTATTAGCATTATTGCTATTCCAAGTATATTCATGCTTTTATCTACATTCCAAATTAAACTTGTTATGTAAAAGTTAGTGATTAAAGCTCTCACAAACTTGATGGCACACTTTACATTCTTGCACTTAATAAACTTGAACCATTGCGTTCATCTATGTTGCGTATATGCTTGCACTTTATAAGTTGAGAATTAGCAGAACCATACTATCATGGGGAACGCTTTCAACATTGCACGTATTATTCAGTTGATATCATGTTCTTTTGTTTATGGATCCCGACGGTGTGAAATAAAAGGGGAGCTTGTAAACTCATGGAGTTTGTATGTGTGTTAGAGAAACGCTTGGGCGGCTAGCCTAAGCCATGCCTAATCATGGTGGAAACTTGCAACATAACCATATTGAGCATTTTGTGAAGCATCCTCAATAAAAACCTATGCAAATAGCAAATAAAAAGATCGCTGAGATGCTCATTGTCTGCTTGCCTTGTCATTTTGATATGGGATAACTCCTGTATCATGGGGCAAGGGGTGCCCCGTTGGCGGTTCTCCATGATACACATGTACTTACAATGACAAGAACTTACTTGTGACTAAAGTTGAGTGGCATGAGGTACGGGACTCGTAGGCAAGGGGCATGCGATTTTCAACTTATAACTTGTCAAGCATATCCTCATATTTGTTCACTTTAACCTTAACCACCTAAAGATGC
The DNA here is from genome assembly GCA_023614405.1 of Avena insularis. Classification (NCBI taxonomy): domain Eukaryota; kingdom Viridiplantae; phylum Streptophyta; class Magnoliopsida; order Poales; family Poaceae; genus Avena; species Avena insularis. The sequence continues at coordinate 35,849,266 of CM042694.1, forward strand.
TTATGATAGGGGTAATGAGAGATGAAAGCTAATAAGTACCATAATTTTTGGAAGATCTTTATGAAACTTGAAATCCCTGCTTCCCTCTTATGAAGGGCCTTTATTTTTAATTTGATGTTGAGTCTCCATCTTCTATCTTTATGCACCAATTGAGAGAGCATAGTGACAATTCTTAGTTTAATGTGCATTGTTCCAAAACTTGTTGATTGATTCGTAATTGTGATATTGCTTGTTCTTAAAATTATTTGTATCTAGTCACCCTTATGAACTTTGAAGGTGTCCTATGCATTTATGTTTTGCTATACCATGAGGTACAAGATGAATACCATTCTTATTATGTTTTCTATATGTGAAACAAACAAATGTCTTTCAAAAGCATTGTTATTCATGAATCTTTTTGTTTGTACCTTTTTCATGTTACAACATAGTTGCTATGTCTTATTGTTAGAACTCTGTCTTTTATGTTCATGTTAGGGTACTTTGATTCCAGCCATCAATGATTTACAAATACCTTGATCAAGATTATGATGGTGCATGTCACCTTAAAAATTATTCTTTCTTTTTATCACTTACCTACTCGAGGACGAGCAGGAGTTAAGCTTGGGGATGTTGATACGTCGTAAACGTAACTATAATTTTTGATGTTCCATGCTTGTTTTATATCTACTTTCTTATGTTTTGTTCTTACTTTGAGGTATTTTTATACATATTCTGGGACTAACCTATTAACAAGATGCCACAGTGACAGTTGCCTGTTTTCTACTGTTTTTGGTTTCAGAAAAGCCAGAAAAGAAATATTCTCGGAATTGGACAAAACAAAAGCCGAAGTTCCTATTTTTCCCGACACGACACGGAGTCCAAAGGGGAGGCGGAGGGGAGCCAGCAGGCAGGAACACCCTAGGGTGGCGGGGGTCACTCCTGGCCGCGCCACCAGGTGGTGTGGCCACCCTGGCCGACCTCTGGCATTGCCTCTTCGCCTATATATTCCCCCGGGGACGAAAACCCTAAAGACCAGATCAGATTTCCACAAAAAGTTCCGTGGCGCCGCCGCCACCGAAGAGGAGATTCAGGGGACAGAAGTCGCTGTTTCGGCACCTTGCCGGGACGGGGAAGTGCCCCCGGAGCCATATCCATCGACTCCACCGCCATCTCCATCGCTGTTGCTGACTCCCATGATGAGGAGGGAGTAGTTCTCTCTCGAGGCTAAGGGCTCTACAAGTAGCTAAGTGTTCATCTCTCTCTCTCTCTATGCGTGATCGTATTGAGATCATGAGCTTTGTAATCTATAGATCTATTCTGCTACTCAAGTGCTTTAATTAATCTTTGATTTTCCCCACGTGTGTGAAGTTGATAGTGTGCACACCGTGTGGCACTTAGGCTAAGGTTATATAAATACTTATCATGAGTATAATTTGAGTTGGATGTCTCTATGAGATTGTGGTGTTTGTTGGAACCATCTAGCGCTCAAGGTGACAGTGAGGGGTTATCTAAATGGGGAATGCGAAGTTTAAGGTGTGATGTTATAGCCCTACATCGTCCAACCGGAGAGTAGTTCATGGTAGCATCATGAAGAGAAGATATTTATATGAGTGTCCACTAGTGAAAGTATGATCCCTAGGCTTTGTTTCTAAGCATTGAAACACCATTTACAATTAGTTCTGTTACATGTTTGCTTGCTGCCACTCTTATTTCAGATTGCAATTACCACTTATAATCATCCATATTACTCGTATTTCACTATCTCTTTGCTGAACTAGTGCACCTATACACCTAACAAGTGTATTGGGTGTGTTGGGGACATAAGAGACTTCTTGTATCTTGATTGTAGGGTTGCTTGAGAGGGATACCTTTGACCACTTCCTCCCTGAGTTCGATAAACCTTGGGTGATCCACTTAAGGGAAACTTGCTACTGTTCTACAAACCTCTACACTTGGAGGTCCAACACTGTCTACAAGAATAGAAGCGTGCGTAGACATCATATGACAAGGTCAAAGCAGAAGCTGGCCAAGTCTCCTCAAGGCAGGCCGACTTAAAATAGACCCGGCCCGAAGGATGTTCGTCTAACGTTACCTTGGCCGACATAAAATGTATGCCGGCTAGCTCTTTGTAACTTGTTTGCAGGTACCCACAGGGCCGAGTTAGCGAGGCCTGAGCCAGGTTACCACTTGTCTTAGGAGAGAAGGAAGGAATCTTGCTGGTCAAAGGTTTTCTCTCTCCACTGTAGCGTGAGCTCAGATGACAGAGGGATAGACCAGCAAGTACGGGCCGACAAAGGTGATGTTGCCTATGTCGGGTGACGTTGTCTATGTCGTATGACACCGTGCCACAGAGGGGCTTAGAGAGGCTTACGTCATGAGTACGGATCATCCTAGATAAAGAAAAGAGGAGCACCGCTTTGCTATTTTAGGAGAGGCATATTCTTTGAATATGCCTTCCACGTATGCCCTAGCTTCTAACCTAGCCCCCTATATAAGGAGGGGCAGGATCTCCATAGAGAGGGTCGGCCATTTTACTAAGGGAAAACCCTAGAGGGTGTATGGGTAGTAGAGAATCTTCCTCCCCAAGAATAGCTCAAGGAGCCCTTGTAATCCACCATTGTCAAGCGAGAATACAAACATCTGTGTGTGGAATCACCACACTATCCCTCCCTGGATACCTCTAGTGCTCATTGGCCCCATCTTTAGCCTATACATGGCATTTGTCGTGCCACCACCATGACACATTCATGGCACTAAAGAACATCAATATAATCTTCTAGATGCTAGAATGGATAGAAGATCCAACTTAATTTTATTTAGAAGTGTTGGAAAATATATGGAGGCACATCACATCTCACCAATCCCTTACATCTCCCACGCCCAAGGAACTTACTCACACATGAGAGAAGAAAGCATCATCGATATAATTAAATAAAGGGAGTCTTTCTCGATATTACCGTGGAGATCTAGAATAAGAATAGAAAAGTAATCCAACACAATTCAAGATAGGAAGAAAGAATCTCAAACCCTAGTCTTGCAAGGTGAAGATCTCTCTCTCTCTCAAGTACAAGTAATGGCTATGGGGGTGTGTTGGCTAGGAGGTCGAAGATCATGGAGAGATATGAAGAACATCTTCTCCTCCTTCTCCGGATCTCTTCTTTCTCCTCTCTGGATGGGCTGGCGGCTGCTGTGTTATGATTTCGCGGTTGGCCTCTTCACAGAAGTTGACCCTTTTGAAAAGACGGAGGCGGCGGCAGCTATACGGCAGGAACTATACGGCAGAAAAAATGTTCCCACCATATAGTTGCTCGTTAAAGCGTCTATTTGCCCTCCTCGATTTCTTCCAAAAAGAGACTTGCTTGTTTTCGCCTGAATATTGTGTTTCCCTTGTTAAAACCTTTTGTTGATGTTCAGAACCTGAAACACACGTTAAAAACCAAGTTTTCTTCGCTTCCTGTCGTGGTGGTGTCACGGCAGATGCCATGGATAGGCTAAAGGTGGGGACTAATATGCGCTAAGGGAATCCAGGGAGGGATAGTAGAGTGATTCTCTACACAGAAGCTTTGTATTGATGTTCTCTCTCCAAGATTACAAGTGCTCCTCGAGCTGTATTGACAAGAGGAGGAAGAAGAAACTCCCTTACTCTTGCCTCCTATCTAGCCCAAGAACCCTAGATCCACTAGCGCTCAACCAACTAGAATTCTGCCAACCCCCTCTACCAGAACCCTAACCCCCCTTATATAGTGGTGGTTCGGTCCTAGCCTAGGGCATACGTGGAGGCATATTCCTAAGAATATGCCCCCTCCCAAAGTAGTAACCCGACAGGGGTGCTTTTCCCCCGCGTCACACTTGCTTTAGCGACGTAGCCTCAAGGCCACCGGCGTGAGCGTCGTCACCCTTGTCGGCCACGATCCGGTGGTCCTGCCCTTGCTTTATTCGCTCATCCAGTATGTATCGGACCTTCTTTTTTGACCAGAGAGATTCCTTCCTTCTCCTAGAAGCCAAGCGAGGATCCGGATCACAGTAGATCCAGCCACACCTGTTCCTGCATATAAGTTAGACAAGCATTTTCCGACTTACTCCTTAAGTCGGACGAGATAACGTTAGGCGTCCCCCCCTGGCCCGGGTTACTCCGTGATCTGTCCTGCCTTGAGGTGACTCGGCCAGTATCCGCTTTGACCTTGCCGACCCTCGGCTAACTCGGCCCTTATACCCCGGAGTGACCCTACCGGTGGTATCCCCCCAACATTAGTCCCCGAAGCTGGTGCGGTCTTAGCGGCCTTGGTCGCTAAGGCCACATCAGGTTCATTCATATTCGAGCCTCGGACGTTTAGTTCTCGAATTATATGGATTTACGTTCCCTTCGCATGCTCCAAGTTTTCACTTGCCGGCCGGGTCACCACTTCGTCTCGGATCCTATGGTTTTACTTTCCCTCTGCACATTTCAAGTTTTCACTTGTCGGCCGGGTTACCATTGTGGCTCGGATCCGGGCCTTGCTCCCTTCTCTCATACGCCAACCCACGTAAAGGTTAATCATTACGTTGCCTCAATTTAAGGGCCTGCACAAGAACGCCGCGAAGAATCGCGGTGATTACGGCGTGGGTTACGTCACGCCTGTCTCCTCGTTTATCGCCACTGCACGTCGTGTCATGGGATCATATTTACTCTATGGCCCGCGGTGTGGCTTCTCTCTGATTGGCTGATGCCGGTGATACACGGCCACACCGTGTGGCTCTCCGGCGCAGCGCGATCCCACTCATCGATCACTGGGGGCAGTTAAATAGGGGAGGGGCGCGTCCCTTAGCACTTTTCCATCTCCGCCCCCTTTGCCCGTTCCTCTTCTTCTTCCTCACGACCGTTGCCGATGCCCGTTCGCGGCAGCCGCCGCCGACCTTTCTCCGTGCCTCCGCACCGTAGCCACCGCTGCACAACTGCTTAGCCACGGGTCCTCGTTAATCTAGACCACAGATCCCCGCCGCTGCTAGCTCCAGCGAGGACAGCGGATTCGAGATGACGGAGGAGGAGCTCATCATCGTCGAGCAGGAGATGGAGGAGGACACCGGCGCGGCAGACCGCGGTGCGTGGGCCGGTTCGTGGGTCTGCCGGGACGACATCGACTGGCTCTACTGGACCCGGCGTATTCCCGCCGGCGTCGCCGCTCGTCTCCCTTCCTCGAAATTGGCCCCCTCACCCAATCCGGGTGAGTTCGTTGTTTTCCTATCCCATTTCCAACGGGGATTTGGTCTTCTGGTGAGTGATTTCTTCCGGGACTGGGTCTGGGCCTATCACTTGCAACCACATCACCTCCCGGCGAACGCCATCACCTCTCTGTCTGCTTTCGTCTCTACGGTCAAGGGCTACACCGGACTATGGCCCACGAAGGAGCTGTGGATCCGGTTCTTCGGCCTCCGTCGCAACGTCGTCCCCAACATCCACGTTGAGTCGGAGGACAAGTAGCTCACTCAGTTTGGAGTTGCCTCGATCTCGCCCCGGAGATTTTCAATCTTTCCCCGGGTCACCGGGCTTGACTCCTGCAAAGGATGGGCCCGGACCTTCTTCTACGTCCGGAACGAGGATACTGAAGACCTGATTCGGTTGCTGCCCTACGCTCCGGGTCCCCCTGACACGGATTTCTGGGAGGAGGTCGCCAAAAAACCTACAGCTCTGGCCAACCAAGTCCACAAAAGGTTCGCGGAGCTGAAGAAGCTCGGATTGCGCAACGAAGATGCCATGATCACATTCGTGCGCAACCGAATCTCTCCCCTCCAGCGACGCACTCACAAGTTGTGCCACATGAGCTTCAGCCGCGACCCCAACCGAACCTCCTCGTTCGATTTGAGCAATACGGAGATCTTCCGCCGGGTCAAGGCTCTTTTCACCACCCATAAGGATTTCTCCGCCGAATGGACGTGGGGAATCGAGCATTACTGCCGTGATGTGCTCCTCCCGTAAGCTTCAAGGGTAAACTTATTTCGGATCAATTGCGTGTCGGTTCTTATCATATTTTTGACTCTGCTCTTTGTGCTTTTTTCTCAGTTGTTTCTCCAGCAAACCCTCGAGGATGGCACGGATCCGACCCTTAAGTGGGCTCTGGACCGAGAAATCCCGGATGAGGAGGAGCCGGACTAGGAGATGTTCCTCCCCATGACCGATGCCACCAAACGACCCAGCGGTAAATTCTCTTCTCTTAGAGATTGGCCCGACGATGAGGATGACTCGGATATCGACATGATTGAACCCGTTGAGGCTGTCCCTCTTTCTTTTGCCTTCCCGGCATCAGCTAACCCCGTAGGGCATATCCACGAGGATCCTCCACTTGCCACGGGCGAGCCTGTTCCGGTGGCGTCGAAGAAGAAGCACGGATCCACATCAAATTCTTCTTCCGAACCTTCTCAGCCTACCAAAAGGCAAAAGAAGGCCGGAGACAAGACTGCCTCTAAACGGGTAGGCAAAGCCCCGGCACGGAGGGCCCGAAAACCTAAGGAGGCCGAGACCTCGGATGCGTAAGTCATTTTTCACTGTGCAACACACTTCCCCCCGCATCGGGGTAATTTCACTCCTGACATTATTTTCTTTTGCAGGGCTCCTGTGGAGGTCCCTCAAAGCGAATCGAGCATCTCTTCTCCCCTTCGGTCCGGTCCTTCCCCTCCTCGTGACGACGAGTCACGCCCGCTGAGTCCTATTCTGGAGGGCTCTGCGGCTGCTCCGGGTTCCGCAGTACCTCCTTAAGAGGAACGCGACCTTGGATCGGGAGGGGTCGGTTCGGCCGAGGCAACGGCGTCCGCCACTTCGGCATTGCCGCAACCAGTAACCACCAAGTCTACCGCAACTCCAGCACCAGCTCCAGTACCAGCCACCGAACCAGCGCCTGTCCCGGCTCCGAAGAAACCAACAGCAGCTCCCAGTCCTGCTACCAAAGCTCCTGTGCCAAGTTTGTTTGCCTCGTCCGAGTCATCCCAAGCTCGGCGAGGAACCACTCCAGCAGCTCCCAAGGGCAAATCCACTGTGGTCACATCCTCCCAGCAAGCTAAAGGCAAGAAGGCTCCGGATGCTGCCAAGCCTACCTCCGTCGAGGCCGGGCAGCGAACCTTGTCGTCAATGCTTCCAAAGAAGGCACCAGCAGCGACGGATCCTCCTGCCGAGCCAACCGATGCGCAACAGATGGTCCTTCACACCAGCCCAGCTCTTGCCCTGATTGAGAGGAAGGAAGCTCATTCAAAGGGCTTGGTGGCACCCCACATGCCCACTAGCGAACGGTACCCTCCGAGCCTTATCGAGTTCGTCATGAACTGGAATAAGGCGGAGTTCGTCTACAACGATGATCTCCCGGAAAAGTTCAGCCCCGCAGAATTTTCTGCCCAGATGAACACTGCCGCTAAGGCAATTAACCTGGCGGGGAGAATGATGGAGGTATGTCTTTTCTCCTTTACATGCTGTAGATAATAACCATTAGTCCCCGAGCCTTCGGGGGAGTGACTTGTTACTCAGCCGGATGCTCATTAGAAAACTAAAGTAGCTGCATGTAAACATCAAATATGCACAGACCTAGAGCCGGGTTAAGTTCCACTTGGCCCGGGTCTTGTACACTTCGAATATGCACACACCTAGAGTCGGGTTAAGTTCCGCTTGGCCCGGATCTTGTACACTTCGAATATGCACACACCTAGAGCCGGGTTAAGTTCCGCTTGGCCCGGACCTTGTACACTTCGAATATGCACACACCTAGAGCCGGGTTAAGTTCCGCTTGGCCCGGATCTTGTACACTTCGAATATGCACACACCTAGAGCCGGGTTAAGTTCCACTTGGCCCGGATCTCGTACACTTCGAAAATGCACCAAACTAATTTTACACTTCTGTACCTTTGTCAGGTAACTACCAATCGCCGGAGCGCTGAATTTCAGCGCTTGCTTGATACCCATAAGATCTTGCGCGCAAAACATGTTGCACTTGGCGCAGAGCATGAAAAGAGGGGTAATTTTCTCCCTCGGCACCTCTCCGTTTCACTTGTTTCTGCTGGACTAACCTCCTCATTCGGTTTTTTGCAGCTGGGGTGGAGGCTGAGAACAAAATTATGCGGAAGAACTTGGAGGAAATCCGAGGTATGTCCTCTTTCGCCCAACCTTGTTGTGTTTTCCATTTCTTCTTCTCCTTGGCTCGGCAAACATTCACTCCTCGGCTTTGCCGGGTCAACATACTATTTCAGCATCGCTTGAGGATAGTGTGCCCGTGCCTGATATGATGCTGCATTTTCTCGAACAAGCAAGACAGCATCAAGCCGAGCTGAAGAAGAAGAATGATGAGCTTGCCCTCCTCCGGACCAAGGACGATGAAATAGCCAAACTCAAGGCCGAGATGGAGAAGATGAAGGCCCAGCACAAAACCGAGCTCCAAAAAGTTGGCCAGAACTTCACCGAAGAGCGTGAGCGCTTTACCCTCCAGATCTCCAAGGACCAGGACCTGCTTAAGGAATCCGAGGTCCAGCTTGGGTCGGTGCTCGCTGAGCTTGAACAACTTCGCCAGAGATGCGACAGTTGTATGAAGGAGTTGACCCGGATCCATCGCCATATCTCACGTAAGTTTCTTCCCCTTATCCGACATAGTTTTCCGGGTTAGCTCATATGCCTTTGCTTCAGCATCTTCCCTTTCCTTATTTTCAGATCACTTTCCGGAGGGTACTCCCATCGCCAGTGCTGCCGTTGCCAAATTCCACCGAGAGAGGGGTACTCCCGTCACTCCTGATGGTGAGAGAATCCCTTTAGACATGGAGGACCTGTTGGTCAGTGTGTCAGCTCGGGTGGAAACCATCAAGAACTATGGGAAAGATCTCCTCGACGTTGCGGTCTGGATCTACAACACTTTCTGGCCAAGCGAGAGCGCTCTGAAAAGGATCACACTCCTTGCTGAGAAGCTATTGGAAATCGAGACACAGCTTGATCTCTGGAGAGAATCCGCCGGGCGTGCCGCAGCAGATACCCTCCTCCATCATATTCTTACATGGTACGAGAAGATCGACCTGAGCCTCCTCACACGCTGGCGCACCGGATCCAAATGGACCGATGATCCGGAGTGGGTAGCTCGGCGCCAGGCTTGTGCCTACAGCCTTGTCGAATATTCTCCCATCCATGACTGGGTTGAGGGGCCGAGCTTTCTGGATTCCGGCGAGGAGGAGCAGATGGAGAACGTGGAGGATGGGTCGGGTGAGGATGTAGAAGATGCTGCTTCAGATATTGAAGGCAGTGATGACGACGCTGAACTTCCTCCTCCTGCCGCTCCTTAGTGGAAAAAACTTGAAAATTTATCAGATCCCCGGTATGTCGGGTGCAACTATATGCTGAATACATGATATTTTGCTACTATGCTTGTATGCCGAATTAACTTGGGCGTAGTCCCCGAGTTTCATTTTCTTGTTTGTCCAATTCTCCGGCTCGATCCGTGTTTGCCTTGATTCGGTTTTACGACTTACGAACCCGAGCTCCAAGAATCGTTTTAACAATACTTAGAAACTGTGAGGCTTGGCTCAAAATAATTCAACATAATGACTTGAAAGTAAATACGGGGTTAGTCCAAAAAAAAATGTTAGCTGGAATAAGATCGTTTCCTTAGTGGTTTTTCACGTGCTACGCAATTCCAAACTTGTTCCCTTGCTTGCCATGAAGCCAATTCTTGTTGGACAGTAACAAGTCGAAGGGTTGGGTTTTTGGTGCTCACACATTACTAATCCGGGTTAAGCGAAACGAGTCATTCCAGCTAACGCATAAAAAGTAACAACAACCGTTTATTAAGCAGTCCCCGAGTTACTGCTCGAGGCTCCGCTACTTCATTGATAAGCTCATTGCCGACATACATACCGACATATGAGACGACTCGGATACATACACTTCTTAGCTAAGTGTAGAAGGGACGAAGTAGTGCTCCATTCCATGGTCGCTTTGATTCCTCTCTAGACCTGTCCGCCTTGTTCTTTTCCTGTGGCTTCGCATCTATAAGATAGTAGGAATCATTGTGCAATGCTTTGCTCACAATAAATGGTCCTTCCCATGGGGGGATAATTTATGCATGCCAGTGGTACGTTGTACCAACCGGAGCACCAGATCGCCTTCGGAAGACTTCGGGGCACACTTTCCGCTATGATAGCGTCGGAGATTTTGCTGATATATGGCGGATCTGGGCTGCGATTCTCTCGCTTCTTCCAGCAGATCAACATCATTTTGCCGGGCTTCTTGCACTTCGGCTTCTGTGTATTGGGTGACCCTAGGAGAATCATGCTCTATGTCGGCTGGTAATACCGCTTCTGCCCCATATACCAGAAAATTTGGCGTATAGCATGTTGATCGATTCCGAGTTGTTCTTAAACTCCACAATACCGCTAGTAGTTCTCCTATCCAGCACCCCGCTGATCTTTGCAGCGGCTCAATGAGCCGGGGTTTTATCCCGGATAACACTAATCCGTTGGATCTTTCCACTTGTCCGTTTGATGCGGGGTGGGCTACCGAGGCTACGTCGAGTCGGATCTTCTTGTCTCGGCAAAAGCGCGCAAATGCTCCTTCCGTGAAATTCGTTCCATTATCAGTTATAATGCTGTGTGGGTAACCGTATCTCAAGATGATGTCTTTGAGAAATGTCACGGGCGTAGCTCCATCACATTTTCTTATAGGCTTCACTTCGATCCATTTTGTAAACTTGTCCACCATGACCAAGATGTGTGTCATGTTTCCTCTCGCTGGTTTGAACGGGCCAACCATATCCAAGCACCACACAGCAAATGGCCATGTAATTGGTATGGTTTTGAGTTCCGACATAGGCATATGTGTCTTGGTAGCGTACCTTTGACAACCATTGCATTTTCTCACCAGATCTTCTGCTTGCTCCAAGGCACTTGGCCAGTAGAATCCATGCCGGAACGCGTTTGCCACTAAGGCCCGGGATGAGGAATGATGCCCGCATTCTCCTTGGTGTATATCTCGGAGGATGTTAAGTCCTTCTTCCGAGTCAACACACCGCTGGAGGACATTGGTTACACTCCGTTTGTACAGCTCGGAATTGATGATGGTGTAAGCTTTGGATCTCCTCTGAGTTTGCCTGGCTAGCACTTCCTCAGTGGGTAACGTTCCATCTTTCAAGAATTGGTATATAGGCAGTGCCCAAGCTGGTATCGCTCGCATAGGGAACATCTCCTCATCAATTTCCATCCGATCCACCGGCATAACTTCAGCCGGTCTAGCTGGAAAGGTCCCGGGTTTGCCGAGGCAGTCCCCGGGTTCGGCGTGCTACCTCCCATGTCAATGTCCATGGGCTCAGCTCCGAATTCCGCGTTTTCCGGGACATAGATTGAGTCGGTTCCTGGGGACGGCCTGATAGATGGTTTTCTGATGTGCTCCAATGCTACGCCCGGTGGAATTGCATGTCGGGTCGATCCGAGCTTTGACAGCATGTTGGCAGCTTCGTTTTCCACGCGAGGTACATGGTGAAATTCGCATCCCTCAAAGTAACCCGAGATCTTCTGCACATGAAATTTGTATAGTGCCATGTTTGGATCCAGGGCGTCCCACACTCCGGACACTTGCTGTATTACTAGATCCGAGTCGCCAAAGCATATTATCCGACGTATGCCAATCTCCTTTGCCACTTTGAGACCATGCACCAGAGCCTCGTACTCAACGACATTGTTCGATGCCACGAAATGGATCTGCAATACGTACTTGAGCTGATCCTTCTTTGGCGAGGTAAGCACAACCCCGGCACCTAACCCGGTTTTGGTTTTCGATCCGTCAAAGTGCATCCTCCAGTAGTTCGGATCTGGTGGCGGTGGTTCGTATTGCACCTCGGCCCAATCTACGAAAAAGTCCGCCACAGCCTGAGACTTGATTGCTTCTCTTCTATCATACTGGGGTGCGTAAGGTGCTAGCTCAATTGCCCATTTCGCAATTCTGCCATTCGCATCTTTGTTACCCATTATCTCGGATATGGGGGCTTCGCATATCACTTTGATGGGATGCTCCTCAAAGTAGTGCTTTAACTTCTTTGCCGCCATATAAACACCGTATGCCACCTTTTGAAAGTGTGGGTAGTTCTGTTTTGAGGCAGACAATACCTCGCTCAAGTAATACACTGGCCTCTGCACCGACTTACCCTCTTCATCACGCTCCACTACAATCACTGCACTTACAACTCGGTTGGTTGCGGCTATGTAGAGCAACATTGGCTCCTTTGATAGTGGAGAAGCTAACACTGGTGCAGTGGCCAACATCTTTTTTAAGTGGGCAAAAGCTTCATCGGCCTGCGGCGTCCAAACGAATTTATCTCGATTTTTCATGAGTTGGTAGAGGCGGCCTTTTCTCCCAACCGACATACAAACCGACTCAACGAGGCCAGGCACCCAGTGAACTTCTGGACATCGTTGAGACACTTCGGCAGCTCCATTCGTTCGATGGCTCGGATCTTAGTCGGATTAACTTCGATACCTCGGCTGGAGACAAGAAATCCGAGTAATTTCCCAGCCGGGACACCGAAGGTACATTTCTCCGGGTTAAGCTTCATCCGGAATCTCCTCAAGTTCGTGAATGTTTGCCTTATGTCGTCAAGGAGCGTTGCACTTTCCTTGGTCTTGATAACTACATCATCCACGTAGACTTGTACGTTTTGACCTATTTGGTCGTGCAAACATTTTTGCATACATCTTTGGTTCGTTGCACCTGCATTTCGTAAACCAAACGGCATAGTGCGATAGCAATAAGCCCCGTACGGGGTAATAAACGCAGTTTTTATTTGATCATCCGGGTTCAGAGGTATCTGGTGGAAACCAGAATATGCGTCAATGAATGACAACAGTTCACATCCCGCGGTTGAGCCGATAACCTGATCTATCCTCGGTAGTGGAAATGGATCTTTTGGACACGCCTTGTTCAGGTTCGTGTAATCAATACACATACGCCAAACCACTGCCACGTTCGGATCATCCTTCTTCTTTTCTACCAACACCGGATTAGAGAGCCAATCCGGATATAGCACTTCCATGATAAATCCTGCTGCTAGCAACCGAGCTATCTCGTCACCAATGACCTTTCTCCTATCCCCGGCGAAGCATCGGAGAGGTTGCTTCACCGGCCTTGCTCTGGGTCTTACGTTCAAAGAGTGCTCGGCCAACTCCCTCGGAACACCTTGCAAGTCATGTGTGGACCAAGAAAAAATATCCCGATTCTCACGGAGAAAGTTGACGAGCTCGCTTTCCTATTTGTCAGTTAACCCGTCACCAATTGTTACAGTATGCTCCGGAAACATGTTATCCACTGGAATCTTCTTGGTGTCCTTTGCAGCTTGAAACGAAACGCTACCATGCGGGTTAGTTAACGCCGGCATATACTGCTGCGCGGACTGAGCTAATGCCGCCACCTCTTGGATTTTTCTTTTCTCTTGCGCAATTACGAGTGACTCGGCTAGGTTAGACCCGGCTGAGGCGCACTCAATAGAACGTCAGAAATCCCTAGCGATAGTAATTGCTCCATTTGGCCCGGGCAACTTCATCTTCAGATAGCTAACGTGGCAACTTGCCATGAACTTGCTCAGTGCTGGTCTCCCGAGTAATGCATGATACGTGCTCTCCAAGGTCACCACTTCAAACTCCAGATTCTCAGTTCGGCAGTTATCACTCGTGCCGAACAGCATGTCGACCCGGACTTTGCCTATGGGTTCACAGGAAATGCCTGGTACGATGCCATGGAAAGTTGTTCTTGTAGCCTGGAGCATGTTCTCCGAGATGCCCAACTTGCGCATCGTATCCGCATACATGATGTTGATGCTACTGCCATTGTCGATCAAGATTTGGAGAACCTCACATTAATGTTCGGTCCAATGAATGTCGGATCTAACACTAGTGCATACGAGCCTGGACTTGGCATAAGCTTGGGATGATCTTTGATGCTCCAGGTGATTTCCTGGTCCGACCAAGGCATGTACCTCGTCACTACAGGCATAACCGCGTTAACCTCCATATGTCGGTGCTGCAAGCTCTTCCTATTTGTTTCCTCTGTTGTGAACACACAATAGCTCGTGATGTTCCACAGACTCATTCCTTCCCTCGCTTCGAGTACCTCGATCCGTTGTTGCTGGTTTTCCACGATGCCTCGTGCATCCCTTCTCTCATTGTTGTCATACCTCGGCGGAGGGGAGGCAACATTAGTTGTTGCGTGTTTGCTCGGGAGAGCAATTGTCGGGGTAACTCTGCCGAGGTTGATCATTACGGGTGCTCGAGCATTCCCTCAACCACCTTGTTCTATCTTACGCATCCACTCACATTGCCTCGTTGTGTGACCCGCCGGGCTGTTCGGATTTGGCGTGTGAAACTTACACGGCTGGTCCAACATTAACTCATAGGTATACCTCGGACGGTCTTTCTTTTCCTGCCATTGCTTCTTCTGCTCCGGAGTCCATGTTTTCTTTCCATCGTTTCGAGGAGTCCATTTCCCTCCCGTTTTCTGGCGTTGGTTGCTCCCTGCTCCGGGTTGATCTTGATTCACAGCTGCAACTTGTTGTGAACTGTACCGATGATTGATCTATCGTCTCTTCTTTTTCCTGTAATCGTTCCTCCGGATGAACCGGCTCCGTCCTCCGATAGTACTCCTCATTTGACTCGTTTGACGCGATCTCGGCTGGGTTGGATCACCCAAAGCATATGAATCCAATCCGGATCATCTCGCCAACGTGATCGGCATTTTCCTTTGCAATTTCATCCACAACTCGCTGCCATATCCGCACCTTGTGCGAACCATGCTATGGCTGTGACTCTATGACTCCTCACACGAGTTTCTCACGGTACACCACCGGTCAAGAATTCACGATCCGCTTCGTTAGATCTGCTTGCACATCGCCAGGGTCTGCGGTCTATTCGGTCTCTGATATGTACTTGAGAAGTTGCTGATAAACATTTCTTCAAAATCTATCCAGCAATTGATGCTTCCGGGTGGCAAATTATTCAGCCATACCCTAGCCGTACCTTCCAACATCTAGGGTACGTATCGCAACCCATCTCAAGTTGCCGCTTGCAATTTTCACGGCATGTAGTTTATCAGCCAATCCTCCGGCTTTATCGCCGTCATCGTCTTCGTGCCCCTGGTAATTGGAAGTTGAATGGCGGTTCCTTCATGATCCGGGGTCCAAAGCACGCTGGACCCGGAGGACCTTGACATTCGATCTGTTCCGACCTATACAGGCGATCCATCTTTAACCTGACGTCATCCGGCATCAAATCCCTGCCTCCCAATCTCGACCCTATCACATGATAGTCCGGTCTTGCGTATCCCGCATTCATCATCTCCGAGTCTCCGTCATTATATCGGTTTTGCTCTTGTTGTGCTCCTCTCTATTGCATACCTCGGCTGGCACTTTGCCCTTGCCTTGGTATATTCGGCTAACTGCGGTTGACCCGCTCTGCCGAAGTTTCACTTGTCCGCATTGCCGTTAGCGACATTCCCTTGACTGCATTGCCTTGGTCGTGATTACCTCGGCCAGCTTCACCTCGGCTCACACTTTGTCGATCGTCATTTTTCCGCATCTCTTTTATTTTCCGCAAGCGTTGGGTGCGGAGACGATCTTTGTTCCGTTCGCCGAGGTTACTACCTCTTCTCTCCTTGGGCCACCATGAGGCAATGATGCGCTCAATGATTTCTCCGGTTACCCATCACCAAATGGACGACCTTAGAAGCTCCAACTCTCTCGGTTACCTCTCGGCAGCTCGTTCTGCCTGTTCGCGATCCGAACCAGCTCATTAACCCGGTCTTGCTGCCTCTGACGGGCCTCACCCGTCTGACCCTCTAGTTCGGACGCTGCGGCATCTGCTGCTCTAAGGTTCTTCGCCGGGGTACTATACCTCGGCAACCCCACAGACAGATAATTTTCTGACCCTTCTGGTCCATCATCACCTTCTCTGTTCATCTCGTTTATGAGATTTATCCCTTTTACTGTCAACTTTGTTTTCCTTTGCGTATTCACGTGCGTCATGTTCAATGGCTGAGCATTGCTATTTTCTTTGCGCCCTCCAGTATCTTTTGCCGGGTTTCCTCTAGCTCGGCCTGTGCCTGAGCCGGATCTACCACTGCTGCCACCGGGTTTGCCAAGCTATCCATAGCTTCCCTCAGCACATTTTTAGGCCTCTCTAGTGGAGGACCCCTAGCTTTCCTCGGTGCCTTAGGTGTTACCTCCGGGTCTGGCGCTGGATCCTTGCTCATGCTCGCGCCTGGTGCAGTCATCATCACCTCTGCGTGGTCTGGGGCGGCGTCTGGCGCCCGCGAGCCACGATGAGGTGGTTCTCCGCATCGGCAGCGGATGATGACGCAAGATACGCCCACGCAACGTAGACCTTGTGCGCACTGAGCAGCGAAGATGCCGTTGCGGAAGAAGGCGCTCTTGAGCGTCCAGCGAATCAACGAGCCGAGCGATCCGGAGGCGATCGCCGCGAATGGCGGATGAGGTTTCCGTCGGATCTTCACCCCGCGCCGCTTAGCCCAGTGGCGCCAAGCGTCGTGGTGGTGTCACGGCAGATGCCATGGATAGGCTAAAGGTGGGGACTAATATGCGCTAAGGGAATCCAGGGAGGGATAGTAGAGTGATTCTCTACACAGAAGCTTCCAAGATTACAAGTGCTCCTCGAGCTGTATTGACAAGAGGAGGAAGAAGAAACTCTCTTACTCTTGCCTCCTATCTAGCCCAAGAACCCTAGATCCACTAGCGCTCAACCAACTAGAATTGTGCCAACCCCCTCTACCAGAACCCTAACCCCCCTTATATAGTGGTGGTTCGATCCTGGCCTAGGGCATACGTGGAGGCATATTCCTAAGAATATGCCCCCTCCCAAAGTAGTAACCCGACAGGGGTGCTTTTCCCCCGCGTCACACTTGCTTTAGCGACGTAGCCTCTACGGCGCCCGCGTCAGCCGACGTGAGCGTCGTCACCCTTGTCGGCCACGATCCGGTGGTCCTGCCCTTGCTTTATTCGCTCATCCAGTACGTACCAGACCTTCTTTTTTGACCAGAGAGATTCCTTCCTTCTCCTAGAAGCCAAGCAAGGATTCGGATCACAGTAGATCCGGCCACACCTGTTCCTGCATATAAGTTAGACAAGCATTTTCCGACTTACTCCTTAAGTCGGACGAGATAACGTTAGGCGTCCCCCTGGCCCGGGTTACTCCGTGATCCGGCCTGCCTTGAGGTGACTCGACCAGTATCCGCTTTGACCTTGCCGACCCTCGGCTAACTCGGCCCTTATACCCCGGAGTGACCCTACCTGGGGGTATCCCCCCAACACTGCCAAAGTATTAGCGTTAGATAAAGCTAGAAAACGATCAAATCTAGAGGAAAACCATCAATAAGAACCATCAAAAATATGTCGAATCTCACAGCTATCAAATCCCCCAAGCTTAGATGTTGCTCGCCCTCGAGTGACAAGAAAATAAGGAAGAATAGCGGAGATTCAAGACTAAAATAAAAGAACTTACAAGCTCGAATTGGTGTCAAATTCTTTTCTTCACAATTCCTGCAATCTTAAACATGATCATACAAGTATTCACAAGATTGCACTGAGTCCACTTCCTAACCATGTATATATTGCTAGCAAATAAATCATATGCATGAGAAAGTGTCAAAAGTTTAGCTAGGAAAGTGAAACAAATTCTTTCGATGTCTCTCTTTGTTGAGAGATGAAAACTTTTGCTCTTGTTTCTTTAATCAATTAAGAGTACTCAAGTTGGCACCAAGAACATTCAATTTAAGAACAACTCATCTATACCCATGTCAAAATTTCAAGACTCTCAAAGCACCTCTTTCCTTTCCTTGCCTTTCAAAAACTTCAGCTCTTTCATAGAGAAATCATGCCATTGTTTTTCACATGTTAATTGGGACTTGTTGTTCACTCGTGATCATGCCAATAAATAATTGTTGAGCAATAGTGGGTCAGAGGAGTACAACAACTTCACTTGGAACGTGAAACCATAAGGAGACTAAAATTTTACCCGTCATAGCATTGCTGCTACAGACGTTTACATAACTCAATAGCCGAAATCAAGTGGTTTCCCACATTTAGATCGTTCGTTGGCCAGCGGAGTTAATAGTTCCCCATGTAACATGATAGTGTTGTAATGACACGCGTAAAGCAATATCTTACGGTAATTATTTAGAAAAAGCAGTGGCATAATTTCTACTACTTCGAAGCATCCATTTTATCAAACAATTTCATTCAAGGGTACTATCGAGTCTATTTATATTAACCTCAAATGGGATGGACTAGAATCAAATCCTTTGGGCTAAACATGGACTCAAGTCATCTTTTGGATGCTTTTTATTGTTGTAAAATTGTAGGAAATATTTTTAACCAAGTTCATTGTTCATTGTCTTAAAGCTAAAAAGGAGACACTAGCAAAGGAATAGAATTTATAGGATAGCAGGCTAAGTGGGGAGTGACTCCAGTGCAAGTGAGTAAATAATTGTAGGATCAATTTAAAATTGCAGAAAAGGTGATGAAAGGAATGTGATATCTCCTCTTGCTTGCTTCTTTCACGTACTTGAGTCGAACCCCCTCCATATTTCCCTATTGCCAAGTCACCTGAAATTGAGCAATCTTCGAGAGAAACAAAGAAACAAATTTGCAACAAAAGTTACAACTAATTTTTTTTGTGTTTTTTGATTTAGGGATGCAAAATGAAAGTAAACATGCAATTTTGAAGAAGTAAAATAAATGCAAATAAGAAATGAAAATATGAATGCAAAGTTTGGAGGTTTTCAAACCTCCCCCAAGCTTAGGCTGTTGCCAGGCTCAGTTGTTGCCGTCGTTTGGCGGCTAGTGTGGATACTGCTAGTTGTAGTCGGCGAAGTGGGTCATGAAGTGGTGAGTTAAGGCACTCACATCTTCATTCACTCCTTGTAGAGTGTGGTCAATCTCCCCAACATGCTGGTTGAGCTGCTGAAATTCTTGATAAGGGACGTAGTTGAACCCATGCTACGACTGGTTGGGCCATGGGTCCCAGGATCCCCCTTGCCGCTGTTGCTACTGTCCCTCCCAAGCAGGGTTGTATTCCTGCTCATCCTCATCCTGCTGCTCTCCTTCTTCATCTTCCTCTTGATCAGGCTGGAGTTCAGCCATGATCTCCATCACTTGATCCTTGGTGAGGATCCAAGTGTCCTTCTCCATAATTGAGAAGGCTTGTGGACAGGGCAATGGAACCTACTCATCACCTTCTGCATCACCAAGATAACCAAATTAATATGCTCGGAGCCTCTTGTTAGCTTGGTAAACACCAAGGAAGCCACAAGTAGTTAAATACTTGACGTCCATAATTTTTGAGCCCTCAACAGGTTGCATAACAAGTACTGTAATATTTAATGCATGGGCAAGGTGGGATACCAATCCACCAATGTGAATGTCACCTTTCATCTTGTTGCTCTGTTGACGAAAGTGCTGGATGAGTAGAGCTGCAGGATTAGGGCTTTGCGGTGCATTGGGGAAGAGAGCCTTGGTGATTATTGCCATGTCCGCATTGGCCATGGAACCGGTATCTCCTCTTCTCAACAGTGTGTTGGCGAGGAACAAGGCGTAGTATCGAATTGTTTGGTTCTGAATGGTGGACATCTTCTTCTGGTAGAATTTGCTGCCACACTTAACAGAAATAACCTCCCAAGTTTCTCCACTTGTGACGCTATATAGGTTAGTAACAGTTGACTCTCCCAACGTGAGGGAAGCCGAAAGCATCACAAAATTGTTCAAAAGTTATTCTTTGTGCCGCTGGTTCATGGTGAAGCTTACCGTGCATGCATTACCTTTCTCCCTGTGGTCATCATAGAAGGAGGCAAGGAACTCATTAGTGAGATTGGCGTAGGTGTTGTGGCTTGCGTAGCCGAGTAGTGTTAGCCTGGCCTTATCACACATGAGGTCAAAGTCTACCCTCAACCCTGCCGTGGTGAGAAAGTTGTGATCGGCCCAACGTGTGGACAACACCCTCCTTGATGAAACTATGGCCAACTTGGGGTTGAGCTCGGCCCTCTGTCCTAAACTCTCGCCACGTTGGCGCTTGCCCTTGTGAAAAATGCCACCAATTTTGTTCATCTTGATGCACTGAAAAATTTCACCATAAAACCTTAGGGATATAGTTTGTACATGGTATACAAACGATTATTTGTGGAAAATTTTAATCCTAGCGTGAGAAATCAATAGAAAAAACGAAACAATTTGAGTTCATCCACTAGATCAATGTGAGAGTTTCAACCATGGAATTTTGAAAATAAAGCATGGATAGGGAGAGAAACATACCGATATGTTGATTCCCCCACTCAAACGAATGAAATCCGCGAAGAATTGAGAGTTCTAGGTGGGTTTTGAGAGGTTTGGAGAGAGAATATGAGAGAAAAAGTGAGGAGGGAGAAGCAACCTAGCCGCCCCGGCGTGATTATGAGGTCACGCCGAACTATACGGCCGCAACTATACGGGCGGGGTATGTAGTTCCCGCCGTATAGTTGCGGTGGCGCCGCCAACTAGGGTTTTTTATGCAGAACGCACCTATATGGACGCAACTATACGGCCGGATCATAATGATACCACCATATAGTTGGTCGTCAAACCCTTTGTACCCTCGAGATAAATTTTCTAAAACATGCATTGATATCTATATGACCGGAACTATACGGCCAGAATTTTTATTCCCGCCGTATAGTTGGTCGTTAAACCTTCAGTACTTTTGAGAAGAATTTTGATGAAGGCATTGATATCTATACGGCCGGAACCATACAGCCGGAATTTTTATTCCTGCCGTATAGTTGGTCGTTAAATCCTCTGTACCTTCGAAAGAAAATTTGATGATGGCAAAGATATCTATACGGCCAAACTATATGGCCAGAATTTTTATTCCCGCCGTATACTTGGTCGTTAAACCATCAGTAGTCATCAAAAAAATTCTATTTCTTCGAGAATACCTTCTTATCCCAAAACTTAGCAAAATACCTTATTTTTTTTATAGAAAAATGACAGTAGAAACTATCGACCAACATCAACATGTAAAGAGCAGAATTTTAGTCTTTGTAGATAAAACTCAAACTTTTATTTTTATACTTATTCTACACTTGTTCAATCGATGTTTCTACTACTTTTTGACAGCCGCATCTTCACGGGCGCGCTTCCACAAGAATGTCTGTAAAAAAGTTGTAGGAATGCGATGAACATTTTATTCTTTAGTTTATTTTATAAATATGATGGGTTGACTCCCATTAAACATTTTATTAAGAATGGTTGGATAACTCAACCCCTTCTCTGTTCTCGAATTCTTACCTTGGGTTACCCATTATCAAAGGCACTTACCGCATGAACTCGTTTTGCCAGTGGAATATATCATTCTCCTACTTCTAGCTTCTTTAGAAAATATCGGATGATTTCAGCATCATAGACATTGAAGATTATTTTTCCCTCAGCACAATCAACTGATGCTCCTGCAGTACTAAGGAAAGGTCTTCCAAGTATTATGGATAATTTTTCATCTTCTGGCATCTCAAGAATAATAAAATCAATGGGAATAACATGCTCATCTATTTTAAGTAGAACATCCTCAATCATACCAGTGAGTTATTTAGTGGACTTGTCAGCCATCTGTAAATTGATAGTAATAGGGGAATACTCCCCTAATCCTAACTTTTTATAGACGAGATATGGAATTACACTAACTCCTGCACCTAAATCACATAAGGCATTGTGAATATCAGTTATGCCAATTGAGCATGAAATAGTTGGTATTCCAGGATCTCCCGATTTAGGCAATAGCTTCCCATTAGCAGGATAACTAGTCACCATGGCAACAGTTTCAGTTATTTCTTTCTTTCTACTAAGAATATCACGGAGGAATTTAGAATATGTGGGAACTTTTATTGCATCCACAAATGGAATTTCTAGACGAAGATCACCAAGTGCCTTTTTGAAAGAATCATAGATTACCTGATCTGGTGCTTTCTTTTTCGATCTGGATAAGGAAGCTTTTGCTCACCTTTCTTATTCTTGTATTTTACCTTTTGTGGGGGGGCATGCTCTTTTGTTGCTATCTTTTGTTGTTGGTTATCAGTTTCTTCTTTCTACTACAACAACTTCATCTTCATTGCTTGTCTCTTTTTCTTCTCTTGTTTCAACCGTCTCTGCATCAGAGTCATAACGGTCATCCTGTGCATTATTTTGGTCCTCCTTGGTGTGATATTGTGTTTCTTGAGCAGTTTCATCTTGAGGATCCACCAGTGTATCATCTTCTTGGCTTGTTTTGAGCAAGGCTTTTTTCCTTTGGCTCTTTTTCAGCTTCATATTCTGGTGGTCCTAATGGTCTTGTAACAACCGCACCTCTTCTTGTAACAACATTAGTAGAAACAGGAATATCTTATCATCTCGAAGAAATTTTTTATAACCAGATGCTATTTGTTCACATTGGGTTTCAATCATACTATGATATTTCTGAAATAGTTTTATTTCTTGTCCAATCTCATCATAGTTTTCTGTGTGTTCTGCCAAAATCTTTTTATGTTTTTGACAATGCTTATGCAGGTTGTTATGAGATTTTGCCTGTCGATGTTTTAATGCTTGAAAAGCTTTTCTAATTTCATCTTCTTCAGTAAAAACTTGTAACAAGTCTACTTTGTTCTCCTTAACAAGTTCAGAAGGTATACCTTTTTCTTTCATTGTTTTGCGTACTTCAGGCATAAGATCAGGATTTATACGAAGCACCCCTTTTCCAGCTTAGTGTTGAAATTAGGATTGTATATAGAATCATTCTTAGCACTAGTAGATATTAATTCCAAACATGCTTTAACAATTAAAGTATTAATCGATCCTCATGCGGATAAGGCGAGAAACTCTCTACTTTGAGTATTAAGACCATGTTAAAATAAATGGCAAATAGTTGATTCAGAATAGCCATGATTAGGAATTCTATTGATCATTCCAAAGAATCTATCCCAGGCTTGTGGGAAGTTTTCTCCCATGTTCTGACGAAAGTTGCCTATATTATTTCTTGTTTCAGTTACCTTTTTAAAAGGATTAAACCTATTTATGAATTTTACAATACATTTTTCCCAACATTTAATGTAATGATGAGGGAGAGAATATAACCAGTCTAGAGCTTTACCTTTAAGAGACCAACGGAAAAAATTAGACGAGAGAAATCTCTTGGCAAACCTTTTGGTCCAAGTGTTGTCATCAAATTGTCAAACTCTCTAATATGTCTTCCTAGGTCTTCATCTTCCCTTCCACTGAAAGCTTTTTCCTGCAAAATTTTAATAATTCCACCATCAAATCGATATTCTCTAACTTCAGGGTTAGGAAATTCTATTGGTTGTTTAAGGAAAGCAGCATTTGGAGCACTGTATTCCCTGAGAGTTTTCTCAGGTTTCTTGGGAGTTGTCCTATAAATGGACATGATTTCCATAAAATCACTCAGGTTTTCAGCTTCAACTTTGTCTGATCTTAAAAGTTTTTCAATAATTTCTTCGCGCCTTTGAATATGCACGATGTGATACCAGGCACATGGCTTAATAAGATTGATAGAATACTCATACCAACAAGTTGCAACTTCTTTTCCGGAAGCTCATTCGAAAAGAACTCTAAGGTTAAGCGTGCTTGGCCTAGAGCAATTCTAGGATGGGTGACCGATCGGAAAGTGGGTAACCGGTTGCATTTAGTGAGGACAAAGTGCGAAAGACTAGTGTTGATGCGTGGGGCGATGTATATCCTATTAAGCTGCCAGGAGTGACACCCCCCGGGCCCAGGAGTGGACGGGGTGTTAAAAAGTGTTATCAAAGCCGACCCTTGCGATTACACGGGTGTGTGCGGGTTAGTGGCGGGACATGTGGAGCATGGCGCGTGTGGCCCGGAGTGGACACGGCATGGCACATGTGCCGGCACTAGACGCACAGACGCGTGCCAAGAGGGAACGTTCCTGGGGTGTGCTTGATTGATGATGGCATCGATCTTCTAAAGGGTGGGTGTATGTGAGACCAGGCACATGGCTTAATAGGATTGATAGAATACTCATACCAACAAGTTGCAACTTCTTTTCCGGAAGCTCATTCGAAAAGAACTCTAAGGTTAAGCGTGCTTGGCCTAGAGAAATTCTAGGATGGGTGACCGATCGGGAAGTGGGTAACCGGGTGCGCACAAGTGAGGACAAAGTGCACAGAAAAGACTAGTGTTGGTCAGTTGGCCAGTCTATATATCCTATTAAGCTGCCAGGAGTGACACCCCCGGGCCCAGGAGTGGACGGGGTGTTACACACGCGCTCAAAATAATCTGGTAAATAGGTCCTATCAGAGCGTGTAGACCCTGTGTCTCCTAGGGAGACCATTTTGTAGTAGTAACACCTGAAATGTCAAGAGACAAACACTTAGCCCTTAGCTCCCGGCAACGGCATCAGAAAATAGCTTGATGTCTGCAAGTGCACATATCGTTTGTAGCTAGTTTCAAAGTATAGATATCGATCCCACGGGGAGCCCAAAGGTAAGTGTTTATGAATGAAGTCTCTGTCACACCCAAAGTTGTCACAGGTCTTCGAGTGAATTGACTGCAAGTGTGGAAATAAGAATGGAATTTGGTTTAAACTGGATGTATTTAAATAAAACTAAAATGTAAACTTCAGAAATAAAAAGCATAAAAGTAAAGAACAATTCAGTTGTTTATTGTTTTCTGCAGATGGCGAAAAAGGGGCGGGAGATACAGTTCATGGTGATAGTGAGTGTGCCAGGTGGAAGAGTGATAAGTGTAACAATTGTAATCTTATAAGTATATGTGTAGGCTAGCAACCCATAATTAGCCGGAACTCCTCTTGGTAGATTTCGTCCCAACTTCAATAATTCTACTTGGTTGTTACCAAAACCATGGTCAGACACTAGACGATTAAGATCCTTCAGCTTCCTTAGCAATTAAGCTCCTTGGATCGGACTAATGCAATAAGCACGGTGGTTCCTCGTTATCCTCGAGTCTACTAGTTTCCCATTAATATCCCCGTGTCACTCGGGGGTTGCCGGTCTACTAGCGAACAAGATCCTATCTATGTAGAACAAAGCATCATGTTATCTGGGCCCTTAATTGGACAACAAGCTTTAGGCATCCCATAGATAGTCAAGCACACATAATATAGTAATTAAAATCAATCACAAACTAATGGAAAATATATGGAGGCACATCACATCTCACCAATCCCTTACATCTCCCACGCCCAAGAAACTTAATCACACATGAGAGAAGAAAGCATCAACGATATAATTAAATAAAGGGAGTCTTTCTCGATATTACCATGGAGATCCACAATAAGAATAGAAAAGTAATCCAACACAATTCAAGATAGGAAGAAACAATCTCAAACCCTAGTCTTGCAAGGTGAAGATCTCTCTCTCTCAAGTACAAGTAATGGCTATGGGGGTTTGTTGGCTAGGAGGTCGAAGATCATGGAGCGAGATGAAGAACGTCTTCTCCTCCTTCTCCGGATCTCTTCTTTCTCCTCTCTGGATGGGCTGGCGGCTGCTGTGTTATGATTTTGCGTCTAGCCTCTTCACGGAAGTTGTCCCTTTTGACAAGACAGAGACAACGACAGCTATACGGCGGAAACTATACGACCGGAAAAATGTTCCCACCATATAGTTGCTCGTTAAAGCATCTGTTTGCCTTCCTCGATTGCTTCCAAAAAGATACTTTCTTGTTTTCGCCTGAATATTGTGTTTCCCTTGTTAAAACCTCCTGTTGATGTCCAGAACCTGAAACACACATTCAAACCAAGTTTTCTTTGCTACCAAAGTATTAGCGTTAGATAAATATAGAAAACGATCAAAACCAGAGGAAAACCATCAATAAAAACCATCAAAAATATTTCGAATCTCACAGCTATCAATGGACGTGGATCAAAATTATAATTATTTCACCTATTATAATTTTATAGAAAAATGATATGTCATACTTCTATTATCCGATTCTCATGTGTGTAAGGCATGTGCAACTTTATACTAGTAAGTTGCACGTGCCATGCCCATGAGACTTAGATAATAGGCGTCTACCATATCATCTCTATATAAAATTGTAATTGGTAAAGCAGAAGAAATTATAAATTTGATCAACATCTATAAAGTATGGATGTATATTTGGTTCTTGTACTTTGTATATCATGTAGAAGTCAATGATTATTAGCTATCTAAAACTTGAAAATTTTGGTAACATGGTCCAAAGAAACGAGGGAGAAGATTCTAGAATGATGGAGAAGTGTGTTTTGAGGTTTGTGCATAGCATTCATAATGATGAAGACTATCAATAGAATCTTCTAGATGCTAGAATGGAAAAGAAGATACAACAACTAGAAATGTTGAGATTGATGAGTCTTGATCCAATAGTCAATATTCAAAGTTATCCGTACACTATATAGTGGTAAGATAAGATAAGATACATTACGGATGGCCTAAGTCTAAAAGGCTTAAGACATGTTTATTTTCTCCACAACGTATAAGTTGTATCTTAGGAAATGCCACATAGGCCTTAAGGTGTGTTTTTTTGCACATTGTGGATGCCCTTAGCCATGAGAGCATCTCCAACAACATTGCTATTTTGGACTGCTAAAAACTAGCTATAGTAAGAGGAAAGAGAAGGTTCAGCAATCCCAAAAAAATCCTGTTTTCCCAGCCTTCGTGTAATACTAGTAAGTTGCACGTGTCCTGCACGTGGGACTCAGATAATAGACGTCTAGCATATCATTATTATAAAAAATTATAATAGGTAAAACAGAAAAATATAAATTTGATCAACATCTATAAAAAATAAGTGTATATTTGGTTCTTATACTTTGTATACTAGTAAGTTGCACGTGCCCTGCACGTGAAACTGAGATAATCACTACTAGAGAAAGGCTTATGGATAAATTTATTATCAGTGGAGCATTTTTTTGAATATGCTCCACTGATAATTATCAGTGGCGTATTTAAAAATATGCTCCACTGATATTTTGTCTAACCAATGGCGCACATCGTAAATAATGCGCCACTGATAATGTGGGTCCGGCACGCTGAAGGGTTGTGGATCAAATATCAATGACGCATATGTCCATATACGCCATTGATATATGCTTATCAATGACGCATATGCAATATGCGCCATTGATATTTTTCTCACCAATTGCGCATCTTTTCCTACATGCCATTGCTAACTATATGGGCCCCACCTGGACCTCACCACTTGAAAAAGTGGCAGGAATATCAATGACGCATATTGAAGATGCGCTACTGATTTTTTTTTGCCAATGACGCATATTGCAAAAAAAATGCACCATTGATAATTTGTGATGAGCTCAAATATGACCCGAAACATATTTATAAATGTTTTGGTTTAAACAAAATAAATTGAATAAATATTAAAAACCTATCTTATAAAAGTTTTACCGAGGGAGGCAGTCCAGTCCGTAGGCCATACCACCTACCACCCCAGTAGACCACCACATCTAGACTAACACACGACGCACAACGCACACGGTATGCACGCACGCGTACACGCTACTCTATCACGTACATAACCCACACAGTGCGCTAGCACATGCAACACACACCTCCTGACGCTCTTCCCCGCGAACCCAATTATGAGCACCACATTCTTTACATATAAATCATATTAAGATGACTGACCTATTAGTTTCTTCAATTTTATGTTCTTATCACCATCTATAAAGAAGAAGCTTGATAATCTATCAAAATTTTAATTTTCATGATAACACTACTTCCTTCGATCCAAATTAGTTAACTCAAATTTGTCAAGATATGGATGTATCTAATACTAATCATGTCTAAATACAATTGAATCTAGACAAATCTAAGTCAAATAATTTGGATCGGAGGAAGTACTATATTAGTTGCTAAAAAGATTTTGATCGATCAAAATAACCTACTGTACTAAAAATCACGCACAACACACTCACGCGACGCACCCAGTCCCAGTCCTACACACCACACGGACACGCAACGCACACCACACACGCCTCCACCGATCCCCACCTACCCGTCTCATCCTCGTCTGCCCCGGATTCTCCTTCCTCCTTCGCATCCAGCCCCTCCGCCACGAGTTGCTCCCTCTGCTCGATCTCCGCCAGCACCCCCTGACCTCCGGCCGCCACCTCTCCTCCTGTGAGTCCGGCTCGACCTCTCCCAGCGTCGCCCCATCTCATGCTTCTCCTGCGCCGCCTGGAGCCCCCATCCATCCCCGGCAGCAAGCTCGCCCCGCGTGCTCCGCCGCCCTCGAGCTCCACAACACCGGCATGTACCTCGTCGACGACCGCTGGTCGCCGTCTCCGTCTGTCCCGCCCGCCTCCTTCCATCGGCAACTACACATCGTCCCGCACGCTGCCCATGAATTCCACAAGGGTCTCACGGCTCGCAGCGGGACGGCGGCCTAAAGTTTCCTGAAAGAAAACGTCGTTGTAGCCGCGCTGTAGAGTCCCTCCATGGCCGGCGATTGAAGGGGGTGAAGCCGGTTATACACCTTCTTACAGCGCTTGGCCGGGGGCACTCCCTCCTCCACCGCCTCCTCCACTCCTACCTCCGCAGCAGCCGTCGCCCCAAGAGATTGTAGGTAAGATGCATGGAAAAAGAAGAGATGTAGCCAACAAATAATCTGAGAAGTTCACATGAAGCATTTGGGTCATTTTCTAGTTGTGGATTTCTCTTATATGGTGGGCTTGATGTCTTGCATCAGGTGTACGAGTCATCTCACTGCTTACTTCTCTTCTTTTGCAGAGTTGCTGGCTTATAATGATGGAAGAATTGTTTTCTAAAAAATTTAGCATGTGTGAGTATATGATGTTGATATTCACAAAGCTCTAGAATTTGGATCTTCTCCAAGAGTTCAATCAATTTCAGCTATAGATGCTGACTACATCTCCAAACAGAGGTAAACAAATCCCCTCCCTGAGGTATTCCCAACTTTTCTATTCCCAGTAAAAAGCATGATAAATTTTCTATGGTTGCAGCAATATCTGTATGGAGGACGGTTTGTGCACATCAATACCAAGCAGTTGTTAAGATTTAAATGGTTAAACTAAATACTGATTCTACTCTATGAACGTTGAGGTGGTTCAAAATTAAGTACATAGAACTAGCAGTTGTTGCGCTATCTCCAGTCCAAGGGAAAGTAGGCAAGTGTCCCCTCTCGAATTTCTTTGCCACCTGATATAGCACTGCTACCTGACTCTGATTATGCTTCTGCTATCTCTGACACAATATATGACTCATTTTCTAATATGTATTCTGATCCATCTTATTTGGCACAATGTGTCATAGTTTTCCCTAGTGATAAGGCTGCGAATTCCATATCATAGTAGTGCAGTTATATTACCTATACATTTGATCAGAGGCTGGTTTAGTTGCTATCTGTTAAGTAACAAACTACACCTTTGTAGCTACTTGCATCTTTTTGTTGCACAATAGTGTGTTCTCATTTTGATGAAGCTTCCTTTTTGTGGACTGTACTACATTTTATTTAGCCTCAACATACAACAAGAATATACTCGGCAAGGCTGATATACAGGTCGCACTCAATGCTCTTAAAGATAATATGATAACAAAGAATGTCGTACACATTTCCTCAGATTTAATAGGTACACCTTCAGATTACTTCAGATTTAGTAATATTACTATACCAGCTATTGTATCTGGTGTTTATCCTGTCAGAGAAAAAATATTGGCCTCTTTAACACATGTTGCTGAAATCACAAAAACAAAGGTTTTTCATTGCGAACCAGCAGCGTCTAGGATTATTTACAAAAATATCTTTGTAGATCATGATTATTTTTGCAATTTGGTTGAACATCAAAAAGGAAATAGTCATTAGTTTGCTTCTCCTAAAGTAGAAGGATGCGACCAACTTTGGAATTTATGGCCAGATGCACATCTCTACCCGGGGATCCACGACTCATTTTCATGCTACAAACTTTGGAAGGGGAAATAAAGAGCCTAAGTGCAAATTGTTCACCTCGATCCTCATGGACATGAAGGCGTTGACGACTGACAGGCTGACTGTCAAAATGTGTGGTTACACCCATGTCGTCGCCTTAGCAACATGGAGTTTCTGGCTATACGGTAAAAGGAAAATTATTGCAAAAAATTGTCTTTACCATAGGTTTCCATTACAATGTCCGTGTAGTACATACCTAGCACACCATTGTCCTTTGTCCTAGAAATTTTATGTTGGGAAGAACCAACTTCTCTTGTTTTACTTTCATTTGGTTGCAGACATTAGATGGTGACTTTCTGTTTAAATCAGCCCATAACCATTGGGTTTTGTCTAGAAAAGGGTGTCAGTTTCTTTTGTTCTTTTCTAGGATGAGCCTCAAGTTTTGTATCTTCAGGACAAAATAAAGGAGGAGATTGCAAGAATATTCAATTTTTACCCTTCTAGTTGTCATTCATGTTTATATTACGGCTTTGTTAAGCTAGCTAGAAAGCTAATTACCAGAGGGTACTGTTAATGTTAAATAAAAACTGCTTCGGGATGGCTACTTCATGAAATTTGGTAGTGTCTTCTGCAAGTTACTTTATACTAACCAGTTCTGTTTTTATTCAAGTGGTGTACCAATATTTTGTACTATACCTACTCAAACAAGTACTGAACTTACAGTTATGTGGTCGCACAATGTTGTTAAATATGTTCTGAAATCACCTTTGCAAACAAACATGACACCATCTCTTCACACTAACCAACAAAACTATGAGTTAACCTTGACTCAAACATCCACCTGAACATATAATGACACGGGTGCGGCGTGTCGCCGCACCACCTTTCCTAGTTGTAACTTATGTAGCAAACGTGAACTAGCTCACTCATGTAATCTTACCAAACTGATCAAAATATTGTTGGCACCTTGCCAATCCTTCCAGTACTTTTTTTGAACTTCTAAGATAAAGGGCATGTGTTATCACTGATAATGGTTCCGATGGGTAACTTGCAGGAAAGCGGCAAGATAGTGAAGACAGGTGACACCTCTCTAGCCAGCCACATCAACGAGGGTGGCTTCAAATCAGTCGCTTCTTTTGTATAGCATGAATAAGGTCTTACATTTGTTCACTTGTCGTTTTACCTTTTTTGAGAGGTTTTTGTTTGCTGTTATGATCACATAAATACACATGTATCTTCATGATGAAAAACAATGAAATGAATATCTTAGATTGATTCTACAAATATGGACCAGCTTCTTGAGGATTTGGCTAATTTTAGATACTCCTTTGCAGGTCAAATGCTTGAATTTCCAGCCGCTGGTCTATTTGTCAGAACAGATTGGTCACTGGTCGGGTTACATACATTCTTATGCGTAGCACACATGCATCCTGGAAGTAAAGCATTCTAACTTTTTTTAGTGATAACTTCAGTATAATTGTTGAGCTAGTGCCCATTTTTCCAGTTGTGTCATCGTTTTGTAGGCGGAGACCTGGAGTTCTGAATCGCCTTTGGCCCTATTTCTCTTGTCCTGTAAGATTTTTTTGGTTTACAATATTAGTACGTTATTACAAGTTGGAGCTAGATCTTCTGTTTACTATTTTTGTTTTCTGGTCTGCTATTACAAGTTGGAGCTAAACAAAGGAAGTAAGCTATGTACACTTCCTGTGTACCTTGTGTAACCTGTTAGAGCAGGCGGAAGCTAGGTGGAGGAACCACCTCCTAGGTGAAGAGAGGAAGAAGATGAAGACCTTGATCGCGCCCCCGGTCTTGCTCACCGTCATTGCGGTTGCACTCTACTCGATCATATAGTTTAGGGCTGGTGACCACTTCATTTGTGTAATGTGAGATGATATCAACTTGTATCCTCGAACACTTGTGTAAATAATTCAGGCACATGTCACTATATCAGGTTCTAATTGATTTGATGACTATAATTGTGTTTGTGTTTCGATAAACTATGTAGAATGCATCATTTGTACTACTTTCTACAGCTATTTTTGTATAATACCCTGTATAATACACTGTATATCTGTATAATATCCAGTATAATACCAGTAACAATACCAGCGAAGAGCTGTATTGAGTTATCTTGTTGTAAATATCAGTGGCGCATATGCTAATTTACTAGTGGCGCATTATGTAGAAATGCTCCACTAGTAAAACATCAATGGTGTATATTGAAGATGCGCCACTGGTTGTCTGATTATCAATGGCGCATATTTGATATGCGACATTGATACTTAATTATCAGTGGCACAACAGTAGTTGCGCATTCTATATGCGCCACTGATAGCAAAAAATATGCTCCACTGATAAGCAATTCTCCACTAGTGAATAGACGTCTGACATATCATCTCTATATAAAATTATATTAGGTAAAGCAGAAAAAATATAAATTTGATCAACATCTATAAAGTATGAGTGTATATTTCGTTCTTATACTTTGTATATCATGTGGAACTCAACGATTATTAGCTATCTAAAACTTTAAAATTTTGGTAACATGGTCTAGAGAAATGAGGGAGAAGATTATAGAATGATGGAGAAGTGTGTTTTGAGTTTTGTACATAGCATTCATTGTGATAAAGACTATCAATAGAATCTTCTAGATGCTAGAATGGAAAAGAAGATCCAACAGCTAGAAATGTTGGGATTCGCTAGTCTTGATCCAACGGCTAGTATTCAAAGTTATCCGTACACTATATATTGGTAAGATAAGATGGTACGATAAGATAAGATATAGCAATCATAATAATTTTTTGTGTGTGTGCTAACGGGTGGTGCGAGTATGTCATACATACAACACAATAGCACATATATATGTACTCCCTCCGATGCATATTAGTTGACTCACATTTGTCTAGACTCTAGATACGGATGTATCTAGCACTAAAACTTCACTAGATACATCCATATCTAGATGAATCTAAACCAACAAATATGGGTCGGAGGGATTATATGTTTGTAGCACAGCTCGCTCTCATACATATACTCATACTAAAACATGTCATGTATATGTACACGCCTGCAGATACTTGGCTACTCACACGTCACACACACGCGCAAACAGTTACACGTATACATGTACATGGCCGCACACCACACACACGTACATAGACACATACAAATACATGTACACATGGCCACACAAATGATAGCATATGCAGCACACACTAGAACGTGTATACGGACACTAGCACGCACGTACACTATGCAGCACACACTCGTACATTAAGAATGATCTACAAGGTTGGTCCCACTTGTCAATAGGACAAAGGGGAGGAAGGAGACCCGGATTGCTATAGTTTACTAGGATAGGATAGGAAGTGATATGTTGGATTGGTATTTTTTTGGTAGGGACCATTTTTAGCAATGTTGCTGGAGCAGTGTTTTTGAACCAAATTGCTAAAATAGCAATTGTGGAAAACTATAGGAAGACTCTTGGAGATGCTCCGAGAATCTTTTTGGTAGACTCTAATGTTGTGCAGCGTTAAGACTCGTGTCTAGCTAGGAAAATATTCTCTTGGCTATAGCTTCAAAGCAATGTTGCATAATGAAACACTAGGTGTATTGTTCTTGCGCGTGCATGGGTATGATGTTTGACCATTTGCACACTGGTGCAGGTATAATGAAAAGATACACGCAAGGTACTACATGCAAAGATTCGATAGAATGCAGGTCCAGTGGAATGAATTCTGAGCAGAGACTAGACTCGTCGTGTTATAATGCACTCGTACTCAATGCATGTTGCTGGACCTTTGTCAGTTATTGCTCCTAGAGCAGAATATGAACATGGTTCTAGATATTCTCTGACTTCCCACCGCTGGTTTGGGTTTCCATGGTGGAGTAGTATGGAGTACTCCAGTATATGTATACAATATTCATCGATCTAGATATACTGACACGTGAGGTCCAGTGTACGGTGAGTCGTCATGTCAGTGTGGGTTACACCGACCCCCTTCCTCGCATATCGCGATGCTGCCTGCCCGCCCACTCGGACTACTCTATCCCTATCATGCATAGGGCCAGCCTTTCCAAACAAACTCAAAGCCTCGAGTCCCCCTCGCAACCCTGTCTGCAACTGGTCGAGGTTAGATGATGATTCTCTTAGTGTAATCGCTAGTCGATCCGATCCTCTTAGCATGCCCCGTTTTTCTGAGGCCATCCCAGATCTATACCTTTCCTTTCGAACATGTTGTGCTCTAGAAGGCGCTCTACTTCCCCTATAATTATACTTCCCTTCCGAACTACTATCCATCTTCTTCCCCATCTCCCGCTATTATTGAGAAGGAAGTGATTTATGCCAACATGATAGCGCTAGTCCGCCCTTCTATGCTAGGACCATCATTGTCCCAAAATCTGGCTGCGATTATTCGGCTGGTTTTAGCCGCAACTGGGTAGCCATGATTGATCTCGCTAGTCATGCTGGTCCCGAAAAATCATTAGTACGCATTTGGTGAATTTGTATACTAGGACCGTCATTTAGGTCCCGTCACTTCAAATGTCGGCTTTCGAGGTACACATGTAGGTTTCTTTTTGTATTGAAAGGTCATTACTAGGATAATTAAGATACATATTAATTGGTAGTGAACCTCAGATGTCCACCCCCTGCAACAAGTGGTTGTACAAGATCTTATCGCGGTGTTCGATAAGTTCATTGCCATCCTAGACATGGAGCAATTTTGAAGGGACGATACATGTAGTGTACTAAGCATAATAATCTTGCCCCGAGAAGGTATGTGGACGATGTGTGGGCGGATGATATTATCTTTGTTATATCAAATGATGGTTCTGTTTTTACATGGTGGCAATCCCTTTGAATACGGTGAGTTCAGTACCAAACTGTAGTTACTGCTCTTTTTTTTTGACTTGCTTCTGTTACTGTGTTTAGCGTAGCACGAGCTAATGACTATAGTACATATTTGTTGTCTCTGGTGTGGACTGGACACTGTTGATGTAGATCCTATAAAGGTGTGCATGCCCCAATAATAGACGAGGATGAGCACACTATGTTGAACGACAATGTCGACGGCCTAGATTGTGGCTGCGTAGATTCTCGCCTGCACTGGTTCCTGGCTTATTTTAGGCCAACACTAATGTGGATACACATCCTAGGCAAGAAAACAACTTCCAAGGAGAAGATTAGTCACCAAGTTAGGACATTCTAAGTGTATACATTGCTTCAGTGCCATATCTTCTAGAGGGTAGTAGCCAAACACAGAACGAAGCAACTACCACTGTGACCTTCCTCAGCCGGAGTGGGTTCAAAGCCATCTCCGACATGTTTCTCTCTTCCTGGGTCTGAATCATCCCCTTATTGTGTTTGTGAATAATGCTGTGATGCATGGCCCTCACACCAAGCACATACCGTTCGGAAGGTTAGGCTTCATGTGTACATTGCTTCTGATCGCCTAAGTTGCTAAGACTAGCTATATGCCGGCATTGGATTCGTCTACCCGTTTCTAACCGGACAGCACCAGAACCTGCAATAGTAGGGGCCGACAAGTTCAGCACACATGCGTCCATGTGGTTCGTGCCTCGTCTTATTGGCTTAAGATAGCCCCAACGATGGCTCTTGTTGCTCGAGAAGAGATGATGTGAGGCATTGGTTCTTGGTACTCATAACTTATATGGTTGGGATGATACAATTTATTTTCCTCCTCTCACTACTTTTGCTATTGTTG
This sequence comes from Avena insularis, assembly GCA_023614405.1. Taxonomy (NCBI): domain Eukaryota; kingdom Viridiplantae; phylum Streptophyta; class Magnoliopsida; order Poales; family Poaceae; genus Avena; species Avena insularis. Next base: position 35,884,886 of record CM042694.1, read on the forward strand.
GTTTCTCCTAGCCTTTGTAAAGCTTAATGCATCCAACATTACGTCAAACCAAAACTTTGTAAGTTTGAACATGTGCTACTTCTGCAGTACAAAGTAGTATACATTGCGCAACGGCTCCTCTAACGTTAGGGAAAAGAAAGAAGGAAAGAAAGTGCGCTATAGCTTAATTACCTCATTATAATCTGCAATTAATTATTATATATAATTGTTGTAGACATAAAAGCTAAGACTATATTTTATTACACCATAATTTGGCTTGTACGTAATAGTAACTCAATACTATATACTACTACTTCCATACCGGTTTCATGGGCTACATACTTACATACTACCTCCATCCCAAAGCTTAAGTTTTGTTTGAAAAGTCAAGCTACGGAAAGTTTGACGAAACTTTTAGAAGAAAGTATGTATTTACACAATAAACCAGTATGGAGGGAGTAACATAGATTTTCATTATACTCCCTCCGTACCAGAGCTTAAGGCTTTTTTTGGAAAGTGAAGCTACGAAAATTTTGACCAAACTTTTAGAAAAAATTATTAAGAACTGCTACGTATGATATTATATAGATACCTGATACATTGCAAATGTATCTATAATTTTTGATGTTCCATGCTTGGTTTTATCGACTTTCTTGTGTTTTGTCCACACTTTGAAGTACTTTTCATATGATTTCTTGGACTAACCTATTAACAAGAGCCAAAGTGCCAGTTGCCTGTTTTCTGCTGTTTTTGGTTCCAAGAAAGTCAGAAAATGAATATTCTCGGAATTGGACGGGACAAAAGCCAAAGTGCCTATTTTTCGGAAGTCATCAGATGCCAGAATACGAGACGGAGAGGAGCCAGGGGCCACCACCACACCGCCACCTTGGGCCAGGCTGGCCGCGCCGAAGGTGGTGTGGCAGCCCAGCACCCCTCGGCCTCTCCTTCTACTTATAAGATGCCCTCAGGACGAAAACCCTAAGTACCCGATCAAAAATCCATGAAAGAGTCTGTAGCCGCCGTCATCTCCATCCTTAGATCGGGAGAGATCTGAAGCTCTTCCCGGCACCCTGCCGGAGAGGGGAATTCACCCTAGAGGCCTTCTTCATCACCATGCAAGCCTCCGGTGTGATGCGTGAGTAGTTCATCCTTTGACTATGGATCCATGTAGTAGCTAGATGGCTGGTTCTCCTCCTTTGTGCTTTCATGTCTAGATCTTGTCAGCTCCGTTCATGATCAAGATCATCTATTTGTAATTCTGCATGTTGTGTTTGCGGGGATTCGATGGATATTGAGATGCTATTTCAGATTGATTATTGATTCTATCATGTCTTTGTTATTTGTGATCTTGCATGCTTTCCGTTGTTAGTAGCTATCTTGGCCAAGTAGATGCTAGCAACTCCAAGAGTTAGTCTTTATGCTCGATAGTGGGTTCATGCCTCTGGTAATCTGGGGAAGTGACAGAAATCTCTAAGGTACTAGATGTGATGTTGCTACTAGGGAGAAGACAACAATCCTTTGTTCATAGAACAATCGTATTGTTTACTTTACACGCAGTTCGTAAAGCAATAATCTGTTGCTTGCAACTTAATCTTTGGAGGGGTTTGGATGATAACCTGAAGGTGGATTATTAGTCATAGATGCAGTTGGATGGCGGTCTATGTATAATGTTGTAATGCCCAATCAAGTCTCAAAGGAGTCAAGATGATTAGTATATGCATGTATTTCTTTCTTGATGTTTGCCAATTGCCCCGCTGTAATTTGTTCACCCAGTATGTTATGTACTTAAGGAGAGCCACTTCTAGTGAACTATGGATCCCGGTCCTTTCTTTTACATACAATCTACAAACTATTTACTGCTTTGTGTTTACTTTCTACAAACTATTACTTCTTTTCATTCGATACGTTTAATCCTTTGTTTTTAGCAAAACATGGTGAGATTGACAACCTCATCGCAAGTTGGGGACAAAGTTCTATGGTTGTGTTGTGCAGGTCTCCACGTTGCTACTAGCACCGGTAGTGCGCCCTGCCAAGGCTCAGCTAGTAACACCTTTGGGGTGTTTCTTGCTCCTACTGGTTCGATTAAACCTTGGTTTCATAACTGAGGGAAACTTGTTGTTGTGCTCACCATACTTTCCTCTTGGGGTTCCCAACGAGCTCTACATCAACACTGAGCCATCAAGCATTTTTCTAGCGCCGTTGCCGGGGAGTCAAGGACATATTCACAAGGGGAGTCCCTCATAACCAATCTCTTTACTTTGTTATTTTTGTTTTGCTTAGTTTCTTTTTGTTTTGTTTGCTTGTTTCTTTATCAAAAACACAAAAAAAATTAGTTTTACTAGTTTGCTTTCTTTACCAAAAACACAAAAAAATTAAGCCTCCTTTAGTTGTCACCTCTTCCTTAGCTCACCATGTTGATCCCTAAATTCACCCTGAAAGACCTTTCAATTGGTAGTGGTTCTATAATTGGGAAAGATAATATTGAAGAATTCTTTAATCATGTTAGTAAACATGAGGATACTGAGGATAGATCCCTTGCAGAACTTGCTCCAAACTATGAGATTGCTGCAGCTTCTTTAATCCACATGTTAGAAGCTAGGTTTGTTAACCTCAACCCCTTAATGCAAGTAATGTTTCTTAAGCTTAAAGAAATTGAGGACCCTGAAAAGAGGGATTTTATTCTAGAAACTTTGTTTAAGGAATTCTATGATGTTGCCAAAGAAGCTAGAAAAGTCTTTGAACGTTTCAATATGCTAGGCTCATGTGTAGATGTTGTTGGTACTAGAGAAAATATGAACAAAACCGAACCTAATGGGGAGGAACCTAAGATACCAATACCCTTTAAACTAGCAGCAATACATGAAACCACAGAAAAAAATCTTGATTGGATTGTTCCTGAAAACCATTTTGATGAAAATAGTGAACCTAAGAGCATTGAGAGAGAATCCTCTAGAACTTATTTGGATGATATACCTTGCCTTGTTGAAAATATTTCTGGTATTGATCTTAATGCTTCTTCATTTGAGAACACTTGATTCTTTCTTGCTTCTTATGCCTAACTTAAAGGCGTTAAAGAAAAGTACTTATTGGGAGATAACCCAAAAGTTTTAGATGAGTCTTGGAAGTTATTACTTCAGTAATAAATGCTCCTTATCCTTTTTATTTGCTTTTTGTGCCAAGAGTAACCTCTAATGAGAGAGAAGTAATGATTGGGAAAGTTGCTGTCCCGAAACCGATTTTTGTGCTTCACCGTAAAAATTCGTGTAAAATCTCTGAACGTCTTTTTGAGGCCTGAAGTTTTGTGCTTCTGCCCCAGGTTGTTATCTAACTTTCGTTAGTTCAACACATTTTGATTTGGGCAACATAAGGTCTTCGAAAAAATTCGTCTTTACCTGCTCGTCTGTTTTGACAGATTTCTGCCATTTTTTGCATTTGCTTCTTGTTGGTTCCTTTTTGAGTTCTTTTGGGGAATTGAGATTTTTGAGGGAAGTGCTACAGTAGCTAGTGTTCTAATGGAAGTTTATTGGTGTTAGAACTGAACCTTAAGACCTATTATCTTGAGTGCACTAATGTTGCTAATAAAGATTGTGTGAAGTTTTGTATGAAGGAAAAATTTCAGGTGTATGGAAGGAATGAGTAATGAGATGAAGGATGGACTAAAGCTCAAGCTTGGGGATGCCACACGTGTCACAGCAAGAAATATCCAAGAAGTACAAGCGTCAAAGCTTGGGGATGCCCAAGGCATCCCCTTCTTCATCAATAAAAATTCCAGGTTTCTTCCAAACGCTTCATTTTTATTGTTTTATGCATAGTTGTGTTGTTCTTGGAGCGTCTTCTTTTTCGTTTTGGTTTTGGTTTTTTGTTTGCTCGGTTTTCTTAGTTTTCTGAATAAATTGGTTGGACCCCCTCTTTCATACATTGGTTTTCAAATAGTTTGGTTTGGTTTGGAAAAGAGTAGGAAAGTTCATGCTTAAGTGTTAAAGAGAGCTTGTTTTTGACTGTGGCCTATGCTTTGTCATGCCATGCTTGATATTGTTTTGGATTTATGCTTAGTATTATTTGCTGTAGCATGACTTGTTATAAACAATTGAGATTGCTTAATGTGCCTTGGATGAATCATGCATTGTTTTAGCATATTAAAGCATAGTATAGTGGTATTCTCCTTTGATGCTTTATTTGGGTTGACTTGGCGCATGCTCACACCATGTTATGGCTATATCAAGTCACCATAGCCTTTATGATCCTTTAGTTTTCAACTTGTAGTATCACTTTATGCTTTGATCAATGATGTTTTGTCGCTGTGCATGATTATGGCCATTATTGCTCTCTTAGTTTGTCGCTCCCAGTCTTTTGCTAGCCTCCACAACCAAGTATGAGTTCAATCATGCATACAACTCCCTAAACCAAGTTATTCCAAAGAGTCCACCATACCTACCTACTAGCTTATGCTATTCCAAGTATATTCATGCTTTTGTTTACCTTCCAAATTAAACTTGTTATGAGAAAACTAGTGATTAAAGCTCTCACGAACTTGATGGCACACTTTACTTTTCTTGCCCTTAATAAACCTGAACCATTGTGTCGTCTATGTTGTATATGCTTGCAATTATTTGTTGGGGATTAGCAGAACCATGCTTTCATGGGGAACGCTTTCAACATTGCACTTGGTACTTGTACCTAGTTGATATCATGCTCTTTTGTGTATGGATGTCGTCGGTGTGAAATGAAAGGGGAGCTTGTAAGTCCATGGAGTTATGTATATGTGTTAGAGAAATGCCTGGGCCGCCGGTCTAATCCATGCTGACATGGTGGAAACCTGCAGCGTAACCATAATGAGCTGTCTATGAAGCATTCTTCTTATAAAAAAATAGTCCTATATTGAGAAAAAAGAGAAAAAGAAAAAAAAGAGATTATGAAAAGAGGAAGGAGAGAAAAAAGCACCATATTCCCATGGTAAATAAGAAGATTGCTAAGATGCTCGTTGTCTACTTGCCTTGTCATTTTGATATGGGGATTCTTCCGTATCATCGGGCAAGGGGTACCCCGTTAGCGGTTCTCTATGATACACATGTACTTACAATGACAAGAACTTACCGGTGACTAAACTTGAGTAGCATGAGGAGCGGCCCTCGTATACAAGGGACATGAGATTCCTAACTTATACTTCGTCAAGCATGTACACCATAGTTTGTTCACTTTAACCTTAATCACTTCAAGATGCTTATGATAGGGGCAATGAGAGCTGAAAGCTATTAAGTACCATAATTTTTGGAAGCTCTTTATGAGACTTAAATCCCTACTTCCTTTTATAAAGGCCCTTCTTCCACCATTATATTGAGTCTCCACCTTCTATCTTTATGCACCTACTTTGAGAGCATAGTGGCCATTCTTAGTTCTATGTGCATTGTCCCAAGACTAGTTGATTGATGCATAACTTGATATTGCTTGTTTTAAACTATTTGTATCTAGTCACTCTTATGAACTTTGAAGGTTTCCTATGCATTTATATTTGCTACTCTATGAGGGACAAGCTGAATACTATTATGCTATGTTTTCTTTATGTGAAACAAACAAACGTCTTGCAAAGCATTGTTATTCATGAATCTTCTGTTTATGCCTTTTCATGTTGCATCATAGTTTCTTTGTCTTATTGCTAGAACTTTGTCTTTCATGTTATGATTGAAGTACTATGATTCCAGCTTTGAATGTTTTACAAATACTTTGATCAAGTCTTTGATGGTGCATGTCACCTCAAAAATTATTCTTTCTTTTTATCACTTACCTACTCGAGGACGAGCAGGAGTTAAGCTTGGGGATGTTGATACATTGCAAATGTATCTATAATTTTGGATGTTCCATGCTTGTTTTTATCCACTTTCTTTTGTTTTGTCCACACTTTAGAGTACTTTTCATATGATTTCTTGGACTAACCTATTAACAAGAGCCACAGTGCCAGCTGCTTGTTTTCTGCTATTTTTGGTTCCAGGAAAGTCAGAAAATGAATATTCTCGGAATTGGACGAGACAAAAGCCAAAATGCCTATTTTTCCGGAAGTCATCAGATGCCAGAATACGAGACGGAGAGGAGCCAGGGGGCCACCACACCACCTGGCCGTGCGGGCCAGGCCTGGCCGTGCCAGGGGTGGTGTGGCTAGCCCAGGCGGGCTTGTTCGTCTGCGGTACCAAAGTTGGCAGGCCAGCGCATGGCGGTACCTAAGTTGCCTGAAATTACCGCGTTTCGAAAAGTTGGGCCGCCAACTACGGAGAGGGGCCATTTCGAGGAAAACTCATCTCACCCCTGCCAAATACAAACATTCCGTTAAACCGCCCCATGAAGTAGATGGTCAGGACCCACATGTCAGTTATCCGTCTGCGGACGCCTTGTGTAGCGGCAACCTCTTAGGAAAATCGAGCAGCTAAGTGGATTGGATGCGTTGACCAATTTCACAAATCCATTCCTAGCTTTCCCTAGCACCGGCGGCGTCGGAATCCACCCTCCAGGCAGGACGATCCCTTCGGACATTTGACTTCCGAGGCCAAGTTGCTGCGCCCAGTCGCTGATACCGAGCTCCAATGGCGCATGCCGTAGCCGCCGTTGTGAGGCTCTAGCCCGTCTCCTCCGCCGACGAGCTGAGCAGCTCGGAGGATGGCAGATCCTACTATTAAGAAAGAAGAAGTTTTGTCTACAAGTGGGTGATCTACCCTTCTCTTTGCTATTCGCACTAGCTACAACTGCTAGCTGGCTACTGAACCTCAAATTGTTTGTTAGCCCATCACTGACAAACATATTTTGTCCACAGTTTTCTATCAAGTGGGATCTACGCGGACCCCCTTACCTGGTTACTGTAGTCCTCTATAGGTACGACTCTAAGGGCAACATGTATGGACACCATTGTTTCACGATGGAAGAAGCGCATGCGCAGATCTGCACTATATCTGGTATGGTTGCTGCTCTGCGTAATCATGTTGAAGTATGGCCGAAGCAGACTGCAAAGTTCAGCTTCATGGATGAATGTGGCATCCATGTTCCTATATCGTGTGACAGTCAGCTAATTTGGTTGATGAAAAGGTATGCTTCGGATTGCATGTTTGAGCTGAATTGTGATGTACTGGATGTGGAAGCTGCTGCAACTCGGAGTCGCCCTTCTATTCTTGGACAGGGTGGTTGCTCGAATGCAATTAGCTCCTGGTAAGCAAAGGTCGCTTGGGGTTCGCATGTTTGTGCTGAATTGTAAATTTTGTTTTATTTACTCTGTAGATATTGGGCAGTTATGCAACAGTCTTGTTTCTTTGACAGGAAGTGCTGCAAGGTTAGAAACATGACTGCCGGGTCAGTCATTTTGCTGCCCGAAGAAATTAAAAACGAGTGGAAAGATGATGCTGGACACGATTCTGGTGCCCATTGTCCCGGCGATGTAGAGTACGTGAAGCTAAGAAAATTGGCACCGAGGAAGAGGAAGAAGGCAGGAAATGAAGAAGCCATTGGACGTGAAGGCTTGGCACCCAGGCTGCGGAAGAAGGCTGCTGGCAATGAAGATGCATAGTAATGTGTTGAACTTGAACCTATATATGTAATTCTGTTAAATTCTGACCGCTCTGTGTGTGGCACGTTGCTGGGCGAAACAATCTACCCCGTTCTCTGAGTAAAATGTACCGCGACTTAGGGTTTGGAAACGCCCGAGTCGGTAGTTGAATCCGAAGTTGTGATTGTGCCACTGCTATCTGAAAACAATGATCCACCGGTTCCACGATTCTTTGAGGGGAGGTCTCCAAATCTGACGGAATGTAAGTGGCACATAAATAAATTATTTAAGCTGCCACACTCCACGGCGACAACTTATTTCGAGATCTTTGCTAACGTGGCAACATAAACAACAATGTTCTCACCGATAATGCCCAGATGAGGAGGAAATGGGTACCACTTTCTGGCCTAATCTCGAGCCCGTCTATCTCACCGCCTCTCTGCTCCTGCATCCCCTGCATCTAGCGAAGCTCCCGGATCTACAGTAACCGGGTGTACGTGCTTCCACTTTATAAATTGTGGTTGTGCCATTTGCATGCGGCACAATCCACGTAGATTACCTTTAAACAAACCACCAGTGTCAGAATACACTAGTAGAAAAGGTGTCTTTGGTCGACGGTTACGTTCCCAATCTGGGACAGAGATCTAAATCGAGGCAGAAATTGATCTAAATCACAAATTCTTCCACAAATTAATGCGGGGTCAGAGCAATTTTTTCCTCCCTGGAATCCGGACCAATAGTTCAGACCGCTAGGCCAACAAGTACAAATATTACAACTTAAAAAGGCACGGAGCTTAAGCTAAATAGAACTAGTTATCACACATCTCCTTGATCTTCCTAATCTTGGCCCGATGCGCATCTTCCTGCGAGAGCAAGGATTGAATTGTCTGCTCCTTCCTTTTAGCATCTTCCTTGTACAGCTTCAATTGTTTCTCTGCATTTTTCCTCATGCACTTGTCAATACTCATAGTTGTGTATTGCAGGACTTTGGCCTGGTGGAGATCGTTCCTTGCTTGAGTCAGTTATTGCTCTGCTTTAGCCTTCAGGGCCAACACTGCGTCCCTCTCCTTCTCGACTTTGATAACCTTGTCTTGCACCCACCTGAGATCTCGCTTATGCTTGGTCGTGTCAACTGGTTCCCATAGCTTCATCTCAACACTATCAAGAAGTGAGCTGAATACGGATTCTTTCAACTCGACAGTCATTTCCCATAGTTTGTCCAGCGTTTTCTGCATCGATTTGGGCCACTCTGGATCTACCCATTTGACAACACCGCAACTTCCACCTTGCATCATTGCACGATGTCCTTGACATCGTAGAAACCTCCTGCCTGCGTTTCGTCCTTCGAAGGCTACAAATTTAGCGGGCACATATCCATGTTTACATACCAGAGGACTGTCTTCATCCTCTAAACCGTGATAGTTGGAGTCATACATCGTCTGGTTGGCCTAACACATCATACGCGCATGAGTAAACAGATTAGATCTAGCTTAAAAAATAGATAACTGGCCACAGATGATAGAAATAGAGATGAGACGACTCACATTGAAATCACCGTCCCTGTCGTCACGACGCGTTTCCTCGCCGTCTCCCCTTGAACCCATGGCGAGAGGGGTGGGGGTGGCTGCCGGAGAGGGATTGGGATGGAGGCGTCGTCGGCTAGAGGCTACGACAGGATGGGAGTGAAGTGGGGAAAGTGGCTTCGAGGGTAAGGAAGAGAAGTACGGGGAGGAAGAGAAGTAATGGGGACGTGACACTGGGATGTGGCCCACTGAACTCGTGAGACGTGACACTCGAAATAGGGGAGCGCCCAGTGTTGCCAGTTTGTCCAAAGCAAACGTGGCCAATCATGTCGCAGAACAACCTACTCGCGGATCGCTCTCACGAAGACCATCCCAATTATCCAAGCGCCCCAATCGAACGGTATGTAACAATCGTCAAGCAGAACCTGTGTTAGGGCGTGCCTTCTAGAAGACTCGGTCTAACGGCTACCCATGCAATGACACTGGGTGTGGTTCATGAAAAGAACAGACATGCAATGACATCGGTGGATCCATGTGTGGTTTATGGAAGTAACAGACATGCAATGACTCTAGTTATGGTTAATGAAAATAACACGCATGCGATGACACTGGGCGTGGTTCATGAAAAGAACATACATCCAATGACACTGGTGGATCCTTATGCGGTTCATGAAAAGAACAGACATGCAATGACACCGGTGGATCCTTATGTGGTTTGATTAGAGGAACAGACATGCAATGACTCTAGCCGTGGTTCATGAAAAGAACACACATGCAATGACACCGGTGGATCCACATGTGCTTTATGGAAGTAAAAGACATGCAATGACACTGGTAGATCCTTATGTGGTTCATGAAAAGAACAGACATGCAGTGAAACTAGGTGTCGTTCATGAATAGAAACGGAACATGCTTGACACTGGGTGTGGTTCATGAAAAGAACAGACATGCAATGACACTGGTGGGCCCATCCTTATGTGGTTCATGAAAAGAACACACATGCAATGACACTGGTGGATCCTTATGTGGTTTGTTTAGAAGAACACACATGCAATGACACCGGGTGTGGTTCATGAAAAGAACACACACGCAATGACACTGGTGGATCCTTATGTGGTTTGTTTAGAGGAACAGACATGCAATGACACCGGTGGATCCACGTGTGGTTCATGAGAAGAACACACATCCAATGACTCTGGTAGATCCTTATGTGGTTCATGAAAAGAACTGACATGCAGTGACACTGGGTGTGGTTCATGAAAAGAATATACATGCACTGACACTAGGAGTGGTTCATGAAAAGAACAGACAGGCAATGACACTGGTGGATCCTTATGTGGTTTATGGAAGGAACAGACATGCAATCACACCGGTGGATCCATATGTGGTTTATGGAAGTAACACACATGTAATGACACTGGCTGTGGTTCATGAAAAGAACAGACATGCAATGACACTGGTAGATCCTTATGTGGTTCATGAAAAGAACACACACGCAATGACATTGGTGGATCCCTATGTGGTTTGTTTAGAGGAACAGACATGCAATGACACCGGTCGATCGACATGTGATTTATGGAAGTAAAAGACATGCAATGACACTGGTAGATCCTTATGTGGTTCATGAAAGGAACAGACATGCAGTGACACCGGTGGATCCACATGTGGTTTATGGAAGTAACACACATGCAATGACACTGGGTGTGGTTCATGAAAAGAAGAGACATGCAATGACACTGGTAGATCCTTATGTGGTTCATGAAAAGAATAGACATGCAATGACACTGGTGGATCCTTATGTGGTTTGTTTAGAGGAACGGACATGCAATGACACCGGGTGTGGTTCATGAAAAGAACAGACATGCAGTGAAACTGGGTGTGGTTCATGAATAGAACAGACATGCACTGACACTGGGTGTGGTTCATGAAAAGAACAGACATGCGATGACACTAGTGGGCCCATCCTTTTGTGGTTCATGAAAAGAACAGACAAGCAATGACACTAGTGGATCCTTACGTGGTTTGTTTAGAAGAACACACATGCAATGACACTGGTAGATCCTTATGTGGTTCATGAAAAGAACTGACATGCAGTGACACTGCGTGTGGTTCATGAAAAGAACAGACATGCACTGACACTAGGAGTGGTTCATGAAAAGAACAGACATGCAATGACACTGGTGGATCCTTATGTGGTTTATGGAAGGAACAAACATGCAATCACACCGGTGGATCCACATGTGGTTTATGGAAGTAACACACATGCAATGACACTAGGTGTGGTTCATGAAAAGAACAGACATGCAATGACACTGGTAGATCCTTATGTGGTTCATGAGAAGAACAGACATGCAATGACACTGGTGGATCCTTATGTGGTTTGTTTAGAGGAACAGACATGCAATGACTCTAGCTGTGGTTCATGAAAAGAATAGACATGCAATGACACCGGGTGTGGTTCATGAAAAGAACAGACATGCAATGACTTATGTGGTTTGTTTAGAATAACACACATGCAATGACACTGGGTGTGGTTCATGTAAAGAACATATAGGCAATGACACTGGTGGATCCTTATGTGGTTTGTTTAGAAGAACACGCATGCAATGACACTGGGTGTGGTTCATGAAAATAACAGACACACAATGACACTGGTGGATCCTTATGTGATTTTCTTAGAGGAATATACATGCACTCACACTAGGTGGATCCACATGTGGTTTATGGAAGTAAAAGAAATGCAATGACTCTAGCTGTGATTCATGAAAAGAACAGACATGCAATGACACTCGTGGATCCTTATGTGGTTCATGAAAAGAATAGAAAGGCAATGACACTGCTGGATCCTTATGTGGTTTGTTTAGAAGAACACACATGCAATGACACTGGGTGTGGTTCATGAGAAGAACACACACGCAATGACACTGGTGGATCCTTATGTGGTTTGTTTGGAGGAACAAACATGCAATGACACCGGTGGATCCACATGTGGTTTATGGAAGTAAAAGACATGGAATGACACTGGTAGATCCTTATGTGGTTCATGAAAAGAACAGACATGCAGTGAAACTGGGTGTGGTTCATGAATAGAACAGACATGCACTGACACTGGGTGTGGTTCATGAAAAGAACAGACATGCAATGACATTGGTGTGCCCATCCTTATGTGGTTCATGAAAAGAATAGACATGCAATGACACCGGTGGATCCACGTGTGGTTTGTTTAGAAGAACACACATCCAATGACTCTGGTAGATCCTTATGTGGTTCCTGAAAAGAACAGACATGCAGTGACACTGGGTGTGGTTCATGAAAAGAACAGACATGCACTGACACTAGGAGTGGTTCATGAAAAGAACAGACATGCAATGACACTGGTGGATCCTTATGTGGTTTATGGAAGGAACAGACATGCAATCACACCGGTGGATCCATATGTGGTTTATAGAAGTAACACTATTGCAATGACACTAGGTGTGGTTCATGAAAAGAACAGACATGCAATGACACTGGTAGATCTTTATGTGGTTCATGAAAAGAACACACATGCAATGACACTGTTGGATCCTTATGTGGTTTTTTTAGAAGAACACACATGCAATGACACCGGGTGTGGTTCATGAAAAGAACACACACACAATGACACTGGTGGATCCTTATGTGGTTTGTTTAGAGAAACAGACATGCAATGACACTGGTGGATCCACGTGTGGTTCATGAGAAGAACACACATCCAATGACTCTGGTAGATCCTTATGTGGTTCATGAAAAGAACTGACATGCAGCGACACTGGGTGTGGTTCATGAAAAGAACAGACATGCACTAACACTAGGAGTGGTTCATGAAAAGAAACAGCATGCAATAACCGGTGGATCCTTATGTGGTTTATGGAAGGAACAGACATGCAATCACACCAGTGGATCCATATGTGGTTTATGGAAGTAACACACATGTAATGACACTGGGTGTGGTTCATGAAAAGAACAGACACACAATGACACTGGTAGATCCTTATGTGGTTCATGAGAAGAACACACACGCAATGACACTGGTGGATCCTTATGTGGTTTGTTTAGAGGAACAGACATGCAATGACACCGGTCGATCCACATGTGGTTTATGGAAGTAAAAGACATGCAATGACACTGGTAGATCCTTATGTGGTTCATGAAAAGAACAGACATGCAGTGAAACTAGGTGTGGTTCATGAATAGAATGACATATGCGACACTGGGTGTGGTTCATGAAAAGAACAGACATGCAATGACACTAGTGGATCCTTATGTGGTTCATGAAAAGAACAGACATGCAATGACACTGGTGGATCCTTATGTGGTTTGTTTAGAAGAACACACATGCAATGACACTGGGTGTGGTTCATGATAAGAACACACACGCAATGACACTGGTGGATCCTTATGTGGTTTGTTCAGAGGAACAAACATGCAATGACACCGGTGGATCCACATGTGGTTTATGGAAGTAAAAGACATGCAATGACACTGGTAGATCCTTATGTGGTTCATGAAAAGAACAGACATGCAGTGAAACTAGGTGTGGTTCATGAATAGAACAGACATGCACTGACACTGGGTGTGGTTCACGGAAAGAACAGACATGCAATGACACTGGTGGGACCATCCTTATGTGGTTCATGAGAAGAACATACATGCAATAACACTGGTGGATCCTTATGTGGTTTATGGAAGGAACATACATGCAATGACACCGGTGGATCCACATGTGGTTTATGGAAGTAACACACATGCAATGACACTGGGTGTGGTTCATGAAAAGAAGAGACATGCAATGACGCTGGTAGATCCTTACGTGGTTCATGAAAAGAATAGACATGCAATGACACTGGTGGATCCTTATGTGGTTTGTTTAGAGGAACGGACATGCAATGACACCGGCTGTGGTTCATGAAAAGAACAGACATGCAGTGAAACTGGGTGTGGTTCATGAATAGAACAGACATGCACTGACTCTGGGTGTGGTTCATGAAAAGAACAGACATGCAATGACACTGGTGGGCCCATCCTTATGTGGTTCATGAAAAGAACAGACAAGCAATGACACTAGTGGATCCTTATGTGGTTTGTTTAGAAGAACACACATGCAATGACACTGGTAGATCTTTATGTGGTTCATGAAAAGAACTGACATGCAGTGACACTGCGTGTGGTTCATGAAAAGAAAACGGAACTGCGACACTAGGAGTGGTTCATGAAAAGAACAGACATGCAATGACACTGGTGGATCCTTATGTGGTTTATGGAAGGAACAGACATGCAATCACACCGGTGGATCCACATGTGGTTTATGGTAGTAACACACATGCAATGACACTGGGTGTGGTTCATGAAAAGAACAGACATGCAATGACACTGGTAGATCCTTATGTGGTTCATGAGAAGAACATACATGCAATGACACTAATGGATCCTTATGTGGTTTGTTTAGAGGAACAGACATGGAATGACTCTAGCTGTGGTTCATGAAAAGAACAGACATGCATTGACACCGGGTGTGGTTCATGAAAAGAATAGACATGCACTGACACTAGGAGTGGTTCATGAAAAGAACAGACAGGCAATGACACTGGTGGATCCTTATGTGGTTTACGGAAGGAACAGACATGCAATCACACAAGTGGATCCATATGTGGTTTATGGAAGTAACACACATGTAATGACACTGGGTGTGGTTCATGAAAAGAATAGACATGCAATGACACTGGTAGATCCTTATGTGGTTCATGAGAAGAACACACACGCAATGACACTGGTGGATCCTTATGTGGTTTGTCTAGAGGAACAGACATGCAATGACACCGGTCGATCCACATGTGGTTTATGGAAGTAAAAGACATGCAATGACACTGGTAGATCCTTATGTGGTTCATGAAAAGAACAGATATGCAGTGAAACTAGGTGTGGTTCATGAATAGAACAGACATGCATTGACACTGGGTGTGGTTCATGAAAAGAACAGACATGCAATGACACTGGTGGGCCCATCCTTATGTGGTTCATGAGAAGAACATACAGGCAATGACACTAGTGGATCCTTATGTGGTTTATGGAAGGAACAGACATGCAATGACACCGGTGGATCCACATGTGGTTTATGGAAGTAACACACATGCAATGACACAACGTGTGGTTCATGAAAAGAAGAGACATGCAATGACACTGGTAGATCATTATGTGGTTCATGAAAAGAATAGACATGCAATGACACTGGTGGATCCTTATGTGGTTTGTTTAGAGGAACGGACATGCAATGACACCGGGTGTGGTTCATGAAAAGAAACGGACATGCAAAGGTGGCGGGTGTCGTTCATGAATAGAATAGACATGCACTGACACTGGGTGTGGTTCATGAAAAGAACAGACATGCAATGACACTAGTGGGCCCATCCTTATGTGGTTCATTAAAAGAACAGACAAGCAATGAAACTAGTGGATCCTTATGTGGTTTGTTTAGAAGAACACACATGCAATGACACTGGTAGATCCTTATGTGGTTCATGAAAAGAACTGACATGCAGTGACACTGCGTGTGGTTCATGAAAAGAACAGACGTGCACTGACACTAGGAGTGGTTCATTAAAAGAACAGACATGCAATGACACTGGTGGATCCTTATGTGGTTTATGGAAGGAACAGACATGCAATCCCACCGGTGGATCCACATGTGGTTTATGGAAGTAACACACATGCAATGCCACTGGGTGTGGTTCATGAAAAGAAGAGACATGCAATGACAGTGGTAGATCCTTATGTGGTTCATGAAAAGAATAGACATGCAATGACACTGGTGGATCCTTATGTGGTTTGTTTAGAGGAACAGACATGCAATGACACCGGGTGTGGTTCATGAAAAGAACAGACATGCAGTGAAACTGGGTGTGGTTCATGAATAGAACAGACATGCACTGACTCTGGGTGTGGTTCATGAAAAGATCAGACATGCAATGACACTGGTGGGCCCATCCTTATGTGGTTCATGAAAAGAACAGACAAGCAATGACACTAGTGGATCCTTATGTGGTTTGTTTAGAAGAACACACATGCAATGACACTGGTAGATCTTTATGTGGTTCATGAAAAGAACTAACATGCATTGACACTCCGTGTGGTTCATGAAAAGAACAGACATGCGCTGACACTAGGAGTGGTTCATGAAAAGAACAGACATGTAATGACACTGGTGGATCCTTATGTGGTTTATGGAAGGAACAAACATGCAATCACACCGGTGGATCCACAAGTGGTTTATGGAAGTAACACACATGCAATGACACTGGGTGTGGTTCATGAAAAGAACATACATGCAATGACACTGGTAGATCCTTATGTGGTTCATGAGAAGAACATACATGCAATGACACTGATGGATCCTTATGTGGTTTGTTTAGAGGAACAGACATGCAATGACTCTAGCTGTGGTTCATGAAAAGAACAGACATACAATGACACCGGGTGTGGTTCATGAAAAGAATAGACATGCACTGACACTAGGAGTGGTTCATGAAAAGAACAGACATGCAATGACACTGGTGGATCCTTATGTGGTTTATGGAAGGAACATACATGCAATCACACAAGTGGATCCATATGTGGTTTATGGAAGTAACACACATGTAATGACACTGGGTGTGGTTCATGAAAAGAATAGACATGCAATGACACTGGTAGATCCTTATGTGGTTCATGAGAAGAACACACACGCAATGACACTGGTGGATCCTTATGTGGTTTGTCTAGAGGAACAGACATGCAATGACACCGGTCGATCCACATGTGGTTTATGGAAGTAAAAGACATGCAATGACACTGGTAGATCCTTATGTGGTTCATGAAAAGAACATATATGCAGTGAAACTAGGTGTGGTTCATGAATAGAACAGACATGCACTGACACTGGGTGTGGTTCATGAAAAGAACAGACATGCAATGACACTGGTGGGCCCATCCTTATGTGGTTCATGAGAAGAACATACAGGAAATGACAATAGTTGAACCTTATGTGGTTTATGGAAGGAACAGACATGCAATGACACCGGTGGATCCACATGTGGTTTATGGAAGTAACACACATGCAATGACACTGGGTGTGGTTCATGAAAAGAAGAGACATGCAATGACACTGGTAGATCCTTATGTGGTTCATGAAAAGAATAGACATGCAATGACACTGGTGGATCCTTATGTGGTTTGTTTAGAGGAACGAACATGCAATGACACCGGGTGTGGTTCATGAAAAGAACAGACATGCAGCAAAACTGGGTGTGGTTCATGAATAGAACAGACATGCACTGACACTGGGTGTGGTTCATGAAAAGAACAGATATGCAATGACACTGGTGGGCCCATCCTTATGTGGTTCATGAAAAGAACAGACAAGCAATGACACTAGTGGATCCTTATGTGGTTTGTTTAGAAGAACACACATGCAATGACACTGGTAGATCCTTACGTGGTTCATGAAAAAGACATGCAAAGTGACACTGCGTGTGGTTCATGAAAAGAACAGACATGCAATCGAGAGTGGTTCATGAAAAGAACAGACATGCAATGACACTGGTGGATCCTTATGTGGTTTATGGAAGGAACATACATGCAATCACACCGGTGGATCCACATGTGGTTTATGGAAGTAACACACATGCAATGACACTGGGTGTTGTTCATGAAAAGAATAGACATGCAATGACACTGGTAGATCCTTATGTGGTTCATGAGAAGAACATACATGCAATGACACTGGTGGATCCTTATGTGGTTTGTTTAGAGGAACAGAAATGCAATGACTCTAGCTGTGGTTCATGAAAAGAATAGACATGCAATGACACCGGGTGTGGTTCATGAAAAGAACAGACATGCAATGACTTATGTGGTTTGTTTAGAATAACACACATGCAATGACACTGGATGTGGTTCATGTAAAGAACATATAGGCAATGACACTGGTGGATCCTTATGTGGTTTGTTTAGAAGAACACGCATGCAATGACACTGGGTGTGGTTCATGAAAATAACAGACACACAATGACACTGGTGGATCCTTATGTGATTTTCTTAGAGGAATATACATGCACTCACACTAGGTGGATCCACATGTGGTTTATGGAAGTAAAAGACATGCAATGACTCCAGCTGTGATTTATGAAAAGAACAGACATGCAATGACACTCGTGGATCCTTATGTGGTTCATGAAAAGAACAGACAGGCAATGACACTAGTGGATCCTTATGTGGTTTGTTTAGAAGAACACACATGCAATGACACTTGGTGTGGTTCGTGAGAAGAACACACACGCAATGACACTGGTGGATCCTTATGTGGTTTGTTTAGAGGAACAGACATGCAATGACACCGATGGATCCACATGTGGTTTATGGAAGTAAAAGACATGCAATGACACTGGTAGATCCTTATGTGGTTCATGAAAAGAACAGACATGCAGTGACACTGGGTGTGGTTCATGAAAAGAACAGACATGCAATGACATTGGTGTGCCCATCCTTATGTGGTTCATGAAAAGAACAGACATGCAATGACACCGGTGGATCCACGTGTGGTTTGTTTAGAAGAACATACATCCAATGACTCTGGTAGATCCTTATGTGGTTCATGAAAAGAACAGACATGCAGTGACACTGGGTGTGGTTCATGAAAAGAACAGACATGCACTGACACTAGGAGTGGTTCATGAAAAGAATATACATGCAATGACACTGGTGGATCCTTATGTGGTTTATGGAAGGAACATACATGCAATCACACCGGTGGATCCATATGTGGTTTATGGAAGTAACACACATGCAATGACACTAGGTGTGGTTCATGAAAAGAACAGACATGCAATGACACTGGTAGATACTTATGTGGTTCATGAGAAGAACGCACACGCAATGACACTGGTGGATCCTTATGTGGTTTGTTTAGAGGAACAAACATGCAATGAAACCGGTGGATCCAAATGTGGTTTATGGAAGTAAAAGACATGCAATGACACTGGTAGATCCTTATGTGGTTCATGAAAAGAACAGACATGCAGTGAAACTGGGTGTGGTTCGTGAATAGAACAGACATGCACTGACACTGGGTGTCGTTCATGGAAAGAACAGACATGCAATGACACTGGTGGGCCCATCCTTATGTGGTTCACCAGAAGAACAAACAGGCAATGACACTGGTGGATCCTTATATGGTTTGTTTAGAGGAACAAACATGCAATGGCACCGGTGGATCTACATGTGGTTTATGGAAGTAACAACCATGCTATGACACTGGGTGTGGTTCATGAAAAGAACATACCTGCAATGACACTAGTAGATACTTATGTGGTTCATGAAAAGAACAGACAGACAATGAAACTAGTGGATCCTTATGTGGTTTGTTTAGAATAACACACATGCAATGACACTTGGTGTGGTTCATGAGAAGAACACACACGCAATGACACTGGTGGATCCTTATGTGGTTTGTTTAGAGGAACAGACATGCAATGACACCGGTGGATCCACATGTGGTTTATGGAAGTAAAAGACATGCAATGACACTGGTAGATCCTTATGTGGTTCATGAAAAGAACATGCAGCAAGGAAACTGGTGTGGTTCATGAATAGAAATGTATATGCACTGACACTGGGTGTGGTTCATGAAAAGAACAGACATGCAATGACATTGGTGTGCCCATCCTTATGTGGTTCATGAAAAGAACAGACATGCAATGACACCGATGGATCCACGTGTGGTTTGTTTAGAAGAACACACATCCAATGACTCTGGTAGATCCTTATGTGGTTCATGAAAAGAACTGACATGCAGTGACACTGGGTGTGGTTCATGAAAAGAACAGACATGCACTGACACTAGGAGTGGTTCATGAAAAGAATATACATGCAATGACACTGGTGGATCCTTATGTGGTTTATGGAAGGAACATACAGGCAATCACACCGGTGGATCCATATGTGGTTTATGGAAGTAACACACATGCAATGACACTAGGTGTGGTTCATGAAAAGAACAGACATGCAATGACACTGGTAGATCCTTATGTGGTTCATGAGAAGAACACACACGCAATGACACTGGTGGATCCTTATGTGGTTTGTTTAGAGGAACAAACATGCAATGAAACCGGTGGATCCAAATGTGGTTTATGGAAGTAAAAGACATGCAATGACACTGGTAGATCCTTATGTGGTTCATGAAAAGAACAGACATGCAGTGAAACTGGGTGTGGTTTGTGAATAGAACAGACATGCACTGACACTGGGTGTGGTTCATGAAAAGAACAGACATGCAATGACACTGGTGGGCCCATCCTTATGTGGTTTACCAGACGAACAAACAGGCAATGACACTGGTGGATCCTTATGTGTTTTGTTTAGAGGAACAAACATGCAATGACACCGATGGATCCACATGTGGTTTATGGAAGTAACAACCATGCAATGACACTGGGTGTGGTTCATGAAAAGAACAGACCTGCAATGACACTAGTAGATCCTTATGTGGTTCATGAAAAGAACAGACATGCAATGACACCGGTGGATCCTTATGTGGTTTGTTTAGAGGAACAGACATGCAATGACACTAGCCGTGGTTCATGAAAAGAACAGACATGCAATGACACCGGGTGTGGTTCATGAAAAGAACAGACATGCAATGACTTATGTGGTTTGTTTAGAATAACACACATGCAATGACACTGGGTGTGGTTCATGAAAAGAACATATAGGCAATGACACTGGTGGATCCTTATGTGGTTTTTTTAGAAGAACACGCATGCAATGACACTGGGTGTGGTTCATGAAAAGAATGTACATAATGACACTGTGGATCCTATGTGGTTTGTTTATTGGAATGGACATGCAATCACACTAGGTGGATCCATATGTGGTTTATGCAAAGAGACATGCAATGACTCTAGCCTCTAGCTGTGATTCATGAAAAGAATGTATATGCAATGACACTGTGATCCTATGTGGTTCATAAAAAAACAGACAGGCAATAACACTGGTGGATCCTTATGTGGTTTGTTTAGACGAACACACATGCAATGACACTAGGTGTGGTTCATGAGAAGAACACACACACAATGACACTGGTGGATCCGTATGTGGTTTGTTTAGAGGAACATACATGTAATGACACCGGTGGATCCACATGTGGTTTATGGAAGTGAAAAACATGAAATGACACTGGTAGATCCTTATGTGGTTCATGAAAAGAACAGACATGCAGTGAAACTGGGTGTGGTTCATAGAATGAAATGACATACTGACACTGGGTGTGGTTCATGAAAAGAACAGACATGCAATGACACTGGTGGGCCCATCCTTATGTGGTTCATGAAAAGAACAGACATGCAATGACACCGGTGGATCCACGTGTGGTTTGTTTAGGAGAACACACATCCAATGACTTGTGTAGATACTTATGTGGTTCATGAAAAGAACTGACATGTGTTGGAGATATGCCCTAGAGGCAATAATAAATGTAGTTATTATTATATCTTTGTGTTTATGATAAATGTTTATATTCATGCTATAATAGTATTAACAAGGAAACATTAATACTTGTGTGAATTGTAAACTTAAATTGAAGTCCCTAGTATAGCCTCTATACTTCACTAGCTTGTTGGTTGATTGATGATTGTGGTTTCCCTATCATGAACATTGAGATGTTATCAACAACAAGATCATATCGTTAGGAGAATGATATGGTGGACATACTCCTATAGATAAGCGTAGCATAAAGATCAAGTCATTTCAATAGTTCAATTGCTATATGCTTTCTGATACATAGTAACCTAATTCCTTGACCATGAGATCATGCATATCACCTTTCTTGGATGGATGCTTTGATGTCATCAAACACCACACCGTAATGAGGTGGCTATAAAGGTGGCATTGAGTGTTCGGAAAGTATTGGTTGAAACACATGGATCAAGAGTGGGATTTGTCCATCCACATGACGGATAGATATTCTCTGGGCCCTCTCGGTGAAGTGTCATCCAATTAGCTTGCAAGCATGTGACTGGGTCACAAGGGATCACATATCAGGAACGAGAAAAGTACTTATCGATGTGAGGTTGAACTAGGTATGCGAGAGATACCGACGATCATAACCTCGGATAAGTAACATATCGTGAGACAAAGGGAAATTGGTATCGTATGTAAATGGTTCATTCGATGCAAAGTAATCGTAGAAATATGTAGAGCCATATGAATTTCCAGATTCCTCTATTGGTTATTGTTCGAGAAGTGTCTCGATCATGTCCGCATAATTCACGAACCGTGGGAGACACATAAGGATTCGACGTTGTTTGAGTAGTTATGGTATTATGAAAGAGACCGAATGTTGTTGAGTCTCGGATGGGATCCGGATATCACGAGGTGATCCGGAATGGTCGGAGAATAAGATTCATATAAGGAAAGTCCGTTTGAGATGGCGGAATGATTCCGTGTTTTCATCGGAACATTCTAGAAGGTCCCGGAATGTCCGGCACTCCGGAGGAAGGTACATGAATGTGTCATTGCATGTTGGAATGATTGCATCATGTACTAAGTGTTCTCGCTGTCCAAAATAAAGGGTTTATTTAAATCCTAAATTGAAAAGTCAAGCGGCTAGTTTGAAAGTCAAACAACAATTTTGGGAAGTGGGAAAGAGGAGGATTGGAGGAGGCCGAGTTGGAGGAGGTTCCTCCCTGGCCAGCGCACCTCCCAAGGCCGAGTTGGGGAGGAACTCCTCCCCTTGGCCGGCCAGCCCTCCCACCTATATAAGGAGGGGCAGGGCTCCCCTCCTTACACACACAAGTTTCCTATCCTCTAAACTAAACCCTAGATCTAGACCCCGGTTTAGAGCTATTTCGGTTTAGAGCCTTCTAATTGGTTTAGAGCCTTCTAATTGGTGTGTCTAATTACTAGACCACTAATAGCCTCTCTCATAAGCTCCACCATACTACCGGCTTAAGGCTGAAGCCTCGGGATTTTCCCTCTACTTAGGTACCACGCCGTTGTCTTTGAGGAATCGCGAGAGTGCTACAACCTCCATTTTCTTTGGAACAAGGAGAGGAAGGTCTTCGTCAGTACCGAACGTGTGACCGATCATGGAGCGCTTCTTGGAACGGCGTACTGAAGGATCGTCTACGCGATCTTGAGATCGGAAAGAGTACGACTACATCACCCACGAGAATCTGCTCTCGTTAAACACTTTGGAATCTTCGAGGGTGAGTTATTCCATCGACTCGTTGCTGTAATCTAGTAGATAGATCTTGGCTTGTTTGTTTGTATGCGATAGAAATTTTTTGTTTTCCATGCTACGAACCCCTACAACATGCAGTGACACTAGGTGTGGTTCATGAAAAGAACAGACATGCACTGACACTAGGAGTGGTTCATGAAAAGAATAGACAGGCAATGACACTGGTGGATCCTTATGTGGTTTATGGAAGGAACAGACATGCAATCACATCGGTGGATCCATATGTGGTTTATGGAAGTAACACACATGCAATGACACTGGGTGTGGTTCATGAAAAGAACAGACATGCTATGACACTGGTAGATCCATATGTGGTTCATGAGAAGAACACACATGCAATAACACTGGTGGATCCTTATGTGGTTTGTTTAGAGGAACAGACATGTAATGACACCGGTGGATCCACATGTGGTTTATGGAAGTAAAAGACATGCAATGACACTGGTAGATCCTTATGTGGTTCATAAAAAGAACAGACATGCAGTGAAACTTGGTGTGGTTCATGAATAGAACAGTCATGCACTGACACTGGGTGTGGTTCATGAAAAGAACAGACATGCAATGTCACAAGTGGGCCCATCCTTATGTGGTTCATGAGAAGAACAGACAGGCAATGACACTGGTGGATCCTTATGTGGTTTGTTTAGAGGAACAAACATGCAATGACACCGGTGGATCCACATGTGGTTTATGGAAGTAACAACCATGCAATGACACTGGGTGTGGTTCATGAACAGAACAGACATGCAATGACACTGGTAGATCCTGATGTGGTTCATGAAAAGAACAGACATGCAATGACACTGGTGGATCCTTATGTGGTTTGCTTAGAGGAACAGACATGCAATGACTCTAGCCGTGGTTCATGAAAAGAACAGACATGCAATGACACTGGGTGTGGTTCATGAAAAGAACAGACATGCAATGACTTATGTGGTTTGTTTAGAATAACACACATGCAATGGACACTGAGTGTGGTTCATTAAAATAACATATAGGCAATGACACTGGTGGATTCTTATGTGGTTTGTTTAGAAGAACACGCATGCAATGACACTGGGTGTGGTTCATGAAAATAACAGACACGCAATGACACTGGTGGATCATTATGTGGTTTGTTTAGAGGAACAGACATACAATCACACTAGTTGGATCCATATGCCGTTTATGGAAGTAAAAGACATGCAATGACTCTAGCTGTGATTCATGAAAAGAACAGACATGCAATGACACTGGTGGATCCTTATGTGGTTCATGAAAAGAACAGACAGGCAATGACACTGGTGGATCCTTATGTGGATTGTTTAGAAGAACACACATGCAATGACACTGGGTGTGGTTCATGAGAATAACACACACGCAATGACACTGGTGGATCCTTATGTGGTTTGTTTAGAGGAACAGACATGCAATGACACCGGTGGATCCACATGTGGTTTATGGAAGTAAAAGACATGCGATGACACTGGTAGATCCTTATGTGGTTCATGAAAAGAACATACATGCAGGTGGCTGGGTGTGGTTCATGAATAGAACAGACATGCACTGACACTGGGTGTGGTTCATGAAAAGAATAGACATGCAATGACACTGGTGGGCCCATCCTTATGTGGTTCATGAAAAGAACAGCCAGACAATGACACTGGTGGATCCTTATGTGGTTTCTTTAGAAGAACACACATGCAATGACACTGGGTGTGGTTCATGAAAAGAACACACATGCAATGACACTAGTGGATCCTTATGTGGTTTGTGGAGAGGAACAGACATGCAGTGACACCGGTGGATCCACGTGTGGTTCATGAGAAGAACACACATCCAATGACTCTGGTAGATCCTTATGTGGTTCATGAAAAGAACTGACATGCAGTGACACTGGGTGTGGTTCATGAAAAGAACAGACATGCAATGACTTATGTGGTTTGTTTAGAATAACACACATGCAATGACACTGGGTGTGGTTCATGAAAAGAACATATAGGCAATGACACTGGTGGATCCTTATGTGGTTTGTTTAGAAGAACACGCATGCAATGACACTGGGTGTGGTTCATGAGAAGAACAGACACGCAATGACACTGGTGGATCGTTATGTGGTTTGTTTAGAAGAACAAACATGCAATGACACCGGTGGATCCACATGTGGTTTATGGAAGTAACAACCATGCAATGACACTGGGTGTATTTCATGAAAAGAACAGACATGCAATGACACTAGTGGATCCTGATGTGGTTCATGAAAAGAACAGACATGCAATGACACTGGTGGATCCTTATGTGGTTTGTTCAGAGGAACAGACATGCAATGACTCTAGCCGTGGTTCATGAAAAGAACAGACATGCAATAACACTGGCTGTGGTTCATGAAAAGAATAGTCATGCAATGACTTATGTGGTTTGTTTAGAATAACACACATGCAATGGACAATGGGTGTGGTTCATGAAAAGAACATATAGGCAATGACACTGGTGGATCCTTATGTGGTTTGTTTAGAAGAACACACATGCAAAGACACTAGGTGTGGTCCATGAAAAGAACAGACACGCAATGACACTGGTGGATCATTATGTGGTTTATTTAGAGGAACAAACATACAATCACATTAGTTGGATCCATATGCCGTTTATGGAAGTAAAAGACATGCAATGACTCTAGGTGTGATTCATGAAAAGAACAGACATGCAATGACACTGGTGGATCCTTATGTGGTTCATGAAAAGAACAAACAGGCAATGACACTGGGGGATCCTTATGTGGTTTGTTTAGAAGAACACACATGCAATGACACTGGGTGTGGTTCATGAGAATAATACACACGCAATGACACTGGTGGATCCTTATGTGGTTTGTTTAGAGGAACAGACATGCAATGACACCGGTGGATCCACATGTGGTTTATGGAAGTAAAAGACATGCAATGACACTGGTAGATCCTTATGTGGTTCATGAAAAGAACATACATGCAGTGAAACTGGGTGTGGTTCATGAATAGAACAGACATGCACTGACACTGGGTGTGGTTCACGAAAATAATAGACATGCAATGACACTGGTGGGCCCATCCTTATGCGGTTCATGAAAAGAACAGACAGACAATGACACTGGTGGATCCTTATGTGGTTTCTTTAGAAGAACACACATGCAATGACACTGGGTGTGGTTCATGAAAAGAAGACACATGCAATGACACTAGTGGATCCTTATGTGGTTTGTGGAGAGGAACAGACATGCAGTGACACCGGTGGATCCACGTGTGGTTCATGAGAAGAACACACATCCAATGACTCTGGTAGATCCTTATGTGGTTCATGAAAAGAACTGACATGCAGTGACACTAGGTGTGGTTCATGAAAAGAACAGACATGCAATGACTTATGTGGTTTGTTTAGAATAACACACATGCAATGACACTGGGTGTGGTTCATGAAAAGAACATATAGGCAATGACACTGGTGGATCCTTATGTGGTTTGTTTAGAAGAACACGCATGCAATGACACTGGGTGTGGTTCATGAGAAGAACAGACACGCAATTACACTGGTGGATCGTTATGTGGTTTGTTTAGAGGAACAAACATGCAATCACACTAGGTGGATCCATATATGGTTTATGGAAGTAAAAGGCATGCAATGACTCTAGATGTGATTCATGAAAAGAACAGACATGCAATGACACTAGTGGATCCTTATGTGGTTCATGAAAATAACAGACAGGCAATGACACTCGTGGATCCTTATGTGGTTTGTTTAGAAGAACAGACATGCAATGACACTGGGTGTGGTTCATGAGAAGAACACACACGCAATGACACTGGTGGATACTTATGTGGTTTGTTTAGAGGAACAAACATGCAATGACACTGGTGGATCCACATGTGGTTTATGGAAGTAAAAGACATGCAATGACACTGGTAGATCCTTATGTGGTTCATGAAAAGAATGACATGCAATGAACTGGTGTGGTTCATGAATAGAACAGACATGCACTAACACTGGGTGTGGTTCATGAAAAGAACAGACATGCAACGACACTGGTGGGCCCATCCTTATGTGGTTCATGAAAAGAACAGACAGACAATAACAATGGTGGATCCTTATGTGGTTTGGTTAGAAGAACACACATGCAATGGACAATGGGTGTGGTTCATGAAAAGAACATATAGGCAATGACACTGGTGGATCCTTATGTGGTTTGTTTAGAAGAACACACATGCAAAGACACTAGGTGTGGTCCATGAAAAGAACAGACACGCAATGGCACTGGTGGATCATTATGTGGTTTATTTAGAGGAACAAACATACAATCACACTAGTTGGATCCATATGCCGTTTATGGAAGTAAAAGACATGCAATGACTCTAGGTGTGATTCATGAAAAGAACAGACATGCAATGACACTGGTGGATCCTTATGTGGTTCATGAAAAGAATAGACAGGCAATGACACTGGGGGATCCTTATGTGGTTTGTTTAGAAGAACACACATGCAATGACACTGGGTGTGGTTCATGAGAATAATACACACGCAATGACACTGGTGGATCCTTATGTGGTTTGTTTAGAGGAATAGACATGCAATGACACCGGTGGATCCACATGTGGTTTATGGAAGTAAAAGACATGCAATGACACTGGTAGATCCTTATGTGGTTCATGAAAAGAACATACATGCAGTGAAACTGGGTGTGGTTCATGAATAGAACAGACATGCACTGACACTGGGTGTGGTTCATGAAAATAATAGACATGCAATGACACTGGTGGGCCCATCCTTATGCGGTTCATGAAAAGAACAGACAGACAATGACACTGGTGGATCCTTATGTGGTTTCTTTAGAAGAACACACATGCAATGACACTGGGTGTGGTTCATGAAAAGAACACACATGCAATGACACTAGTGGATCCTTATGTGGTTTGTGGAGAGGAACAGACATGCAGTGACACCGGTGGATCCACGTGTGGTTCATGAGAAGAACACACATCCAATGACTCTGGTAGATCCTTATGTGGTTCATGAAAAGAACTGACATGCAGTGACACTAGGTGTGGTTCATGAAAAGAACAGACATGCAATGACTTATGTGGTTTGTTTAGAATAACACACATGCAATGACACTGGGTGTGGTTCATGAAAAGAACATATAGGCAATGACACTGGTGGATCCTTATGTGGTTTGTTTAGAAGAACACGCATGGAATGACACTGGGTGTGGTTCATGAGAAGAACAGACACGCAATGACACTGGTGGATCGTTATGTGGTTTGTTTAGAGGAACAAACATGCAATCACACTAGGTGGATCCATATATGGTTTATGGAAGTAAAAGGCATGCAATGACTCTAGATGTGATTCATGAAAAGAACAGACATGCAATGACACTAGTGGATCCTTATGTGGTTCATGAAAAGAACATATAGGCAATGACACTGGTGGATCCTTATGTGGTTTGTTTAGAAGAACAGACATGCAATGACACTGGGTGTGGTTCATGAGAAGAACACACACGCAATGACACTGGTGGATCCTTATGTGGTTTGTTTAGAGGAACAAACATGCAATGACACCGGTGGATCCACATGTGGTTTATGGAAGTAAAAGACATGCAATAACACTGGTAGATCCTTATGTGGTTCATGAAAAGAACAGACATGCAGTGAAATTGGGTGTGGTTCATGAAAAGAACAGACATGCACTGACACTAGGTGTGGTTCATGAAAAGAACAGACATGCAATGACACTGGTGGGCCCATCCTTATGTGGTTCACGAGAAGAATAGACAGGCAATGACAGTGGGGGATCCTTATGTGGTTTGTTTAGAGGAACAGACATGCAATGACACCGGTGGATCTACATATGGTTTATGGAAGTAACAACCATGCAATGACACTGGGTGTGGTTCATGAAAAGAATAGACATGCAATGACATTGTTAGATCCTTATGTGGTTCATGAAAAGAACATACATGCAATGACACTGGTGGATCCTTATGTGGTTTGTTTAGAGGAATAGACATGCAATGACTCAAGCCGTGGTTCATGAAAAGAACAGACATGCAATGACACTGGGTGTGGTTCATGAAAAGAACAGACATGCAATGACTTATGTGGTTTGTTTAGAATAACATACATGCAATGACACTGGGTGTGGTTCATGAAAAGAACATATAGGCAATGACACTGGTAGATCCTTATGTGGTTTGTTTAGAAGAACACGCATGCAATGACATAGGGTGTGGTTCATGAAAAGAACAGACACGCAATGACACTGGTGGATCCTTATGTGGTTTGTTTAGAGGAACAAATATGCAATCACACTAGGTGGATCCATATGTGGTTTATGGAAGGAAAAGACATTGAATGACTCTAGCTGTGATTCACGAAAAGAACAGACATGCAATGACACTGGTGGATCCTTATGTGGTTCATGAAAAGAACATATAGGCAATGACACTGGTGGATCCTTATGTGGTTTCTGTAGAAGAACACACATGCAATGACAGTGGGTGTGGTTCATGAGAAGAACACACACACAATGACACTGGTGGATCCTTATGTGGTTTGTTTAGAGGAACAGACATCCAATGACACCGGTGGATCCACATGTGGTTTATGGAAGTGAAAGTCATGCAATGACACTGGTAGATCCTTATGTGGTTCATGAAAAGAACATACATGTAGTGAAACAGGGTGTGGTTCATGAATAGAACAGACATGCACGGACACTGGGTGTGGTTCATGAAAAGAACATACATGCAATGACACTGGTGGGCCCATCCTTATGTGGTTTATGAAAATAACAGACATGCAATGACACCGGTGGATCCACGTGTGGTTTGTTTAGAAGAACACACATCCAATGACTCTGGTAGATCCATATGTGGTTCATGAAAAGAACTGACATGCAGTGACACTAGGTGTGGTTCATGAAAAGAACAAACATGCACTGACACTAGGAGTGGTTTATGAAAAGAATAGACAGGCAATGACACTGGTGGATCCTTATGTGGTTTATGGAAGGAACAAACATGCAATCACACCGGTGGATCCATATGTGGTTTATGGAAGTAAGACACATGCAATGACACAGGGTGTGGTTCATGAAAAGAACAGACATGCAATGACACTGGTAGATCCTTATGTGGTTCATGAGAAGAACACACATGTAATGACACTGGTGGATCCTTATGTGGTTTGTTTAGAGGGACAAACATGCAATGACACCGGTGGATCCACATGTGGTTTATGGAAGTAAAATACATGCAATGACACTGGTAGATCCTTATGTGGTTCATGAAAAGAACAGACATGCAGTGAAACTGGGTGTGGTTCATGAATAGAACAGTCATGCACGAACACTGGGTGTGGTTCATGAAAAGAATAGACATGCAATGACACAAGTGGGCCCATCCTTATGTGGTTCATGAGAAGAACAGACAGGCAATGGCACTGGTAGATCCTTATGTGGTTTGTTTAGAGGAACAAACATGCAATGACACCGGTGGATCCACATGTGGTTTATGGAAGTAACAACCATGCAATGACACTGGGTGTGGTTCATGAAAAGAACAGACATGCAATGACACTAGTAGATCCTTATGTGGTCCATGAAAAGAACAGACATGCAATGACACTGGTGGATCCTTATGTGGTTTGTTTAGAGGAACAGACATGCAAAGACTCTAGCCGTGGTTCATGAAAAGAACAGACATGCAATGACACTGGGTGTGGTTCATGAAAAGAACAGACATGCAATGACTTAAGTGGTTTGTTTAGAATAACACACATGCAATGGACACTGGGTGTGGTTCATGAAGAACATATAGGCAATGACACTGGTGGATCCTTATGTGGTTTGTTTAGAAGAACACGCATGCAATGACACTGGGTGTGGTTCATGAAAAGAACAGACACGCAATGACACTGGTGGATCATTATGTGGTTTGTTTAGAGGAACAGACATACAATCACACTATTTGGATCCATATGTGGTTTATGGAAGTAAAAGACATGCAATGACTCTATTTGTGATTCATGAAAAGAACAGACATGCAATGACACTCGTGGATCCTTATGTGGTTCATGAAAAGAACAGACAGGCAATGACACTGGTGGATCCTTATGTGGTTTGTTTAGAAGAACACACATGCAATGACACTGGGTGTGGTTCATGAGAAGAACACACACGCAATGACACTGGTGGATCCTTATGTGGTTTGTTTAGAGGAATAGACATGCAATGACACCGGTGGATCCACATGTGGTTTATGGAAGTAAAAGACATGCAATGACACTGGTAGATCCTTATGTGGTTCATGAAAAGAACATACATGCAGTGAAACTGGGTGTGGTTCATGAATAGAACAGACATGCACTAACACTAGGTGTGGTTCATGAAAAGAACAGACATGCAATGACACTAGTGGGCCCATCCTTATGTGGTTCATGAAAAGAACAGACAGGCAATGGCACTGGTGGATCCTTATGTGGTTTGTTTAGAAGAACACACATGCAATGACACCGGTGGATCCACATGTGGTTAATGGAAGTAAAAGACATGCAATGACACTGGTAGATCCTTATGTGGTTCATGAAAAGAACAGACATGCAGTGAAATTGGGAGTGGTTCATGAATAGAACAGACATGCACTGACACTTGGTGTGGTTCATGAAAAGAACAGACATCCGATGACACTGGTGGGCCCATCCTTATGTGGTTCATGAAAAGAACAGATAGGCAATGACACTGGTGGATCCTTATGTGGTTTGTTTAGAAGAACACACATGCAATGACACTGGGTGTGGTTCATGAAAAGAAGACACATGCAATGACACTGGTGGATCCTTATGTGGTTTGTGGAGAGGAACAGACATGCAATGACACCGGTGGATCCACGTGTGGTTCATGAGAAGAACACACATCCAATGACTCTGGTAGATCCTTATGTGGTTCATGAAAAGAACTGACATGCAGTGACACTGGGTGTGTTTCATGAAAAGAACAGACATGCAATGACACTAGGAGTTGTTCATGAAAAGAACAGACAGGCAATGACACTGGTGTATCCTTATGTGGTTTATGGAAGGAACAAACATGCAATCACACTAGGTGGATCCATATGTGGTTTATGGAAGTAACACACATGCAATGACACTGGTTGTGGTTCATGAAAAGAATAGACATGCAATGACACTGGTGGATCCTTATGTGGTTTGTTTAGAGGAACAGACATGCTGTGAAACTAGGTGTGGATCATGAATAGAACAGACATGCACTGACACTGGGTGTGGTTCATGAAAAGAACAGATATGCAATGACACTAGTGGGCCCATCCTTATGTGGTTCATGAAAAGAATATACATGCAATGACACTGGTGGATCCTTATGTGGTTTGTTTAGAAGAACACACATGCAATGACACTGGGTGTGGTTCATGAAAAGAATACACACGCAATGACACTGGTGGATCCTTATGTGGTTTGTTTAGAGGAACAGACATGCAATGACATCGGTGGATCCACGTGTGGTTCATGAGAAGAACACACATCCAATGACTCTAGGTGGGGGGAAATGACACGAGCTCATGGAAGAAGAAGGTTCTTGAGAAGAACACACATCCAATGACACCGGTGGATCCTTATGTGGTTCATGAAAAGAACTGACATGAAGTGACACTGGGTGTGGTTCATGAAAAGAACAGACATGCACTAACACTAGGAGTGGTTCATGAAAATAACA
Organism: Avena insularis; assembly: GCA_023614405.1. NCBI lineage: Eukaryota > Viridiplantae > Streptophyta > Magnoliopsida > Poales > Poaceae > Avena > Avena insularis. Next base: position 35,917,941 of record CM042694.1, read on the forward strand.
GACAGGCAATGACACTGGTGGATCCTTATGTGGTTTATGGAAGGAACAAACATGCAATCACACTAGGTGGATCCATATGTGGTTTATGGAAGTAACACACATGCAATGACACTGGGTGTGGTTCACGAAAAGAACAGACATGCAATGACACTGGTAGATCCTTATGTGGTTCATGAAAAGAACAGACATGTAATGACACTAGTGAATCCTTATGTGGTTTGTTTAGAGGAACGGACATGCAATGCCACTGGTGGATCCATGCGTGGTTTATGAGAAGAACACACATCCAATGAACTCTAGTGGATCTATCTTGGCATAATTTGATGTATTCCACGATGTATTTCATTATACAAGACACTTTCCATTTTTATACTACTCAGTTTTGCCCTTGGTTTTATGTGTTACTACTTAGTTTTGCCCATCCCCCCTCTCTATCTTTCGTAGAAGCCCAAAATTGTGCTCACCCTGTCTGCTACTCCCTGATTGGTTGTCACAGTTGTCACGCAGATCGTGCACACCAACCGTTGATTCTGTGCGATCCAACGATGATCGTTGCACACCTCGTGCCCTTCACAGTACATCGTGAGACAGCACGGACATCTCCCTCCACGAGACTTCTACAAGAAGGAACATGATGCCATCCATCGAAAAAGTCATCGAGTGTTCATGTCAAGTTTAATCAAGTCTGAAAAGCCTACTACTGCTACTACAACTCATGCACAGGGCAACAGGGTCATCAAGTGCACGGTTATCGACGGGACGCTGCAATTTATTGCCACTTGATTTTAATCAGACATATCCCATTTATACGCAGCGCTCTCAATCTCACTTCCAACTGGGCCCTACCGCTAGTAAATTCCATGAGTCAAGGGCCCTCCTCGAGTAGATCTAACGTTGCTAGAAATTAGTTCCGCGCCACTTGCATGGAGTGGAATCGAGGTCTGCCATGAGCGTGTTTTCAATGCAGCTCTAAAGTGGAGATCGTGGCTGTTTCAAAAAAAAGGGAACCGAAAAAAAGGGTGGAGATCGTCGTAGCCCCCCGCCCACCACACGTGTCCACTCGAGGACTATGAACGGTCCGGTGTTTATAACCCCCCTCGACCTTCTTCTTCCATGAGCTCGTGTCATTTCCCCCCAGTCTGTCTAGTCCCAAGACCCTAATCTACACCTGCCGCGCGCGCGGAATCTCCCTCGTTTGCACTACCTCCTTCCCTTGGTGCGCCATGAAGCGTACGTGTGGAGAAGATCCGGAGGTGAAGCCAGTTGAAGGCGAAGCAGCAGATGGCTCGGTCATCGCCAAGCAGACAGAGGCGTCTTCTTCGGGCACGAACGCTGCTCGTTGCCACGCCGTCGAGGGTGCGAACTCATCCGTCCAGCCAGTAGCCGTCGCCGCCGAGCAGCAGTTGGTAGCTATCACCGCCGAGCAGCAGGTGGTAGCCATCGCCGCCGAGCAGCTGGTAGTAGACATCACCGCCGAGCAGCAGGTGGCCGACAACGTCGTGGTGCCGCACAAATCATGGGAGTAAAAAGCGGCAGGCGGAGGCAATCCGGTGATCTACATCGACGACCCCATCGCCATTCAAGAAATCTTCGACACAATCGCGGAGAATGATGAGTTCGAGGAGGAGGTCCCTGATGAGGAGTCCGAGGTACTACATTGTTAGCTTCTCTAGTCGCAGCCATAGTTTTCACTGTTCATACATAGGATTTGCTCAATCGTGTACAGATTCTTTTGCTCTTGAAGTAGGGTAGTATATATATGATTCGATTGGTTGATTGATTCATCTGCCATCTAGTCACAAAACCCCAATCCGTCTAGTCACAAAACCCCAATCTGCTCATCTGCCATCTAGTTGAGTTTGCTAGTTGAGTGTTGATTTCGATACACAGCAGGCCTATAACATTACGTTTCTATTCCTTACTAAGCCTAATGATTCAATTTTGCCCCAAAATAGTGCAAGGGCATTTGATGGTCTCATTTTCTTAGGGATGGTTAGTGGCCCTGAGGCAGCAATGCACATAAACAATATAGGTTGTGCAGTTGGTATTTTGGTTCTCCGACTCCATCGCTGAAAAAAATGAGGCGCTAATTTTTTTCTCATATGGAACCTAAATATATAATATTTGTATTGTTTCTGATCTATGAATGCGTTGTATGATGCGTTTGTATATTCCTGAATATTGTTTGGTACGATTACATTTCAATTTCTTATTGTGGCCAATGATTCAAATTTTCCCCAAAGAGAGGCAGACACATTGGTGTCAAATTTTTACAGGGATGAGTGAGCGAACCTGGGGCCATGTACAAGATCAATATAAGCTGTGCAATTGTTACTTGGTTCGCTTACGCCATCTCTGTAGAAACTAATGAGGCTGCAATGTTTATTCTACATTCATAGAACTATGATATTTGAATTATCTATTCCATGCATTCATAGTGTATAAGAATTACATTTTAGTTTGTCACCGAGGCTGATGATTGAAATTTGCCCCAAAAGAGTTCAAGTGGAGACACGTATGATGGTGTCGTGTTTTAGGGATGGGTTGGTGAACCTGAGGCAGCAATGCATACAAACAATACAGGTTGTGCTGTTGGTACTTTGTTTCCCCAACTCCATCTCTGAAACAAATTTTGAGGCCCTAGATTTATTATCATATGGAACTACATATATGATCCTTGAATTGTTTCTGATCTTTTAATGATTGGTATGATGCATATGTATATGAATGGTTTTGATCATAAGTACTTTTAACATGCACCTGAAGATTAATTGTTTGGTTTTTTATTTATAATTACAATATTTAGGCTTGTTTTTGTACCTGACTATGTATATCCCTGAATAATGTTTTGTACGATTACATTTCAATTTCTTATTGTGGCCAATGATTCAAATTTGCCCCAAAAGAGGCGTACACATTGGTGTCGATTTTTTAGGGACGAGTTAGTGAACCTGGGGCAATGTACAACAACAATATAGGCTGTGCAATTGTTACTTGGTTCACTCACGCCGTCCCTGAATAAACTTATGAGGCCGCAATCTTTATTCTACATTCATAGAACTATGATATTCAAATTATCTATTCCATGCATTCATAGTGTATACGAATTACATTTTAGTTTGTCACCGAGGCCGATGATTGAAATTTGCCCCAAAAGAGTTTAAGGGGAGACACGTATGATGGTGTCGTGTTTTAGGGATGGGTTGGTGAACCTGAGGCAGCAATGCACACAAACAATATAGGTTGTGTTGTTGGTACTTTGGTTCGCCTACTCCATCTCTAAAACAAATTATGAGGCCCTAGATTTATTCTCATGTGGAACTACATATATGATCCTTGAATTGTTTCTGATCTTTTAATGATTGGTACGATGCATATGTATATGAATGGTTTTGATCATAAGTATTTTTAACATGCACCTGAGGATTAATTGTTTGGTTTTTTATTTATAATTACAATATTTAGGCTTGTTTTTGAACCTGACTATGTATATCCCTGAATAATGTTTTGTATGATTACATTTCAATTTATTATTGTGGCCAATGATTCAAATTTGTCCCAAAAGAGAGGCAGACACATTGGTGTCAGATTTTTCAGGGATGAGTTAGTGAACCTGGGGCGATGTACAACAACAATACAGGCTGTGCAATTGTTACTTGGTTCACTCACGCCGTCCCTGAATAAACTTATGAGGCCGCAATCTTTATTCTACATTCATAGAACTATTATATTCAAAATATCTATTCCATGCATTCATAGTGTATAAGAATTACATTTTAGTTTGTCACCGAGACCGATGATTGAAATTTTCCCCAAAAGAGTTCCAGGGGAGACACGTATGATGGTGTCGTGTTTTAGGGATGGGTTGGTGAACCTGAGGCAGCAATGCACACAAACAATATAGGTTGTGCTGTTGGTACTTTGGTTCACCTACTCCATCTCTAAAACAAATTATGAGGCCCTAGATTTATTCTCATGTGGAACTACATATATGATCCTTGAATTGTTTCTGATCTTTTAATGATTGGTATGATGCATATGTATATGAATGGTTTTGATCATAAGTATTTTTAACATGCACTTGAGGATTAATTGTTTGGTTTTTTATTTATAATTACAATATTGAGGCTTGTTTTTGTACCTGACTATGTATATCCCTGAATAATATTTTGTACGATTATATTTCAATTTCTTATTGTGGCCAATGATTCAAATTTGTCCCAAAAGAGAGGCAGACACATTGGTGTCAGATTTTTTCAGGGACGAGTTAGTGAACCTGGGGCAATGTACAACAACAATACAGGCTATGCAATTGTTACTTGGTTCACTCACACCATCCCTGAATAAACTTATGAGGCCGTAATCTGATGCAATTATTTGTCATTGTGTTGAGATGAAATGATATATGAACCGATCAAACTATTGCTGAGATGCTTTATCTTTGATATCCACGGATATATTGTCTTACATATACACGTTGTCAATTCTTGAGTTGTAATACAATTCAATCATATGTACGAGTTCTAAGTTATGTTCTTAAAAATCAACAGGATGATGATGATGAAGTGGACGATAGCAAGGAATCCAGGAACAACAAGAGATGCTACGTGCTGAGGCGGTTACGGTGTGGGCTAATCCGTTTCCACCGTAGGGGGAGACTGTTTTGCCCATTCTATGGCAGAGCAATCAACGTGGACCTCAACAGCATGATCCAGCACGCGGAGGGCGTTGGCAGAGGCAGAGGCAGAAGCCATAGGCCGATTACCTTGGCACGACACGCAGCCTACAGCAAATTCCTCCAGAAGTATGTCAGGACTGGCCTGTATCCCATTGACTAGGATGTCGCTGCCTCCTGCTGATAAACCCCTCCCCTGCTAGGCGTCTCCGTGTCCCGGCCTCCTGCTGTAGCCCCTGCTTTTATTTTGTTCTAGTTAATTATTACCTGTGTGTGGCATGTAAGACAATATATCCGTGGTGTCTCTGGTGAACCTTATATATTAATCTACTCCTTTATATGGAGTGCCTTAAAGTTTCTAGTGTTAAATTATATTTGCTGATCATGCTCATGCGCACTACAAAATATTTCTAGTGCTCGATTATATTATAATTGTCAAGAAATACATCAACAAGTTAAATTGGTTCAAATTTTGTATTGAAGTAACTAAATGTATAACACACATAATAAACTAGAAACTAAAATCTAGTTCAAATACATAATGTATCACCACCACTTGTTGTCATCCTTGACTTGCTTCCCCTTCAGCCGCTTGATGTCGCCACCGTCCCAAGATCCCTTCTCGTCCTGAAACCGCTTTTTGTCCTCCTCGCGCTTCGTCTCCTGGGCTAGCTTGCAACCAGGGCATAGCTCTCTCGCGAAAAACCCTGCCTTAACCATCCCATCTTTCATAGTAATGAGCTTCTCAGACAACTATCGCCATGTAGGCGTCTCTGGCTGCATACTCGGTACTGGCTCATCAGCTTCCACTCCCAGTAGTCGTGATCGAGTCGCTTCAATTTCTTCAGTTTTTCATAGGATTTATCGATGATTTCCGCTGCCAGATCACCCATGCATCCTTCGCTGGGTATGATTTGATCTTGTACAGATTTTGGATGTCGATGTGGTGCCCCTCTGGGATTTTTATCAACGCACGAGAAAGCATAATTGTGTCATTTGTGATATCCACGCTAGTGAAAGTTATCCCTTTCCTACACAAGAACCCTCTGGGATGTAAGGGAACAAGGGATGCAGAAGTGGTGATCTCAAATTTAAATTTCACATACCAGCAGAAGTGGTAAACGAGGACCTCCTCATGTATGGCGATTTGCACGATAGCGATCTCTTGTGGAGGATTTTTTTCGCTTATTTGCATGGGTGTACTCCAAGTCTAGCCCCACAAACTTGTGCTTCTCTTTCTCAAGCAATTGCTCAAACCTGGCGAGAGTTGTCCCCACAGTCGCTTCATCATTTGTGTACACCACTGTCAAAGTCGTGGTGCCATGGGCAAGGACCAAGTGGGTCTCTGTTGTGCGTTTCCCATCATCCATGCCTGCAAGGAAATGGGTGAAAGGAACTGCCTGCAAGGAACTGCCTTCGAGAGGAAGAAGAAGATGAACGGACGGTTCCAGAACAGAGGAAGAAGAAGCGCCCAGGAAAAACTGCAGAGGAATGACTGCAGGAAGAGGAATGACTGCAGAAGAAACATGGTAACTGCAACTTTCGGTTCGAGAACTCACCTTGGTTACGTGGAGATCGTGGTAGTGCCGCCGGTTCAACAAGTGGGGCCAGTTCCTGCTAGAATATGAAATTAGCTGTGCATTTTTCTATGCGAGAAATTGAGAGAAGTCATTTATATTTTGTCTTTCATAATTAAACACAATCAAGTTGGTACAGCCCAAGAGATTTGAACAAACGAGATTTGCTAGTTTAACATACAACAATACTTACAGGCCCAACATGGCAGAACTTGGAGAGCCCCAGAACTTGAGCTTCCATAGAGACCTCGGCAGAGGTGGCAGAATTGGTGCGGGTGCAACCACGACGACAGTGAGCTCGGATTCTAGAGGAGGAAAACAGAACCGAGCATGGTCGACAAGGTGATAGATCTCACCGGGAACCAATTCTCATCCCCGACCGTGCCATGGGTGCGTCCATGGTGAGGGCGAGCTCCGACTCGGGATGGGGAGGAGAGCGGGGCCGAGCAGCTTTGTCACTTCCCAGCTCTGCGCCATGGCCACGACCACAGATTGCCGCTCCGAGGAAGAAGACGAGTAATGGAGGCGCCAACGCTGCAAGCCTATAGGGAGTAGAGCTAGGACGAGCAGGTTTGTCCATGTCCCAGCTCCGCACCATGGCTGCGAAGCCCCACAGATTGCCGCTCCAGGGAAGAAGAAGACGCGTAATGGATGCAGGCGCCAACACTGCAAGCTTAATTGACACCTAAGCGACGGGAGCGACAGGAGCGACATAACGGCGAGAACTGACAGGGGCCCCCCAACTTGACGGCCGTTAGCCTGATTTTTTGTATTGAAACATAAACTTGAATTCGTGCCAAAAAAGATCCTCTAAGTATTTAGCACGCCAACTATAGTCATCGCGGATGATATCAGGGAACTCGGGTACCGCGTTGCCTGGACACCCCAACTTTCGAGCCGCAAAATGATATTCTCAGACCAGGCACCCCCTCGGCCTCTCCTTACGCCTATAAGATGCCCTCGGGACGAAAACCCTAAGTTACCGATCAAAAATCCACGAAAGAGTCTGTACCCGCCGTCATCTCCATCCCTAGATCGGGAGGGATCTGAAGCTCTTCGGCACCTGCCGGAGAGAATTCACCACAGGAGGCCTTCTTCATCACCATGCAAGCCTCCAGTGTGATGCGTGAGTAGTTCATCCTTGGACTACGGATCCATGTAGTAGCTAGATGGCTGGTTCTCCTCCTTTGTGCTTTCATGTCTAGATCTTGTCAGCTCCATTCATGATCAAGATCATCTATTTGTAATTCTGCATGTTGTGTTTGCGAGGATCCGATGGATATTGAGATGCTATTTCAGATTGATTATTGATTCTATCATGTCTTTGTTATTTGTGATCTTGCATGCTTTCCGTTGTTAGTAGCTATCTTGGCCAAGTAGATGCTAGCAACTCCAAGAGTTAGTATTTATGCTCGATAGTGGGTTCATGCCTCGTAATCTGGGAAGTGACAAATCTCTAAGGTACTAGATGTCTGTTGCTACTAGGAGAAAACAACAATCCTTTGTTCATAGAACCATCGTATTGTTTACTTTACACGATTCAGTAAAGCAATAATCTGCTTTGCAACTTAATCTTTGGAGGGTTCGGATGATAACCAAGGTGGATTATTAGTCATAGATGCAGTTGGATGGCGGTCTATGTATAATGTTGTAATGCCCAATCAAGTCTCAAAGGAGTCAAGATGATTAGTATATGCATGTATTGCTTTCTCGATGTTTGCCAATTGCCCCGCTGTAATTTGTTCACCCAGTATGTTATGTACTTAAGGAGAGCCACTTCTAGTGAACTATGGATCCTGGTCCTTTCTTTTACATACAATCTACAAACTATTTACTGCTTTGTGTTTACTTTCTACAAACTATTACTTCTTTTCATTCGATACGTTTAATCCTTTGTTTTTAGCAAAACATGGTGAGATTGACAACCTCATCGCAAGTTGGGGACAAAGTTCTGTGGTTGTGTTCTGCAGGTCTCCATGTTGCTACTAGCACCGGTAGTGCGCCACTTGAGCTCAGCTAGGAACACCTTTGGGGTGTTTCCTTGCTCCTACTGGTTCGATTAAACCTTGGTTTCATAACTGAGGGAAACTTGCTGCTGTGCTCATCATACCTTCCTCTTGGGGTTCCCAACGAGCTCTACATCAACACTGAGCCATCAATACCATGTGAAAATATGTTCAATGATGTATCAACCAATATGAATTTTGTATTGTAAATATTAATATTTTTCTCTAAAAACTTGGTCAAACTTCACGTAGTTTGACTTTTGAAAAAAATATAAGCCTTAAGCTCTAGGATGGACGTAGTACAAATTAATTTTACAACATTTAGGCCTTAATTGTATTGTTTGGAAGAAGGAAAGTTAGGGTCCTACGACTTCTCTAACTTTTCTTCTACAGTATAAGTTAGAGGATCTGTATAACTTGTTTCTTGCCAGAGATCATGGTAAATATAGTTTTAGTCTCACTTCTCACACCCGGGGTACAAATTAGTCCTATATCTTGCAAAGTGGACAAAATCAATCCCAAAACATGCATCCCTGGTGCAAATCAGTCCATTTCAAACAAATTTGAGCGTATTTGACCAAATTCGTACACGTTTAGCTGTCCTGAACACGCCTTTTTGGATTGAGACAGTAAAATAGTACCGGCTTGTAAGTGGTGTCCTTCGATGACTTCTATTGCTTTTGAAAGTTCATATAGAATTTTTGCATAGATTGATATTGTTTTAGCTTGGCTGAACACTGTCCTTTGCAACGCTCAAGTTAACAAAAATGCACATGTGTGCATTTCACTCAATATTTCATCGTTAGTTTCAAGTTAGCTGAAATTATACCAAATTTGATTCTTTTCTTATACACTTCATAATCCATATGCATCAATTGTTTTATATGTGACGATTCAACTTGAGCATTGCGAAGTACGTTGGATGAGCACATGGACATATGATATTCGCATATCATGTCAAATTCCCAAGATTTTAGCATCGGCACATGGGCTTTTCTATAAACAACGGTGCCTTGCGCGGGCCCATAAATTACCCTCGCCTCGATTTTCTTATCTTATCTTACATCTTACAACTATATAGTGTACGAGAACTTTGAACACTGGTTGTTGAATCAAGATTGTCAAATCCCAACATTGCTAGTAGTTGTATCTTCTTTTTTCCATTATGGGATCTAGAAGATTCTATTGATAGTGTTTAACATAATGAAATTTATGCACAAACCTCAAACACATGTTACCAAAGTAGCTAATAAAGGTTGAAATCTACATTATATAAAGCACAAGAACCAGATATACACCCAATATTTTATGGATCTGGCTCAGAAGTATAATTATTTTTTCGAGCTTTACCTATTTTAATTTTATAGTGATAATATATGTCATACTTCTATTATTTGAGTCTGACATGCAAGGCAGGTGCAACTTACTAGTATGGACTAACCCACAAAACTCCCTAGTAAGGACAACTCAACGCTGTCAAATTCACTCAGTTCATTCAAATTCCATCCAATCCGTTTGAAATAGACTAAACTATGCCCGGGGTGCAAGGTGTGGGGCTAGTTTTGCCCCATTTACAATATGTGGGACCAATTTGCACTCTGTATGTAAGAAGTGGGACTAAAAGTGTAGCTCCATGCCAAACTAGCTTTCCATGGGCATAGAATTGACAAAGCGAATACATAGCTCGTTCTTACAGGGACTGGACTGTGTTTCGATGAATCCTTGCTGGGTGTTTGTTGTAACTTTGCGGGACCTGGTTGTGTCTCCTTGTTTTCTTATGGTCCTTTATGTAAAATGTACCTACAACTTCATTACCACTATGTGTGAAAAAATCACACAATAAGCCAAAAAGTACACCTTAGGAGTTATCCATATGTATAGTGGATCTTGTCCACAAGCCAAAAAGCTTAAGGGTGACCCATAAGCTTAGGGCATCACCTATGTATGATGTGAACTTTATCCATAACACGGGACCCACCTCTCTTGTAAAATCTTCAACTATGTATAAGGTGAACTTTAGCCATAAGCTAGGACCCGCATGTCTCATTCGACATACTCATGCATGAGAGGGAAGAGAGAGTAAATTATTTTCTATTGCTTGTGGACAACCCATAAGCTTATGGCATATACTACCGCCATATGCCGCTTTCGGATTCTCTTCCTCGTCTCGCTCAGGAAGTTGCCAACGTCGATTCCCTCTCTCTTTTGAAACCCCAATCAATGAAATACAGATGCTGCCTTGTGATGGCGTCAGCGAGCAAGAACAGTGAGCATGATTCTGAGCTTTTTCACGACATGTTTACCAAAGGCCCCTTTGAAGAACTCATAACCCGATGCAATGTCATCACCGTCGCCAGCCTAATCGGTTCGTCGAAATTATTTCTTGAATCTATGAAAGCTAGTGCAACTCTGGATGCTTCAATGCCATTTGGCCTCCCATGTGTTCTTCATTCCACCCTGACGAAGGGACCGCTAGATTTCTTTCACTACTTAAAAATTGATAACCTTCTGTGCAAGTTGTCGCCGTTGGACAGGTTCTACTCTGATGCTCTGGTACCAGGCTATAGTTCTGGGCAGTGGGTAGGCGCCAATGGAGATTGGATTGCCACGACTGGCTTCGGAGGCAAGTTGGAGCTTTGCAACGTATACATGATGGGTGTGAAATATGGCCATCTACGTCCACATTTAAACTAGATATTGTTCATATTTTTGATGAAATATCTCTCTAAACCCTACCACTAATGCCTAATGATCAAAGGGGTATGCAATCCTTTATTTCTATTTTTCCCTACACGGATATTGACGTTTGATGATGGGAATCACAACATTAAAGTCAAAGATACAAGATTTCCAACAACCATAAGAAACCATGGGTCGTGAAGTGGAGACAGACGCTTTAATGACCAACTATACGGTGGGAATAAAATTCCGACCGTATAGTTCCGGTCATATAGTTTCCATCAACACTGCTAGGTCAAACAGAACAACTTTCGTGAAGGGACCCCTATATAAAGAGGCTTCGAGCAACAAGAAAAGTCTTGCCATCAGCTCGCCCCACATATCGCCAATCAGCCACGCCAAGAATCGCCAGCCGCCCTGAGAACTCCATCCACAACAGCGAAGAGCCGCCGGAGGAATAGACTTAGATCTAATCTCCAAACTCTTCTCCACCACCGTAGCCATATTCCACCACTTGTAATAGTAGATCTCATCTTTGATTGGCGATATTCTAAGACTATTTGCTATCAATCTCATGATTTCCATTGCAATGTTTATGATCGTTGATTTCATCTCTATGTGTGAGTAATTCTCCTTGGGCTAAGGGCTTCGGCCTATCCATGTAGCTTTTGTGCATGTTATTTATCATAGATGGGATCATGTATTAGTTTGTATGACATGATTATTATTGTATCCTCTCTTGCCTCAATCTAAGGACTTGTCAGGTACCCAAGACCCCGAGGATTGAGGTAGGTATAGGGAGTATGAGTAATGACTAATCTGCAGGTTGGGAACCCTAGTGATGTAGAAGGGTAAATACCGTATGTGAGGGATTTACTTGGGATTAATGGTGACGTCACTATGCATATCATTAGTTCTGTTTCTTCTATGGATGAGACTAGTAGGTTATTGCTATAAGCGTTTGTACAGGCAATAGCAATTATGGATGCACTGCCCACATATAATTATCTTGCTCTAACAATTACATGCATACTTTGTTATTATCATTTATTACCATCAGATGTTTTTCACAGCTACATGTGAAACCAAAAGCCCTAGGCCCTCTCTCTTCATCATCGACAACAACAAAAGACAGCAAACTCTTGGTTCGATAAAACACAAAAAGAATTCTAAAACTCCCAAAGGTTCGTTAAAGTAACTTTACTACGATTTCTGCTTCCCAAGGATTCTATAACCTAGGTCTACTAGGGAAAAAGATCTATACTACATCTGTAATCTGGATCGAAGGTATCAACCCTTTTTCTAGAGCTGTTGCCGGGGAAGAAATAGCTACTCTGGTGAGGTTAGTAGGAACCTTGCTAGTTTTAATTCTTGTTTTAATGTTGTTAGTTTTCTTTTAGTCTTTATTTGAAAAACCAAAAAAAATATTAGTCTTTAATTTCTTGTTTTTACTATCATAAGTCTTTGTTTAAGAAAACCCAAAAACATAGGAAATATGGCTGAAAAAAGCTTGGGGAGTTTGCAACTCCCAACAATGATTATTTGCGTACTCCTATTACTCAGCCAGTAATTGCTGCTGATGATTATGAAATTAAGCCCCATTATCTAAGTTTGGTTCAACAGAATCAATTTGGAGGCTCTGCTATTGAGGACGCAGGTATGCACTTGAATACTTTCACTAAAATATGTGATATGATGTGCATAAAAGATGTTGACCCTGATGCGGTCAAATTGAACTTATTTACTTTCTCTCTTAGAGGAAGAGAAAAAGAATGGTTGTTATCTTTGCCTAGAAATACTATTGCATCATGGGTGGAGTGTACTTCTTTATTTATGACTAAATTTTTGCCACATGCAAAGACTATGCAACTAAGATCTAATATTACTGGTTTTAGACAGGAAGAGCGTGAGCCACTAGCGCTTGCATGGGAGAGGATGAAAGAATACATGAGAAACTGTCCCAGTCATGGGATGGAAGATTGGTTAATTCTCCATTTATTTTATAATGATCTTAATCCTATATCTAAGTCTATGCTTGATACTACAGCTGGAGGAACATTTATGGGTAAACATATTACCGAAGCAAAGCAGCTGCTAGACAATATGCAAGACAACCATGCCCAATGGCATTTGGATAGATCAAACACAAAGAAGGTGAACTCCGTCTCACCACAAGAAAATGAAGAACTCAATGCTAAGCTGGATGAGCTCATATTAGCCGTAAAAGGTAAGGAAAACTAGGTAAGAGCTATCCTAGAATCAAATATTGAAGAAATATACTTCATAGCTCGTAGTTATTATAACCCTGCATGGAAGAAGAATTATAATCCTAATTTTCAGAAACATTATTCTAGTCCTACAGGCAACTCTTATAATAATATGAGAACAAGTAATGGTAGTCTCCAAGAAACACTTAAGTCCTTTATAGACTCACAAAATGAGCAAAACAATATCCTTGTTAAAATAATGGAGAACCATGATGCTATGCTTGGTAAATTATCTAACCAAGTTGTAATTTTGAGGAATGATTTGCAGGCCCTCCAAGAAAGAACGAGGATTGTTGAGGTACAACTAGGTAAGATAACTGAGATTCAAACTCTCATTCTAGCTAAATTTGCAGGTAAAGATGAGCCCAATCATGTTGAAGACCTCAAGATGATAAGAATCCAAAGGGAGGAGCCTGAAGAACTTGATTATGGTAATGCTCCTTCACCAAATTACACCGTTGAAGATCTTGTAAAAAAGATCTGGTAAGTGAAGGAAATGAGGACGTTATGTATCAACACTTTGTTAACCAGGTAGCAATAAAGGTATGTGAGCTTGAGGAAGAATATAAGAAAATTGCTGAAAAATTACCTGTAAAGCTTGACGATATATTTGAGCCTAATATTAAGATTAAAATTGGGACTAATGAGATAGTTGCACCTTTTGATCTAGGTGCAAGCGTTTCAACAATTCCAAAAAGTCTTTTCAATAAGTTAAATCTTGGCTCCTTTGAAATCACCAAGATAAACTACATCTTGCAGATTCTACCTCAAAACAAGCTATAGGGATTAAAGAAAATACTTTAGTATACATTAAAGGCTATCCTGCTCTTATTGATTTTGTTATTGTTGGCATGCCTGAAGATGCTACTACTCCTATTATATTAGGTTGTCCATTCTTAAGAACTACTAAAGCTTTTATTAATCTAGATGAAGGGAACGTGAAGCTTTAATTGCCTTCGCGGGATCCTTTTGTTATTCACTTTCCCAGGAAGAAGAAAACCAAGCATGATGAAAAGGAGGCCATCACTTTGAAGGCCAACTATTTTGGAGTGGGTGTTCCACTCATCTGGCCTAAGTGAGCAACATCAAGGTCAAGCTATTGACAATAAAAGAGCGTTGCATGGGAGGCAACCCATGTGAAATAAAGGTTTGAGTAAAGTTTTTAAGTTTTAGTTTAAGTTTTATGTTTAATAAAGAGTGCTAGAAAGCTCTAGTTGAGGAGAAGAAGTTCAGTAGTACTTAAAATCCTGCTTTATACATGTTGTTGTTGGTTGACAATTTTTACCATCATTTTTCTGTCAGAAACAAGGTGTTTCGCGAAGTCTTAGGATAAGAAATAATTCTCGAAGAAACAGAATTTTTTTGATGACTACAGAAGGTTTAACGGCCAACTATACGGCGGGAATAAAAATTCTGGCCGTATAGTTCCGGACGTATAGATATCTTTGCCATCGACAAATTTCTCTTCGAAGGTACTAAAGGTTTAATAACCAACTATACGGCAGGAATAAAAATTCCGGTCGTATAGTTCCGGTCGTATAGATATCGATGCCTTCGTAAAATTTCTTTTCCAGGTATAGAAAGTTTGACGACCAACTATACGGTGGGGATGAAAAATCTCGGCCGTATAGTTCTGGCCGTATAGCTGCGCCGCCAGGTGGAAATCCTAACTTTTTGACAGCAGACCAACTATACGGCGGGAACAAATTGTTCCGGCCGTATAGTTTGGCCGTATAGTTGCGCCCGACCAAAAAACACCACGGGAAGGTACCCCCAACACCAAAACATCAATCTTTTTTCTCTCTTGTACCTCCAAACTCTCTCAAAACCTCAAGAGATCTTCATCTCTACTTAATTTCGTTCAATTTCCTCGCACACAAGTGATCTATGGTATGTTTCTCCTCCGATCCTCCAATTACTTTTTGCAAATTCATCTTTGATCTGTTGTCATTATCAATCTAGGGTGAGACCTACTATGAACTAATTGCCATGATTCTCTTGCCTAGATTATTATTTTGAGGGGACTTTTTAGTGTGCTATGATGAGGAATATGTTATGCTTATTATTGTTGGATCAAAAAGTTTTATTTTTGTCTCTTCTTATTATTTTAGATGATGAACACAAGGAGCCAAACTCATGCTTGTGCCACTGCTAGTGCTTCTCGGGCTGCCGCTCGGGAACGCATGGGGATACAGTTCAGGGATGATCTCCAATGTGATCATTTCAACAGGATCAAGAACTGAGAAGTGAAGACAATGAAGTGGGCCTGCCCCATTATATTGAATCAAATCAGTATTTCTAATGACTTCAATTTACTTTGCAATAGGGTTGGCCTGCAAAACTTTGTGTTCAATGATGTGCCTACTTATCGCCGGTTAACTCTTGAATTTCTAAGTTCTTTGCAAAGCACCGTTAAAGCATAAAATGGAGAGGACATGATTTCTTTCCAATTTATGAACAACAACTATACTTTATCACTAGATGAATGGTGCACATGTTTTAATTTTCCGAACAATAATGATAATGACTTGTGTGCATCCTTTACTGGCTTAGACCCTTCCTCGGAACAATATTATAATGCAATGAGTTTCACTTCTAGAGTGAGCAAGGGGAAGAATATTCAACATCCTGCAATTCGCTATGTGTTCTATGTTATTGCTAACACCTTGCAGGCACGAAATGAGTTCACGATACTCAATGAGGAGGACATGTTAGTCCTTGCAAAGGCTGCTTTCAACAACATCAACTTTTCACTCAACTTGGGCACAATTCTTGTGTGCTACGTGGAGCACCAATCCTCCCAAAGCCAAGGACCAATCACAGGTGGAGGCGTCATCACCATGCATGACATTTCCCTAGGAATCGACCTAGGTGAGTTGCAACCAGTGCTAGGTGAGCGACGTGTTGGTTTCTCTACTTTAAAAGCTTGTGGAATGCTCACTAGGAGAGGTGGTGTTTATTACTTGCATATTGATGGAGCTGGGCGTCTCTACCCCGCTCCTTTGCCTAATGGTCTTTTCTCTATCGAGGAAGGACGTTTTCTATATGACTTGTAGGTTGAGAAACACCAACCCGAGGAGGAGATTCCAGATGAGGATGAGGACCAAGAAGAGGAGCAGCCACCAACCTGGTTTGCTACATACCAAGACTTCCAAGAACTTGGAGGAACTGTGGAGAGAATGCAAAACCTCTCGAACCTCCGAGAAACAACTAGTAATTTATCAACTCAATTTCTGAACTAGAGTTACAACTTTTTCCCGCCACCATAATGATTTGAAGGTCTTGCAAAAGCCTAAGCTTGGGGAAGTTTCCTTATTATCTTTATTTGGCGTTCATTTGCTTTTATTTATTTCGAGGTTATGTTTTTAATTCGAGTTTATAAGCACCCGTGTTGGTTTCGCCAACACTTTATCTTTAGTTATTTCTATTTTCTTTCGAGATTTTCTAGCCGAGCTTTGCCGCCAATTTTCTATTCTTTAATACCCTCTCTTAAAAACAACAAAAAGGTTTTTCCATTTATCCTTATTTTCCCTCTTCCTTATTTTCTATTCTCCTTGTGACTTTCACATATTTGCAGGAGAGTGATCGATTTCGAGTTTCCAAGAAGCAAATCAAAAGGGAAGAGAGAAGTGAAACCAATCATGAGAGGTATGTCTTAAGACTCCCCACTTTTGAAGTTTGAGAAACCCATGCTAGTTAGTAGTAAATGATAAGATGTTATATTGGTGGAGTGAGTCTTTACATCATAGTAAAATTTTGTTTGCATGGGTATTTAGTTGGGTACGTTCTGTTCCAGCTCTTGTAGTTAACCAATTCTTGCCTAAAAATTTGCTAAACAATTGTAATAAGAAAAAGTCTCACAATTGAAGGCTTGGGTGTTGTAGTGTTTAGTCTTGAAGGCTTATTTCTAGAGACATTCAACACCACAAAAAATAATGATTGACTTTATAGCTCTCTTTAAAAGGATTTGTTTGATTGAATTAATGTTTAGCGGTTTTTGTGTGCATGCCAAAGTTTGACTTGTGAATCATAAGAATGATATAGCTTTATGCGTGTCAAACTTCATGGGATGCCAACAACTCCGCTAGCCTACGAACGATCTTCATGGAGGAAACTCCTAGATTGCGGCTATGAGTTGATTAAACATATGTAGCAGCAATGCTATAATGGGTAAGATTCTTGGCATTCTCGGGTAGTTGTGTTCAAGATGGAATCACTCCTTTGGCTATTATGAGTAATCATTGTGCAAAAGGAATAGAAACCTTGGTGATGCCACGAGTGTCCATCATAGCCTGATAAACTAATTAAAATCTTTGGCATGCTCTCAATTACTTAAGAACTAAAATTCTTGAAGAACAATGAATAGAAAAGTAGTGCTTGAAAAGTCTTGATTTATTGATGTGGAAGAATTGAGATACTCTAGTATATATGTTTTTCATGACAACTCTGACACTCTCAATTTTACATGATTATACTTCATTGTTCAAAGGCAAGCCTATGAGTTGATTACACGACATGGAATAAGGTTTACTCATTAGAATCATCCATGTTGACAATAATTTTGCTGCGATATAAGGATGCATAAAAACCCTTATGATATGCTTGCCATTACTCTATCTATGCTGAAGTTTTTCAGATTTATAAGGTGGAGGAAACATGAGACTACCAATCATGAGTAAGATCATCATCTCGTTATTTCAGTTTAAATGCTGAGTTAGTTTTTGATTTTGGTTTTCTTGCTCGAGGACGATCAAGTTTAAGCTTGGGGAAGTTGATGGCTATGAAATATAGCCATCTATGTCCATATTTAAACTAGATGTTATTCATATTTTTTATGAAATATATCTCTAAACCCTGCCATTAATGCCTAATGATCAAAGGTGTATGCAATCCTTTCTTTCTATTTTTACCTGCGCGGATATTAACGTTTGATGATGGGAATCACGACATTAATGTCAAATATATGAGTTTTCCAACAACCCGAAGAAACTAGGGGTCATGAACTTGTCTTTTTGACTGCAAGATTATGTAGTCACGATCTTCTAGTCGGTATAAACTCCAATATCTGAAAAGAGTATCATTGGTCCGTTAAGGACTAATGTTTAAAGAAGCAATATTCTATTATGCATAGATAATTATATGCATTTTGTATAAATCCCAAAGTAAATCCCCATGCATCAGTATGGATTGAGTTTGGTGATGTATAAAAGATTTGTGTTACAATCAAGTTTTACTTTAAAAATAATTTTGTATTAAGCTTCTAAAAGTAATTGACAAGTGATGAAAGTAAAGTACAAAGAAATTTGTTAGTAGATGTTGCTTGATAAACACTTTTAAGGGTATTATAATTCAAGTGGGAGGTAGTTAGCAGATTGATTACAACTTTTGTTTGAAGTGGCAAAACGAATAACTTTTAAAGAACATACTTATTACATCAAGTTAAGCAATTTGTAGTGTTATTAGACTACAATTGATGGCTATCTAGATCGCTCTAATGATGTTCAACTAATGTACATCTTGTTGGTTAAATAACAGAGAAAAGTTAACTATAAAAGATAACTTGGATTAGGATGTAATGCTTTTATATCATGGTCGAGTTTAAGAATTTCTTCGATATAGTCGAAGACAGATCTGTATAGGTATTAAGTATAGCTCTACGAATCTAAGCTTAGCAATCCGATGCTAAGAAGATTATAGAGTTTAAGCTAATTATGAGATACAGTGATTTCATTATATGGTTTGTTGAACTCCTATTAAACTTTAAAGTCATTAGGTAAGGTTTGAGATATGAGATCATTCACCACCAATATAGGTGAATGGTGCTAAAAGTTAATTTGAAGCTATTAGTTATAATTGATTTAAGACCCTAAAGTAGTATTAAATAATTAGTAATTTGTATTTGGGCTTTATTAAAGTCCATAATTATGGTTTTAGGTTTAGCATTTAGATTTAATGGGTTATTTAAGATTGTGATATTTCATAAGGAACCTTGAAGAATTATTTTACTTCATAATCTTAAAAATCTAGGGAATAATATATTTAGTATTTTTCTAGTAAAATATAATTATTTAAGTTCTTAAAATGGTTTTTATTTTTTTAAGAAGTGTTCTTATTTTTATAAAAATCCACAAAGGATTAAATGTTCTTAGATATTAGTTTCAAGTTTTACTTGTAAAAAGTTAGGTTAGTATTTTTATAAAATAGTGGATATATTTTTGTATGCAAAAATGATTTATATTCATTTTTTAATATATTACTTTTAATCCTTAGAAAATTCCTTGAAGGAATAAGTATTTGGAAATATATAGTCTAGTGTTCTTGGATAAAAATCCAAACTAGTATTTTTCTTATAGTTAATATTTATTTGGAATCACAAAAGTGAATTTTATTTTTTATAGGTATTATGTTTAATTTTTTGGAAATTCTTTGAAAGAATAGATGTTCTAAATTATTATTTTTTAATTTATCAACTTAAAATATAATTTACTATTTTTCCTAGGTAGTTTATATTTTTGTGATCATTTAGACATATTACATTTGTTTTTAGGATTTTTATTTATTTTTCTAGAGCCTAAAGTACTTATAGGGCATTTTAGGTAATTCCTTTATTTTATTTTATTTTTTTTTCATATACTATTCTCAGTTTGGCCTGTTTGATCTTAGCTTGGGGTCACCTTGACCCTGGCCTACTCCATCTCTCCACGCACGCCATAGACGCATGTACATGACTTTGACCCCCAATTCCCCCTCGTTCGATGCTGCGAGGCGCCGCCGCCTTCGGCTCGATTCCGGCGAGGCTACGTCGTTCTGGCCACCGCTTTATATGGGCAGAGGACCGCCGCTCCCCGCTCGTGCTTTCAGTCCCACGAGATTTGAGAGCCAAGATTCACGCGACCCGCTTCCCCTTCTCTAGGATGCTAGGGTTTCGATGCCTGCGGTGCCGCCATTTACCGATGATGTGCTGCTCTTCTCACTGGGCTTCTCTGGTGCTATGATGGTCATTGTGTTGTGGTGTGGCTCGGTGCAAGTTGAGCATTGTGATGCTCCTCGTGCTGCCATACCACTGCGCTATGTTTTGGATGTTGCCCCGGTGCTTCTCCTGCTTCCTCTCCGACGAGCCTCGGCTCGCCCCCAGGTAGGTGACCTACTTCCCTTAGTTTATTCACTATCTCTGCTTCTAAACACCCTATTGTCTACTACTGTCGGCTAGAACCTCCTCATAAAGATGAAATTTTTAGGGTTCTTCTCTGTCTCGGTTACTAGTGATCAATCCTTTGATTACACATGGAAGCTGGAGGTCTATTGTGGTGATTTCTCGCTTGGATTGACAATATTGTATCTACTGCCTACTTGTCAACACCCGGATTTTTAATCCCAGATGCCCGTTATGCCATACCTCGCAATCCCAGGATTACCATTTTTGCGAGACATAACGGATTGGATATCACAGTACATCATCCATTACAAACCATACATAAGGTTTTACACAAATAAGGATCTCATGATCCAGTCTTTAATACAACAAGAAGCGGAAATAAAAGATAGGCATAGCGGTGGGGTCCATCTTCAGGGGCACAGGCAATGCTGACGAAGGCAGATAGTCCTAGTTATCATAGCCGTCCTGCTGACCATCATCTTGATAATCTCCTTCATAGTCTGGCCATGAGAATAGCCAGGGACAAAAGCCATGAGTACTCTTTAAGTACTCGCAAACTACCACTAACAAGTAGTAATAATTCTAAGTTAAAGTGCTAGAGCTAGGTTTAACTATAAAGTTAAGTTTGAAACCTAAGGTGAGTTCTGAAGCAAAGAAAGATAAAGTAAAGTTCTAGAATCACTTAAGTTGGGAAGCTAATATCATAAACACAACCCTGTTGTGGTCAAGTCAAAGTTCATCATTCATTTCAAGTTATTTAGAAAACATCTGACAACGAAACAGTATGGCCATTCCAACTGTCCATAACCGCGGACGCAGCTATTCGAATAGTTTGACACTCTGCAGAGGTGGTACACTTTCACCACAAGATTCGATACATCTGTCAGGGGTAACCCTGAATCATCATACTTAGTATGCAGATAATCAAACATAACCTTCCCTTTACACACCCTAGCATAAGCACCTCTCCTATGAGCATGGCCTCCCAACCATGACCATCAGTCATCTTGGGCACTACATAGGTGGACAACATTGAGAGGTAGCCTCAGGTCAAACCTCTCCCGTGAGGGAACTAATACTAATGCATATAAATTTCTAGCTAAGCCTTACCTAATTCAGGTAATGTGGTTGTATGGTAAATTTGGAATGGTATTACATCCGAATCCAACCATCAGTTTTATAAAAGGGTTAAGGATCATGCCGCATCATTTTCATCATCATAAACCAGTTGTGTCTCTCAACACATGTCAAAACATCTCAATAGAATGACTCATCATTCCAAGGTTTTCACAATTCATTTTCACCAAGTGTTCCCACCTAAAGTGACTCAAGTTTTTGATCTACTCTAGTATACTAAGTTAAGAGTGTTCACTAAGGTGGAAGGATGGGGTCAATCTCATGCCATAGAATGACATCTAAAGGTTTCTAAGTAGGTCAAGTTTTATACTTTTTATGCTACCTTCAAAATAAGTAAGGAACTTTGCATACTAAGGGGAGTAAAAGTTGTAAGTAAGACTTGGGGTACTAATAGTTAAAAGAGGTGGTGATCAAAGCATGCTTAAGGCATCTTTGGTAAACCATCTAGCTTAATTCTAGCTTGCTAACAATAGCTTGCCTTGGTTGGTGCAGTGGTTGAAGTTTTCTTCTTGTTCTTCTTGGTAGCACTCCTCCTCCTCGTAAGCTTGGTCGGTACTATCTTCTATAACAATACATACGGAGTAGACAATCACCAAACAATACTTAACTAGGCTAGATAGCATTCTAAGACACACAAGTGATGGTCTATTATCATCACAAGCATCACAAGTTTAATTCAATAGTTTCTTTCTTTTTATTTTAGAAAAGTAATTTCTACTCATTGAAAATTTAACTAAGATTTAATATTCACCACCAAAATATGGGATCATGTGGACACATGTCCTCACCACATATTTTGACATGTGGGAATGATATTTAAGGTTTGGATCAATATTACTTTGGTTTAAGTTCATTATTTAATGATTTAAAGTGACTAGAAATGCCTATGTAGCATTATTTTGGTACTAGTCCAAAGTCACTGCATGTAAACCTTAATATTATTACATATTTAGATAGATATGATGAAATGTGATTTTTGAGAGTTGGAAACAACTCAAAAGCCAACTTGGTTGATTTTATAAAAATGTTGCAATTTGGAAAAGCTTCTGTCTTCTTATTTTTATTAGGAGAGATCTATAACTCTAATTGAATTAAATCCAATGGGCTTGGATAGATCATTTTAATACCTTTTAGACAAAATTGGGTTCATGCAATTTGGATTTCTAAAACTCTCTGAATTGATTTTCAAACTAGGGGACAGAAACTAGATTTAACTAAAAAGAAAAAATCCAGATTTGAATAGGTGGGATAGCGCGGGAAAAGAAATGGGCCGGCCCAGTGGCGCACCGCGGCGCGGAGCTCAGCTGACAGGGGGGTCCCACGTGTCAGCGGCACTTAAAACGTGAAACGGTACGCGCGCTATGGGCCGTGCGATTAGAATAGGAATCTACGGCTGAGGGTCGTCGTCGACGACGAACAGGTCGCCGGAGAGCTCGAACCCTAGCGGCTCGGTGGGGGTCTACTGGGGGCGTACCAGGGCTCCAGCGGGGTTGGCGAGGCAGGCAAACGACGTGGAAGACGATGGCGAGGCGAGGCGAGGCGCGGTTGCGGCGAAGCTTGGGGTGGTCGCAATCAACGGCGCCCTTCTCCTCCTGCCGCGGCTGCTTCGGCTCCAATTCCGGCGAGCTGCTGCTCCCTTTGCTCCGGCGAGAGGTGGGTGAGGTTCAAAGAGGTGAGGGGAGTAGAATGGTATGGAGAGAAGAGGCTGGGGAGGGCTCCTTTTATAGGACCGACGGTGAGACCGAGCGGGATGGGCAGGCGACGGTGGCGACATGGCTACGGCGGGGAAGAGGCATGGCTGGGGATGGCGATCGATGGGTGGTTCCCTGGCGGTGCTCTAGAACTTGAATGCGGCCGTAGGGGCGGTGGCACGCGGTCTGGGCAAGGTGGCGCTCTGAGAGGCAGAGGCGGCAGTGTCCACGGCGAGCGGTGGCTGTGAGGCGTTGGGAGGCCAGCGGGGGTGTCTGGGATGTTCTCCAGGTCGAGGCGGAGCGGCGGGCGCGGGCTACTGGCAAGGGGCGGTCTGTGCCAGCGGGGATAGGGCGCGCTCTAGGGGCGGCACTGGCATGGTGCGGTGGCACTGGGCGCGGCTTGTCCTCGGTGGTCCACTGCACGGCTGGGCTCGGGCAAGGGACAGGGGGTGGCGGTGAGGTGTGAGCTACCTCCTAGACATGGAGAGAGGGAGAGGGGCGGTCTGCTGCGGTGAGGGCAAGGTTGGCCGGGGAGAGGCGGCTCGGCATGGCATGGCCGTGCCACTAGGGGCTAGGGGAGTGGGTGGTTAGACTCTCGTTAGATCAAGAGGGGACAGGGGAGATAAATGAAGATCAATTGGGTGCAAAACCCTGTAGTAAACAGTGAGCTAGGATTAGAGTAGAGATTATGCATGCCAAGTGTTTGATGAAATGGCCGCATGAAAGAAAGTTTTGAATTTTGGTTTCAAAATTTTTGAGTGATCTCCACTAGTGATAGGTAGTCTCTGGTTGCAAGGGTTTTGAAAGTGGAGCTCAAATAGATGGTTTTTGAAATAGGGGTGATCTATGCATATGCATTAGATTCAATTTTAAACTGTCATTTAAAATAGTTAACAGAATGTTTTTAGCAGATCCAAAGGTGGGCCGTGGTACCTCATTATGTGTACTAGCAAGGGGTGCAAAGATCAAGAATTGTTTCTATTATGTTTTGAGTACTAGGAATAGCCAAAGTAGGCATGAGAGTTAAATTTCCCACAATGACCATTCCTCCTTTTTAATTCTTTTTTATTTGATTTTCTTTAGGAAAAGTTTGGGAATGATGTAGATGATGTTTAAATCACCTAAGAAACATTCTACAAGAATTGGATCATTCAATCATGGCAATTCAAACAACTCCTATTTTAAATGCACACACATATGAATGCTTTCATTTTAAATTTGGAAAAGTTTTTGTTAACCCTATTTTTGGATGATTTGATCTTGATAAGCTTGGGTTAAAGTTTTGGGATGTTACAAACCTTCCCCCCTTAAACAAAATCTCGTCCCGAGATTTACAAAGAAAGCTAGGAACTAAAGAGATCTGGGAACTCTGTTCTAATGTAATCTTCGCGCTCCCAAGTAGCTTCCTCCTTGGTATGGTTGCTCCACTGAATCTTGAGAAACTTGATACTCCTGGTCCTGGTGGTTCTATAGGCTTCTTCTAAGATACGGATAGGTACTTCCCGATAGGTCAGGTCATTGTTGATTTCCACAGCTCTGTGATCAATGTTCTTGAAAACTTCCGTCTTCTCAGGCACTTCCAGACATTTGCAAAGTAACGAGATATGGAACACGTTGTGGATGGCTGACATCTCTTCAGGCAGTTCCAGTTGGTACGATACTTCTCCTCGAAGGTTCAGAATCTTGAAAGGTCCGATATATCTAGGGGCTAACTTTCCCTTCAGACTAAAGCGTTGGGTTCCCTTCAATGGTGAAACCTTGAGATATACAAAATCTCCGACATTGAAAGTCAGGTCTCTCCTTCTCTTGTCGGCATAGCTCTTCTGTCTGGATTGGGCGGTCTTGAGGTGCTCACGGACTTTGTGAAATTTCTCTTCTGCTTCTCGGAGAATGTCGGGTCCAAAGATCTGACTCTCTCCTACTTGCGACCAATTCAAAGTGGTACGCCACTTTCTTCCGTATAGGAATTCAAATGGTGCCATCTGCAAACTAGCTTGATAAATGTTGTTATATGAGAATTCTACGAAAGGTTGGCAGTCTTCCCATTTTGATCCATATTCCAACCCACAAGCTCTAAGCATATCCTCTAGGATCTGGTTGACTCTCTCAGTCTGTCCATCTGTTTGTGGGTGATAAGCGGTGCTGAAGTTCAACTTGGTTCCTAAACCTTCCTGAACTTTCTGCCAAAATCTTGAAGTAAACTGGGTTCCTCGATCTGAGACGATGGTCTTGGGGGTTCCATGCATCAACAATCCTAGCAATATACAGCTCTGCTAGTTTTGCACTCTCGTAGGTTGTCTTGACAGGTATGAAGTGGGCTACCTTGGATAGTCTATCAACTATGACCCAGTTGAGTCATTTCCCCTGCTAGAAGTAGGTAAACCGGTGATAAAGTCCATTCCGACGGAATCCCATTTCCATTCCGGAATCTGCAATGGTTGCAAAAATCCTGTAGGTCTCTGATGTTCTGCTTTGACTCTTTGACAAATGTCAAATTTGGCGATGTAGCTTCCGATCTCTCTCTTCATCTTGTGCCACCAAAATTGCTCTTTCAAATCCTGATACATCTTCGTTCCTCCGGGGTGGATAGAATAAAGAGTATCATGAGCTTCCTTCATGATAATTTCCTTAAGCTCCGAATCTGCTGGCACATAGATACGTCCTTTGTACCACAATAATCCTTATCCGTCTTCGGTGAATCCAGGTACCTTTCCTCTACCAATACGACATTTGATTCCGTCGATACTTTCATTTCCTTTCTGGGCTTCCTTGATTTGGCTAATCAACATGGGTTGAAGTTCAATGCTAGCTAGGAATCCTTTGCTAACTAACTCAGTCCTGAACTGCTCCAACTCATCATACAAACTTGGTTGCTTCTCTTTGATCATGGCGTTAAGCCTACACGGCAATCTGCTAAGAGCATGCGCTACCACATTGGCTTTGCCAAGGTGATAGTGAATGTCAAGGTCATAATCCTTGATTAACTCTATCCATCTTCTTTGCCTCATATTCAGCTCCTTCTGAGTGAAGATATACTTCAAGATCTTATGATCGGAGTAAATCTCACAGTGATTACCTATCAAATAATGACGCCATGTCTTCAATGCTAGGACCACGGCTGCTAGCTCAAGATCATGGGTCGGATAGTTCTGCTCATGTTGCTTCAATTGTCGAGACAGATAAGCGATGACTTTGCCTTCTTGCATCAATACACAGCCTAGGCCAATCTTGGATGCATCACAATACACATCAAATGGCTTCTTGATGTATGGCATGATCAAAATTGGGGCTGATATTAATCTCTTCTTCAGCTCCTGGAAACTGGCTTCACATTTGTCTGTCCATTCAAACTTCTTGTCCTTCTTCAACAATTGGGTCATTGGTCGGGCTATGCTCGAGAATCCTTCTACGAACTTGAAGTAATATCCTGCTAATCCGAGAAATGAACGGACTTGGGTTTGATTGGTTGGGGCTTCCCATTCTTCGACATCTTTGATCTTGGTGGGATCAATAGAGACTCCTCCGGCAGACACAATATCTCCTAGGAATCCTACTTCTTTCAGCCAAAACTCACACTTGCTGAACTTGGCATATAACTGATGCTCTCTCAGGGTTTCTAGGATGATTCATAGATGTTGATCATGCTCTTCTTCTGACTTGGAGTAGATAAGGATGTCGTCGATAAACACCACTACAAACTTATCTAGGAAATTCATAAAGATCTTATTCATGAGATTCATGAAATAAGCAGGGGCATTGGTTAATCCAAAAGACATAACCGTATACTCGTATAAACCATAACGAGTAGTAAAGGCGGTCTTCGGAATATCCATTGCACGAATCTTAAGTTGGTGATAACCAGTCCTAAGATCAATATTTGAGAATACCTAGGCTCCAGTCAATTTATCAAATAGATCCTCTATCTTTGGCAAAGGGTACTTGTTCTTGATGGTGACGTCATTCAACTTTCTGTAATCTGTACACAGACGATTGCCTCCATCTTTCTTGTCGACGAATAACACTGGGGATCTCCATGGCGACGCGCTTGGCTGAATCAAGCCTATTGCTAACATGGCATCCAACTGCTTCTTTAGTTCTACTAACTCTGAGGGGTTCATGGTATAGGGTCTCTGGGCTATAGGTCCGGTTCCGGGGATTAGTTCGATAATGAACTCAATATCCCTATCTGGGGGCATACCTGGAAATTCATCTGGGAATACGTCGGGGTATTCACAGACTACTCTGACTTGGTCAATGGTGGGCAGGGCTACACTCTTGTTGCACTTGAATTGACGGGGTAAGGTTTCAGAGATATGCTCTACTATTACTCCAGAACTACTGGCCATGGTGATGGCTTTTTTAGCACAGTCTATCAGTCCTTTATGCTTTGACATCCAGTCCATACCTAGTACTACTTCCAATCCTTTGGTTCCAAGTACAATTAGGTTGGCATAAAAATCTATCCCATGTATTCTGATAGGTACAACTTTGCAAAATTTTCTAGCTTTTGTTGTTGAACTGGGGATTTGAACTATCATGACATGCTTCAGGTTGGTTGGGTGAATCTTACTAGTGCATACAAATTCTTCGGTGACAAATGAATGCGATGCTCTAGAATCAAACAATACTCTTGCTAAAACTAAGTTGACAGAAAACATACCTAGCACTACATCTGGCGCTTCCTGGGCTTCTTCTGCGTTCATGTGGAAGAGACGACCGTTGTGGTTGTGAGGGTTCCCTGGGGCAAATCTCCTTCCTGGCTAAACACGATGCTGCTGCTGAGCTGGGGCATTCACAGGGGAATTGGCGGCAGTCTTCTTGGGACACTCATTGGAGTAGTGACCCTTCACTCCACACTCGAAACAAGTGATCTGGGACTTGTCCTTGACAGCGCTAGGTACAACATTGCTGCCAGTTCTAGGTGCAGTGTTGTTGTTGTTGTTGTTGCTCTTGGGAGGGGCACGGTTGAAATTGTTGGCATTGCTGGATATTTGATTGTTTCCTCCAGACTTCACATTGCCTCCGCTACGGTTTGGGTAGCTTGGGCGAGAATTTGGGGGTCGGTTGTTCCTTGGTGCATACCCTGGTGAGGGGTTGGGACGGTACTTCTAGTGACTACTGGATCCAGACTGCTGCATCATATGACGCTTGCGGTTGTCGTTTGCCTGGTTAATCTTCCCTTCATCTGAATGGCAGAGTCGACTAGTTCTTTGAGATCA
The DNA here is from genome assembly GCA_023614405.1 of Avena insularis. Classification (NCBI taxonomy): domain Eukaryota; kingdom Viridiplantae; phylum Streptophyta; class Magnoliopsida; order Poales; family Poaceae; genus Avena; species Avena insularis. Next base: position 35,946,348 of record CM042694.1, read on the forward strand.
TCGAAACGGATGTTGACGAGGACAGTCTGCATCTCATCAGGCAGTCCGTTTAAGAATCTCTCCTTCTTCTTGGCCTCCGTGTTGATCTCATCCGCATATATCCGCAAGTGACAAGAATCTGTCATGGTACTCCACCACAGTCATTCTTCCTTGCTTCAATTCGCGGAATTCATCTCTCATCCTGTTGACAAGACCTTGCGGCACGTGGGTGCGGCTGAACTTGACCTTGAATGCTTCCCAGGTCATCATCTGGCCATGGTTCATATTGCGGATGCTATTCCACCAAGCTCTTGCATCTCCCGCCAGATAGTGGGTGGCGAAGAGAACTTTCTCATTCTCATCAACTCCGGTAACCTCTAAGTTGTTTTCCATGGTCTGTAACCAGTCATCAGCATCTAATGGGTTTTCAGATTGGTTAAAGATTGGGGGATTGGTGTTCTGAAAGTTTTTGAGTTTGGATCCTTGGTGATCCTGATTTCCATGTCCTTGGTTGTTGAGAGCCATTTGGGTGATCTGCTGCAATGTTGCTAAGTTGGCTTGACGCTTGGCCCTGCTTGCTTCACGGTCCGCGATGAGATTCTGCAAGATCTGCAGCATTGGGTCCTGCGACGAGCTGCTCCCTCCTTGGTTTCCACGAGTCATCTAAAGATTGAGATAGATATAGGGGTAAGAGGGAAATTCTAAGGTTCATGGTTTTGGGTTTTCAAAGCTAAAACATTGAGTTAGACTCAGGTTTTTCAACTAACTTCATTTTCATTCATGCAAGCAAGCACCCGATACAACACACACCACAACAATCAAAGGGGAAAATAGATGGTTTGAAGAACCATTCTGCAAGCTACGATACAATGAGATGATACATCTCATGCTATGACAGTGCTCTAGTGCATCTACTCATCGTCGATGAAGTCAGAGTCTTCATCATCAGTGTAGAAGTCCACAACATCCTCCTCCAGAAAGTCATCATCGTTGCTGAGTTAAGAATCCATATCTCCCTGGATGTCTTCACCCTCATCTTCTTCTTCCTTGGCGGCAAGCTGAGCTTCCTGCTCCTTGACGGTTTTCTCGAGGTTGGCCACCTTCTTGCGACGACGGGCGATGGTGCGATCCTTCTTTGCACGCTGGCAGCAAAGAGACTGGAGATCTTGGATGAGCAGTGCGAAAGTCTGGGACTTCTGGTCGGTGATGGCATGGTTCTGGTTAGCTAACTCCCTGGCATTGTCCAGTTCCTGCTGTCTGTCATGAAGCAAGAAATCAAGGTTCTCCACTTGACGCCTCAACTCTAGGTGACTTGGCATCTCCATCGGCATTCCCATGAAGTCACGTCTTGCATAGTGGGCAAAACGGGTTCCTTGGATCTTGTTGACGCTGAGGGCACATAGACGTGCGAGAGCTTCATGCATTGCCCTGGCTAATCCATCTAGCCAGTTGTTCTCTCTCACGGAGAACTGAATTCTCCCGGAAGTTGGTGCTTCGATGCTTCCTCGAAGATCCACGGTGACTAGCCACTTTAGGTCTCCTCCTGGGGGTCCTGGAAGTTGAGCTCGAAGAAACTCCGGATGTGGGCCTCCTAGTAACTCCGACAGTGAATCTAGATCCCTCTCGAAGATCAGCTGACCTCCGTTTCCCAACTGGTAAAACTTTCTGAACTGAGTCTCCATCTACAAGAATTAAGGATGAGGAAGTTAGTGAAGTGATCAAGTGTGTCAAGTTTTAAGTCATAATGTAAGAATTTTGAGGAACATGAATTTTTGAAAAAGAATGAGTTCACAAGGGTAAGAGGGGAAATAGTTTTTTAGAAATACTCACTTTGGTTTTGAAACTAAGTTTTTGTTTGAACGTCCATTCTAACTAGGGTCTCCTATGGTCAGGATGGCTCTAATACCAACTTGTCAACACCCGGATTTTTAATCCCAGATGCCCGTTATGCCATACCTCGCAATCCCAGGATTACCATTTTTGCGAGACATAACAGATTGGATATGACAGTACATCATCCATTACAAACCATACATAAGGTTTTACACAAATAAGGATCTCATGATCCAGTCTTTAATACAACAAGCAGCGGAAATAAAAGATAGGCATAGCGGTGGGGTCCATCTTTAGGGGCACAGGCAATGCTGACGAAGGCAGATAGTCCTAGTTATCATAGCCGTCCTGCTGACCATCATCTTGATAATCTCCTTCATAGTCTGGCCATGAGAATAGCCAGGGACAAAAGCCATGAGTACTCTTTAAGTACTCACAAACTACCACTAACAAGTAGTAATAATTCTAAGTTAAAGTGCTAGAGCTAGGTTTAACTATAAAGTTAAGTTTGAAACCTAAGCTGAGTTCTAAAGCAAAGAAAGATAAAGTAGAGTTCTAGAATCACTTAAGTTGGGAAGCTAATATCATAAACACAACCCTGTTGTGGTCAAGTCAAAGTTCATCATTCATTTCAAGTTATTTAGAAAACATCTGACAACAAAACAGTATGGCCATTCCAACTGTCCATAACATGGACGACTATTCGAATAGTTTGACACTCTGCAGAGGTGGTACACTTTCACCACAAGATTCGATACATCTATCAGGGGTAACCCTGAATCATCATACTTAGTATGCAGATAATCAAACATAACCTTCCCTTTACACACCCTAGTATAAGCACCTCTCCTATGAGCATGGCCTCCCAACCATGACCATCAGTCATCTTGGGCACTGCATAGGTGGACAACATTGAGAGGTAGTCTCAGATCAAACCTCTCCCGTGAGGGAACTAATACTAATGCATATAAATTTCCAGCTAAGCCTTACCCAATTCAGGTAATGTGGTTGTATGGTAAATTTGGAATGGTATCGCATCTGAATCCAACCATCAGTTTTATAAAAGGGTTAAGGATCATGCCTCATCATTTTCATCATCATAAACCAGTTGTGTCTCTCAACACATGTCAAAACATCTCAATAGAATGACTCATCATTCCAAGGTTTTCACAATTCATTTTCACGAAGTGTTCCCACCTAAAGTGACTCAAGTTTTTGATCTACTCTAGTATACTAAGTTAAAAGTGTTCACTAAGGTGGAAGGATGGGGTCAATCTCATGCCACAGAATGACATCTAAAGGTTTCTAAGTAGGTCAAGTTTTATACTTTTTATGCTGCCTTCAAAATAAGTAAGGAACTTTGCATACTAAGGGGAGTAAAACTCGTAAGTAAGACTTGGGGTACTAATAGTTAAAAGGGGTGGTGATCAAAGCATGATTAAGGCATCTTTGCTAAACCATCTAGCTTAATTCTAGCTTGCTAACAATAGCTTGCCTTGGTTGGTGCAGTGGTTGAAGTTTTCTTCTTGTTCTTCTTGGTAGCACTCCTCCTCCTCGTAAGCTTGGTCGGTACTATCTTCTATAACAATACATACGGAGTAGATAATCACAAAACAATACTTCACTAGGCTAGATAGCATTCTAAGACACACAAGTGATGGTCTATTATCATCACAAGCATCACAAGTTTAATTCAATAGTTTCTTTCTTTTTATTTTAGAAAAGTAATTTCTACTCATTGAAAATTTAACTAAGATTTAATATTCACCACCAAAATATGGGATCATGTGGACACATGTCCTCACCACATATTTTGTCATGTGGGAATGAGATTTAAGGGTTGGATCAATATTACTTTGGTTTAAGTTCATTATTTAATGATTTAAAGTGACTAGAAATGCCTATGTAGTATTATTTTGGTACTAGTCCAAAGTCACTGCATGTAAACCTTAATATTATTACATATTTAGATATATATGATGAAATGTGATTTTTGAGAGTTGGAAACAACTCAAAAGATAACTTGGTTGATTTTATAAAAATGTTGCAAGTTGTAAAAGCTTCTGTCTTCTTATTTTTATTAGGAGAGATCTATAACTCTAATTGAATTAAATCCAATGGGCTTGGATAGATCATTTTAATACCTTTCAGACAAAATTGGTTTCATGCAGTTTGGATTTCTAAAACTCTCTGAATTGATTTTCAAACTAGGGGACATAAACTAGATTTAACTAAAAAGAAAAAATCCAGATTTGAATAGGTGGGCTAGCGCGGGAAAAGAAATGGGCGGCTCATGGCTGGCTCAGCTGACAGGGGGTCCCACATGTCAGCGGCACTTAAAACGCGAAATGGTACGCGCGCTGTGGGCCGTGCGATTAGAATAGGAATCTACGGCTGAGGGTCGTCGTCGATGATGAATAGGTCGCCGGCGAGCTCGAACCCTAGCGGCTCGGTGGGGGTCTACTGGGGGCATACCAGGGCTCCAGTGGGGTTGGCGAGGCAGGAAAACGATGTGGAAGACGACAGCGAGGCGAGGCGCGGTTGTGGTGGAGCTTGGGGTGGTCACAATCAATGGCGCCCTTCTCCTCCTGCCGCGGCTGCTCCGGCTCCAATTCCGTGAGCTGCTGCTCCCTTTGCTCCGGCGAGAGGTGGGTGAGGTTTAGAGAGGTGAGGGGAGTAGAATGGTGTGGAGAGAAGAGGCTAGGGAGGGCTCCTTTTATAGGCCCGACGGTGAGACCGAGCGGGATGGGCAGGCAACGGTGGCAACATGGCTACGGCAGGGTAGAGGCATGGCTGGGGTGGCGATCGATGGGTGGTTCCCTGGCGGTGCTCTAGAACTTGAATGCGGCCGTAGGGGCGGTGGCACGCGGTCAGGGCGAGGTGGCGCTCTGAGAGGCAGAGGCGGCGGTGTCCACGGCGAGCGGTGGTTGTGAGGCGTTGGGCGGCCAGCGGGGGTGTCTGGGGTGTTCTCTGTCGAGCGGAGTGCGCACGCTTAGGGGTGGTCTGTGGCAAGGGACAGGGCACGCTCTGGGGGCGGCACTGGCATGGTGCGGTGGCACTGGGCGCGGCTTGTCCTCGGTGGTCCACTGCACGGCTGGGCTCGGGCAAGGGACAGGGGGTGGCGGTGAGGTGTGAGCTACCTCCTAGACATGGAGAGAGGGAGAGGGGCGGTCTGCTGCGGTGAGGGCAGGGTTGGCCGGCGAGAGGCGGCTCGGCATGGGATGGCCGTGCCACTAGGGGCTAGGGGAGTGGGTGGTTAGACTCTGATTAGATCAAGAGGGGACAGGGGAGATAAATGAAGATCAATTGGGGGCAAAACCCTGTAGTAAACAGTGAGCTAGGATTAGAGTAGAGATTATGCATGCCAAGTGTTTGATAAATGGCCGCATGAAAGAAAGTTTTGAATTTTGGTTTCAAAATTTTTGAGTGATCTCCACTAGTGATAGGTAGTCTCTGGTTGCAAGGGTTTTGAAAGTGGAGCTCAAATAGATGGTTTTTGAAATAGGGGTGATCTATGCATATGCATTAGATTCAATTTTAAACTGTCATTTAAAATAGTTAACAGAATGTTTTTAGCAGATCCAAAGGTGGGCCTTGGTACCTCATTATGTGTACTAGCAAGGGGTGCAAAGATCAAGAATTGTTTCCGTTATGTTTTGAGTACTAGGAATAGCCAAAGTAGGCATGAGAGTTAAATTTGCCACAATGACCATTCCTCCTTTTTAATTATTTTTTATTTGATTTTCTTTAGGAAAAGTTTGGGAATGATGTAGATGATGTTTAAATCACCTAAGAAACATTCTACAAGAATTGGATCATTCAATCATGGCAATTCAAACAACTCCTATTTTAAATGCACACACATATGAATGCTTTCATTTTAAATTTGGAAAAGTTTTTGTTAACCCTATTTTTGGATGATTTGATCTTGATAAGCTTGGGTTAAAGTTTTGGGATGTTACACTACTGGGTTAGAATTCCCAATTGCTTATTCATCTAGGTTGATATGGAAATGATTTTTAGGTGTATATTCAAATTCAAACCCTTGGTTTGAATTTGAGGTTGTTATAATCCAATTGAGTCGTTGGTCCACTGATCTATGAGTTTCCAGCTGATTTACATAGTATAAATTGTATCTATTACTTGAGAGCAGTCTCAGCTTAAATATGGTTTAGGGAATGGGGTATTGTCAATGTGGCAGTGAGATACTTGGATGATTCTGGGAATGACTTAAAGCCTATGGTTTTTGTGACGAACCAGCAGGATTTACTACAGGCAAGTGTGGCAGGGTTCAAGTGATTTAGTTGGAACTTGGGAAAACATTTAACTTTCTATCCTTGTTGACAGTGAACTAATATATGACTTTGATTCCTAGATTTATACTAGGAAAATGATATACACATATATACTTCTTACTAGCAGATGATTGGAAGAATTGCATTGATTACTTATATTGTGGATTTGATGTCTACGCACTTCTATTCTTGTAGACATTTGTTGGGCCTCCAAGTGCAAAGGTTTGTAAAACAGCAGCTAGTTTCCCTTAAGTGGATCACCCAAGGTTTATCGAACTCATGGAGGAAGTGGTCAAAGGTATCCTCTCAAACAACCCTGCAATCAAGATACAAGAAGTCTCTTGTGTCCCCAAAACACCCAATACACTTGTCAGGTGTATAGGTGCACTAGTTTGGCGAAGAGATAGTGAAATACAAGTGGTATGGATATAAGGCAACGGTGCCAGAAAAGAGCTTGACGGGAGGAAAAGACTAAAGGCAAAAAGATGGAAGCAAGCAAACATGTAACAGATCTAGTTGCAAACGGTGTTTCAATGTTTAGAAACAAGTCCTAGGGATCATACTTTCGCTAGTGAACACTCTCATATAAATATTCTCTTCAAGTTGCTACTCTGAACTACTCTCCGGTTGGACACTCTAATCCATGGTAGGGCTATAAAATCACTCCTCAAAGTCCGCTTTCCCCATCTAGATAACCCCTCACTATCACCTTGAGCGCTAGATGGTTCCAACAAACACCACAATTTCATAGAAACACCCAACTCTAAATATAAATCATAACAAGTATTTGTAATCTATAGCCTAAGTGCCACCATGGTGTGCACGCTATCACTTTCACACACGTGGGGAGAGCCAGAGATCTATTAAAGCACTTCAGTAGCAAGGTAGATCTACTTGATTACAAAGCTCATCATCACAATATGATCATGCATAGAGAGAGAGATGAACACATAGCTACCGGTAGAACCCTTAGCCTCGAGGAAGAACTACTCCCTCATCATCATGGGAATTAGCAACGGCGATGGAGATGGTGGCGGAGATCGATGGAGATGGGGGCTCTGGGTTTTTCCCGGGGCAGGCGGGGAACAGAGAGACTTGTCCCCGAATCTCCACTTCGGTGGTGGCGGCGTTGTGGAACTTTTCGTGGCTGGAGGCTGTATTATTTAGGGTTTCTGCATCAGAGGCTTCTTATAGGCGAAAGGGCGATGTCAGAGGGTGGACCAGGGGCCCACACCACCTGGTGGCATGGCCAGGGGGATCCGTGCCACCACATGGTGTGTCCAGCCCCTGGCCCCTCTCCGTCTCGCCTTCTGGCTCCGTGAGTCTTCTGGTAAAATATCGACTTTGGCTTTTGTACGGTCCAATTCCGAGAATATTTCTTTTCTAGCTTTTCTGAAACCAAAAACAGCAGAAAACAGGCAACTGGCACTATGACATCTTGTTAATAGGTTAGTCCCAGAAAAAATATAAAAATACCTCAAAGTGTTGACAAAGCAAAGCAAAGTAGATACTAAACAAGCATGGAACATCAAAAATTATAGATACATTTATGACATATCAAGCATCCCCAAGCTTAAGTCCTGCTCATCCTCGAGTAGGTAAGTGATAAAAAGAATAATTTTTGAGGTGACATGCACCATCATAATCTTGATCAAGGTATTCGCAAGCATTGAAAGTTGGGATCAAAGTACTCTAAACATGAGCATGAAAGATGAAGTTCTAACAATAAGACATAGTATCTATGCATGCAACATGAAAGGATACAAACAAAGATCATGGATAACAATGCATTGAAAGACATTTGTTTGTTTCACATATAGAAAACATAGCATAGTGGCATTCAGCTTGTCCCTCATGGAGTAGCAAAACATAAATGCATAGGACACCTTCAAAGTTCATAAGGGTGACTAGATACAAATAGTTCAAGAGTAAGCAATATCAACATTATGAATCAATCAATAAGTTTCGTGACAATGCACATAGAACTAAGAATGGCCACGATGCTCTCTCAATAGGTGCATAAAGATAGAAGATGGAGACTCAACATAAAAGTAAAAGAAAGGCCTTCGTAGAAGGAAGAAGGGATTCAAGTCTCATAAAGAGCTTACAAAAATTATGGTACTTGTTAGCTCTCAGCTCTCATTGCCCCTATCATAAGCATCTTGAAGTGATTAAGGTTAAAGTGAACAAACTATGGAGTATATGCTTGACAAAATATAAGTTGGCAATCTCATGTCCCTTGAATACGAGGGCCGCTCCTCATACTACTCAAGTTTAGTTACCTGTAAGTTCTTGTCATAGTAAATACATGTGTATCATAGAGAACCGCCAACGGGGTACCCCTTGCACATGATACAAGAGCTATCCCATAATCAAAATGACAAGGCAAGCAGACAATGAGAATCTCAGCAATCTTCTTATTTACCATGGGAAAATGGTGCTTTTTTCTCTCTTTCCTCTTTTCTCATCTTTTTTCTTTTTTCTCAATCTCTATCTCTTTTTTATAAGAAGAATGCTTCATAGATTGCTCACTATGGTGATGCTGCAAGTTTCCACCATGATTAGGCATGGCTTAGGCTAGTGGCCCAGGCGTTTCTCTAACACACATACATAACTCCATGGACTTACAAGATCCCCTTTCATTTCACACCGACGACATCCATAAACAAAAGAGCATGATATCAACTTGGTACAATGTACAAGTGCAATGTTGAAAACGTTCCCCATGACAGCATGGTTCTGCTAATCCCAACGTATAAGTGCAAGCATATACAACATAGATGACACAATGGTTCAAGTTTATTAGGGGCAAGAAAAGTAAAGTGTTCCATCAAGTTCGTGAGAGCTTTAATCACTAATTTTGACATAACAAGTTTAATTCGAAAGGTAGATAAAATCATGAATATACTTGGAATAGCAAATGCTAATAGGTAGGCATGGTGGAATCTTTTGAATAACTTGGTTTTATTTGGAGTTTGATGCATGAGTGGAACTCATACTTGGTATGGACGCTAGCAAAAGACTGGGAGCGACCAACTAAGAGAGCAATAATGGCCATAATCATGCAAAGCGACAAAACATTATTAATTAAAGCATAAAGTGATATTACAAGACGAAAACTGAATAATCATAGAGGCTATGGTGACTTGGTGTAGTCTTAACATGGTGTGAGCATGTGCCAAGTCAACCCAAATAAAGCATCAAAGGTTAATACCACAATACTATGCTTTAATATGCTAAAACAACGCATAATTCTTTCAAGCCACATTAAGCAATCTCAATTATTTATAACAAGTCATGCTACATCAAAAATCACTAAGCATAAAGCCAAAACAATACCAAGCATGATATGATAAGGTCTATGTCACAGTAAAAAACAAGCTCTTTTTTACCACTTAAGCATGAACTTTCCTACTCTTTTACAATCCAAATCAACCTATTTGAAAACTAATGTATGAATGAGGGGGTCCAACCAATTTACTCAAGCAAACTAAGCAAATGAAAACTTAAAACAAAAACAAAGACGGTCCAAGAACAACACAACTATGCATGAAATAATAAAAATGAAGTGTTTGGAAGAAACCAGAGATTTTTATTGATGAAGAAGGGGATGCCTTGGGCATCCCCAAGTTTTGACGCTTGTACCTCTTGAATATTTCTTGGGGTGACACGGGTGGCATACCCAAGCTTGAACTTTTGTCCATTCTTCATCTCATTACATCATTACATCAAGCTTGAAAATTTCCTTCATACAAAACTTCACACAATAATCTTCATTAGCAACATTAGTGTACTCAAGATAATAAGTCTTTTGGTTCAGTTTCAACACAAGTAAAACTTCCATTAAAAGACAAGATACTGTAGCACTTCCTTTAAAAAATTCAAATGATCAAAGAGAACTCAAAGAGAAAGAGATTAAGAGGCAAATGTAAATAATGGCAAAAATCTGTCAAAACAGACCAGAAGGTAAAAACCAATTTTTTTGAAGACCTTCTGTTGCTCAAATCGAAAAGTCTTGAACTAACGAAAGTTGGATAACAACCTAGGGCAGAAGCATAAACAATTACAGCTCAAACCGACGTACAAAGATTTTTCACGAATTTTCACATCAAGCACAAAAATCTGTTTCGAGGCAGCACTTCCCCAAATCTTACTTCCCTCTCACTAGAGGTTATTCTTGGCACAAAAATCAAATAAAAAGGATAAGGAGAGGTTATTACAGAAGTAATAATTTCCAAGACTCAAGAAAACTATTGGGTTATCTCCCAATAAGTACTTTTCATTAACGCCTTTAAGTTAGGCATGATAGTTTGAGAAGATGCTCACATAAGAAATATGAATTGAAGTAAAAGAGAGCATCAAGAAGGAAATTCAAAGCACATTTAAGTCTAACCCACTTACTATGAAAAATAATCTTGTAAATAAACAAGTCATGAAAGCACAAAGCAACAAGCATAGGAAAGCAAAACAAGTGCAACTTCAAAACTTTCAACATAAAGAGGGGAAACTTAATATTGTTGAGATACATAAAACCATGTTTCCCTCTCTCATAATAACTTTCAGTAGCATCATGAATAAAATTAACAATATAACTATCACATAAAACATTCTTATCATGAGCCACATGCATAAAAGAATTAATACTCCCCACACAAACATAGTCATTCTTATTAATTGTAGTGGGAGAAAATTCAACAAAATAGCTATCATTATTATTCTCATCACCATAATCATCAAATATAGGAGGCATATTGTAATCATAATTAATTTTCTCCTTAATAGTAGGTGGACTGAAAATATCATATTCATCATTGCAATCATCATATATTGGAGGTATAGTATCATCATAAGCAATAGAATAGTTATCTTCCAAAGTGTGTTCATTTGTAAACATATCATCATTGGAAGGAACATGGATAGCACTAATAGTACAACAATTATTAATATCATCATATTCAGAATTGGTACCGAAGAGATTTTCAATATCAAAAGTAGTGTGCTTTTCCCAATCATGATCACTACTATAGGTAATAGGCGTAGGACCATCATCGAGTTCAGACTCATCAAAAACTATAATAGGAGCAACATGCTTAGGGGCAAATACCGTTTCCTCTCTCCTTTTACTCCTCCTCTTCTTGTTTTTCTTCTTCTCTTTAGGAGGGAGAGTGTCAACACCCGGATTTTTAATCCCAGATGCCTGTTATGCCATACATCGCAATCCCAGGATTACCATTTTTGTGAGACATAATAGATTGGATATCACAGTACATCATCCATTACAAACCATAAATAAGGTCTTACATAAATAAGGATCTCATGATCCAGTCTTAATACAACAAGCAGCGGAATAAATAATAAGTGTAGCGATGGGGTCCATCTTTAGAGGCACATGCAATGCTGACGATGGAAGATAGTCCTAGTTATCATAGCCATCCTGATGTCCTTCATCTTGGTAGTCTCCTTCATAGTCTGGCCACGGGAATACCCAGGGACAAAAGCCATGAGTACTCTTTAAGTACTCGTAAACTACCACTAACAAGTAAGATAGTTCTAGTAGGAATGCTAAACTCTAAGTTTAACTACAAAGTTAAGTTTGAAACCTAAGCTGAGTTCAGAAACAAAGAAAAATAACAAGGTTCTAGAATCACTTAAGTTGGGAATCTAGTGTCATAGTCACAACCCTGTTGTGGTCAAGTCAGGATTCCTCATTCATTTCATAAGTCATTTTGAAAATATTTGACAACGAAACAGTATGGCCACTCCAACTGTCCATAACCGCGGACGCGGCTATTCGAATAGTTTGACACTCTACATAGATGGTACACTTTCACCACAAGATTCGATACATCTGTTAGGGATAACCCTGAATCAGCATACTTAGTATGCAGATAATCAAACATAACCTTTCCTTTACACACCCTAGTATAAGCACCTCTCCTATGAGCATGGCCTCCCAACCATGACCATCTGTCATCTTGGGCACTGCATTGGTGGACAACATTAAGAGGTAGCCTCAGCTCAAACCTCTCCCGCGAGGGAACTAATACTAATGCATATAAACTTCCGGCTAAGCCTTACCCAATTCAGGTATTGTGGTTGTACGATAAAATTGGAATGGTATCGCATCCGAATCCAACCATCAGTTTTTGTAAAAGGGCTAAGGCTCATGCCTCAACATTTTCATCATCATAAACCAATTGTGTTTCTCAACACATGTCAAAACATCTCAATAGAATGACTCATCATTCCAAGGTTTTCACAAGTCATTTTCACCAAGTATACCCATCTAAAGTGAATCAAGTTTTGAGTTTTGTTCTCACTACTAAGTTAAGAGTGTTAACTAATGTGGGATGTTAACCTCAATCTCATGCCATAGAATGACATCTAAGGTTATCTAGATAATTCAAGTTTTATACTCTTTATGCTACCTTCAAAACAAGTAAAGGACTTTGGTAAAGTAAAGAAAAGTAAAGCTTGGAGTTAAATCTTGGAATAGGTATAAGTCCAAAATGATATAACCAAAGCATGCCTAATGCTTTTGTTTAGGTTATCTAGATTGCAAGGGTTAGCTTGCATTGCTAATGATGGCTTGCTAGTATAATACTTGCAAGTGCTAGGCTTGCCTTGAGTAGTGCAGTGGTTGAAGTTGTCTTCCACCTCCTCTTGGTAGAACTCCTCCTCCCTGTAAGCTTGGTAGGTACTATCGTTGTTGGGGGGATACCCCCGGGTAGGGTCACTCCGGGGTATAAGGGCCGAGTTAGCCGAGGTTCGGCAGGGTCAAAGCAGATGCTGGCCGGGTCACCTCAAGGCAGGCCGGATCACGGAGTAACCCGGACCAGGGGGGCCGCCTAACATTGTCTCATCCAACTTAAGGAGTGAGTCGGAAGTGCTTGTCTAACTTGTACGCAGGAACAGGTGTGGCCGGATCTACTATGATCCGGGTCCTCGCTTAGCTTCTGGGAGAAGGAAGGAATCTCTCTGGTCCAAAAGAAGTCTGGTACGCACTGCATGAGTGAAGAAAGCAAGGGCGGGACCACCGGGTCATGGCCGACAAGGGTGACGACGCCCATGTCGGCTGACGTGGGCGCCGCAGAGGCTTACGTTGCTAAAGCATGTATGACGCGGGGGAAAAGCACCCCGGTCGGGTTACTACTTTGGGAGGAGGCATATTCTTGGGAATATGCCTCCACGTATGCCCTAGGCAGGGACCAAGCCTCCTCTATATTAGGGGGGCTAGAGTTCCAGTAGAAGGGGTTGGTTGTGCTCTGGTTGATTGAGCGCTAGTTGAGTTCTTTGAGGCCATAGTGCTAGTTGATCTAGGGTTCTAGGGAAAAACCGTAGGCAAGAGTAAGAGAGCTCCTTCTTCCTCCTCTCGCCAATACAGCTCTAGGAGCACTTGTAATCTTGAGAGTTAAGCAATACAAACTTCTGTGTGGAGAATCACTCCACTATCCCTCCCTGGATTCCCCTAGCGTGTTTTGGTCCCCACCTTTAGCCTATCCATGGAATCTACCGTGACACCACCACGACAGTTGGCGCCCACCGTGGGGCAGGCGGCGCTAGCAGGGGTGAAGATCCGGACAGGAAACCTCATCGGCACCGGCAAACGCATCGTCTCTAGGCTCGTTCAGAGCTTTGGAGCGCTGGACTTCGTCAGCGACAACGCTGGTTGCTTCGGCACGCGCCCACTTCCGCGCAACGGCCTCTTCGTCAAGCTCGGCGCGTACAAGGTCTACGTTGCTGTGGACGTATCATGCGTTCATCCGCGCCGCGTCGTCGATGCGGGAGAACCACCCCTCACTGTGGCTCGCGGGGCGCGTATCGCTCGCTCCCCGGGCCACGCGGAGGTGATGATGACTGCGCCAGGTGCAGGCACGAGCAAGGATCCAGCACCAGACCCGGAGGTAACACCAAAGGCACCAAGGAAAGTTAGAGGACCTCCACTAGAGAGGCCTGAGAACGTACTGAGAGAAGCTATGGATAGCTTGGCTAACCCGGTAGCAGCAGTGGTAGATCCGGCTCAGGCACAAGCCGAGCTAGAGGAAACTAGGCAAACGATACTAGAGGGCGCAAAGAAAATAGCCACGGCTCAGCAGTCGCTGAACATGACGCTGCGTGAGTATGCAAAGGCAAACAAAGTTGATACGGTAAAAGTAAAAGGGAGAAATCTCATGAGCGAGATGAACAGAGAAGGTGATGATGGAGCCGAGGGGTCGGAAAACTATTTGTCTGTGGGGTTACCGAAGTATAGTACCCCGGCGAAGAACCTCAGAGCAGCAGATGCGGCTGCATCCGAGTTAGAGGGTCTGACGGGTGAGGCCCGTCGAAGACATCAAGATAGGGTTAATGAGCTAGCTCGGATCGCGAACAGACAGAATGAAGAGCTACAGAGAGCTAACCCGGAGAGAGCTGGAGCTTCCAAAATCGTCCATTTGGTGATGGGTAACCCGGAGAGATCCGCTGGAGCTGCATCGTCACCTCATGGTGGTCCAAGGAGAGAAGAGGTAGTCACCTCGGCCAGACGGAACAAACAGATCGTCCCGTACGACCCGACGTGTGCGGGAAAAGAAAAAGAAACGTGGAAAAATGATGATCGACGAAGTGTGGGCCGAGGTGAAGCTGGCCGAGGTAATCACGACCAAGGCAATGCCGGTCAAGGAGACGCTGCCAATGGCAATGCCGGACAGCAAAACTCCACAGGAGCAGGACAACCGCAGCAGCGGAATATACCAAGGCAAGAGCAAAGCGCCGGCCGAGGTATGCAACAGAAAGGTGCGCAACGAGAGCAAAACCGATACAATGACGGTGATTCGGAGATGGTGAACACGGGATACCCGAGACCGGACTACCATGTGATAGGGTCAAGATTTGGAAGCAGGGATTTAATGCCGGATGACACTAGGTTAAAACTGGATCGCCTATATAGGTCGGAATAGATCGAATGTCAAGGTCCCCCGGGTCCAGCGTGCTTTGGACCCCGGATCATGAAGGAGCCCCTGTTACCCAACTTCCAACTGCCCAGAGGCACGAAGACGTACGACGGAAGTACCAAGCCGGAGGATTGGCTGATAAACTATGCTACAACAGTGAAAATTGCCACTGGCAACTTGAGATGGGTCAGACACGCATTCGGATGTTGGAAGGTCCGGCCAGAGTATGGCTGAACAATTTACCACCCGGAAGCATCAACTGCTAGATAGATTTTGAAGAAATGTTTATTAGCAACTTCTCAAGTACATATTAGAGGCCGAATAGGCCGTAGACCCTAGCGATGTGCAAGCAAAGACCTAACGAGACGGATCGTGAATTCTTGACCCGGTGGTGTACCGTGAGAAACTCGTGTGAGGGTGTCATAGAGTCACAGGCCATAGCGTGGTTTGCGCAAGGATGCAGATATGGCAGCGAGTTGTGGATGAAGTTGCAAAGGAAAATGCCAATTATGTTGGCAAAGATGATCCGGATTGCGGATTCGTATGCCTTGGGTGACCCGACTCAACCTAGGCTCGCATCAAGCGAGTCCAACGAGGAATACTATCAGAGGGACGGAGCCGGGTCATCCCGGAGGAACGATTACAGAGGAAAAAGAAGAGACGATAGACCGGATCATCGCTACGGTTCGCAACAAGTTGCAGCTGTGAGTCAAGATCAACCCGGAGCAGGGAGCAACCAACGCCAGAAAACGGGAGGGCAATGGACTCCGAGAAACGATGGCAAGAAAACATGGACTCCGGAGCAAAAGAGACAGTGGCAGGAAAAGAAAGACCGTCCGAGGTATACCTATGAGTCGATGTTGGACCAGGCGTGTAAGTTTCACACGCCAAATCCGAATAGCCCGGCAGGTCACACAACGAGGCAATGTGAGTGGATGCGTAAGATAGAACAAGGTGGTTCAGGGAATGCTCAGGCACCCCGAAATGATCAACCTCGGCAGGAGTTACCCTGGCAGTAATTGCTCTCCGGAGAGAACACGCAACAGCTAATGTTGCCTCCCCCTCCGCCGAGGTATGACAATAATGAGAGAAGGGATGATGTGCATCAGGTGGAAAATCAGCAACAGTCGGATCAGAGGTACCCCGGAAACGAGGGAAGGAATGAGTACCGGGAACATCACTAGAGTTATTGTGTGTTCACAACTGAGGAAACTGATAGAAAGAGCTTGCAGCGCCGATATATGGAGGTCAATGCGGTAATGCCAGCAGTGACGAGGTACATGCCTTGGTCGGACCAGGAAATCACCTGGAACATCAAAGATCATCCTAAACTTATGCCGAGTCTAGGCTCGTATGTGCTAGTGCTAGATCCGACATTCATTGGGCCAAACATCAATGTGAGGTTCTCCAAGGTACTGATTAACAATGGCAGTAGCACTAACATAATGTATGTGGATACGATGCGCAAGTTGGGCATCTCGGAGAACATGCTCTAGGCTACGAGAACAACTTTCCATGGCATTGTACCAGGCATTTCTTGTGAGCCCATAGGCAAAGTCCGAGTCAACGTGCTATTCGGCACAAGGGATAACTGCCGAACCGAGAATCTGGAATTTGAGATGGTGAACTTGGAAAGTGCATATCACACGTTACTTGGAAGACCAGCATTGAACAAGTTCATGGCGAGTTGCCACATCAGTTATCTGAAGATGAAGTTGCCCGGGCCAAATGGAGTGATTACCATTGCTGGAGATTTCCGACGTTCCATTGAGTGTGCCTCAGCCGGGTCTAACCTAGCCGAGTCACTCGTGATTGCGCAAGAGAAAAGAAAAATCCAAGAGGTGGCGGCTTTAGCTCAGTCCGCGCAGCAGTATATGCCGGCGTTGAGTAACCCGCATGACAGCGTTTCATTCCAAGTCGCAAAGGACACCAAGAAGGTTCCAGTTGATGACATGTTCCCAGAGCGCACCGTAACAATTGGTGCCGGGTTAACCAACAAATATGAAAGAGAGCTCGTCAACTTCCTCCGTGAGAATCGGGATATTTTTGCTTGGTCTACACAGGACTTGCAAGGTGTTCCGAGGGAGTTGGCCGAGCACTCTTTGAACGTAAGACCCGGAGCAAGGCCGGTGAAGCAACCTCTCCGCCGCTTCACCGAGGATAGGAGAAAAGTCATTGGAGACGAGATAGCTCGATTGCTAGCAGCAGGATTTATCATGGAAGTACTATATCCGGATTGGCTCTCTAATCCGGTGCTGGTAGAAAAGAAGAAGGATGATCCGAACGTAGCAGTGGTTTGGCGTATGTGTATCGATTACACGAACCTGAACAAGGCGTGTCCAAAAGATCCATTTCCACTGCCGAGGATAGATCAGGTCATAGACTCGACCGCGGGATGTGAACTGTTGTCATTCATTGATGCATATTCTGGCTTCTACCAGATACCTCTGAACCCGGATGATCAAATAAAGACTGCATTTATTACCCCGTACGGGGCTTACTGCTATCGCACTATGCCGTTCGGTTTACGTAATGCAAGTGTAACGTACCAAAGATGTATGCAAAAATGTTTGCACGACCAAATAGGTCAAAACGTACAAGTATACGTGGATGATGTGGTTATCAAGACCAAGGAAAGAAAAACGCTCCTTGACGACATAAGGCAAACATTCGCGAACTTGAGAAGGTTCCGGATGAAGCTTAACCCGGAAAAATGTACCTTCGGTGTCCCGGCTGGAAAATTACTCGGATTTCTCGTCTCCAGCCGAGGTATCGAGGTTAATCCAACTAAGATCCGAGCCATCGAACGAATGGAGCTGCCGAAGTGTCTTAACGATGTCCAGAAGTTCACTGGATGCCTGGGGGTGGAGGTGGACCACGAGCAACACGCGGGGCAAGGTGGGCGAGGCGGGCGGCTGCTGTGGCGCGCTGTCGCCGGTGAGGTGCTAGAGTAGACTCGGTATTGATGTCCATGACCATTTGGTCGTGGGCTCAGTGCTTGGCCAGGCTAGAAAGGGGTAGGGGAAGGAGTGGAGAGAGTTTGGTTGCAATGTGGGCAACAGGTTAGGCCAGAACACTGCTCACACTAGTGTTTTTGGTTTTGGTCTGATCTGTGCCCACCAAGTGTTTGACAAAATGGCTGAAAGAAAATAAGTTTTGAATTTTGGGCTGATTTTTGGTGGAGTGATGTATCTTATGCTTGAGCTTCTAGATGGGCTTGGGTTTTAAAAGTGGAGTTCATTTGAGTGGTTTTTGAATAAGTGTGATCTATACATATGAACTACATTCAATTTTCAAATGTCATTTAAATTTAGTGTTTGAAAGTTTTTGGGGTGAAACAAAGTGGGCCTTGGTACATCACTACTTGTACTAGCATTTGAGTTCTAGGAATAGCCAAAGTAGCCAAAGTAGGCTAGGTGATTAAAATGGCACAAATGACCATTTCCTTATTTTATTCATTTTGATTTGTTTTTCTTTGGGATTTGTTTGGGAATGATCTAGATGAGGTTTGTTTCACCTTAGAATCATTTTACAATCAATGGATCACTCAAACATGGCAATTCAAATCAACTCCTAAATTATATGCACACACATATGAATGCTTAATCATTTTTAAATGGAAAAGTTTTTGTTAACCCTAAATTGGGTAGATTTGATCTTGATTAACTTTGGATTAAGTTTTGGGATGTTACAAACCTTCCCCCCTTAAACAAAATCTCGTCCTGAGATTTACGAAAGAAAACTAGGAACTAAAGAGATCTGGGAACTCGGTCCTAATGTAATCTTCTCGCTCCCAAGTGGCTTCTTCTTTGGTATGGTTGCTCCATTGAATCTTGAGAAACTTGATACTCCTGGTCCTGGTGGTTCTGTAGGCTTCCTCCAAGATACGGATGGGCACTTCATGATATGTCAGGTCCTTGTTGATATCAACAGCTCGGTGATCGATGTTCTTGAAAACTTCCGTCTTCTCTGGCACTTCTAAGCATTTGCGAAGTAACGAGATATGGAACACATTGTGGATGGCAGACATCTCTTCAGGCAGTTCCAGTTGATACGATACTTCTCCTCGACAATTCAGAATCTTGAAGGATCCGATATATCTGGGGGCTAACTTTCCTTTCAGACTAAAACGTTGGGTTCCCTTCAATGGCGAAACCTTGAGATATACAAAATCTCCAACATTGAAAGTCAGGTCTCTCCTTCTCTTGTCAGCATAACTCTTACATGCGGATTGGGCGGTCTTGAGGTGCTCACGGACTTTGTGAACCTTCTCTTCGGCTTCTCGGAGAATGTTGGGTCCAAAGATCTGACTCTCTCCTACTTGCGACCAATTCAAAGGGGTGCGGCACTTTCTTCCGTATAGGAACTCAAATGGGGCCATTTGCAAACTAGCTTGATAACTGTTGTTATATGAGAATTCTGCAAAAGGCAGGCAGTCTTCCCATTTTGATTCGTACTCTAACACACAAGATCTGAACATATCTTCTAAGATCTAGTTGACTCTTTTAGTCTGTCCATCAGTTTGCGGGTGATAAGCGGTGATGAAATTCAACTTTGTGCCTAATCCTTCCTGGACTTTCTGCCAAAATCTCGAGGTAAACTTGGTTCCTCGATCTGATACTATGGTCTTGGGGGTTCCATGCAGACTAACAATTCTAGCAATATACAACTCTGCTAGTTTCGAACTCTGGTAAGTTGTCTTTATAGGTATAAAGTGAGCTACCTTGGACAGTCTATCAACGATGACCCAGATTGAGTCATTTCCCCTATTAGAAGTAGGCAAACTGGTGATAAAGTCCATTCCGACGGAATCCCATTTCCATTCCAGAATCTGCAAGGGTTGCAACAGTCCTGTGGGTCTCTGATGATCTGCTTTGACTCTTTGACAGATGTCACACTTGGCGATGTAGCTCCCGATTTCTCTCTTCATCTTGTGCCACCAAAATTGCTCTTTCAAATCTTGATACATCTTTGTTCCTCCGGGGTGGATAGAATAAAGAGTATCATGAGCTTCCTGCATGATAATTTGCTTCAGCTCCGAATCTGCGGGCACACAGATACATCCTTTGTACCACAGAACTCCTTCTTCGTCTTCGGTGAATCCAGGTACCTTTCCTGTACCAATACGATGTTTCATTCCGTCGATACTTTCATTTCCTTTCTAGGCTTCCTTGATTTGGCTAATCAAAGTGGGTTGAAGTTCAATGCTAGCTAAGAATCCTTTGCTAACTAGTTCAGTCCTGAACTGCTCCAACTCCTCATACAAACTTGGTTGCTTCTCCTTGATCATGGTGTTTAGCCTACACGGCAATCTGCTAAGAGCATCCGCTACCACATTGGCTTTGCCGGGGTGATAGTGAATGTCAAGGTCATAATCCTTGATTAACTCTATCCATCTCCTTTGCCTCATATTCAGCTCCTTCTGAGTGAAAATATACTTCAAGCTTTTGTGATCTGAGTAAATCTAACAGCGATTACCCATAAGATAATGACGCCATGTCTTCAATGCCAAAACTACGGCTGCTAACTCCAGATCATGGGTCGGATAGTTCTGCTCATGCTGTTTCAGTTGTCGAGACAGATAAGCGATGACGTTGCCTTCTTGCATTAGTACACATCCGAGACTGACCTTGGATGCATCACAATACACATCAAACGGCTTCTTTATATCTGGCATGATCAATATTGGGGCTGAAATCAATCTCTTCTTGAGCTCTTGGAAACTGGCTTCACACTTGTCGGTCCATTTGAACTTCTTGTCCTTCTTCAACAATTGGGTCATGGGTCGGGCGATGCTTGAAAATCCTTCGACGAACTTGCGGTAGTATCCCGCTAATCTGAGAAATGCACGGACTTGGGTTTGAGTGGTTGGGGCTTCCCATGCTTCGACATCTCTAATCTTGGTGGGATCAACAGAGACTCCTCTGGCAGAAACAATATGTCCTTGGAATCCTACTTCTTTTAACCAAAACTCACATTTGTTGAACTTGGCATACAACCGATGCTCTCTCAGGGTTTCAAGGATGATTCTTAGATGTTGCTCATGCTCTTCTTCTGACTTGGAGTAGATAAGGATATCATCGATAAACACAACGACAAACTTATCCAGGAAATTCATAAAGATCTTATTCATGAGATTCATGAAATAAGCAGGGGCATTGGTTAATCCGAAAGACATGACCGTATACTCGTATAAACCATAGCGAGTAGTAAAGGCGGTCTTCGGAATATCCATTGCACGAATGTTAAGTTGGTGATAACCAGTCCTAAGATCAATCTTTGAGAATACCTGGGCACCAGTCAATTGATCAAAT
Source organism: Avena insularis (assembly GCA_023614405.1). Taxonomy (NCBI): domain Eukaryota; kingdom Viridiplantae; phylum Streptophyta; class Magnoliopsida; order Poales; family Poaceae; genus Avena; species Avena insularis. Next base: position 35,967,699 of record CM042694.1, read on the forward strand.
AGATCTTCTATCTTTGGCAAAGGGTACTTGTTTTTGATGGTGACATCATTCAGCTTTCTGTAATCGGTGCACAGAAGGTTGCCTCCATCTTTCTTGTCGACAAATAACACTGGCGATCTCCATGGTGATGCGCTTGGTTGAATCAAGCCTGTTGCCAACATAGCATCCAACTGCTTCTTCAGTTCCACTAACTCTAAGGGGTTCATGCTATAGGGTCTCTAGGCTATGGGTCTAGTTTCGGGGATTAGTTCAATAATGAACTCAATATCCCTATCCGGGGGCATACCGGGCAATTCATCTGGGAATACGTCGAGGTATTCACAGACTACTCTGACTTGGTCAATGGTGGGTAGGGCTAGACTCTTGTTGCACTTGAATTGACGGGGTAAGGTTTCAGATATATGCTCTACTGAGACTCCAGAGCTACTGGTCATGGTGATGGCTTTCTTAGCACAGTCTATCATTCCTTTATGCTTTGACATCCAGTCCATTCCTAGTACTACTTCCAAACCTTTGGTTCCAAGTACTATTAGGTTGGCATAAAAATCTATCCCATGTATTCTGATAGGCACAACTTTGCAAATTTTTCTAGCTTTTGTAGTTGAACCGGGGATTTGAACTATCATGACATGATTCAAGTTGGTTGGGTGAATCTTACTAGTGCATGCAAATTCTTCGGTGACAAATGAGTGTGATGCTCCAGAATCAAACAACACTCTTGCTAAAACTGAGTTGACAGAAAACATACCCAGCACTACATCTGGCGCTTCTTGGGCTTCTTCGGTGTTCATGTGGAAGAGACGGCCATTGCAGTTGTGAGGGTTTCCTGGGGAAAATCTTCTTCTTGATTGAACACGATGCTGCTGTTGAGCTGGGGTATTCACATTGGCAGTGGCGGCAATCTTCTTGGGGCACTCATTGGAATAGTGACCCTTCACTCCACACTCGAAACAAGTTATCTGTGACTGGCACAGCATTGTTTCCAGTTCGGGGTGCAGTGTTGTTGTTGTTGTTGCTCTTGGGAGGGGCACGGTTGAAATTGCTGGTGTTGCCAGAGTGATTGTTGTTTCCTCCGGGCTTCACATTTCCTCCGCTACGATTGGGGTAGCTTGGGCGAGACATTGGGGGTCGGTTGTTCCTTGGTGCATATCCTGGTGAGTGGTTGGGACGATACTTCTGGTGACTGTTGGATCCAGATTGCTGCATCATACGATGTTTGTGGTTGTCGTTTGCCTGGTTAATCTTTCCTTCCATCTGAATTGCGGAGTCGACTAGCTCTTCGAGATCTTGGAAACGGATGTTGACGAGGACAGTCTGCATCTCATCATGTAGTCCATTAAAGAATCTCTCCTTCTTCTTGGCCTCCATGTTGATCTCATCAGGTGCATACCTGGCAAGGGACAGGAATCTGTCACGGTACTCCATTACAGTCATTCTGCCTTCCTTCAATTCTCGGAATTCATCCCTCATTCGGGTGACTAGACCCTGCGGCACGTGGGTGTGGCTGAACTTGATTTTGAAGGCTTCCCATGTCATCACTTTACCATGGTTCATTGTGCGGATACTTTTCCACAATGCTATTGCATCTACTGCCAAATAGTGGGTGGCAAAGAGAACTTTCTCGTTGTCATCAACTCTAGCTACTTCTAGATTGTTCTCCATTGTCTACAACCAGTCATCAACATCCAATGGGTTCTCTGAAGTACTAAAGATTGGGGGATTGGTATTCTGGAAGTTTTTCAGCTTGGATCCTTGATGATCCTGATTTCCATGGTTCTGGTTGTTGAGAGCCATCTGAGCGATCTGTTGCAGTGTTGCTAGATTAGCTTGGGTCTCTGTCTGCGATGAGATTCTGCTTGCTTCTCTGTCTGCGATCTGTTGCAGTGTTGCTAGATTAGCTTGAGCCCTGCTTGCTTCTCTGTCTGCGATGAGATTCTGCAGGATCTGTAGCATTGGGTCTTGCAATGATCTGCTCCCTCCTTGGTTTCCACGAGTCATCTGAAGATTGAGGTAGATAAAGGGGTAAGAGGGAAATTTCTAAGGTTCATGGTTTTGATTTCAAAGCTAAAACTTTGAGTTTGACTCAGGTTTTGCAACTAACTTCTTTTCATTCATTCAAGCAAAGCACATGATACAAACACACACCACAACATCAAAGGAAAATAGATGGTTTTAAGAACCATTCTGCAAGCTACGATACAATGGGACCGATACATCTCATGCTACAACAGTGATCTAGTGCATCTACTCATCATCGATGAAGTCGGAGTCATCATCGTCGGTGTAGAAGTCCACGACATCCTCCTTCAGAAAGTCATCATCATTGCTGAGGTAAGAATCCATATCTCCCTAGATGTCTTCACCTTCCTATTCTTCTTCCTTTGCTGCAAGATGAGCTTCTTGCTCCTTGATGGTCTTCTCGAGGTCGGCCACCTTCTTGGAAAGACGGGCGATGGTGCGATCCTTCTTTTCGCGTTGGAGGCGAAGAGACTGACGGTCCTTGACAAGCAGTGAGAAAGTCTGGGCCTTGTGGGTGGCAATGGCACGGTTGTGGTTGGAAAACTCCCTAGCATTGTCCAATTCCTCCTGGCGAACGTACAGCAGGAAGTCAAGGTTCTCCACTTGACGCTTCAACTCCGGGTGACTTGGCATCTCCATTGGCATTCCCATGAAGTCACGCCTTGCATAGTGCGTAAAGCGGTTTCCTTGGATTTGGTTGACACTGAGGGCACATAGACGTGCGAGAGCTTCATGCATTGCCCTGGCTAATCCATCTAGCCAGTTGTTCTCTCTTACGGAGAACTGGATTCTCCCGGACGTTGGTGCTTCTATGCTTCCTCGAAGATCAGCGGTGACTAGCCATTGTAAATCTCCTCCTGGGGGTCCAGGATGTTGAGCTCCAAGAAACTCCGGATGTGGGCGTCCCAATAACTCAGTCAGTGAATCTAGATCCCTCTCGAAGATCAGTTGGCCTCCGTTGCCCAACAGGTAGAACTTGCTGAACTGAGTCTCCATCTACAAGAATTTAGGATGAGGAAGTTAGTGAGGTGATCAAGTGTGTCAAATTTTAGGTAGTAATGTAAGAATTGGAGGAACATGAAATTTTTGAGAGAAAGAATTCCCAAGGGTAAGAGAGGAAATAGTTTTTCATAAATACTCACTTTGGTTTTGAAATTAATTTTTTGTTTGGACGTCCATTCTAACTAGGGTCTCCTATGGTCAGGATGGCTCTGATACCAACTTGTCAACACCCGGATTTTTAATCCCAAATGCCTGTTAGGCCATACATCACAATCCCAGGATTACCATTTTTGTGAGACATAATAGATTGGATATCACAGTACATCATCCATTACAAACCATAAATAAGGTCTTACATAAATAAGGATCTTGAAGGGAATATGCCCGAGAGGCAATAATAAAGTGGTTATTATCTTATTCTATGTTTATGATAAATGTTTATTTTGCATGCTATAATTGTATTAATTGGAAACATTAATACATTTGTGTTTAATAAACAAAATGCAAAGTTCCTAGTAATGCCTCTCATACAAACTAGCTCGTTGATTAACAAGATGATCAAGGTTTCCTGATCATGGACATTGGATGTTGTTAATAACAAGGTCACAACATTGGTGGAATGATGTGATGAACATTCATCCGAAGTATAGCATTACGATAAAAGTCATTATGTTTATATTGCTATAACATCATACGAAGTCATCTTAGTCCTTAGACCATGAGATCATGTTAATCACTAACACCGGAAGAGTATCTTGATAACATCAAACGTCACACGTGAGTGGTGACTATAAAGGTGGGTTCGATTACTTCTGAAGGTGTTATGTTGAGGCTCATGGATCAAGAGTGGTATTTGTCCATCCCGATGACGGATAGATATACTCTGGGCCCTCTCGGTGATATCACATTTAAATAGCTTGCAAGCAAGTGATGTGATCACTAGAATGTTATATCTCGGGAACGAGAAAAGAGTGTGTGTCGGTAACGAGATCAAACTAGGTATTTGGATGCCGATGATCGAAATTCGGACATGTAATATATCACGAGACAGAGGGATTTAGTTACGACGTTAAAGGTTCACATGATCACAAGAGTCATCGTTGAATATGCCGGAGTCAGTACGGATCTCTAAGTCTCGCTGCTGATTATTGATCGGAGAGGGGTCTCGATCATGTCTGCACTATTCTCGAACCGTAGGGTGACACACTTAAGGGATACCGACACCATTTAGGAGCAAATATGTTTCAGATAAAGATTAATAAAGCGTTGGAATCATTTCGATGGAAACTGGAATTGTTTCGGGTGAAATTGCAGAAACTAGTTTTGCATGTGATATTGAAATGTTGCAGGGGGTTTTGTGTGAATGTTTATTAATTAATGTAATTGACAAAATTCTGAATAAAATAAATAAAATAGTTTTATTTAATGAGAGATTGCATTAAATTTGGTGGAAATTTAATGCATGTGAGTGGAAGTGTGAGTGGAGGCATATTTATGTGAGTGGAGGATCCACCACATGAATGATGGAAGAGGTGGGGGCACCACCATGGCTGCCACGCCATGGCCCTTGGTTACCCCCCTCTTCCTTATAAAAGGTCGCCATCTCCTCCTCACAACACACACCTCCTCGTGAAGGATCTCTCTCCCACTCTAGTTATTCCCCATGGTCTCGGATTAGCGAGATACATGTTCCTGGTGGCTTTATCTGGAAAAGAGTTGTTGCTTCTGCTGCTTTGCTAGAGCGAGGGATGGAGGTTGTCGGGATACCGAACGTGTGTGCGATCACGGATGCACCGCTGCTTTCTGGTGCTAGACTTGGTGGTGCTGGACTTGCTGCAGATCGATGGGCGTCTTTGGGCGGAGCTTTGGACTTCATCACGATCTTGAGATTGGCAAGTGTACGACTACATCATCCACGAGTTCCATCTTGTTAACAAAGCTTTGTTGTCTTGTAGGGTAAGTTCTCTATGGATGTATATCCACCCGTTGCTTGTATCTAGTAGATAGATCTTGGCGTATAGTTCCCATCATAGGAATTTTTTGTTCTATTCTATGATGGTCGAGCACGATCTATGCGTAGGTGCTTTGCATGGGTAGTACACATATGTTTATATGTGGGCGATGATGATCATGTTATTGCATCTTTCATGTATTTTGGATATTGGTGGTATATTGGGATGAAGCTGCCCGGACCAACCTTACATGTCATCGCACATGAGACCGGTTCCACGACTGACATGCACCTAGTTTTGCATAAGTGGCTGGCGGGTTTCTGTCTCTCCTACTATAGTCAATATATGATTTACAACGAGTTGCTAATAACTTGGTCATTCTCGTTGTGGTTCCATGTTCGTTGGTAAGACTGGTTCTATCTGCGAAAGCCCTAAGCCACATAAAACTTGCAACGGATAAATTAGAGGCGTCTAGTTTAGATCGTTGTTGGGCTAGTGTCATGATATGGTAATGTTGTAAGTAGATGTATGATAGATACTGTTACAACACACCTAACGTGTAAGTTCCATAGACCTTGGCCTTACACACAAAGGAATGATAGAGATCATACCACAATGCACATGATGGTGATCAAATGCATGGACCATATCATTCCACTTTACACATATGATGTTTGCATCTTATATTGCTAGTTTGGCGTTTTAGTAGCATTATAAGATGATCCCTCATTTAAATATCAAGATAAAATGTGCTCTTCCTTAAGTATGGACCGTTCTATGGATCGTGTTTCGAGACATCACGTGATGATCGGGTGTACTCGACTCTACGCTTTCATACAAACGGGTGTAAGACAGTTTTACACACGCAAATACTAAGGTTCTTACTTGGCGAGCCTAGCATGTACAGACATGGCCTCAGAACACAGACCGAAAGGTTAAGCATGAGTCATATAGTTGATGTGATGACCATATTGATGCTCGCCTTTGAAGCTATACCGACTCACGTGATGATCGGATTTGGTATAGTGGATTTGGTTCATGTAATCAGCAAAAAGGCACGAAGGATGTCGTTTTTGAGTGGGAGTTCATTTCTAATTTGGATTAGTCGAACTCAATTTGTTATAAACTAAATCAAAGTGAATTTGCATAATTTGTTGTAGTCATTGGCATCTGTTCAGTACCTTATGCTTAGTTTTAATTGAGATAATAGAACTACAGAATTCTGGATATTTACTTTACGAACTGGTATCGTATTGTTTTTAATGTCAATATAAAGTTTAGAAGTCCCATTGCAAACTTTCAGCAAACTCTATTTACTCCATGAAGTTTAATAAGTAGTATTAAATCAAGAGTAAGAATTCCAATGTTAGTATCTAAAGTATCATGTTTGCCTCCATGATTATTGATATTCAAAAGTTGTTTTAATATCAAGGTTATCTAAGAGCTGAAAGAATTGTTTCGAGAAACATCATGTGTGGAAGATATTGTGATATCTGAAACAATGTTTTAGGTTGCATTATGATAGAGTATAATTTAGCAAAATACATGTTCTCATATTGTATGAGCATTTGTGTAGGATGGAGATGCTAGGCATCCGGATCTCCCAAAAAGGTGTTGAGAACTAACATTATACTCACGATTCTTCCTTATAGGCTCTTGATCATGAAAGTTGTCATGATAAGGATGAATAGAAGATGTAAGTAAAATGTTTACTACACTAATAGATTACTAAAGAATGGATTTTTTAAAGAACACCAAACATTTGATGATGGTGATCCACTTCAAAGTGCAAGTCCAAAGGTATTAGTATTTGACTATATACGCTTTGTACTATGTGTCATGTAAATGACACCACTATTGATGTTGATAGATTCTTTTAAAAGAAAAGGAATTGTTGAAAGAGAAACTATAAAATATTTGGCAAAAAATAAAAGGTTGGAGATGTCCAACTTAGGTATATAGAAGATATACATGTTATGGTTGTATTCCTTTCTTGTTAAACAATGTGGTTCTGAGGTATTCGATACCGGTATTGGATACCGAGTTGGTTGGTGTGAAGTGTCATACAGAACAACACAATTCATGAACTGCAACGGCCTAAGTAACTAGCAAGAGAGTAAGTGATGATGTTCATCAAAAACAAATAAAGTGTTATTGTGTTTTTCGTTGTCGTCAAACCTAGCCTTCAAGATTTGTTTTAATAATTGTTATTTTGTTCCGGTATTACGAGAACAATGGTTGTTCAAATAATTACCGTATTCCATAAAGGATGGGTGAACTTTTACAAATCTAGTTGGAGAAATCACATCCATAAACATTATTGCTAAAATGTCGTAAGACAAATGATTGGAAGATCACTTATGAAGTGACATCGCTGTTTGAATTATATTGGAAAGTAAACATGAAGAAACTCCATGTTGATGGATTTTTGGAGTCTTTTGATTTTTATCAATTGACGCTTGTGAAACTTTCCTCGAGATAATTGAAACTCCGTCCATAGGCCAAAGAGGAACGGATGACTAATTTATTGGATATTATGCATGTTGATGTATATAGTCCATCATGTGTAGCCATATGCGATGGATCTTTTCGTTTCATATGCTTTCTCCAGAAATTTGAGTGAATATATCTATATATTTACTTAATAAGGAAGAAGTATGAAACATTTGAAAATTCTTCAAAGACTTTCAAGATGCAGTGAAAAATCATTGTAACAAGAAAATAAAAGAGTTTATGATTTGATCATAAAGGAAGATATTTGAGTTACAAGTTTAGCAAAACACCTAAGATTTCAGGAATTGTTCCATGAATTTGCATTTCCCGATAAACCACAGGAGTATGGTATGTTCAAGATCAAATCAAACCTTGTTTGACATGGTGAGATCAAAGGTGTCATTTATAAAATTGCCATTATGCTTTAAGGATTAAAGCTTTAGAGACTACCGCTTTTACACTGAAAAGAGCACCATCGTGATCCATTGAAATGACACCATATGAGTTATGGTTTGGGATAAAACCCGAATTGTCTTTTCTTAAATTTTGCTATGCTATGCATAAGTAAAATGTTTACAACCAAAGTCGGATAACCACATCTTTGTAGGTTATCCCAAATAATTTGTTGGGAATTCCTCCATAACACCGAGGACAAAAGAGTTTGTCGCTTGGAACGTCAAGTTTCTTGAGAAGGAATTTTTTGTGAAAAGTTAAGTGGGAGGACAATAGAACTTTGATAAGGTCGTTAAACCTTAGCTATATGTGCTAAGTAGCGCAGCACCAGGAAGTGTCCCGGTGGCGGCCACAACGCTCATGGCTCCCATGATTACAAAGGGTGTGATCTTGGAGATTAGAGTTCCTATTGAACCATGTGGGTTAGTAAGAATCAAATAGTAAGATTTGAAATAGAAGCCGTTATTGTTTTGACAATGATGAACCGACTGCATGCAAAGAAGCGATGATGGGCCCTGACTCCATAAAATGACTAGAAGTCATAGAATCCGTGATAGTATCCATACACGAGAAATCAAGTTTCTGAACTTGGAAGACCCTCCGGAAAGGCATGAAGCCTATCGGTTGTGTTTGGATCTATAAAGAAATAGACATGGATGTTTAACATCTATGAAATAGTTGACATGTCAGAAAGAAGTTTACGACAATGTTCAAGGAGTTGACTATGACAAGATTTGATCTTTCATAGCGATATTTAGTCTTGACGGATTAATGTAGCAACCACTACATATAATTTGGTACATGGTAGTTGAATAAACAAAACAAGGTTCTTCTAATAGAATGGTTACCTAGGACATGTACATGACAAGGTCCAAAGGGTTTTGTTAATTCAAAGGGTGTTAAAAGGGCATGCAAACTTCAATAGTTGAAGTGAGCATAGCGGAGTTGGAATCTTCACCATGATGAAAATGTGAAAGGAGTTTAATTTCATCGGAGATGATGAAGATGCTTGCATTTGCAAGAAATTAAGTGGGAGCGCTGAGACAAATTTCCAATACATTACGCATAGTACATATTGTTGATTGGAAATTATGTATCTTTTATAGACACAAGTTAAGAATTTCATTAAAATAGGAATTGGATGAAATACTTGGGAAAAACGGAATATTTGGCATCAATGTCTATATGGATAGATTGAGGCGCTAATATGGTTATGCCAGACGTACATATATGAGATACTGAAAGGGTTCAATATGGAAACAATAAGAAAGGTTCTTGCTGCATGGAAAGGATTATATCAAGATTAAAGTGTTTCACACTTTGTGAGTAAAATCACATGAATATTTTGATCGATTATACCGTGATATGTATATATCCAGATATGTCCTATGCTCTAAATGTTATGAGCCCATACTGTTGGGTTCGCAGCATAGAAAACAAAAAATTCCCTACGATGGGAACTATACGCCAAGATCTATCTACTAGATACAAGAAACGGGTGGATATACATCCATAGAGAACTTACCCTCGAAGACAACAAAGCTTTGTTAACGAGTTGGAACTCGTGGATGATGTAGTCGTACACTTGCCGATCTCAAGATCGTGATGAAGTCCAGCAGGTCCGGCTCGAGCACGTCCATCAGATCCAGCTCCAGCAAGTCCAGCACCACCAAGTCCAGCACCGCAAAGCAGCGGTGCATCCGTGATCGCACACACGTCTGGTACCCCGACAGCCTCCGTCCCTCGCTCTAGCAAAGCAGCGGAAGCAGCAACTCCTTTCCAGATAAAGCCATCGGGAACATGTATCTCGCTAATCCGAGACCATGGGGAATAACTAGAGAGGGAGAGAGATCCTTCACGAGGATGTGTGAGGAAGGAGTGAGAGGGGGGTCTTTTATAGGAGGAGGGGAGGGTGTGCCTTCACCTCCCCCATTCATGTGGTGGTAACCCCCTCCACATTAAAATGCCCCTTCACATTCTCTTTTAAAGTCTCCACTTTAAATGCATTAAATTTCTCCAAATTTAATGTCCTCTCATTTAATAAAACTATTTTATTAATTTTATTCCGAATTTTGTTAATTACTTTAATTAACAAACATTCACATAAAACCCCCTGCAACATTTCAATATTACATGCAGAACCAATTTCAGCAATTTCACCCGAAACAGTTTTAGTGTCTATTGAAATAATTCTAGCGCTTTCTTAAATCTTTATCTGAAACATATTTGCTCCAAATGGTGTCGGTATCCTTTAAGTGTGTCACCCTACGGTTCGCGAATAATGCAGACATGATCGAGACCCCTCTCCGATCAATAATCAGCAGCAGGACCTGGAGATCCGTACTGACTCCCACATATTCAACGATGACTCTTGTGATCGTGTGAACCTTTAACTCGTAACTAAATCCCTTTGTCTCGCGATATATTAGATGTACAAGATTCGATCATTGGCATCCAAATACCTATTTTGATCTCATTACCGACATGCACTCTTTTCTTGTTCCCGTGATATAACATTCTAGTGATCACATCACTTGCTTGCAAGCTATTTCAATGTGATATCACCGAGAGGGCCTAGAGTATATCTATCCGTCATTGGGATGGACAAATCCCACTCTTGATCCATGAGCCTCAACATAACACCTTCGAGTAATCTGAACCCACCTTTATAGTCACCCTGTTACGGTGTGACGTTTGATGTTATCAAGATACTCTTTTGGTGTTAGCAATTAACATGATCTCATGGTCTAAGGACTAAGATTACTTCGTATGATGTTATAGCAATATAAACTTAATGACTCTGATCGTAATGCTATACTTCGGATGAATGTTCATCACATCATTCCACCAATGTTGTGACCTCGTTATTAACAACATCCAATGTCCATGATCAGGAAACCTTGATCATCTTGTTAATCAACGAGCTAGTTTGTATGAGAGGCATTACTAGGAACTTTGTATTTTGTTTATTAAACACACATGTATTAATGTTTCCAATTAATACAATTATAGCATGCAAAATAAACATTTATCATAAACATGGAATAAGATAATAACCACTTTATTATTGCCTCTCGGGCATATTCCCTTCAGTCTCCCACTTGCACTAGAGTCAATAATCTAGTTTGAAAAACTTTATGTATTGAACACCTATGGCTTTCTGGTGTTGCATATACGCGATTGCTAGTGGTTAACATAATCTCCGGATCTGACAGTTTCAGGTTCGTTTGTATTTGCATGTCTTTGCGTCTCTACGCATCACTCATTCTCAAATGAGATGGCATTGTATAAATTTTGGTCCTTTGGTGAGACCTTTAGTTCGTTCGGGTTAAAATATGTTGATATTATTGTCATACAATATATCTTGATAGTATTAGCCCACTTTGAACCACACCTAGTTCGATAACAAACTACTTAACACAAATGCCCTCCTTTGTTGCCACTATAGCAGTCATATACTTAGCCCTTTGTTGTAGTATCCGTCACAATGTTTCAACTTTGGAACTTATCCAAATCCATCATGGAACATCCTTTCCAATACATTGTGCCACCCATAGTCTAAATTGAGATAAATTTAATTTGTATCTCGTGACAAAACTAGTATCAATGTAACACTTTACAATGAACTACCTTTAACTCTTTGTCACTTATACATGATATATTCTTAGTTCTTCCAAAGCTCATAAGAATATCTTTACTATCATCCAATGATCATCTTATGAATCATTCTGGTATGTGCTCATAACATTTAGAGCATAGGACATATTTGGATATATACATATCACGGTATAATTGATCAAAATATTCATGTGATTTTACTCACCAAGTGTTGAAACACTTGAATGTTGATACAATCATTTCCATGCAGCAAGAACCTTTCTTGTTGTTTCCATATTGAACCCTTTCAATATATCATATATGTACGTCTGGCATAACCATATTAGCGCCTCGATCTATCCATATAGACATTGATGCCAAATATTCCGGTTTTGCCCAAGTCTTTCATTGAAATCATATTTTAATGAAATTCTTAACTTGTGTCAATAAAAGATACATCATTTCCAATCAACAATATGTACTCTGCATAATGTATTGGAAATTTGTCTCAGCGCTCCCACTTAATTTCTTGCAAATGCAAGCATCTTCATCATCTCCTATGAAATTAAACTCTTTTAACATTTTTCATCATGGTGAAGATTCCAACTCCGCTATGCTCACTTCAACTATTGAAGTTTGCATGCCCTTTTAGCATCCTTTGAATTAACAAAACCCTTCGGACCGTGTCATGTACACGTCCTAGGTAACCATTCTATTAGAAGAACCTTGTTTTGTTTATTCAACTACCATATACCAAATTATATGTAGTGGTTGCTACATTAATCCGTCAAGACTAAATATCGCTATGAAAGATCAAATCTTGTCATAGTCAACTCCTTGAACATTGTCGTAAACTTCTTTCTGACATGTCGACTATTTCATAGATGTTAAACATCCATGTCTATTTCTTTATAGATCCAAACACGACCGATAGGCTTCACGCCTTTCCGGAGGGTCTTCCAAGTTCAGAAACTTGATTTCTCGTGTATGGATACTATCACGGATTCTATGACTTCTAGTCATTTTATGGAGTCAGGGCCCATCATCGCTTCTTTGCATGTAGTCGGTTCATCATTGTCAAAACAATAACGACTTGCTTAACGAATCACACTATTTGATTCTCACCAACCCACACGGTTCAATAGGAACTCTAATCTCCGAGATCACACCCTTTGTAATCACGGGAGCCATGAGCATTGTGGCCGCCACCGGGACACTTTCCGGTGCTACGCTACTGAGCACATATAGCTAAGGTTCAACAACCTTATTAAAGTTCTATTGTCCTCCCACTTAACTTTTCGCGAAAAATTCCTTCTCAAGAAACTTGACGTTCCAAGCGACAAACTCTTTTGTCCTCGGTGTTATGGAGGAATTCCCAACAAATTCTTTGGGATAACCTACAAAGACGTGCTTATCCGACTTTGGTTGTAAACATTTTACTTATGCATAGCATACCAAAATTTAAGAAAAGACAATTCGGGTTTTATCCCAAACCATCTTATATGGTGTCATTTCAACGGATCACAATGGTGCTCTTTTCAGTGTAAAAGAGGTAGTCTCTAAAGCTTCAATCCTTAAAACATAATGGCAGTTTTATAAATGACACCTTTGATCTTACCATGTCAAACATGGTTTGGTTTCATCCCTCGAATATGCCATACTCCTATGGTTTATCGAAAAACACAAATCATGGAACAATTCCTCGAATCTTAAGTGTTTTGCTAAACATGTAACTCAAATATCTTCCTTTATGATCAAATCATAAACTCTTTTATTTTCTTGTTACAATGATTTTTCACTTCATCTTGAAAGACTTTGAACAATTTTCAAATGTTTCATATTGTTCCTTATCAAGTAAATATATAGATATATTCACACAAATTTGTAGAGAAAGCATATGAAGCAAAAAGATCCATCGCATATGGCTACACATAATGGACTATATACATCAACATGCATAATATCCAATAAGTTAGTCATTTCCTCTTTGGCCTATGAACGTAGTTTCAATTATCTCGAGGAAAGTTTCACAAGCGTCAATTGATCAAAATCAAAAGACTCCAAAAATCCATCAACATGGAGTTTCTTCATGTTTACTTCCAATATAATTCAAATAGCGATGTCACTTCATAAGTGATCTTCCAATCATTTGTCTTACGACATTTTAGCAATAATGTTTATGGATGTGATTTCTCCAACTAGACTTGTAAAAGTTCATCCAACCTTTATGGAATACGGTAATTATTTGAACAACCATTGTTCTCATAATACCGGAACAAAATAACAATTATTAAAACAAATCTTGAAGGCTAGGTTTGACGACAACGAAAAACACAATAACACTTTATTTGTTTTCGATGATCATCATCACTTATTCTCTTGCTAGTTACTTAGGCCATTGCAGTTCATGAATTGCATTGTCCTGTATGACACTTCATACCAACCAATTCGGTATCCAATACCTCAGAACCACATTGTTTAACAAGCAAGCAATACAGCCATAACATGTATATCTTCTATATACCTAACTTGGACATCTCCAACCTTTTCTTTTCTGCCAAATATTTTATAGATTCTCTTTCAACAATTCTGTTTCTTTTAAAAGAATCTATCAACATCAATAGTGTTGTCATTCTCATGACACATAGTACAAAGTGCGTATAGTCAAATACTAATACCTTTGGACTTGCACTTTGAAGTGGATCACCATCATCAAATGTTTGGTGTTCTTTAAAAAATCCATTCTTTAGTAATCTATTAGTGTAGTAAACATTTTACTTACATCTTCTATTCATCCTTATCATGACAACTTTCATTATCAAGCTACTATAGCCTATAAGGAAGAATCACGAGTATAATGTTAGTTCCCAAAACCTTTTTGGGAGATCAGGATGCTGAGCATCTCCATCCTTCACAAATTCTCATACAATATGAGAACATGTATTTTGCTAAATAATACTCTATCATAATGCAACCAAAAACATTGTTTCGGATATCACAATATCTTTCACACATGATGGTTTCTGAAACAATTTTCAGCTCCTATATAATCTTGATATTAAAACTACTTTTGAATATCAATAATCATGGAGGCAAATATGATACTTTAGATACTAACATTGGAATTCTTACTCTTGATTCAATACTACTTATTAAACTTCATGGAGTAAATAGAGTTTGCTGAAAGTTCGCAATAGGACTTATAAACTTTAAATTTACATTCAAAACAATACGATACCAGTTTGTAAAATAAATATCCAGAATCCTATAGTTCTATTATCTCAATTTAAACTAAGCATAAGGTAGTGAACAGACGCCAATGACTACAACAAATTATGCAAAATCACTTCGATTTAGTTTATGACAAATTGAGTTCGACTAATCCAAATTAGAAATGAACTCCCACTCAAAAACGACATCCCTTGTGCCTTTTTGGTGATTACATGAACCAAATCCACTACACCAAGTCCGATCATCATGTGAGTCGGTGTAGATTCAAAGGCGAGCATCAATATGGGCATCATATCAACTATATGACTCATTCTTAACCTTTCGGGCCGTGTTCTGAGGCCATGTCTATACATGCTAGGCTCGCCAAGTAAGAACCTTAGTAATCGCGTGTGTAAAACTATCTTACATCCGTTATATGAAAGCGTAGAGTCGAGTACACCCGATCATCATGTGATGTCTCGAAACATGATCCATAGAACGGTGCATACTTAAGGAAGAACACATTTTTATCTTGATATCTAAATGAGGGATCATCTTAAAATGCTACTAAAACGCCAAACTAGCAATATAAGATGCGGACATCATATGTGTAAAGTGGAATGATATGGTCCATGCATTTGATCACCATCATATGCATCGTGGTATGATCTCTATCATTCCTTTGTGTGTAAGGCCAAGGTCTATGGAACTTATACGTTAGGTGTGTTGTAAGAGTATCAACTGTACATCAACTTACAACATTACCATGTCATGACACTAGCCCAGCAACGATCTAAACTAGATGCCTCTAATTTATCAATTGCAAGTTTTTACGTGGCTTAGGGCTTTCGAAGATAGAACCGGTCTTACCTACAAACATGGAACCACAACGATGATAACTAAGTTATTAGCAACTCGTTGTAAATCAGATATTGACTATAGTAGGAGAGACAGACACCACTTGACCACTTATGCAAAACTAGTTGCATGTCAGTCGTGGAACCGGTCTCATGTGCGATAACATGTAAGGTTGGTCCGGGCCGCTTCATCCCACTATGCCACCAATATCCAAAATACATGAAAGATGCAATAACATGATCATCATCGCCCACATATAAACATATGTGTACTACCCATGCAAAGCACCTACGCATAGATCAGGTTCTGATACCACTATTGGGTTCACAGCATAGAAAACAAAAAATTTCCTACGATGGGAACTATACGCCAAGATCTATCTACTAGATACAAGGTGGATATACATCCATAGAACTTACCCTCGAAGAAAACAAAGCTTTGTTAACGAGTTGGAACTCGTGGATAATTCGCAAGATCGTGATGAGTCCATCGGATCCAGCTCAGTCCAACACCACCAGTCCACCAAAGCAGCGGTGCATCCGTGATCGCACACCGTCACGGACCCGACAACCTCAAAGCGTGAGCGACAACTCCTTTCTAGATAAAGCCACCGGGAACATGTATCTCGCTAATCCGAGACAATGGGGAATAACTAGAGGGCGAGAGAGATCCTTCATGAGGAGGTGTGAGGAAGAAGGAGTGAGAGGGGGGCCTTTTATAGGATGAGGGGAGGGTGTCCCTTCACCTCCCCCATTCATGTGGTGGTAACCCCCTCCACATTAAAATGCCCCTTCACATTCTCTTTTAAAGTATCCACTTTAAATGCATTAAATTTCTCCAAATTTAATGCTCTCTCATTTAATAAAACTCTTTAATTAATTTTATTAAGAATTTTGTTAATTACTTTAATTAAAGAACATTCACATAAAACCCCCTGCAACATTTCAATATTACATGCAGAACCAATCTTAGCAATTTCACCCGAAACAGTTTCGGTGTCTATTGAAATAATTCCAGCGCTTTCTTAAATCTTTATCTGAAACATATTTGCTCCAAATGGTGTCGGTATCCCTTAAGTGTGTCACCCTACGGTTCGCGAATAATGTAGACATGATCGAGACCCCTCTCCGATCAATAATCAGCAGCGGGACCTGGAGATCCGTACTGACTCCCACATATTCAACGATGACTCTTGTGATGTGGGAGTTATTCGTGAACCATAGGGTGACACACTTAAGGGATACCGACACCATTTAGGAGCAAATATGTTTCAGATAAAGATTAAGAAAGCGCTGGAATCATTTCGATGGAAACCGGAATTGTTTCGGGTGAAATTGCAGAAACTGGTTTTGCATGTGATATTGAAATGTTGCAGGGGGTTTGTGTGAATGTTTGTTAATTAATGTAATTGACAAAATTCTGAATAAAATAAATAAAATAGTTTTATTTAATGAGAGCTTGCATTCAATTTGATGGAAATTTAATGCATGTGAGTGGAAGTGTGAGTGGAGGCATATTTATGTGAGTGGAGCATCCACCACATGAATGATGGAAGAGGTGGCACCACCATGGCTGCCATGCCATGGCCCTTGGTGCCCCCTCTTCCCTATAAAAGGCCCCCTCTCCTCACAACACACACTCCTCGTGAAGGATCTCTCTCCCTCTAGTTATTCCCCATGGTCTCGGATTAGCGAGATACATGTTCCTGGCTTTATCTCGAAAGGAGTTGCCGCTGCTTTGCTAGAGAGAGGACGGAGGTTGTCGTACCGGACATGTGTGCAATCACGGATGCACCTTGTGGTGCTGGACTTGGTGGTGATGGACTTGCTGGAGCTGGATCTGATGGATCTGACTGCTGGACTTCATCACGATCTTGAGATCGGCAGGTACCCACTACATCATCCATGAGTTCCATCTCATTAACAAAGCTTTGTTGTCTTCGAGGGTAATTTCTCTATGGATGTATATCCACCTGTTGCTTGTATCTAGTAGATAGATCTTGGTGTATAGTTCCCATCATAGGAAATTTTATGTTTTCTATGCTGTGAACCCAACAGATCTCATGATCCAGTCTTAATACAACAAGCAGCGGAATAAATAATAAGCGTAGCGGTGGGGTCCATCTTTAGAGGCACAGGCAATGCTGACGATGGAAGATAGTCCTAGTTATCATAGCCGTCATGATGTCCTTCATCTTGGCAGTCTCCTTCATAGTCTGGCCACGGGAATAGCCAGGGACAAAAGCCATGAGTACGCTTTAAGTACTCGTAAACTACCACTAACAAGTAAGATAGTTCTAGTAGGAATGCTAAACTCTAAGTTTAACTACAAAGTTAATTTTGAAACCTAAGCTGAGTTCAGAAACAAAAAAAGATAAAACAAGGTTCTAGAATCACTTAAGTTGGGAAGCTAGTGTCATAGTCACAACCCTGTTGTGGTCAAGTCAGGATTCCTCATTCATTTCATAAGTCATTTTGAAAATATCTGACAATGAAACAGTATGGCCACTCCATAACCACTTGACGCTGCTATTGAATAGTTTGACACTCTGCAGAGGTGGTACACTTTCACCACAAGATTCGATACATCTGTTAGGGATAACCCTGAATCATCATACTTAGTATGCAGATAATCAAACATAACCTTTCCTTTACACACCCTAGTATAAGCACCTCTCCTATCAGCATGGCCTCCCAACCAAGACCATCTGTCATCTTGGGCACTGCATAGGTGGACAACATTGAGAGGTAGCCTTAGCTCAAACCTCTCCCACGAGGGAACTAATACTAATGCATATAAACTTCCGGCTAAGCCTTACCCAATTCAGGTATTGTGGTTATACGGTAAAATTGGTATCGCATCCGAATCCAACCATCAGTTTTTGTAAAAGGGCTAAGGCTCATGCCTCAACATTTTCATCATCATAAACCAATTGTGTTTCTCAACACATGTCAAAACATCTCAATAGAATGACTCATCATTCCAAGGTTTTCACATGTCATTTTCACCAAGTATTCCCATCTAAAGTGAATCAAGTTTTGAGTTTTGTTCTAACTACTAAGTTAAGAGTGTTCACTAATGTGGGATGCTAACCTCAATCTCATGCCATAGAATGACATCTAAGGTTATCTAGATAGGTCAAATTTTATACTCTTTATGCTACCTTCAAAACAAGTAAAGGACTTTGGTAAATCAAAGAAAAGTAAATCTTGGAGTTAAATCTTGGAATAGGTATAAGTCCAAAATGATATAACCAAAGCATGCCTAATGCTTTTGTTTAGGTTATCTAGATTGCAAGGGTTATCTTGCATTCCTAATGATGGCTTGCTAGTATAATACTTGCAAGTGCTAGGCTTGCCTTGAGTAGTGCAGTGGTTGAAGTTTTCTTCCTCCTCCTCTTGGTAGAACTCCTCCTCCTCGTAAGCTTGGTCTGTACTATCGTCTATAAATACATACAGAATATACAATCACTAAACAATGCTGAACTAGTCTTCTTAGCACACTAAGGCACACATTTGATGATCTATTATCATCACAAGCACCACAAGATTTAATGAACAAGTTTCATTCTTTTTATTTGAGAAAAGTAATTTCTACTCATTGAAATTAACTAAGATTTAATATTCTCCATTTAAAATATGGGATCATGTGGACACATGTCATCACCACCTATTCTAACATATGGGAATGTGATTTAAATGTTGGATCACATTTTAATAAGTTTAAGTTTAATATTTAATGGTTTAAAGTGACTAGAAATGCCTATATAGCATTATTTTGGTACTAGTCCAAAGTCACTGCATGCAAACCTTAATATTATTACATATTCAGATAGGTATGGTTAAATGTGATTTTTGAGAGTTGGAATCAACTCAAAAGCTATTAGGGTTGATTTTATAAAAATGTTTGAATGTGCAAATGCTTCTGTCTTGTTATTTTTACTGGAAGAGATCTCTAACTCTAAATGAATTAAATCCAACGGGCTTGGATAGATCTTTTCAGAATCTTTCCAACAAAATTGGAATCACTCAATTTGGTTCAGTAAATCTTCCTAAATTGATTTTTAAAATAAGGGACAGAATTGAGTTTAAACCTAAATAGAAAAATCTATATTTAGATTAACTGGGTCGCGCGGGAAAGGAAATGGGCCGGCCTCGTGACGCTCAGCGGCGCAGAGGGTGGCTGACAGGTTGGTCCTGCTTGTCAGCGAGACTTAAAACCCGAAACGGTACGGGGCAATCTGGGCGCTACGATTAGAACACAGATCAACGGCTCACAGTCGCCGTCGACGATGGACTCGTCACCGGCGAGACCGAACCCTAAACGAACGGTGGGGGTCTACTAGGGCCGTACCAGGGCTCCAGCTAGTGCGACGAGGCGGGCAAACAAACTGGACGGCGACGGCGGTTCTCCTGGTACTAGCGGCGGCTCAGGGGATGGCCTGGATCAACGGCGCCCTTCTCCTCCTTCCGCGGCAGACTCCGGCGAAATTTCGTCGCTACGAGCTATGGCTTGATCCGGTGGGGCTCTGGGAGTGTTCTGAGGGGGAGTGGATGAGAGTGGTGTGAGGAAACGATGCTGGGGAGGCCTCCTTTTATAGGCGCGGCGAGGCGGCAGAGAAGCATGGGCGGTGCTCGCCGGTGACGATGGTACAGCAGGCTAACTGTCACGGTGGTGTCACGGCAGATGCCATGGATAGGCTAAAGGTGGGGACTAATATGCGCTAGGGGAATCCAGGGAGGGATAGTGGAGTGATTCTCCACACAGAAGTTTGTATTGCTAGATCTTCAAGATTACAAGTGCTCCTTGAGTTGTATTGGCGAGAGGAGGAAGAAGGTGCTCTCTTACTCTTGCCTACTATCTTGCCCGAGAGTCCTAGATCAACTAGTGCTATGGAACTACCAAATCAACTAGTGCTCAACCAACCCCCTCTACCAGAACCCTAACCCCCCTTATATAGAGGAGGTTCGGTCCTGGCCTAGGGCATACGTGGAGGCATATTCCTAATAATATGCCCCCTCCCAGAGTGGTAACCCGACCGGGGTGCTTTTCCCCCGCGTCACACATGCTTTAGTGACGTAAGCCTCTGCGGCGCCCACGTCAGCCGACGTGAGCGTCGTCACCCTTGTCGGCCATGACCCGGTGGTCCCGCCCTTGCTTTATTCGCTCATGCAGTGCGTACCAGACCTTCTTTTTGACCAGAGAGATTCCTTCATTCTCCCAGAAGCTAAGCGAAGACCCGGATCATAGTAGATCCGGTCACACCTGTTCCTGCATGTAAGTTAGACAAGCACTCCTGACCTACTCCTTAAGTCGGATGAGACAATGGTAGGCCACCCCCCTGGTCCGGGTTACTTCGTGATTCGGACTGCCTTGAGGTGACCCGGTCAGCATCCACTTTGACCTTGCCGGACCTCGGCTAACTCGGCCGTTATACCCCGGAGTGACCCTACCCGGGGGTATCCCCCCAACATTAGTCCCGGAAGCTGGTGCGGTCTTAGCTGCCTCGGCCACTAAGGCCACATCAGGTTCATTTATGTTTGAGCCTCGGACGTTTAATTCCGAGTTAGCTCCTTATCTCGGATTATATGGATTTACGTTCCCTTCGCATGTTCCAAGTTTTCACTTGTCGGCCGAGTCACCACTTTGGCTCGGATCCCATGGTTATCATGGTTTGATCCGGGCCCTATTTCCTTCTCTCATACGCCAACCCACGTGGAGGCTAATCATTACCTTGTCTTATTTTAAGGGCCTGCACAGTAACCGCCGCAGTAATTGTCAGTTTCACTGTGCGTGGGTCACGTCATGCCTGCCTCCTCGTTTACCGCAACAGCACGTCGCGTCATGGGATCACATCTACTCTGTGGCCCCCTGTGTGGCTTTTCTCTGATTGGCTGATGCCGGTGATACACGGCCACACCGTGTGGCTCGTCGGCGCAGCGCGATCCCACTCATCGATCACTGGGGGTGGTTAAATAGGGGAGGGGCGCGTCCCTTAGCGTTTTTCCACCTCTGCGCCCCTTCGCCCATTGCGTTTTCTCCTTCGTCTTCCCTGCGACCACGCCGCCGCCGGTGCTTTCTAGCAGCAGCGCCGCCGCCGCACCTCCCCGTGCCTCCGCACCGCAGCCACCGCTGCGCAGCTTCTTCGCCACGGGTCCACGCCAATCTAGGCCTCAGATCCCCGCCGCCGCTAGCTCCAGCGAGGACAGCGGATACGAGATGACGGAGGAGGAGCTCGTCGTCGCCGAGCAGGAGATGGAGGAGGACGCCGGCGCGTGGGCCGGTTCGTGGGTCTTTCAAGACGACATTGACTGGCTCTATCGGACCAGGCGTATTCCCGCCGGCGTCGTCGCTCGTCTCCCCTCCGCCGAACTGGCCCCCTCACCCAATCCGGGTGAGTTCGTTGTATTCCTATCCCACTTCCAACGGGGATTTGGTCTCCCGGTGAGCGATTTCTTCCGGGATTGGGTTAGGACGTACCACCTGCAGCCGCACCATCTCCCAGCGAACGCAATCACCTCTCTTTCCGCCTTTGCCTCTATGATCGAGGGCTACACCGGACTATGGCCCACGAAGGAGCTGTGGATCCAGCTCTCCGGTCTTCATCGCAACATCGTTCCCAACATCCACGTAGAGTCGGAGGATAAGCAGCTCACCCAGTTCAGAGTTGCCTCCATCTTGCCCCAGAGATTTTCAGTCTTTCCCCGGGTCACCGGGCTTGACTCCTGCAAAGGATGGGCCCGGACCTTCTTCTACGTCCGGAACAAGGGTACCGAAGACTTGATTCGGTTGCTGCCCTACGCTCCGGGTCTCCCTGACACGGATTTCTGGGAGGAGGTCCCCAAGAAACCTATAGCTCTGGCCAACCAAGTTAACAAGAGGTTCGCGGAGCTGAAGAAGCTCGGATTGCGCAACGAGGATGCTATGAGCACGTTCGTGCGCAACCGAATCTCTCCCCTCCAGAAGCGCACCCACAAGTTGTGCCATATGAGTTTCGGCCGCGACCCCAACCGAACCTCCTCCTTCGAATTGAGCAACACAGAGATCTTTCGTCGGGTCAAGGCTCTTTTCACCACCCACAAGGATTTTTCCACCGAATGGACGTGGGGAATCGAGCACTACTACCGTGACAGGCTCCCTCCCGCGGTAAGATTCACGGGGCAAACTTATTTCGGATCAAGTATGTGTCAGTTTTTTGTCATATTTTTGACTCTGCTCCTTGTGCTTTTTCTCAGCTGTTTTTTCAGCAAACTCTCGAGGATGGCACGGATCCGACCCTTAAGTGGGCGCCGGACCGAGAAATCCTGGATGAGGAGGAGTCAGACCAGGAGATGTTTCTCCCTATGACCGACGCCACCAAATGACCCAGCGGTAAATTCTCTTCTCTTAGAGATTGGCCCGATGATGAGGATGACTCGGATATCGACGTGATTGAACCCGTTGAGGCTGTCCCTCTTTCTTTTCCCTTTCCGGCATCAGCTAACCCCGGTGGGCATATCCACGAGGATCCTCCACTTGCTACGGGTGAGCCGGTTCTGGTGGCATCAAAGAAGAAGCGCGGAGCCGCATCAAGTTCTTCCTCCGAACCTTCTCAGCCCACAAAAAGGCAAAAGAAGGCCGGAGACAAGACTGCCTCCAAGCAGGCAGGCAAAGCCACAACACGGAGGGCCGAAACCTCGGATGCGTAAGTCATTTCTCATTGCGCAACTCATTTTTCCTTGCATCGCGGTAATTTCACTCCTGACATCATTCTCTTTTGCAGGCCTCCTGTGGAGGTCCCTCAGATCGGATCGAGCATCTCTTCTCCCCTTCGGTCCGGCCCTTCTCCTCCTCGTGACGACGAGTCACGCCCGCTGAGCCCTATTCCGGAGGGCTCTGCGGCTGCTCCGGGTTCCGCAGTACCTCATCGAGAGGAACGCGACCTCGGAGCGGGAGGGGTCGGTTCGGCCGAGGCGACGGCCTCCACCACTTCGGCATTGCCGCAACCAGCAACCACTGAGTCTATCGCAACACCAGCACCAACAACAGCTCCAGTACCAGCTACCAAGCCAGCACCTGCCCCGGCACCAAGGAAACCAATAACATCTCCAGTGCCAAGTTCCTCTGCCTCTTCCGAGTCATCTCAGCCTCGGCGAGGAACCATTCCAGCAGCTTCCAAAGGGAAATCCACCATGGTTACTTCTTCCCAACAAGCTAAGGGCAAAAAGGCTCCGGATACTTCCAAGTCTACATCCGTCGAGGCCGGGCAGCGAACCTTGTCGTCAATGCTTCCAAAGAAATCACCAGCAGCAACGGATGTTCCTGCCAAGCCAACAGATGTGCAGCAGATGGTTCTGCACACCAGCCCAGCTCTTGCCCTAGTTGAGAGGAAGGAAGCTCATGTGAAGGGCTTGGTGGCACCCCACATGCCCACTGGCGAACGGTACCCTCCGAGCCTTATCGAGTTCATCATGAACTGGAACAAGGTGGAGTTCGTCCACAACGACGATCTCCTAGAAAAGTTCGGCCCCGCAGAATTTTCTGCCCAGATGAACACTACCGCCAAGGCAATCAACCTCGCGGGGCAAATGATGGAGGTATGTAAACTTCAAAACCAATGTAGATAATAGCCGGGTTCGGGAAAAGTCCTTTACATGCTGTAGATACTAGCCATTAGTCCCCGAGCCTCCGGGGGAGTAGCTTGTTACTCAGCCGGATGCTCATTAGAAAACCAACGTAGCTGCATGTAAACTTCAAATATGCACACACCTAGAGCCGGGTTAAGTTCCACTTGGCCCGGATCTTGCACACTTCGAATATGCACACACCTAGAGCTGGGTTAAGTTCCACTTGGCCCGGATCTTGCACACTTCGAATATGCACACACCTAGAGCCGGGTTAAGTTCCACTTGGCCCGGATCTTGTACACTTCGAATACGCACACACCTAGAGCCGGGTTAAGTTCCACTTGGCCCGGATCTTGTACACTTCGAATACGCACACACCTAGAGTCGGGTTAAGTTCCACTTGGCCTGGATCTTGTACACTTCGAATATGCACACACCTAGAGCCGGGTTAAGTTCCACTTGGCCCGGATCTTGTACACTTCGAATATGCACACACCTAGAGCCGGGTTAAGTTCCACTTGGCCCGGATCTTGTACACTTCGAATATGCACACACCTAGAGCCGGGTTAAGTTCCACTTGGCCCGGATCTTGTACACTTCGAATATGCACCAAGCTAATTTTACACTTCTGTACTTCTTTCAGGTAACCACCAATCGCCGGAGCGCCGAATTTCAACGCCTGCTTGATACCCACAAGATCCTGCACGCGAAACATGTTGCACTTGCTGCAGAACATGAAAAGAGGGGTAATTTTCTCCCTCGGCACCCCTCCGTTTTTCTTTACTTTTTTCCTCCGAACTAATCTCTTCATTCGGTTTCTGCAGCTGGGGTGGAGGCTAAGAACAAAATCATGTGCAAGAACTTGGAGGAAATCCGGGGTATGTTCTCTTTTGTTCAACCTCTCAGTGTTTTCCATTTCTTCTTCTCCTTGGCTCGGCAAACATTCACTCCTCGGCTCTGCCGGGTCAACATATTATTTCAGCATCGCTTGAGGATAGTGTGCCCGTGCCTGATATGATGCTGCATTTTCTCGAACAAGTAGGGCAGCATCAAGCTGAGCTGAAGAAGAAGAATGATGAGCTTGCCCTCCTCCGGAACAAGGACGACGAGATAGCCAAGCTCAAGGCTGAGATGGAGAAGATGAAGGCCCAACACAAAACCGAGCTCCGAAAAGTTAGCCAGAACTTCACCGAAGAGCGTGAGCGCCTTACTCTCCAGATCTCTAAGGGCCAGGACCTACTCAGAGAATCCGACGTCCAGCTTGGGTCGGCTAATGCTGAGCTTGAGCAACTGCGCAAAAGACGCGATGCCTGCATCAAGGAGTTGACCCGGATCCATAGCCATATTTCTCGTAAGTTCCTTTCCCTTGTCTGACATAACTCTTCGGGTTACCTCATATGCCTTTTCTTTACCTTCTTCCTTTGCCTTGTTTCCAGATCACTTTCCGTAGGGTACCGCCATTGCAAGCGTTGTTGTTGCCAAGTTTTGCCGAGAGAGGGGTACTCCCATTGCTCTTGATGGTGAGAACATTCCCTTGGACATGGAGGACCTATTGGTCAGCTTGTCCTCTCGTGTGGAGACCATCAAGAATTATGGCAAGGATATCCTCGACGTTGCAGTTCGGATTTTCAATACATTCTGGCCCGGAGAGAGTAGCCCGGAGACCATTGCAACTCTCGTTGAGAAGTTAATGGAAGTTGAGACCCAGCTTGACCTCTAGAGAGAATCTGCTGGTCGTGCCGCAGCTGACACTATCCTTCATCATATTCTCACATGGTACGAGAAGATCGACCTCAGCCTCCTCACACGCCGGCGCACCGGATCCATATGGACCGATGATCCGGAGTGGGTCGCTCGGCGCCAGGCTTGCGCCTACAGCCTCGTCGAATATTCTCCTATTCATGACTGGATTGAAGGATCGAGCTTCCTGGAATCCGCTGGAGACGAGCAGAATGAGAATGTTGAAGATGGGTCGGATGAGGACGGGGAAGATGATGCTTCAGATATTGAAGACATCAACGATGATGCCGAACCTGCTCCTCCTACTACTCCTTAGTTCTAAAAAACTTGAAAATTTATCAGATCTCCGGTATGCCGGGTGCAATTGTATGCCGGATATGTGATATTTTGCTACTATATTTTTATGCCGGATTAACTTGGGCGTAGTCCCCGAGTTTCATTTTCTTGTTTGTTCAATTCTCTGGCTCGGTCCGTGTCTACCTTGATTCGGTTTTACGACTTACGAATCCGAGCTTCAAAAATTGTTTTAACAATACTTAGAAACTTTGAGGCTTGGCTCAAAATAATTCAGCATAATAACTTGAAAATAAATACAGGGTTAGTCCAAAAAAACAAACGTTAGCTCGAATAAACTCGTTTCCTTAGTCGTTTTTCATGTGCTCATAATTCAAACTTGTTCCCTTGCTTGCCATGAAGCCAATTCTTGTTGGACAGCAGCAAGTCGAAGGGTTGGGTTTTTGGTGCTCACACATTACTAATCCGGGTTAAGTAGAACGACCTATTCCAGCTACCGCATAAGAAATTACGACAAACATTATTAAGGCAGTCCCCGAGTTACTGCTCGAGGAGCTGCTATTTCATTGATAAGCTCATTGCCGACATACATACCGACATATGAGATGACTCGGATACATACACTTCTTATCTAAGTGTAGAAGGGACGAAGTAGTGCTACATTCCATGGTCGCTTGGATTCCTCTCCTGACCTGTCCGCCTTGTTCTTTTCATGTGGCTTTGCATCTATAAGATACTAAGAATCATTGTGCAATGCTTTGCTCACAATGAACGGCCCTTCCCATGGGGGGATAATTTATGCATGCCAGTAGTACGTTGTACCAACCGGAGCACCAGATCGCCTTCCCGAAAGACTCGGGGGCACACTTTCCGGCTATGATAGCATCGGAGATTTTGCTGATATATGGCGGATCTGGGCGATGCGAGTTCTCGCTTCTTCCAGCAGATCAACATCATTTTGCCAGGCTTCTTGCACTTCGGCTTCTGTGTATTGGGTGACCCTAGGCGAATCATGCTCTATGTCGGCTGGTAATACAGCTTCTGCCCCATATACCAGAAAAAATGGCGTATAGCCTGTTGATCGATTTGGAGTTGTTCTTAAGCTCCACAGTACCGCTGGTAGTTCTTCTATCTAGCACCCCGCTGATCTTTGTAGTGGCTCAATGAGTCGGGGTTTTATCCCGGATAATACTAATCCATTGGATCTTTCCACTTGTCCGTTCGATGTGGGGTGGGCTACTAAGGCGACATCGAGTCAGATCTTCTTATCTCGGCAGAAGCGCGCAAATGCTCCTTCCGCAAAATTTGTTCCATTATCAGTTATAATACTGTGTGGATAACCGTATCTCAAGATGATTTCTTTGAGAAATGTCACGGCCGTAGCTCCATCACATTTTCTTATAGGTTTCACTTCGATCCATTTTGTAAACTTGTCCACCATGACCAAAATGTGTGTCATGTTTCCTCTCGCCGGTTTGAACGGGCCAACCATATCCAAGCACCATACAGCAAATGGCCACGTGATTGGTATGGTCTTGAGTTCCGACATAGGCATATGTGTCTTGGTGGCGTACCTCTGACAACCATTGCATTTCCTCACCAGATATTCTGCTTGTTCCAAGGCACTTGGCCAGTAGAATCCATGCCGAAACGCCTTTGCCACCAAGGCTCGGGATGAGGCATGATGCCCGCATTCTCCTTGGTGTATATCTCCGAGGATGTCAAGCCCTTCTTCCGGGTAAACGCATTGTTGGAGGACATTGGTTACACTCCGTTTGTACAACTCGGAATTGATGATTGTGTATGATTTTGCTCTCCTCTGAGTTTGCCTGGCTAACACCTCCTCGTGGTAACGCCCATCTTCGAGAACTGGAATATAGGCAGTGCCCAAGCTGGTATGGCTCGTGGAGGGAATATCTCCTCATCAATTTCCATCTGATCCACCGGCATAACTTTAGTCGGATCACGCTGTGTAGTCCCCGGGTCTAGCAAGGTAGTCCCCGGGTTTGCCGAGGCAGTCCCCGGGGCTCGCGTACCACCTCCCATGTCAATGTCCATGGGCTCAGCTCCGGATTCTGTATTTTTCGGGACATAGATCAAGTCGGTTCCTGGGGACGGCCTGATAGATGGTTTTCTGGGGTGTTCCAATGCTACACCCGGTGGAATTGCATGTCTGGTCGATCCGAGCTTTAACAACATGTCGGCAGCCTTGTTTTCCGCCCGGGGTACATGGTGAAATTCACACCCCTCGAAGTAACCAGATATCTTCTGCACGTGAAATTTGTATAGTGCCATGTTTGGATCCAGGGCGTCCCACACTCCGGACACCTGCTGCACCACCAGGTCCGAGTCGCCAAAGCATATTATTCGACGTATGCCAATCTCCTTTGCCAGTTTGAGCCCATGCACAAGAGCCTCATACTCAGCGACATCGTTTGATGCCGCGAAATGGATCTGCAATACGTACTTTAGCTGATCCTTCTTTGGCGAGGTAAGCACAACCCTGGCGCCTAATCCGGTTTTAGTTTTTGACCCGTCAAAGTGCATCCTCCAGTAATTCGGATCCGGTGGAGGTGGTTTGTATTGTACCTCGGCCCAATCCACAAAAAAGTCCGCCACAGCCTAAGATTTGATCGCTTCTCTTCTATCGTATTGGGGCGCATAAGGGGCTAGCTCAATTGCCCATTTTGCGATCCTGCCACTCGCATCCGTGTTACCCATTATCTTGGATATGGGAGCCTCACATATTACTTTGATGGGGTGCTCCTCAAAGTAATGCTTTAACTTCTTTGCCGCCATATAGACATCGTATGCCACCTTTTGAAAGTGTGGGTAGTTCTATTTTGAGGCAGACAATACCTCGCTCAGGTAATACACTGGCCTCTGCACCGACTTACCCTCTTCAGTGCGCTCCACTACGATTACTGCACTTACAACTCGGTTGGTTGCGGCTACGTAGAGCAACATTGGCTCCTTTGATAGTGGAGAGGCTAACACTGGCGCGGTGGCCAACATCTTCTTTAAGTGGGCAAAGGCTTCATCGGCCTGTGGTGTCCAAACGAATTTATCCGACTTTTTCATGAGCTGGTAGAGAGGCAGTGCCTTTTCTCCCAACCGACATACAAACCGACTCAACGAGGCCAGGCATCCAGTGAACTTCTGGACATCATTGAGACACTTCAGCAGATCCATTCGTTCGATGGCTCGGATCTTAGTTGGATTAACTTCGATACCTCGGCTGGAGGCAAGAAATCCGAGTAATTTTCCAGCCGGGACACCGAAGGTACATTTTTCCGGGTTAAGCTTCATCCGGAACCTTCTCAAGTTCGCGAATGTTTGCCTTATGTCGTCAAGGAGCGTTGCGCTTTCCTTGGTCTTGATAACCACATCATCCACGTATACTTGTACGTTTTGACCTATTTGGTCGGGCAAACATTTTTGCATACATCTTTGGTACGTTGCACCCGCATTACGTAAACCGAACGGCATAGTGCGATAGCAATAAGCCCCGTACGGGGTAATAAACGCAGTCTTTATTTGATCATCCGGGTTTAGAGGTATCTGGTGGAAGCCAGAATATGCATCAATGAATGACAACAGTTCGCATCCCGCGGTTGAGTCTATGACCTGATCTATCCTCGGCAGTGGAAATGGATCTTTTGGACACGCCTTGTTCAGGTTCGTGTAATCGATAAACATACGCCAAACCACTGCCACGTTGGGATCGTCCTTCTTCTTTTCCACCAGCACCGGATTAGAGAGCCAATCCGGATATAGTACCTCCATGATAAATCCTGCTGCTAGTAACCGACCTATCTCGTCTCCAATGACTTTTCTCCTATCCTCGGCGAAGCGGCGGAGAGGTTGCTTCACCGGCCTTGCTTCGGGTCTTATGTTCAAAGAGTGCTCGGCCAACTCCCTCGGAACACCTCGCAAGTCCTGTGTAGACCAAGCAAAAATATCCCGATTCTCACGAAGGAAGTTGACGAGCTCGCTTTCCTATTTGTCAGTTAACCCAGCACCAATTGTTACAGTGCGCTCCGGGAACATGTTATCAACTGGAATCTTCTTGGTGTCCTTTGCGGCTTGAAATGAAATGCTGCCATGCGGGTTACTTAATGCCGGCATATATTGCTGCGCGGACTGAGCTAATGCCGCCACCTCTTGGATTTTTCTTTTCTCTTGCGCACTCACGAGTGACTCGGCTAGGTTAGACCCGGCTAAAGCACACTCCATGGAACGTCGGAAATCTCCAGCAATGGTAATCGCTCCATTTGGCCCGGGCAACTTCATCTTCAGATAACTGATGTGATAGCTTGCCATGAATTTGTTCAATGCTGGTCTTCCGAGTAACGCGTGATACGCACTTTCCAAGTTCACCACGTCAAACTCCAGATTTTCAGTTCGGCAGTTATCCCTTGTTCCGAATAGCACGTCGACCCGGACTTTGCCTATGGGCTCGCACGAAATGCCTGGTACAATGCCATGGAAAGTTGTTCTCATAGCTTGGAGCATGTTCTCCGAGATGCCCAACTTGCGCATCGCATCCGCATACATGATGTTAATGCTACTCCCATTATCAATCAAAACCTTGGAGAACCTCACATTGATGTTCGGTCCAATGAATGTCGGATCTAGCACTAGCGCATACGAACCTGGGCTCGACATAAGTTTAGGATGATCTTTGATGTTCTAGGTGATTTCCTGATCCGACCAAGGCATGTACCTCGTTACTGCGGGCATGACCGCATTGACCTCCATATGTCGGCATTGCAAGCTCTTTCTATCTGTCTCCTCGGTTGTGAACACACAATAACTCTGGTGATGTTCCCTGTACTCATTCCTTCCCTCGTTTCCGGGGTACCTCTGATCCGGTTGTTGCTGATTTTCCACCTGATGCACTGCGTCCCTTCTCTCATTGTTGTCATACCTCGGCGGAGGGGGAGGCAACATTAGCTGCTGCGTGTTTGCTCTGGAGAGAAATTGCTGTCGGGTAACTCCTGCCGAGGTTGATCATTCCGGGGTGCCTGAGCATTCCCCGAACCATCTTGCTCTATCTTACGCATCCACTCACATTGCCTCGTCGTGTGACCCGCCGGGCTATTCGGATTTGGCGTGTGAAACTTACACGGCTGGTCCAACATTGACTCGTAGGTATACCTCGGACGTTCTTTCTTTTCCTGCCACTGTTTCTTCTGCTCCGGAGTCCATGTTTTCTTGCCATCATTTCTTCGAGTCCACTGCCCTCTAGTTCTCTAGCGTTGGTTACTCCCTGATCTGGGTTGATCTTGATTCACGGCTGCAACTTGTTGCGAACCGTAACGATGATCCGGTCTATCATCTCTCCTTTTTCCTCTATAATCATTCCTCCGGGATGACCCAGCTCCATCCCTCTGATAATTCCTCGTTTGACTCGTTTGAGGCGAGCCTAGGTTGAGTCGGATCGCCCAAAGCATACGAATCAGCAATCCGGATCATCTCTTCCAGTGTAATTGGCATTTTCCTTTGTAGCTTCATCCACAGCTCGCTGTCGTATCTGCACCCTTGCGCGAACCATGCTATGGCCTGCGACTCTATGACGCCCTCACACGAGTTTCTCACGGTACACCACCGGGTCAAGAATTCACGATCCGTCTCGTTAGGTCTTTGCTTGCACATTGCTAGGGTCTGCGGTCTGTTCGGCCTCTGATACGTACTTGAGAAGTTGTTGATAAACATTTCCTCAAAATCTATCCAGCAGTTGATGCTTCCAGGTGGTAAATTGTTCAGCCATACTCTGGCCGGGCCTTCCAACATCTGGGGCACGTAACGTACAACCCATCTCAAGTTGCCAGTTGGAATTTTCACCGCCGTAGCGTAGTTTATCAGCCAATCCTACGGCTTGGTACTACCGTCATATGTCTTCGTGCCCCTGGGTAACTGGAAGTTTGGTACCGGCGGTTCCTTCATGATCCGGGGTCCAAAGCACGCTGGACCCGGAGGACCTTGACATTCGATCTGTTCCGACCTATACAGGCGATCCAGTTTTAACCTGGCGTCATCCGGCATTAAATCCCAGCTCCCCAATCTCGACCCTATCACATGATAGTCCGGTCTGGGGTACCCTGCGTTCACCATCTCCGAATCACCATCGTTGTATCGGTTTTGCTCTCGTTGCGCACCTTTCTGCTGCATACCACGGCCGGCGCTTTGCTCTTGCCTCGGTATATTCTGCTGTTGCGGTTGTCCTGCTCCTACGGAGTTGCGCTGTCCGGCATTGCCGTTGGCAGCGTTCCCTTGACCGGCATTGCCTTGGTCGTGATTACCTCGGCCAGCTTCACCTCGGCTCACACTCCGTCGATCATCATTCTTCCGCATCTCTTTTTCTTTTCCCGCACGCGTTGGGTCGTACGGGACAATCTGTTTGTTCCGTCTGGCCGAGGTTACTACCTCTTCTCTCCTTGGACCGCCAGGAGGCGATGATGTGGCTCTAGCGGATTTCTCCGGGTTACCCATCACCGAGTGGACGATCTTGGAAGCCCCAGCTCTCTCCGGGTTAGCTCTCAGCAGCTCCTCGTTCTGCCTGTTCGCGATCCGAACCAGCTCGTTAACCCTGTCTTGCTGTCTTTGACGGGCCTCACCCGTCAGACCCTCTAGCTCGAATGCAGCCACATCTGCTGCTCTGAGGTTTTTCGCTGGGTACTATACTTCGACAACCCCACAGACAGATAGGTTTCCGACCCTTCTGCTCCATCATCACCTTCTCTGTTCATCTCGCTTATGAGATTTCTCCCTTTTACTTTCACCGCATCAACTTTGTTTTCCTTTGTGTACTCACGCAGCGTCATGTTTAGTGACTGCTGAGCCGCGGCTATTTTCTTTGCGCCCTCCAGTATCTTCTGCCGAGTCTCCTCTAGCTCGGCCTGTGCCTGAGCCGGATCTACCACTGATGCTACCGGGTTAGCCAAGATATCCATAGCTTCCCTCAATACGTTCTCAGGCCTCTCTAGTGGAGGTCCTCTACCTTTCCTCGGTGCCTTAGGTGTTACCTCCGGGTCTGGCGCTGGGTCCTTGCTTGCGTCTGCACCTGGCACAGTCATCATCACCTCCGCATGGTCCGGGAGCGGCGTCTGGCTACCGCGAGCCACAGTGAGGGGTGGTTCCCCCGCATCGACAACGCGACGCGGATGAACGCACGAGACGTCCACAGTAACGTAGACCTTGTGCGCGCCGAGCTTGACGAAGAGGCCGTTGCGTGGAAGTGGGCGCGTGCCGAAGCAGCCAGCGTTGTCGCTGACGAAATCCAGCGCTCCAAAGCGCTGAACGAGCCGGAGACGATACGTTCGCCGGTGCCGACGAAGTTTCCTGTCCGGATCTTCACCCCTGCTAGCGCCACTAACCCCACGGTGGGCGCCAACTGTCGTGGTGGTGTCACGGCAGATGCCATGGATAGGCTAAAGGTGGGGAGTAATATGCACTAGGGGAATCCAGGGAGGGATAGTGGAGTGATTCTCCACACAGAAGTTTGTATTGCTAGATCTTCAAGATTACAAGTGCTCCTTGAGCTGTATTGGCGAGAGGAGGAAGAAGGTGCTCTCTTACTCTTGCCTACTATCTTGCCCAAGAGCCCTAGATCAACTAGTGCTATGGAACTACCAAATCAACTAGTGCTCAACCAACCCCATCTACCAGAACCCTAACACCCCTTATATAGAGGAGGTTCGGTCCTAGCCTAGGGCATACGTGGAGGCATATTCCTAAGAATATGCCCCCTCCCAAAGTGGTAACCCGACCGGGGTGCTTTTCCCCCGCGTCACACATGCTTTAGCGACATAAGCCTCTGCGGCGCCCGCGTCAGCCGACGTGAGCGTCGTCACCCTTGTCGGCCATGATCCGGTGGTCCCGCCCTTGCTTTATTCGCTCATGCAGTGCGTACCGGACCTTCTTTTTGACCAGAGAGATTCCTTCCTTCTCCCAGAAGCTAAGCGAGGACCCGGATCATAGTAGATCCGGTCACACATGTTCCTGCATATAAGTTAGACAAGCACTCCCGACCTACTCCTTAAGTCGGATGAGACAATGTTAGGCGACCCCCCTGGTCCGAGTTACTCCGTGATTCGGACTGCCTTGAGGTGACCCGGTCAGCATCCGCTTTGACCATGCCGGACCTCGGCTAACTCAGCCGTTATACCTCGGAGTGACCCTACCCGGGGGTATCCCCCCAACACTAAGGGCTTGGGCGGTGGACTAGGACGGTGGGCGGTTCCTTGGCGGTCGTCAGGGTGGTACGCGTGCAGTGAAATGTGGTCGGGAGAGGTGAGTGGCATGGCACGCACGATGTCTCTGCCGACGGCAAACTTTGTGGTGGCCGGCGACTATGGGGCACGGTCGGAGAAACGAGC
The DNA here is from genome assembly GCA_023614405.1 of Avena insularis. Classification (NCBI taxonomy): domain Eukaryota; kingdom Viridiplantae; phylum Streptophyta; class Magnoliopsida; order Poales; family Poaceae; genus Avena; species Avena insularis. Next base: position 36,002,304 of record CM042694.1, read on the forward strand.
ATGTCTGGTAGCTTCCTGGGGAGGTGGTGATCATGTAGGTGGGCGGCGAGAGCTAGGCAGGGTCTGGTTGAGCGGGGACCATGCGCGCTCTGCGTGCGGCGTCGGCATGGCAGATAGGCTCCGGGCGCGGCGGTTCCTGGTTGCTCCTTGCTCTGTCTGCGGGCTAGGGATGGCCTGGGGGTGGAGGTGGACCACGAGTGACACGCTGGGCAAGGTGGGTGAGGCTGGCGGCTGTTGTGGCACGCTGTCGCTGATGAGGTGCTCGAGTGGGCTCGGTATTGATGTCCATGACCATTTGGTCGTGGGCATAATGCTTGGACGGGCTAGAAAGGGGTAGGGGAAGCAGTGGAGAGAGTTTGGTTGCAATGTGGGCGACAGGTTAGGCCAGAACACTGCTCACACTAGTGTTTTTGGTTTTGGTCTGATCTGTGCCCACCAAGTGTTTGACAAAATGGCCGAAAGAAAACAAATTTTGAATTTTGGGCTGGTTTTTGGTGGAGTGATGTATCTTATGCTTGAGCTTCTATGTGTGCTTGGGTTTTAAAAGTGGAGTTCATTTGAGTGGTTTTTGAATAAGTGTGATCTATACATATGAACTACATTCAAATTTCAAATGTCATTTAAATTTAGTGTTTGAAAGTTTTTGGGGTGAAACAAAGTGGGCCTTGGTACATCACTACTTATACTAGCAAGGGGTGCAAAGAACCATAATTTTTTCTGTTAAGATTTGAGTTCTAGGAATAGCCAAAGTAGGCTAGGTGATTAAAATGGCACAAATGACCATTTCCTTATTTTATTCATTTTGATTTGTTTTTCTTTGGGATTTGTTTGGGAATGATCTAGATGAGGTTTGTTTCACCTTAGAATCATTTTACAATCAATGGATCACTCAAACATGGCAATTCAAATCAACTCCTAAATTATATCCACACACACATATGAATGCTTAATCATTTTTAAATGGAAAAGTTTTTGTTAACCCTAAATTGGGTAGATTTGATCTTTATTAACTTTGGATTAAATTTTGGGATGTTACGGATAGGCTTGAAAGGAAGCTTCTCCATATACCCTGGTTCATTGTTAGAGACAATAGAAGAAACTTTGGAGGATTCCTCCTTTTCATTAATAAGACCAAAACACATATTAGTCTTGTCATATTTTGGTAAAATCTCATCATTTATAATATTTTGTATGTAAGTATTTGTGTGGAAGTTATCAACATAATAAAGATGACAACCATGAAGGACGCTATTCATATGAAAAGCACTAATATCTACCAAAGAAGTTTTTGTTGATAATTCTTCACACCCCAAAAATAATGTAAGTTCATCATGTTGATTAGGAGTGATCATGGCATCACAATACAAACTTGTAGTACTCATTGGATTAGAAGGGCTATTATTATGGCCTGAGCATTGAAAATTGAAATGACCCACTTCAAAGCAAAGTTCACAAATAAAAGGATAGAGGGCACAAACTTTTTTACCAAGATCATTTAGAGCCTTATACCACTTTCTAGTTTTTTCATTCCTGCGGGTGATACAATATTATTCTTCAATTTGATTATTCTCATAAGATCTATGTATTCCACAAAAATTAACATGCTTATAAGAAGTAGTACTTTCAGAGGTTTGAGCATGTTTATTGATATCATTAATAACAAATTTCATTTTCCATGCAAGTGTCTTTAAAAGGCTCATGATACAAGTCCCATTTTTCTTTAGGAGCATTAATATGAGAAGCAAAGGCTCTACAACAATCAACAAGAATTTGAGGATCAAGACCATATTTAACACTAAGCTCTTGAAAATCAGCAGTTTCAGCGAAAGACTTAATGCAATCATACTCATAGTTTATACCTGGTTCTTTACCTTTGTCGTTATCCCAATCTTCAGTATTGCTTTGAATTGTTTCAAGAAGACCCCACTTAGCTTTGACCTCCTTACTTGTGAAGGATCCCTGTAAACAAGTATCTAAGTAGTCCTTGAAATGTCCTGAAAGCCTTGCATAAAAATTAGTAATAGCAATATTCCTGGGGAGTTCATGAATGGGACATTTGAGCATTAGTGACTTCAATCTCCCCCATGCTTGGGCAATACTTTCTCCATCATGAGGATGAAATTTATAAATATAATTCCTATCTTTATGAATTTCATGAGGAGGATAAAATTTAGAGTAAAAGAGAGATTCAAGTTCCTTCCACTCCAAATGATGAGGATCATCTAGTAGCTCATATCACTCCCTTGCTTTGCCCTTAAGTGATAAAGAGAATAGCTTCCTCTTAACTTGGTTCATTGAAATACATGCACACTTGAACAACCCGCATAATTCATGTATAAAGAATAATGATCACCAGGATGGACAGTTCCATCTCCAAAATAACAGTTATTAATAACATGTTCAACAATTTTTATAGGTATTTTAAGAGGGATGCTTTCAGTCTGTGGATTTAAAATATCACAAGTATCATTAGAATTACCACATAATATGGGAGATAAAGTATCATCAGAGTAAATTTTCTTCATTAAAGCTGGGGAGCTAAAAAGATCATTTTCATAAAACTAACTTCCCCAAGCTTAGACGTTTCCATAGCATAAGTAACAAAGGTGTTCAAAAGATTCATACTAATAACATTGCTATTAGCATGCAAAGAAAGTTCCATGGGTTTTTTATTTTCTTTTCAGACCATTCATGTTCTATATTAGGAAAAATACTAAAAAGCTCTCTAATTTTTTTGTTGTTTTCCATTAAGCCTAACTAGTGAAAACAAAAACAAGAAACAAAAAGATATAATTGCAGAATCTAAAGGAAATAACTTCGAGCACTCACACACTAGCAACAGTACTAGAAGATAGCTTAGTAGCCAGAAGATGTGAGTACCTTTTACCTTACCTCCCCGGCAACGACGCCAGAAAATAGCTTGATGTCTACGCACTTCTATTCTTCTAGACAGTTGTCGGGCCTCCAAGTGCAGAGGTTTGTAGAACAGCAGCAAGTTTCCCTTAAGTGGATCACCCAAGGTTTATCGAACTCAGGGAGGAAGTGGTCCAAGGTATCCCTCTCAAGCAACCATGCAATCAAGATACAAGAAATCTCTTGTGTCCCCGACACACCCAATACACTTGTCAGGTGTATAGGTGCACTAGTTCGGCAAAGAGATAGTGAAATACAAGTGGTATGGATATAAGACAACGGTGCCAGAAAAGAGCTTGACGGGAGGAAAAGACTAAAGGCAAAAAGATGGAAGCAAGCAAACATGTAACAGATCTAGTTGCAAATGGTGTTTCAATGTTTAGAAACAAGGCCTAGGTATCATACTTTCACTAGTGAACACTCTTATATAAATATCTTATCTTCATGATACTACTCTGAACTACTCTCCGGTTGGACACTCTAATCCATGGTAGGGCTATAACAACACTCCTCAAAGTCCGCTTTCCCCATCTAGATAACCCCTAACTATCACCTTGAGCGCTAGATGGTTCCAACAAACACCACCATTTTATAGAGACATCCAACTCCAAATATAACTCATAACAAGTATTTGTAATATCTAGCCTAAGTGCCACCATGGTTTGCACGCTATCACTTTCACACACGTGGGGAGAGCTAGAGATCTATTAAAGCACTTTAGTAGAAAGGTAGATCTACTTGATTACAAAGCTCATGATCACAATATGATCATGCATAGAGAGAGAGAGATGAACACATAGCTACCGGTAGAACCCTTAGCCTCGAGGAAGAACTACTCCCTCATCATCATGGGAATCAGCAACGGCGATGGAGATGGTGGTGGAGATCGATGGAGATGGCTCCGGGGGCACTTCCCCGTCCTGGCAGGGTGCCGAAATAGAGACTTACTGTCCCCCGAATCTCCCCTTCGGTGGTGGCGGCGGCACTGCAGAACTTTTCGTGGCTGGAGGCTAGATTATTTAGGGTTTCTGCATCGGAGGATTCTTATAGGTGAAAGGGCGATGTCAGAGGGTGGACCAGGGGCCCACACCACCTGGTGGCACAGCCAGGGGGACCCGTGCCACCACATGGTGTGGCCAGCCGCTGGCCCCTCTCCGTCTCGTCTTCTGGCTCCGTGAGTCTTCTGGTAAAATATCGACTTAACTTTTGTTCGGTCCAATTCTGAGAATATTTCTTTACCAGCTTTTATGAAACCAAAAATAGCAGAAAACAGGCAACTGGCACTGTGACATCTTGTTAATAGGTTAGTCCCAGAAAACATATAAAAATACCTCAAAGTGTTGACAAAGCAAAGCAAAGTAGATACTAAACAAGCATGGAACATCAAAAATTATAGATACGTTTACGACGTATTAGGCTTCCATAACCTAATATGATCTTTCTTAGCAAGCTTCTTATTGTTGTCAACAATATAGTGGTTTCTACTGCTTTTTGGGCTACTACTAAAACTTCACATTTGGCTGCTAATGATGCAAAGGCTGAGGCTTGATTTTTATAAGGACATATTTATTTGCTTGATTCTTGGCCCAACTTTTGATGAAAAAGCTTGAGGCATGGATTTATATTAGAATAGATTCTAAGATGGAATGGTAACTTCTCAGTGATGATCTTGCATAGCATATCTATGCAAGACTGAGAGAACTATTCTAAATTACAACTTTTGTTTGTTGCCTAAAATAAATAAAAGTGAATAATATGCTGGAATCTTAGTGTTGCAACCTAGTTTGGAAAGGTAGCTGTTGTTGATGTTGTAGAAGATGATTTCATGGTGAGGTTAGCTCACACGAGTGGGTTTGATCTGATGTGGTTGATCTGGTTCAACTCCTACTACATGTCCCTGATCTTCTCCTCCTAGATCTTGTATTTGAGTTGTCCTTAATCTACTCCTGGAGCTTCTCTTCAAGTAATCACACTATGTCTCTATCGTTGATGTGGTCATGGAATGAAAATAGTGTGTGCTGTGACTAAGAGGGAATGAGATGGTATTGTGGAGATGATATGGTTTGGTGATCTTGGTGAAGTGGCATATAGCAGTTTGACCATGGCTGGATCAAGTAGGTGATGCCTATCATACTACTGCTCTACTCCTTGTGTTGTTGACAGCACACCAAATGCATGCGTGACTAAGATGCTGTTAAGTGGGTCTCTCTAGTTCAAGTTTCCACCCCCAGATATTTTCCTATGGATGAGGTCAAGGATGATGGATATTATCTGGTTGTAACATTTTCTACTTGATATGCCAGGTGTAAATGTTGATCTAGCTCCTGGTGATGTGGATATTCATGGTTGGCTGTTATTCTTTCTATTTGCTAAACTTATCACTTTAAGAAACAGTCAGTTTAGCTGATTAGTGCTAAACTTGACTAACATTTATAGTTGACCCCTTTTTCTTTTAAGTTTAAACTTATCTAGATCTAGAGGGTATTATAGCTTGCCTACTATTGCCTAAGATTGGAAAAAATTGATTACCTTGACCCATAGATACCTCTCTCCTTTTCAAGTGTATAGAAGCATCTGATCCATGTCCTAATTGTTGCCTAGATTTGGTAATGCCCTCTAGTTCTAGGTTATGGAATTTAGGAGTACTTCCTAAATTCCCTAACTAAGTTTAATAAATTGAATTGCCTCACTTATGATGGGGCAAACATTTTAACCTTAACAAAATGTTTCTTTTCATTTGTTGTTTACTTTGCAGGAATTAAAGTGAAGAAGAAAAGAATACTAAAGATGAAGAAGTAGATAGGAATTTAGTTTAGGCTTTTCCTTTTTTTACCTTTTGTAATATTTTTCTTTTTCTTCTTGTAAAGAACAATGTAATATAAGTTTATTATTCAATAAAGATCATTTTCCTTTATTATTTTTGTTGTTGAAATATAATCTCTTATTCATTCATTTGTACTACAGTTGTTGTTGAATGAAGAAAATAATAAGACATATACTTTCTTTTATGACTTCTTCTAATTATATTCTATTCTATTCTTTTTCATGAATAATACTTAATATATATTCAAGGATTCATAGTTTCTAATTATAAATTCTTCATGAAAACAATAAATCTTAAATACTTCTAATTTAAATCTTTTCAAACGTGATTAATATTTAAATATGAATTTAAATTATTCACCCCAAAATCATTTAAATTCCTAAAGATCATGTCAAAATTTATAACAATCACTATGAAGAGCTAAATCCTAACTCAAAATAGTGAAGGAAATTCTGATCTCTTCAGGGTTTTAATTTGCAAAAAAAATACCGCAAATTTTCTTATGCATGAATTCAAATGCACAAACTCACATTTGTAGCCCTAAATGCTGGGGCATTACAGTCTCTCCCCCTTAAACTAAACTTTGTCCCCGAAGTTATGGATATCACTCTTATTGGAATACGAAAACCTTTCCGCCTTAAACTTCTCCTTTGAAGTTTGGTAATCCTTGTCCATCCATTGGTCTCTTTCAGTTATCTTTAGATTCCACCTTGCCCCTTTAGATTACCCACTCGAGATCTCTGACTTATCTAAACGTTATATTCCTTAATACTGTATTGGAAAAGCTACTTGCTAAAATCATTGAACTAATTCATAGGTATCATGATGGTATGAAGGTTTACTAATGGTAAAGTTTTAGGATTCTAAAATTCTGATGGATTCTAATTAGTCCCTTTCAATGTCCTTCTTAGGAACGAATTGAACTCATTTAGTCCATCCATTCAAAACTACCCTACTTTTCTGTAATTGAGGTATTTGATCATTATATCCCTAATTGGAAATTCTATTGGGCTCAAGCTAGGTTTTATTAGTTGAGACCAGTTGTGGTCTAAATATATCTTGAACACTAAAGTTATCGTCAAACTTGGACATTCTTGAAAAGATTTAAATGCTTCTCTTAAAAAAATTATACTAACTGTGGGTTTCAGAAGTCGAATCTATGATTCACTCTCCCCCTTAGGGTTTTCTTAATGATCTTATGAAGAGACATGTGTTATACCCACACATTTGTGGATACATGTGTGAACTCTTCATCCTATAAGGTGTATGCATAAAATAATCCATACTAAAGATACTATGGTGACTTACCACTTGCTAGGTTGTTTTGGACATCAGGATTGATCTGAGTCATAGCCTCATACTTCCTCTTCCCCGAGGATGTTGCTTCATCAATACCTCCGCTTACTTGTAAAACTCCAATTGCCATGTCACTTGCTTCTTTTGATAGAAGTATCGGGCAATTGATCCTGATATGTCCTGACTATCCACATTCATAGCATATATTCGGGTATTTTCATAAGTTCTTCTCTTCTTTCCACCCTGTGTTGTTGGTTCACAACCCGGTGGTCGATTGGGACAATGAGGTCTAATATGTCCCGATTCCCCACACTTGTGGAAAGATATCTTTGGATTTGTACATTGCTTAAACATGTGGCCCATAGTTCCACAATTATGACATATTTTATTTGTGTTGTCAGTTATATGTGGATCCGGACAATCCTTCGTCATGTGACCTTGGACCTGACCTGTTGTGATCTGTTTTTGAACTTTCTTCCTCTTTTCTTTGGATACAACATTCTCGTCATCCACTGATATATGTGCACTATCCAATAACTCTTGGAACTCCTTTGCACGCACAATCCTGAGTTGCATCCTCATGACTGCCTGTAGTCCTTTCATCAAATTCTTTTGATGTTTTGCCTCGTTATTTACTTCCTCAATAATGTACCGGGATAAACGATTGAACTCCCATACATGCTTAAAAATTGGGAGATTCTTGTTCTCTAGAGCTTTATTATCCTTCATCTGCCCACTACTTATGCGAACAACTTCTTCATGGAATTTATTTTTGAACTCCGCCCAGGTACCAACACCTCCCTCTGGTGCGATGAACTTTGACTTTTCCCACCTTGTGGCTTCTGCTCTAGTGAATAGATAGGTTGCATATCTCTCTTTCTCCTCATCCCTACATCCCACGCTTTTGACCTTACGAGATGTGACGTGGGTATACCCTACAGGTACTCGAGCTTGACATATACGGTCCAGATACGGCAAAAGCCCACGGCATTGCCAAGGCCCAATAAAGAATTCGAGTGACCCACGGACTCTCGATTGCTTACGAGACAAGAAGAAGCTTAAGATAGAAAATTCAAAGGGTAAACCCTAATCTGTAACCGACTCGACCTGCTACTGGATACCTAGCCTATCTATATAAAGGCTAGGAGGGGGCGGCGAGGAAGACAATCACAACCCTAGTTTCCACAACTCTCGCCATATTGCATCTGCGCACCCCTGTAATCTTCGATTCCTTCGTTAATTCCAAGACCAGACAAGCAGGAGTAGGGACCTCTATGATGCCTAAACCTGGGTAAACCTTGCATCCCTATGTGCTTGTTTGCTAGCCGATTGATGCCTCCAGCGCTCCCTCCTTCTGCAAAACCCAAGTCCATAACAATGGGCATTGACGAGTTGAACCCTCGTCAATTGGCATCGTCTGTGGGAACTGGGAGTGCTGATGTCGCGGCTTCTTCGGCCCCATCAACCGTGATCTACAACTCTGCAACAGCAGAGATCTACTAGCTCTTCAGCATGTTCGACTTCACCCTCCACACGCCGGCCACCCGCCTAGCTTTCGAGTCCGTGAGTGACGGAATCAGTCTAGCGATTAGGATCTTCTTCTTCCAGGTTGGTTAACTAGGCCCGCTTCGCACGCCTGTCCAGCCAACGGCACCCGCGATTGCTCCAGCATCGTGGTTCCCGCCACCAATGAGCACCCTCAGCGAGCTCAACACCTCAGCAACAGCTAGAAGTACGGACAGCGACAGCAGTCGCAGATCCGACCTGGGTGACTTAGCCACAGAAGATGGAGTCTATGACTCCGAATCTGAAAGTTGCGAGAGTAACAGCTTCCCCAATCACTTCATGTGCGCCATCATCAACGCGGGCGACACCGGCGTCAATCGCGAAAACGTCGGCACCGGATCTGGCACCGGGCCACCCGATGGCAGCACGCCCAACGGCGGCCCCACCAACGGTGGCAACGGCGCGCCCGTCAACAACGGGATGGGAGGAGAACCGTCACTCACGACGAACGAAAACACCAGCGAGCGCATGCTGATCAAGCTCAATGACAATGAGTGGGCCCGTTGTCGCGAAGCTCTATGGGGCAATCCTCTACCCCCAACACACCGTAGGACATGCTGATGGGCTACCATTGGCTGCTAAAGGAGGAATTCAAGGGCCAGCAGGAGGTGATCGTGCAACTCGAAGTGCGCAGAAAGGCGGCGGACGAGTCGAGCCTTCGACGAGCTGGGCTCTCCTCCCACGTAGGATCCTCCTCCAAAGGCAACGAGTACGTGGCCAACAAGAGACGATCTTGGCTGGCTCACCTCACCGAGCAAGAACGCGTAGAAGCCGAAAAAGTCCTAAACTTCGGCTCTATCACAATCGACATGTGGGGCAACGTGCTCCCAAAAATGCCGCAAGCCGCGGTGACGGCGGCTACCATGTACCTCCTCAACAACCAGCTAATGGCCCAAAATATATCGAGCTTGTTGGGGAACCCCAAGAGGAAGGTATGATGAGCACAGCAGCAAGTTTTCCCTTAGTTATGAAACCAAGGTTATCAATCCAGTAGGAGCAAGGAAACACCTCCGAGGTGTTGCTAGCTGAACTTTGGCAGGGCGCACTACCGGTGCCAGAAGCAACGTGGAAACCTGCACAACACAACCACAGAACTTTGCCCCGAACTTACAGTGAGGTTGTCAATCTCACCGGTTTTGCTGAAAACAAAGGACTAAACATATTGTGTGGAAGAAAGTAATAGTTTGAAGAAAGTAAACACAAAACAGTAAATAGTTGATTGTAGATTGATGATAAAAGAAAGGACCGGGGTCCATAGTTCACTAGTGGTGGTTCTCCTTAAGATAGATGACTTGTTGGGTGAACAAATTATAGCGGGGCAATTGACAAACATCGAGAAAGCAATATGCATATACTACTCATCTTGACTCCTTTGAGATTCGGTTGGGCATTATAACATTATACATAGACCGTGATCCAACTTCATCTATGACTAATAATGCACCTTCAGGTTATCATCCAAACCCCCTCCATTATTAAGTTGCAAGCAACAGATAATTGCATTGTGCATTGCGTGTAAAGTAAACAATACGATTGTTCTATGAACAAAGGATTGTTGTTTTCTCCCTAGTAGCAACAGCACATCTAGTACCTTAGAGATTTCTGTCACTTCCCCAGATTACTAGAGGCATGAACCCACTATCGAGCATAAATACTCCCTCTTGGAGTTGCTAGCATCTACTCGGCCAAGATATCTACTAACAACAGAGAGCATGCAAGATCACAAATAACAAAGACATGATAGAATCAATAATCAATCTGAAATAGCATCTCAATATCCATCGGATCCCCGCAAACACAACATGTAGGATTACAAATAGATGATCTTGATGATGAGCGGAGCTCACAAGATCTAAACATGGTAGCACAAAAGAGAAGAATCAACGATCTAGCTACTACATGGACTTGTAGTCCAAGGATAAACTACTCACGCATCACACCGGAGGCTTGCATGGTGATGAAGAAGGCCTCCAGGGTGAATTCTCCCCTCTGGCAGGGTGCCGGGAAGAGCTTCAGATCCCTCCCGATCTAGGGATGGAGATGACGGTGGCTATAGACTCTTTCGTGGAATTTTGATCGGGTACTTAGGGTTTCTGTATCGGAGGAATCTTATAGGCGAAAGGGAAGGCCGAGGGGGTGCCCTAGGCGGCCACACCACCCCCTGGCGCGGGCTAGGCCTGGCCACGTGGCCAAGTGGTGTGGCGGCCCTCTGGCCCCTCTCCGTCTCATATTCTGGCTCCGTGTGTCCCTCGGTGAAAAACTGGCTTTGGCTTTTGTCCCGTCCAATTCCGAGAATATTGATTTTGTGACTTTCCTGGAACCAAAAACAACAGAAAACAGGCAGCTGGCACTGTGGATCTTGTTAATAGGTTAGTCCAAGAAAGTGTATAGAGAGTACTCCAAAGTTGGAACAAAACATTAAAAAGTAGATAAAACCAAGCATGGAACATCAAAAATTATGGATACGTTAGCAACATATCACCAGCCACCGACTGGAGATCCGTGAGCTGCCATGCACCGATCTATGATCACAGGCTTGGGGCTAATCGAGGCCGCCCTCGACAAAGAACCAACACCAGAGCCAAAGAAAAGCAAGGCTCTGGATAAGTACTACTACTCGTACTCCTCTAGTGAAGACAGTCATGACCTATCACGATGACGTCTCTCACGGCGGCATGACCGCGACTACAACGCGTGTGATGGCATCACGCAGCGCAAAGTCGACAAGATGCGGGCAAGGCGTGCTCACTCGACTAACTCGGAAGAAGACGAGACTGAGCTCTGCGACGCCAGATGCTTTAGCAGGGCCATCAGGCATAAGCGAATGCCTAACGGGTTCAAACTCCCATCAAAGAACCCGAAATTTGACGGCCTGCAGGACCCCAAAATCTGGCTGGAGGACCACATCTCCTCCGTCAGGCTGCATGGCGGGAGTCGAAGCATGGCCATGCAATGCCTACAGCTTTAGCTGCAGGGCGTCGCTCGAGCATGGCTCAACAACCTCCCGCACGGATCCATTCGCGGCTGGGAAGAGCTGGTCCACAGCTTTGTGCGCAACTTCAAGGGCACTTACAAAAGGCCTGCATCAATCGAGGAACTGAGAAGCAGCCAACAAAGATCTGGCGAGTCGCTACGCTCGTACATCTAGAGGTGGTCCATCATTAAGAACTTGGCAGAAAACATCTCGGAGGACCACGAAATCGACGCATTCAATGGCGGCATTCGCTGAATAGAGCTCAGGGAGGAGCTGGGTCGCTCGAAGCCCAAAACAATCGGCCACCTGATGGAAATCGCGAATCGGTGGGCTGATGGAGAAGACTCGGTAAAAAATCACACCTACTCAAACGACGACGACGATCTCGAATGTAGACGCCACCGTCGAGGCAAACATCGAATGTGCGTCTACGATGACCGCGACGAGGTCAACATGGTCGTAGCCGGCTACGCCGACAAACGCGACGACAACCACAACAGCGGATATCGCAGTGGTGGATACCGCGATAGCAGAGAAACCACGCAGGTGTGGCAGCGCCGCACTCGCGAAGAGCCACCCGCAACATCTATCGAGGACAAACTGTCCGGACCATGCAACGTGCATTTCTACATCGATAAGCACGACGGAAAGAAGAAATCTAGCCACCTTCTCAAGGACTACCGCGAGTTTCTCAAACTCCACAAGGGCCTAGCTCGGATGAATCGTGACGTGGTCAACAGGGGCTACGGAGCCGCCCCAGGCGCTGTGGCACATGGAGCTCCTCCACCACTGCCCGGACCACCACCACCCGCGGCCGCACCGGTCCAGCATCACGAAGGCGAGCCATACCCACGGGCCGTGGGCAACATGGGGATGATCCAAAAAGGGCATCCCTCAAATCGAGTGCAGAAGGTCATCACTCGTCAAGTCAATCTAGCGATAAACTCTCCACCCTCCACCACTGAGTACCTCAGTGGCAGCGACTCCTGCAACACCTTCGACAACCGCGATCATCCGTGCTAAGTTCCTCGTCCAGGCCACTGTCCCCTCGTACTCGAGGCACAGATCGGGGGCTTCGATATGAGTCACATCTTCATGGACGGCGGAAGCGGCATCAACCTAATGTTCGCGAGTACCTTGCGCACGATGAGGATCCCTCTGACTTGCCTGGAAGTTTCAGACACGATGTTCCACGGCATCATCCCAGGGAAAGGCGTATATCCCCTGCGCAAAATCAACCTCGACATAATCTTCGGCATGCCACAAAACTTTCAGCGAGAGTGCATCGACTTTGAGGTCGTCGATTGGCCATCACAATACCACTGCATCCTTGGACGTGTCGTGTTCGCAAGGTTCATGGCAGTGTCGCACCAAGCCTACCTGCAGATGAAAATGCCAGCCCAAACAGCATAATCACAATAAATGGCAACTTCAAGAGGTCCGACAGCTACAACGGGGAATTCAATAGAATCTCCCAGACCTTCGGCATGCAGGAGGAACTCGCAAGATTGAAGGAGTCGACAGACAACAGTCTGCCTCCCCTAAGCAGGCCAACTTCACCCGACCTGTCCTTCGACTCGTCGGTGCACACGAAGAAAGTACATGTCCACCCAACGGACCCGACGAACATGGCCCTCATCGCCAACAACTTGAGTCCACATAGGAACTCGCGCTCGTCGAATTCCTCCGTGAGCACTAGGAGATCTTCTCCTGGTGTCCAGCGGACATGCCAAGAGTTCCTAGGGAATTTGCCGAGCACTCACTCAACATGAATCCAAACGCAAGGCCAGTCAAGTAGACAATTCGGCGACTGTCTGAACCAAGAGAAAAAGCAGTAAGAATGGAGATCAATAGACTGCTAGACACAAACTTCATACGCGAGATCAAGGAAAGCACTTGGCTCGCTAACACAGTGCTTGTGCCTAAAAAAGACATGGATATCCAGCGGATGTGTGTGGACTTCACCTCCTTGAATAAGCACTGTCCAAAGGATCACTTCCCGTTGCCACGAATCAACCAAATCATCGACTCTACCGCGGGATGTGAGCGCCTCTGCTTCCTCGACGCCTACTCAGGCTACAATCATATTCGAATGAAGGAGGAAGACCAGGAAAAAACGGCGTCTACAATGCCCTTTGGTGTGTTCTGCTACAACACGATGCCCTTCGGGCTCAAAAACGCAAGAGCCATCTATCAGTGGTGCATGCAGGCTTACCTCAAGAAACAACTTGGTCGCAACATCCAAGTGTACATTGACGACATCGTCATCAAAACCAAGGAGGAAGCCTCACTAATCGACGATCTATGCGAGACCTTCGCCAACCTCGACCGCTACCGGATCAAGCTCAATCCGGACAAATGCGCCTTCGGCGTGCCATCTGGGCAGTTACTCGGGTATGTCATCTCTGCCAGAGGGATCGAGGCAAACCCGAAGAAAATAAAGGCCATACTAGGCATGGAGAAGCCGAAGAGTGTAAAAGGCGTCTAGCAGCTGGCTGGGCGAATCGCGATGCTCAGTCGATTCATCAGTCGAATGGGCGAAAAGGCATTGCCATTCTACCAACTTCTCCGTAAAACTGACAAGTTCGAGTGGACAGGCGAGGCACAAGAAGCATTCAAAGACCTCAAACGCCTGCTATCCACCTCGCCAGTACTCGTAACTCCACGTGAAAAGGAGCCACTACTGCTCTACATCTCTGCCACTAACCAGGTGGTCAGCACGGTGCTCGTGGTGGAACGAGCCGAAGAAAACAAGGTCCACAGGGTCCAGTGCCCAGTATACTACCTCAGCGAGGTGCTCACGCCAACAAAACAGTGGTACCCGCACTACCAGAAGCTGGCGTATGGTGTCTTCATGACGGCTAGGCGACTGCGCCACTACTTCCAGTAGCACCCAATCGTGGTGGTAAACAATGCCTCGCTCGAGCACATACTCAATAATCCTGATGCCACCGAACGAGTCGCGCTCTAGGGAATCGAACTATCTCCACGAGACATCACATACGAGAAGCGTGACGCGATCAAGTCACAAGCCCTCCCGGACTTTCTCGTGCACTGGATGGAGAATCAGCTCCCTAACAAACCAGATATGTCCTACCTTTGGACAATGCACTTCGACGGGTCCAAGCGAAAGGACGGGGCTGGCGCAGGTGTCATACTGACATCGCCCCAAGGCAACAAGATGAAATACATTCTGCGAATGCAGTTCACCGCCTCAAATAACGAAGCTGAGTACGAAGCCCTAATCCACGGGATGCGGATGGTGAAAACCTGCGGCGCCAAAAGGCTCATCATCTATGGCGACTCCAAACTGGTGGTCAACCAAACAATGCACGAGTGCGATGCACTGAGTGACAACGTGATCGCTTATCGCGACCTCTATGACACACTCGAAGGAGACTTCGACGGTTGTGAGTTGCGGCATGTGGGTCGCAAAAGCAATGAAGAGGCGGATCTACTCGCCAATATTGGCTCCACATGCGCCCCCATACCACCTGGGGTATTTCTCGAGCGCATCTGCGAGCACTCCATCAAGCCCAAGGCTCTAGAAAAGAAAGCAAGCACGTCAACGGACTCGGGGGCTACGCCACCCAACGAGCCAACGGCACTCGACGACCTAGAGGTTGATACAGGATCTGAAGGACCAATTGGCGTTATGATGATCGAGCCATCTTGAACACAACCCTACATTACATATCTACTCAGCAAGAGGCTACCAGATGATCCGACTGATGCACGACACATCGCACCGATGATGCAAAGCATTCGCCATCATCAACGGCGAACTATACAAGCACAGCATCATGGGAGTACTTCAACGGTGTGTCTCCAACGGGGACGGAAGGGCCGTCCTCCTCGACATCCACGAAGGTACTTGCTGGAACCATGCTGGCAGTCGCGCCCTCGTTGTCAAAGCTCTACGAGCTGGATTCTACTGGCCTACGGCCACGCGTGATGCCAAGGACATCGTCAAGCGCTGCAACGCCTGCCATTGATTTGTAGACAAACCTCACACACCTGGCGCGGAACTCCTGCCAATACCATTGGCTTGGCCCTTCGTGCAATGGGGACTCGACATGGTCGGCAAGCTCCCAAAATCATCACGAGGAGGTTATGTCTACCTCTTGGTTGCAGTCGACAAATTCACCAAGTGGATCGAGGCCATGCCGGTGAAAAATCATTCAGGGGCCAGCGCTGTCAAGTTCTTCGAATCCATTGTCTACCACTTTGGAGTGCCACACAGCATCATCACGGACAATGGGACGAACTTCACCTCTAAGGAGTTCCAGGAATTCTGCGGAAACCTGGGAATCAACATAAGCTACGCCTCGGTGGCCCACCCACCGACCAACGGTCAAGTCGAAAAGGCCAACGGCCTCGTCTGTGGTGGAATCAAAAAGCGACTCCTTCGACCACTCGAACAAGCCGCTGGATGCTGGCCAGACGAACTGCAATCAGTTCCTTGGAGTCTACGTACAACTCCAAATAACGCCACGGGATACACTCTGTTCTTCATGGTACACGGCGCTGAAGCGGTGCTACCCGCAGAAGTACGCTACAAAGCCCCACAGGTGGTCGCTTACAGCAAGCAGGAGTCAACTCTTGCACTCGAAGACTCCGTCGACCTCCTTGACGAGGCATGGGAAATAGCAGCGGAGAGATCAATGATCTACCAGCAAAGCCTCTAAAACTACCACAGCAGAAGGCTACGCCCCAGATCCTTCGTCAAAGGAGATCTGGTTCTGCGACTGAAGCAACAAGGGCATCTCAAGCTCGAGTCCCCTTGGGAAGGACCTTACGTGATTATAGAAGTAATCCCAGGTGGCGCCTATCGCCTTAAAGATTTTGAGACAGGAGTCGCATATTCCAACCCCTGGAACATCACGCAACTGCGTCGTTTCTTCCCCTAGTCATTTTTACATTACAAATAAGGCTACTCAGCCAGGCTACTTAGCCACGCATTGTACCTCGTACTATTCTGCGAATAAATAAAGCTAAGTGCCCCAAAACTCCGTGTTTTCCTTATTTTCTTGCAATTTTATCACTCAGAGGCTGCCACCCTTTACACCCTCGTTCTAAGAACAAATTGCAGTATCCTGAGTAGCTGACACAACACCAATCGAACCCTTGATAAACACTAACCCAGTTGCAATGCACCTGACAGATTGGCAAGGTGCTGAGATAAACACAAGTCAGGCTAACGAAAGGGAACTATAGAGTATAATACACTCGCAAAATATACAAGCTAGCAAGCTCTTCACACATCAATGGGTATTACTTACACCCAACATAATCATACGAACTTTACAAACACTCATACATCTATGTGCAGGATACAAACTACGCTACTGCTACAGAAGATGAACATTTGTCTGCTCTTCAAAGAAGTCAACGATGTCTTCTGCTAGCTGGTCAACCGCCTGGTAGTTCGGCACCATGTTCCAGGTCATCCCTTCTGGCGGTGGTGGCGGTCCAGCAGCAACGGATACCATGTCCACATCTGGCCGATGCAGTCGCACCATCGATAAAGCAGCTTTCGCACCTGCGACCAATTGCTGACGAACACACTCGTGCACCGCACCTAAATCTTGAAACTTCGCCAAAAGAACCAACATGCTTGAGGGGACGGCGTCCAGTAGAAACATCGTTTGATAAATGTGCCTAAGACACGACTACGCCTTCTTCAAATAATGAAGTACTTGAGAAGAACGATCCTGCAGGGTCGCAAGCGCGATCGCACGGTCGTGGTCCACCCAAAAGTACCCACTCGCCTGCAGCTGCTCCTGGGTCAGCGTATTCATTCGAATGGCCACCCGGTCCTTCTCATCATGCAGATGATGAGTGCTAACAACTACACCAAGCAAACAGCAAAGTATGAAGACAAGTCATCGTTGCGATTGACTAAAAGAAAGATGAGAAAGCAGAAAGCTAACACTTGAACTGCTCATTCAACTGCGCCACTTCCTCCAAGAGATACTTCTCATGAGCAGTAGCCTTCTCCGCTTTCGACTTCCACACATTCGCACTACCGCGGATGATGGGCAACTCACGCTCCAATTGCTTAATGCGATCGCGCAGTCGCGAAAGCAACGACAATTCCTCCACCTTTGAGCGCGGTTGCGCCAAGGTTTCATCGGTGGAAGGAGGATCATGAGGACCACTCAAAGGACCCTAGGTACAATAAAGCACAAGGCAAATGAGACTCATCAGGCATCGATAAATGAAGATCGCAGTCAAATTCGATAAATGTCAAGTGCACCCCCCCCCCCCTCCCCCACAAAATCACGGTTCAAGCAAAAGGCTACAGCTACAGCTAGTACACACGAAGACTAAAGAGCATTTTGCTTCTTCGACTTTGGCTTCGGGGGCTTCATCGCATCCGTGGCAGTCTCCGATGCCACGGACTTGCCGGTGGTAGCCCCAGATGTCGTGGTCTTTGCCGCCTTCGCTCGCCACCGCTCCTTGGAGTACTTGGCGACTGTCTCAATAAGTTGAGGACCATATTTAGCGCAGCTGCCAGCGAAGGGAGCAAACACTACCTGCTGGCCTCCGGCGTCGATAGGAATCGCCTCAGAAATAGTGGCGGGATCCATCTCCATGCCATGGGCCTGCACCATCACGAGTGCCATGGTGGCGCCCATGGACCGCTGAGAGTTCTTGAATTCTGCGGGAACACCTCCAGCAAGGGATTCCACTAGCTCTTCAAGGTTGTCGATCAGCCCGGCCTTGGGAGTCAAATCCTCATGGATGCGACTGAGCACATCCTTGGCCTTCCCCAGCGTCTCCTGGAGGGAAACACTGCGGTCTTCGACTACAGCAACGGCGCCCGCAGCGATCCGCAGCGAGGCAAGGCGTCAAAGCTGGGCGCAGATTCTGATACACAAAGTTTTAGCACAACAACATGACATCAAGCAAGGAGTGATACATTGCAAATGTATCTATAATTTTTGATGTTCCATGCTTTGTTTTATCTACTTTATTGTGTTTTGTCCACACTTTGGAGTACTTTTCATATGATTTCTTGGACTAACCTATTAACAAGATGCCACAGTGCCAGTTGCCTGTTTTCTGCTGTTTTTGGTTCCAGGAAAGTTAGAAAATGAATATTCTTGGAATTGGACGGGACAAAAACTAAAGTTATTATTTTACCGGAAGACTCACGGAGCCAGAAGACGAGAAAGAGAGGGGCCACAGGGTGGCCACACCATGTGGTGGCGCGGGCTAGCCCTGGCCGCGCCACCAGGTGGTGTGGGCCCCCTGGCTGCCCACCGACCTTGCCTCTTTGCCTATAAGAAGCCTCCTAATGCATAAACCCTAAATCATCAAGCCTCCAACCACGAAAAGTTCCGCAGTGCCGCCGCCACCGAAGGGGAGATTCGTGGGACAGAAAGTCTCTGTTCCGGCACCCTGTCGGGACGGGAAAGTGCCCCCGGAGCCATCTCCATCAATATCCACCACCATCTCCATCACCATTGCTGATTCCCATGATGAGGAGGGAGTAGTTCTCTCTCGAGGCTAAGGGTTCTACCGGTAGCTATGTGTTCATCTCTCTCTATGCATGATCATATTGTGATCATGAGCTTTGTAATCAAGTATATCTACCTTTCTACTCAAGTGCTTTAATAGATCTCTGCTCTCCCCATGTGTGTGAAGTTGATAGTGTGCACACCATGGTGGCACTTAGGCTAGAGATTACAAATACTTGTTATGAGTTATATTTGGAGTTGGATGTCTTTATGAAATTGTGGTGTTTGTTCGAACCATCTAGTACTCAAGGTGATAGTGTGGGGTTATCTAGATGGGAAAGATGAACTTTGAGGTGTGCTGTTATAGCCCTACCAACAATTAAAGTCTCCAACCGGAGAGTAGTTAAGAGTAGTATCATAAACAGAAGATATTTATATGAGAGTGTTCACTAGTGAAAGTATGATCCCTAGGCCTTGTTTCTAAGCATTGAAACACCGTTTGCAACTAGATCTGTTACATGTTTACTTGCTTCCATCTTTATTTCAGTTTGCCTTTAGTATCTTCCACGCCATCAAGCTATTTTCTGGCACCGTTATCTTATATCCATACCACTTGTATTTCACTATCTCTTCGCCGAACTAGTGCACCTATACACCTGACAAGTGTATTGGGTGTGTTGGGGACACAAGAGACTTCTTGTATATTGATTGCAGGGTTGCTTGAGAGGGGATACCTTTGACCACTTCCTCCCTGAGTTCGATAAACCTTGGGTGATCCATTTAAGGGAAAACTTGCTGCTGTTCTACAAACCTCTGCACTTGGAGGCCCAACAACTGTGTACAAGAATAGAAGTGCGTAGACATCAAGCTATTTTATGGCGCCGTTGTCGGGGAGGTAAGGTAAAAGGTACTCACATCCTTCGGTGTGAGTGCTCGAAGTTATTTCCTTTAGATTCTGCAATTTTGTCTTTTTGTTTCTTGTTTTCACTAGTTAGGCTTAATGGAAAACAACAACAAAATTAGAGATCTTTATAGTATTTACCTTGAGTTAGGACACGAAGTGTTTGAAGAGAAAATTAAAAAACCTATGGAACTTTATTTGCATGCTAATAGCAATGTTATTAGTATGAATTCTTTGAACACCATTATTGTTCATGCTATGGAAAAGTCTAAGTTTGGGGAAGCTGGTTTTGATGAGCATGATATTTTTAGTCCCCCAAGCACGGAGGAGAAAATTTACTTTGATGATACTATACCTCCAATATATGATGATTACAATGATGAATATGATATTTTCAGTCCACCTACTATTGAGGAGAAAATTAATTATGATTACAATATGCCTCCTATATTTGATGATTATGGTGATGAGAATAATAATGATAGCTATTTCGTTGAATTTGCTCCCACTATAATTAATAAGAATGACTATGATTATGTGGAAAGTAATAATGATTATATGCATGTGGCTCATGATAAGAATGTTTTATGTGATAGTTATATTGTTAATTTTATTCATGATGCTACTGAAAGTTATTATGAGAGAGGGAAACATGGTTTTATGCATCTCAATAATATTAAGTTTCCCCTCTTTATGTTGAAAGTCTTGAAGTTGCACTTGTTTTGCTTTCCTATGATTGTTTCTTTGTGCTTTCATGACGTGTTTCTCTACAAGATTCCTATGCATAGGAAGTGGGTTAGACTTAAATGTGCTTTGAATTTGCTTCTTGATTCTCTCTTTTACTTCAATTCATATTTCTTATGTGAGCATCTTCTCAAACTATCATGCCTAACTTAAAGGCATTAAAGAAAAGTACTTATTGGGAGATAACCCAAAAGTTTTAGATGGGTCTTGGAAGTTATTACTTCAGTAATCACCACTCCTTATCCTTTTTATTTGCTTTTTGTGCCAAGAGTAACCTCTAATGAGAGAGAAGTAATGATTGGGAAAGTTGCTGTCCCGAAACAGATTTCTGTGCTTCACCGTAAAAATTCGTGTAAAATCTCTGTACGTCCTTTTGAGGCGTGAATTTTTCTGATTCTGACCCAGGTTGTTATCTAAATTTCGTTAGTTCAACACTTTTCGATTTGAGCAACAGAAGGTCTTCAAAAAAAATCGTCTTTACTTGCTGGTCTGTTTTGACAGATTTCTGCCATTATTTGCATTTGCTTCTTGTTGGTTCCTTTTTGAGTTCTTTTGGGGATCTGAGCTTTTTGAGGGAAGTGCTACAGTATCTCGTGTTTTAATGGAAGTTTTATTGGTGTTGGAACTGAACCTAAATACCTATTCTCTTGAGTACACTAATGTTGCTAATAAAGATTGTGTGAAGTTTTATATGAAGGAAAAAAATTCAGGTGTATGGAAGGAATGAGTAATTATATGAAGAATGGACTAAAGCTCAAGTTTAGGGATGCCACATGTATCACCCCAAGAAATACCAAGAAGTACAAGCATCAAAGCTTGGGGATTCCCAAGGCATCCCCCTCTTCATCAATAAAAATCCCAGGTTTCTTCCAAACACTTCATTTTTATTGTTTTTCATGCACAATTGTGTTGTTCTTGGAGCGTCTTCTTTTTTCGTTTTTGTTTTGGTTTTCCGTTTGCTTTGTTTTCTTAGTTTGCTGAATAAATTGGTTGGACCCCCTCTTTCATACATTGGTTTTCAAAAAGTTTGGTTTGGTTTGGAAAAGAGTAGGAAAGTTCATGCTTAAGTGTTAAAGAGAGCTTGTTTTTGACTGTGGCCTATGCTTTGTCATGCCATGCTTGATATTGTTTTGGCTTTATGCTTAGTATTCTTTGCTATAGCATGACTTGTTATAAACAATTGAGATTGCTTAATGTGCCTTGGATGAATCATGCATTGTTTTAGCATATTAAAGCATAGTATAGTGGTATTCTCCTTTGATGCTTTATTTGGGTTGACTTGGCGCATGCTCACACCATGTTATGACTATCTCAAGTCACCATAGCCTTTATGATCCTTTAGTTTTCAACTCGTAGTATCACTTTATGCTTTGATCAATGATGTTTTGTCGCTCTGCATGATTATGGCCATTATTGCTCTCTTAGTTTGTCGCTCCCAGTCTTTTGCTAGCCTCCGTAATCAAGTATGAGTTCCACTCATGAATCCAACTCCTTAAACCAAGTTATTACAAAGAGTCCACCATACCTACCTACTAGCATATGCTATTCCAAGTATATTCATTCTTTTGTTTACCTTCCAAATTAAACTTGTTATGAGAAAACTAGTGATTAAAGCTCTCACGAACTTGATGGCACACTTTACTTTTCTTGCCCTTAATAAACTTGAACCATTGTGTCGTCTATGTTGTATATGCTTGCACTTATTTGTTGGGGATTAGCAGAACCATGCTGTCATGGGGAACGCTTTCAACATTGCACTAGTACTTTGTACCTAGTTGATATCATGCTATTTTGTCTATGGATGTCGTTGGTGTGAAATGAAAGGGGAGCTTGTAAGTCCATGGAGTTATGTATATGTGTTAGAGAAACGCCAGGTCATTTGGTCTAATCCATGCTGACATGGTGGAAACCTGCAACGTAACCATAATGGGCTGTCTATGAAGCATTCTTCTTATAAAAAAAGAGTCCTATATTGAGAAAAAAGAGAAAAAGAAAAAAAAGATTATGAAAAGAGGAAAGAGAAAAAAAAAGCACCATATTCCCATGGTAAATAAGAAGATTGCTGAGATGCTCGTTGTCTGCTTGCCTTGTCATTTTGATATGGGGATTCTTCCGTATCATCAGGTAAGGGGTACCCCGTTGGCGGTTCTCTATGATACACATGTACTTACTATGACAAGAACTTACCGGTAACTAAACTTGAGTAGCATGAGGAGCGGCCCTCGTATTCAAGGGACATGATATTTCCAACTTGTACTTCGTCAAGCATATACACCATAGTTTGTTCACTTTAACCTTAATCACTTCAAGATGCTTATGATATGGGCAATGAGAGCTGAAAGCTATTAAGTACCATAATTTTTGGAAGCTCTTTACGAAACTTGAATCCCTACTTCCTTCTATGAAGGCCTTTCTTTTACTTTTATGTTGAGTCTCCACCTTCTATCTTTATGCACCTACTTTGAGAGCATAGTGGCCATTCTTAGTTCTATGTGCATTGTCCCAAGACTTGTTGATTGATGCATAACTTTGATATTGCTTGTTTTAAACTATTTGTATCTAGTCACTCTTATGAACTTTGAAGGTGTCCTATGCATTTATGTTTGCTACTCTATGAGGGACAAGCTGAATGCCATTATGCTATGTTTTCTTTATGTGAAACAAACCAACGTCTTACAAAGCATTGTTATTCATGAATCTTTTGTTTGTGCCTTTTCATGTTGCAACATAGTTTCTTTGTCTTATTGCTAGAACTTTGTCTTTCATGTTATGATTGAAGTACTATGATCCCAGCTATCAATGTTTTACAAATACTTTGATCAAGTTTATGATGGTGCATGTCACCTCAAAAACTATTATTTCTTTTTATCACTTACCTACTCGAGGACGAGCAGCAGTTAAGCTTGGGGATGTTGATACATTGCAAATGTATCTATAATTTTTGATGTTCCATGCTCGGTTTTATCTACTTTCTTGTGTTTTGTCCACACTTTGGAGTACTTTTCATATGATTTCTTGTACTAACCTATTAACAAGATGCCACAGTGCCAGTTGCATGTTTTCTGCTGTTTTTGGTTCCAAGAAAGTCAGAAAAGGAATATTCTCGGAATTGGACGGGACAAAAGCTAAAGTTATTATTTTACCGGAAGACTCACGAGCCGAAGGCAGAGGCGGAGATGGGCCACAGGGTGGCCACACCATGTGGTGGCGCGGGCGCCACCAGGTGGTGTGGGCCCCTGGTCGCACACCGACCTTGCCTCTTTGCCTATAAGAAGCCTCCTGATGCATAAACCCTAAATCATCAAGCCTCCAGCCATGAAAAGTTCCACAGCGCCACCACCACCGAAGGGGAGATTCAGGGGACAGAAAGTCTATGTTCCGGCACCCTGCCGGGACGGGGAAGTGCCCCCGGAGCCATCTCCATCAATCTCCACCACCATCTACATCACCATTGCTGATTCCCATGATGAGGAGGGAGTAGTTCTCTCTCTAGGCTAAGGGTTCTAGCGATAGCTATGTGTTCATCTCTCTCTATGCATGATCATATTGTGATCATGATCTTTGTAATCAGGTAGATCTACCTTTTTACTCAAGTGCTTTAATAGATCTCTTCTCTCCCCATGTGTGTGAAGTTGATAGTGTGCACACCATGGTGGCACTTAGGCTAGAGATTACAAATACTTGTTATGAGTTATATTTGGAGTTGGATGTCTTTATGAAATTGTGGTGTTTGTTCGAACCATCTAGTACTCAAGGTGATAGTGTGGGGTTATCTAGATGGGAAAGATGAACTTTGAGGTGTGTTGTTATAGACCTACCAACGATTAAAGTGTCCAACCGAAGAGTAGTTAAGAGTAGTACCATAAATAGAAGATATTTATATGAGAGTGTTCACTAGTGAAAGTATGATCCCTAGGCCTTGTTTCTAAGCATTGAAACACCGTTTGCAACTAGATCTGTTACATGTTTACTTGCTTCCATCTTTATTTCAGTTTGCCTTTAGTCTCTTCCACACCATCAAGATATTTTCTGGCACCGTTGTCTTATATCTATACCACTTGTATTTCACTATCTCTTCACTGAACTAGTGCACCTATACACCTGACAAGTGTATTGGGTGTGTTGGGGACACAAGAGACTTCTTGTATATTGATTGCAGGGTTGCTTGAGAGGGGATACCTTTGACCACTTCCTCCCTGAGTTTGATAAACCTTGGGTGATCCATTTAAGGGAAAACTTGCTACTGTTCTAGAAACCTCTGCACTTGGAGGCCCAACAACTGTCTACAAGAATAGAAGTGCATAGACATCAAGGAGCAACACAAGTCCTGCTGAAAAATACCTGAGAGAGACTTGGCAATCAAGAAAAGTTGTTCTTCGAACAACTTCTCCCTCTCAGCAGTGGAAGCGCGCAAATCCTCTTCGCGCTTTCGTGACTCCTCTAGAGCCGTGACTGCTTCGTCGCGATTCTTCGCCGCCACGGCAAGCGCCTTCTCGAGGGAAGCAGTACCACAAAGCAGTTCATTGTGCTCAACTACAAAGCACAGAATATATCATCAATCGAATATACAAATCTTACGAAGACAAAGACAAAGCCAAAACCAACCTTCGACAACATGATGGCGATTGTCTAGCAAAGCATGCTGCCGACCCATAACAAGGACTTGCTCCACCAGGCGAGTAGCTTCCTTCACAATGAGCTGCATCAAAAGGAAGCGAAGGATCAGCAACAACACAAAGTATAAATTCGACTACCAAAACAGCAAAAAGGACGCTTACGTGATCCTCCAGGGACTCCGAAGATGACTATCGTGCAGTCGTCCGGGCAACCATCTGGTGTTCCCCGCTGTAACACCCCCGGGACCAGGGCTAAACAAATCCAGACCTTAGCCTGACATAAGCTTAACCTAGACCTTGAGGATATCTAGTGAGAAATCAATAACACAACAGTAACCCCGCGACACAAAAATTATTACAGCAAGCTCATAACTGAGCGAAAAACAAAAATATTACAAGCAGAGGTCACTGACCACAAACATCAAACAACGGAAGGAAAATTATGCTATTAAGTATAGCAAACTTAACAAATGGCCTAAGAGGCCTGAAGCATAACATTGACATCCTAGCCCATAGATTCCAGGCTGCCGGTCGGGAACTCCAAGCTACTCGTCGGTGTCGATGTCGTACGGAACTCGTCTTCAAGGGAACACTTACTCCGAAAGTATCAACAAAGCAAGGGTGAGTACAGGGTGTACTCTGCAAGACTTATTGCTAGTGGGGTTATTTTGCATAAAGCCATCTTCGTTTGTAAAACAAGAGCGAGAAGAAGCTCGTCTACTCAGAATATTTTAAAAAGGGATAAGAGAGTGACATCTCGGAAGAATTGATCATCATATTTTGATATACACCAAAGTAATCCTCATCTCACAACTAGGATCACCCCCTCATACCCATGAGGAAGCATCCTTAAGCACACGTTGAACTGCCAAGTTTTACGATTAGGTTAATGTTCTCTATGATCTTAGAATTCAGTCACCAAGCGTTCATAACCATGAACACGGCTTTTCGAAAAGATTTAACCTTGTAGGGGTGTACAACTTTACCCACACATACCAACCGACTCTTAATGCCAACGTTTTAGCCCTCTTCCTGGAAGGCGGCGGAGGTGGTTGGACATGACCTTTACCTTGCTTTCACCGAGACCATGAGTCACGCCCTAAGGATGGTTCCGCCGTAATGGGTCAAATACCTAAGTCGGTCCCTAGAGATGTGTGTCGAGGTTGGTTTACCAGGGGCTCCATCGACCCCAAGCAACCTCGGCCATGCTTACCTACCTGTTATGATGCACCTTCACCCGCCAAATCTTTCAAAACGTTTTCTATGCATATGTTGAATGGAACGCCGAACTATCTGACTCATGGAATCTACTAGGCAAGTTAGTCAGTAGAGGGGTCCCCATAAACCCCGTGTGGCTGTATGCTTGTCTTGGTCCAAAGGCAAGAACTCGGTTCCTAGTGGTGGCGAGCATGGGACTACAAAAACCACATCCCACTGTGGCCTCCCATACAAGCCTTCGCATGTTTAACCTTTACCACTGATCTTACCTCATCAATATACCTCGTTCTCCTGTCATACTAGATTCTCTGCATTTGGTACATCTTCTGGTTAAACCAGTACTGGCAGCTATGCATGGCTAAGCAAGACACAAATGATAGCTGTAGCAATGCACACAAGCCAAACCTAGTTATGCTAGGAGCAGTAGATCAGGTAATATAAGCTCAAGGGAGTAATGCAACAGATAGGATACTCCATCTATCGATAAAAGATCATAGTAGAATCATATGCATCATGGCAAGAATGAAATACTTTCGAAAGCATAGGATTCTTTTATGTGTGTGGCTATGCTTGCCTTGTTTGTTGATACCTAGATATAGATCTTCGGAAGCCTTGTGCTTGACTTGATTATAGTTGGTCAAGTAGTTTTTGTCGATCTTCGATGGTGTTGATCTCAGTTTTCGATCTCATTCTCGATATTGTATTCTACCGGGAAGAAGCAAACACCGGAAAGAAAGGGGGAACAACAATCAACACATGGCATCGATGCAATGCTCAAGCAAGGATGATGTTATGACAAGTTAAATAGAGTTGAAATTTAATCCTATAGCATGTTTGGCAATTTAAATGGGATCCGAGGGGTGCAAAACCTAATTCAGGGGAGACCCCGGAATCACCTACAGAGGTTCATTTGATTCTCTAATTTAACTTGTAATTAAAGTTGTTGAACAATGCATGAGTGTGAGTCTAAAGTTTAGATCTCCTTTTTCTGAACATATTGATATACTATACACATTTTTCTGACTTATAAATATTAAGTTATTGAATTTATAAGATTAAACCTTTTTCTGAATTATTAAACAATTAAAAACCTTTTATTGCGTCAGCATGACATAAGGCTGACATCAGCACAGGGTTGGGTTATTTCTCACCGGGGCAGAAGCTACCTGCTGTGGCTGACCTATGGTCCAGGGGCCACGTCAGCGTGCCACCTCGGTGAGGTGGGGCCCGCCTCGGGCTGACTCGCGCTGACCCACGTGGTCGACAGCGTCTGCCGCTGGCGACCAAACAGCGGTGGTGCTACAGCGCGTGCGCAGATGCACACTTGAGTGGATCGGAAGCGCATGAACGAGGGCAACCTAACTAGGGCGGTGCGAGCTCCGGGGATGGTCAGGAACCTCACCGGTGATGACCGGAGCGGAGGCCGCACGACAGCGCTCGAGGCTAGAGCAAACCAGAGAGGGAGGGGAGGAAGGGAAGGGTCACGGTGGACTAGCGGCTCACCCTAAGGACGACGGTGAGGTCAGCTTGGCAGAGGAAGACGAGGTCGATGGTAATGGCGGTGGAGGTGCTCGTCGGAGGCAGAAAGGGAGTGGTTGATGGAGCTTGATAGGGGGCACCCGCGTCCAATTCCGTTGGCGAGGACGGCCAGGGCGACGAGGCGGAGCGCTTGGCGGCATCGACGAGGCTCGGGGAAGCTCCAAATGGTGGCGACGAGAAACTCTGGTCGGGCTAGGGTTTCAGCCGGAGCTGGGGAACACGAGAGGGAGAGGTCGCGGGGAGGGGATAAGATTAGAGGGGAAGAGAGAGGGCTCGGTGGCGTTCTTATCCTCGGCTCGGTGGGCGGCGGTGGGCATCGCAATGCAGGGAGATCGACGACCGGCGCGCGGACAGCGAGCTACTCGTCGTCGTCAACAAAGACGACGAGCAAGCACATCGAAGCGGTACACGGGCCGCGGATGGGCCGAGTTTGGGCCACGGCAAAGCAAGGCAGGCAGGCTGCTAGTGGCTGCACAGTGCGGCGGTTAGCAAAGTGAGAGGAGGTGGGTTATGGGCCAGGGAGAGCCCAAGAGAGAGGGAGAGATTCTTTTCTTTTTCCAGATTCTGTTTTTCTTATTTCTATTTGCATTTTAATTTCTTATATGTTTTGAATCGTTTCAAAAATACCAAAACATTTGTAAAACTATGGAAAATTATTGTGGGGCCCTATTAGTCCATTTGGGCTCCACACTTTTTGAACTTTTCCAAATATGAAAACCATTTGAGAGGATTTCAAAGAGAGGGAAGGATTAGGGTTTAGGGTTTGTTTTACTTCTTCAGTGCATATTTTAAAATATGATGCTCATGAATACACAAACAACCCTAAATATAAGATTAGCTAGAACTGGGGCGTCACAGCTCTATCCCCCTTACGAGAATCTCGACCTGAGATTCCAGAGGTAGGACGAAGGAAGAGAAACATGGTCACTTCTAAGGATAATAGGGAACGCACTAAACAACACACAAAGTATCTCATGATCAATTCATGAAATGAGTGTTCACAACAACTCTAAGATGACAAGCATGAAACCCATCAAGGTAACAGAGAAAACAAGAGGAGATGGTTTCAAATTGTTAGATAGTTGGTATTCATAAGGATTGAGACCATGGAGCTTCGGAAGGTTTAAGCTTCTGAGAAGGAAAGCTTACCTTGAAAGAACAAAACCACAGACTTGAGATCTGAAACCCTCTTTGGGTGGCTTAAGTAGAGCTTCTAGGGATACAAAGATACAAATAACCAAGTTGTTGAACTACTTTTAATATAGAAGGGTCACTCTTCGTTCAACAGAAGGTTAAGACGGAAAGGTGTTTTGTGGCGAGGACTCGTAAGAGTCACAAGGAACATGTAACAAGAGAAACTTCATATTACCAAAATCATAGTCACTCTATAAACATGATTGAAAATGAAGGAAACTCTTTATTCATCCAGGTCTATCAAAATCTTTGCCAAAGATCGTGAGATCACTTTACACCACCAGATGGATATGTAAGAAGATTCCTGATGACACGAGGAAAAAGAAACTTCGTTCTCAGACTTCAATTACTTGGCACAACAATAAGCTTGCCAACATAAAGGGTCTGGAGGATCGACCGAGAGACATTTAGCAACACTACTTTAAATGTTCTCCTTAATGTTTGAGGAAACAGACATCAAGTAAAGGTCGGGCTTCGGAGACAAAAGAAACCATAAGCACAACTCCTATAATAAATCATAGAAGAAGCCTCATGAAGAGTGGTTGTTATTGCTGATTCAAGAGAATTTGTCGATAGGCCTTTCGACTAATTGTGTCAACCATTACATAAATCTTGCCGGATTTACAAAGAGACCTATGTCAAAACCTTGGAGAACACCAACCATCATATCTGCTTGAGATTCAGATTTGGTTAGGTGAAATGATACTTCAGACTCAGGATGTCCGAATAGAAAGTTTGCAACATTTACCACGAAGGTAAAGTTATTGGATTCTCAAGACATGGACTACAGTGTTAAGCTCTGGTAGACTGAGCTACATTGCGGGACCCATGTATTAGCAACTTGTCGAAGGACAACTGCTCATACATCGAGTACTTGCAACAAAATACAACTGTGTCCTTAAGGTACGGAGTTAACTCTACTCGAATCCACGGTGACATCTTTCAACAATTACACGTGAATCAGAGAAGATAACTTCTAACATCTAGAATACATTCTTCGAAATAACACGAAGAAGGTTCTCAAAAAGTTTTCCAACATTAATGCCAAAGGTTCCATATGAATCTATTCTAGCATGGAGAAGATAAGGATATTATCGATGGGATCAACAACAAACTTATCAAGATACTCCATTTGGATGAACTCATATGTTTTATGAACAAAGCAGAATATTGGTCAGACCGAAAGACATGAGGATGTACTCAAGTGAAGCATCACGAGAAGAAACATCATCAAGATAGTCCTTGGAACTGAGTTTGATCTGATGATAACCCAAATCAAATCAAAGGTGGGGGGAGATAAAATATCCATGAAGAAGACACTATCTTTCTTCAGCACGAACAAAACTAGACATCCCTTTAAGATGAACGAAGTTAGATAGAACTTTTGTCTTACAACTCTCCAAGTTGTTGTTTAAGCTCAACCAACTAGTTCAGGGGTATCCAGTATGGATCCTTGGAGAAAGGAGCAGTTCAGAGAACTTGCTTTCTCAAGAACTGGACAACACGGACATGTGGCAACATGGCGATACTTCTAGTAAGACATCTAGAATATCACGATCCACCGATATGTCACTTAGTTCGAGAGGAAACTTGCTTGATAAGGCAAGAAGACATAGTCTCAGAGCTTCAGCACAAGCCTAACTCTTTGACCGAGGAGAGTGTACCAGGGTGACGGACTTGGTAGCATAATCATCCTTTGCTTAGTGATATGGTTAAACAATCACGCTAAAGATGACACAAATGTCCTTGTAGTTCAAAGTAATAATTATTGCTAAGAATCTTAGATGACCACATTGTTATGCACACGCATCATTCACGAGCGCGAAAGCTCGGAGGAAGGGTGGGTAAATATGTGTAGAAGCATCACTTCATTAAGGGGTCATGAAACTCGGCACGACCTCTTAGTATATAAGAGTGTGACACTCTAAGGTAGAACAGATAGAAGCTAATCGTTGTCTCTTTATCTGCGGATTACAACACTTTGACCTGGTCCTAGATATGACGAGGTACTGGAGTTTGTTTCTCCTGACATTCCAAAATGGTTTGTCATGACGGACCACAAGAGTATCTTACATCAGAAGACACCGATGCACATTTACTACTAGGCTACCAACTGGTAGACAAAGGTCGGAAACAACAAGAGGAAAAGGAACATGCTCAAGATAGAATCCTGAGATGTGGATGCATAGATTATCAATCTTCTGAGAACCAATGCAGAAGAGGGGAAGGTGTGGCAGAGTCACGAATATAGATGCGAGACTCACGAGGAGTACTCTTGTCGTGATCTATTTGGTTCCATTAAAGAACACCTGCCATGGCTAGTGGTAGGGGAAGTCCTTGATTGTCAAGATTCAATCGCGACAAAGACCACAAGCTTGAAGTCTAGAATTTTAGTACCAGCCATATTGAGGTAATGTGTGAACATTAGCAACAGAGGTCAATAGGATGGATCTTGGGTTAAAGATCAGCTTCATGTACAAGATTTGTAACACTAGAATCCAGAACAATCCGGGATCTTCGGTTCAAGTCCAAGGGTTAAAACCCTAGAAATAAGTAACTACTACTTGAGTGACACAGCGTACACTGCAAGGTAGCAATCAAAAGATAGCTTCCAAAAGAAGAAAGGACTCCTAAAGTACCCAACAAATAAAAAGGAGGCACACGAGGCGAAAGGAAACCTCGAAACCTAGAACGGAACACTATGGATCCTACAATATAATATTGTGGGCCCATAAGCTAGGGAGATCATGATAGAAAGAAATCTCTCGATTGAAGCAGAGCAAGGGGAAACAAGGAATTCACAACACACGCAGCTCTAGAGAACTCAACACTAGGTCAACTTGTTGAGAAACATCATGCCCAAAAGGCACCTAAGTTTTGAAAGACTAGAAGGGATATCAAAACTTTTCAAAATCAACACAAGATCAGATGACCCAGAGTTAGAGCGAAACTGGATAAGGAGAAAAAAAGCATACTAGAGTTTTCGCAAATACTTTTCATCTTTGAAATAGTTTTCACAAGCACTAGACACAACATCGACCAATAGAAAGGTTTTCCTACGGTTGATGCTCTGATACCAAGAACTGTAACACCCCCGGGACCAGGGCTAAACAAATCTAGACCTTAGCCTGACATAAGCTTAACCTAGACCTCGAGGATATCCGGTGAGAAATCGAGAACACAACAGTGACCCTGCGGCACAAAAATTATTACAGCAAGCTCATAACTGAGCGAAAAACCAAAATATTACAAGCAGAGGTCCCTGACCACAAACATCAAACAATGGAAGGCAAATTATGCTATTAAGTATAGCAAACTTAACAAATGGCCTAAGAGGCCTGAAGCCTAACGTTGATGTCCCAGCCCATAGATTCCAGGCGGCCTACCGGGAACCCCAAGCTACTCGTCGGTGTCGATGTCGTACGGAACTCGTCTTTAAGGGAACATTTACTCTGAAAGTATCAACAAAGAAATTGTGAGTACAGGGTGTACTCCGCAAGACTTATGTCTAGTGGGGTTATTTTGCATAAAGCCATCTTTGTTTATAAAACAAGAGGGAGAAGAAGCTCGTCTACTCAGAATATTTTAAAAAGGGATAAGAGAGCGACATCTCTGAAGAATTGATCATGATCTTTTGATATACACCAAAGTAATCCTCATCTCACAACTAGGATCACCCCCTCGTACCCATGAGGAAGCATCCTTAAGCACACGTTGAACTACCAAGTTTTACGATTAGGTTAATGTTCTCTATGATCTTAGAATTCGGTCACCAAGCGTTCATAACCGTGAACACGGCTTTTCGAAAAGATTTAACCTTGCAGGGGTGTACAACTTTACCCACACGTACCAACCGACTCTTAATGCCAACGTCTTAGCCCTCTTCCCTAGAAGGCCGGCAGAGGGTGGTTGGACACGACCTTTACCTTGCTTTCGCCGAGACCATGAGTCACACCCTAAGGATGGTTCCGCCATAACGGGTCAAATCCCGAAGTCGGTCCCTAGATATGTGTGTCGATGTTGGTTTACCAGGGGCTCCATCGACCCTAAGCAACGCTTACCACACTTATGATGCACCTTCACCCAAATCTTTGAACATTTTCTATGCATATGTGAATGGAGCGAACTATGTGACTCATGGAATCTACTAGGCAAGTTAGTCGATGAGGGTCCCCATAAACCCCGTGTGGCTGCACACTCGTCTTGGTCCAAAGGCAAGAACTCGGTTCCTAGTGGTGGCGAGCATGGGACTACAAAAACCACATCCCACTATGGCCTCCCATACAAGCCTTAGCATGTTTAACCTTTACCACTGATCTTACCTCATCAATATACCTTGTTCTCCTGCCATACTAGATTCTTTGCATTCGGTACATCTTTTGGATGAATCAGTACTGACTGCTATGCATGGCTAAGCAAGACATAGATGATAGCTCTAGCAATGCATAAGCCAAACCTAGTTATGCTAGGAGCGGTGGATCAGGTAATATAAGCTCAAGGGAGTACTGCAACAGATAGAATACTCTATCTATCGATAAAAGATCATAGTAGAATCATATGCATCATGGCAAGAATGAAATACTTTCGAAAGCATAGGATTCTTTTATGTGTGTGGCTATGCTTGCCTTGTTTGTTGATACCCAGATATAGATCTTCGGAAGCCTTGTGCTTGACTTGATTATAGTTGGTCGAGTAGTGTTCGTCGATCTTCGATGGTGTTGATCTCGGTCTTTGATCTCGATCTTGATATTGTATTCTACTGGGAAGAAGCAAACACCGGAAAGAAAGGGGGAACAACAATCAACACATGGCATCGATGCAATGCTCAAGCAAGGATGATGCTATGACAAGTTAAATAGAGTTGAAATTTAATCCTATACATGCTTGGCAATTTAAATGGGATCTGAGGGGTGCAAACCCTAATTCAGGGGAGACCCCAGAATCACCTACAGGGGTTTATTTGATTCTTCTAATTAAACTTGTAATTAAAGTTGTTGAACAATGCATGAGTGTGAGTCTAAATTGTAGTTCTCCTTTTTCTGAACATTTTGATATATTATACACATTTTTCTGACTTATAAATATTAAGTTATTGAATTTATAAGATTAAACCTTTTTCTGAATTATTAAAAAATTAAAAACCTCTTATTGCGTCAGCATGACATAAGGCTGACATCAGCACAGGGTTGGGTTGTTTCTCACCGGGGCAGAAGCTACCTGTTGTGGCTGACCTGTGGGCCAGGGGCCACGTCAACTTGCCACCTCAGCGAGGTGGGGCCCAACTCGGGCTGACTCATGACCACGTGATCGTCAGCCTCTGCCAGCGACCACCACGGCGCTTGCTATAGGCGCTGCATGGATGCGCACTTGAGTGGATCAGAATCGCATGAACGAAGATGACCTAACTAGGGCGGCGCGAGCTCCGAGGATGGCCGGGAACCTCGCCGGCGATGACCGGAGCGGAGGCCGCACAGCGGCACTCGAGGCTAGAGCAAACCAGAGAGGAAGGAGAGGAAGGGAAGGGTCACGGTGGACCAGTGGCTCACCCTGAGGACGATGGTGAGGTCGGCTTGGCCAGAGGAAGATGAGGTCGACGGTAATAGCGGCGGAGGTGCTCGTCGGAGGCGGAAAGGGAGCGGTCGATGGAGCTCGATAGGGGGCACCCACGTCCAATTCCGTTGGCGAGGACGGTCATGGCGACAAGGTGGAGCGCTTGGCGGCATCGGTGAGCTCGAGGAAGCTCAAGCGGTGGTGGCGAAACTCTGGCCAGGCTAGGGTTTCCGCCGGAGCTGGGGAACACGAGAGGGAGAGGTCGCAGGGAGGGGATAAGATCAGAGGGGAAGAGAGAGGGCTCGGTGGCGTTCTTATCCTCGGCTCGTGCATAGCAGTGGGCATCGTAGCTGCTGATAGCCGAATACTCGCCATCGTCAACAAAGACGATGAGCAAGCACATCGAAGCGATCTGCAGACCACGCATGGGCCGAGTTTGGGCAGACAAAGCAAGGCAGGTAGGCTGCTAGTGGCTGCATGGTGCGGCGGTTAGCAGTGAGAGAGGAGGTGGGCTACGGGCGGGGAGAGCCAAGAGAGGGAGAGATTCTTTTCTTTTTCCAGATTCTGTTTTTCTTATTTCTATTTGTATTTGAATTTCTTTTCTGTTTTGAATCATTTCCAAAATACCATAACATTTGTAAAACTATGGAAAATTATTGTGGGGCCCTATTAGTCCATTTGGGCTCCACACTTTTTGAACTTTTCCAAATATGAAAACCATTTGAGAGGATTTCAAAGAGAAGGAAGGATTAGGGTTTAGGGTTTGTTTTACTTCTTCAATGCATATTTTAAAATATGATGCTCATGAATGCACAAAAAACCCTAAATATAAGATTAGCTAGAACTAGGGTGTCACATCCGGCATGCGGGGAACTCAAAGAATTGTGCCCGGAGTGGGCCACCATTGGAGGAGAAGGAGACCGTTCAGCCACCTCCTTGGCCTTAGAGTCTGCGACTCCGGACTCTTTCACAAATTGGATGTCGTTAGAAGACGACGACGCCGCTTGACTACAAAACATACCGAGCACAACTTTAGGAAAAAGCAACCTCAATAGAGAGCAGAACGAACTCGCGAGCGTTAAAGGCTTACCAGTTAAAATTTTCGAGGTCAAAAGAGTCATCCGACGACTCCTTCGGCAGTCGCAGCTTCTTCCGAGCAGGAGGATCCATGGTGCGTACAGGAACGGCGGGGATTGGCTCCTCTACAGCAGTAGAAGGATCTTCCGGCGTTGTCAAGGAAAAAGCATCTGAATCTTTGTTGCGGGAACGCGTGCGAGTGTCCTGGTCGCTGGACTCGAGGGCTCCCTCCTCCTCTTCAATTGGGACGGTCGATTCCAACTCGTCTTCTTCATCCACTTCGCGAGGGATAACCCCTTCGGGACGAGGAGGCAAATTGGAAGACACCTTCCAGTCCTGCATTCAGAAGATACATCATTATATATCAAGCAGTCATAACGGCAATCGACAAAGAAAACTACTTCACAGTACAGTTCTACCTCAGGAGGAGGGTTAGAGGCGTCGAAAGGAGGCATGACTAGTTCGCCTGGGAGAACCTCCTTGGCAGTTTACTTGGTCACCAATCGCACCCACCTATCCACCTCACCAGCAGAAATGCCTTCGGCGAAATGCGAGTGACATCACTCGCACCAGCCCAGCAGTACATCGGGTGGATTCTGGCTTGTAGAGGCTGAACGCGGCGGCACAACCACGTGCGAATGAGAGCGGCGCCACCCTCTTCTTTGCCTATGCAGCTTTCGAGGTCACAGACGCGCTCATACAGCACCTCCGTTTCCTCGGACTCGCTAGGCATCACGACATTCTTCTAGGAGCGCCTCCTCTTGCAGGGCACCGCGGGATCGAAGGGCGCGAGTCTGTAGTTCTCTCCGTCAGCCTTCTGGTCGCGGATGTAGAACCATTTGTCTCTCCACCCTTGTACAAATGCGGTGAGCTTGATGTTGAAGTAGACGGTAGAGGAGTCGACGTGGATTCCGCAGCCACCTACGTCGTAGACTACCGAACCAGACATCGACTGACGTTTCAGCTTAAAAAGCCTCTTGAAGAGGCCAAAGTGTAGCTCAATTCCGAGCCAGCACTCGCAAAGCATGATGAAGCAAGAGATGTGGAGAATGGAATTTGGGGACAGCTGGAGCCCATAGAAACAAAGGAGACCCCTGAAGAAAGGATGCAGGGGGAGAGAGAGACCTTGGATGATGAATGCAAGGAACATCACCCAGAAACCCGGAGGAGGACAAGGGATTACCTCGCCACCGGGCACTTGCAAGTCATCTTCTGCAGGCGGAAGAATTCCATCTTGACGATGAAGATGCAGCTCGGCAGGCTTGATGATGGATGTCCGCACCCTTCTTCTTCCCAGCACCGGCGGCGCTGGTTCTCACGGTGGTGGTACCGCCCTTCTTCTTGGTGGCGGCAATGGTGGCCGCAGATCCAGCGGTGGTGCCTCTTCTTCTTATCCATCTTTCGATGCCGGTGCGAACGGAGAAAGTAACTGGGAAAGACATGGAGCTGGTCTAGTGCCGCGAAGAGGAAGCGCGCAAGGAAGCAGAGAGAGCAGCAATGGCGACGGAGGCACGAGCAAGAAGAGAGATGAGGAAAATTACTACAGATGCGCTGCTACTTAACCTCCTTGCGGATGCCATCCAATGGCCAGATCAAATCCTACTAGACGCGTGGCATACATCGCCATCGACACGTGGCGAGGGTGAATCACGAACCGTCCCCCACTACCCCCTTTGCACGCGGATATCGAGGAGACACAGTTAAGACAGAAGATTATGCACGCCCAGTCAAATCGAAGTCAGAAAGTGGGACCCATTGCTCGTCACGTCCCGTCAAAGCCGCTCATGCGGGCAACTGAGGTGATCACATCGCAAACCGACGCGTCATCAATTCCAGCAGTAGAAGATTTTGACTACTTTAGTCCTTGCTCGAGTCTTTGACTCAACCAAGCACTCGGGGGCTACTCCTAACAGGATCGCTGGCCGTGCACCCAAAAGAATTTTTATGCAGGCGTATGAACATTCAACACAACCCATCACTCAAATCAATGATTCAATTATGAATTACGGATTACTCCCATAGGGACCTTTGAAGCATATTAAATGCGAAACAAGCAACCAAAGACGACAATAATCACAAACGTTTTTAGTCCCCACTCGAGTCTACGACTTGAATAGGCACTCGGGGCTACTCCCATAGGGAGCGCTGGTCGCGCACCCTATGATTATTCTTCCTTGTACCTCGTACTCTGTGTTGATAACATCCACATTCGAATGCTATGGCGACTCCGCCTCATATTTTCCCTACAAAGAGATTACGTCTCCTGAACCACCCAAATCATCTCCGTGATGACAAAAAATTCGGATGTCGCGCTTATAGCATGAAGATAAGACCTGAATAAGGCCTGGCAATGCATCTGCTATGCACTACCGAAACATATCCATGCTCGGTAGCGATGAACATGCCTTGACGGACGCGTCGAGTGCTCACACTTATATACTAGAATTCGACTCATGTAAGACCTCCGCGGCCTGAGTCGAATTCCGCCAGCATTTTTCCGAATTCGAGTCCGGCAACTCGAGTTTGAGTAGATTATGTTGGTTTCCCCTAAGGCAGTTAACTGATACCGATACATTGGGTAAATCAGGCACGTATATCAACAATCCCTATGGCATAGACAGAGCATTCGAAATATGCTCAATTATACACTCGAAAGACTTCATAAAGTCTCTAGTCGAATCTGCAATTCCATTGGACACTCGGGGGCTACTGATGTGGGTATACCCTATAGGTACTCGAGCTTGACATATACGGTCCAGATACGGCAGAAGCCCACAGCGTTGCCAAGGCCCAATAAATAATTCGAGTGACCCACGGACTCTCGATTGCTTGCGAGAGAAGAAGAAGATTAAGATAGAAAGTTCAAAGGGCAAACCCTAATCTGTAACCGACTCGACCTGCTACTCGAGACCTAGCCTATCTATATAAAGGCTAAGAGGGGGCGGCGAGGAAGACAATCACAACCCTAGTTTCCACAACTCTCGCCAAATTGCATCCACGCACCCCTGTAATCTTTGATTCCTTCGTTAATTCCAAGAGCAGACAAGCAGGAGTAGGGACCTCTATGAGGCCTGAACCTGGGTAAACCTTGCGTCCCTGTGTGCTTGTTTGCTAGCCGATTGATGCCTCCAGTGCTCCTTCTCCAAAACCCAAGTCCATAACAATGGGCATTGAAGAGGTTAACCCTCGTCAAGACGTGTCCATTAACCAATTCTCCGCCTCCATAGGTTCTTCTATCATGGAAAAATTCCAAGGTTTGGTTTGTAAGAATTCCACGAATTTAAGCCTTGAATGTAATTCCTCAGATGGCTTCTTCTGCACGCTCTCCAGTACATCTTGATAGAATTGGCTCTGCCGCCATTTCAACCTTCCTACCTTCCTCCATGCCCTTCATGTATTGGATAAATTATTCATTAATGGTCAAATGTGGCATTGGAATTGATCCTTCCCTTGGATTTGCATTGATAGCCTTTGTTGGTGTTGTATCTACCTTGTTACGAGCCTTCATCTCTTCTTCATCATGATGGTAACTCGTCTCTCCCTCATGCGAATCCATGTACCCCTCTAGACTTGTACATCCAGTACGAACTTAATGTAACATCATGCATATGCCCATCAAGTTGAAACTTCATGCACGAACCTAGTCACACAATAAATCAAGAACCAAATCCAAATAAAAACCGAATACATACCATGTATTACACATGGTTATTATAAAATAGTACAAACAAACTATTCTCACAACTCTATCTTATCATCTGTTATTACAGTACTAGTATCCTATGAGATTTTACTGGTGCATGTGAACATACTCTCACTTATTATAGTTATCCTCTAAGTACTACAATACTCACTGCCAGGTATACACCCCTTTTCATAGCTCCCACTATCAATGGTTACTAC
The DNA here is from genome assembly GCA_023614405.1 of Avena insularis. Taxonomy (NCBI): domain Eukaryota; kingdom Viridiplantae; phylum Streptophyta; class Magnoliopsida; order Poales; family Poaceae; genus Avena; species Avena insularis. Next base: position 36,042,085 of record CM042694.1, read on the forward strand.
TTCTTCTTACTTTTCACCTTCTTCTTAGTACTTCTTGGAATTCCTTCTATGATGATGTGAAGTCCGAAGAGTGCCTTCTTGAACATAAGAACATCCAGAGGGTGCGTACTATGAATCAGAAGTACATAGATTGAGATTAGCCATTGAAAAATGACTAGAAGATGTGTGATTCACTGTAGAAGTATTCTGCCTAGTTTCAAACGCACTTCTAAAGTAGAACATATCTTCCATCTCAGTGTTTACACAGCCATATTAAGCTGTGTAACCACCCACTTCTGGAATGTTAAACTTGGCATTCCCCTAGCTTCTTACTCAACTAAGTATTTAACTCCTAGATCTTCAGTTGACTGAGGTTCATACTAATGTGAGAATAGTTTTCCGACCAAGGATCATCAAGCTTAGTTTCTTTGTACACCCTTCGGAAAAGACTGTTTTAGGGTGCCTATTTTCTCTATCAACTTCATTCTTGGGTTGAATGCCTTTATAGGATCAGTAAAATCCTCAAGGACAACATCCAATTCTTGGACTAGAACTGTCTAAGTGTTATAAACTACATCGAGTAAGGACCTGTAATGATTCATATATTTGATAGCTAAAGTGAGTTCAATCCGCACAAGAGCAGTATGATCCAACTCAAGCTCTGAACTTAGAGAATCATAAGTTATGGTAGCATGAATACTACCTCCTAACTCCTTGAATTTTTACTCCTGGTCATGATTATTACTTCTACTATGGCAATTTAGTACACCACTTCCATACATATCACCTCCGCGGATGGCATTCTTATAACACCCCAACGCCAACCAGCTCTTGGAGTGTTACCACGTTCACTACACAAAGAAATTAACTAAGTTGTTTTAGAAAAAGGCAGAGTCTCCTCTATTTTTAGGACATCTACAACATGCAATAATATATGACAGAAGAACAAGGATAAATCTCCATAAAGGTAATGTCTTCAATTCTCCTACATAGTCATCTAAAATCCTACTCAACACTAGAACATTCTGGCTTGGATACCGAAAGATGCTATTCCTTACTATAGATAAGATATTATAACTAATTCTACCGAGTGATAACTCACTATTATTATCCTTATTGCATCATAATAAAGAGTTATCGCACTAGAAATATGACAATGAAATTCTCAATTGAATACTCATTATATTTCTAGAGAACTCTTTACCGTTGCTAACACCCTACCTACAGGTTCTACCCATTTAATAGGTTTCCAACCTAAGGTCAAAGCTTTTGCTCTGATACCAGCTGCGGTGACCCAACATACTGATACGTTGCAAACGTATCTATAATTTTTGATGTTCCATGCTTGTTTTATATCTACTTTATTATGTTTTGTCCACACTTTGGAGTATTTTTATACACTTTCAGGGACTAACCTATTAACAAGATGCCACAGTGCCAGTTGCCTATTTTCTTCTGTTTTTGGTTCCAGAAAAGCTAGAAAATGAATATTCTCGGAATTGGACGGAGCCATAAGACGAGACGGAGAGGGGCCAGGGGCTGGCCACACCATGTGGTGGCGCGGGTCCCCCCTGGCCATGCCACTAGGTGGTGTGGGCCACTGGTCCACCCTTTGACATTTCCCTTTCGCCTATAAGAAGCCTCCGATGCAGAAACCCTAAAGAATCGAGCCTCCAGCCACGAAAAGTTCCGCAGCGCCGCCGCCACTGAAGGGGATATTCGGGGGACAGAAAGTCTCTTTTCGGCACCCTGCCGGGACGGGGAAGTGCCTCGGAGCCATCTCCATCGATCTCCACCACCATCTCCATCGTTGTTGCTGATCCCATGATGATGAGGGAGTAGTTCTTCCTCGAGGCTAAGGGTTCTCCGATAGCTATGTGTTCATCTCTCTCTCTATATATATGCATGATCATATTGTGATCATGAGCTTTGTAATCAAGTAGATCTACCTTGCTACTCAAGTGCTTTAATAGATCTCTGCTCTCCCCATGTGTGTGAAAGTGACAGCATGCACACCATGGTGGAACTTAGGCTAGAGGTTACAATTACTTGTTATGAGTTATATTTGGAGTTGGATGTTTCTATGAAATTGTGGTGTTTGTTGGAACCATCTAGAGCTCAAGGTGACCGTGTTTTGTTATCTAGATGGGGAAAGTAAAATTTGAGGAGTGCTATTATAGCCCTACCATGGATTAGAGTGTCCAACCGGAGAGTAGTTAAGAGTAGTATCATAAAGAGAGATATTTATATGAGAGTGTTCACTAGTGAAAGTATGATCCCTAGGCCTTGTTTCTAAGCATTGAAACACTGTTTGCAACTAGATCTATTACATGTTTGCTTGCTTCCATATTTATTTCTTTTTGCCTTTAGTCTCAACCACGTGCCATCAAAGCTATTTTCTGGCACCGTTGTCTTATATCTATACCACTTGTATTTCACTATGTCTTTGCTGAACTAGTGCACCTATACACCTGACAAGTGTATTGGGTGTGTTGGGGACACAAGAGACTTCTTGTATCTTGATTGCAGGGTTGCTAGAGAGGGATACCTTTGACCACTTCCTCCCTGAGTTTGATAAACCTTGGGTAATCCACTTAAGGGAAACTTGCTGTTGTTCTACAAACCTCTGCACTTGGAGGCCCAACAACTGTCTACAAGAATATAAGTGCGTAGACATCACATACCACTACATGATGTAGTACACTATAGTCGTTGATATAACACCAATTAAACACCATTCCACCAGTATAACATCCCTTAAATTGGCACAACAGAAACATCGCGGGTCCAGAACATGTCTTTATATTACATATATCACATTACAGAAGATCCAAAGAACTTCCTCGATATAACAAGGATTATAATATACAAAAGATAACCAAAAATAGCAACTCGAAGTCAATTCTAGATATACTACCACTTTATAACTATGGCTTGTGATTGCTGTTATAGCAATGCTTCTGTAATTAGGTTCTGGTTTCAAAGATTTATATGCTATGCTTCAGCTTGACTTCTATGACTTCAGTTGTAGATGTTGACCCCGTTGATCTTTGTTGGATAGCTTCAGTTCTTCAAGTAGTTCACCTCCTAGGTTCGTCATTGAGTGCTCCCGAATCTAGCAAGGGTTAAGAAGGTACGGTTGAGTACGAGCGTACTCAGCAAGTTCACTAAAAAGGAGTGTTTGATGGACTAACTACAACCACCGACCCAAAGGTCATAGGTTATGCAGGTTTTCGTAAACATTTCTTCAAAGGTTACTTTTATTCTGAAAAGCTATGTTCGTGAGCCTTCATAGGTTTACCAGAACTTTCATGGAGTTCCTTTCCTACAGCGTTCGCAGCTCCTTCCCAAAACAGGGAGTAACATGTCACAGTTCTTACGCTCTGCAGAGGTGTGCTACTTTACCCACAAGAGACCTTCAGCTTTGTTGCGCAGCCGGGAGTATGTCCCCGTTCAAACTTCCTTGGTTTGAGGTCCAACCTAAGATCCAAGCAAATCACTACCCTTCTCCGCGACCCCACATGAAGACACGATCCCCCAAGAAGAACGACCTCTATTAATCTTTGTGCGGATATAACTATGGTTGACTACATTGAGGACTCTAGTGAGTAGACATATCCTGGTCGCCCCAACGAGTTGGTGGACCTACCAAGGATCGTCTCTCCCGATAGTCTAGATACCAAGATCATGGGGGACTGAGGGGTCCCACCCATATGCTGGGCCTCGAAAGGTAACCATCGCCATGATATGGTCATTTGTCCATGTGAAAGGAAGAAGATCCAGCTGAATTCCCTAGAGCCATTATAGATCTCATGGTTAACGCATGATATACGGTGCTAGAATCACTGGCGACATTGGTTGTTAAGTCCTAGATGATATATTCCTGGACAATGGTATTCCAATTGCCAGGCTTAATAGATTAGCTGATCACCCTAGATCAGTAACCAATAGTTTACATTATCATCAAAAATAGTGTTTTCTGACCTTTTTTTAAATGCGGGTGATGACAACATTTGATTTGCAAATACTTGATAGAAAATAATCAAAGGACATGAGCAAGTGTAAACTTGCCTTTTTAACTACAAGATTATGTTGTCAAGATCTTCTAGTCAGTATAAACTCCAATATCTGAAAACAACATCATTGGTCTGGTAAGGACTAATGTTTAAAGAAGCAATAAGCTATTATGCATAGATAATGATATGCATTTTTTATAAACCCCAAAGTAAATCCCCATGCATCAGTATGGATCGATTTTGGTGATTTATAAAATATTTGTGTTACAATCAAGTTTTACTTTATAAATAATTTTGTATTAAGATTCTAAAAGTAATTGACAAATGATGAAAGTAAAGTACAAAGAAAGTTGTTAGTAGACGTTGATTGATAGACACATTTAAGGGTATTATAATTCAAGTGGGTGGTAGTTAGCAGATTTATTTCAACTTTTGTTTGAAGTGGCAATACGAATAACTTTTGAAGAACATACTTATTACATCAAGTTAAGCAATTTGTAGTGTTCTTAGACTACAATTGATGGCTATATAGATCGCTCTAATGATCTTCAACTGATGTGCATCTTGTTGGTTAAATAACAGACAAAATTTAACTATAACAGATAACTTGGAGTAGGATGTAATACTATTATATCATGATCGAGTTTAAGAATTTCTTTGATATGGTCGAAGACAGATCTGTATAGGTATTATGTATAGCTCTATGAATCTAAACTTAGCAATTCGATGGTAAGAAGACTATAGAGTTTAAGCTAATTGTGCGATACAGTGATCTCATTATATGGTTCGTTGAACTCCTATTGAACTTTAAAGTCGTTTTAGGTAAGGTTTGAGATATGAGATCATTCACCACCAATATAAGTGAATGGTGCTAAAAGTTAATTTGAAGCTATTAGTTATAATTGATTTAAGACCCTAAAGGAGTATTAAATAATTAGTAATATGTATTTGGGATTTATTAGAGTCCATAATTATGGTTTTAGGTTTAGCATTTATATTTAATGGGTTATTTAAGATTGTGATATTTCATGAGGTTACCATCTTATTCCTTGCTTAAGAAGTAATCTTGAAGTATTATTATAAGTCTAAATAAGAATTTTATTTTAATCAAATGGATACTTGGAATTTATTACTTCATAATCTTAAAAATCTAGGGAATAATATATTTAGTATTTTTATAGTAAAATATAATTATTCAAGTTCTTAAACATGGTTTTTATTTATTTTTAACAAGTGTTCTTTTTAATAAAGTCCACAAAGATTAAATGTTATTAGATATTAGTTTCAAGTTTTACTTGTAAAAAGTTAAGTTAGTATTTTTTATAAAATAGTGGATTTATTTTTGTATGCAAAATGATTTATATTCATTTTTCAATATATTACTTTTATCCTTAGAAAATTCCTTCAAGGAATAAGTATTTGGAAATATATAGTCTAGTGTTCTTGGCTAAAAATCCAAACTAGTATTTTTCTTATACTTAATATTTATTTGGAATCACAACAGTGAATTTTATTTATTTTTAGGTATTATCTTTAAAAAATTGGAAATTCTTTGAAAGAATAAATGTTCTAAATTATTCTTTTTAAATTTATCAACCCAAAATATAATTTAGTATTTTTCGTGGGTAGTTTATATTTTTGTGATCATTTAGACATATTACATTTATTTTTAGGATTTTTATTTATTTTTCTAGAGCCTAAAGTACTTATCGGGCATTTTGGGTAATTCTTTTATTTTCTTTTATTTTCTTTTATTTTGTTTTCATATTCTATTCTCAGTTTGGCCTATTTGGTTAAGCACATGGGCCGGCCTGGCCCAACTAGTCCTGGTTTGGGGTCACCTTGACCCCAGCCCACTCCATCTCTCCATGCACGCCACAGACGCATCTACACGACTTTGACCCCTAATTCCCCCTCGTTCGATGCTGTGATGCGCCATCGCCTTTGCTCGATTCCGGTGAGGCTACGCCATTCCAGCCACTTCTGTATATGGGCAGAGTACTGCCGCTCCCCACTCATGCTTTCAGTCCTGCGAGATTTGAGAGCTGAGCTTCCTGCGACCCGCTTCCCCTTCTCTAGGATGCTAGGGTGTCGATGCCTGCGACGCCGCCATTTACTAGTGATGTGCTGCTCTTCTCACTAGGCTTCTCTGGTGCTATGATGGTCACTATGTTGTGGTGTGGCTCCACGCAAGTTGAGCATTGTGATGCTCCTCGTTCCGCCATACCACTACGCTGTGTTTTGGCCATTGCCGTCGGTGCTGCTCCTGCTTCCTCTCCGGCGAGCATCGGCTCGCCCCTAGGTAGGTGACCTGCTTCCCTTAGTTTCTTCCCTATCTCTACTTCTAAACACCCTACTGTCTACTACTGTCGGCTAGGACCTCCTCATAAAGATGGAAGTTTTAGGGTTCTTATCTGTCTCGGTTACTAGTGACCAATCCTTTGATTACACATGGAAGCTGGAGGTCTATTGTGGTGATTTCTGTCTTGGATTGACAATATTGTATCTAGTGCCTACTGGGTTATAATTCCCAATTGCTTATTCTACCAGGTTGATATGGAAATGATTTGTAGGTGTATATTCGAATTCAAACCCTTGGTTTGAATTTGAGGTTGTTAGAATCCAATTGAGTTGTTGGTCCACTGATCTATGTGTTGCTAGCTTATTTAGATAGTATAAATTGTATCTATTACTTGAGAGAATTCTTAGCTTAAATATGGTTTAGGGAATTGGGTATTGTCAATGTGGCAGTGAGATACTTGGATGCTTCTGGGAATGAGTTAAAGCCTATGGTTTAATTCTTGTGAGGAATGATACATTGCAAATTTATCTACAATTTTTTATGTTCCATGGTTGGTTTTATCTACTTTCTTGTGTTTTGTCCACACTTTGGAGTACTTTTCATATGATTTCTTGGACTAACCAATTAACAAAGAGCCACGGTGCCAGCTACATGTTTTCTGCTGTTTTTGGTTCCAGGAAAGTCAGAAAAAGAATATTCTCGGAATTGGACGGGACAAAAGCCAAAGTCGCTATTTTACCGGAAGGCATATGGAGCCAGAGTACGAGATGGAGAGGATCCAGGGGGCCAGCACACCACCTGGCCACGCGGGCCAAGCCTGGCCACGCCAGGGGGTGGTGTGGCCAGCCCAGGCACCCCCTCGGCCTCTCCTTCCGCCTATATATTGCCCTCAGGACCAAAACCCTAAGTACCTGATCAAAAATCCATGAAAGAGTCTGTAGCCGCCATCATCTCCATCCCTAGATCGGGAGGGATCTGAATCTCTTCCCGGCACCCTGCCGGAGAGGGGAATTCACCCTCGAGGCCTTCTTCATCATCATGCTAGCCTTCGGTGTGATGCGTGAGTAGTTCATCTCTGGACTACGGGTCCATGTAGTAGCTAGATGGCTGGTTCACCTCCTTTGTGCTTTCATGTCTAGATCTTGTGAGCTCCGTTCATGATCAAGATCATCTATTTGTAATTCTGCATGTTGTGTTTGTGGGGATCCGATGGATATTGAGATGCTATTTCAGATTGATTATTGATTCTATCATGTCTTTGTTATTGTGATCTTGCATGATTTCCGTTGTTAGTAGCTATCTTGGCCAAGTAGATGCTAGCAACACCAAGAGTTAGTATTTATGCTCGATAGTGGGTTCATGCCTCTGGTAATCCGGGGAAGTGACAGGTACGTCCTTTTGAGGCGTGAATTTTTTTGCTTCTGACCCAGGTTGTTATCTAAATTTCGTTAGTTCAACACTTTTCGATTTGAGCAACAGAAGGTCTTCAAAAAAAATCGTCTTTACTTGCTGGTCTGTTTTGACAGATTTCTGCCATTATTTGCATTTGCTTCTTGTTGGTTCCTTTTTGAGTTCTTTTGGGGATCTGAGCTTTTTGAGGGAAGTGCTACAGTATCTCGTGTTTTAATGGAAGTTTTATTGGTGTTGGAACTGAACCTAAATACCTATTCTCTTGAGTACACTAATGTTGCTAATAAAGATTGTGTGAAGTTTTATATGAAGGAAAAAAATTCAGGTGTATGGAAGGAATGAGTAATTATATGAAGAATGGACTAAAGCTCAAGTTTAGGGATGCCACATGTATCACCCCAAGAAATACCAAGAAGTACAAGCATCAAAGCTTGGGGATTCCCAAGGCATCCCCCTCTTCATCAATAAAAATCCCAGGTTTCTTCCAAACACTTCATTTTTATTGTTTTTCATGCACAATTGTGTTGTTCTTGGAGCGTCTTCTTTTTTCGTTTTTGTTTTGGTTTTCCGTTTGCTTTGTTTTCTTAGTTTGCTGAATAAATTGGTTGGACCCCCTCTTTCATACATTGGTTTTCAAAAAGTTTGGTTTGGTTTGGAAAAGAGTAGGAAAGTTCATGCTTAAGTGTTAAAGAGAGCTTGTTTTTGACTGTGGCCTATGCTTTGTCATGCCATGCTTGATATTGTTTTGGCTTTATGCTTAGTATTCTTTGCTATAGCATGACTTGTTATAAACAATTGAGATTGCTTAATGTGCCTTGGATGAATCATGCATTATTTTAGCATATTAAAGCATAGTATAGTGGTATTCTCCTTTGATGCTTTATTTGGGTTGACTTGGCGCATGCTCACACCATGTTATGACTATCTCAAGTCACCATAGCCTTTATGATCCTTTAGTTTTCAACTCGTAGTATCACTTTATGCTTTGATCAATGATGTTTTGTCGCTCTGCATGATTATGGCCATTATTGCTCTCTTAGTTTGTCGCCCGCCTTTTGCTAGCCTCCGTAATCAAGTATGAGTTCCACTCATGAATCCAACTCCTTAAACCAAGTTATTACAAAGAGTCCACCATACCTACCTACTAGCATATGCTATTCCAAGTATATTCATTCTTTTGTTTACCTTCCAAATTAAACTTGTTATGAGAAAACTAGTGATTAAAGCTCTCACGAACTTGATGGCACACTTTACTTTTCTTGCCCTTAATAAACTTGAACCATTGTGTCGTCTATGTTGTATATGCTTGCACTTATTTGTTGGGGATTAGCAGAACCATGCTGTCATGGGGAACGCTTTCAACATTGCACTAGTACTTTGTACCTAGTTGATATCATGCTATTTTGTCTATGGATGTCGTTGGTGTGAAATGAAAGGGGAGCTTGTAAGTCCATGGAGTTATGTATATGTGTTAGAGAAATGCCTGGGCCGCTGGTCTAATCCATGCTGACATGGTGGAAACCTGCAACGTAACCATAATGGGCTGTCTATGAAGCATTCTTCTTATAAAAAAAGAGTCCTATATTGAGAAAAAAGAGAAAAAGAAAAAAAAGATTATGAAAAGAGGAAAGAGAAAAAAAGCACCATATTCCCATGGTAAATAAGAAGATTGCTGAGATGCTCGTTGTCTGCTTGCCTTGTCATTTTGATATGGGGATTCTTCCGTATCATCAGGTAAGGGGTACCCCGTTGGCGGTTCTCTATGATACACATGTACTTACTATGACAAGAACTTACCGGTAACTAAACTTGAGTAGCATGAGGAGCGGCCCTCGTATTCAAGGGACATGATATTTCCAACTTGTACTTCGTCAAGCATATACACCATAGTTTGTTCACTTTAACCTTAATCACTTCAAGATGCTTATGATATGGGCAATGAGAGCTGAAAGCTATTAAGTACCATAATTTTTGGAAGCTCTTTACGAAACTTGAATCCCTACTTTCTTCTATGAAGGCCTTTCTTTTACTTTTATGTTGAGTCTCCACCTTCTATCTTTATGCACCTACTTTGAGAGCATAGTGGCCATTCTTAGTTCTATGTGCATTGTCCCAAGACTTGTTGATTGATGCATAACTTTGATATTGCTTGTTTTAAACTATTTGTATCTAGTCACTCTTATGAACTTTGAAGGTGTCCTATGCATTTATGTTTGCTACTCTATGAGGGACAAGCTGAATGCCATTATGCTATGTTTTCTTTATGTGAAACAAACCAACGTCTTACAAAGCATTGTTATTCATGAATCTTTTGTTTGTGCCTTTTCATGTTGCAACATAGTTTCTTTGTCTTATTGCTAGAACTTTGTCTTTCATGTTATGATTGAAGTACTATGATCCCAGCTATCAATGTTTTACAAATACTTTGATCAAGTTTATGATGGTGCATGTCACCTCAAAAACTATTATTTCTTTTTATCACTTACCTACTCGAGGACGAGCAGCAGTTAAGCTTGGGGATGTTGATACATTGCAAATGTATCTATAATTTTTGATGGTCCATGCTCGGTTTTATCTACTTTCTTGTGTTTTGTCCACTCTTTGGAGTACTTTTCATATGATTTCTTGGACTAACCTATTAACAAGATGCCACAGTGCCAGTTGCATGTTTTCTGCTGTTTTTGGTTCCAAGAAAGTCAGAAAAGGAATATTCTCGGAATTGGACGGGACAAAAGCTAAAGTTATTATTTTACCGGAAGACTCACGGAGCCAGAAGACGAGACGGAGATGGGCCACAGGGTGGCCACACCATGTGGTGGCGCAGGCGCCACCAGGTGGTGTGGGCCCCTGGTCGCACACCGACCTTGCCTCTTTGCCTATAAGAAGCCTCCTGATGCATAAACCCTAAATCATCAAGCCTCCAGCCATGAAAAGTTCCACAGCGCCACCACCACCGAAGGGGAGATTCAAGGGACAGAAAGTCTATGTTCCGGCACCCTGCCGGGACGGGGAAGTGCCCCCGGAGCCATCTCCATCGATCTCCACCACCATCTACATCACCATTGCTGATTCCCATGATGAGGAGGGAGTAGTTCTCTCTCTAGGCTAAGGGTTCTAGCGATAGCTATGTGTTCATCTCTCTCTATGCATGATCATATTGTGATCATGATCTTTGTAATCAGGTAGATCTACCTTTTTACTCAAGTGCTTTAATAGATCTCTTCTCTCCCCATGTGTGTGAAGTTGATAGTGTGCACACCATGGTGGCACTTAGGCTAGAGATTACAAATACTTGTTATGAGTTATATTTGGAGTTGGATGTCTTTATGAAATTGTGGTGTTTGTTCGAACCATCTAGTACTCAAGGTGATAGTGTGGGGTTATCTAGATGGGAAAGATGAACTTTGAGGTGTGTTGTTATAGACCTACCAACGATTAAAGTGTCCAATCGAAGAGTAGTTAAGAGTAGTACCATAAATAGAAGATATTTATATGAGAGTGTTCACTAGTGAAAGTATGATCCCTAGGCCTTGTTTCTAAGCATTGAAACACCGTTTGCAACTAGATCTGTTACATGTTTACTTGCTTCCATCTTTATTTCAGTTTGCCTTTAGTCTCTTCCACACCATCAAGATATTTTCTGGCACCGTTGTCTTATATCTATACCACTTGTATTTCACTATCTCTTCGCTGAACTAGTGCACCTATACACCTGACAAGTGTATTGGGTGTGTTGGGGACACAAGAGACTTCTTGTATATTGATTGCAGGGTTGCTTGAGAGGGGATACCTTTGACCACTTCCTCCCTGAGTTTGATAAACCTTGGGTGATCCATTTAAGGGAAAACTTGCATCGTTTCTAGAAACCTGCACTTGGAGGCCCAACAACTGTCTACAAGAATAGAAGTGCATAGACATCAAGGAGCAACACAAGTCCTGCTGAAAAATACCTGAGAGAGACTTGGCAATCAAGAAAAGTTGTTCTTCGAACAACTTCTCCCTCTCAGCAGTGGAAGCGCGCAAATCCTCTTCGCGCTTTCGTGACTCCTCTAGAGCCGTGACTGCTTCGTCGCGATTCTTCGCCGCCACGGCAAGCGCCTTCTCGAGGGAAGCAGTACGACAAAGCAGTTCATTGTGCTCAACTACAAAGCACAGAATATATCATCAATCGAATATACAAATCTTACGAAGACAAAGACAAAGCCAAAACCAACCTTCGACAACATGATGGCGATTGTCTAGCAAAGCATGCTGCCGACCCATAACAAGGACTTGCTCCACCAGGCGAGTAGCTTCCTTCACAATGAGCTGCATCAAAAGGAAGCGAAGGATCAGCAACAACACAAAGTATAAATTCGACTACCAAAACAGCAAAAAGGACGCTTACGTGATCCTCCAGGGACTCCGAAGATGACTATCGTGCAGTCGTCCGGGCAACCATCTGGTGTTCCCCGGTGTAACACCCCCGGGACCAGGGCTAAACAAATCCAGACCTTAGCCTGACATAAGCTTAACCTAGACCTTGAGGATATCTAGTGAGAAATCAATAACACAACAAGAACCCCGACACAAAAATTATTACAGCAAGCTCATAACTGAGCGAAAAACAAAAATATTACAAGCAGAGGTCACTGACCACAAACATCAAACAACGGAAGGAAAATTATGCTATTAAGTATAGCAAACTTAACAAATGGCCTAAGAGGCCTGAAGCATAACATTGACATCCTAGCCCATAGATTCCAGGCTGCCGGTCGGGAACTCCAAGCTACTCGTCGGTGTCGATGTCGTACGGAACTCGTCTTCAAGGGAACACTTACTCCGAAAGTATCAACAAAGCAAGGGTGAGTACAGGGTGTACTCTGCAAGACTTATTGCTAGTGGGGTTATTTTGCATAAAGCCATCTTTGTTTGTAAAACAAGAGGGAGAAGAAGCTCGTCTACTCAGAATATTTTAAAAAGGGATAAGAGAGTGACATCTCGGAAGAATTGATCATCATATTTTGATATACACCAAAGTAATCCTCATCTCACAACTAGGATCACCCCCTCATACCCATGAGGAAGCATCCTTAAGCACACGTTGAACTGCCAAGTTTTACGATTAGGTTAATGTTCTCTATGATCTTAGAATTCAGTCACCAAGCGTTCATAACCATGAACACGGCTTTTCGAAAAGATTTAACCTTGTAGGGGTGTACAACTTTACCCACACATACCAACCGACTCTTAATGCCAACGTTTTAGCCCTCTTCCCTGGAAGGCCGGCAGAGGGTGGTTGGACATGACCTTTACCTTGCTTTCACCGAGACCATGAGTCACGCCCTAAGGATGGTTCCGCCGTAATGGGTCAAATACCTAAGTCGGTCCCTAGAGATGTGTGTCGAGGTTGGTTTACCAGGGGCTCCATCGACCCCAAGCAACCTCGGCCATGCTTACCTACCTGTTATGATGCACCTTCACCCGCCAAATCTTTCAAAACGTTTTCTATGCATATGTTGAATGGAACGCCGAACTATGTGACTCATGGAATCTACTAGGCAAGTTAGTCAGTAGAGGGGTCCCCATAAACCCCGTGTGGCTGTATGCTTGTCTTGGTCCAAAGGCAAGAACTCGGTTCCTAGTGGTGGCGAGCATGGGACTACAAAAACCACATCCCACTGTGGCCTCCCATACAAGCCTTCGCATGTTTAACCTTTACCACTGATCTTACCTCATCAATATACCTCGTTCTCCTGTCATACTAGATTCTCTGCATTTGGTACATCTTCTGGTTAAACCAGTACTGGCAGCTATGCATGGCTAAGCAAGACACAAATGATAGCTGTAGCAATGCACACAAGCCAAACCTAGTTATGCTAGGAGCAGTAGATCAGGTAATATAAGCTCAAGGGAGTAATGCAACAGATAGGATACTCCATCTATCGATAAAAGATCATAGTAGAATCATATGCATCATGGCAAGAATGAAATACTTTCGAAAGCATAGGATTCTTTTATGTGTGTGGCTATGCTTGCCTTGTTTGTTGATACCTAGATATAGATCTTCGGAAGCCTTGTGCTTGACTTGATTATAGTTGGTCAAGTAGTTTTTGTCGATCTTCGATGGTGTTGATCTCAGTTTTCGATCTCATTCTCGATATTGTATTCTACCGGGAAGAAGCAAACACCGGAAAGAAAGGGGGAACAACAATCAACACATGGCATCGATGCAATGCTCAAGCAAGGATGATGTTATGACAAGTTAAATAGAGTTGAAATTTAATCCTATAGCATGTTTGGCAATTTAAATGGGATCCGAGGGGTGCAAAACCTAATTCAGGGGAGACCCCGGAATCACCTACAGAGGTTCATTTGATTCTCTAATTTAACTTGTAATTAAAGTTGTTGAACAATGCATGAGTGTGAGTCTAAAGTTTAGATCTCCTTTTTCTGAACATATTGATATACTATACACATTTTTCTGACTTATAAATATTAAGTTATTGAATTTATAAGATTAAACCTTTTTCTGAATTATTAAACAATTAAAAACCTTTTATTGCGTCAGCATGACATAAGGCTGACATCAGCACAGGGTTGGGTTATTTCTCACCGGGGCAGAAGCTACCTGCTGTGGCTGACCTATGGTCCAGGGGCCACGTCAGCGTGCCACCTCGGTGAGGTGGGGCCCGGGCCGACTCACCGACCCACGTGGTCGACAGCGTCTGCCGCTGGCGACCAAACAGCGGTGGTGCTACAGCGCGTGCGCAGATGCACACTTGAGTGGATCGGAAGCGCATGAACGAGGGCAACCTAACTAGGGCGGTGCGAGCTCCGGGGATGGTCAGGAACCTCACCGGTGATGACCGGAGCGGAGGCCGCACGACAGCGCTCGAGGCTAGAGCAAACCAGAGAGGGAGGGGAGGAAGGGAAGGGTCACGGTGGACTAGCGGCTCACCCTAAGGACGACGGTGAGGTCAGCTTGGCAGAGGAAGACGAGGTCGATGGTAATGGCGGTGGAGGTGCTCGTCGGAGGCAGAAAGGGAGTGGTTGATGGAGCTTGATAGGGGGCACCCGCGTCCAATTCCGTTGGCGAGGACGGCCAGGGCGACGAGGCGGAGCGCTTGGCGGCATCGACGAGGCTCGGGGAAGCTCCAAATGGTGGCGACGAGAAACTCTGGTCGGGCTAGGGTTTCAGCCGGAGCTGGGGAACACGAGAGGGAGAGGTCGCGGGGAGGGGATAAGATTAGAGGGGAAGAGAGAGGGCTCGGCATGCTCTTATCCTCGGCTCGGTGGGCGGCGGTGGGCATCGCAATGCAGGGAGATCGACGACCGGCGCGCGGACAGCGAGCTACTCGTCGTCGTCAACAAAGACGACGAGCAAGCACATCGAAGCGGTACACGGGCCGCGGATGGGCCGAGTTTGGGCCACGGCAAAGCAAGGCAGGTGTCGCTAGTGGTCGACAAAGGCAAGTTAGCAAAGTGAGAGGAGGTGGGTTATGGGCCAGGGAGAGCCCAAGAGAGAGGGAGAGATTCTTTTCTTTTTCCAGATTCTGTTTTTCTTATTTCTATTTGCATTTGAATTTCTTATATGTTTTGAATCGTTTCAAAAATACCAAAACATTTGTAAAACTATGGAAAATTATTGTGGGGCCCTATTAGTCCATTTGGGCTCCACACTTTTTGAACTTTTCCAAATATGAAAACCATTTGAGAGGATTTCAAAGAGAGGGAAGGATTAGGGTTTAGGGTTTGTTTTACTTCTTCAGTGCATATTTTAAAATATGATGCTCATGAATACACAAACAACCCTAAATATAAGATTAGCTAGAACTGGGGCGTCACAGCTCTATCCCCCTTACGAGAATCTCGACCTGAGATTCCAAAGGTAGGACGAAGGAAGAGAAACATGGTCACTTCTAAGGATAATAGGGAACGCACTAAACAACACACAAAGTATCTCATGATCAATTCATGAAATGAGTGTTCACAACAACTCTAAGATGACAAGCATGAAACCCATCAAGGTAACAGAGAAAACAAGAGGAGATGGTTTCAAATTGTTAGATAGTTGGTATTCATAAGGATTGAGACCATGGAGCTTCGGAAGGTTTAAGCTTCTGAGAAGGAAAGCTTGCAACAGAAAGAACAAAACCACAGACTTCGAGATACGAAACCCTACTGGGTGGCTTAAGTAGAGCTTCTAGGGATACAAAGATACAAATAACCAAGTTGTTGAACTACTTTTAATATAGAAGGGTCACTCTTCGTTCAACAGAAGGTTAAGACGGAAAGGTGTTTTGTGGCGAGGACTCGTAAGAGTCACAAGGAACATGTAACAAGAGAAACTTCATATTACCAAAATCATAGTCACTCTATAAACATGATTGAAAATGAAGGAAACTCTTTATTCATCCAGGTCTATCAAAATCTTTGCCAAAGATCGTGAGATCACTTTACACCACCAGATGGATATGTAAGAAGATTCCTGATGACACGAGGAAAAAGAAACTTCGTTCTCAGACTTCAATTACTTGGCACAACAATAAGCTTGCCAACATAAAGGGTCTGGAGGATCGACCGAGAGACATTTAGCAACACTACTTTAAATGTTCTCCTTAATGTTTGAGGAAACAGACATCAAGTAAAGGTCGGGCTTCGGAGACAAAAGAAACCATAAGCACAACTCCTATAATAAATCATAGAAGAAGCCTCATGAAGAGTGGTTGTTATTGCTGATTCAAGAGAATTTGTCGATAGGCCTTTCGACTAATTATGTCAACCATTACATAAATCTTGCCGGATTTACAAAGAGACCTATGTCAAAACCTTGGAGAACACCAACCATCATATCTGCTTGAGATTCAGATTTGGTTAGGTGAAATGATACTTCAGACTCAGGATGTCCGAATAGAAAGTTTGCAACATTTACCACGAAGGTAAAGTTATTGGATTCTCAAGACATGGACTACAGTGTTAAGCTCTGGTAGACTGAGCTACATTGCGGGACCCATGTATTAGCAACTTGTCGAAGGACAACCGCCATACATCGAGTACTTGCAACAAAATACAACTGTGTCCTTAAGGTACGGAGTTAACTCTACTCGAATCCACGGTGACATCTTTCAACAATTACACGTGAATCAGAGAAGATAACTTCTAACATCTAGAATACATTCTTCGAAATAACACGAAGAAGGTTCTCAAAAAGTTTTCCAACATTAATGCCAAAGGTTCCATATGAATCTATTCTAGCATGGAGAAGATAAGGATATTATCGATGGGATCAACAACAAACTTATCAAGATACTCCATTTGGATGAACTCATATGTTTTATGAACAAAGCAGAATATTGGTCAGACCGAAAGACATGAGGATGTACTCAAGTGAAGCATCACGAGAAGAAACATCATCAAGATAGTCCTTGGAACTGAGTTTGATCTGATGATAACCCAAATCAAATCAAAGGTGGGGGGAGATAAAATATCCATGAAGAAGACACTATCTTTCTTCAGCACGAACAAAACTAGACATCCCTTTAAGATGAACGAAGTTAGATAGAACTTTTGTCTTACAACTCTCCAAGTTGTTGTTTAAGCTCAACCAACTAGTTCAGGGGTATCCAGTATGGATCCTTGGAGAAAGGAGCAGTTCAGAGAACTTGCTTTCTCAAGAACTGGACAACACGGACATGTGGCAACATGGCGATACTTCTAGTAAGACATCTAGAATATCACGATCCACCGATATGTCACTTAGTTCGAGAGGAAACTTGCTTGATAAGGCAAGAAGACATAGTCTCAGAGCTTCAGCACAAGCCTAACTCTTTGACCGAGGAGAGTGTACCAGGGTGACGGACTTGGTAGCATAATCATCCTTTGCTTAGTGATATGGTTAAACAATCACGCTAAAGATGACACAAATGTCCTTGTAGTTCAAAGTAATAATTATTGCTAAGAATCTCAGATGACCACATTGTTATGCACACGCATCATTCACGAGCGCGAAAGCTCGGAGGAAGGGTGGGTAAATATGTGTAGAAGCATCACTTCATTAAGGGGTCATGAAACTCGGCACGACCTATTAGTATATAAGAGTGTGACACTCTAAGGTAGAACAGATAGAAGCTAATCGTTGTCTCTTTATCTCATGGATTACAACACTTTGACCTGGTCCTAGATATGACGAGGTACTGGAGTTTGTTTCTCCTGACATTCCAAAATGGTTTGTCATGACGGACCACAAGAGTATCTTACATCAGAAGACACCGATGCACATTTACTACTAGGCTACCAACTGGTAGACAAAGGTCGGAAACAACAAGAGGAAAAGGAACATGCTCAAGATAGAATCCTGAGATGTGGATGCATAGATTATCAATCTTCTGAGAACCAATGCAGAAGAGGGGAAGGTGTGGCAGAGTCACGAATATAGATGCGAGACTCACGAGGAGTACTCTTGTCGTGATCTATTTGGTTCCATTAAAGAACACCTGCCATGGCTAGTGGTAGGGGAAGTCCTTGATTGTCAAGATTCAATCGCAACAAAGACCACAAGCTTGAAGTCTAGAATTTTAGTACCAGCCATATTGAGGTAATGTGTGAACATTAGCAACAGAGGTCAATAGGATGGATCTTGGGTTAAAGATCAGCTTCATGTACAAGATTTGTAACACTAGAATCCAGAACAATCCGGGATCTTCGGTTCAAGTCCAAGGGTTAAAACCCTAGAAATAAGTAACTACTACTTGAGTGACACAGCGTACACTGCAAGGTAGCAATCAAAAGATAGCTTCCAAAAGAAGAAAGGACTCCTAAAGTACCCAACAAATAAAAAGGAGGCACACGAGGCGAAAGGAAACCTCGAAACCTAGAACGGAACACTATGGATCCTACAATATAATATTGTGGGCCCATAAGCTAGGGAGATCATGATAGAAAGAAATCTCTCGATTGAAGCAGAGCAAGGGTAAACAAGGAATTCACAACACACGCAGCTCTAGAGAACTCAACACTAGGTCAACTTATTGAGAAACATCATGCCCAAAAGGCACCTAAGTTTTGAAAGACTAGAAGGGATATCAAAACTTTTCAAAATCAACACAAGATCAGATGACCCAGAGTTAGAGCGAAACTGGATAAGGAGAAAAAAAGCATACTAGAGTTTTCGCAAATACTTTTCATCTTTGAAATAGTTTTCACAAGCACTAGACACAACATCGACCAATAGAAAGGTTTTCCTACGGTCGGTACTGCTCTGATACCAAGAACTGTAACACCCCCGGGACCAGGGCTAAACAAATCTAGACCTTAGCCTGACATAAGCTTAACCTAGACCTCGAGGATATCCGGTGAGAAATCGAGAACACAACAGTGACCCTGCGGCACAAAAATTATTACAGCAAGCTCATAACTGAGCGAAAAACCAAAATATTACAAGCAGAGGTCCCTGACCACAAACATCAAACAATGGAAGGCAAATTATGCTATTAAGTATAGCAAACTTAACAAATGGCCTAAGAGGCCTGAAGCATAACGTTGATGTCCCAGCCCATAGATTCCAGGCGGCCTACCGGGAACCCCAAGCTACTCGTCGGTGTCGATGTCGTACGGAACTCGTCTTTAAGGGAACATTTACTCTGAAAGTATCAACAAAGAAAGGGTGAGTACAGGGTGTACTCCGCAAGACTTATGTCTAGTGGGGTTATTTTGCATAAAGCCATCTTTGTTTGTAAAACAAGAGGGAGAAGAAGCTCGTCTACTCAGAATATTTTAAAAAGGGATAAGAGAGCGACATCTCTGAAGAATTGATCATGATCTTTTGATATACACCAAAGTAATCCTCATCTCACAACTAGGATCACCCCCTCGTACCCATGAGGAAGCATCCTTAAGCACACGTTGAACTACCAAGTTTTACGATTAGGTTAATGTTCTCTATGATCTTAGAATTCGGTCACCAAGCGTTCATAACCGTGAACACGGCTTTTCGAAAATATTTAACCTTGCAGGGGTGTACAACTTTACCCACACGTACCAACCGACTCTTAATGCCAACGTCTTAGCCCTCTTCCCTAGAAGGCCGGCAGAGGGTGGTTGGACACGACCTTTACCTTGCTTTCGCCGAGACCATGAGTCACACCCTAAGGATGGTTCCGCCATAACGGGTCAAATCCCGAAGTCGGTCCCTAGATATGTGTGTCGATGTTGGTTTACCAGGGGCTCCATCGACCCTAAGCAACCTCGGCCACGCTTACCTACCTGTTATGATGCACCTTCACCCGCCAAATCTTTCAGAACGTTTTCTATGCATATGTCGAATGGAACGCCGAACTATGTGACTCATGGAATCTACTAGGCAAGTTAGTCAGTAGAGGGGTCCCCATAAACCCCGTGTGGCTGCACACTCGTCTTGGTCCAAAGGCAAGAACTCGGTTCCTAGTGGTGGCGAGCATGGGACTACAAAAACCACATCCCACTATGGCCTCCCATACAAGCCTTAGCATGTTTAACCTTTACCACTGATCTTACCTCATCAATATACCTTGTTCTCCTGCCATACTAGATTCTTTGCATTCGGTACATCTTTTGGATGAATCAGTACTGACTGCTATGCATGGCTAAGCAAGACATAGATGATAGCTCTAGCAATGCACGCAAGCCAAACCTAGTTATGCTAGGAGCAGTGGATCAGGTAATATAAGCTCAAGGGAGTACTGCAACAGATAGAATACTCTATCTATCGATAAAAGATCATAGTAGAATCATATGCATCATGGCAAGAATGAAATACTTTCGAAAGCATAGGATTCTTTTATGTGTGTGGCTATGCTTGCCTTGTTTGTTGATACCCAGATATAGATCTTCGGAAGCCTTGTGCTTGACTTGATTATAGTTGGTCGAGTAGTGTTCGTCGATCTTCGATGGTGTTGATCTCGGTCTTCGATCTCGATCTTGATATTGTATTCTACTGGGAAGAAGCAAACACCGGAAAGAAAGGGGGAACAACAATCAACACATGGCATCGATGCAATGCTCAAGCAAGGATGATGCTATGACAAGTTAAATAGAGTTGAAATTTAATCCTATACATGCTTGGCAATTTAAATGGGATCTGAGGGGTGCAAACCCTAATTCAGGGGAGACCCCAGAATCACCTACAGGGGTTTATTTGATTCTTCTAATTAAACTTGTAATTAAAGTTGTTGAACAATGCATGAGTGTGAGTCTAAATTGTAGTTCTCCTTTTTCTGAACATTTTGATATATTATACACATTTTTCTGACTTATAAATATTAAGTTATTGAATTTATAAGATTAAACCTTTTTCTGAATTATTAAAAAATTAAAAACCTCTTATTGCGTCAGCATGACATATACGACATCGACAGGTTGGGTTGTTTCTCACCGGGGCAGAAGCTACCTGTTGTGGCTGACCTGTGGGCCAGGGGCCACGTCAGCGTGCCACCTCAGCGAGGTGGGGCCCAACTCGGGCTGACTCGCGCTGACCCGCGCGGTCGACGGCGTCTGCCTCCGGCGACCACACAGCGGTGGCGCTATGGCGCCTGCATGGATGCGCACTTGAGTGGATCAGAATCGCATGAACGAAGATGACCTAACTAGGGCGGCACGAGCTCCGAGGATGGCCGGGAACCTCGCCGGCGATGACCGGAGCGGAGGCCGCACAGCGGCACTCGAGGCTAGAGCAAACCAGAGAGGAAGGAGAGGAAGGGAAGGGTCACGGTGGACCAGTGGCTCACCCTGAGGACGATGGTGAGGTCGGCTTGGCCAGAGGAAGATGAGGTCGACGGTAATAGCGGCGGAGGTGCTCGTCGGAGGCGGAAAGGGAGCGGTCGATGGAGCTCGATAGGGGGCACCCACGTCCAATTCCGTTGGCGAGGACGGTCATGGCGACAAGGTGGAGCACTTGGCGGCATCAGCGGGGCTCGAGGAAGCTCCAAACGGTGGTGGCGAGAAACTCTGGCCAGGCTAGGGTTTCCGCCGGAGCTGGGGAACACGAGAGGGAGAGGTCGCAGGGAGGGGATAAGATCAGAGGGGAAGAGAGAGGGCTCGGTGGCGTTCTTATCCTCGGCTCGGCGGGCAGCGGTGGGCATCGCAACGCAGGGGAGATCGACAGCCGGCGCGCGGACAGCGAGCTGCTCGCCATCGTCAACAAAGACGATGAGCAAGCACATCGAAGCGGTACGCGGGCCACGCATGGGCCAAGTTTGGGCCGCGGCAAAGCAAGGCAGGTAGGCTGCTAGTGGCTGCATGGTGCGGCGGTTAGCAGAGTGAGAGGAGGTGGGCTACGGGCCAGGGAGAGCCCAAGAGAGAGGGAGAGATTCTTTTCTTTTTCCAGATTCTGTTTTTCTTATTTCTATTTGTATTTGAATTTCTTTTCTGTTTTGAATCATTTCCAAAATACCATAACATTTGTAAAACTATGGAAAATTATTGTGGGGCCCTATTAGTCCATTTGGGCTCCACACTTTTTGAACTTTTCCAAATATGAAAACCATTTGAGAGGATTTCAAAGAGAAGGAAGGATTAGGGTTTAGGGTTTGTTTTACTTCTTCAATGCATATTTTAAAATATGATGCTCATGAATGCACAAAAAACCCTAAATATAAGATTAGCTAGAACTAGGGTGTCACATCCGGCATGCGGGGAACTCAAAGAATTGTGCCCGGAGTGGGCCACCATTGGAGGAGAAGGAGACCGTTCAGCCACCTCCTTGGCCTTGGAGTCTGCGACTCCGGACTCTTTCACAAATTGGATGTCGTTAGAAGACGATGACGCCGCTTGACTACAAAACATACCGAGCACAACTTTAGGAAAAAGCAACCTCAATAGAGAGCAGAACGAACTCGCGAGCGTTAAAGGCTTACCAGTTAAAATTTTCGAGGTCAAAAGAGTCATCCGACGACTCCTTCGGCAGTCGCAGCTTCTTCCGAGCAGGAGGATCCATGGTGCGTACAGGAACGGCGGGGATTGGCTCCTCTACAGCAGTAGAAGGATCTTCCGGCGTTGTCAAGGAAAAAGCATCTGAATCTTTGCTGCGGGAACGCGTGCGAGTGTCCTGGTCGCTGGACTCGAGGGCTCCCTCCTCCTCTTCAATTGGGACGGTCGATTCCAACTCGTCTTCTTCATCCACTTCGCGAGGGATAACCCCTTCGGGACGAGGAGGCAAATTGGAAGACACCTTCCAGTCCTGCAATCAGAAGATACATCATTATATATCAAGCAGTCATAACGGCAATCGACAAAGAAAACTACTTCACAGTACAGTTCTACCTCAGGAGGAGGGTTAGAGGCGTCGAAAGGAGGCATGACTAGTTCGCCTGGGAGAACCTCCTTGGCAGTTTACTTGGTCACCAATCGCACCCACCTATCCACCTCACCAGCAGAAATGCCTTCGGCGAAATGCGAGTGACATCACTCGCACCAGCCCAGCAGTACATCGGGTGGATTCTGGCTTGTAGAGGCTGAACGCGGCGGCACAACCACGTGCGAATGAGAGCGGCGCCACCCTCTTCTTTGCCTATGCAGCTTTCGAGGTCACAGACGCGCTCATACAGCACCTCCGTTTCCTCGGACTCGCTAGGCATCACGACATTCTTCTAGGAGCGCCTCCTCTTGCAGGGCACCGCGGGATCGAAGGGCGCGAGTCTGTAGTTCTCTCCGTCAGCCTTCTGGTCGCGGATGTAGAACCATTTGTCTCTCCACCCTTGTACAAATGCGGTGAGCTTGATGTTGAAGTAGACGGTAGAGGAGTCGACGTGGATTCCGCAGCCACCTACGTCGTAGACTACCGAACCAGACATCGACTGACGTTTCAGCTTAAAAAGCCTCTTGAAGAGGCCAAAGTGTAGCTCAATTCCGAGCCAGCACTCGCAAAGCATGATGAAGCAAGAGATGTGGAGAATGGAATTTGGGGACAGCTGGAGCCCATAGAAACAAAGGAGACCCCTGAAGAAAGGATGCAGGGGGAGAGAGAGACCTTGGATGATGAATGCAAGGAACATCACCCAGAAACCCGGAGGAGGACAAGGGATTACCTCGCCACCGGGCACTTGCAAGTCATCTTCTGCAGGCGGAAGAATTCCATCTTGACGATGAAGATGCAGCTCGGCAGGCTTGATGATGGATGTCCGCACCCTTCTTCTTCCCAGCACCGGCGGCGCTGGTTCTCACGGTGGTGGTACCGCCCTTCTTCTTGGTGGCGGCAATGGTGGCCGCAGATCCAGCGGCGGTGCCTCTTCTTCTTATCCATCTTTCGATGCCGGTGCGAACGGAGAAAGTAACTGGGAAAGACATGGAGCTGGTCTAGTGCCGCGAAGAGGAAGCGCGCAAGGAAGCAGAGAGAGCAGCAATGGCGACGGAGGCACGAGCAAGAAGAGAGATGAGGAAAATTACTACAGATGCGCTGCTACTTAACCTCCTTGCGGATGCCATCCAATGGCCAGATCAAATCCTACTAGACGCGTGGCATACATCGCCATCGACACGTGGCGAGGGTGAATCACGAACCGTCCCCCACTACCCCCTTTGCACGCGGATATCGAGGAGACACAGTTAAGACAGAAGATTATGCACGCCCAGTCAAATCGAAGTCAGAAAGTGGGACCCATTGCTCGTCACGTCCCGTCAAAGCCGCTCATGCGGGCAACTGAGGTGATCACATCGTCGGCACTGACGTCATCAATTCCAGCAGTAGAAGATTTTGACTACTTTAGTCCTTGCTCGAGTCTTTGACTCAACCAAGCACTCGGGGCTACTCCTAACAGGATCGCTGGCCGTGCACCCAAAAGAATTTTTATGCAGGTGTATGAACATTCAACACAACCCATCACTCAAATCAATGATTCAATTATGAATTACGGGTTACTCCCATAGGGAGCACTGGAAGCATATTCGTCTGAAACAAGCAACCAAAGACGACAATAATCACAAACGTTTTTAGTCCCCACTCGAGTCTACGACTTGAATAGGCACTCGGGGCTACTCCCATAGGGAGCGCTGGTCGCGCACCCTATGATTATTCTTCCTTGTACCTCGTACTCTGTGTTGATAACATCCACATTCGAATGCTATGGCGACTCCGCCTCATATTTTCCCTACAAAGAGATTACGTCTCCTGAGCCACCCAAATCATCTCCGTGATGACAAAAAATTCGGATGTCGCGCTTATAGCATGAAGATAAGACCTGAATAAGGCCTGGCAATGCATCTGCTATGCACTACCAGAAACATATCCATGCCTGCAGGCGCGATGAACATGCCTTGACGGACGCGTCGAGTGCTCACACTTATATACTAGAATTCGACTCATGTAAGACCTCCGCGGCCTGAGTCGAATTCCGCCAGCATTTTTCCGAATTCGAGTCCGGCAACTCGAGTTTGAGTAGATTATGTTGGTTTCCCCTAAGGCAGTTAACTGATACCGATACATTGGGTAAATCAGGCACGTATATCAACAATCCCTATGGCATAGACAGAGCATTCGAAATATGCTCAATTATACACTCGAAAGACTTCATAAAGTCTCTAGTCGAATCTGCAATTCCATTGGACACTCGGGGGCTACTGATGTGGGTATACCCTATAGGTACTCGAGCTTGACATATACGGTCCAGATACGGCAGAAGCCCACAGCGTTGCCAAGGCCCAATAAATAATTCGAGTGACCCACGGACTCTCGATTGCTTGCGAGAGAAGAAGAAGATTAAGATAGAAAGTTCAAAGGGCAAACCCTAATCTGTAACCGACTCGACCTGCTACTCGAGACCTAGCCTATCTATATAAAGGCTAAGAGGGGGCGGCGAGGAAGACAATCACAACCCTAGTTTCCACAACTCTCGCCAAATTGCATCCACGCACCCCTGTAATCTTTGATTCCTTCGTTAATTCCAAGAGCAGACAAGCAGGAGTAGGGACCTCTATGAGGCCTGAACCTGGGTAAACCTTGCGTCCCTGTGTGCTTGTTTGCTAGCCGATTGATGCCTCCAGTGCTCCCTCCTTCTCCAAAACCCAAGTCCATAACAATGGGCATTGAAGAGGTTAACCCTCGTCAAGACGTGTCCATTAACCAATTCTCCGCCTCCATAGGTTCTTCTATCATGGAAAAATTCCAAGGTTTGGTTTGTAAGAATTCCACGAATTTAAGCCTTGAATGTAATTCCTCAGATGGCTTCTTCTGCACGCTCTCCAGTACATCTTGATAGAATTGGCTCTGCCTCGCCATTTCAACCTTCCTACCTTCCTCCATGCCCTTCATGTATTGGATAAATTATTCATTAATGGTCAAATGTGGCATTGGAATTGATCCTTCCCTTGGATTTGCATTGATAGCCTTTGTTGGTGTTGTATCTACCTTGTTACGAGCCTTCATCTCTTCTTCATCATGATGGTAACTCGTCTCTCCCTCATGCGAATCCATGTACCCCTCTAGACTTGTACATCCAGTACGAACTTAATGTAACATCATGCATATGCCCATCAAGTTGAAACTTCATGCACGAACCTAGTCACACAATAAATCAAGAACCAAATCCAAATAAAAACCGAATACATACCATGTATTACACATGGTTATTATAAAATAGTACAAACAAACTATTCTCACAACTCTATCTTATCATCTGTTATTACAGTACTAGTATCCTATGAGATTTTACTGGTGCATGTGAACATACTCTCACTTATTATAGTTATCCTCTAAGTACTACAATACTCACTGCCAGGTATACACCCCTTTTCATAGCTCCCACTATCAATGGTTACTACTTCTTCTTACTTTTCACCTTCTTCTTAGTACTTCTTGGAATTCCTTCTATGATGATGTGAAGTCCGAAGAGTGCCTTCTTGAACATAAGAACATCCAGAGGGTGCGTACTATGAATCAGAAGTACATAGATTGAGATTAGCCATTGAAAAATGACTAGAAGATGTGTGATTCACTGTAGAAGTATTCTGCCTAGTTTCAAACGCACTTCTAAAGTAGAACATATCTTCCATCTCAGTGTTTACACAGCCATATTAAGCTGTGTAACCACCCACTTCTGGAATGTTAAACTTGGCATTCCCCTAGCTTCTTACTCAACTAAGTATTTAACTCCTAGATCTTCAGTTGACTGAGGTTCATACTAGTAACAGGAATAGTTTTCCGACCAAGGATCATCAAGCTTAGTTTCTTTGTACACCCTTCGGAAAAGACTGTTTTAGGGTGCCTATTTTCTCTATCAACTTCATTCTTGGGTTGAATGCCTTTATAGGATCAGTAAAATCCTCAAGGACAACATCCAATTCTTGGACTAGAACTGTCTAAGTGTTATAAACTACATCGAGTAAGGACCTGTAATGATTCATATATTTGATAGCTAAAGTGAGTTCAATCCGCACAAGAGCAGTATGATCCAACTCAAGCTCTGAACTTAGAGAATCATAAGTTATGGTAGCATGAATACTACCTCCTAACTCCTTGAATTTTTACTCCTGGTCATGATTATTACTTCTACTATGGCAATTTAGTACACCACTTCCATACATATCACCTCCGCGGATGGCATTCTTATAACACCCCAACGCCAACCAGCTCTTGGAGTGTTACCACGTTCACTACACAAAGAAATTAACTAAGTTGTTTTAGAAAAACGGCAGAGTCTCCTCTATTTTTAGGACATCTACAACATGCAATAATATATGACAGAAGAACAAGGATAAATCTCCATAAAGGTAATGTCTTCAATTCTCCTACATAGTCATCTAAAATCCTACTCAACACTAGAACATTCTGGCTTGGATACCGAAAGATGCTATTCCTTACTATAGATAAGATATTATAACTAATTCTACCGAGTGATAACTCACTATTATTATCCTTATTGCATCATAATAAAGAGTTATCGCACTAGAAATATGACAATGAAATTCTCAATTGAATACTCATTATATTTCTAGAGAACTCTTTACCGTTGCTAACACCCTACCTACAGGTTCTACCCATTTAATAGGTTTCCAACCTAAGGTCAAAGCTTTTGCTCTGATACCAGCTGCGGTGACCCAACATACTGATACGTTGCAAACGTATCTATAATTTTTGATGTTCCATGCTTGTTTTATATCTACTTTATTATGTTTTGTCCACACTTTGGAGTATTTTTATACACTTTCAGGGACTAACCTATTAACAAGATGCCACAGTGCCAGTTGCCTATTTTCTTCTGTTTTTGGTTCCAGAAAAGCTAGAAAATGAATATTCTCGGAATTGGACGGAGCCATAAGACGAGACGGAGAGGGGCCAGGGGCTGGCCACACCATGTGGTGGCGCGGGTCCCCCTGGCCATGCCACTAGGTGGTGTGGGCCACTGGTCCACCCTTTGACATTTCCCTTTCGCCTATAAGAAGCCTCCGATGCAGAAACCCTAAAGAATCGAGCCTCCGGCCACGAAAAGTTCCATGGCGCCGCCACTGAAGGGGATATTCGGGGGACAGAAAGTCTCTTTTCGGCACCCTGCCGGGACGGGGAAGTGCCTCGGAGCCATCTCCATCGATCTCCACCACCATCTCCATCGTTGTTGCTGATCCCATGATGATGAGGGAGTAGTTCTTCCTCGAGGCTAAGGGTTCTCCGATAGCTATGTGTTCATCTCTCTCTATATATATATGCATGATCATATTGTGATCATGAGCTTTGTAATCAAGTAGATCTACCTTGCTACTCAAGTGCTTTAATAGATCTCTGCTCTCCCCATGTGTGTGAAAGTGACAGCATGCACACCATGGTGGAACTTAGGCTAGAGGTTACAATTACTTGTTATGAGTTATATTTGGAGTTGGATGTTTCTATGAAATTGTGGTGTTTGTTGGAACCATCTAGAGCTCAAGGTGACCGTGTTTTGTTATCTAGATGGGGAAAGTAAAATTTGAGGAGTGCTATTATAGCCCTACCATGGATTAGAGTGTCCAACCGGAGAGTAGTTAAGAGTAGTATCATAAAGAGAGATATTTATATGAGAGTGTTCACTAGTGAAAGTATGATCCCTAGGCCTTGTTTCTAAGCATTGAAACACTGTTTGCAACTAGATCTATTACATGTTTGCTTGCTTCCATATTTATTTCTTTTTGCCTTTAGTCTAAACCACGTGCCATCAAAGCTATTTTCTGGCACCGTTGTCTTATATATATACCACTTGTATTTCACTATGTCTTTGCTGAACTAGTGCACCTATACACCTGACAAGTGTATTGGGTGTGTTGGGGACACAAGAGACTTCTTGTATCTTGATTGCAGGGTTGCTAGAGAGGGATACCTTTGACCACTTCCTCCCTGAGTTTGATAAACCTTGGGTAATCCACTTAAGGGAAACTTGCTGTTGTTCTACAAACCTCTGCACTTGGAGGCCCAACAACTGTCTACAAGAATATAAGTGCGTAGACATCACATACCACTACATGATGTAGTACACTATAGTCGTTGATATAACACCAATTAAACACCATTCCACCAGTATAACATCCCTTAAATTGGCACAACAGAAACATCGCGGGTCCAGAACATGTCTTTATATTACATATATCACATTACAGAAGATCCAAAGAACTTCCTCGATATAACAAGGATTATAATATACAAAAGATAACCAAAAATAGCAACTCGAAGTCAATTCTAGATATACTACCACTTTATAACTATGGCTTGTGATTGCTGTTATAGCAATGCTTTACAGAATTAGGTTCTGGTTTCAAAGATTTATATGCTATGCTTCAGCTTGACTTCTATGACTTCAGTTGTAGATGTTGACCCCGTTGATCTTTGTTGGATAGCTTCAGTTCTTCAAGTAGTTCACCTCCTAGGTTCGTCATTGAGTGCTCCCGAATCTAGCAAGGGTTAAGAAGGTACGGTTGAGTACGAGCGTACTCAGCAAGTTCACTAAAAAGGAGTGTTTGATGGACTAACTACAACCACCGACCCAAAGGTCATAGGTTATGCAGGTTTTCGTAAACATTTCTTCAAAGGTTACTTTTATTCTGAAAAGCTATGTTCGTGAGCCTTCATAGGTTTACCAGAACTTTCATGGAGTTCCTTTCCTACAGCGTTCGCAGCTCCTTCCCAAAACAGGGAGTAACATGTCACAGTTCTTACGCTCTGCAGAGGTGTGCTACTTTACCCACAAGAGACCTTCAGCTTTGTTGCGCAGCCGGGAGTATGTCCCCGTTCAAACTTCCTTGGTTTGAGGTCCAACCTAAGATCCAAGCAAATCACTACCCTTCTCCGCGACCCCACATGAAGACACGATCCCCCAAGAAGAACGACCTCTATTAATCTGTGTGCGGATATAACTATGGTTGACTACATTGAGGACTCTAGTGAGTAGACATATCCTGGTCGCCCCAACGAGTTGGTGGACCTACCAAGGATCGTCTCTCCCGATAGTCTAGATACCAAGATCATGGGGGACTGAGGGGTCCCACCCATATGCTGGGCCTCGAAAGGTAACCATCGCCATGATATGGTCATTTGTCCATGTGAAAGGAAGAAGATCCAGCTGAATTCCCTAGAGCCATTATAGATCTCATGGTTAACGCATGATATACGGTGCTAGAATCACTGGCGACATTGGTTGTTAAGTCCTAGATGATATATTCCTGGACAATGGTATTCCAATTGCCAGGCTTAATAGATTAGCTGATCACCCTAGATCAGTAACCAATAGTTTACATTATCATCAAAAATAGTGTTTTCTGACCTTTTTTTAAATGCGGGTGATGACAACATTTGATTTGCAAATACTTGATAGAAAATAATCAAAGGACATGAGCAAGTGTAAACTTGCCTTTTTAACTACAAGATTATGTTGTCAAGATCTTCTAGTCAGTATAAACTCCAATATCTGAAAACAACATCATTGGTCTGGTAAGGACTAATGTTTAAAGAAGCAATAAGCTATTATGCATAGATAATGATATGCATTTTTTATAAACCCCAAAGTAAATCCCCATGCATCAGTATGGATCGATTTTGGTGATTTATAAAATATTTGTGTTACAATCAAGTTTTACTTTATAAATAATTTTGTATTAAGATTCTAAAAGTAATTGACAAATGATGAAAGTAAAGTACAAAGAAAGTTGTTAGTAGACGTTGATTGATAGACACATTTAAGGGTATTATAATTCAAGTGGGTGGTAGTTAGCAGATTTATTTCAACTTTTGTTTGAAGTGGCAATACGAATAACTTTTGAAGAACATACTTATTACATCAAGTTAAGCAATTTGTAGTGTTCTTAGACTACAATTGATGGCTATATAGATCGCTCTAATGATCTTCAACTGATGTGCATCTTGTTGGTTAAATAACAGACAAAATTTAACTATAACAGATAACTTGGAGTAGGATGTAATACTATTATATCATGATCGAGTTTAAGAATTTCTTTGATATGGTCGAAGACAGATCTGTATAGGTATTATGTATAGCTCTATGAATCTAAACTTAGCAATTCGATGGTAAGAAGACTATAGAGTTTAAGCTAATTGTGCGATACAGTGATCTCATTATATGGTTCGTTGAACTCCTATTGAACTTTAAAGTCGTTTTAGGTAAGGTTTGAGATATGAGATCATTCACCACCAATATAAGTGAATGGTGCTAAAAGTTAATTTGAAGCTATTAGTTATAATTGATTTAAGACCCTAAAGGAGTATTAAATAATTAGTAATATGTATTTGGGATTTATTAGAGTCCATAATTATGGTTTTAGGTTTAGCATTTATATTTAATGGGTTATTTAAGATTGTGATATTTCATGAGGTTACCATCTTATTCCTTGCTTAAGAAGTAATCTTGAAGTATTATTATAAGTCTAAATAAGAATTTTATTTTAATCAAATGGATACTTGGAATTTATTACTTCATAATCTTAAAAATCTAGGGAATAATATATTTAGTATTTTTCTAGTAAAATATAATTATTCAAGTTCTTAAACATGGTTTTTATTTATTTTTAACAAGTGTTCTTTTTAATAAAGATCCACAAAGATTAAATGTTATTAGATATTAGTTTCAAGTTTTACTTGTAAAAAGTTAAGTTAGTATTTTTTATAAAATAGTGGATTTATTTTTGTATGCAAAATGATTTATATTCATTTTTCAATATATTACTTTTATCCTTAGAAAATTCCTTCAAGGAATAAGTATTTGGAAATATATAGTCTAGTGTTCTTGGCTAAAAATCCAAACTAGTATTTTTCTTATACTTAATATTTATTTGGAATCACAACAGTGAATTTTATTTATTTTTAGGTATTATCTTTAAAAAATTGGAAATTCTTTGAAAGAATAAATGTTCTAAATTATTCTTTTTAAATTTATCAACCCAAAATATAATTTAGTATTTTTCGTGGGTAGTTTATATTTTTGTGATCATTTAGACATATTTTTGTTTGCTTGTTTCCTTATCAAAAATACAAAAAAAAATAGTTCCTACTATAGTTGTTATTTTCGTTGGTTTGTTATTGTCTTGCTTTATCATGCTTTCTATCAATGGTTGGTTTCTTTGAAACTGAATCTTATTGGCAAGGTGGGTTCACGGAAGAACAAAAATATTATTATAAGGAACACGGCTTGTCACAAAAAGGGAAATACGTATGGGAACAAATTTATAAATTGTATACCATTGCTATAAACGTGTGCTCTACTTATAATATTACTTATTTCTTTGATAAATCTTGTTGCTGTAGGAGGTATAAACACCTCCCTTTTCAATGTGAGTATAATGATAATGTTACCATATCTTCTTATGTTAAAGGGAATTATGACTTTTATGATGTGGAACAAATTGAAGAATTTATTGCTTGGAAGGGTGCATTTGAACTTGCTAGTTTGCTTGAAAATACTGATGATTCACCTTATAAATATGAGGTTTATGATATACTTAAATTTTGCTTTGATAATTACAAGGTAGAAAATGGCTATATTCTTGAATATCTTAATAGATGATCTCCACCAATGGAAGAGACTAATGCCTTGCAGGAGCCTATGGAAGAAGAAATTGCTGAAACTCGAAGCTCATTGGATGAAAAAGAGGAGGAGAGTGATGATCAAGAGGATGAAGAATGGATCTACCCATCCCTACCTTCTAATGAGACTAACTCTTTACCCCTTACATTATTTGATTGTCCCCCATGCTTACCAAAGGAGGATGAATGTCATGTTCTTGCGGATTCTTTTGAAAATATTTATAATAAAGCTCTAGTGTTTGTAGATCATGAAGAGCATGCTTTATGTGATAGTTATATTGTTGAGTTTATTCATGAGGCTACTGAAAAAATTATTATGAGAGAGGAAAATATGGTTGTAAAAGTTTTCATGGTATTGAAACACCTCTCTATTTGCTGAAAGTTTTGAAGTTACTCTTGTTTTATCTTCCTATGCCTGTCACTTTGTTCTTTGTGAATTTATTTGCATACAAGATTCCTATGCATAGGAAGTGGGTTAGACTTAAATGTGTTTTGAATTTGCTTCTTCATGCTCTCTTTTACTTCAATTCATATTTCATATGTGAGCATCTTCTCAAACTATCATGCCTAACTTAAAGGCGTTAAAGAAAATTACTTATTGGGAGATAACCCAAAAGTTTTAGATGAGTCTTGGAAGTTATTACTTCAGTAATAACCTCTCCTTATCCTTTTTATTTGCTTTTTGTGCCAAGAGTAACCTATAATGAGAGAGAAGTAATGATTGGAAAAGTTTCTGTCCCGAAACAGATTTCTGTGCTTCACCATAAATATTCGTGTAAAATCTCTGAACTTATTTTTGAGGCGTGAATTTTTGTGCTTCTGTCCCAGGTTGTTATCTAATTTTTGTTAGTTTAACACTTTTTGATTTGAGCAACAGAAGGTCTTCTAAAAAATCCGTCTTTACCTACTGGTCTGTTTTGACAGATTTCTGCCATTTTCTGCATTTGCTTCTTGTTGGTTCCTTTTTGAGTTCTTTTGGGGAATTGAGATTTTTGAGGGAAGTGCTACAGTATCTAGTGTTCTAATGGAAGTTTATTGGTGTTAGAACTGAACCTAAAGACTTATTATCTTGAGTGCACTAATGTTGCTAATAAAGATTGTGTGAAGTTTTGTATGAAGGAAAAATTTCAGGTCTATGGAAGGAATGAGTAATGAGATGAAGAATGGACTAAAGCTCAAGCTTGGGGATGCCACGCGTGTCACCCAAGAAATATCCAAGAAGTACAAGTGTCAAAGCTTGGGGATGTCCAAGGCATCCCCTTCTTCATCAATAAAAATCCCAGGTTTCTTCCAAACGCTTCATTTTTATTGTTTAATGCACAGTTGTGTTGTTCTTGGAGCGTCTTCTTTTTTGTTTTCTTTCTGGTTTTTGTTTGCTTGGTTTGCTTAGTTTTCTTAATAAATTGGTTGGACCCCCTCTTTCATGCATTGGTTTTCCAATAGTTTGGTTTGGATTGGAAAAGAGTAGGAAGGTTCATGCTTAAGTGGTAATGAGAGCTTGTTTTTTACTGTGGCCTATGCTTTGTCATGCCATGCTTGATATTGTTTTGGCTTTATGCTTAGTATTATTTGCTGTAGCACGAATTGTTATAAACAATTGAGATTGCTTAATGTGCCTTGGATGAATCATGCGTTGTTTTAGCATATTAAAGTATAGTATAGCGGTATTCTCCTTTGATGCTTTATTTGGGTTGACTTGGTACATGCTCACACCATGTTATGACTATCTCAAAGTCACCATAGCCTTTATGATCCTTTAGTTTCAACTTGTAGTATCAATTTATGCTTTGATCAATGATGTTTTGTTGCTCTACATGATTATGGCCATTATTGCTCTCTTAGTTTGTCGCTCCCAGTCTTTTGCTAGCCTCCGCAACCAAGTATGAGTTCCACTCATGCATCCAACTCCTTAAACCAAGTTATTCCAAAGAGTCCACCATACCTACCTACTAGCTTA
This sequence comes from Avena insularis, assembly GCA_023614405.1. Lineage (NCBI taxonomy): Eukaryota > Viridiplantae > Streptophyta > Magnoliopsida > Poales > Poaceae > Avena > Avena insularis. The sequence continues at coordinate 36,076,752 of CM042694.1, forward strand.
TGCTATTCCAAGTATATTCATGTTTTTGTTTACCTTCCAAATTAAACTTGTTATGAGAAAACTAGTGATTAAAGCTCTCACGAACTTGATGGCACACTTTACTTTTCTTGCCCTTAATAAACTTGAACCATTGTGTCGTCTATGTTGTATATGCTTGCACTTATTTGTTGGGGATTAGCAGAACCATGTTGTCATGGGGAACACTTTCAACATTGCACGGGTACTTTGTACCTAGTTGATATCATGCTCTTTTGTCTATGGATGTCGTCGGTGTGAAATGAAAGGGGAGCTTGTAAGTCCATGGAGTTATGTATATGTGTTAGAGAAATTCCTGGGCCGCTGGTCTAATCCATGCTAACATGGTGGAAACTTGCAGCGTAACCATAATGAGTTGTCTATGAAGCATTCTTCTTATAAAAAAGAGTCCTATATTGAGAAAAGAAGAGAAAAAGAAAAAAAGAGATTATGAAAAGAGGAAAGAGAGAAAAAAGCACCATATTCCCATGGTAAATAAGAAGATTGCTGAGATGCTTATTGTCTGCTTGCCTTGTCATTTTGATATGTGGATTCTTCTGTATCATCGGGCAAGCGGTACCCCGTTGGCGGTTCTCTATGATACACATGTACTTACAATGACAAGAACTTACCGGTGACTAAACTTGAGTAGCATGAGGAGCGGCCCTCGTATTCAAGGGACATGAGATTCCTAACTTATACTTCGTCAAGCATGTACACCATAGTTTGTTCACTTTAACCTTAATCACTTCAAGATGCTTATGATAGGGGCAATGAGAGCTGAAATCTATAAGTACCATAATTTTTGGAAGCTCTTTAAGAGACTTGAATCCCTACTTCCTTCTATGAAGGCCTTTCTTCCACCATTATATTGAGTCTCCACCTTCTATCTTTATGCAATTACTTTGAGAGCATAGTGGCCATTCTTAGTTCTATGTGCATTGTCCCAAGACTAGTTGATTGATGCATAACTTGATATTGCTTGTTTTAAACTATTTGTATCTAGTCACTCTTATGAACTTTGAAGGTGTCATGTGCATTTATATTTGCTACTCTATGAGGGACAAGCTCAATACTATTATGCTATGTTTTATTTATGTGAAACAAACAAAAGCCTTGCAAAGCATTGTTATTCATGAATCTTTTGTTTGTGCCTTTTCATGTTGCATCATAGTTTCTTTGTCTTATTGCTAGAACTTTGTATTTCATGTTATGATTGAAGTACTATGCTCCTAGCTTTGAATGTTTTACAAGTACTTTGATCAAGTTTATGATGGTGCATGTCACCTCAAAAATTATTCTTTGTTTTTATCACTTACCTACTCGAGGACGAGCAGGAGTTAAGCTTGGGGATGTTGATACATTGCAAATGTATCTATAATTTTTGATGTTCCATGCTTGGTTTTATCTACTTTCTTGTGTTTTGTCCACACTTTGGAGTACTTTTCATATGATTTCTTGGACTAACCTATTAACAAAGAGCCACAGTGCCAGCTGCCTGTTTTTTGCTGTTTTTGGTTCCAGGAAAGTCAGAAAATGAATATTCTCGGAATTGGACGGGACAAAATCCAAAGTCACTATTTTACCGGAAGGCATCTGGAGCTAGAGTACGAGACGGAGAGGAGCCAGGGGGCCACCACACCACCTGGTCGCACGGGCCAGGCCTGGCCATGCCAGGGGGTGGTGTGGCCAGCCCAGGCACCCCTCGGCCTCTCCTTTCGCCTATATATTGCCCTCGGGACCAAAACCCTAAGTACTCGATCAAAAATCCACGAAAGTGTCTGTAGCCGCCATCATCTCCATCCCTAGATTAGGAGGGATCTGAAGCTCTTCCCGGCACCCTGCCGGAGAGGGGAATTCACCCTGGAGGCCTTCTTCATCATCATGCAAGCCTCCGATGTGATGCGTGAGTAGTTCATCTCTAGACTACGGGTCCATGTAGTAGCTAGATGGCGGGTTCTCCTCCTTTGTGCTTTCATGTCTAGATCTTGTGAGCTCCGTTCATGATCAAGATCATCTATTTGTAATTTTGCATGTTGTGTTTGCGGGGATCCGATGGATATTGAGATGCTATTTCAGATTGATTATTGATTATATCATGTCTTTGTTATTTGTGATCTTGCATGCTTTCCGTTGTTAGTAGCTATCTTGGCGAAGTAGATGCTAGCAACTCCAAGAGTTATTATTTATGCTCGGTAGTGGGTTCATGCCTCTAGTAATCTAGGGAAGTGACAGAAATCTCTAAGGTACTAGATGTGTTGTTGCTACTAGGGAGAAAACAACAATCCTTTGTTCATAGAACAATCGTATTGTTTACTTTACACGCAATTCGTAAAGCAATAATCTGTTGCTTGCAACTTAATACTGGAGGGGGTTCGTATGATAACCTGAAGGTGGATTATTAGTCATAGATGCAGTTGGATGGCGGTCTATGTATAGTGTTGTAATGCCCAATCAAGTCTCAAAGGAGTTAAGATGATTAGTATATGCTTGTATGCTTTCTTGATGTTTGTCAATTGCCCCGCTGTAATTTGTTCACTCGGCATGTTATCTATCTTAAGGAGAGCCACCTCTAGTGAACTATGGATCCCGGTCCTTTCTTTTACATACAATCTACAAAATGTTTACTGATTTGTGTTTACTTTCTGCAAACTATTACTTCCTTCCATTCGATATGTTTAATCCTTTGTTTTCAGCAAAACCGGTGAGATTGACAACCTCATCGCAAGTTGGGGACAAAGTTCTATGGTTGTGTTGTGCAGGTCTCCATGTTGCTGCTGGCACCGATAGTGCGCCCTGCCAATGTTCAGCTAGCTACACCTTTGGGGTGTTTCCTTGCTCCTACTGTATTGATAACCTTGGTTTCATACTGAGGAAAAACTTACTACTGTGCTCATCATACCTTCCTCTTGGGGTTCCCCAACGAGCTCGTTAATACACGAGTCAGCAAGGAACCAGCGGGATTTACTACAGGCAAGTGTGGCAGGGTTCAAGTGATTTAGTTGGAACTTGGGAAAAGATTTAACTTTCTATCCTTGTTGACAGTGAACTAATATATGACTTTGATTCCTATATTTCTACTTGGAAAATGATATACACATATATACTTCTTACTAGCAGATGATTGGAAGAATTGTGTTGATTACTTATATTGTGGCTTCCATAACCTAATATGATCTTTCTTTGCAAGCGTCTTATTGTTGTCAACAATATAGTGGCTTCTACTGCTTTTTGGGCTGCTACTATGGTGCCTCCCAATTGGAGTGTGCACAGGAGGATCCAAAGCAGTATGATTTTCTACTTTAAATTAACTAACTAAATTCATATTTGGCTGCCAATGATGCATAGGCTCGGGCTTGATTTATATAAGAACAGATTTTTGTGCTTGATTCTTGGCCCAACTTATGATGCAAAAGCTTGAGGCATGGATTTATATTAGAACATATTCTAAGATGGAATGGTGACTTCTCGATGATGATCTTCCATAGCATCTCTATGCAAGACTGAGAGAACTATTCTTCGTTACTACTTCTGTTTGTTGCCTAAAACAAATAAAAGTGAATAATATGCTAGAATCTTAGTGTTGCAACCTACTTTGGGAAGGTAGTTGTTGTTGCTCCTGTAGATGATAATTTCTTGGTGAGGTTAGCTCACACGAGTGGGTTTGATCAGATGTTGATTTGGTTCAACTACTACTTCATGTTCCTGATCTTCTCCTCCTAAATCTTGTATTTGAGTTGTCCTTAATCTACTCCTGGAGCTTCTCTTCAAGTAATAACACTATGGCTCTATCGGTTGATGTGGTGGTGGAATGACAATAGTGTGTGCTATGACTAAGAGGGAATGAGATGGTATTGTGGAGATGATATGGTTTGGTGATCTCGATGAAGTCGCATATGGGAGTTTAACCACGGCTAGCTCAAGTAGGTGATGCCTATCATACTACTGCTTTACTCCTTGTGTTGTTGATAGGACACCAAATGCATGCGTGACTAAGCTGCTGTTAAGTGGGTCTCTCTAGTTCAAGTTTCCACCCCCAGATATTTTCCTATGGATGAGGTCAAGGATGATGGATATTATCTGGTTGTAACATTTTTTACTTGATATGCCAGGTATAAATGTTGATCTAGCTCCTAGTGATGTGGATATTCATGGTTGGCTGTTATTCTTTATATTTGCTAAACTTATCACTTTAAGAAACAGTCAGTTTAGCTGATTAGTGCTAAACTTGACTAACATTTATAGTTGACCCCTTTTTCTTTTCAGTTTAAACTTAGCTAGAGGTAGAGGGTATTATAGCTTGCCTACTGTTGCCTAAGATTGGAAACATTGATTACCTTGACCCATCGATACCTCTCTCCTTTTCAAGTGTATAGAAGCATCTGATCCATGTCCTAAATGTTGCCTAGATTTGGCAATGCCCTCTAGTTCTAGGTTGTGGAATTTAGGAGTACTTCCTAAATTCCCTAACTAAGTTTAATAAATTGAATGCCTCACCTATGGTGGGGCAAACATTTTAACCTTAACAAAATGTTTCTTTTCATTTGTTGTTTACTTTGCAGGAATTAAAGTGAAGAAGAAAAGAACACTGAAGATGAAGAAGTAGATAGTAATTTAGTTTAGGCTTTTCCTTTTTTACCTTTTGTAATCTTTTTCTTTTTCTTCTTGTAAAGAACAATGTAATATAAGTTTATTATTCAATAAAGCTCAGTTTCCTTTATTATTTGGTTGTTGAAATATAATCTCTTATGCATTCATTTGTACTACAGTTGTTGTTGAATGAAGAAAATAATAAGACATATACTTTCTTTTATGAATTCTTCTAATTATATTATATTCAATTCTTTTTCATGAATAATACTTAATATATATTCAAGGATTCATAGTTTCTAATTATAAATCCTTCTTGAAAACAATAAAATCTCAAATACTTCTAATTTTAAATCTTTTCAAAAGTGATTCAAATTTAAATATGAATTTAAATTATTCACCCAAAAATCATTTAAATTCCTAAAGATCATGTCAAAATTTATAACAATCACTATGAAGAACTAAATCCTAACTCAAAATAGTGAAGGAAACTCTGATCTCTTCAAGGTTTTAATTTGCGATAAATTTATCCCAAATTTTCTTATGCATGAATGCAAATGCACAAACTCTCATTTGTAGCCCTAAATGTTGGGGCATTACACTTGGTGTGGCACCTCTCCCCCGTCTGTTCAGTTTTTTATCTTTATATCATTTGTAATGAACACAATAAAGCTGTAAAAGAAATCTGCGATGGCACATCCCTCAAACTCACTTTTAGAAGGAATATTTCTACTATGCTTATGGTGAAATGGTATGAACTGGAGGGGTTGCCTCCAGTATCTCCTTTAACGCTGACCTTGATGCCTTAATCTGACAGTATGAGAGTAAGGGGTTTACTCTACGACTTCTTTATATGCTATCATCAATTTTGCGGGGATGAGACCAATTTTTACTCCTGCAGTTAGGCAACTCTACATCCCACCTAGAGTCCACATTTTTCTCTAGCTGTTGTCTCAAAAAAAATTAATGACTAAAGATTGCATGTTCTATGCTGAAGATGAAGCTATTAATCATCTTTTTTCCCAATGCATTATAGCTAAACAACTTAGGGCTATTATTTTCGATTTCTTCAATGTTCAAATTGATAATGATTTTCTATTTGTAGCCAAGAGTTTTGGGTAGTAGTTATGCTACTTTTTGGTGTCTTTGGAAATTCAGAAATGATATGATCTTAATGGTCAACCTTTGGCTTAATATACATCACATCTGAAGAATGGTGTTGAATTAAGTGAAACACTGGCGGCTGATCTTCAAGGAGCACATGCTGGAGGGGGTGGAGATCTTCTGCAACCACCTGACCAAGATCTTAAGCTCCAGGTTCGAGATGACAAGTGAGTGAGCAACACTAGGCCGGTTGGAAGAAATTCCCCAGAATCCTCATCGTCTGCAGCTGCCAAGAAGGCCGCAGTCCACGGGACTGGGTCGACTCCTACATACACGACTGGAGCCAGAGTCTTTTGTTTCAGGCCCCGTTTGGAACACGGGAAATTTTAGGAATTCCATTGGACAGGATTCTTGTAGGAATTTTTTCCTTTGTGCCCTTTGGAACATAGGAATAGGAATAGGAAATTCACAAGGTCAGATTCCTACACTTCATGTTTCGCGGGAAAAGAAACATTCGGTCGAACTTCTTGGAAAATTTCCTGGCGTGGGAAACGCTAGCTTCGAGGCCCTTCCGCTACTGTTATTAGCTTGCTATCGCACCAAGAAAGCCCACGCAGAAGCCCGTCCAGCCCGGCCATTTGCGCTTCGATGAAGGCGTGCCTCCGCGCCTTGTCCACCCGGCGGTCGTGGCGTTCCTGGTGCTTCGCCGCCCTCACCACCGCCTTGGTCGTGGCCTGCTCGGCATCGTGCTTGCGCTGCGCCGCGACGTCTTCGGGGAAGCGGTGGCGCGACTCCTGGCGCAGGCGCTCGTCACGCTCGATGATGAGCAGGCGGTGCTCCGTTTCGTGCCGGCGGCAGCGCTCCTCCTCCGTGATGAGGCGAGGTGGCGGCGCCAGCGCCTCCGCCTACTCGCGCGTCCAGACGTCCTGAAAGTTCATCGACGCGCACGGGTGGTCGAGCCGCCACGCCACGATGTCGTAGGGGGGAGGCCTCGTGCGATGTGTCGAAGGTGCCGAGCGGGATGTGCTCGTCGCTGGTCCGTATCTCGGCGTAGAAGGTGCCGGTCGGGCGCGCGCGTACGCCGTGGTACCCGGAACTTCCCCGGCGTGGCGGCATGGCGTCGGCGGCCGCTGTGGCGGCGGCGGCCACGCGGGCGCGTCGGCAGAGAGGAGGGAGAGGAGGGGATTTTTTCTACGCGCGCGGGAGAGGAAGTGACAGTTGGGTTCACGTGTTGCGCTGCATTTAACGAGCACGCGATGAGCGGTGCGTCAAAACAAGCGCGCGGAACCGGGCGCACGGTAAAGTTTTTTCCGCGCGCGGAAAGATACAGCGCCTGTTGGAGGGTGCGGCGCGGGCTCTCGCGCGGGAAATTTTCAGTTTTTAGTGCGCGGACGCGGCTTTAACGCGTCTGTTGGAGTTGCTCTTAGCATGTTTATTAATCCAATTTTGTAGTAGTAGTTCCGCTGTTTTGTCCATGCATGGCTAGCTTAGATTCATCCAGTTCCTAGTTGTATGCACCGCAATTGTTTCATTATGTGTTTTAGTCGGTGTACGACTTTTTTTTTTTTTGGTGAAATAGTCTGTCAGTGTAGGACATTGTTTGCCTATTTTTTCATATTCTCATATCATGTGTTTAGCACAATTACTTGCTTGGTTCAATAATTTACATGATTCCTCAAGATCAATATTGCCCTATGTCTTTCTTATCTTATAATCCAAATGGTTACACTTCCCCATTCCTACGTTTTGGAAACCCATATGATTTGTAGGTGTGACATCTTAATTTCTGCATTTTTTCTATTCCTGCGTTCTAAACGGGCCTCACATGTTTGAATTTGCTCTGGCTTTTGTAGGGGATGTAGCCTGTAAAACTTTGTTCTAACAGAGCTCTCTTTGCGATGCTGGCACCTCTGTTGCCATGTGGTTTTTGCTTTTGCTCTGTTGCTTAGTACTAGTAGTAGCAATAGTCTTTGCATTAAGAACTACTTGAACCTGTGCCAGGCCAGTTTCGTTGATAACCGGGGATGTTTGATCCGTGTGAATTTAAAAAAAAATCCTGGTGTCTTCACTTTCTTGTGAGTGCTCTGCAGAGTGGTCGGCCAAAGGCCCATTAGCCGTGGAGCCTATTAAAATATATAGTGTTGTCAATCCTGGGGCTATACACTGTTTGTTATCTGCACCGTCTGCCCGGCTAGATCTCCTGGCTCGCTGAGCTGATTGATCAACTCCGGAAGCAGCGAGCTCCAATGTCGGGGGTTGAAATCGAGCTGGCACCGGTAGCACCCTCGGCCGATACCAGTTCTTCGTCTAACGGTGAGTAGAGCTTCGCATTATTATTGCAGTTCCACCTGTATGATCCCCTTATCGTTGCCATCGCGATTATGATTTCCAAGCAGGACGACAAACGGATGGCAGTGGCACAGCGATCTCCCGGTCGTCGACGGCCGCATCGCCGAACTCTCCGAAATCATCGTCGATGAAATGCTTGCTAGCCAGATACCTGCCCCACTGAGACCACAGATCTATCGTGTTCCGGAGATGTTCCTCGCCGCCGACAAGGGCGCGTACCAGCCGAAGTTCCTGTCCCTGGGACCGTACTACCGTGGTGACTCTGCCACGGAAGAAATGCGGCGCAACGATGAGAAGAAGCCAGGGAACCTAGTCTATGCCTTCGGCAGAGACGGCGGGCCATCGGTGAAAGAAATCAAAGAATACATGAAGCTCATTGCGTCCATCGAGGCCGATGCTAGGAGCCGCTACGACAGGGACGTCACCATGGACATGGAGTGGGGAGCGTTCTGCAGGATGCTATTGCTCGATGGCTTCCAGCTGATCACGCTGCTGGAAAGTTTCGGCTACGAGCCGCCGGCCCCTGCTGCAGCTACAGCTCCCGCTGGCACCAACCAGCTGGCCAACGGCGCCGCAGCTCCAGGGCGCAACAACAACCATAACCAAGAGGCCTGCACACCCAGAACTGGTGCTCTGAGCAGTACCGGACATGACTTGATGATGCTGGAGAACCAGATACCCTTCTTCGTTGTCCAGAGGATCTACGGCCTGCGTTATGATGGAGATGGTGGCGGAAGGAAGACGGTTGCCGAGCTAGCCTGGAGAACCATCAGAAGTATCATGCATGGCGTCCCGGCGGCGTCGAGTCATCCACCGGAGACTCCGCAGGAGTGGCAGCATTTGGTGCATATGTGCCATGTTTACCTGAAGCCAAGCTACCTCAAGGAGTCGCTTCAGTAATCTCTTCTCCTGAATTACACTGCCACATCCGTACAAACGGCTTCCTAATACCAATTCTGCAAAAACAAAATTATTGCAGAGGCGCATCCGACGACTACGGCAGATTCCGGCGAGCCACCGAGTATTACGAGGCCGGCGTCAAGTTCAGGCGGCTGTGCAACGAAGACGGGAGCGCGCGCCCCTTGCTCGACGTGACCTTCTCCAACGGCGTCCTCAGGATGGCGCACCACAAGGTGGACGAGAAGACCAACTACATCCTCCGCAACGTCCTCGCGTACGAGCAGAGGTACTTCACGGCGGCGATGAGCGGCGCCACCGGCTACGTGACGGCGTACGTGGTGTTCATGTCGCAGCTCCTGGGCGGCCCGGAGGACGTGGCCCTGCTGTCGCGGCGCGGGGTCATCGAGCACCACCTGGGCAACGACGCCCAGGTGTGCGCGCTCTTCCGGGGGCTGGCGGAGGGGCTCGTCTTCGACCCGTCCAGCAAGCACTACCTCAACTTGGTGGGGGCGAATCTGTGGTCGCACTCCCGGTCGCGCCTCAACCGCTGGCGCGCCTGGGTCGTCAGGCACCGCTTCGGCAACCCCTGGCTCGCCGCCGCGTGGTTCTTCGGCGCCATGGCCGTGCTGGGCACCGTCGTGCAGACAGTGGTCACTCTTCTCCAATACTTGAACAAAGGACCCACGCACGGCGTCAGAAGCTAAGCTAGTACTACCAGGCGACACGTTTGTATCAAGCAATCCCACCGTCAACTCTGCGCTACCAAACTCTGCAAGAACAGGACAGTTTTCCATTAGTACCGTGAACTCTGCAAGAACAAAACAGCTTTCCATTAGTATTGAAACTATCCTGTTATCGTGCCCTCACCTAGTTACCTTCCATGTAAACTTGCTGCTGCTTGGCTTGGATGATGAGACTAATAGTATTAATAATTTCAGTGATGTGCATTTTCATTCTGACATTTGCTACCTAGTTCGTGCTTGCGAGTTGGTAGACTTTTTTTTGGCGGAACCTTGACTTCAAATCTTGCATGCCAGTCAACAAGTTGGCTTAATTGAAGATAAATTTTGATACCATGGATGAGAATATTTCGCAACTAGTTGTCTGCGCACCCCTTTATTATTTATCATGCTTTTGATTTTTCAAAAAATATGCAATAATCATGAACATTGGTACAATATAATCTATGTTCTTTTAATTCACTTTTTTTGGAAACCTTGGAAGCGCGGTATGCTAAATGGAGTACGGGTGTAACAAGTTTCAAAAATATTCCCCTAGTCAATCTCAACCTGCCCAAACCACCACCACTATACCAATACCTGCCACAGTATCACACTTGAATATGCTACACCGATGGTATCGGTGAGACTTGTGTAAAGTCGATCAACTGCCTCCTCAAGCCACGGGCAGAACTTCATCCAGTAAACTCTGGCCATGGCTCAGCCTGTAGAATTCTTTTAACCTAAGATAACAGTGGCGGATATAGGATTAAATTAGAGGGTGTGCCAAGTTCAATATTGGTAGCTTAAATACCATGTGCTTGTATTTTTAAGAGTTCTTTTGAGGTACCCTCAAATGAATAACAATCATTCATTTTATTGCATCTAAGGGCTCCTAACAGTTTATACTAGTGCTAAAAAATAGACTAGTACTCCCTCCATCCTAAAATATAAGGCGCCTAAGGATTAGTTAAAAGTCAAATCTTACAAACTTTGATCAAATATTTAGGAAAAAATATCAACATCTACAAAATTGAATGAAAACATTAAGAAAATATACTTCATGGAAAATCTAATGATATTGATTCAGTATTGTAAATATTTATATTTTTTCATAGATTCTTGATCAAACTTAGAAAGTGTTGACTTTTTACTAATCCTGAGGCGCCTTATATTTTGGGACGGAGAAAGTCCAATTTATAGGGTTCATAGAAAAATCTGCACAACAAATTAGACAGGACGTAGTTGGGCCCAGGCCCAAATATTCTTCTCGGGCCAAGGTCATGAATAACGCCGGCGTTACTAAATTATGCTAGCTTTGCTCACACTCGCCCGATCAGAGCCAGCCTCTCGCTTGAGCGACATTGGTTCTTCCAATTGAACTATTTTGTCTAGTACTCCCTCCGTTAAGAAATATAAGATGTTTTAGCTTTATAAAAAAAATGTATCTAGATCTTTTTTAGTGTATAGGTTCATTCCGAACCTCTATGAACCTATATACTAGAAAACGTGTAGATACATTCGATTCACAAAACTAAAACGTCTTATATTTATGGAGGGAGTACTGTACAACGGATCTATTGCTCTCATGTTCATCGCCATGGACAGGTTTACTTCTACTCTGTCAAACATACGCATTGGCGGCGCGGGCTGCCGGTCGTGGATTCATCGGCAACGCGGTAGGAAGCAGAGGCGGACACCACGTGAGCCGGCGACGGCGGTGGACTCGGCCCCGGGTGAGGCTGCCGGCCGTGGACTCAAAAGATCCCGTATCATTCGCTGGACAAGCTCCCAATCGGCGACCGCACTGCTGGAATTTTGGAATTTGTCCATTGTGTGTTGTTCTTGACGAGAAGAACTATAGGGATTTCGTTCCGGTTCGGCAGTCCTATTGCATTGCATTAAAAAATTATCAAATTGTGAGCGACCTGATGAACAACATGTGGTCTGTGGATAATTGTTCGTAGAATACATTCAAAATTATCCTTGTTTAATTCGTTTGGGCTGAGCTGCTCGATCCCAACAGACCCAGCGATCAATGCCTGAATTCGTCCAACGTCTGCGCATGAGTATCCACATGCGTGCTCAATCAGAGGCGCCATATTTTTTTTCCCGGTCTCTTCGGATCGAGCGTCTTCTTCTTTCCGCGTAAAGAACAAACGAATATTATTGTTCCTAGATCATGGAGTCCGCGTCGTCGGCGCATCACTGCCGCCGTTGGCTCACGCGACAGCTCTATTCCAGTTGGTCAATCCAGGCATGTTTGTTGGGTTCGTCATATTTTTATCCCACCGATTTACAAACTAGGTCTGCTTGGTCAAATCTTTCCTAGCCCTCGGATGAAATTATACTAGTCATATAGAGTAGTAAAAGGTACACATAAAAGTTACCATTTTTAACGCATATAATACACATAAAATTAGACAAAATGCTACAAAGGGTAAGGGCCTCGCTACCCCTGATGTCAAAGGAAAAGCAAATATTGAAACAGGTGCTCAAGATCTAGTGGCCTCGGATAGAGGTCCTGGTTGGAAGGCGCCAGCAGCAGGACAAATCAAAATAAACGTGGACGCTGAATGGGATTTGTGGACAAGTAAAACTGGTATTGATGTTATCGCCAGACACGATTATGGCCGGGTGCTTGCCACTGAATGGAAGTTTATCCCTACGTGTGCAAATGCGGAAGAGGCTAAAGTGTTGGCCTATTTGGAGGGTTTCAACACGCTCATTCAGAAGTTTTCTGGGCGTGGAATCATCGAGACCGATTGTCTGCGCGTCGTGCAAGTTCTCAATAATCCAAAGAGAGATCGTTCCGACTGTTGGAGTTTGTACCTTCAGGCCCAGGAAATTATGAGGGTCTATGATGGGATCACAGTAGTTAAAGTATGTCGTTTAGGCAATACTGCAGCACATGCCCTAGCGCAATTAGGTAAGGCTGGGGGTAGCAATTCTATTTGTAATGCAGCACCGCCCTGTGGGGCGGAGATCGTTGCAAACGATGTAATCAACTTTTGAAAGCAGCAAGTTTTAGGTGCACTCTTTTCTTTACCAGGGTACCTACGGGACTGGAAGGTTTTTAATGAGGCGGCTTGCTTGCTTAATATATTGTGATCACTTTCAAAAAAAAAATGCTACAACCCAAAAGAATCTGCATATTGGCACCCATGGAACCCATACTGCACACGTCCGTGTAACTGTAAGATAACATGGTAAAAAAGGAAATGGAGCATGTTTTGAAAGGGAACTTATTAACTCTCCTAACGATCTAATCTACTACTCTATTGTTTTTCATAAAATATTGGGCATCAGGTTTACATAATGTAGTAGATCAAGAAGTTCTTCGTGTTGGTGGTGCGGATGCAATGCTGAATATTGCCGTTGGGGGACAATAGGATGGTCCATCAATTGCAGTTCCTCGTCTGGAAGATGGCAACAGGATACGTGAGCGGCCTCCTGATGCTTTTTTTTAAGGAGTATATATTAATATCGCGGAGATACCAATTACACTCAGCCTCTGCAACAACGCATGCCCTAACGGCCTTACGGATGCACACAGCCAGAAAAAAGAGAGAGAAATTACAAAAAAGAAAGGTCCCGCTACATAGAACTATTCCTCAAAGCAACGACACTAACACCACCAGAACAACAGTAATCGTCCAACCACTCCAATAGCAACACCTTCAAAAAGGAAACAGTGCACAAGCGTCGTCGTCGCCCGATCAAAGATCATAGGTTTTCACCCTGGAGAAAATCCTTGCTCGCAAAACAATGTCTTCAACAAGGCCATTGCCAGGCACAACCAATTAAGGCCAGACCTTGGATTTTCACCCTGCAAGGTAAGACTAGGAACTCCTCCTGTGTTGTCGCCCCCACAAACAGTCGCTGCTGCGAGTCACAGATCACGCAGCCAGTTCCTCGACGCCACAAAGACTCAAACACTACTAGGAAACAGTCCATCTGTGGCGCACTGAAATGGGACTTATGTGGTGCATATCCTAGTCGCCACTGTTACCTCGCCACTGATAACTACTTCCTGTGGCACATATGGATATGTGCCACAGAAGTCGCGTATTTCTTCATATACGCCACAGGAAGAACTTCTGTGGCGCATTTACGTGTATGCGTCACAGAAATACCATGCGCCACTGACTATATAATTATATGCGTCACTGATTGCGTAACACGTATTCGAAGTAAAATACTTTCCTGGTGTATAATCATGTATTTATACAGGATTTATCCAGATGAGTATAAAATACATTGCACAAGTAGTAGATGCATGAAAACCAATATATATATATATATATATATATATATATATAATACAAACACTTAGAGTCCGGTCGAGATACATATATAGTATAAGTGCCAAATTTTTGGCGGAACCTTGACTTCAAATCTTGCATGCCAGTCAACAAGTTGGCTTAATTGAAGATAAATTTTGATACCATGGATGAGAATATTTCGCAACTAGTTGTGCGCACCCCTTTATTATTTATCATACTTTTGATTTTTCAAAAAATATGCAATAATTATGAACATTGGTACAATATAATCTATGTTCTTTTAATTCACTTTTTTTGGAAGCGCGGTATGCTAAATGGAGTACGGGTGTAACAAGTTTCAAAAATATTTCCCTAGTCAATCTCAACCTGCCCAAACCACCACCACTATACCAATACCTGCCACACTATCACACTTGAATATGCTACACCGATGGTATCGGTGAGACTTGTGTAAAGTCGATCAACTGCCTCCTCCAGCCACGGGCAGAACTTCATCCAGGAAACTCGGGCCATGGCTCAGGCTGTAGAATTCTTTTAACCTAAGATAACAGTGACGGATTAGGATTAAATCAGAGGGGTGCCAAGTTCAATATTCGTAGCTTAAATACCATGCGCTTGTATTTTTAACGCATATAATACACATAAAATTAGACAAAATGCTACAAACCAAAAGAATCTGCATATTTTAGGGGGTGCCATGGCACCCATGGAACGCATACTGCACACGTCCCTGTAAGATAACATGGTAAAAAAGGAAATGGATGGGCAACACAAAATGTTAGTTCCGTGTATTCGTTTGGTGGTTCCCTCGGTATTTACCCGCAAGTCGTAACCATTTGCTGGGCAATTTAGAAACTTCGTAATGGAGCATGTTTTGAAAGGGAACTTATTAACTCTCCTAACGATCTAATCTACTACTCTATTGTTTTTATAAAATATTAGGCATCGGGTTTACATAATGTAGAAGTCCTTCGTGTTGGTGCGGATGCAATGCTGAATATTGCCGTTGGGGGACAAGATGATGGTCCATCAAATGCAGTTCCTCGTCTGGAAGATGGCAACAGGATACGTGAGCGTCCTCATGATGCTAACGCCTAGAAATCAAGTTTCCTTCTATCTGGTGGGTGGTTGCTGACGAATGGTTCTCTCATGACAATTGCAGTTCCTTTTGGAATAGTGGTGGTAGATTCCAGTGGTGGGCCTGGTGGTCTTTGTTGTTGTCTCTCTGATGGTGGAATTCGATCCCTGGTTGGGGAGTTTGACTAGCTAGTTTCCACCTCACCTTTGTCAGTGCCGCAGCATCCGTGTGATCTGCACGCTGGACATTAAGGAGCGCCAACGGACGAGGACAAGGATATATTTCTTTCAAAAAATCTTGTGTGTGTTCAAATAAAAAAAAAAGGCTAGAACGTCCATTTTCACATGCGAATTCCTGCTGCATATAAATGCAATAGCTAGTTACGCTCAGTTTTGTCAGAAATTCTTACAGCACAGGAATACAACACGCATAGTTGTAACGCCCCTGGAATTTTCGTATAAAAATATCTTTTTTTAGAGTATCGTATAGAAATATCTACAATTTCGAAAACAAAGTTGTACCTCTCATCCAGCCCAATACTCTTCTTAGGCCCTTTTCATTTCTGTGTCCTTCATCTGGCCCAGCAGCCCAGAGCCGAGCCAATCCATTCGCAATCGACCAAAATCGACGCCACAGCCGTGTCCCAGTGCTCCGCCGCCGCCGCCGCCGCCGCCGCCGCATTCCTTGGACGCCCCGCCGCCTACCTGCAAAAGATAGCTCCATAGACACGCGTCGCTGTCGCCTCACACAGTCCTACGCACTCGCAGGATCCATATGAGCCTCCTGATGCGTTTCCACCATCACAGCATCGTCATGGTGGCGTCGGGATTCTCGGTGGCCAGGTGCGCGTGCTTGCGGTTGCGGGTGGTAGCAGCAGTGCGGCGCTGACAGAGGAACCACCTCAAGAAACAGAAGTCCGGATGAACCGACCTCCAGCTGAGCCGCCTTCGCCACTCGACAAATGCATGCTTCAGTACATTCCTTTCTCGGTTTCTTCGAGCTCAGCCCTCTCCAGTCTCCAGTGTCACCCAAAATCCCATTATGATTCCTTCTGGTCTGTAGTAACGTCCAACGTCTTCTTCCTGTGGTACAGGCAGTCCAACTAGCAGCCCAGGACCCTGCCATGGCGATCTTTTCACCTGCAGCAAACTCTACTTTCTTTCCCAGAATGAGACCCCCATGCTATCCTGATCACACCGATGTACTCAGTTGCTGCTGGCGAGCCTCGCTGGCGACGCAATGGACGTTTTCATAGGAGCGAGACTCCTCTGTTTCTCCCTGAACCTGAACTGAACTTCCTGTTCGTTCTGAACCTGAAAGACAGAGAGAGAGAGCTCTGTTTTTTTTAAGGGGAGAGAGAGCTCTCTGTTGTTGAGCCTCATTCAGTTCAGTGGCGGAGGATGAAAAAAATTGAGGCCGGGCAAAATATAAAGCACAAAAAATATGTAACGGATCAAAAATTTAAATTCCTTATCCTTGTCCACAATATATTCCAACCAATTAAAGTTGTTATACCTATGCAGTCAAAACCTTTTAGCATCTTTATTTTGGGAGAAATTATGACGAGTTGATTGAGTTGGACACTTCTCTAGGTAAGAAAATATAACATAATCTCTAATATTGGGATGAAATACAATCAATCGGAATGCAGTCATGGATCAAATTTTATGTCATCTAGATGAAAATGAGTTATACCTTCAGTTTCTGAAACCTCAACATGCTCTTAGCTTCGACTAGATCTCCAATGTCTTCTTCCACTTCTTCCTCTTGCTCTTCCCACTTGTTGTACCGTAACATTTTCACTTTCATGTGCTCCTTCACTACTCGTGCTAGCAAGTGTCGCAAAATATATTGTTATGTATGCAATTCACGTTTTACAAATTCATTAAATAAGACACAAATGTTGTGGCCGTATGCGAAATTCTGGGAAAAGTATACCTTTCCCCGTTTCCGCCCTTTTCCCCTTCCTGTCCATCTTCAATCTACAATTCTTCCACTGTCCGGCCGCGCCATCACGGTGCTGCCCAGGCTAAGCCACCGCTGGCGAGTTGTGGATCGACTCGAGTACGACCGACGTTCCTTCCCGGCCCTACCCAGCTCCCTTCGACCTGAAGATAACGCCGCGTCGCCGTGGCCGCCGCCAGGCGCAGTTCCCAGATAGGTTTCTCTTCTCCCTCCCCGAAGAGCCGTTCATTCGATGGCTAGATCGGTTTCTCTTCGATCAGAAATAAGCGAGGAAGACTACAGGCGACTGACGACGTGCGGGTAGAGAGAAACCAGCCTTGCTCGATGACGCGAAGCAGGCCCAGCCTAGCGAGTCAATGTGGCCGGATGGCCCATTGCCCAACAGCCAATAACGCACGGTTTCTAGCTCCTTTTTCTATTTTCTCCTAACCCAATCGATCAGGATACGATCGTAGCTAGCTGAATAGGTATATATACCTTGGCTGTCGCGAGCCAAGGTAGGGCGAGGGCCCCACCTCGGCCTACCGAGAGCTCCGCCAGTGATTCAGTTAGCCCATTTAGCTTTCCTTTTACTTTGGGACCAATCCAATTAAACACTACACGCCCAATCAAATTCTAGCCCAAGCATACTACACGTCTCAACCCAATAGCATGAATCCCCATTTTCAATTTCTTCTACTTGAACCATAAATCCATATATCTTCTCCTTTTTTGTTCAAGTTTCAGAATTATTTAAGTTTTGTTCCTAGCTTGCATTTTGTGAGCTGGACTTTATTTTTGTTTGGATCTTTTTGCAAATATAACATGTTAACGATGAGCACATGTACGTGCTGAAGACGACCCTCAACAGAACGAGTGTGGAATAGTTGGCAACGAAAATAACTCTGTGTCTATGGGCTAGCTACACACATTTGTACATCCGATCCAAGTATTGTCTTATCCAATCAAAATACATCTTTTATTTTAAAATGGAGCAAGTAGTTCACAAATTGAACTCGACGAAGGGAAGGGCACATTGAAAGTTTAACAGTGGTTCATGCATCTTATAAAAAGTTATACAAATACCACTTCACTTATCCGTAGTTTGGAATAATCATCAAAGACGTCAAAATCTCAGCCATTTATGCTATTATTGGGGAGCATTTAATAGTGTATCTCGATAATTAACGGTTATGTTGAGGAAGGATGGAATTACGGGAGCACTTATTATGGAAGCATGTCATCTGGTCCTCCTTTCACGAATGCAATCAGCAGACTTCGTTGAACATCATCAGACGTCCATGGTGCTTGCAATCATAGGGCCATACAGTGGTCCGATGGAAATCCATATATCGGACGCCGATTCGTGGAGGTGCCCAGAAAGAAAGGACAATCGAGGGTGGCCAAGCGGTTTGAGTGAAGTACTTGCCACATCATGTCCAGTGTAGTTGTTGATTCGTGTCACAATTTCGCTATTGGGTAGTTACCTACAACCCAATGTATAGTTTGCACAAAACCCAATTTTTTCTTGCAGAAACCTTTGTCCCTTTAGGTGGAGAAAATAGCATTTTCAGAAAAATGGAGGGTGGATTACTAAATAAATTAGAAATACAGAATTTTATATGGAATATATGATTATATGAGTGTACCTTTTATTTAGATATTTGAGTTAAGGACCTTCATCATGTCACATGTCATATAGACAGTATACCTTCATAACTATAAATAGAGGACCATAAGCCAATCATGCCTGACATTAAGAAGTATATTGCCTATAACACTCTGATACAAATTTCTAGCAGTATATATAATACACCATCATTCTCATCTAACTTATGTAGAGTTTAATCAATGTGTGCATCTATACCGTACCAAAGGAGAATATTGAGTTAAATGATGATAGAATTATTATCTTAAGACTATGTTCGTAAAGAGATAGGTCTAGACAACAAAATGTAACACATAGGTGTCTTATAAAGAATGATTGCTCTATACAAAGTGCTATCTACAAATTAAGAATTAGTAGTCTGATGTGATTCGAACGATTATCCGAAGAAAATGTAATAAGATTGTGCGAACTGAGTGTATATAGTTATTTTTAGTGTTTTGCGCTAATGTATATGTACCCGGTACAGTTAATTGGAATGAAAGTAAATATGGTGTCACGCCAGTCAGAGTCTAACTGATGTGGTAATAAAATCGTACATCTGCTCTCTTTCAAAAGAAACACACTTGTGGACCTTGAGTCTCGTGAGTCTCTCTTGCCACTAGCACCATAGTCATTACATCTCTCTCGGCGGCCTTGTGAGTAAGTCAACGAGTCTTGTAAACCGCAGGTGCCATCAAGTCAAGAAGATCATAAGCGCTCTGGTTGAATTCGAAATAGTCCCCATCTATAGCGCTGTAGAGCTGAAAGGCCGTTGTAGCCGCATCTAGTGTGAAAACCTAGACCTTAGAAAGTCTTGCACGGAAATAAGAAAGAAATATTGGATGAAAAAACAACCGGCTCAAATAGTCTGTCAAGTACTGAAGCCCGTTGTGTGCTACTCAACTAACTCAATTACTAAAGTCGACATATTCATTTAGCAATATCATCAGCTTAAGCTTAACAATACTCCAAGAGAAGTATTAGTTTGTTAATTCTGTCTGCAACAACAAAAGCACCAACGGTAAGTTCGTTTGTCCTACCATTAGGAAGACATTCATAATATGTACGTATACAAAACTCACACACCGTGCAGGTTAGCCAAAAAAAACTGGGAATTCTTAGTAACATCCGGCTGCACTATCCAGGAGAGGTAGCCATGCAACCCTGTTATAAAGCCCATGAGGCCATTACATCTTCGATTCGCTGAAACATCACATTACCTGTCTTCCAGACTTGCTCGATCGTGGATGACGGCATGGACGCGCACGGTGCTGTATTTCCAGCTCTGTTACACGTCAAACATCGCTTCGGGTGCGGCCATTGTCAGCTTAACACCAGTCAAACCGTACGGTGGTCATATCATCAACCCGTAGGAATGACGAAGTTTCGGCACAGGAGAACTCACGGCATGCACTTGAAGGCTCGCTGTCGAGTACTCCGTACCACTACAAGACGTCCATCGAGGGCCCTACGACGGAATTACAGGGACTCGGTCGTCTCCACAGTATTTTGCTACAGCGGGGGATGTGATGTCGCCGCACGTACAGCACGCGTGGGCTCTTCCCTAGCCCCCTTAGTTAAGGCCATGGAGCAATTTGTTTTGCGAAATTCCACAATAATCATCTATAGCAGTATATAGCAATATAAAGAGTTTAAAAAGTAATAAAAATAACCAGTAGGTCATTGAACCACCTACAAACGCTAGCACGAGCCGAAGTGACGCCAGCGTTCTCGTCCTCTCTATCAACGGAGCCGAGCAAATCGTTGTGCTAAAGATCCAAAGGACCAACACGAGTAGCAACCGTCGCCGAAGATGACAACCAGATCAGAAGAGATTGGCCTCAAACTACACCGACATATAAGAAAAAGATTGGATCCCAAGAGATCCGTCGGGCACAAGATCCCACGCGTCCTCCGCCGGTGTTGAACGCACCACCGGAGCGAGGATAGGACGAGAAGGACCTTATTCTAACTTCAGGACGTAGCTACCGCCTCATCATCCTAAAAAAGACACTCGAAAAAACCTAAACAAAGAACGAGAACCCTTCTGCCGGCGAGAGGCCATGGTTCGCCACACCTCCAAGACCCTAAGACCAACGGAGGAAGAACAAACCGCTGACATCACCGGCGAGGGGGACATAACCCTAGATGGGTTTAGAGGAGCCGCCTCCTGATCGCCTTTTCCGTTCCTCATGTTCGTACCGGTTCACCTGTAAGGCCATGGAGCAATTGACCTGCATACTAGGAGCATCTTCAGGCGCGCTACCCAAGCAGTATCCGTGTCCGGCAGCACCGGGTCGCTCGCTTGGGGCTTTGGAGAGCGTCGCTCCCAGCAACGCTCCCTAAGGGTTTGAATAAATTTTAGCTGAATTGAAATTTCATTCAAATTTTAGAAAAAATCACATGATTTGAACAAAATTTAATTGCACCTAAACTAAAAAACTGAAAACGGTCGTGGCGGCGACCGTGGAGGAAAGCGAGGTAGGCTTCGCAGTCGTCCTCCGGCTCGTCCTCCGCGCCGTCCTTGACAGCGCCGATGCCCCGAAAGCTTCCTTAGCCGCCGACCATGTCCCTTCGCCGCCCGTCAGGTCCACGATGTGGCCACCTGCCTCGAGGATCGACGACTGCTCGATCCAGTGTTGTTCCACACATTTTGGGGCTCTAAGACGGCAAGACACAAATGGTGTTTATTTATAGTAGCGAACCTTCCCTAGATCCAAGGGGGGCCATTGCCCCCTAGCTACTTCAGAATTTTTTTTAACGATATCTCTAATATCTATGCTATTTTTAAAAAAAATACTCTAAGATTAGGAACTGTTATTGTTCTTGGGCCCCTAACAATGTCTTGTAATAATATAGCAAATTAAATAATTTGTACATTTTAAACATCCATGACCTTTCGAATCTCGGTGAAGATATTTGAAATTAATTATTTCAATTAGAGTATTTTCTTTTTGGATAAGAGGAGTCAAAGTAGATGCACGTCAGGTTACAGTTTAAACCATCTATATTATCTAAAGTTATTTTATGTTTTTGGGCCTCAAGAGTAGAAGTGCACTAATATGGTTTGAGCCGGACCCCTATCTCATAGGGCCCCAGGGCGAGCGTACATCTGCCCCGCCCCATTGGTCGGGTCTGGCTCGATCTCAACGGAGATCTGGGCCACCCAGGCATCGTGGTCCTCAGCAAACTCCTGCAGCGCGTGGCGGAAGGTCTCCTCGGGTCGTCGGTTTGGAGTATCCTTGCTGCCGACGATACTCCTCCTCGAGTCAGACCTCCTGCTGCCAGCTCAGAGCCCTTCTCTGGCCGCCACGGCGCTGAGGTGATGGCTACGGTTGTCGAGGCTTGCGGATGACGATCCGCGCGCCGGATTGCGTCGTGGCGCCTTCCTCCTCCTTCACCTAGCGCATGGGGTGCAATGGTACGGTGTGCTCCGAGCGCGCTCCGGGACAAGGACGATGAAGGCGATGACCAGAGCGGCCACCTAACGAAGAAGACCTGGAGGAGGACCGCGACGACGCCGCCGTTGCGGCCTTGGGCATCCACCTCGCTGTCGGTGGTGCCTGGCAGCGCCGCGCGCTGGGAAAGTGGAGTCGTTGGCGGCATCTCGAGCGGGGGATCCGCCGTTTGATGTCGTTGAGGATGACATGGAGGGTGTGTTCGTCGCGCCCCACGAGAGGTCACGGCCGGCTTGGTTCTTTGTCTTTGGCGCGTCGATCAGGCCGTCGAGGCACGCCATGTCTTCCTCCCGAAGCTGGCGGAAGAAACTCTCCCACCAGTCATCATTCCGCGGGTGCCACATGGCCGACTCCCGCTCCGCCGGCGTCAGGCGCGCGCGGTGCTCATGGATCTCTTGCCACCAGCTCTCGTTGTTGCGCTTCGTATGCGGTGTGCAAGGGTAGTCCGGAGGGCAAGGGTACCGTGATACATTGCAAATGTATCTATAATTTTTTATGTTCCATGCTTGGTTTTATCTACTTTCTTGTGTTTTGTTCCAACCTTGGAGTACTTTTCATATAATTTCTTGGACTAACCTATTAACAAGATGGCACAGTGTCAGCTGCCTGTTTTCTGCTGTTTTTGGTTCCAGGAAAGTCAGAAAATGAATATTCTCGGAATTGGACGGGACAAAAGCCAAAGTTCCTATTTTACCGGAAGACTCACGAAGCCAGAATGCGAGACGGAGGAGGGTCAGGGCCTGGCCACACCCCCCCCCCCAGGCGCGGGTACCCCCAGGCCGCGCCAGGGCATGGTGTGGGCCCCCTGGCTGGCCACCGACCTTGCCTCCTTCGCCTATATATTCCTCCCGAGGCAGAAATCGTAGATGGTCAATCAGAAATCCACGAAAAGTTCCGCAGCGCCGCCGCCACCGAAAAGGAGATTCGGGGGGACAGAAGTCTCTGTTTTGGCACCCTGCCAGGATGGGGAAGTGGCCCCGAAGCCATCTCCATCGATCTCCACCACCATCTCCATCACCGTTGTTGATTCCCATAATAAGGAGGGAGTAGTTCTCTCTCGAGGCTAAGGGTTCTACCGGTAGCTATGTGTTTATCTCTCTCTATGCATGATCATATTGTGATCATGAGCTTTGTAATCAAGTAGATCTACCTTGCTACTCAAGTGCTTTAATAGATCTCTGTTCTCCTCATGTGTGTGAAAGTGACAACGTGCACACCATGGTGGCACTTAGGCTAGAGATTACAAATACTCGTTATGAGTTATATTTGGAGTTGGATGTTTCTATGAAATTGTAGTGTTTGTTGGAACCATCTAGTGCTCAAGGTGACAGTGTGGGATTATCTAGATGGGAAAGGCTTACTTTGAGGTGTGCTGTTATAGCCCTACCATCGATTAGAGTGTCCAACCGGAGAGTAGTTAAGAGTAGTATCATAAAAAGAAGATATTTATATGAGAGTGTTCACTAGTGAAAGTATGATCCCTAGGCCTTGTTTCTAAGCATTGAAACACCGTTTGAAATTAGATCAGTTATATGTTTGCTTGCTTCTATCTTTATTTCAGTTTTTTCTTTAGTCTTTTCCCACATCAACCACACACCATCAAGCTATTTTCTAGCACCGTTACCACTTATAATTATCTATACCACTTGTATTTCACTATCTCTTCGCCGAACTAGTGCACCTATACACCTGACAAGTGTATTGGGTCGGTTGGGGACACAAGAGACTTCTTCTATCTTGATTGCAGGGTTGCTTGAGAGGGGATACCTTTGATCACTTGCTCACTGAGTTCGATAAACCTTGGGGTGATCCACTTAAGGGAAAACTTGCTGCTGTTCTACAAACCTCTGCACTTGGAGGCCCAACAACTGTCTACAAGAATAAAAATACGTAGACATCATACGCACGTAGTAGATCATGCATGCCTCATCGATGCTGAGGTTGTGGGGGGGGGGGGGTGAAGCCATTCTCAACGGCATGGGTGCGACATGGCTACGACGGGGGATGGGTTGTTCTCGTCGGCGGCTGAGTGAGGAAGAGGGGAGCGATGAAGGATGGAGGAAGCGACGAGCAACGAGCGGCGGTATTTAACCCCGAACAGAACGCGAAGGGGCCGGTGCTGACATTAATGAAGTCGCAGAACGTACGGGCGCGTTTACTACCGCGGGCTAGGTCGCTGCCAGCACTGGCCCGCGCTCAGAAGGAACCCGATGGCGCGAAAACGGGACGGGCTCGTCGGACAGGCTATTGGGCCGCGTCCGCCTAAATGTGTCTTTGGAGCTCGCGGCTGGGCGCGCCAAAGGCTGGCGTGCCCTGTAGCTTTTCCGGGGCGTGGCTTGGGGAGCGCGGTTGGAGATGCTCTGTGTACATATATGTGCTACTGAACTTCAGGGGTCAAATTAGGGAGTACAAGTGAGTGAAATGCCTCTCTAATTCCTGCCCTGCGAGGATTCACAGTTTCAGACATCTCGTTCCGTCACACAGATCCGTCGTGACAATGCTCCAGAAAAGGAACATCGCTCAAATCACACGTGACAAACCTCCACTCCACAGATAGTATGGCTCAAATATCTGTACAGTACAGTACTGTACTAATTCGCGTCGTGCCACATCACTTCAAGTGAAGTTTGTCCAAGCAGGGGCAGGGGCAGGAACAGACCAGCAGTGGTGTAGGCTGGTGCTCCCCGGCCGTACTAGCCAACTCGCCGCATCTAATGGAAGGGGCTCAACGTCTAGTGCTGCGCCGCTGCCATGCTGGGTGCCATTTATGCAACTCCGTGTACCGCCGCGGCGAAAGCGACCGGATGACTCGACGTCTGAGAGGCACGTACGCCGTACACGTACCGCCCCTGCCCTCGCAGTTCCGACCGCGCGCGGCTGGTTTTGAAAGCTACTTCTCCACCGACCGACCAGACCAGTCCCGGGGTTTCATCTGAATTTCAGTGCCATATGCTGTATAATGCATACCCTGTAACAGTGTACAGTGTGTACCACGTACGGGGTACGTCCATGTTGTAGAGGTCTTCTTCGAGTGACCTCCTCCTGAGACCGAGAGAAAAAATATATATACTCTCTTGGTTCTAAATTAATTGACCTAAACTTGGTTAGATATGCATGTACTCTGTCTTTCCGTAGATAAGTGTACTCTAACTTTTTTCTAAGTCAAACTTTATTACGTTTGATCAACCTTATATATAAATATAGCAACATATATTACATAAAATTGTCATATTACGAAACTAAACCAAATCTAGTTGTATCAATTTAGTGTCATAAATGTTGCTACGTTTTTTATAAAATTAATCAAACTTTACTAAATTTGATTTAGAACAATGCTAGACACTTATTTGCACACGGAGGGAGTATGTATATAGTAAAATACGTCTAGATATATCTATATCTTAAAAAAACGGATTAACCAATTTAAAATGGAGAAAGTTGTACTTTCTTTGTTCCCAAATAGTATAAAATATTTTGTCAACTTAATTTGGTTTGCCAAACATCTTTTATGTTAAAAAGTATAGTACTTCGAATAGACATGGATTAGCAAAATACTAAATGGAAAACATGACCTGTTTCTTCATTTCTACGCTAAATTTGAGGAAGGTTTGGGATTGTTTGGACCGATCGTCCTTCCGACGCCACGTAGACAACCCGATAGACGTGGACACTTGGCAGCCAAACTCTCCCTTCTCTCACCCTTCCCCTCTCTCCATGTCTCACGCCTCACTCTCTCTCACCGAAGGGTTGTTGCCTCCCCTCCCGATCCCGCAATCACTACCCGTATCTCAGCGACGTCACCTTCTGACCCCTCCCCCCCCCCCCCCACACACACACAATGTCGATGACGACATTGTTAGTACATTCTGGGGTTGGGCAAGGTGAGGTGATGGAAAGAGGCGGGCCGTCGTCACGTGCGCAAATTTCGTCATTGTTGCCATAGTCGAGATCGAGAAGAGCTCGGTTGGAGCTCGAGCGATGACTCTACCTTGCTCATTGGCCAGAGCCCCTCCTCGAGCTCAAGCTCCACCTAGGTCTTTTTTTTTGTAATTATTGTTGTTTAATTAATTTGTGTGTTGATAATGATGATTGTAGTGGAAAATCTGGCGACAATGTTTTTAAAATTTTCGCTAACAATTTATAGTTTATGTTCCCTCAAATGAAATTTCATAGTACTACAAAACTCGTTTCAGGGTACCCAAACGAGATCAGCGGTACTATGGCCGTTTCTAGGGTCCGTTAGAGATGCTCTCATGTCATGTCCACGGGTGTGCACGCAGTCCGATTTAGGACTCCACGATGGCAGGTTTGTGCCTTTGTGCACGATAAGACCGAAGTAAAGTAAGTAATCTCTTTTGCCCAAGTGGTTGCCGGAACTATTTGGAAGCTTCGTGAACTGAAGTGTTCTCGCCTAGGAAGTGTTGAAATTTTTGTCTAATAAAGGCCCATCGCATTTATGCTATTCAACAATTTCTGAAATCCTAGAGGCTCCAATTGGCTCATTCATGCAAGGCAAAGAGGTGAGACAAGAGTTTAGTCTCACATTGCTAGTTGAGTGGAAGTTGGACCAGCTCATAAGGAGAGCTCCTCCACCACTTGTACGAGCTTGAGAAAAGAAGATATATACACGCGCGCTCCTCCTCCTCCGCCCGCCTCGCCACGCCATTGTGAGTGTATGTTTAATACAAACTCGTTTCCTCTCCCGACACCGACTCTTAGGCCTTCAAGACCCCGCTGCTTCGAGTTCTGTGCGGGAGAAGGGCGATAAGGTTTTTGGTAAGCGCTATCAGCGCGACTACTGGCTTCATCACGGATAGCGACTGCACCGACGTCTTCCCCGATATCAACAACCTTTTTCCTCGACAACATGGCTGACGACGGTGCCAACGCTAATGGGAACATCGGCGGTTCCTCTACCGTGATGTATATCATCTTCTGGTCATTTTCTATTATTCTGCCTGTGTTTTATCTTTACTATGGTTAAATCTCTTGAAAAATTACTCTATTTCTCAACAGCAAGTTTAACGACCAAAACAGTGTATTTAGCTCGTAATTGTCGTCTCCTTCATGTACATGACTCACTCTAATATCAAGATTATGAGATTTGTGTGAACTTTCAAACTCCAATTTTGAGATATGTGATAAAAAGATCAGCTTCATCAGTTTGTTGAGTTGTGGACTTGCATACAATCAGTTAACCTGACTGATGGCAGGGATACTATCACCTGGAACATCACCCCGGATGGGCAGTACTCGGCATGCTCAGCTTATGCCGTGCAATTTTTTGGCAGGGTACAACAACCTCATCTGGAACAAGTTTGGCGCATTCGAGCGGAAGGCAAGGTCAGATTTTTCTTTTGGCTCATGCTTCAGAACAGGAACTGGACTGCCGAAAGGCTACGAGCGAGAGGACTTCCACACGACGACGTATGCTGCCTCTGTGATCAGGAGTACGAAACTGCTGCCCATCTGGCGCTTCATTGCCCCTTCACAAAGGAGGTTTGGGCTCAATTTCAGACCATGTACCCACGGGCAGTGAACCTTGCGTCTGTTTCCAACTCGATCAACAGCTGGTGGGAAAAGATTCGTCGACGCAAGCCCAATGATCAGCAAAAAGAGGAGGTCTCCTTGTCGGTGTATGTTTTCTGGCACCTTTGGAAGGAGCGAGGACGCCGGATTTTTCAGAGTATTTTGATTCCAGCAACAGCGGTGGCCTCGTTAATTAAGAACGATTTAGATTTGTTGCGTCTGGCATCGGAGAATTCAGAGATGTAGCCTCTGGGCGAGTCCCTGACTAGGCGTGCGTTGGGTCACTTGTTTTTTCTATATATCTGTAACCGAACTTTTTCCCCTCTCCTTTATATAAGCAGAGCACCTGCTATTTACCGTAAAAAAAAAGATACCGGACATGTGAGCTCGGGTGGCAGAAAAAAATGCCTACTCATCCCAAATAAATATGGAACATAGTAAACCGGATGTAGCTGTTGTTTCTGATGTTTGTCTCTCACTCACCATCGCCATCATCATTTGCGAAAAGAGAAAAAAGTGACGGAGCTGGAAAAGCGTATTGCAGATAAATAAGCTTAGCTTTGACGCAGTTGCCCCAGGCTTTGCGACTCGCGATACCGACCCAAGCAGCTCCCAACCCCTCAGGAAGTAGTAACTGTGATGGGCCAAGCGCTACGGAACGCGTAGCAACAAACAGTAGAGCTGAGCCAAGATAAAAGAGCTTTATTTTACAACATCAGACACACCGATCAGTCGCGCCAGAAGAGTTATCATCGCCATATATTCATCGCCAGCGAGTCTGTAAATTTACCAACCATGTCATGTATACATACGTGCATTTTAGGTGAAGAAAGTAGCTGTGGGAAAATCTGTACTAGTGGATTTTGCGTGGAGATCATGCAGGCTCTCCTCTGACCCCAAAACAAGAGCGGAAATCCACGCGAGCGGTATAGTACTAATTAATACAAGAACAGCGTCGCGTCAAACCCATGGCGACGAAATCATTGAGCACGTACTCCGTCTTCCCCTGAGCCCACACGTAGTACGTACTAGCACAGAGTACAGGCTTTAGTGGAATACTGTACTACCGTACAGTACCACTCGTTTCATTCAAGGAAGCGTAGCTGCATCCTGTACCCGGACGATGCGTCTTCAAGGAAGCAACTCGACAGTACCGGTGTTCAGGGGCTAGGCATCACCACCCCCTGCAAGTTCCATTTCAGACGGTCAATTTATCTGAAACTCACCGCGTGTATTTGTGCACCAGTCTAAACTCACCAGCCGCCATGCTTCACCGTAAGGGCACCCACAGTGCGGCTAAAGCCAAATCTGACAAAAAGTTAAATTTAGCTATAGTGTATAATTTGGCAATAGCTTTACAATATAGTGATACTAAATATCTGTGTCATAGCGCCCACTGCAGAGAAAAAATGACTCACTCTACTCATGGGACAATGGGAGACAAATAGTATTTTAGGGGCTACTTGGTTGCCGGCCACACTTTGCCAAGCCAAAGTTTGACAGTTTGGCAAGTGTTTGATTCTTGCCATATTTCAAAGTTGCCACACTTTATTATTTCTGCAGCCCACGTGTCATGGAGTAAACTTTTTGTCAACTTTGCCACACTTTGTGGCTTTCAAATTCTAAGAGGCTGTTTGGTTTTCAGCCATATTTTGCCAAGCCAAAGTGTGGCTAGCCATAAAAGTGTGGCAGCCACAAGAAGTGTGGCTTAAAAATTTGAAGCCAAACTTTGGCAAAAGTTGGCAAAAAGATTGACTCTATGACAAGTGGGTCATAAGGACAATAAAGTGTGGCAAGCTAAAGTGTGGCAAAAATCAAACATATGCCAACAAAAGTGTGGCTTGCCAAAATTTGGCTTGGCAAAGTATGGCCTAGAACCAAACAGGCCCTAAGCCACAATTTTGTGGCTACCACACTTGCCAATCTTTTAGGCTTGGCAAAATGTGGCCGACAACCAAACAGCCCCTTAGTCTATGGATGAAATTTGGCATCGGAGCAAGAGGGTGCTCCGGTTTCCTCTTTTTGCAAATTTAGAACTACCTCTAAAATGGTGAGAACTAGTTCCACAAGCCAAATATCCAATTTGGAACCATATTTGGCTACACATTGTGGGTGCCCTAAGATGTGCACCCGGTCCTCTCTCAGTGAGATGGCGCGCACCCGCTATAGCCGCGAGGAGCGCTCCGAGCACGATCTGGAGGTAGAGGTTGTCGTGTGCGTGAACACGGATATTAGGGGTACTACATACCCCCTTTTAGTTGTTCGCAGAGGGCATCAGATAGGTTCGGGAGCTAGGCGTTCCAATGCAAACTCGACGGCGAAAGACGCCCGAAGATACCCAGGTTCAGGCCATCGTGAGGTTAATAGACATACTTCCTACTTGTTGTGGTGGTATTACTCATATGATGTATACGGTTACTGGTAGTTCTTCCCAGGTAGAGAGGTCTAGCCTACCGCCGGCAATGGAGAAGGGCCATTGTCGGTGCCATCTTCCTCCCTTCTCTCTTTCTAGAAGGATCCTTTCTCTAGGAGATTCATCGTCCTCTGCCCTTCCATTCCTTAGGCCATGGCCCTCTTTTATACCGCAAGGGGTAACCACAATGGCCTAGGATACTTGCTATGCTATCGTCAGGGGGAAGGAACCGACTCCAGCAGGAGACTGAGGTACATGCCTTCCCCTGTCCCCTTTACTCCCATCTTGTATCCTTTTGGTGTTGTCGGGGCTCTACCTTTCCCTACAGACTGATCTGCGTCCTATCTTCTTGTGCGGGTCCGATCCCGCGTATTGGCTCCTTGTGCTTCCAGGTACTAGCATGGCTTAGTACCCCCTTGGTGGCCTAGATAGTAGGGCCCCCTTCATGCTTGCTCCATGGTGCACTCGGCCGTTGCCCCGTCTTTGACCGATTACCACTTTGTCAGTGTGCCCCTAGGGTGTAATGCTAACCCTGGCATCTCCGTCCCATGGCCCCCTTATCGCACTCGCTAGCGCGAGCAGGTGCCTTGTCCTTGATGACCCAGAGTTCTTCCCTCGCTCCCTTGATACAGGTGTGTTAATTGGCTTAGGGCCCACACGGTCGCTTCGTGGGTTCTCCGGTCCGCGTCCTGATCGATCGGGACCACCCAATTCTCCCAGTACCGACAGACGCCCCCGGGCATGGTCGCGCCAAAGAAGTCGGCGTCGGGGCTATGCCCAACAGAAACTATGCGGGCCCGAGGATAGTAGGAAGTGATGGTCCTGAGCGTGCGGGTCAGATGACGTCCACTCAGGTCCCTTGGTTCACGCCACGTCTGCTCGCATCACGCGCGCATGGGGCGATGCCTCGGTTATTGGGACACTTATATGTCGTGGGGGCGTGGGGAAGTGGGCGAGGCATCATTTAGTGCCCCGAGGCTTCTCTTAAGTGCCCGGTCCTGGACGTTTGCCCTCATCATATTCTTCATCTGCTCCATTCACCCCCTCGCCCGCCTCTTCCAGAGAGCTCTTTGAAATGCTGCAAGCATCCTGGTTTATCCATGGCTCCCAAGAAGAAGACTGTTGTGGCCCGCGCCGCCATGGGCCAAAGCGGCTTGCTCGAGGGTTCAGAGGAGGATGAGCATGCTGCCCTGTGCACCTCGCAATCTCACTTTCCTACGGGCTTGGTCACCAAGGAGGCTCTAGCCAAGGTGAAGCAATACGTCGCATGGGAGGGCAACATGCGGGGCGCAACCAAGATCAAGAGCACCTCCACGCCTCCTGCCTCCCTGGTCGATCGGAGCAACATCCCCGTCTTCGGTTTCTTTTTATGGCGGGCTTGGTGCCGCCCATATCAGAATTCTGCCATATGGTGATTGCCACCTACGCCCTCCGTCTTATTCATCTTCATCCTCGAGTCATGGTGTCGCTAGCGGCATTCCAGCACCTAAGAGAGGCCTTCGTTGGCATCATACCTTCATTCACCCTGTTCCGCCATTATTTATGCCCCTTTGTGGAGACCGGTGATGTCGTCTTGGGCAGTATCAACTTCCGGTTTCAGGTGGATTGTGGCGATGATTTCATTAATGTTGGTGCGGATAACCGCCCAGAGGATAAGTAATGGCACCACTTGTGGTGCTACATGCACTTTTGTCCTTCTCAACTACCTGGAAGAGCCGACAGGGACCGCTGACATGCAGGAGAATTGGGGGACCTTGCCCTGTGATTACGAGCTGCTCCCGGAGATTCGCCGCATCAGCTCCTTGGTGCCTGGTGGCCTAACACTGCGACAAGTGGTTGCAAATTACACCGGTCGCTGCTTGGCTCCTCTTCGAGACCGACCCTGCCGTGCCTAGGAGTATTTAGGCTTGGAGGACCAAATGCATGATGACCCACAAGTATAGGGGGTGTATCGTAGTATTTTTGATAAGTAAGAGTGTCGAACCCAACAAGGAGTAGAAGGTGTTGACAAGTGGTTTGGATCAGGAATTCTCTGTAAATACTTAGCAAAACAGATTTTTAGGGGTTTTTGATAATGCGGATAAATAAAGTGCGAGTAAATAAAAGACAATGATAATAATTGCAGCAAGTGGCCCAATCCTTTCTTTAGCAAAGGACAAGCCGGTTGTATTACTTAAGATGACCAAACATTCTCGAGGACACATGGGAATATGGTCAAGTGCTTTCGCTTCACATAGTTGATTAATCTTCGCTGGTTGGATAAGTGTTGTGTGGGTGAACCTATGCTAATGTACTGACCTTCCTAGGACTATTACATACTTGTGATTATACCCCTTGCAAGCATCCGCAACTACAAGAAAGTAATTAAGATAAAAACCTAACCACAACCTTAAACTTTGAGATCCTACACTCCCTTATGCAAAGGTTTCCTAACAGGGGCAGGTTTCTGTCACTCCGGCAACCCCACGATTAGTAGCCAAATACACAATGCATTCCCCTAGGCCCATAAAGGTGAAGTATCATGTAGTCGATGTTCACATGACACCACTAAAAGAATAGCACCACAACTTAAATATCAAACAATTAAATCTTTCTCAACACAATTCCACTACTAACAACATGACTTCTCCTATGTCCTCAAGAACTAAACGAACTACTCACGAGACATCATATGGATCAAGATCAAAGATGAAATAATGATAAGTAACAGTATGAACATGAACAATAATTCAATGGTTCCACTCAATAGCATGAACTATAACAAGTAATCAACACCGGGAAAGTTTCCCCTAAGAACTATGCAAGATTCAACCCAATTGTTACAGCGGTACGGAGTGGTGATGATGGTGTTGGTGGATATGATGGTGGAGATGATGATGATGATCCCGATGAATTCCAACTTGATGACGGTGTTGATGGCGACGACCCCCCCTCTCCGGGAAGGAATTTCCCTGGTAGATTTCTACCTGTCGGAGAACTCTTTCTCTCTTTGTAGTTTCCGCCCCGCAGAGGCGACGAAATCTTTCTGTGGTCGCTCGCCGAGTCTTAGGGTTTTGAGGGGATTATATACGCCAAAGAGGGATGCTGCAGGTGGGTGATACATTGCAAATGTATCTATAATTTTTGATGCTCCATGCTTGGTTTTATCTACTTTCTTATGTTTTGTCCACACTTTGGAGTACTTTTCATATGATTTCTTAGAATAACCTATTAACAAGATGCCACAATGCCAGTTGCCTGTTTTTTGCTGTTTTTGGTTCCAGGAAGTCAGAAAATGAATATTCTTGGAATTAGACAGGACAAAAGCCAAAGTTACTATTTTCCGGAAGACTCACGGAGCCAGAAGGAGAGTCGGAGAGGGGCCACAGGGTGGCCACACCCCCCTTGGCACGGGCCAGCATAGGCTGCGCCAGGGCATGGTGTGGGCCTCCTGGCCGCCCACCGACCTTGCCTCCTTCGCCTATAAGAGCCTCCCGATACCAAAACCCTAAATCGCCAAGCCTCCAGCCACGAAAAGTTCCGCAGCGCCGCCGCCACCGAAAGGGAGATTCGAGGGACAGAAAGTCTCTTTTCCGGCACCCTGCCGGGACGGGGAAGTGCCCCCGGATCCATCTCCATTGATCTCCACCGCCATCTCCATCGCCGTTGCTGATTCCCATGATGAGGAGGGAGTAGTTCTCTCTCGAGGCTAAGGGTTCTACCGGTAGCTATGTGTTCATCTCTCTCTCTATGCATGATCTTATTGAGATCATGAGCTTGTAATCTATAGATCTACCTTGCTACTCAAGTGCTTTAATATATCTCTGCTCTCCCCATGTGTGTGAAGTTGACAGTGTGCACACCATGGTGGTACTTAGGCTAGAGATTACAAATACTTGTTATGAGTTATATTTGGAGTTGGATGTCTTTATGAAATTGTGGTGTTTGTTGGAACCATCTAGTGCTCAAGGTGACAGTGTGGGGTTTTCTAGATGGGAAAGGCTTACTTTGAGGGGTGCTGTTATAGCCCTACCATTGATTAGAGTGTCCAACCAGAGAGTAGTTAAGAGTAGTATCATAAAGAGAAGATATTTATGTGAGAGCGTTCACTAGTGAAAGTATGATCCTAGGCCTTGTTTCTAAGCACTGAAACACCGATTGCTATTATATCTATTGCATATTTGCTTGCTTCCATCTTTATTTCAGTTTTACTTTAGTCTTTTCCACGCCATTAAGCTATTTTCTATCACCGTTACCACTTGTATTTCACTATATCTTCGCCGAACTAGTGCACCTATACACCTGACAAGTGTATTGGGTGTGTTGGGGACACAAGAGACTTCTTGTATCTTGATTGCAGGATTGCTTGAGAGGGAATACCTTTGACCACTTCCTCCCTGAGTTCGATAAACCTTGGGTGATCCACTTAAGGGAAAACTTGCTGCTGTTCTACAAACCTCTACACTTGGAGGCCCAACAACTGCCTACAAGAATAGAAGTGCGTAGACATCAAGCTATTTTCTGGCGCCATTGCCGGAGAGGTAAGGTAAAAGGTATTCACACCGGAGGATTAAACAAGAAGAACCTCCCATGGAAAACGCCTATTTTCTGGCGCCGTTGCCGGGAAGGTAAGGTAAAAGGTACTCACATCCTCCGGTGTGAGTGCTCGAAGTTATTTCCTTTAGATTCTGCAATTTTGTCTTTTTGTTTCTTGTTTTCACTAGTTAGGCTTAATGGAAAACAACAACAAAATTAGAGAGCTTTATAGTATTTATCTTGAGTTAGGACATGAAGTGTTTGAAGAGAAAATTAAGAAACCTATGGAACTT
This sequence comes from Avena insularis, assembly GCA_023614405.1. NCBI lineage: Eukaryota > Viridiplantae > Streptophyta > Magnoliopsida > Poales > Poaceae > Avena > Avena insularis. Next base: position 36,111,593 of record CM042694.1, read on the forward strand.
TATCTGCATGCTAATAGCAAGGTTATTAGTATGAATTCTTTGGACACCATTATTGCTAATGCTATGGAAAAGTCTAAGCTTGGGGAAGCTAGTTTTTATGAAAATGATCTTTTTAGTTCCCCAGTTTTGGAAGATAGCTATTCTATTGCTTATGATGATACCAAACCTCCAATATATGATGATTACAATGATGAGTATGATATTTTCAGTCCACCTACTATTGAGGAGAAAATTAATTATGATTACAATATGCCTCCTAAATTTGATGATTATGGTGATGAGAATAATAATGATAGCTATTTTGTTGAATTTGCTCCCACCATAATTAATAAGAATGACTATGCTTATGTGGAGAGTAATAATTATTATATGCATGTGGCTCATGATAAGAATGTTTTATGTGATAGTTATATTGTTAATTTTATAAATGATGCTACTGAAAGTTATTATGTGAGAGGGAAACATGGGCTTATGTATCTCAACATTATTAAGTTTCCCCTCTTTATGTTGAAAGTCTTGAAGTTGCACTTGTTTTGCTTTCCTATGATTGTTTCTTTGTGCTTTCATGACTTGTTTCTTTACAAGATTCCTATGAATAGGAAGTGGATTAGACTTAAATGTGTTTTGAATTTGCTTCTTGATGCTCTCTTTTACTTCAATTCATATTTCTTATGTGAGCATCTTCTCAAACTATCATGCCTAACTTAAAGGCGTTAAAGAAAAGTACTTATTGGGAGATAACCCAAAAGTTTTAGATGAGTCTTGGAATTTATTACTTCAGTAATAACCGCTCCTTATCCTTTTTATTTGCTTTTTGTGCCAAGAGTAGCCTCTAATGAGAGAGAAGTAATGATTGGGAAAGTTGCTGTCTCGAAACAGATTTCTGTGCTTCACCGTAAAAATTCGTGTAAAATCTCGGTACGTCCTTTTGAGGCGTGAATTTTTTTGCTTCTGCCCCAGGTTGTTATCTAACTTTCGTTAGTTCAACACTTTTCTATTTGAGCAACAGAAGGTCTTCGAAAAAATTCATTTTTACCTGCTGGTCTGTTTTGATAGATTTCTGCCATTATTTGCATTTGCTTCTTGTTGGTTCCTTTTTTAGTTCTTTTGGGGAATTGAGCTTTTTGAGGGAAGTGCTACAGTAGCTTGTGTGTTAATGGAAGTTTTATTGGTGTTGGAACTGAACCTAAAGACTTATTATCTTGAGTGCACTAATGTTGCTAATAAAGATTGTGTGAAGTTTTGTATGAAGGAAAAATTTTAGGTGTATGGAAGGAATGAGTAATGAGATGAAGGATGGACTAAAGCTCAAGCTTGGGGATGCCACGCATGTCACCCCAAGAAATATCCAAGAAGTACAAGCATCAAAGCTTGGGGATGCCCAAGGCATCCCCTTCTTCATCAATAAAAATCCCAGGTTTCTTCCAAACGCTTCATTTTTATTGTTTCATGCACAGTTGTGTTGTTCTTGGAGCGTCTTCTTTTTCATTTTTGTTTTGGTTTTTAGTTTGCTTGGTTTTATTAGCTTTCTGAATAAATTGGTTGGACCCCCTCTTTCATACATTGGTTTGCAAATAGTTTGGTTTGGATTTGGAAAAGAGTAGGAAAAGTTCATGCTTAAGTGGTAAAGAGAGCTTGTTTTTGACGGTGGCCTATGCTTTGTCATGCCATGCTCGATATTGTTTTGGCTTTAGGCTTAGTATTCTTTGCTGTAGCAGGACTTGTTATAAACAATTGAGATTGCTAAATGTGCCTTGGATGAATCATGCGTTGTTTTAGCATATTAAAGCATAGTATAGTGGTATTCTCCTTTGATGCTTTATTTGGGTTGACTTGGCGCATGCTCACACCATGTTATGAGTATCTCAAGTCACCATAAGCCTTTATGATCCTTTAGTTTTCAACTTTTGGTATCACTTTATGCTTTGATCAATGATGTTTTGTCGCTCTGCATGGTTATGGCCATTATTGCTCTCTTAGTTTGTCGCTCCCAGTCTTTTGCTAAGCCTCCACAACCAAGTATGAGTTCCACTCATGCATCCAACTCCTTAAAGCAAGTTATTCCAAAGAGTCCACCATACCTACCTACTAGCTTATGCTATTCCAAGTATATTCATGTTTTTGTTTACCTTCCAAATTAAACTTGTTATGAGAAAACTAGTGATTAAAGCTCTCACGAACTTGATGGCACACTTTACTTTTCTTGCATTTAATAAACTTGAACCATTGTGTCGTCTATGTTGTATATGCTTGCACTTATTTGTTGGGGATTAGCAGAACCATGCTATCATGGGGAACGCTTTCAACATTGCACTGGTACTTTGTACCTAGTTGATATCATGCTCTTTTGTCTATGGATGTCGTTGGTGTGAAATAAAAGGGGAGCTTGTAAGTCCATGGAGTTATGTATATGTGTTAGAGAAACGCCTAGGCCGCTGGTCTAATCCATGCTGACATGGTAGAAACCTACAGCGTAACCATAATGAGATGTCTATGAAGCATTCTTCTTATAAAAAAAGAGTCCTATATTGAGAAAAAAGAGAAAAATAAAATAAATAGATTATGAAAAGAGGAAAGAGAGAAAAAAGCACCATATTCCCATGGTAAATAAGAAGATTGCTGAGATGCTTGTTGTCTGCTTGCCTTGTCATTTTGATATGGGGATTCTTCCGTATCATCGGGCAAGGGGTACCCCGTCGGCGGTTCTCTATGATACACATGTACTTACAATGACAAGAACTTACCTGTGACTAAACTTGAGTAGCATGAGGAGCGACCCTCGTATTCAAGGGACATGAGATTTCTAATTTATACTTCGTCAAGCATATACACCATAGTTTGTTCACTTTAACCTTAATCACTTCAAGATGCTTATGATAGGGGCAATGAGAGCTGAAACCTATAAGTACCATAATTTTTGGAAGCTCTTTATGAGACTTGAATCCCTACTTCCTTCTATGAAGGCCTTTCTTCCACTTATATATTGAGTCTCCACCTTCTATCTTTATGCACCTACTTTGAGAGCATAGTGGCCATTCTTAGTTTTATGTGCATTGTCCCAAGACTAGTTGATTGATGCATAACTTGATATTGCTTGTTTTAAACTATTTGTATCTAGTCACTCTTATGAACTTTGAAGGTGTCCTATGCATTTATATTTGCTACTCTATGAGGGACAAGCTGAATACTATTATGCTATGTTTTCTTTATGTGAAACAAACAAACGTCTTGCAAAGCATTGTTATTCATGAATCTTTTGTTTGTGCCTTTTCATGTTGCATCATAGTTTCTTTGTCTTATTGCTAGAACTTTGTCTTTCATGTTATGATTGAAGTAGTATGATCCCAGCTTTGAATGTTTTTCAAATACTTTGATCAAGTTTATGATTGTGCATGTCACCTCAAAAATTATTCTTTCTTTTTATCACTTACCTACTCGAGGACGAGCAGGAGTTAAGCTTGGGGATGTTGATACATTGCAAATGTATCTCTAATTTTTTATGCTCCATGCTTGGTTTTATCTACTTTCTTATGTTTTGTCCACACTTTGGAGTACTTTTCATATGATTTCTTGGACTAACCTATTAACAAGATGCCACAGTGCCAGTTGCCTGTTTTTAGCTGTTTTTGGTTCCAGGAAGACAGAAAATGAATATTCTTGGAATTGGACGGGACAAAAGCCAAAGTTACTATTTTCCCGGAAGACTCATGGAGCCAGAAGGAGAGTCGGAGAGGGGCCACAGGGTGGCCACACCCCCTTGGCGCGGGCCAGCCTAGGTCGCGCCAGGGCATGGTGTGGGCCCCCTGGCCGCCCACTGACCTTGCCTCCTTCGCCTATAAGAGCCTCCCGATACCAAAACCCTAAATCGTCAAGCCTCCAGCCATGAAAAGTTCTGTAGCACCGCCGCCATCGAAAGGGAGATTCGGGGGACAGAAAGTCTCTGTTCCGGCACCCTGCCGAGATGGGGAAGTGCCCCCGGAGCCATCTCCATCGATCTCCACCGCCATCTCCATCGCCGTTGCTGATTCCCATGATGAGGAGGGAGTAGTTTTCTCTCGAGGCTAAGGGTTCTACCGGTAGCTATGTTTTCATCTCTCTCTATGCATGATCTTATTGAGATCATGAGCTTGTAATCTATAGATCTACCTTGCTACTCAAGTGCTTTAATAGATCTCTGCTCTCCCCATGTGTGTGAAGTTGACAGTGTGCACACCATGGTGGCACTTAGGCTAGAGATTACAAATACTTGTTATGAGTTATATTTGGAGTTGGATGTCTTTATGAAATTGTGGTGTTTGTTGGAACCATCTAGTGCTCAAGGTGACACTGTGGGGTTTTCTAGATGGGAAAGGCTTACTTTGAGGTGTGTTGTTATAGCCCTACCATTGATTAGAGTGTCCAACCGGAGAGTAGTTAAGAGTAGTATCATAAAGAGAAGATATTTATATGAGAGTGTTCACTAGTGAAAGTATGATCCCTAGGCCTTGTTTCTAAGCACTGAAACACCGATTGCTATTATATCTATTGCATATTTGCTTGCTTCCATCTTTATTTCAGTTTTACTTTAGTCTTTTCCACGCCATCAAGCTATTTTCTATCACCGTTACCACTTGTATTTCACTATCTCTTCGCCGAACTAGTGCACCTATACACCTGACAAGTGTATTGGGTGTGTTGGGGACACAAGAGACTTCTTGTATCTTGATTGCAGGATTGCTTGAGAGGGAATATCTTTGACCACTTCCTCCCTGAGTTCGATAAACCTTGGGTGATCCACTTAAGGGAAAACTTGCTGCTGTTCTACAAACCTCTACACTTGGAGGCCCAACAACTGTCTACAAGAATAGAAGTGCGTAGACATCAGTGGGCCAGGGTGGCCACCCCACCCTGTGGCGTGGCCAGGGGGACCTGCTGAAGGAAATATGCCCTCAGAGACAATAATAAAGTTGTTATTATATATTCCTGATATATGATAGATGTTTATTTTACATGCTAGAATTGTATTGATCAGGAAACATCAATACATGTGTGTTTAATAAACAAAAAGGGTTCCTAGTTATGCCTCTCTTATAGACTAGCTTGTTGATTAACAAGATGATCAAGGTTTCCTGATCATGGACATTGGATGTTGTTAATAACAAGGTCACACCATTGGTGGAATGATGTGATGAACATTCATCCGAAGTATAGCATTACGATCAAGTCATTATGTTTATATTGCTATAACATCATACAAAGTAATCTTTATCCTTAGACCATGAGATCATGTTAATTACTAACACCGGAAGAGTATCTTGATAACATCAAACGTCACATCGTAACAGGGTGACTATAAAGATGGGTTTAGTAATAAGAAGGTGTTATGTTGAGGCTCATGGATCAAGAGTGGAATTTGTCAATCCCGATGACGGATAGATATACTCTGGGCCCTCTCGGTGATATCACATTAAGATAGCTTGCAAGCAAGTGATGTGATCACTAGAATGTTATATCACAGGAACGAGAAAAGAGTGCATGCCGGTAACGAGATCAAACTAGGTATGGAGATACCGATGATCGAATCTCGGACATGTAATATATCGAGAGACAAAGGGATTTAGTTACAAGCATTAAAGGTTCTCACGATCACAGAAGTCATCGTTGAATGTGTAGGAGTCGACGGATCTCCGTGGTCCCGCTGATTATTGATCGGAGAAGGGTCTTGATCATGTCTGCATTATTCGCGAACCGTAGGGTGGCACACTTAAGAGTTACCGGACACCATTTTGGAGCACATATGTTTCAGACAAAAGAATTGCAAAGCGCAGGAATTGTTTCAATAGAAACCGGAAATTGTTTCGGGTGAAATTGCAGAGAGTGGTTCTGCATGTGATATTGAAATATTGCAAGGGGCTATATGTGAATGTTTGTTAATTAAAGTAATTAACAAAATTCTGAATAAATTTAATAAAAGAGTTTTATTAAATGAGAGAGCATTAAATTTGGAGAAATTTAATGCATTTAAAGTGGAGACTTTAAAAGGGAATCTGAAGAGGCATTTTAATGTTGAGGGGTTACCACCACATGAATGGGGGAGGTGAGGGGTCACCCCCCATGTGCCGGCCATGGAGAGAGGGGGCACCCCTCCTCCTATAAAAGGCCACCCATTCCCTCCTTCATCCTCACACCTCCTTGTGAAGGATCTCTAGAATTATTCCCCCATGGTCTCGGATTAGCGAGATACATGTTCCCGGTGGCATTTCATCTGGAAGGAGTTGCTGCTTCCGCTGGATCGTTGGAGCGAGGAGGTGGAGGTTGTCCGGTGGCTTGAACGTGTGTGCGAGTACGGATGCGCTGTTGAGTTGTGGCGCTCGGACTTCCTCACGATCTTGAGATCGGCAAGTGTACGACTACATCAACCACAAGTTCCTACTCGTTAACAGAACTCATTGTCTTCGAGGGAAAGTTCTCGTTGGATGTATGTCCACCCGTTGCTTTGTACCTAGTAGATAGATCTTGGCGTGTAGTTCACACCGTAGGAAAAGTTTTGTTTTCTATGCTGCGGACCCAACACCTGCGCCACCAGGGGGTGTGGGCCCCCTGTGGCCCATCTCCACTCCTCCTTCTGGCCTCCTTCGTCTTCTGGAAAAATAGGAATTTCCGTATATTTTCTGGGATTTTCTGATCTTCGTGAATTTTGCATTTGGACAGTGCTTTTTCCATGAGAATCTTGACTCCGGTGGTTCATCCTCCAAAAGTCATCAATCGTGCAAGAATAGATGAAATAACTCAAGTATCATCTCTTAATATGAAATATATCAATGAATAACAGTAAATTGTGATATAGAATAGTGATGCAAAATGGACGTATCAACTCCCCTCACGCTTAGACCTCGCTTGTCCCCAAGCGAAAACTGAGCTCAATAAACATGACCACGGGTTTATGGAGTGAAGTGTCGATAAAGAGAATACGGACAAGAAGCATCACATTCATCAATACACAAATCTTAATAGAAAACAACTCACTATTATATAACTTAACTTGCAATGAGTAAGGGAAGCACAATAAAGATACACAAAGTAAATCATAATTGGTAATGGCAAACTTATGTTTATATGTGGGCGATGATGATCATGTTATTGCATCTTCTATGTACTTTGGATATTGGTGGCATAGTGGGATGAAGCGGCCCGGACCAACCTTACATGTCATCGTACATGAGACCGATTCCACGACTGACATGCAACTTGTTTTGCATAAGTGGCTGGCGGGTGTCTGTCTCTCCTACTATAGTCAATATCTGATTTACAACGAGTTGCTAATAACTTAGTCATCCTCGTTGTGGTTCATGTTTGTAGGTGAGAACGGTTTTATCTCCGAAAGCCCTAAGCCACGTAAAACTTGCAATTGATAAATTAGAGGCGTCTAGTTTAGATCGTTGCTGGGCTAGTGTATTGATATGGTATTGTTGTAAGTAGATGTATGATAGATACTCTTACAACACACTCAACCTGTAAGTTCCATAGACCTTGGCCTTACACACAAAGGAATGATAGAGATCATACCACGATGCAAGTGATAGAGATCAAATACATGGACCATATCATCTCACTTTACACATTAGATGTTTGCATCTTATACTGCTAGTTTGGCGCTTTTGGTAGCATTATAAGATGATCCCTCATTTAGATATCAAGATAAAAATGTGTTCTTCCTTAAGTATGCACCTTTCTATGGATCATGTTTCGAGACATCACGTGATGATCGGGTGTACTCGAATCTACGCTTTCATAGGAACGGGTGAAAGACGGTTTTACACACGCGAATACTAAGGTTCTTACTTGGCGAGCCTAGCATGTACAGACATGGCCTCGGAACACGGAACGAAAGGTTAAGCATGAGTCATATAGTTGATATGATGCCCATATAGATGCTTGCCTTTGAAGCTACATCAACTCACGTGATGATCGGACTTGGTGTAGTGGATTTGGTTCATGTAATCACCAAAAGGACACGAGGGATGTCGTTTTTGAGTGGGAGTTCATTAGTAATTTGGATTAGTTGAACTCAATCTATCATAAACTTAGTCTAAATAAAGTTTACAAATTCTGTTGTAGATGGCACCACTTGCTTTTAATTTCAATGTGTTCATGGAGAAAGAGAAACTTGCTGCGAATGGTAGCAACTTCACCAACTGGGCTATGAATTTGAGGATTCTCCTCACTGCTGCACAAAAGCAATATGTGCTAGATGCGCCGCTAGGCCCCCCACCAGCTCCTGATGCCCCTGACGAGGAAAAGAATGTCTATGTGACTCATCAGGAGGACCACAACTTAGTTCATTGCGGCATACTGTATGGGCTAGAGCCAGAACTTCGAAAGCATTTCGAAAATGGAAATGCCTTTGATATCATGGGAGAATTGAAAATGATTTTCGATACCCATGCTGCCGTAGAGAGTTATAATGCTACAGAAAAGTTCTTTAGCTGCATGATGGAGGAAAACAGCTCCGTTAGTGAGAACGTACTCAAAGTGTCTGGGTACGCCGATAAGCTTGTGTCCTTGGGAATAACGATTCCCATTGACTTAGGCATACATCGTGTTCTCCAATATCTGCCACCTAGCTACAAGAGCTTCGTGATGAACTATAATATGCAGGGCATGAAGAAGACTCTTTCGAGCTTACAATGCTTAAGACTGAGAAGTGGAGATTAGGAAAGAACATCAAGTGTTGATGATCAATAGGACCACCGGTTTCAAGAAAGACAAGAAAGGCAAGCACAAGGGAAAGAAGGGTGGCAAGTCCATTGCCACGCCTGAAAAAACCCGAGCTGGCCCTAAGTCGACAAAGTGCTACTATTGTAAGGGGCCAGCCATTGGGCATAAGCCCCAAGTATTTGGCGGACAAGAAGTCCGGCAAGGCAAACAAAGGTATATGTGATATACATGTTATTGATGTGTACTTGACTAGTACTCACAGTAGCACCTGGGTATTTGATACGGGATCGGTTGCTAATATATGTAACTCGGTTCAGGGGCTACGGAACAAGCGACAACTAGCAAGGGATGAGGTCAGGATGCGGGTCGGCAATGGATCAAAAGTTGATGTGATCGCCATTGGGACGCTACCTCTCCATTTGCCATCGGGATTAGTTATAAACCTAAATAATTGTTATTTAGTGCCTGCACCGAGCATTAACATTGTATCTAGATCGTGTTTGATGCAAAGTGGTCATTCCTTTAAATCTGAAAACAATGGTTGTTCGATTTATAAGAATGATATCTTTTATGGTCATGCACCTATGTTGAATGGTTTATTTCTGATAGATCTCGATAGTAATATTACACACATTCATAATGTTAATGCTAAAAAGATTAAACTTGATGATGATATGTCTACATATATGTGGCCTTTGCTGTCTAGGTCATATTGGCGTTAAGCATGAAGAAACTCCATTCGATGGACTTTTGGAATCACTTGATTTTGAATCATTTGATACATGTGAGCCATGCCTTATGGGCAAGATGACTAGAACGCCGTTTTCTGGTTCAATGGAACGGGCGACAGATCTATTGGAAATCATACATACTGATGGGTGTGGACCAATGAGTGTGTCGGCGCGAGGTGGATATCGTTATTTTGTTACTTTCACGGATGATTTGAGTAGATACGGGTATATCTATTTGATGAAACACAAGTCTGAAACGTTTGAAAAGTTCAAGGAATTTCAGAATGAAGTGGAAAATCATCGTAATAGAAAGATCAAATTTCTACAGTCTGACCGTGGAGGAGAGTATCTAACTTACGAGTTTAGCATACACATGAAAGAGTGTGGAATAGTTTCACAACTCACGTCTGCCGGAACACCACAACATAATGGTGTGTCGTAACGTCGTAATCGTACCTTATTGGATATGTTTCGATCTATGATGTCTCTGACTGACTTGCCACTGTCATTTTGGGGTTATGCACTGGAAACAGCTGCATTCACTTTAAATCGGGCACCATCTAAATCCGTTGAAACGACACCGTATGAATTATGGTTTGGAAACAGACCTAAGCTGTCATTTCTTAAAGTTTGGGGATGCGATGTTTATGTGAAGAAACTTCAACCAGATAAACTCAAACCCAAAGCAGAAAAATGCGTCTTCATAGGATACCCTAAGGAAACAATTGGGTATACCTTCTATCACAGATCCGAGGGCAAGGTTTTTGTTGCCAAGAATGGATCCTTTCTTGAGAAGGAGTTTCTCGCGAAAGGTGTGAGTAGTTGGAAGGTAGAACTCGAAGAGGTTATTGAACCTTCTCTTCAGGGAATGGCGAGTGGTGCAGCACCGGAAGTTGTTTCGGAGTTGACTTCACCTGATGAAGAGAGATCTAATGATAATGATCATGAAACTCCGAAAGAGGACACTACCGAACATCGCAGGTCAAGCAGGACACGTGCAGCTCCTGAACTGTACGGCAATCCTATTGTCAATTTCATGGTTGATGAAATGGATGACCCTGCGACGTATGAAGAAGCGATGATGAACCCGGATTCCAACAAATGGCTGGAAGCCATGAAATCCGAGATGGAATCCATGTACGAGAACCAAGTTTGGAACTTGGTGGACTTACCTCACGATCGAAAGGCCTTTGAGAATAAATGGATTTTCAAAAGAAAAACTGATGCTGATGGTAATGTGACCATCTATAAGGCTCTACTTGTCGCAAAGGGGTTTCGACAAATTCAAGGAGTTGACTACGATGAGACATTCTCTCCCGTAGCGATGCTTAAGTCGGTTAGGATTATGTTAGCAATTGCTGCATATTTCGATTATGAAATATGGCAGATGGATGTCAAAACTGCGTTCCTCAATGGTAATATTGAAGAAGAGTTGTATATGATACAACCTAAGGGTTTTGTCGATCCTAAGGATGCTAATAAGGTATGCAAACTTCAGCGATCCATTTATGGACTGAAGCAAGCATCCCGGAGTTAGAATCTCCGCTTTGATGAGGTGATCAAAGAGTTTGGATTTGTCCAAACTTATGGAGAGGCTTGTATTTACAAGAAAGTGAGTGGGAGCAATGTGGCATTTCTGATATTATATGTGGATGACATATTATTGATTGGAAATGATATAGATCTTTTAAACAATGTTAAAAGTTATCTAAACAGCAAATTTTCAATGAAAGACCTTGGTGAAGCGTCATATATATTAGGCATTAAAATCTATAGAGATAGATCAAGGCGCCTAATTGGGCTATCGCAGAGTACATACCTTGATAAGATATTAAAGAAGTTTAATATGGACGAAAGTAAGAAGGGGTTCTTACCTATGTTGCAAGGCAAGACATTGAGTAAGACTCAAAGTCCGCCACAATGGAAGAAAGAGAGATGATGGATAAGATCCCCTATGCCTCGGCCATAGGCTCTATTATGTATGCCATGCTATGTACAAGACCGGATGTGGCACATGCTATTAGTTTGACTAGTAGGTACTAATCTGATCCAGGTTCGGAACACTGGATAGTGGTAAAGAACATCCACAAGTACTTGAGAAGAACTAAGGATATGTTTCTTACATACGGAGGTGAAGAAGAGGTAGTCGCTAAGTGTTATGTCGATGCTAGCTTTGACACCGATCCGGATAACTCTAAGTCTCAATCCGGATACGTATTTCTCTTGAACAGAGTAGCGGTTAGTTGGAGGAGTTCCAAACAGCCTGTGGTGGCTGGATCAACGACGGAGGCGGAATATGTTCTTTGCTTGAGCGGCCAGAGGCGGTTTGGATGAAAGAGTTCATTACGGAACTAGGTGTGGTTCCCAGTGCGTTGGATCCAATGGTGATCTATTATGACAATAATGGAGCCATAGCCAATGCAAAGGAACCGAGGTCTCACAAGAATTCCAAGCATATTAAGCGCCTGTTTCACTCCATCCGCGGGCATGTCAAGGATGGAGATATAAAGATTTGTAAAGTACACACGGACCTAAATGTAGCAGATCCGTTGACTAAAGTTCTCCCTAGGGCAAAACATGATCAACACCAGAACTCCATGGATGTTAGATTTATCACTATGTGAACTACATTATTGTCTCTAGTGCAAGTGGGAGACTGAAGGAAATATGCCCTGAGAGGCAATAATAAAGTTGTTATTATATATTCCTTATATATGATAGATGTTTATTTTACATGCTAGAATTGTATTGATCAGGAAACATCAATACATGTGTGTTTAATAAACAAAAAGGGTTCCTAGTTATGCCTCTCTTTTAGACTAGCTTGTTGATTAACAAGATGATCAAGGTTTCCTGATCATGGACATTGGATGTTGTTAATAACAAGGTCACACCATTGGTGGAATGATGTGATGAACATTCATCCGAAGTATAGCATTACGATCAAGTCATTATGTTTATATTGCTATAACATCATACAAAGTAATCTTTTTCCTTAGACCATGAGATCATGTTAATTGCTAACACCGGAAGAGTATCCTGATAACATCAAACGTCACACCGTGTGACTATAAAGATGGGTTCAGTACTATGAAGGTGTTATGTTGAGGCTCATGGATCAAGAGTGGAATTTGTCAATCCCGATGACAGATAGATATACTCTGGGCCCTATCGGTGATATCACATTAAGATAGCTTGCAAGCAAGTGATGTGATCACTAGAATGTTATATCACGGGAACGAGAAAAGAGTGCATGTCGGTAACAAGATCAAACTAGGTATGGAGATACCAATGATCGAATCTTGGACATGTAATATATCGAGAGACAAAGGGATTTAGTTACAAGCGTTAAAGGTTCTCACAATCACAGAAGTCATCGTTGAATGTGTAGGAGTCAGTACGGATCTCCAGGTCCCGCTGCTGATTATTTATCGGAGAAGGGTCTCGATCATGTCTACATTATTCGCGAACCGTAGGGTGGCACACTTAAGAGTTACCGGACACCATTTTGGAGCACATATGTTTCAGACAAAAGAATTGCAAAGCGCAGGAATTGTTTCAATAGAAACCAGAAATTGTTTCGGGTGAAATTGCAGAAAGTGGTTCTGCATGTGATATTGAAATATTGCAAGGGGCTATATGTGAATGTTTGTTAATTAAAGTAATTAACAAAATTCTGAATAAATTTAATGAAAGAGTTTTATTAAATGAGAGAGCATTAAATTTGGAGAAATTTAATGCATTTAAAGTGGAGACTTTAAAAGGGAATGTGAAGAGGCATTTTAATGTGGAGGGGTTACCACCACATGAATGGGGGAGGTGAGGGGTCACCCCCATGCGGACCATGGAGAGAGGGCACCCCTCCTCCTATAAAAGCCACCCATTCCTCCTTTATCCTCACACCTCCTTGTGAAGGATCTCTCTCCCCCTCTAGAATTATTCCCCATGGTCTCAGATTAGCGAGATACATGTTCCAGTGGCATTTAAATGCGGAAGGAGTTGTTGCTTCTGCTGGATCACTGGAGCGAGGAGGTGGAGGTTGTCCGGTGGCTTGAACGTGTGTGCGAGTACGGATGCGCTGTTGAGTTGTGGCGCTCGGACTTCCTCACGATCTTGAGATCGGCAAGTGTACGACTACATCAACCACAAGTTCCTACTCGTTAACAAAACTCGTTGTCTTCGAGGGAAAGTTCTCGTTGGATGTATGTCCACCCGTTGCTTTGTACCTAGTAGATAGATCTTGGCGTGTAGTTCACACCGTAGGAAAAGTTTTGTTTTCTATGCTGCGGACCCAACACCTGCGCCACCAGGGGGTGTGGGCCCCCTGTGGCCCATCTCCACTCCTCCTTCTGGCCTCCTTCGTCTTCTGGAAAAATAGGAATTTCCATATATTTTCTAGGATTTTCTGATCTTCGTGAATTTTGCATTTGGACAGTGCTTTTTCCATCAGAATCCTGACTCCGGTGGTTCATCCTCCAAAAGTCATCAACCATGCAAGAATAGATGAAATAACATAAGTATCATCTCTTAATACGAAATATATCAATGAATAACAGTAAATTATGATATAGAATAGTGATGCAAAATGGACGTATCAACTCCCCCATGCTTAGACCTCGCTTGTCCCCAAGCGAAAACTGAGCTCAATAAACATGACCACAGGTTTATGGAGTGAAGTGTCGATAAAGAGAATACAGACAAGAAGCATCACATTCATCAATACAAAAATCATAATATAAAACAACTCACTATTATATAACTTAACTTGCAATGAGTAAGGGAAACACAATAAAGATACACAAAGTAAATCATAATTGGTAATGGCAAACTTTTTTATTGGTCAGAGAACGGTTAACAAATTGTAGGAGTCAAATTTAATGGGGTTTTCAATGATAGCCTTCAAAGTAAGATTCACTAAGATAAGAGCAGTGTGCAAAACAAGGAACATAAGAAACTTGATTGAATAACTCATCATATGGATGATTGAATCACAACAACTCAAATGCTTGCTTGAGAAAGAAAGGAATAGGTTTACTGACTCAACTAAAAAGTAAAATATAGGCCCTTCGTAGAGGGAAGCAGGGATTTCAAGTTTCATAAAGAGCCTCAAAAAATTATGGTACTTACTTGCTTTCAGCTCTCATTGCCCCTATCATAAGCATCTTGAAGTGATTAAAGTTAATGTGAGGGAAAGTATGAGTTATATGCTTGACAAATTATAAGTTAAAAGTCTCATGCCCCTTGAGTACGAGTACCAGACCTCATGCTACTCAACTTTGGTCTCCGGTAAGTTCTTGCCATTGTAAGTGTATGTGTATCATAGAGAACCGCCAACGGGTACCCCTTGCCCCATGACACAGGAGCTATCCCATATCAAAATGACAAGGAAACAGACAGTGAGCATATCAATGATCTTTTTATTTGCTATTTGCATAGGTTTTTATTGAGGATGCTTCATAGAATGCCACTATGGTTATGCTGCAAGTTTCCACCATGATTAGGCATGGCTTAGGCTAGCTTCCCAAGCGTTTCTCTAACACATATACAAACTCCATGAGCTTACAAGCTCCCATTTTATTTCACACCACCGGCATCCATAAACAAAAGAACACAATATCAACTAAATAATAAGTGCAATGTTGAAAGCAGACCCCATGATAACTTGGTTTTGCTAACTCCCAACTTATAATTTGCAAGCATACAAGCTTCATAAGATAGTCACAATGGTTCAAATTTATTAAGTACAAGAAAATAAAGGGTGCCATCCAGTTTGTGAGAGCTTTAATCACTAGTTTTCACATAACAAGTTTAATTTGGAAGATAGATAAAACTCGAGAATTTACTTGGAATAGCAATAATGCTAATAGGTAGATATGGTGGACATAAATGGCATAGGTTTTAGTTCATGGATTGGATGCACGAGAAGCATTCCCTCTCACTACAGGTTTTTGGCTAGCAAGGCTAGGTAGCAAGCATAAGAGTTGAAGGTAACAAACAAACATACAAATGATAGAAACAATCATGCAATCTTCCTTGGAAACACAAAAGATCTTAACTAGAGAATACTAAGATTATGAGCCAATTAAGAAAGAAAGATAATGAAATTATATTTCTAAAAGTACTTTTCTCTTTTCCATTCAATCCTCAAATAGTGTTTCTACTAACCAGAACTAGGTTTGCCAAAACCAACTAAATTTACTTAATGATCCCAAAGTGATACCAATACTAACAACATGATCAATCATATAACAGAAATTGCAAACTAAAATAAGATGTGCAAAAATAAATGATAAAACTTCTCATTAATATTCCATAACGGCAACTCACACCAAGGGATACATAGATAACTAACTAGAGGAGAGATACTTCCACAATGCAAACTATCCTATATGATAACTTCTCTATTCATGATATTACTCTACTAAAAAGGTAATAATATGAAACATAATGATGTGATACCACGACACTCCCCCAAGCTTGGAACAAACCAAGGGGATGCGAAAACCTGATGACGAATTATTCCTTCGATGGTGGTGGTGTTCTCTCATCATTATCTGACTTCCAAGGTAAAGGCTCCCCATCAACAACGGACATCTTGGTTTCCAATATCCTGAAACTAGCAGCAGAACTTATGTGTTTAAACCTAGCCTGAAAGGGCATGTATGCCCCCATGTGT
Source organism: Avena insularis (assembly GCA_023614405.1). Taxonomy (NCBI): domain Eukaryota; kingdom Viridiplantae; phylum Streptophyta; class Magnoliopsida; order Poales; family Poaceae; genus Avena; species Avena insularis. The sequence goes on from CM042694.1 coordinate 36,127,697, forward strand.
GGTTTTGGTAATTAATGACAATCACTATGGACTAATGTGCAAATTGAGTCTCACTTGTAGGTTTGTCCATTAGCATCGTTTGGACCATGTGTTGGTTTCAAGGATGAAAAATAAGAAGCATTGTCCAAGGGCTTTGTGCCAATTGGAATCAAGTAGAAGAAGAAGATCAAGTATGTCTTGAAGAAGAAGAAGAAGATGGAGTTCCTCATGGCTTTCTTCAAGACATCATCATCAAGAACTAATGCGCAAGCTCACGGTGCGCCATCTCTAGAAGATCTCATGCTTGCCTCCTTGGTGTTCATGGAGTGATGAAGACAAGGTCAATGAAGAGGTTTCCCCATGGAGTATGGTGGAGCCATTCGCAAGTCTTCATCAAGCAAGAGCAATCAATAAAGGTGTTCCATCTTGAAGGTGACAAATATCTTCTACATCAAGATCAAGTGGGATGCTCAAGGCAAAGGTATGATCTTGAGAGGGTTTCTATTTTACCAGTCTCTTGTAGTGTTTGGAGACCGGGTTTAGGATAGATAGCCGTACTATCAAGAGGGGCTCTCGAGTGGGTGACTTGTTCGTATCTTTCGGAGAGAGCTCAAACCTTTGCATACATAGCATCATCTTTCTTAGTTGTTGTTTGGTTCTTGTCCATGTGAGGATCTAGAGCTTGTGGTTATGTTCATAACAAGCTCTAGTTCATCAAAAACGGATTTCCCTTGCATATCTTATTGCGTTTTTGATCTTGCGGGTTTTCCGGCTCCACACCTTGGGAGGTATCTCACATATATATTCATGGTATTTTCTCCCTTGGTGATACCCAATATTTTGGATTCTACTTGTCATTATCTTTCCAACAAAATTGGTTTCATCTTGTTTGGAGTTCGGATGCAAAAGTTGTGGCAGTTCTGGTTCCGGAGTTTTTGCCTGGCCTGTAGTTCCGGCGGGCCACAGGTAGTACCGCTAGGGAAGTTTGTCGCTGGTAGTACCCCCAACTTCTGGAAACCCCAATTTCCATTCAGTACCCTCTTTGTCTCGGTGTGCGCTATTTGACGGAACTTGGATCGGATTTTCTGGCAGTAGTACCGTCCCCACCGGAAGTTCCGGTGGTCGGCAGTAGTACCGGCCATGCTCGAGTTTTGGTTCTTTTCGCATCGTGTTTCTGACTGTTGGCTGGGTGCCACCTGTAGTACCGACCACCCGCCGGTACTACCGCCGTGCGCGAAACTGTGAGTAACGGGCAGATCGGGGAGCCCTTTAAAAGGAGCTCCCCTTTCCCCTTCGGGTTATACTAGTTCTTCTTGGTTTTTGCCCTCTCTCTCCTCCATTGTTGACCTTGAAGAGCTTGCCCTCTCCCCTTCCCCCTCCTATGATTCTTGCATCTTTTTGAGGGATTTGAGAGGGGAGATCTAGATCTACAAGCCCCACCAAACCAAATCCCTTCTTTGTGAAGGAATCCTTGGGATCTAGATCTTGGAGAGTTGTGTGTTCTCCTCTTGTGTTCTTCCTCTCTTGTTCGCCCAATAACTTTTGTAGCTTTGGTGGAATTTTAGAGAGAAGGACTTGCCTCTTGCATTTGGTGCATAGGTTTGAGTTCTCCTTGGAGATTTGGTGAGTTCAAGCTCTTGAGCTTATTTCTCTTGGGTTCTTGGAACCCTAGACGGTTGTGTGGAGTTGTGGTGTGTTCTTGGGGCTCCAATTTAGTTGTGGAGGTTCCCCAAGCTTGTTGGCCTTTTGTGGCATTGTGGAGCCTTTGTGGCATTTCTTGGAAGCCCTCCAATTGTTGTGGAGTTTGCCCCAAGACTTGTACGGGTTCGGTGACCGCCCTCAAGTGTCCCATAGTGGAATGTGAGTAGGCCTTTGTGGCGAGCTCATGGGAGAATAGGGTGAGCCTTTTGTGGCGTCGGTAGGTTGCGTGCCTTCGCATCTTGGGGTGAGGCCTTGTGTGGCGTTGGGTGAGCATCGATCCACCACACCTCGAGGTGAGCCACTTGTGGTGTTCGAAGTACATTGCGCCCCCGCACCTCTCCAATGGAGACGTGGCTTCTTTGGAAGTGAACTTCAGGTAACAAATCATCGTCTCCGCATCCATCGGTTATCTCTCAACCGAGCCCTTTACTTATGCAATTTACATTGTGATAGCCATCGTGCTTGAAGTATTATATCTTGATATCACATTGTTTCTTACTTTTCTAAGCATAGGTTGTTGGTGCACTTAGTTGAAACTAGTGGCTATAGGTTTTGGATTGATAAATTAAACGTTAAGTTTTATTCCGCATTTATTAGAGCCTAAACCATTATAATTTTAAAACGCCTATTCACTCCCCCTCTAGGCGACGTCCATTTCCCTTTCATAGCCTCATACTCATAGTTTTGATTTTGCATGTCATAGAGCTGTGCTTGTAGTTGGTTGGTTGTTCGATGGAGTGAGAGAATTTCATCCCTAAGCTTAGCAGTCTCCTTCTTGTGCTCGGTGATGAGTTCTGAACTTATCTTATGGATGATGCCCACTTCGCGTTTTGCCATCTTCTTATACCTAAAGACTTCTTGCTCCAGTGCTTCCATCCTGTCCTCCAGACTTTTAGGGACCTGAACCTCTTTTATCTGTACTTTCCCATCTTCGAGCAACAACTCCTTGGGGTGAATCTTCAACTCATACATGTATGGGTTGATGATGTCCGCGGAGGAATCCTCCTTTGGTGATCCAGAGGAAGACATTGTGGCTCCAAAACTAAGAATATGCCTGTCAGAAACAGATCGAAACGAAAACACGACAGGAACACGATATACCGACCTCGGGGGATCCAGGGGTTTATATATTACAAAGTTTAACAACAAAAGGAAGGTACTGGAAGAAAACAAGTCGGAGACAGGCTTCGGGGTAGCCACACCCCCTGGTGGAACGGCCAGGTGGGCCTGCGCCACGGGGTGGTGTGAGCCCCCCGGGCTCCGTTTCCGTCCCTCTTTCAACTCATTATTTTCCATGTTAGATAAAAAGTGCAAAAATATAAATTGAAAAGTTTTTCGCGGACCTTTTCTTACTAGAACTGTTACCTATTCGAAAACGGACTCTACAGGTTTCTGAATTTGGTCGTTAATAAATTCTTCCAGAGTCACCACTTGAATAATATCAATATCTTCATTGTAGGAATCTCCAGAAATATAGTGCTTGAGTCTTTGACCATTCACCACTTGTGTAGTGTTGTCTCTTAAGGAAGAAATTTTTATTGCACCTGAACGATACACCTCTTCATAACAAAAGGTCCTTCCCATTTTGAAAGTAGTTTTCCTGCAAAAAATCTGAGACGAGACCTATACAATTGAACTTTCTCACCAACATGAAATTATCTCTTAAGAATTCTCATGTCATGCCATATCTTTTAACTTTTTCTTTAAAGAGTCTAGAATTTTCATAAGCCTCACTTCTCCACTCATCTAAAGAACTCAAGTCAAACAATCTTTTATTACCAGCAAGTTTAAAATCTCTATTAAGTTCTTTCACTACCCAATAAGCTTTGTGTTCTAATTCTAAAGGCAGGTGATAAGCTTTTCCATAAACCATTTTGTAAGGAGACATTCCCAAAGGATTTTTATAAGCAGTTCTATAAGCCCATAAAGCATCATTCAACTTTTTAGCCCAATTTTTTCTAGATCTATTAACAGTCTTTTGCAAGATAGAATTAATTTCTCTGTCTGATAGTTCTACTTGCCCACTGGTTTGGGGATAATAAGCTGAAGCAATTCTATGATTAACGCCATATTTAGCAAGGGTCTTCCTAAAACCTCCATGAATGAAATGTGAACCTCCATCATTTATAAGATATCTAGGCACTCCAAACGTAGGAAAGATAACATCCTTAAGCATTTTTAAAGAGGTCTCACCATCAGCACTTTTTGTAGGTATGGCTTCTACCCACTTAGTAACATAATCAACAGCAACAAGAATATGAGTATAACCTTTTGAAGGAGGAAAAGGACCCATAAAGTCAAATCCCCAATAGTTAAATGGTTCAATAACAAGGGAGTAACTCATAGGCATTTCATTGCGTCTAGAAATATTACCAACTTGTTGACATTCATCACATGATAAGATAAACTTTCTTGCACCTTTAAAAAGGGTAGGCCAATAGAAACGTGATTGAAGAACCTTTTGTGTGGTTCTATCTCCAGCATGATGCCCTCCATAGGCACTACCATGACATTTCCGCAATATCTCTTTTTGTTCATATTCTGGAACACATCTTCGCATAATACCATCCACTCCCTCTTTATATAAATGTGGGTCATCCCAAAAGTAACGCCTCAAATCATAAAAGAATTTCCTTCTTTGCTGGGCTGTAAAAGTTGGAGGCAAATACTTGGAAACAATAAAGTTAGCATAATCAGCATACCAAGGACTCTCTTGCGAGCTTACCTTTATTGCAGCCAACTGTTCGTTTGGAAAACTATCATTAATAGGCATAGGATCAAAAGAAATGTTTTCCAATCGAGATAAATTATCAGCAATAGGATTTTCAGCACCTTTCCTATCTATAATATGTAGATCGAACTCTTGTAAAAGTAACACCCATCTAATAAGCCTACGCTTAGCATCTTTCTTTGTCATAAGGTACTTAATAGCAGCATGATCAGTATGAATGGTAACTTTTGAATCAACAATATAGGGTCTAAACTTATCACAAGCAAAGACAACAGCTAAGAACTCATTTTCAGTAGTAGCATAATTCTTTTGAGCAGCATCAAGAGTCGTACTAGCATAATGGATAACATTCAACTTTTATCTATTTGTTGTCCAAGAACAGCACCTACAGCAAAATCACTAGCACCACACATAATTTCAAAGGGTAAATTCCAATCGGGAGGTTGGACAATAGGAGCAGTAATTAAAGCTTTCTTTAGAGTTTCAAAAGCTTCCGTACAATGATCATCAAAAACAAAAGGTACATCTTTTTGGAGAAGATTAGTAAGAGGTTTTGATATCTTGGAGAAGTCATTAATAAACCTTCTATAGAAACCAGCATGACCAAGGATACTACGAATACCTTTGACATCCCTAGGACAGGGCATTTTCTCAATTGCTTCAACTTTGGCTCTGTCAACTTCAATGCCTCTTTCAGAAATTTTATGTCCAAGGACAATTCCTTCATTAACCATGAAGTGGCATTTCCCCCAATTAACCATGAAGTGGCATTTCCCCCAAGGTTGTGTAGACAATTATCAAAAGAAGTTCCATAGACGGAAAATTCGTCCAAGAATACTTCCACAATTTCCTCACAAAAACCATGAAAGATAGCAGACATGCATCTTTGAAAAGTAGCAGGAGCATTACACAAACCAAAAGAAATACGCCTATAAGCATAAGTTTCATAAGGACATGTAAAAGTGGTTTTCTCTTGATCTTGTTGTTTAACAACAATTTGAGAGAACCTAGAGTATCCATCAAGAAAGCAAAAATGAGTCTTCTTAGACAACCTTTCTAACATTTGATCAATAAAAGGCAGTGGGTAATGATCTTTCTTAGTAACTTTATTAACCTTTCTGAAATCAATGCACATCATATAACCAACTACTACTCTTTGGGGACTAAGCTCATTATTCTCATTAGGCACAATAGTAATTCCTCCTTTCTTAGGGACATAATGAACATGACTAACCCATTGACTATCAGCAATAGGATAAATAATGCCAGCATCAAGGAGTTTTAATACCTCATTTCTTACCACTTCCTTCATCTTAGGATTTAAATGTCGTTGATGTTCTACCACTGGTTTTGCATCAGGTTCTATATTAATAGCATGCTGACATATAGTAGGAGAAATCCCTTTTAACTCATCAAGAGTATAACCCATAGCTCCTCGGTGTTTCTTCAATACTTCTAATAATCTTTCCTCTTCCTTTCCTAAAGGTTTAGAACTAATAATAACAGGTTATATTTTCGTATCATCAATGTAAGCATATTTAAGATCATCAAGTAAAGGTTTTAGATCGAAAATCGGATCCTTTTTAGGTGGTAATATGGTACCCAAATCTTCCACGGGTAAGTTATGCTTAAGCATCTTGGGTTGACGAAGGAGAATCTCGTCAATCTCATTTCTTTCTTCCATGAAGATCTCACTTTCGTGGTCTTCCATATATTGCTGCAAAGCATTGTTAGGAGCAAGAGAAATAGAAGCAAGTTGTTCAACTCTGAAATCCTCATTAGGTAATTCATTTTCATAAGGAACTTTAGCAAATTTTGAAAAATTAAACTCGTAAGATTCTCCATCAAATTTAGTTAAAAATTTCTCCCTCTTATAATCTATAATGGCTCCACAAGTGTTCAAGAAAGGTCTACCAAATATGATAGGGCAAGTTTTACTAGCAGCTGAACCTAGTACTAGAAAATCTGCAGGATATTTAATCTTACCACAAAGAACTTCCACATCTCTTACAATACCAATTGGAGAGATGGTCTATCTATTAGCAAGGTGAATAACCACATCAATTTCTTCTAGTTCACAGGGACCAATTTCATGCACAATTTCTTTGTAAAGCTCACAAGGAATAACACTTGAACTTGCACCAATATCACATAAACCATAATAGCAATGATCACATTTTATAGCAGAAAGCACAGGGACACTAGCTTTCCTAGTTCTACTAGGATGTGAAACAATATTAGAAGCATCCTCACAAATTATGATGTGTCCATCTTCTACACTTTTAGTGACAAGGTCTTTCACAATTGCTACTGTAGGTTCAACGTTTATTTGTTCATCAGGTTTTACAGCTTTCTTTGTACTTTTGTTAACCACACTACTTATCATATAATGCTCCTTTACCTTATCAGGGAAAGGTATTTTCTCCATGTAAGGTTCAGGTAAAATATGATCAACAGTGCAAACTTCAGTATTTCTAGCAGGAACTCAATCAACAATATCTCTATATGGTGCATGGTACTTGTTCCATTCCTTTTTGGGAATTTCAATATAAGAGGCAAAGGCCTTAAAACATTTTGCGAGAACTTGAGAATCAAGACCATAAGCAACACTAATATTATGAAAGTCATCAGTTCCCATAAAAGATTTAATGCATTCATAATCATAATTTATACCTGACTTTCTTCCTTTATCATTCTCCCATGCTTCAACATTGTCTTGAATACGGTCTAGAAGATCCCATTTAGCTTCTTCTTTCATACGTGTAAATGATCCAGCACAAGAAGCATCCAATAGATCCTTATCATGAAGAGAAAGCCTTGCATAAAAGTTAATGATAATAATATTATTAGGGAGCTCATGAATAAGACATTTGAGCATTAGTGAATTCAATCTCCCCCAAGCTTGGGCGGTACTCTCTCCATCACGAGGCCAAAATTTATATATTTGATTCCGATCTTTATGAATCTCACTAGGAGGATAAAATTTGGAATAAAAGAGAGGTACAATTTCCTCCCATTCAAGAGATTGACCATTCTTTAGCAGTTTATACCATTACTCGGCTCTTCCTTTCAATGATACAGAGAATAACTTTTTGTTAACTTGATGTGTTGTAATACCTGCACACTTGAACAATCTGCATAATTCATGTATAACAAGCAAATGATCACTGGGATGGACAGTTCCATCTCCAAAATAGTAGTTATCCATAACACGATCAACAATTTTTGTAGGTATTTTAAAAGGATCGATTTCAGTAGGTGGTGGTTCATCTACTACCTTAGCAGTGGTAGTAGCATTCCGAAATAAGAAAATAAGTGAATTATCCATACTGAAAATAAAGTAACAAACAGAAATAAACAATACTCACATTAGAAGTTTCCTTTACCAGTTCCACTCTTCAATAGCGCTTCACTCCCCGACAACGGCACCAGAAAATAGTCTTGATGACCCACAAGTATAGGGGGTGTATCATAGTATTTTTGATAAGTAAGAGTGTCGAACCCAACGAGGAGCATAAGGTGTTGACAAGTGGTTTGGATCAGGAATTCTCTGTAAATACTTAGCAAACAGATTTTTAGGGTTTTTTGATAATGAAGATAAATAAAGTGCGAGTAAATAAAAGACAATGATAATAATTGCAGCAAGTGTCCCAATCCTTTCTTTAGCAAAGGACAAGCCAGTTGTATTACTTAAGATGACCAAACGTTCTCGAGGACATATGAGAATATTGTCAAGTGCTTTCGCTTCATATAGTTGATTAATTTTCGCTGGTTGGATAAGTGTTGTGTGGGTGAACCTATGCTAATCTACTGACCTTCCTAGGACTAATATATACTTGTGGTTATACCCCTTGCAAGCATCCACAACTACAAGAAAGTAATTAAGATAAAAACCTAACCACAACCTTAAACTTTGAGATCCTACACTCCCTTATGCAAAGGTTTCCTAACGGGGGTTCAGGTTTCTGCCCTCGAGTCTTAGGGTTTTGAGGATTATACGCCAAAGGGGGATGGGAGCTGTGGCCACACCACCTGATGGCGCGGCCAGGGGGACCCGCACCACTAGGGGGTGTGGGCCCCCTATGGCCCATCTCCACTCCTCCTTCTGGCCTCCTTCGTCTTTTGGAAAAATAGGAATTTCCATATATTTTCTGGGATTTTCTGATCTTCGCGAATTTTGCATCTAGACAGTGCTTTTTCCATCAGAATCCTGACTCCGGTGGTTCATCCTCCAAAAGTCATCAATCATGCAAGAATAGATGAAATAACATAAGTATCATCTCTTAATATAAAATATATCAATGAATAGCAGTAAATTATGATATAGAATAGTGATGCAAAATGGATGTATCAATGCACCTCTAGGTCATCCCCCTCTCCTTGGTTTCAGGGGAGCGGCATGATGAGATCCTGAACTTCCTCTATGGCATGGACTACCGTCTTCCCTTTCCGCATGGCGTGTAGTCACTATGTGACGCGCCTGACCGTCGGGTGCAGGTGGACAAGATGCCCGCCTGCGATGCCTAGGGGCCTGATACGTCCATTTTGCATCACTATTCTATATCATAATTTACTGTTATTCATTGATATATTTCATATTAAGAGATGGTACTTATGTTATTTCATCTGTTTTTGCATGGTTGATGACATTTGGAGCATGGACCGCTGCAGTCAGGATTCTGATGGAAAAGGTGCTGTTTGGAGGCGAAATTCGCGAAGATCAGAAAATCCGGGAAAATACATGGAAAATTCTATTTTTCCAGAAGGAAGGGGGAGTAGAGATGGACCATAGGGGGCCCACACCACCCCCTGGCACGAGCAGCCCTAGGCCGCGCCAGCCGGTGGTGTGGCCACCCTGGCCCACTCCAGGCTCTCCCCTCTAGCATATATTATCCCCACAGAACCCTAATACCTAGGGAGCAACCACAGAAAGATTCCGCTGCCTCTGCGGGGCCGAAAACTACAGAGAGAGAAAGATCTCTCCGGCAAACAGAATTCTGCCAAGGGAATTCCTTCTCGGAGAGGGGAGATCGTCGCCATAAACACCACCATCAAGCTGGACTTCATCGGGATCATCGTCACCATCATTATCTCCACCAGCACCATCATCACCACTTCATACCGTTGTAACAATTGGGTTGAATCTTGCATAGTTCTTAGGGGAAACTTTCCCGGTGTTGATTACTCCTTGTAGTTGATGCTATTGAGTGAACCATTGAATTATCGTTTATGTTCAGATTGTTACATATCGATATTTCATCTCTGATCTTGATCCATATGATGTCTTGTGAGTAGTTCGTTTAGTTCTTGAGGACATAGGAGAAGTCATGTTGTTAGTAGTGGAATTGTGTTGAGAAAGATTCAATGGTTTGATATTTAAGTTGTGGTGTATTTCTTCTAGTGGTGTCATGTGAACATCGACTACATGACACTTCACCTATATGGGCCTAGGGGAATGCATTGTGTATTTGGCTACTAATCGTAGGGGTTGCCGGAGTGATAGAAACCTGAACCCCCGTTAGGAAACCTTTGCACAAGGAATGTCAGGGTCTTAGGGTTTAAAACTGTGATTAGGTTTCTACCTTAATTACTTTCTTGTACTTGCGGATGCTTGCAAGGGGTATAATCACAAGTATGTATTATTCCTAGGAAGGTCGGTACATTAGCACAGGTTCACCCGCACAACAGTTAGCAAACTAAAGAAGATTAATCAACTATATGAAGCGAAAGCACTTCACGATATTCCCGTGTGTCCTCGAGAATGTTTGGTCATCTTAAGTAATACAACCGACTTGTACTTTGCTAAAGAAAGGATTGGGCCACTTGCTGCATTTATTATTATTGTCTTTTATTTACTCGTACTTTATTTACCTGCATTATCAAAAACCCCTAAAAATCCATTTGCTAAGTATTTACAGAGAATTCCTGCTCCAAGCCACTTGTCAACACCTTCTGCTCCTCGTTGGGTTCGACGCTCTTACTTATCGAAAATACTACGATACACCCCCTATACTTGTGGTTTATCAGGGCCCCTCAGCAATGAGCTTCCTTCCATTAGCACTGAGGAAGGTTTCGGCTCCGTAGGCCTCGGTGATCGGGTGAAGGGTGTTGGGGCGGAGGAGGCCACGAATCCTGGCCGAGAGCCCCCGATGCCATGTTTACCCGCCCCATCACCCTACATCCCCGGTATGGGTTCCGGAGCCATTTAAGAACTCGTAAGAATGAGGTCCCCACGCGGCTTGTGGGTTATAGGTGCGACGCTGGCCCACGAAGCCCTAAGCTCCCCGACGTGGCCGTAGAGGTGGAGTAAGTCACCCCTCTAGAGTACCCTGTGCTAGAACTAGGAGAATGGCTGGTTACTTGATAACCTGAAGTTACACCACAACTTGGAGCTCGAGCGCAAGTGCTTATAAGCATCGTGGCACAGCCTTAGTCGTCGCGCTTGTGCAGGTGTGGCAAAAAAGGCCGCCAGGGATAAATGCATCAGGGATTGTGCGACGACAATAGATTTTTTGGCATGACAGAGGATGCACCTCGTTACATTACTAAAGCCGATGCAACTTTAGTGTCATTGTAACCGCAAATTATTTTTCGTGTTACACCTTCTAGCATTAGTGAAAATTAATTACCTTATTAACAATAGTTGATTAAGATTGCTAATCCATTGCAATTTGACAAATCGAAAATTACCATAACATTAAGATATAATACATTTCCATTACAAGATTTCTTGAGGCTCTCTAAAATAAAGAAAAAACAAAGAAATACTAATAGGGAAAGAGAGTAAACAACTAAAAAATATGAAATTGAGCTCCTCCCTATTCTGCACGAGATTCTACACGGCTGTGGATCTGGTCGGTGGTGGATCTGGATGGTGCCACCGGCTTCCCCATGATATGAGAACCATCTTCGACATGGTGGATTAGCACCACGCAGACGACCTCACCGCTGGATGTCATCTCCTTCCATGCGATGGATCAGCACATCGCATAGGATGCTGTCGAATGGTGGATCAGCACGGCTCTAACCTTTACATTGTAGGACATAGTGGAGATATATGGTTCTTAGATATTTTGTTAGTCATGGAGAGAGAGATTTGAGATAGATCTAGGGTTAGCAGAGAAGGAAGTGCGGCGGGATGAATAGAAGTTAGTGTTTCCTATATTATATAGATGTAGGGTTTGTATCATGGGCCAGACTTACTAAAAGCCCATTGACCATAGTGGGCTAGTTACGTGGTTAACAAGTCCGACTCTCTCATGATTGACAACATAAACAATAAAGTAACTAAACAGCAAGATTTTATGAATGGAGTGATGAAATATATTTATTAAACACTGCAATAGAAAATTACATATCAGTACAACGATGGAATTTCCTCCGGTACCACCAGGCCATTGGATTTCGCCCTATGTTCACCGGCTTTCTTCTCAATTTTGGCCTGGACGGAAGTTGCATCTTGTCGTCATTGTCATCGCCATCGTCACTGCCACTGACATCGCCATCGCCTTGGGAGTTCGGAGGATCGATCCAATTGATTTACTCGCACCTCGGCAGTGTGTAGTTGCACTGAAGGAACCTACGACCAGCATTGTCGCCAGCCACTACGTGACATTGCTGAGGGCTCTGGCTGCAATAGAAAATCTAACATAGATAAATATCCTCAGATTATCTTCTGATCAATAGAGGATAGAGGATCAATAGAGATCGATAAAAACTACCAATAACTTAGACAGTGCTCCATCGGCTTGGATTTTACCACTACCAAACGCTACAGATTACGAAGGGAGAATTGGGGAGAGTATTGTGGTAGGAAGTACAAGAGACTAGATCGAGATCGAGAGCAGAAGCTGAAGGAGATATAAAGACCTCACCGGTAGTGGGCCACACCAGTCAGAAAGACAAACCTAACCAGTCAACGTGGGATTCTTGACTAGTCAGCAGCATGGGACACACTATAAATGTCACCTACAAAGCTCGCCGCACTAGTATATGCCTCCATCCATCTATTGCGGCATTAAATACGCCGGCTTCCCCGATCACGTGTGACGGTGCCAAAAAAATTGACGGTGCCACGTCGGCTATGGTGTATAATTGGTCGCCACGACAAAATGGTGTCATTATCACCCATTCGCCGCATATCCAAAATTTGGAGGTACTTTTCGCTTGTGTCGCCCAGAAAATCCGCCGAGTATGGGGGTATTTTTGTAATGGTACGAGGCCAAAGTAACCTATGTAGACACCATGGACATGAGTGCTGGGGTAGACCGTTGTAGGATCATAGACTTAAGGGACCTCGGCGTATCCTAGGCAGGCCTCGAGCAAACTTTATGTGGAAGTCCTGCTGGAAGTGGAGAGCTGAGGTTGAAGTAGTTGGTTTCCAGTGGCGCGTAGAGTGTCTCGAGGTAGCGACGGTATGCCAGTCTGTACATTGTCTTTATGGGCGTGTTTGGTTGGTCAGGCCTAATTTTCTCGTTTTTTCTATTTGGATCGGCGGGTGCTGCATGGGGGAGATTGGGCTTGGGCCAAGTTTTGCAGTTTGTTTGGTTGCCCATATCTAGTTTTCTTGCAATTTTGGCAAGTTGTTTGGTTGGCAACAAAACTAATTTTGGGCAAATTTAAGAAAAAACCTTCATATTTGGTTGCTCATGCCATAGTGATGTGCTCACCACTTCTCACATCTGGTGATTTTACCACGTAATACCAAATAGGCAGCAAACTGAAATAACAGTTTCAAACAAGCGGCAAATTAAACTAGCAGTACCAAATTACCACCCTAGAAACTAGCAAATATGAATTCATGATCATGTTACCTAGCAACTAGCAAATTTGATATTTCACCACAATATTACCTAGCTATTAGCAAATGACAGTTTTACACCCACATCAGGAGATGTTCATGGAACACAAGGCTAGCACTTCATCAACAAACCATCTTCATCTGCTTCAGATCCTATAGTTGCCTCTCGCTCGCCCACATGTCGAGCGCCCACTGTTGTCTCCTGCTCTTCCAAGAATCACAATCGTTATGTGCAACACCATGGCCACCGTCAGTGTCGTTGTCGTCGGGAACTACATCTTCCTCAGCCGGGAAGTACTCATCGGCGCAAATTGCAAGATCCAGTTGTGCAAAATGCAACATGCAAGATCAAGCTTAACTTGGGTGGGGAAAGAGTGGAAAGGCTTGTGATCAAGGATCTTAAACTTGTTCTTTAGAGCAGCGAAAACCCTCTGAACCATCACTCTAAGGATAGAGTGCCTAATATTGAAAATTACTTCCGGAGTCCTTGGGTAGTTCCTAGCAGAGAACTCACTGAGATGGTACCTTGTTGACCTGAAGGATGGCAGAATTCCAGGCCAGCAGGCATACCCGGCATCTTCAAGGTAGAATTTACCGCCAGGGAGCTTGAGGCCATCAGGTCTGCTAAGGCTGTCAGCCAAAATCGTCACATCGTGGGCAGATCCTTTCCACCTAGCAAGCACATATGTGAACTTCATGTCAAAATCAACGGCGACAAGCACATTCTGACTAGGGAAGTACTTCCCCCTCCTATATGCAGCCTGCTTAGCTTTCAGCACTATAGCCATCACATGAGTACCATCAATTGCTCCAATACAATCCTGGCATTACAAGAATGTTAGTCGACTATCTAATACAATCATCCAACATAGAAATGATAGAGTTACTCACCTTGAAAAAAGGGAACCATCGACCGTTGCCATGTATATTTGTGGGGATTTGACCAGATGGTGGCTTGATCATCTCTTGTCTGAGTTCTCCAACAGCATACAACACCTGATCGAAATACCGGGAAATTGTCTCGGTTGATCTCCTCCATGTGTTATGAATCACTCGGAATCTTTGGGTATGGCCTAGATAATTAAGAAACAGAGCCACCTTTTCTTTGATAGAGCAGATGATGTTGTCCTTGAGCAACCCCCTAGACCTGAATGTCTGCACAAGATGGTTAAATGGGGCACTTCTCATCCTAAGCACGGCGATAGCCTCCACATTGTTGGTGTTGTAGATGTAGTTCAGATTTGCCATCCTCTCTTTATCGCACTACATCAGGGGATCATATTTCACTACCGGCCTGTTATTCCTACCAACCGCTCTTCTCTAGATCAGGAACATCCATGCATGAATCACAGCGACTAGAGCAGTTGCCTGGATGATAATCTTCAATTGTTGGCCCTAAACAAAGTGGCATTTCTTAAGCACTGTGTATGTACTACCGCAATGTCGAGCTAACTACCTTGGTAACAAAGTTCGAGAGGAGGCAAGGTTGTAGTTCTTACCTTCATGGTGGCGGACGGTGAGGACCTGCCGTAGGCAGGGAAGAAGACAAGGGAGAAGTCAGTGCCACGCATCTGCGAGCCAGTAGATGCCGGAGTTGGACAGAAGATGCTAGCCGATGCTGGAGTGTGCTTAGCAGCAGCTGCTAGAGATCTAAATCTCCGCCACCGCACAAGAGGAAAATGGGGAGGGATTCGTCTTCCAACGGGAGGTGGTAGCATAAGAGGGAGGTGAGCCTACTTTTCATGCCATACGGCGCTGCGATTCTTTCGGCTCCTGCCATCTCCCCGTTGCCTCCCCGCGCACGCCAATCCTCCCCTTGCACTCCCTAGCGCATGTCCCAGTGGAAACACTTGATTTTGGCGTTCCTCCAGAGCCAGGATAAGAGCTGCTTTAAGACCCGTGCGGGACAAATCCCGGCACGCTGCAAGACACCAAACAAGCTTATTTCTTTTGGCTCGGTGCAAGAAACAAAGATCGGGCCAACCAGACACACCCTATGTTTCTAAAGTAGACCTTGTGCGACGTTGACGAAGTATCTGGGTGTACTCCTCTTCTGATGCTCCGGCGGCTGCACGGTCGTGGCCTAGACCTGGAGCCCCCAAGCCTTCGACCGGGAGGTCTTTCACGGCTGCATCCGCTGGGGTGGAAGATCCTATCTGCATGATGCGAGCCCCCCTGCCTGGCGCACCAACTGACGAATGATAGTTTTCATGATTCCTCCGTTGTCTCACTTCTGAGGAACGAAAGAGAGTTTATTTGCTCACAGTCGGCTAGGTCAGCGGGTTTGGATCTCCAAAGACAAAGATGAAGGTATATGTGTAATGGGGAGGATTCCCATATACTTTATTCATAAGGTGACCAGGAGATCGTACAAAGTGTATACAAGATGATCTTAGTGAGTTTATAATGACACCGAGGAGAGAGATGAATCTATATTTCTATGACTAAGGCATGACAAAGACTCAAGCGATTATGGCATGTCCTCTTCAGGTGTATGTCCTTGAGTACTTATAGGCGTTAATGGTGGCAGAGTCTCCCTTAGTCACGTTAGGTCTTCATCTTGTCTTGGGACATAATCTTGATATTCGATCTCCCTTGTGTGTGTCTTGTCTTGGGGATCTCCAGAGAGCCGTCTTGCGGCCCCATAGGCTAGGTCGGTTGAGAGCTTCTATGTGCAAGCCTTCATGTACTTGATCGCAGAGGTAGGCATGGGCAGGAATCGTGGATTAAGGCCCATGTGAGGTACATGCCTAAACCCACCCATAACCGACAATAAATTAATGCAAACATTTGTCCATAGTGATTGTCATTAATTACCAAAACCACACATGGGGGCACACATTCACTTTTACCGCTAATGACACTCATCCACCGGCACGTATCGCCAGGCTCAGAACTTGTTCAATCCAAGCAGCAGTCGCGCGGGATGCAAGAAAGTCCTACGCGCAGGGCACCAGAGGGAGAGGCGTGCATGGGATGCTAGGAGGTGGCACGGGGGAGGTGGCATCAGCGATCGATGATGACAGCGATGGACGGAGGATGATCCGGCCTCGTGGTCATTCTTCATGGTCTTCTGCAACTAGGACATCATCTTGGCTAGGCGTGGATGGTGTTGGCGGGGTTAGTAATGGCAATGGCCGGACATAGAGGCCACTCTGTAGTCAATGCCGATGTGGCAGTCAGAGAAGCGTCATATCGCTTCAATGGCCATTGACCAGCCAATAGTCAACGAGTCATATCAATAGAAACTGAATGGCCGCCTGTTAGTGTCGCATCAATGCATGTGATGGAAGAAGAAGCGATTGGTCCCTGATGCGCAAGAACGGCTCGGGAGAGGGCATACGCGGGTAGACACACGCGTGGTCCACGGCACATCCGGCCAAACGCATTCCCAACCCAAATTTGGGCCTAGAATGGGTCGGCGCAGATGCGTGTGTCCATTTGGGTCTACCGTTGGGTGGGTTTTATGGTCCGGCTGTCCGCTCGGACCAAAATGGACAGGCCTTGGTCGAACGGGTCTTCCCGGTGGAGATTCTCTTAGAGCGTCTCCAAAGGCACCCCCAAGGATGGCTGGCAAAATTACCAGTAGTGACTTTGGAAGTCTGCGCCTAAACTACTAGAGCTTTTGCAAAGCTACCCCACACCGGCCGCCCCCAATGATCAAGCACACATAAATTAACACATAGTTCCATTCATTTTATTATATAGAGATTGAAACTTTTACATGGGAATTGAATAGAAACTAGCGGCGTTGGCTATAATCCGTGATGCCTGGAGGTTCCCTCGCCAGGACAGCTCGACGATGTTGGCTCACTAAGTCCATACTCAGCGTCTTGGAGTTCTTGCTGCCGAATGTGATGTGGATAGAATACACGGTTGAGGACGTCGAACCCGAAGCGCTCACCGGGGATCCGGTAAACTAGCTCTCGGTACGGTGGCGATGGTCCATGGTAGCTTCCAAGCTATTGTGCCTGACGACACATCATTTGGATATCAGACCATATCACTCGTTGGTTGATTGGCCTCTCCATCGGCTCATCAAAGTCGGAGAATATTTTTTCTATGTCGTTAGCCGCGCGACCATCATGTGGGTTGAGTGAGGGGACAGAAGGAAGAGGGAGGCCATACATGGCTGTTTTTGGAGGTGTACTGGTGCACCGCTACTCCATGGTGCTCGCTCCTTTTTATAGCAGAGCATCTGCTCCAACGGGGAAGCTCGTGCGAAGCGGCGGAAATCTACTGGAAACGGCGGGAACTGGCCAGAACAAGCACGAAACGATGTTGAAATGGGCAGAAACGCAGCGGAACCGGCGGGAAACGGTGGCAGCAAAACCCTTTCCTGGGTCGGGTGGTATGAAGGGTTTCTGTAACAAATAACAAAAAATTAATTACACAGAATGCCCTGAATGCCCAAGGATCTATCTAGAAGTAATGTAGTAACGGAGGAAGATAGCTGTAATGTACCCTTAAAGACCGAGAGAGTGTTACACTCATGCAGGAGCATGGATGATATAGCCGTACCCGTCCAACCTCAAGGTCGCAAAGCTCCTCGCATGTCACCCCTTGTCCAGGACCTTGCACGACGGCCCGGTCACTGCAAGTGCAGCTCCCCTGAGTTATCACACACACATACGGTGCGATGCGACGACTCCCGGACTCCTTGATCCCTAGTGGGGTTGCGGAAGTAGATCTCCTGGTGGAATCCGTGCAGCATAACGGTGTGCCATATAGGTGAAGGCCTTGCATGTACAATCCTTATGTGGGAGGGCACACTAGCAAAGGCAACAAGAGAGAGGGGGAAATTCTAGCCAAAGAGAATATCTTATTGGTGTGTTTAATCGCACCCATGGTCACCCCTTTATATAGGGGAAGGGAGGTGTGCCCTCCATGTTAGGTGCCCCATGTGGGACTAATAATACAAAAGAAATAGGGCAAAAATACCTCCCAGCCGACTAGGCCACAACCGGCCCAGCATAGCTCAAACAACAGCTAGTCGGGTGGGCCTCGCGTTCCACCGTGGCCTATCTCGTGCAAGGAGCGGCAGCGGCTGCCAGCAGCCGGTCGGGGCGGGCCTGCCTCGTGACCCAACACGCGCGTTGTGCGGTGGCCAGCGCTGGCTCCCGGGAGGGCCGGAGTGCCCGGCGGCCCAGCTTGCCCCGTCCACGAGGCCCACAAGCAGCGGCGCGAGGCGGTGGTAGTGGGCAGCCCCGGGTGGGACGGCTTGGTGGCCCATCTTGCCCCATGGTGGCCTTAGGCCTGACCAGGTGGGCTGCCTACCTACCAGCGCGGCCCGTGGTGATGATAGTGGCTGACGCTGCCTCCCACCCCTGTGCGGTGTGCACTATCTGCCGCCCATGGCTGGTCAAACTAGCCATTCACTTGTTATTTTCTTTGTCCTTTTCCCGTGGCTTTCTCCTGAGCCAATTTCCTCTAGGATGTTGGCCTAATCACAAAGTCACTTTATGAATTTGAATTTAAATATTTATTTAGTATAAGTTAATTCATAATTAACATATAATAAATGCATATTGTAAATTGCCATTTATTCGAAACTCCTTTCGGCCTTTTCTTTTCCTTCTTTCTCCGAACAACTTCGGATCTCTCCGGAACGATTCTGATTTCTCTCTATTTTGTGATTCCAACTCGCAGGAGGATCTCCAAGTGTCGTATCACCCTTAAGCGTTTTTCCCTATGGTTCAGGAATGCTATAGACATGATCTATATCAATGATCAAAAGCGGGACTGGGATGCCCATGTTAACCCCTATGTACTCCATGAATCACCATCATGTCGAACCTGAAATGATATATCCAATTCCGTTGTTCACGGTACAAGACTTGTCCGAGATCTGATCATCGGTATCACCATACCTTGTTCAATCTCGTTTCCAACAAGTACTGTTTTACTCGTTCCCGTGAAATTCCATCCTAGTGACCTAGTCATGTGTTATGCAACATGGATGTAATTCATCGAGTGGGCCCAGTTGTATCTTTCCGTCACACAGGATAACAAATCACGATCTTGAAGTATATTGCCTCTACATGCTCCTTCAGACACCCAACATGCACCTTTATGATCAACAATTACGAATGATGGTTGATGCAGTCAAAGAAATCCTCCGGTAACAGTGATTGATATGATCTCACGGTCTAAGGATAGGACAATATGTTTCTGACAATTGCGACGTGAACTAAGTGACATGATTGTGTTGCAACAATCATTGGTGGGAAGTATCTAATACGTCGTAAACGTATCTATAATTTTTGATGCTCCATGCTTGTTTTATATCAACTTTCTTATGTTTTGTTCACACTTTTAGGTATTTTTATACATTTTCTGGAACTAACCTATTGACAACATGCCACAGTGTCAGTTGCCTGTTTTCTGCTATTTTTGGTTTCAGAAAAGCTAGTAAGGAAATATTCTCGGAATTGGACGGGACAAAAGCTAAAGTCAATATTTTACCCAAAGCAACACGAAGTCCAAAGGGGAGACGAAGTGGCGCACTAGGGTGGCCACACCCTATGGCAGCACAGCCAGGGGGCGCGCCACCAGGTGGTGTGGGCCCCTGGAGCTCCACCGACCTTTCCCCTTCACCTATAAAAGTACCCCGGGATGAAAACCCTAGGGACCCGATCAAAAAATCCATGAAAGAGTCTGTAGTTGCCGCCATCTCCATCCCTAGATCGGGGGGATCCGAAGCTCTGCACGGCACCCTACCGGAGGGGAGAGATCACCCTGGAGGCCTTCTTCATCACCATGCCGGCCTCCGGAGTGATCCGTGAGTAGTTCACCCTTTGACTATGGGTCCATACAGTAGCTAGATGGTTGGTTCTCCTCCTTTGTGTTATCATGTTTAGATCTTGTGAGCTCCGTTCATGATCAAGATCATCTATTTGTAATCCTACATGTTGTGTTTGTGGGGATCCGATGGATATTGAGATACTATGTCAGATTGATTATTGATTCTATCGTGTCTATGTTATTTGTGATCTTGCATGCTCTCCATTGTTAGTAACTATCTTGGCCAAGTAGATGCTTGTAACTCCAAGAGGGAGTATTTATGCTCGATAGTGGGTTCATGCCTCTACTAATCTGGGGAAGTGACAGAAATCTCTAAGGTTGTAGATGTGCTGTTCCTACTAGGGAGAAAACAACAATCCTTTGTCCATGGGGCAATCGTATTGTTTACTTTACACACTTGGCTTAATGCAATTATCTATTGCTTGAAACTTAATACTAGAAGGCGTTCGGATGATAACCTGAAGGTGGATGATTAGTCATAGATGCAGCTGGATTACGGTCTATGTATTATGTTGTAATGCTCAATCAAATCTCGTAGGAGTCAAGATGTCTAGTATATGCATTGTTATGCTTTCTCAATCTGTCAATTGCCCCACTGTAATTTGTTCACCCAACATGTTATTTATCTTAAGGAGAAACACCTCTAGTGAACTGTGGACCCCAGTCCATTCCTTTACCATTGATATACCATCTAGTGTTTACCGTTTTACTATTTACTTTCTCCAAGCAATTACTATCTTCCACACTATACGTTTAATCCTTTGTTTTCAGCAAAACCAGTGAGATTGACAACCTCATTGTAAGTTGGGGCAAAGTTCTATGGTTGTGTTGTGCAGGATTCCAAGTTGTTAGCAACACCTTAGAGTTGTTTCCTTACTCTTATTGGTTCGATAACCTTGGTTTCATAACTGAGAGAAAACTTGCTACTGTGCTCATCATACCTTCCTCTTGGGGTTCCCAACGAGCTCTACATATTTTGAGCCATCAATCACTTTTTCTGGCGCCGTTGCTGGGGAGTTAAGGACAACTTCAATCTCTTCCTCCTCATCAATCACTTTTTAGGGAGAAAGAAGATTCTTGCAAGGGGAGTCTCTCACAACCAATGTCTTTACTTATTTTTGTTTTGCTTAGTTTATTTTGCTTTGTTTGCTTGTTTCTTTTTATCAAAAACCCAAAAAAAATAGTTGTTTTTCGTTTTCTTCTTTTATCAAAAACACACAAAAAAATTAGTTCCTGTTTCAGTTTCTATTTCTGTTGGCTAGCTTTAATCTTACAAAAAAATAACTACTCTTGAAAACACTAAGTTGTGTGACTTCACTAGCACAAACAACAATGATTTCGTGTGCACACCCATTGGTCCACCTGTTCCTGAAGCTGCTTTCTTTGAAATTAAACCTGCTTCGCTCAATCTTGTTATAAAAGAACAATTCTCTGGTCCTGGTACTAATGATATTGTTGCCCACCTTAATAACTTTGTTGAACTTTGTGAGATGCATAAACATAGGGATATAGATGGAATTATTATTAAGCTTAAATTGTTTCCTTTCTCTTTGAGAGGAAAAGCTACAGAATGGTTGCTATCCCTACCTAGAAATAGTATTGATTCTTGGATTAAATGCAAAGATGCTTTCATTGGAAAATATTATCCTCCTTCTAAGATTATATCTATGAGAAGTGAAATAATGAAATTTAAACAATTTGATAATGAACATGTTGCTCAAGATTGGGAAAGAATGAAATCGTTGGTAAAGAATTGCCCCACTCATGGACTGACTGCTTGGATGATTGTCCAAACTTTTTATGTAGGACTGAATTAGTCTTCAAGAAATCTGTTGGATTCTGCTACTGGAGGCACCTTTATGACCATTACTTTGGGTGCTACAACAAAGCTCCTTGATAATATGATGGTTAACTATTCTGAATGGCACACTGAGAGAGCTCCACAAGGTAAGAAGGTAAATTCTGTTGAAGAAACCTCCTCCTTGAGTGATAAAATTGATGTTATTATGTCTATGCTTGTTAATTGAAAAGCTCATATTGATCCAAATCATGTTCCCTTAGCCTCTTTGGTTGCTCAAGAAGAGCAAGTTGATGTGAACTTCATTAGAAATAATAATTTTAGCAACAATGCCTATAGGAATAATTTTGGTAGTAATAATTATAGGCCATTGATGGCCCAAAATATATCGAGCTCATTGGGGAATCCCAAGGGGAAGGTATGATGAGCACAGCAGCAAGTTTTCCCTCAGTACGAAACCAAGGTTATCAATCCAGTAGGAGCAAGGAAACACCCCAAAGGTGTAGCTAGCTGAATGTTGGCAGGGCGCACTACCGGTGCCAGCAGCAACGTGGAGACCTGCACAACACAACCACAGAACTTTGCCCCCAACTTACGATGAGGTTGTCAATCTCACCGGTTTTGCTGAAAACAAAGGATTAAACATATCGAATGCAAGGAAGTAATAGTTTGCACAAAGTAAACACAAAGCAGTAAACAGTTTGATTGTAGATTGAAAGTAAAAGAAAGGATCGGGGTTCATAATTCACTAGAGGTGGCTCTCCTTAAGATAGATAACATGCTGCATGAACAAATTACAGCGGGGCAATTGACAAACATCGAGAAAGCATACAAGCATATACTAATCATCTTGACTCCTTCGAGACTTGATTGGGCATTACAACATTATACATAGACCACCATCCAACTGCATCTATGACTAATTATCCACCTTCAGGTTATCATCCGAGCCCCTCCAGTATTAAGTTGCAAGCAACAGATTATTGCATTACGAATTGTGTGTAAAGTAAACAATAGGATTGTTCTACGAACAAAGGATTGTTGTTTTCTCCCTAGTAGAAACATCACATCTAGTACCTTAGAGATTTCTGTCACTTCCCCAGATTACCAGAGGCACGAACCCACTATCGAGCATAAATACTAACTCTTGGAGTTGCTAGCATCTACTTGGCCAAGATAGCTACTAACAACAGAAAGCATGCAAGATCACAAATAACAAAGACATGATAGAATCAATAATCAATCTAAAATAGCATCTCAATATCCATCGGATCCCTGCAAACACAACATGCAGAATTACAAATAGATGATCTTGATCATGAACGGAGCTCACAAGATCTAAACATGATAGCGCAAAGGAGGAGAACCAGCCCTCTAGCTACTACATGGACCTGTAGTCCAGAGATGAACTACTCACGCATCACACCGGAGGCTTGCATGATGATGAAGAAGGCCTCTAGGGTGAATTCCCCTCTCCAGCAGGGTGCCAGGAAGAGCTTCAGATCCCTCCCGAACTAGGGATGGATATGACGGCGGCTACAGACTCTTTCGTGGAATTTTGATCGGGTACTTAGGGTTTCCGTATCAGAGACAATATATAGGCGGAAGGAGAGGCCGAGTGAGTGCCGAGGGCGGCCAGACCACCCCCTGGCACGGGTCAGGCCTGGCCGCACGGCCAGGTGGTGTGGCCGGGACCCAACCCCTCTCCGTCTCGTATTCTGGCTCTAGATGTCCCCCGGTAAAATAATAACTTTGGCTTTTGTCCCGTCCAATTCCGAGAATATTCATTTTTTGACTTCCTGAAACCAAAAACAGCAGAAAACAGGCAGCTGGCACTGTGGCTCTTGTTAATAGGTTAGTCCAAGAAATCATATGAAAAGTACTCCAAAGTGTAGAAAAAACACAAGAAAGTGGATAAAACCAAGCATGGAACATCAAAAATTATAGATACATTTGCAATGTATCAACATCCCCAAGCTTAATCCTGCTCGTCCTCGAGTAGGTAAGTGATAAAAAGAAAGAATAATTTTTATAGGCCACAGTCAAAAACAAACTCTCTTTACCACTTAAGCATGAACTTTCCTACTCTTTTCCAAACCAAACCAAATTATTTGAAAACCAATGTAATGAAAGAGGGGGTCCAACCAATTTATTCAGCAAACTAAGCAAACAAAGCAACCGAAAAACCAAAACGAAAAAGAAAAAGAAGATGCTCCAAGAACAACACAACTGTGCATGAAACAATAAAAATGAAGCGTTTGGAAGAAACCTGGGGATTTTTATTGATGAAGAGGGGGATGCCTTGGGCATCCCCAAGTTTTGACGCTTGTACTTCTTGGATATTTCTTGGGGTGACACGCGTGGCATCCCCAAGCTTGAGCTTTAGTTCATCCTTCATCTCATTACTCATTTCTTCCATACACCTGAAATTTTTCCTTCATACAAAACTTCACACAATCTTTATTAGCAACATTAGTGCACTCAAGATAATAGGTATTTGGGTTCAGTCTAACACCAATAAAACTTCCATTAAAACACAAGATACTGTAGCACTTCCCTCAAAAATCTCAATTCCCCAAAAGAACTCAAAAAGGAACCAACAAGAAGCAAATGCAGAAAATGGCAGAAATCTGTCAAAACAGACCAGTAGGTAAAGACGAATTTTTTAGAAGACCTTATGTTGCTCAAATCGAAAAGTGTTGAACTAACTAAAGTTATATAACAACCTGGGGCAAAATCACAAAAATTCACGCCTCAAAAGGATGTACAGAGATTTTGCACGAATTTTTACGGTGCAGCACAGAAATCTGTTTCGGGACAGCAACTTTCCCAATCATTACTTCTCTCTCATTAGACATTACTCTTGGCACAAAAAGCAAATAAAAAAAAGATAAGGAGCGGTTATTACTGGAGTAATAACTTCCAAGACTCATCTAAAACTTTTAGGTTATCTCCCAATAAGTACTTTTCTTTAACGCCTTTAAGTTAGGCATAAGAAGCAAGAAAAAGAATCAAGGGTTCTCAAATGAAGAAGCATTAAGACCAAATTTTGTTTTCATAGGAGAGGCAAAAGAAATCTTCTCTCTCTTCTTAGGGAAGTGTTCTATACCTTTCTTGAGTGGGAGTTGATATTTAATGGTGCCTTCTTTCATATCAATAATGGCACCAACAGTTCTAAGAAAAGGTCTTTCCAAAGTAATAGGACAAGACGCATTGCATTCAACATCCAAAACATAGAAATCAACGGGGACATAGGCATTGTTAACCATAATAATAACATCATTAAGACTCCCCATGAGTTTCTTTTTAGCATTATCATCAAGTGGGACATTCAAATAACAATCTTCAAGTGGTGATAAATCAAGCATATCATAAATCCTTCCAGGCATAATAGAAACACTACTATCAAGATCACATAAAGCTTTGAAATCAAAATCATTCACTTTCATATTAATGATGGGTTCCCAACCATCTTCTTGTTTTATAGTAATAGAAGCTTTATGTTTCATCTTTTCTTCTTTAATCTTTATGAGAGCATCAGTAATGTGTTCTGTAAAGGCCATGTTCATAGCACTAGCATTAGGACTCTTAGCAAGCTTTTGTAGGAACTTAATAACTTCAGATATATTTCAACCATCAAGATCAAAACCATAATTATCATCTAAGGTAGTAGAGCTATTACTAGCCTCAACACTAGTGGTAGTGATAGTAGAAACACTAATGTTTCTAGCAATTTCATCTTCTCTTTCCTACTTAGCATGTAATTTAGCTAATAGTCTAACATTTTCATCAATTCTTACTTGTATAGCATTAGTAGCTGCAAAGGGATTATCATTAATTTCAGGTTTAGCAGCCATTTTATTCAAAGAAGTTTGAGCTTCAGCAAGTGATGCTATATTTCTTTCAGCATTAGAGAGTTTTTCCTCAATAGTTTTATTGAAAGAAGTTTGTTTACTAATAAAGTATTTAAGCATAACTTCAAGTTCAGAGGAAGCACTCCTATTGTTGTTGTAGGAATTTCCATAAGAATTACCATTGTTGGGAGGATATGGCTTATAGTTGTTGTTACCAAAATTGTTCCTGTAGGCATTGTTGCTAAAATTCTTATTCCTTATGAAGTTCACATCAACTTGCTCTTCTTGAGCAACCAAAGAGGCTAAGGGAACATTATTTGGATCAATATGGGTTTTCCCATTAACAAGCATAGACATAATAACATCAATCTTATCACTCAAGGAGGAGGTTTCCTCAATAGAATTTACCTTCTTACCTTGTGGAGCTCTTTCAGTATGCCATTCGGAATAATTAACCATCATATTATCCAGAAGCTTAGTTGCAGCACCCAAAGTAATGGTCATAAAGGTACCTCCAGCAGCAGAGTCCAATAGGTTCCTAGAAGAATAGTCCAATCCTGCATAAAAAGTTTGGATGATCATCCAAGCAATCAGTCCATGAGTGGGACAATTCTTTACCAAAGATTTCATTCTTTCCCAACCTTGAGCAACATGTTCATTATCAGATTGTTTAAACTTCATTATTTCACTTCTCATAGATATAATCTTAGCAGGAGGATAGTATTTTCTAATGAAAGCATCTTTGCATTTAGTCCAAGAATCAATACTATTCCTAGTTAGGGAATTTAACCACTCTTTAGCTTTTCCTCTCAAAGAGAAAGGAAACAATTTCATCTTAATAATATCTCTATCTATATCCCTATGCTTTTGCATCTCACAAAGTTCAACAAAGTTATTTAGATGGGCAGCAGCATCTTCATTACCAATACCAGAAAATTGTTCTCTCATAACAAGATTGAGTAAAGCAGGTTTAATCTCAAAGAAAGTAGCTTCAGGAACAGGTGGAGCAATAGGTGTGCTCATAAAATCATTGTTGTTGGTGCTAGTGAAGTCACACAACTTAGTGTTTTCAAGAGTAGTCATTTTTTTGTGTTTTCAATAAAGAAAGCAAACTAGTAAAACTAATTTTTTTGTGTTTTTGATAAAGAAACAAGCAAACAAAGCAAAAGTAAACTAAGCAAAACAAAAATAACAAAGTAAAGAGTTTGGTTATGAGGGACTCCCCTTGTGAAGATGTCCTTGACTTCCGGGCAACGGCGCCAGAAAAAGAGCTTGATGGCCCAAAATATATCGAGCTTGTTGGGGAACCCCAAGAGGAAGGTATGATGAGCACAGCAGCATGTTTTCCCTCAGTACGAAACCAAGGTTATCAATCCAGTAAGAGTAAGGAAACACCCCAAAGGTGTAGCTAGCTGAACATTGGTAGGGCGCACAACTGGTGCCAGCAGCAACGTGGAGACCTGCACAACACAACCATAGAACTTTGCCCCCAACTTACGATGAGGTTGTCAATCTCATCGGTTTTGCTGAAAACAAAGGATTAAACGTATCGAATGGAAGGAA
The DNA here is from genome assembly GCA_023614405.1 of Avena insularis. Classification (NCBI taxonomy): domain Eukaryota; kingdom Viridiplantae; phylum Streptophyta; class Magnoliopsida; order Poales; family Poaceae; genus Avena; species Avena insularis. The sequence goes on from CM042694.1 coordinate 36,154,927, forward strand.
GTAATAGTTTGCAGAAAGTAAACACAAAGCAGTAAACAGTTTGATTGTAGATTGAAAGTAAAAGAAAGGACTGGGGTCCATAGTTCACTAGAGGTGGCTCTCCTTAAGATAAATAACATGCTGGGTGAACAAATTACAGCGGGGCAATTGACAAACATCGAGAAAGCATACAAGCATATACTAATCATCTTTACTCCTTCGAGACTTGATTGGGCATTACAACATTATACATAGACCACCATCCAACTGCATCTATGACTAATAATCCACCTTCAGGTTATCATCCGAACCCCCTCCAGTATTAAGTTGCAAGCAACAGATTATTGCATTACGAATTGCGTGTAAAGTAAACAATATGATTGTTCTATGAACAAAGGATTGTTGTTTTCTCCCTAGTAGCAACAACACATCTAGTACCTTAGAGATTTCTGTCACTTCCCCAGATTACCAGAGGCATGAACCCACTATCGAGCATAAATACTAACTCTTGGAGTTGCTAGCATATACTTGGCCAAGATAGCTACTAACAACGGAAAGCATGCAAGATCACAAATAACAAAGACATGATAGAATCAATAATCAATCTGAAATAGCATCTCAATATCCATTGGATCCCCACAAACACAACATGCAGAATTACAAATAGATGATCTTGATCATGAACGGAGCTCACAAGATCTAAACATGATAGCACAAAGGAGGAGAACCATCCATCTAGCTACTACATGGACCCGTCGTCCAGAGATGAACTACTCACGCATCACACCGGAGGCTTGCATGATGATGAAGAAGGCCTCCAGGGTGAATTCCCCTCTCCAGCAGGGTGCCGGGAAGAGCTTCAGATCCCTCTCGATCTAGGGATGGAGATGACGGTGGCTATAGACTCTTTCATGGAATTTTGATCGGGTACTTAGGGTTTCCGTATCAGAGGCAATATATAGGCGGAAGGAGAGGCCGAGGGTGCACAGGCGGCAGACCACCCCAGTGCGGGCTGGCCAGCCCGGCTGCCAAGTGGTGGTGTGGTCGGGCCCCAGCCCTTCTCCGTCTCGTATTCTAGCTCCATATGTCCCCCGGTAAAATAATAACTTTGGCTTTTGTCCCGTCCAATTCCGAGAATATTCATTTTCTGACTTCCTGAAACCAAAAACAGCAGAAAACAGGCAAATGGGCAATCGTGGCTCTTGTTAATAGGTTAGTCCAAGAAATCATATGAAAAGTACTCCAAAGTGTGGACAAAACATAAGAAAGTAGATACAACCAAGCATGGAACATCAAAAATTATAGATACATTTGGAATGTATCAGCCATATCCTCCCAATAATGGTAATGCTTACAGAAATTCCTACAATAACAATAGAAGTGCACCCTCTGAACTTGAAGTCATGCTTAAGGATTTTATTAGTAAACAAACTGCTTTGAATAAGACTGTTGAGGAAAAACTTCCGAATGCTGAAAAAATATATCATCTTTGTCTGAAGCACAATCCTCTTTGATTAATATAATGGCTGCTAAACTTGAAACTATGGAAAACCACTTTGCTGCTACTAATACCATACAAGTTAGAATTGATGAAAACGTTAGACTGTTAGCTGAATTGCATGCTAAGTGGGAAAGAGAAGATGAAATTTCTAGAAATAGTAGTATTTGTACTATTACCACCACTAATGTTGATGCTAGCAAACCACATGAAGTCCCTATTCCTTTTGCAACAATGGCTAAAACCAATGGAACCTTTTCCAATAAAAATGCTGAAATCCTTCGAAATATGGGAAACAATAGTTGTACTACCTTGGATGGTAATTTTGATTTTGATATTGATGGTTGCAATATTTCTGAAGTAATTATGTTCCTACAAAAGCTTGCTAGAAGTCCTAATGCTAGTGCTATGAATATGGCCTTTATAAAACACATTACATATGCTCCCATAAAAATTAAAGAAGAAAAATTGAAACATAAAGCTTCTATTCCTAGGAAATTAGAAGATGGTTGGGAACCCATCATTAATATGAAAGTGAATGATTTTGATCTCAAAGCTTTATGTTATCTTGGTACTAGTGTCTCTATTATGCCTAGAAAGATTTATGAAATGCTTGATTTTCCACCATTGGAAGATTGTTATTTAGATGTCCAACTTGATGACAATGCTAAAAAGAAACTCATGGGGAGTATTAATGATGCTCTTATTATGGTTAATAATACCTATGTCCCTGTTGATTTCTATGTTTTGGATGTTGAATGCAATGCTTCTTGTCCTATTATTTTGGGAAGACCTTTTCTTAGAACTGTTGGTGCCATTATTGATATGAAGGAAGGCACCATTAAATATTAATTCCCACTCAAGAAAAGCATACAACACTTCCCTAAGAAGAGATAGAACATACCTTTTGCCTCTCCTATTAATGCAAAATTTGCTCTTAATGCTTCTTCATTTGAAAATACTTGAATCTTGCTTCCTATGCCTAACTGAAAGGCGTTAAAGAAAAGCACTATTGGGAGATAACCCAAATTATTTTTACTTTCAGTAAGTTTTTATTTTGAGTCTTGGAAGTTATTGCTTCAGTAATAACCTCTCCTTATCCTTTTTGTGTGGTTTTTGTGCCAAGAATAACTTCTAATGAGAGAGAGAAGTAAGACTTGGGAATTTGCTATCCCAAAACAGATTTTTTGTGCTTCACTATAAACAATCATGAAAAATCCCTATACGTCGGATTGAGATGTAATTTTCTGTGCTTATGCCCCAGGTTTTTATCTAACTTTCGTTAGTTTAGCACTTTTCGATTTGAGCAACAGAAGGTGACGAGGGTTTAACTCGTCAATGCCCATTGTTATGGACTTGGGTTTTGGAGAAGGAGGGAGCGCTGGAGACATCTATCGGCTAGCAAACAAGCACGCAGGGGACAAAGGATTTACCCAGGTTCAGGCCTCGTAGAGGTCCCTACTCCTGCTTGTCTGCTCGTGGAATTATCGAAGGAGTCGAAAGTTACAATGGTGCGCAGATGCAATCTGGCAAGGGTTGTGGAAACTAGGGTCGCGTGTGTCCTCCTCGCCGCCCCTCCTAGCCTTTATATAGATAGGCTAGGTCTCAGGTAGCAGGTCAAGTCGGTTACAAGTTAGGGTTTTCCCCTTCAAACTTTCTATCTTTAGCTTCTTCTTGTCCTTCAAGCAATCGAGAGTCCGTAGGTTACTCGAGTCCCTCCATCCAGGCCTTGGCGACACCGTGGGCCTGTATGTATTTGGACCGTATATACCAAGCTCGAGTACCTGTAGGGTATACCCATGTCAGTAGCCCCCGAGTGTCCAGTGGAATCGCAGATTCGACTAGGGACTTTTTGAAGCCTTCGAGTGCCTAAATGAGTACATATCGATTGCTTTTATTTGTGTCATAGGGATTGTTGATATACGTGCCTGATATAACCGAAGTATCGGTATCAGTTAACCACCTTAGGGTGAAACAACACAATCTACTCAAATTCGAGTCCCCAGGCTCGAATCCGGAAAAGTGCTGGTGTAATTCGACTCAGGCCACGGAGGTCTTACAGGAGTCGAATTCCAGTTATATGGGTGTGAGCACTTGACGCGTCCGTCAAGGCATGTTCATCGTGCCTGTAGGTATGGATATGTTTCTGGTAGTGCGCAGTTAAATGCATTGCCAGGCCTTATTCAAGTCTTACCTTCACGCCGTAGGCGCGGCATCCGAATTTTATCATCGCGGAGACGATTCGGGTAACCCAGGTGGCGTAGTCTCTTTGTAGGGGGAAAATTATGAGGCGGTGTCGCCATGAGTTTCGAGTGTGGATGTTATCAACACACAGTTTTTTGTATAAATAATCATAGGGTGCGCGACCAGCGCTACCTATGGGAGTAGCCCCCGAGTGCCTGGCTGAGTCGAAGACTCAGGCAGGGACTAAAGAACTTTTGCGACTGCTGTCGAATTTCGCTTGCTTGTTTCAGTCGATGACTCGGGCAGGTGCTAAAACACTTTTGCGACTGCTGTCGTCTTTTGCCTGCTTGTTTCAGTCGATGACTCGGGCAGGTGCCAAAGAACTTTTGCGACTGCTGTCGTCTTTTGCCTGCTTGTTTCCGGCGCTCCCTATGGGAGTAACACATGTCCATAATCGAACTGTGTTTCGAGTGATTGGATTTGCTTTTGTGATTGTCCATGTTCCTGCAACAAGAAAAAGAAAAGTCGTAGGGTGCGCGGCCAGCGCTCCCTATGGGAGTAGCCCCCGAGTGCTTGGTGGAGTCGAAGACTCCAGCAAGGACTAAAAATAGTCGAAGTTTTCCACTGCGTAGCCTTGGTGACGTCAGTGCTGACGCTTGTATGACCTTGGTTGCTCACGTGAGCGAGTTTGACGGGACGTGACGAGCGGTGGGTCCCACTTTATGACTTTGATTTGACTGGGCGTGCATAATCTTATTTTTAACTGTGCCTCCTCGATTTCCGCGCGTAATGGTAGAAGTGGGGGGACGGTTCACGCTTCCTCTTCTCCACGTGTCCTACGCGATGCGTGCCACGCGTCCAATAGGGTTTTTGTCAGCCGTTGGATTGCATCTTCGAGGGGTTAAGTAGCGATGCTGCGCCAGTAATTTCCCATCTGTGCTCTTTCTTCCTTGCTGCCATCGCCATTGCTGTTTGCTTTTCTGCTTTCCTCTGCGCCCATCTTCTCCACGGCGTTGGACCAGCTCCGTTCGTTCCCAAGCTACTTCCTTCGCTCTCATCGCCGCCGCGCAATGGGGAAGAAGAAGGGAGGCGCTGCCGCTGATTCCGCGGCCACCGTCGCTACGGCGAAGAATAAAGGTGGTTCCGCTACTGCGGGCACCAGCATCGCCGCCGGCGGGAAGAAGAAGGTCGCGGGCACCCGCGTGACCAATGGCGCATGGTGCCCCTCTATCATCAAGGCGTCGGATCTCCGTCTTCTTCGCCAAGATGGAGTTATCTCTGCGGCAGTCGTCGATGCGCGCGTCCCTAGTGGTGAGACCATTCCTGCTCCTCCCGCTAGTTTTCGAGTGATGTTTCTTGCATTCATCATTCATGGTCTTTCCTTGCCTCTTCACCCCTTCCTTAGGGGTCTTCTTTGTTTCTATGGGCTCTAGCTCCATCAGCTGTCCCCAAATTCGCTCCTCCACATCACTTGTTTCATTACTCTCTGTGAGTCCTGGCTCGGAATCGAGCCACACTTTGGTCTTTTCAAGCGCATCTTTAAATTGAAGCGGCAGTCCGCATCTGGCTCTTTAGTTTATGACGTAGGTGGTTGCGGAATCCACGTCGACCCATCCGCCACCTACTTCGACATCAAGCTCACCAAGTCCGTCCAGGGATGGAGGGACAAATGGTTCTATGTTCGCGACTAGAAGGCCAAGGACGAGCACTTTGGACTCGCGCCCTTCGATCCCGCGACTCCCTGCAAGAAGATGCATTCTTGGAAGAACGTGATCATGCCTTCCGAACTCGCGGAGACAGACGTGTTATATCAGCGCATCTGCAATCTCGAGAGTCGCATAGGCGTAGAAGAGGGAGGCTACGCCCTTGTCAGGACTTGGCTGCGTCGTCGCATCTAGCCTCTCCAGGCCAGGGTCCATCCCATGTTCCAATGGGGTGGCGCTGATGATCCCACTCGCGTGTCTGCTGATGGCATGTCCGCGAGTGAGGTAGATAAGAGGGTGCGATTGGTCACGAAGTACACCCTCAAGGATGTGCTTCCGAACAAGCCAGTCGTTCCTGCTTTCGATGCTTCGAATCCTCCTCCTGAGGTATGGTTGTGCTACGTAGTAGCTTATTTTCTCGATTGCGTTTTCTGTTGCTTATCTGTTATGTTTGCTGATCTTTACTTTTGGTATGCAGGAGTGGGCGGTGTCGCCTTGCATGCCTCCCCTCCCTGAGGGGATTATTCCTCGTGAAGCTTTGGAAGAGGACGAGTCTGAGTCGACTGTCCCTTCTGATGTGGAAGAGGAAGCCCCCGAGTCCGAGAGTCTGGATACTCGCAAGCGTTCGCGTAGCGAGGATTCCGACGCGTTGACTCCTTCCACTCTAGGAGGCACGGCTGTTGGCGCGGAGTCACCAATTCCCGCCGTTCCTGTGAGGGCTGTGGCACCGTCTTCTCGCAAGAAGATGCGATTGCCCAAGGAGTCTTCGTCGGAGTCGACAGAGGCCACATTTGATATTGACAGATTTGACTGGTAAGTTTGCTAGTGCATTCGTTCTTCGCTTGTTTTCTTCTTGTTGGCTTTGCCCTGGAGTTTGCCCTTTCTGAGTGCGGATTTTATCTTGCAGTCAAGAGGCATCGTCATCGTCTGGCGACGCCGAATTTTTGAAGGAATCATGAGTCGCGACCTCAAAGGGCAAGATAGAGGTCGAGCATGCTCCTTCTCTTCCGGCGGCGGCCCACTCCGGGCACAATTCTTCGAGCTCTCCTCACGTAGGGGAGCATCGAGTAGTTGCTCGGATGATGGTTCAGCAATCTTCTTCAGAGTCGTTGGAGGACCATGTAAGTATATCTTTCTCTTTTTTTTATAATTTGGCAGTCAACGCCCTTTGTTGCCCTCTGCTGACTCCTTGTTTTGTGCGACAGCTCCTTGTAAAGGAAGCCGCACAGGTGGCAGAGCAAGTGATCGCGATGGGTCGCTAGTATGCGATGCTGGAGACGCGCCACCACGTGGTTGAGAGTGAGTGTTCTATACTTATTCTTTTCGTCTTCTCTGTATTTTGGTATAATCGACTGACGGCCAAATTTTTGACTGCCATGTAGCTGAGCATACTACTTTACTGCGTAATGTTGCCACGTTGGAGAAGACGCTGGGCGCAGCTGTGAAGGGGCGCGACGAGGCAATCGCGGCTCGTGATGAAGCCCAGAAGCGCGAAGAGGATCTGCGTGCCTCCTTTGTGGCCAGGGAGAAGTTGTTCGAAGAGCAACTATTCTCAGTCGCCAAGGCCCTCTCAGGTACTTTTACGGGTAGATATTTTATTGATGCTCTTCTCTTCCTCTGTAGTGCCGGTGGCATTAGAAGTTTGATCCATGTGTGTATTTTGGTGTAGATGCTGGCGGCTTGAGTTTTGATCCACGAGTCCTTGGTCGCGATGACGCTCTGGCGGGCGCGGTATCTGCGGTCGAAGATCATAGCGCCGCTGTCCAAAGCCAAGGCCACCCTGAGTCGCCTCCGGGAGGAGCTGATGCCGAAGGCGGAGCTGGTCGACAATGTGGAAGAGCTGGTGGAGTCGCTCGCTGGGGGTGTGCCTGCCACGTACAAGAACTCCCTCCGCGCAGCTGGCGCGACCATGTCACTTGCCATGGTGCAAGCCCACGGAGTCGAAGTGGATCCCTCTGCGGTGTTGAAGACGATGCCTGTTGGCGCGGATGGTCAGCAGGTAGTATTCGCTCCCTTTGCGACTGCCTATGCCAAATATGGCCATTCCTTGATAAATATTGTTGCCAAGTATTCGGAGGAGTTCAATCGCGCAAAGAAGGCGGCGAAAACTTCGGCCTCAAGGGCCAGCGGAAAGTCAGTGGCATCTGATACTGCCACGGACTTGATGAAGCCCCCGAGGTCATCGAAGTCGAAGAAGCCAGCTGCTCCGTAGTTAGTTTCTTTGTAATAGCTGATGAACTTGCTCTTTTGATTAGAGAACATGCCTGTTGGCGAATGTGTTTGTAGATACTTTTATTGATCCTGAATGCCTCTGTTACTTTTGACTTTTGAGTTGGTCGCCTTATTTTTTCCTCTGGCTTGATTTTTGGTAGGGTACATCAAGTGGCCCTGTGGGGGGAACCCCGTACTCGCCATCTCTTGAGGATGCAATGGCACCATCATGCTCCAGGGTAGAGGAGCTGTCCTTGCTTTCGCGACTTCATGATCGCCTGAAGCAACTGGAGCGTGAATTGCCCGTGATCCGCGGTAGCGCGGACGTGTGGAAGTCAAAGGCTGAAAAAGCCGCCGCCCGTGAGCAATATCTGCTTGGCGAGGTGATGCAAATGGGCGACCAGTTTAAGTGTTAGTTTGCTCATCCTCGTCTTTTCCTTTGTAGTTAATCGCAATGGTACGTTGTACTCATGCTGTTGATGCTGCTTCGTGTAGTTGTTAGCGCACGCCGTCTGCAGGAGGAGAGGGATAGGATTGCCATCCGCCTTCATGATCTTACCCAGGAGCAACTTCAGGAGAGTGGATACTTCTGGGTAGATCATGATCGTGCGACTGCGTTAGCGACCCTACAAGATCGTGCCTCGCAAGTGCTGCTCTTTCTGAAGAAGTCTCATTCATGTTTGAAGAACATCTACCGGGCGATGTTCCCGCTGGATGATACTCCATCAAGCCTGTTGGCCCTTCTGACGAAATTTCAAGATATGTCCGCGGTTCGCGAGTGCGTGAGGCAGCAGCTGGTGGCTGGTGCCAAGGCTTCCCTCTCCGTGGTGCGTTTGCACAGGCCTGACGTGGATGTCGCCGCCATCGCATCTGGGCCACCGGTGCCACCAGCAGGATCTTCCTGGAACATGGTGCCGCACTATCAGGCGGTGGATCGTCCAGCCGAGGAGATCGTCGACTTCTTCGAGGAACAGACTAATGTTCTTCTGTTGCAAGGGTAGCCAGATATGTATCCTGCATATAAGTGTACTGGTGTTGTAAAGCTCATATATATTTGTAGATAACTTATTGTTGAGTGTATACAAATAGCATTATAAGCGTGGGGTGCGTTGCACTTATGCGAGTCCTTTTCGTTAGCCTGGCCATCCTTGTATCGTTCCCTTGTCAACTCGTCAAGGTGCAGCTGGGTTGAGTTTGTGTTAAGGGGTTCGATTGATGTGCCAGCTACTCAGGATGTCGCGTTATTGTTCGAAGAACATATGTGTATAGGGTGGCGTAGCCCCCGGGTATGAAAGTTGACAAAAGAAAGGAGAATACGGAGTTTTGGGGCACTTAGCTTTTATTAATTCAGAGAACAGTACGTAGTACAATGTGTGGCTAAGTAGCCTTGGCTGAATAGCCTTATTTGCGATGCAAAAGTAAAGGAAAACGACTAAGAGTAGAAGCGTCATAGTTGTGCGACGTTCCAAGGGTTGGAGTGCGCGACTCCTGTCTCTAAATCTTGAAGGCGATAGACGCCACTTGGGATTACTTCTGTAATCACGTACGGTCCTTCCCAGGGGGACTCGAGCTTGAGATGCCCCTGCTGCTTCAGTCGCAGGACTAGATCACCTTCGACAAAGGATCTTGGGCGAAGCCTTCTGCTATGGTAGTTGCGTAGGTTCTGCTGGTAGATCGTAGATCTTTCAGTGGTGATTTCTCTAGCTTCATCAAGGAGGTCGACGGAGTCTTTGAGTGCAAGGGATGACTCCTTCTCGCTATAGGCGACTACGCGTGGCGCTTTGTATCGTACCTCGGCGGGTAATACTGCCTCTGCTCCATGTACCATAAAGAATGGTGTGTAGCCGGTGGCGCTGTTTGGAGTTGTACGCAGGCTCCAGAGTACGGATTGCAGTTCGTTTGGCCAGCAGCCCGCGGCTTGTTCGAGTGGCCGGAGGAGTCGCTTCTTGATGCCACTGCAGACGAGCCCGTTTGCCTTTTCCACCTAACCGTTGGTCTGCGGGTGTGCGACTGAGGCATAGCTGATGTTGATCCCCAGGTTCTCGCAGAAATCTTGGAACTCCTTGGATGTAAAGTTCGTTCCGTTGTCGGTGATGATGATGTGTGGCACGCCGAAGCGGTAGACGATGGACTCGAAGAACTTGACTGCGCTGCGCCCTGATTGCTTGGTCACTAGCATGGCCTCAATCCACTTGGTGAATTTGTCGACTGCGACCAAGAGGTAGACGTAGCCTCCTTGCGAGGACCTTGGAAGTTTGCCAACCATGTCGAGTCCCCACTGGGCGAAGGGCCAGGCCAATGGGATAGGCCGGAGTTCTGCGTCTGGTGCGTGTGGTTTGTCTGCGAATCGCTGACAAGCGTTGCACTTTTGGACTATATCCTTGGCGTCGCGCATGGCCGTGGGCCAGTAAAATCCAGCTCGTAGAGCTTTGGCAACGAGGGCGTGACTGCCGGCGTGGTGCCCGCAGGTCCCTTCATGGATGTCGAGGAGGACTGCTCTTCCATCAGCTAGGGAGACACATCGTTGTAATACGCCTGTGATGCTGCGTTTATACAGTTCGCCGTTGATAACGGCGAATGCCTTGGAGCATCGCGCGATGTGTCGTGCGTCTGTCGGGTCGTCCGGTAGGCGCTTGCTGAGGAGGTACGTAATGTACGGCTGCGTCCAGGATTGTTCGATCATCATGACGCTCATTGGTCCCTCGAGTCCTGTGTCGAGCTCCAAGTCATCGAGTGTCGTTGGCTCATTGCGTGGCGTAGCCCCCGAGTCCGTTGTTGCGCTTGTTTTCTTCTCTGCGGCCTTCGGCTTGATGGAGCGTTCGCATATGCGTTCGAGAAATACCCCAGGTGGTATGGGTGCGCAGGTGGATCCTATGTTGGCGAGTGCGTCCGCCTCCTCATTGCTTTCGCGACCTATGTGTCGTAACTCGCAACCATCAAAGTCTCCTTCGAGTGTGTCGTAGAGGTCGCGGTATGCGATCATGTTGTCGTTTAGTGCGTCGCACTCGTGCATTGTTTGGTTGACGACCAACTTGGAGTCGCCATATATGATTAGCCTCTTTGCGCCGCAGGCTTTTGCCATCCTCATCCCGTGTAACAGGACCTCGTATTCAGCCTCGTTGTTTGAGGCTGTGAACTGCATTCTTAGGACGTATTTCAGCTTGTCCCCTTGAGGCGATGTTAGTATGACACCTGCTCCTGCTCCATCTTTTCTCTTGGACCCATCGAAGTGCATTGTCCAGAGGTAGGACATGTCTGGTTTTTCCGGGAGTTGGTTTTCCATCCAATGTACGAGGAAGTCAGGGAGAACTTGCGACTTGATTGCGCCGCGCTTTTCATATGTGATGTCTCGTGGAGACAGTTCGATTCCCCAAAGCGCGACTCGTTTTGTGGCGTCAGGGTTATTGAGGATATGTCCCAATGGGGCGTCATTGACTACCACGATTGGGTGTTCCTGGAAGTAGTGGCACAGTCGCCAGGCGGTCATAAAGACGTCGTACGCCAGCTTCTGGTAGTGCGGGTACCACTGTTTTGTTGGCGTGAGGACCTCGCTGAGGTAGTATACCGGGCGTTGTACGCCATGGACCTTATTTTCCTCGGCCTGTTCGACGACGAGAACTGTGCTAACCACTTGGTTGGTGGCGGAGATGTACAGCAGCAGTGGTTCCCTTTCTCGTGGAGTTATCAATACTGGCGAGGTGGATAGCAGGCGCTTGAGGTCTTCGAATGCTTCTTGCGCTTCATTGGTCCACTCGAATTTGTCGGCTTTGCAGAGGAGCTGATAGAAGGGCAGCGCCTTTTCTCCCATTCGACTGATAAATCGACTGAGGGCCACGATTCGCCCGGCCAGTTGTTGAACGCCTCTTATGTTTTTTGGCTTCTCCATGGCCAGTATGGCCTTTATTTTTTTCGGGTTTGCTTCAATCCCTCTCGCGGAGATGAGATATCCGAGCAGTTGCCCAGAGGGTACGCCGAAGGCGCATTTGTCCGGATTGAGCTTTATCCGGTAGCGATCGAGATTGGCGAAGGTTTCACGCAAGTCGTCGATTAGAGAGGATTCTTCCTTGGTCTTGATTACTATGTCTTCGACATAGACTTGGATGTTGCAACCAAGTTGCTCCTTGAGGCAGGCCTGCATGCACTGCTGGTATGTGGCTCCTGCGTTTTTTAGCCCGAAGGGCATTGTGTTGTAGCAGAACACGCCGAAGGGCGTTGTAAACGCGGTTTTCTCCTGGTCTTCCTCCTTCATTCGAATTTGGTTATAGCCTGAGTAGGCGTCGAGGAAGCAGAGGCGCTCGCATCCAGCAGTGGAGTCGATGATTTGATCGATCCGTGGTAGCGGGAAGTGATCTTTTGGGCAGTGCTTGTTTAGAGAGGTGAAGTCCACGCACATCCGCAGGATATCCGTGTCCTTTTTTGGCACCAGCACCGTATTGGCGAGCCAAGTGCTTTCCTTGATCTCGCGTATAAATTTGGCCTCGAGGAGTATGTTGATCTCCATTCCGACTGCATGTGCCCGTGGCTCAGACAGTCGCCTGATTGTTTGCTTGACTGGCCTTGCGTCAGGGTTGACATTGAGTGCGTGCTCGGCGAATTCCCTAGGAACTCCTGGTATGTCCGCAGGACACCAGGCGAAAATTTCCCAGTGCTCACGGAGGAATTCGACGAGCGCGAGTTCCTATGCGGGACTCAAGTTATTGGCGATGAGGGCCATTTGAGCGGGATCTGATGGATGGACCTGCACCTTCTTTGTGTGCACACATGAGTCGAAGGAGAGGTCAGGTGAGCTTGGCCTACTTAGGGGGGGCAGACTGTTATCTGTCGTTTCCTTCAATCGCGCGAGCTCCTCCTGCATACCGAAGGACTGGAGATTCATTGAATTCAGTGAATCGCCGACGCTCAAACTCCCGTTGATCATGATGACGCTGTTTGGACCTGGCATTTTCATCTGCAGGTAGGCGTAGTGAGGTACTGCCATGAACCTAGCGAACGCGACGCGCCCGAGGATGCAGTGGTATTGTGAGGGCCAGTCGACAACTTCAAAGTCAATGCGCTCGCGCCGGAAGTTCTTCGGCGTGCCGAATATGACGTCGAGGTTGATTTTGCCCAGGGGGTATACACCTTTTCCTGGGACGATGCCGTGGAACGTTGTGTCCGATGCCTCCAAGCAGGTTAGAGGGATCCTCATTGCTCGCAAGGTACTCGCGAATATGAGGTTGATACCGCTTCCGCCATCCATGAAGACGCGACTCATGTCGAAGCCTCCAATTTGCGCCTCGAGTACGAGGGGGCAATGACCTGGGCGAGGTACTTGTGGCGGGTGGTCGCGTTTGTTGAAGGTAACGCACGACTCACTGCCACTGAGGTACTCAGTGGTGGATGGTGGCGAGTGCGTGGCCAAGTTGACTTGGCGAGTGATGGCCTTCTACACCCTATTGGAGGGGCGCCCCTTTTGGATCATCATGGTACCCATGGCCCATGGGTACGGTTCGCCTCCGTGGTGTTGGTCCGGTGCAGCTCCGTTCGGGGGTGGCCCAGGTGGTGGTGGTGGTGCGCCATGTGCCACGGCGCCTGGAGCGGCTCCGTAGCCTCTTTTGACTGCACTGCGGTTCATCCGAACCAATCCCTCATGTAGCTTGAGGAACTCGCGGCAGTCCTTGAGGAGGTGGCTGGACTTTTTCTTGCCAACATGCTTGTCGATGTAAAAGTGTATCGTGCATGGCCCGGACAGTTTGTGACTAAAGTTGAGTAGCTCGCGGCAAGGGGTACCCCGTTGGCGGTTCTCTATGATACACATATACTTACAATGACAAGAACTTACTTGTGACTAAAGTTGAGTAGCATGAGGTTCGGTACTCGTAAGCAAGGGGCATGAGATTTTCAACTTATAACTTGTCAAGCATATCCTCATATTTGTGTCACTTTAACCTTAATCACCTCAAGATTCTTATGATAGGGGCAATGAGAGCTGAAAGCTAATAAGTACCATAATTTTTGGAAGCTCTTTATGAAACTTGAATCCCTGCTTCGCTTTGTGAAGGGCCTTTCTTTTTTACTTTTATGTTGAGTCTCCATCTTCTATCTTTATGCACCAATTGAGAGAGCATAGTGGTCATTCTTAGTTTAATGTGCATTGTCCCAAAACTTGCTGATTGATTCATAACTTTGATATTGCTTACTCTTAAATTATTTGTATCTAGTCACCCTTATGAACTTTGAAGGTGTCCTATGCATTTATGTTTTGCTATACCATGAGGGACAAGCTGAATACCACTCTTATTATGTTTTCTATATGTGAAACAAACAAACGTCTTTCAATGCATTATTATTCATGATCTTTTGTTTGTACCTTTTTAATGATAAAACATGGTTGCTATGTCTTATTGTTAGAACTCCGAGTTCATGCTTATGTTTAGAGTACTTTGATCCCAGCTATCAATGCTTTGCAAATATCTTGATCAAGATTGTGATGGTGCATGTCACCTCAAAAATTATTCTTTTTATCATTTACCTACTCAAGGACGAGCAGGAGTTAAGCTTGGGGATGCTTGATACGTCGTAAATGTATCTATAATTTTTGATGCTCCATGCTTGTTTTATATCAACTTTCTTATGTTTTGTTCACACTTTGAGGTATTTTTATACATTTTATGGAACTAACCTATTGGCAAGATGCCATAGTGCCAATTGCCTGTTTTCTGCTATTTTTGGTTTCAGAAAAGCTAGTAAGGAAATATTCTCGGAATTGGACGGGACAAAAGCCAAAGTCAGTATTTTACCCGAAGCAACACGGAGTCCAAAGGGGAGACGAAGTGGTGCACCAGGGTGCCCACACCCTGTGGCAGCGCGGCCAGGGGGCACGCCACCAGGTGGTGTGGCCCCCCTAGAGCTCCACCAATCTTGCCCCTTCGCCTATAAAAGTACCCCGAGATGAAAACCCTAGGGACCCGATCAAAAAATCCACGAAAGATTTTGTAGCCGCCTCCATCTCTATCCTTAGATCGGGGGGTCCAAAGCTCTTCCCGGCACCCTGCCGGAGGGGAGAGATCACCCTGGAGGCCTTCTTCATCACCATGCCGGCCTCCGGAGTGATGCGTGAGTAGTTCACCCTTGGACTATGGTGTAGGAGATATGCCCTAGAGGCAAATAATAAATAGGTTTTTATTGTCATATCTTAGTTACTTCATAATCGTTTCATATTGTGCTATAATTGTATTAATACGAAACATTAATACACGTGTGGTGTGTAAACAAACAAGGCCTCTAGTTACCTCTAGAGAACTAGTTCATTGGTCATGAGGATGATCTAGGGTTTCGAGATCATGGGCATTTATGCCAATTGACAATGAGGTCACATCATTAGTTGAATGATGTGATAGACAAACAACCCAACCAGTTATATCTTAATGAGATCTAGTTACAAAGTTCACCATTAAAGATAAAACTAAGGAAACCTCGCAACCTGTCCTTAGACCGTGAGATAATGCAAATCACCGTTCTAGAGGGAGCTTAGATGGTTATCAAGTATCACTCCATGACTGGGTGATCGAAAAGGTGCCACTCAGGTTTCCCAAAGGGGTGTGTAGAGGAGTACATATAAAGAATAGGATTTGCCCATCCATTTAACGGACAGATACATTAGTGGCCATCTCGGTGACGTTGCATTAACGAAGCTTGCAAGCGTGTGACTGGGTCACGGAATGCAACGACACAGAAATGAGAAAAACAAGTTCATCGGTAACAAGATCGAATGAAGGTATGGAGATACCGTAGATCAAATCTCGGGTGAACTAGGTATCAAGTGGCAAAGGTAATGGGAAACGACTGTTTACGATTCAAACGACATTATCATCGTGGAATGCACATGGGTCAATATGGGCATCCCGGTCCCGCTATTGATCATTGATGGAGATCATGTCTGTGCCATTCTCGAGCCGTGGGGAAATACACTTAAGGGTACAATGAGCTAGAGATCCTCTGTAAGTTGGAATCACCATATAAAAGAGAAAAGGAAACCGGAAAAGTTCCGTGAGAGAATCAGAATCGTTCTAGGAAAGATCCGAAGTCGTTCGAAGGAAATCAAAAGGGAACCGAAAGGTGTTTCGGGTCAAATGGGATTTTGTAATATGTATTTACATATTAATTGATCTAATTAATATTAAATATAATATTAAAATCTAATTTGAAGGGGTATTCCACTAATGGGCCAAACTTCCTAGGGAAAAAGGGCCCATGAGGGAAAACCGAAAGGAGGAATGGCCAAGGCCTAGCCGCCTCAAGGGGG
This sequence comes from Avena insularis, assembly GCA_023614405.1. NCBI lineage: Eukaryota > Viridiplantae > Streptophyta > Magnoliopsida > Poales > Poaceae > Avena > Avena insularis. The sequence continues at coordinate 36,170,786 of CM042694.1, forward strand.
GCCACCCGGCCAGCCTAGGGCTATGCGCGAGGTGGGGCTCACCCCTGGCCGGCCGGCCCATGGTGCCCTAAGGGCCCATGCGCCTCCCCCCTCTCTCCCTTGTTTAGTCCCACATGGAAAACCCAAAGGGGAGGGCACACCCCCTCCCCCTATATAAAGGGGTGCCCATGGGTGGGAATAGACACACCAATATTTGGAGAAGTCCTTTGGTTGACTTTCTTCTTCCCTCTCTCTCTCTCGTCTCCACGTGTTGGCACGGTCCCAAGTAAGGACTGTCCATGCAAGAGACACCGCACCTGCAACACGTCGTTGCATTGTAGGGATTCCAAGCCAGAGATCTACTTCCGCACTCCCGGCAGGGATCAAGGAGTTGGAGGTCGTCATCGTACACCGTATGTGTACGAAACCACTAGGGGCCTCACTTGAGGCACCTTGGATGTCGTGAGTCGGAGTTGCTGCATGATGAAGAAGGAGCAAAGGGTGACCTGGGAGGAGTATCGCGACCTTGAGGTCGTTTACGGGTTCAACAACTTCAACCACGTTCCCCTCAGAATGTTAACCGTGTACGGTCTACAAGGGTATGTATTCTATACGCTCCGGTCGTTACCGCATTACTACATAGATAGATCTTGGGTAGTTTAGGAGGTTCCAACGTAGGAAATTTTTTGTTTTCTGCTGCGGAACCCTTCAGTGGTATCATAGTCGATCTATGCATAGGAGTGTTGTGCAGCCAGTACGCACAAGTATTGTGCAGGCATTGATCCTTTAGTTGTTACCCTCTAACATGTACTTGTTTATATCGCGGTATTGTTTGATGAAGCGGCCCGGACCGACATTTTCCCATTCGTACGCGAGACTGGTTCCACGCTTGACATACGGCTTGTACCGTATAAGTGGCTAGCGGGTGTCTGTCTCTCATTCAATAGTTGATATAGCATTTACAGCGGAGGGCCCCGAAAGGGGTGTATTAGAGACAACTATTGGATCCATGTTGTGGTTGGAAAGTTCGTAGTTTAGAAACGGGTCTATTGCGAAAGCCCTAACTACCACGTAAAACTTGCAAAAGATAAAGTAGAGGCGTCTAACTTTATTTTGTAGGAGGGCTTATGTTATGATATGGTATTGGTCATTACGAAGGTAAAGTAGTTTACTTTTATGTTACTAAGTTAAGTAGTAATAGCCATCATTCCGATGGACGGTCTGGTAGCTGCGTCGTGGACTTGGCGTCAAACCAGGGGCAAGATGGAGATCATGCCGGAGCGCTCGATGGAGATCAAGGCGCAAGAAGAAGGACCATATCATATCACAAAGATACATGTGATGTTGATACCTATTTTACATCTTATTATATGCTAGTATTAGATACTTAATGGTAGCAAATAAGATAATCCCTATATAATTCTAATGATAGTGTTCCCCTTGTGTGTGCACCACCAAGAAAGTTTACCGTTATGAAGCCGGCCGTGAAGATCGGGGGCTAGACATATCTACATTCACATACAATGGGTGTAAGCCATGTTGCACATCAAATACACACAAGTTAGATTTGGCGAGCCTAGCATGTGTAGACATGGCCTCGGAACACAAGAGACCGAAAGGTCGAGCATGAGTCACATGGTTGATGTAATTGACATTAGGGAATGTCTACCTTTGATGCTGCACTGATGGCCATCACGATCGGGGGAGGTGCAAAGGATTGAGATCATGTGATCACTAAAATTGTCCAAGGGATGACAATTTTAGTGGGAGATCAATTATAAATTGAACTCATATTATGAACTTAGTCTAGATGTCTGTTTGCAAATATCTTAGTAGATCATTGCCTATCCCATTGAGGTCCTTTGCGACCATGGGAAATATATTTCTTGACATGGAACTTAGAAAGATGGTCCAACTTCATAGATTAATACCCACGCCTGAGGGATATCCTCGTAAAAGGTGATCTTCTCTTCTTGATACAATGACCATTAGGAGATAATCCGATGACTCTGCAATGTTTGTATGGTCTTCATAATCATCCAATAAGACATTCTCCATTCGATGGAGAGTTGGATTACAATCTTGTATTCTGCAAGATCAGGCACATAAAGTATGAGCCGTTGGATGAGTTTTCTTCCATGATGGATAAAAAGGGAATATTTGGAGAAACACTTAGCAATCTTGCATTAGAGTTATGAACTCTCAGAAGGTCTTGATTGCAATGGAGGTCATGAATGAAAAAGGGTATATGTTAGATATACAAATTATAAATGTGGTTCTTGCAAAACTCATTGCAGTTTGTAAAGTATTTGATACTTGTCCCGTTTTATGAAAACAGGATGGTCTGCTTGAGAATTGCTAGAATTGAGGCAATGTGGCTTGATGACGGCAAGCAAAACAGTTGATGGCCGACATCACCCCTTTCCTCAAAGGTTTATCATTTGGATTAGTGGACTTGAATATAATTTGTAATCCTTGTTTGTGTGTCTTGCTTTTAGCAAGACGATTATTCATATGAATAAGTTACAAGCCAGTTGTACTGTTCTTATGAATAATACCTTTATGGTCACATTAGGATTATAAATGATTTATTCTCATCACTATGTTAATAATAATAGTTTAAGCATTTATAAAGGATTAGAATGCTAAAAGATATCCAAGGTTTAATAATGACATGACACTATAGTTTAAGTCATTTTGGTTATTGCATGTTCTTCATGAAGATCGGGTTTCTAGATTCTTAATCTAGAGACTTTGAAAAACCATGCCTCTTTGGGCAGAATGACTAAAACTACACATTCTGGTAAAACGGTGACATGCGAAGAAATGTTGAATCTTATACATAGTGATGTATCGTATTTTCAACAAGTAGTGGAAATTCATTAGTTAATTGTGGACTTAAGTGAATAAGCATATTTACTTGATGAAACATGAGTTTGAAACGATTTGAATTGTTCAAATGAGTTCACAACAAAGTGGGATATTGAAATTAACAAGAATACAAAGTCTCTTTAATTTGATTGACATGACTAAAGTATTTAAGTTAATTTTGGCATAAAAGGACATGTGGAAGATGTTTCACAAATTATGATAACTGGACGAATTTCAAAGTGTATTGAAATGTCTAAACATCATAATCATTATGTGTTAAGATACATATGGTATTATATTATCTCTTATCAGGGTTATAGTTATTGTTTAGAGTTAGAGATCGAAATGAGCGAACACTCGTTTGAAATACAAAGGAACATCTAAGGATTCGTGGAAACAACACCATAAGAGTTATGGCATGTTCGAGTTTCTAGAGATTTCGGTAATTCGAAATCGTGGCGAATAAACAAGTCTTTGTAGCATATTCTTAGGAAACTATGAATACATATTCCACAAGGGGCAAACCTAGTGTTGTCCAAAGTTGACGTGTATTAATGAAGATACAGGTGGAAGACATTAAAAGATGAAAACAAGGTATTTGACCTTACCTCCGAATTGTTGAGCGGCACTACGGAATTTGTTTCGTGAAACCGAACTCTACAAATAGAGGAGAAACTAATGATAATGATCATAAAGTTTCAGCGAATACTTTTACTAAAGAAAGTAGGATTCAACAATATATAGTTTGCAAGTTCGTGGAAATATATTATTGATTCACTTGTCATGTTTATGAACAAAACATACCTACGAATTACAAAGAAGCATGATGGACCTAAGTGCGAGAAATGACCAGGAGTCATAAAATCCTATATTAAGTTATATTTAAGATTGCAAAGTAATATGTTACTTGATCTTATTAAGTAAAGCAGTTTACTTGATATTTCTGAATGACTTCAAAGTCATAAGATGGAAATGAAACTTAATGGAGACGTAAAGCTCGAGTTGCCACAAAGTATGGACAAATTCAAGGAGTTAACTACAAATGTAGCAATGCTTGAGTCTACTGGATTTACACTAGCAATATATGGATATTGAAGTCTCGTAGCTGCAATTCTCAATTTGATGATGATCAAAGAATTTTGTAATGTCCAAAATTATCGAGAGGACTTGCATTTGAGTGGGAGCTAATTAGCTTGGCCAAATCTTAATATGTAAGAGACATATTTTGAGTGAGAGCTAAGTAGCTTGGCCACATCTTAATATGTAGTAGACATATTTTGAGTGGGGGCTAAATGAAATCCCTGGATCTCATATATGGATGACATATTTGAGTGGGAGCGTGAAATCATTCTGAGATATGTGGACAACATATATGAATGATGTGATTGGTATTGATAACATTTAAGTTAGTAAATATGGGATGAAGTTGAAGTTATTAAACAATGAGATCTATCGAGATAGATTGGTGAGTTTAATAAACATTGATTGTCGAATGCTTCATGGACTTGATTCTGAAGATGTTCAGAATGTCCTAAGCAAGATTCTGAAGAAGTTCAGAATGGAACAAGGTAAGAAAGAATTTTTTACTATATGAAGCATTGTCTTGGTATTACAATGATGGTTAAAAGGGAAGAAAGAGATGTGTTGCATCTCCTATGCCTTAGTCTTCTTCCATACAACCATATTGTATACTCGACGTAATGTGACCCGAAATTCTGGTTGGAAGGACAAGCTCTTAACTATAAGAACATGTCTTGAAGTGATTCTTGAATTAATCACTGAACCAGAAATAAGTTTGTACTTAAATAGCAAGAAGCAAAGTAAGTGGCATAGTTGCATTTCATGCACTAGGATCTACATAGATATAGAAGTATAAATGATCCATCTGATGTGATGTATATTGTTATGGACGGACTAGTTCATATTTAACGTAGAATGATGTGTCCCAGGGTATAGTGCCCATGAAAAATCCCTCGAGGTTGATCTAAAGTCACTATAGGCTCCTAGAAACCGGTCTCGTTCTGCTGCCATAATTGTTGCACATACACAAAGGATTGCAAAGTGTGTTTCGAAGTTTAGATGACAATAGTGAAAACGACCGTCATTATAAACACTAGAAACAAAGTCTCACTTTGTCACCAAACGAATACTTCAACCCATTATAAGATAATGGTATGAATGTCAAAGTTAGGAAGACATTAGCGATTTGCAAAGACATAATGATCTGGTAAAACAGAACATGGATAGGACATTTTCCATAAGCATGCATAATCAATAAACGCATATGTGATATGGTTTATGATGAGTAAAATGCAAGCTAGATTATTTGTACTCTAGTGCAAGTGGGAGACTGAAGGAGATATGCCCTAGAGGCAAATAATAAATAGGTTTTTATTGTCATATCTCAATTAGTTCATAATAGTTTCATACTATGTTATAACTATATTAATACGAAACGTTAATACACGTATGGTATGTAAACGAACCAAGTCTCTTGTTACCTCTAGCGAATTAGTTCATTGGTCATGAGGATGATCTAGGGTTTCAAGATCATGAGTATTTATGCCAATTGACAATAAGGTCATATCATTAGTTGAATGATGTGATAGACAAACAACCCAACCAGTTATATCTTAATGAGATCTAGTTAAAAAGTTCACCATTAATGATAAAACTAAGGAAACCTCGCAATCTGTCCTTAGACTGTGAGATAATGCAAATCACCGTTCTGGAGGGAGCTTAGATGGTTATCAAGTATCACTCCATGACTGGGTGATCGAAAAGGTGCCACTCAGGTTTCCCAAAGGGGCGTGTAGAGGAGTATATATCAAGACCAGGATTTGCCCATCCATGTAACGGACAGATACATTAGTGGCCATCTCAGTGACGTTGCATTAATGAAGCTTGCAAGCGTGTGACTGGGTCACGGAATGCAACGACACGAAAACGAGAAAAACAAGTTCATCAGTAACGAGATCGAACGAAGGTATGGAGATACCGTAGATCAAATCTCGGGTGAACTAGGTATCAAGTGGCAAAGGGAATGGGAAACGACTATTTACGGTTCAAACGACATTATCATCATGGAATGCACAGGGGTCAATATGGGCATCCCGGTCCCACTATTGATCATTGATGGAGATCATGTCTGTGCCATTCTCGAGCCATGGGGAAATACACTTAAGGGTACGATGAGCTAGAGATCCACTGTAAGTTCGAATCACCATATGAAAGAGAAAAGGAAACCGGAAAAGTTCCGTGACAGAATCAGAATCGTTCCGGGAAAGATCCGAAGTCGTTCGAAGGAAATCAAAAGGGAACCGAAAGGTGTTTCGGGTCAAATCGGATTTTGTAATATGTATTTACATATTAGTTAATGTAATTAATATTAAATATAATATTAAAATTTAATTTGAAGGGGTATTCCACTAATGGGCCAAACTTCCTAGGAAAAAAGGGCCCATGAGGGAAAACCGAAAGGGGGAAGGGCCAAGGCCTAGCCGCCTCAAGGGGGCCCACGGCCAGCCTAGGGCTATGCACGGGGTGGGGCCCACCCCTGGCCGGCCGGCCCATGGTGCCCTAAGGGCCCATGCGCCTCCCCCCTCTCTCCCTTGTTTAGTCCCACATGGAAAACCCAAAGGGGAGGGCACACCCCCTCCCCCTATATAAAGGGGTGCCCATGGGTGGGAATAGACACACCAATATTTGGAGAAGTCCTTTGGTTGACTTTCTTCTTCCCTCTCTCTCTCTCGTCTCCACGTGTTGGCACGGTCCCAAGTAAGGACTGTCCATGCAAGAGACACCGCACCTGCAACACGTCGTTGCATTGTAGGGATTCCAAGCCAGAGATCTACTTCCGCACTCCCGGCAGGGATCAAGGAGTCGGAGGTCGTCATCGTACACTGTATGTGTACGAAACCACGAGGGGCCTCACTTGAGGCACCTTGGATGTCGTGAGCTAAAGCTGCTGCATGATGAAGGAGCAAGGGGTGACCTGCGACGAGCATCACGACCTTGAGGTCGGCTACGGGTTCAACTACTTCAACCACGTTCCCCTCGGAACGTTAACCGCGTACGGTCTACAAGGGTATGTATTCTATACGCTCTGGCCGTTACCGCATTACTACATAGATAGATCTTGGGCAATTTAGGAGGTTCCAACGAACGGATTTTTTGTTTTCTGCTACGGAACCATTCATATGGGTCCATACAATAGCTAGATGGTTGATTCTCCTCCTTTGTGCTATCATGTTTAGATCTTGTGAGCTCCGTTCATGATCAAGATCATCTATTTGTAATCCTACATGTTGTGTTTGCGGGGATCCGATGGATATTGAGATACTATGTCAGATTGATTATTGATTCTATCATGTCTATATTATTTGTGATCTTGCATGCTCTCCGTTGTTAGTAACTATCTTGGCCAAGTAGATGCTTGCAACTCCAAGAGGGAGTATTTATGCTCGATAGTGGGTTCATGCCTCTAGTAATCTGGGGAAGTGACAGAAATCTCTAAGGTTATAGATGTGTTGTTGCTACTAGGGAGAAAACAACAATCCTTTGTCCATGGGGCAATCGTATTATTTACTTTACACACTTTTCTTAATGCAATTATCTGTTGCTTAGAACTTAATACTAGAAGGGGTTCGGATGATAACCTGAAGGTGGATTATTAGTCATAGATGCAGTTGGATTACGGTCTATGTATTATGTTGTAATACCCAATCAAATCTTGTAGGAGTCAAGATGTCTAGTATGTGCATTGTTATGCTTTCTCAATCTGTCAATTGCCCCGCTGTAATTTGTTCACCCAACATGTTATTTATCTTAAAGAGAAACACCTCTAGTGAATTGTGGACCCCAGTCCATTCCTTTACCATTGATATACCATCTACTGTTTACCATTTTACTGTTTACTTTCTGCAAGCAATTACTATCTTCCACACTATACATTTAATCCTTTGTTTTCAGCAAAACTAGTGAGATTGACAACCTCATTGTAAGTTGGGGCAAAGTTCTGTGGTTGTGTTGTGCAGGATTCCAAGTTGTTAGCAACACCTTGGAGTTGTTCCCTTACTCCTACTAGTTCGATAACCTTGGTTTCATAACTGAGGGAAAACTTGCTACTGTGCTCATCATACCTTCCTCTTGGGGTTCCCAACGAGCTCTACAAAGTTTGAGCCATCAGTATCCATCACATCATTCCAGATGATATGACTTCATTGTCGGTGACTTTTGTTTAGCCCATGATCAGGAAACCTTGATCATCGTATGCCCAATGAACTAGTTGAATAGAGGCTACTAGGGACCTGGGTTTGTTTATATACCACACATGTATCAATGTTTCCGCTTGATACAGTTATAGCATGATATAAAACTATTATGAACTAATGAGATATGACAATAAAATCCTTTTTATTATTTGCCTCTAGGGCATATCTCTTTCACGGCGACTCCTCATGGATGGGCAGTATGTGTGGCTGGCAAGAGGGCCCATCGGCTTTGGCTTTACGCAGCCCTTGGTTGCCGGGAGTGGCAAGGGGGTGCCAGACAGATTGGAGGGCTACCTAATCTGCCAGAACTGTCTCGTCCCCATCGACGAGCGCCCAAGCTGCTGCTACCTTGGCATCATATGCCATGTGTTCCTCCTCTGCCATTGCGTCAGCGATGTGCTCATGCTCCGTCATTTCCGCCGCCTTGCGTGCCACAGCAGCATGGCGAAGCTGTGCACGGTGACCCTGGTGGCCTCCCTGGCCACCGACTCCAGTGTCGTCATGGCCATCTCGTGGCGGATCTCGCGTAGTGACGCTAGGGCGACCTCATTCGCTACCCCTCTACCTCCTCCTTGGCCGCGTTGTGGTGGATCTCACGCACCGTGACCTTGGCGGCCTCACACGCCGCCGCATCAACCACCTCCTCTAGCGCCTGCTTGGCCACCTCGCCTTTGCGCTCGAAGCGGCCCACCTCCTCCTCAGTGAAACATTAGGACAACTCGCTGGTCTGTAACCTCACATCCTTCTCAGAGGGTTGCGAGAAGCGGTTGTGACACATCTCCCTGATCCTCGTCCAGTTGGTGATCTTACGGCGAGGTAAGGCTGTTGTTTGCTGGTGCTAGGGTTGGTGTTCATCGCCACAGCGACGACCGTCTTTTATAGACTGCGGCCAGGGCGGGAAATGGCCGGTCGGGCTCGGGGTGTTTGCGGCCGTGGGTGAGAAACGAACATCGGGGCACACGGTAAACAAGAGCTAGCGAGGATGGGAAACACTGGCCGCACGGGAAGCCCACGGTGGCAATTTGTGATGTCGCGTTGCCATTAGAGATAGATCGTCAAGCGTTGATAGCAGACGGGGTGGTCAAAATGCGTCAGACCGCTGAGCGCACTGCTCGATCTAGCTGGACGACAACCCATTTTCTGTCAGCGGGCTGACCCATTGGGACCAAATTGGACGATTTGGGTCGCCGGTTTATGTCGATCCGACGGAGATGCCCTTATACATTTCGTATGGTAGTACAATAGCTATTTTCCGCTGAGAAATGGGAAAGTGTACAGGGGGCAATGCACACGGCTAGCTAGTGGCGTCGGAACTTGAAAGTGATCGATGCGAAAGACAAGGCTTTGTAGTAGTAGGTACACGTACGTTGTGGCGAGCTTGGCGGCCTCACGCGCCGCCGCATCGACCACCTCCTCTAGCTCCTGCTTGGCCACCTCGCCTTGGCACTCGAAGCGGCTCACCTCCTCCTCGGTGAAACATCGGGACAACTCGTCCTGCAACTCCACATCCTTCTCGGAGGGCTGTGAGAAGCGACTGCGACACATCTCCCTGATCCTCGTCCAGTTGGCGGTCTTACGGCGAGGTATGGCTGTTGTTTGCTGGTGTTAGGGTTGGTGTTCATCGCCGCGACGACGATCGTCTTTTATAGACTGCGGCCAGGGCGGGAAATGGCCGGGCGGGCTCGGGGTGTTCCCGGCCGTGGGTGGGAAACGAACATCGGGAGCACACGGTAAACAAGAGCTAGCGAGGACGGGAAACACTGGCCGCATGGGAAGCCCATGGTGGCAATTGGCGACATCGCGTTGGCATTAGAGATAGATCGTCAAGCGTTGACAGCGGACGGGGTGGTCAAAATGCGGCGGGCCGCTGAGCGCACCGCTCGACCTCGCTGAACCACAACCCATTTTCTGTCTGCGGGCCGACCCATCCGAACCAAATCGGAGATCCCCTGGAGATGCCTTTATACATTTCGTATGGTAGTACACCAGGAATTCTCCTCTGAGAAATGGGCAAATGTACAGGGGGCAATGCACGCGGCTAGCTAGCGGTGTCGGAACTTTGAGAGCGATCGATGGCGATCTATGCGGAAGAGAAGGCTTTGTTGTATACGTACGTTGTGGGGAGCTTGGCAGAGGATGATGGGAAGGCGTTGCACGAATTCAGTGCTACCTACCCTCGGACGGCCGCGTAGTCCGCCCCCCTCGCAGACAAGGCATCGGCCAGTGGCGAGCAGCACACGCCTATCTGCGCCCTAGAGAGGGAAGCCCGTGCGCGCGGACGGACGGACGGACGGCGCTGACGAGACGAGTCGCGAGGTGAGGAATGGGCCGGCGCGTCCATCCACGATCACCACACCACGGAGTAGCTAATAAGCTAGCATTGCAATGATGACGATGATGCGTCGCCGATCGAGGGCGATGGATCTCTCGAACGATCGATCGATCTCGCACGCCGGTGCGGTGAGCACGCGAAGGGCAGGAGGTCAAAGCCCGGGCAACCCATGGCGTGGCGTGGCGTGGCATGGCATGCAGCGATGCACGAGTAGAGTCGAGAGCGAGGGGATGCCACCCACTCTATCACGCACCCGTCCCGGCGCATCCTCGGTTCTAGCTAGCTCTAGCAGTAGCTCGCCCGGCGCGGCACGCACGGCCTCGGCGGCCCGTCGCTGTCTCCCTAGCGGGGAGGGAGGGAGGGAGGAATGAGAGAGAGAGGGGATGGCGGGAGTGAAGGCTCATCAATGCGGTTGGGTGCGCCAGTCAGTGTAGTACGTGCAGTTGCGTCCTACCGCCTCTCTTTACGGAAACTGTAATAAAAAATAAATCCTAGGAGGAGGACCAGCGCGCTGAGCAAACGCTATTTAAGCCTGCCGAACCTAGATTACGGCGCCTTCTATTTTTTCTTGGAACGCCACGGCACTGCTCGTGGCTGGCTGTCAGTGGTCACCACGCGCGCGCGAGCGCAGGCGTAGCGCTGTTAAAACTCGGCCGCACCCAGCTCCTCTGAACTCTTGCGCCTGTTTGAATAGTACCACCTCTGTTCTTCGCCTGCGCGCGCCGTCCCTCCCACGGATTCTCAACAACAACAGAGCTGCCCGCGGCCACCGACCAAACTCCAGAGGGAGCGCGCGGTGCCAACTAAGGCCGCCCGCGCGCGCACGTACCGGCACTGAGGTCCGCGCCCATGAGGAGGCGGCGGTGGGCACGCGCCGCCGCCCTGTGCCTCGCCATTGCCGTCGCGCTGCAGCTCGCCGTCCACGGCGCGGGCGCCGCTGCTGCCGGGACGACCTTCTCCAGGCGCGCGCGCGGTGGCACTCCTCCGAAGGTGTTGCCGCCGGCAACACCAGCGTCGTGGGCCTCGCTGCCCGCGCACCATGCCTCCCTGCCTAGGGCCAGAGGAGGTGCTGGCCGCGGGGCCGCGGTCGCGTTCGACCCTACCACCGCCGCCACAGCCCGGTGCAAGACCAGCAAAGCGCGGAAGCCGGCCGCCGTCGGCCTCCGCGCTGCCGCGTGCGCCGACGATGACGACGACAAGCGCGTCGTCCCGACGGGCCCCAACCCGCTGCACAACCGGTGAGGTGATCGCGCGAGAGGCGCCGTCCGCGTCGTAATGTAATTGCCAGCAGGAGGTGCAAATCAAACCGACGACTGGCGTCAAGGCAATGCCGCCAAATATGCAGGGAAGGAGGAGCAGACGCATCGCCGGGCGGAGCACCGGTCAGAATTTCTCGCCGCGTAGCTGGTTCTTCTACCCGGTGCTCCTCCTCATAATCCCTGTTCATACTGGGCCACAAATAGCTACTACTCCTGTATTAGTTAGTTAGTTAGTTAGTTAGCGGGTCCTTGGATTTTGGTTCGATGCTTAGCTCCGTATGATCTCTTGTGACTTGCCAGCTCCTTTCTTATTCGAGCTTTTGTCCACGACCACTTGGTGTATATTCCGCCCAGCTGTGTTCGTTTGTTCTATCTATCAGAATTTCAGAAACGAGAATTGTTCTTTTGCCCAGCAGCTCCCCCCTTGGCCCTCGTCTCATCCGCGGGGGTCTTTGTTCTGATGCAAGAACCGGAAAGATTCTTCTGTTGGTTCATGCCTTGAACCATCACATGACACGATTCTTCCTGTGAATCCCAGAAGATTTCGTATCTGCTGTAGAAAGCAGCAGGCCCTTTTTTACATGGTACTAGTAGTATATCTAGACGTAGGGCCTGCAACTGCATCATCACTCATCAGGATGGCTTTCACTTCACGATCCTAACTGAACACCTGTTTACCCAGAACAAAACCCTGAACAATTGTTTTTTGAGCCAATCTTAACTGTTAGTAATATGCTTCCTTTGATCACCACTACTGCTTTACTCAGAGGAGGAGGAGGACACTGTTGCATTCATCAACAGCTATCTATAGCTTTCCTCCCCGAATCAATGCACTCGTACCCCTCCGCTGCCTGTCCAACGCTCTTAACTACAGCAAGCAAAGGCATTCGATGCTTCAATTCATGGCAAAGCCTCCTCTATGCCGACCCCAAAAACAGTAGAGTACCGGTACGGTACCAGCAGTAGTAGCCGCAGCAATCTCCTAGTTGTACCAAGATAAAGAGGGAGGAGGGCCACCACCAGATGCGAACGAATCGGCGTGTATCTTCCTCCGGAGATACGATCATCCCTAGCGGGGAGGGAAGAGGAAAGGCAGCGGTGGCAGTATGTACACGCGAGCGAGTGAGTGATTGCTGCTACCTACGCGCAATGAGTAGGCGCTGTGTGTTCCGTGGATTATTCTCGGCCCAGAGCCCCCTCTTCCAGCTCTCGAAAACTGGCGACGAGCGGAGGAGGTCAGTGGTCCAGGCCAGCTCCGATACGATCCGTCGGATGGATGGAGCTTTGGGGCAATTGTTCTTGAGAGCCTTTCTGTGGCTGGCAGGGCAGGGAGTTACACCTAAAGCTGCTTGCAGTTCCCCTGTCCTGGGGCTATATATGGAAGCAGTAAATGCTCCTGTGCCACAACTGGTTCGTGTATGTCCTCGCATGGCAACTTTGCAACTCAACACAAGCCTGGCTACAGCTATCCGATTCACTGATCGATCGCCTTGCTGGAGATTTTGTTCGAGATACGATGAGGGCAGCACCACACACCCTGGTAAAAAATAATTACTGAAGATAAAATTCGTGCAGCACCGTAATGTACAGGGGAACATCGACACCATACATTAATAATAATGCGCATAATTTGCTCCAGGGGGCAAGAATAAGTGGCTGGTGCTTACAGATAAGCCATTGTACCAATCTAGAGTTATATTACCGCCCGTGGAGGACATACGAGGCGAGGACGATTAGCATTGAAAGTTTCACAGGCCCAGCATAGCCTAGAGTGAACTAGAAGCGCTGGCGATTGCGTTTACACCTTGCGCATGAGGAGGAACAGCCTTTGATCCAGCTCCAGGTTAGCAGCACTCGAAGGATCGCCCTTGAGCAACATCAGGAGGCCACCGAAAGATGCGTAGATCTCCCTGGAAAGAGAGGGGGGGTAAAATCATTAGCATAGATTGCACGAGCACGAGGGAATTTGTCACATCACTTGGTTGTGAACTAGCCAGTGTGTATAAGTCAGTTGCAGATAACCAAATGAGCGTTGCGAGAAATGTTCTTACAAAATTAACTGTGCTTGTATAGCAAGGAGAGTGGTACACATAACACTATTAGCCCAGCATACTTATATTTAAATAAAAAAAAGACAAGACCAGCAACATGATATCAATTAATTTTGGTTCCTCTGTTTCGTAAGAAAATGGACTTCCCTTGCAAGGATTTGAGACATTTGTTAGTAAGTACGGCCTATAAACTGGGAATATCAAATTTTGCAAGGTTCTATTAAGCACTAGGCGCTGGGCGAGCATTTTGCGTCCTCTTTTCCTTTTCTGAAGGATTAAAGTGCTAAGCGAAATTAAGCACACACGCTTAGGCACAATTAAGCGCTAGGCAATTTGCCTCTGCTTAGCGCTTCGGTGTGCTTAAGCGTGTGCTTAATTTAACAACTGCAAATATGTAAAAACTAAATTATAATATCAGCCCTTCAACAGATGAAACTTTGTTTTTAGTACGCCAATATCTTCACATCACCGCGTGGAACAGCTCTACGGAAGCAGGTTTCAGAAGTACTAATATTTGCTCAAAAGATTCGAAGGAAGCAGGTTTCAGAAGTAACCCTAATATTTGCTCAAAAGATTCCTTTCTATTTTCCCAAGTGTTACCTCTCTTGACAAGCTATGAGAAGAGTGACGGGGAAAACGAAAAGGGTTTACAAAAAAATCCGCTTTATATTTGGCTCCTGCAACTACTTTGAGAGTTCACAAAAGAAGGGAACTCTATGCTAGCTGTAACTCTTCTAACAATAATGAACACATGAAGTTTCCAGAGATTCAGCTTGGGCCATAAATACATCAGGTTACTCAGTAACACTAAAACTGAGCAAAGATGATAACTACTATGTACTCTGAAACTCATATACTTCAGCAACATGGTTATAGAACAGATTCTTCACCAGCTATATGTGAGAAATCAATCTCACACTAAACCATAGCATGATGCGGAATATATTGCATAATCAAATCCTACCAGATTAAAAACCCAATAAATTCACTAATCTGAAGTTCAGAGAAGTCATACACTTTAGTAGGTTGACCAGCCTTAGTCTCCTCAGAAATCTTGTAAAGCTTTCCATGCATGACATAGTCGTACTTATCAGCAAGTGTTTTCCTACCAGCCTGGAGAAAGAAAGAAACGATATAAGGTGAGATTCCTGCACAAAGCTTGAGCCTCTAAACATTTGTCCTCCATGAATACAAGTCCATGTGAAACAAGAACATTTAGACAACCATAACACATTATGACCCACATTCACATCATTCAGTTGCCAAATTATTCCATGATCTACTTGCAAAGAAGAGTTAAGTCACTTTTACCTGTGTATAGTAGCCAGTGTCCGGAGTTCCATCCAGATTCAGCGTAGGAGCTAAAACCATGGTGAATTTGTCACCAGTACTCATTGGGTAGATATCGGTAGCGACATCTAATTGCATGTACATATCAAGCTGCTCGCTTTTAGCCTCAATGCGATTGACTGCACACCAATATGGAAAGGAAAACGTTTAGTTCAATATAAAAATCTACAGCTACGAGGTTGTATAAGTATAGCTATGATGAGGGCACTGCCAGATCTAAATATTTGCATAGTGCACTGTAAAATGGCTACACGTAAATTCTTACCAAGTCATTGCTAACATTAGTCCAAGAGACATACATGAGTGGCACCATTTGGCAGAGTAAAACGCAGCGTAGTAGAACTCAAAATACATCACGTGAAAGAGCCAGAGAGATTTACCTCTGTCAAACTTCTTCCCATCAGGATCGATCCTGGTCACCATGAAGATATCCTCAAAGAGATGTTCAGCCATTTTTCCTGCCCAAGATGGAGAGCAAGAACTTCAATACTACACAGTACTAAATCAAGAAACTTGCTTACAGCAGACAACAATCCTTGTACGCTACCGATGGCAGTTCTAAAAATCAGGGGCAGATCTAGATGGTGTGCCAGGTGTGCACCGGCACACCCAGAAACCGTGAAGGTGAAGGTCCCCTCCTTCCCTGGTGGGATTGATTCAACTACAGAGAGATTATGATGTACAAACACACATACCACTGAATAATGCCCACTGCCAAACAATCACCATAAGCAGAACCATGCCCACCGTCTATATATACTGCAACAGAATTCATTTGTACTACGGCTATACCTATGGTTTTTTAGGGGGAAATCACCAAACTCGAAGAAGGTTGCTGCTGGACTTCTTCTTGGTCGCCGGCTCAGCCTCTGTAACCGAGAAAGATGGGTTGGATCAGACTTCAGAGAGAGGGGAGCCCGGGTAAAGAGGGGAGATGAGAGCCCGCCCGGACGCCCGTTCCCCGCCGACAGGGCGAGAGAGGAGAGACATGGGGGCGACGGGAAAGGAGGCACTGACGACCGCTCGCCGTTCACCGCCGCCGCATGGTGAGAGATGAAAAACGTTCGGGCAGTGAGGGAAACGCCAAGCTAACTGGGATGACTGGCGGGGAAGGAGGAAAGGAGCGAACCTCGTCGGTGGAGAGTTGCCGTCGCGTCTTTGCCTCCGCGACGGTCGCCGGAAGGGAGGGGCGGCCCGGCTGCGAACTGCCTGCAGTCGGTGGGGGTTTGGGTCGCAAGGGCGGGGCAGAAGCGGAACTGGGCAGGGTTTTACGGTAGGGGTAAGCGACATGCTGCAGCTACTGGGCCTCCGTTTATGGCCCACGTTACTAAAGGGCCGTAGGGGACGTTTACTGGATTAGGTTTTGATTTTTAAATTAAGATCGGTGAGTACATTATACAATCAGGACCATGAAGGAACTTAAAAAAAGACCGTAGTCCTGGAAAATAACAAAGAGGACCCCAAAAGTAAAAATCCAAAACACGATAAAGCCCTTGGACCTCTTCTCCACCGTCGACGAGATTCCGACGCGGGGCACCAAGCCTCCACCGGAGACAAACCACTTGGTGAAGACAAGATGCAGATTTTCGACCGAAAACTCCAGAGAGGGCCTCCCACCAGGAGGTTGAGTAAGACAACGGGCAGAGCCTGGGCTCGGAGCGGCCTCCTAGGTGACAGGTAGCCGCATAATCAGCTTGTCGTCAGTGAGATGCTCCGGAGGAAAAACCAACATCATACAAACCTCTTCGGATATAATCCTTAGCTTGAAGAATTACTTCCTCTCCACGCCACCACGGCCGACCAGAGCAAGCATCCCCGCCACCAAGCGCCAGAGCAGAAGAGGAAAATGACACTTATTGAATGAGCCTGCACCAGAGGACCTATCACCTTTCTTCCACCTTGGAAGCCCATCTGAGAGGTCAAGGAACAATTGGTTAGAGATGCGCCCGATCTCCAACACAACATAGCTCAGCGACCCATCCTTATTGTCGGAGATCCCTGCATCTACTCTTCCCACCATCCATCGCCCTGCCACCGGAGCAACGCCGCAAGAAGAAGAGCGGGTAGGATGAGCCAGATCCGGCAGGAGAGATCTGGCCGCCTACTCCCAGACACCACGGGGGCAACATAACCTAAACTTCTACTACTAGATCCTAACCTACAGCAGTCGGCACCACACCTCAACCATCCCCAAGTGGCGAGGGCGCCAAGGATGGCGTCATCTTGGCCCGGCGCGAAGAAGATGACTCTCGAGGGGAAGGTTTACTGTAGCGCACGGGAGAAGGGGAGGGGAGAACTGCGGAGTCACCTTCTGCCAGGGACAGGTTTTGAATTTCCGAAGTCACACTCCAAAAGTCGTAGCCATGGTGCTAGCACTAGCCTTGTTTCCGAGCGGTCCTTGCTTGCAGTGAGCGGTTGTCGTTCTATCGTATACTTAGCTTTTTCGGCCATGTAAACGTGTAATAAATAAACCTAAAGCCTCTAAACTACTTCTTTGAGAAAACTAAGAGACACCTTTATAACTGTCAAAAAGAATAAGAGACACCTTTATACAAACCAAGAAAAAAAATAGCGTGCTATTTAATTTAGCGTAGCTTTTCTCCAGACACTATGAAAGTTATAGCGTGCTAATAACGCACTATTTTACAAAATAGCATTTTGTAAAAATTAAAAAATATAACAAGTATGCCATGAATATCAAGGATTTCAGCATCTAATAAATTATACAAAATAATACTTATGCTTGTACATGCATAATCAATTCGGGTGCTGTAGCAGGAGGCGGTGGCTTAACACGATCACTTAAGTTTAACTATCAGTTTTTTATCATATGTCTTCTTACTTGACACATTCATCATATGCTCTCTTATCCACACCCGGCAAAAAAAATAACGTGCTATAATTAAAATAGCGCTAACGCTATGATGTTTTAGCGCGATATAGCAAGCTATTTAAAAAATATCGCCTAGCGAGCAAAATCTTGAAAAAATAGTGTGGACTCTCCAATTTCGCTATACCATGCTAAATAGTATGAAATAGCGTCCTATTTTTTCCATGATGCAAACACATGGACGATTTCACCAAGCAGGATCGAAGCCAAACCTCCATTTCTATCAAAAAATTATCAAGTTTATAACCTAGTGCCTTGATCTATTATGGATGGATGTTTCAGTTCTGCTACCATGAGTAGGCGAAAGGAAAGAACGAAGAAAAATGGCGTTATGTGAGTTTTACTTCTTTTCAGAACCAGTTTGCTAAAACGTTCTATATATATGTGACTTTTTCGTATGGATATGGACATCTGGGCTTGCTACGGTGCGGGAAGATAGGCCCAATTGTTAGAGGGGGATGGACAACGGGAGAAGGCAGAGGAGGGTGACGCAGCTTCCCCTCTCTCTTGTGGTCGATCGGCGACGGCGCTGGTGCAGCGCCGCAGGAACCCTAGGTGGGCGATTGGCAGACGGCCAGAGGGCTCTTGTGCTCTAGGATCTCCATCCAGCGGCTGGTGCCGCGCGCTGGCATGAAGGCGGTGGAGCGCCGGGGCAGTAAATTGGGGCATGAACGCAGGCCACATAACCGCTGGTAATTGACTAATTCCCCGCTTAAGATTTGATTTGTTTTGTTGAATTGAGGAATTGACTAATTGGATAACTCCAACACTGGTGACTGGGTCGCTGTTTTCCAACCATTTCAACCCAGACCATATGATACTTTTGAATGCTGACGCGTCATTTTCAACTTATAGCTCACTTTGCAAATTTTGATGAGCAGGCCGTTTGATGTTTGGCGTATATTTCTGTAGTTGAGGTTGAGGTTAATCCTGCTTTATATTCGCAAGGTATCTCACTGTCTTTTTTGTTAGTATTTATTACAGCTGAAGTGCACGTGAGAGCTGACCATATATATATGCTTGCTGTGTTGTTATGATGATCTCAGTTTAGCTTAATGCCTTATCAATTTGAACCCACCCTGTTGCCGTGGAATTAAGGTTAAATACTGGAGTTTGAGTAGCATGTTTCTTTGTGTGTTTGTGTGTGCAGTATATCATGCTTTTTTTTTATTGTGCCCTTAATACTCTGATGACTAGTCATGCTTCCCTTTTGTCTTATAATGAGGAAACTTCCTGTCCTGAGAGGAGAAAACGGAGAAACTTCCTCCGTAAGTAGACACTACAGGGGCCTATCAGTGATTCCTATAATAGAACTCCATCAGCTCTGGTATTCTATGGCCGAGTACTTGGAAGTATTATCCACCACTTGCAAGTATCAGCGTCTACATCTTATCCCCACCAACGATAAATCAGTGTATACAGAATGTGCATCGCCGTGAGGATAAATGATGCTTCCAGGCAGTGCCTGCTTGGATTGAGCGGCTGTAGTTCCATTGAAGACTTTCTTTCAGTCAATTGTTCAAATTTAATGGAGTCAATGCACCATTTAACTGGTTAGACTTTGCTGGAGACTACCTTGGAAATTTCTGAAATCACACTCAGAGTGGAACTGGCATTTACCTAAATGTTGTTTCCAAGCGATGCCTGCTTCTGCTTGGATTGAGTGTCCGTAGTTCCATCAAAGATGCTTTCAGTGTCCAGTATTATTGAAATTTACGGAGTCAATGTAGTGCTGCCTGTTTGGATTGAGCGGCGGTAGTTCCATCAAAGGCTTGTTGTTTTCGTTCAAATTGAATGTATTCCATGCATTTTTTATGGGTTAGACTATTCTGGTGACTGCATTTGCTTCTTTTCCAACGAGTCGCTTTCCTTCCTTCACAGAGGAAAAGTTGCTTAGGTTTGAGAGGACCAAGAGAGTTGGATATATCGAGGGAGTTTGAACGCCCACTATGGGAAAAATGGTATGCCAACTACACATGTTTTGGGATTTATTTGAGCAAAGCAAAAGAGATTGATACAGCCTAGCATATATTATACAGCGAAATGGTCATACCTACATACATGGTTAGTACTGGAATATATATCATGCTTCATTTTTGTGTCCTTGGTATGAGTACTATCATGCTTCCGTTTGAATGAGGAAACTTCCTGCCCTGAAAGGAGAAAAAGGAGAAACTTCCTCCATAAGTAGTACAATACAGGGGCCCATCAGTGATTTTGACATCTTCGATTTCCTTCTATAATAGAGCTCCACCAGCTGGTATTCTATGGCCAATTACTTCCAAAAACTCTCCAACACCTAACTAGTTGAGCAAGGGAGTTGACTACCCACTTCAAAGCCATGTTTGCTTTGCTCATACTTGCCATGCTAGGGATGGCTGAAGTGCGAGCATCTGCGGTTTTGAGAAGCGCAGAGGGGAGTGCCACCCAGCCTCTGAACCAACCGATTAGTCGGTTGGGGACTAGGTCCCTGTGGGGCAATAGTAGCAGCACAACTACTACTTCAAATTCGACTCTCCCCTCTACTGGCAGCTGTGCCAATATATGCGGTAACTTGACCTTCGTCTACCCATTCGGCATAGGAGCTGGCTGCTTCAGGAATTCTGACTTCTTGCAACCGCACCACTCATCCTCCAAAACTCTTCTTGGATGGTGATAGCACAACCCAGGTTGTCGCCAATATTGATCTCAGTGGCACGCCTTTTCAGGTCAATTTTTCCAAAACCATTCCCATGAAATCTGGTGTCGATGCCTACAACATGTCATGGACCCCAGGGAATAGTTTTTCAGTTTATGGGATGAGCCTTTATGTCGTTGCTTGTGATGTAGATGTGTTCTTGGAAGATAATGACATAGATAATTTTAGGTTGTTTTGTAACATAACCTGTCCTAGCATGAAGATTGCAGAGCAAGTGTACAGGCAAGACCCCCTTGGGCCTGGATCATGCTCAGCTGCATCAATATCTAATGTTCATGCCCTCAAGTTACAGTTTGTTCGCCACAAAACAAGTAAGATAAAAACACAATCTAATCTCAGCATCTTGTGGGATACAATCAACATAAATATTGAGGCGTTGGTCTCCTGGAGTATTGTGGACCAAACGAGCTGCCACAGGAGCACGGAAGATAGCAACTATGCATGTGTCAGCCACCACAGCGAATGCAGTTTATACGATGTTGGTTATCTCTGCCAGTGCAACAGCGGTTATGCAGGCAATCCATATATCTCTGCTGGCTGCTTGCCTGACCATGGTAATCTCCTCCGCATCATATCTTTTACGAATGGTTTTTTTGTTGCGGGAGTTTGTCTTGTGAGAGTACAAGGTGACACACACAGGCACACCACACATCTACACATGTCACATTCAGGACATACAGTTAATATCTTTTATAGTGCTATTTTTGGATTTATTTTTTACAAAAGCATATGTAGTTCTACGCAAATAACTCAAGGATTATCAAAGAATACCAATTATTTGTTGAAAATATTGAATATATCCCATTAAGAACCAAATTACCGAACCAACTTAGGTACGCATATACTCCAACATAAGTCTCAGTTTTTTCTGAAATCATGCACGCGATTTTTTCTTTCGGCATTTTATCTGTGACACTACAAGAATTCTATTTTAGTATTTGGTTCATTCAGGTAAAAAATTCTTTCATTCTGTGCCAGGCTGCATAATCAATTGATAAACAAACGGTTGGTAGTTCTTTGTTTATGATACATTCATTTGCATTTGGCATTGAAATCTAATTTCATGGCATAAACAAAGAACAATAGATACAAGCATGGGGTCAAGGAATATAGAAACAAAAATGTCTTCGGTAATAAACTGATAATCTCATGAAAATACATGCATATTGGATAAAACATGAGAAAATCCATGGTTTAAATAATGCACTCAATCTGTCATAATTTATACTTTCAAAAAAATAGCCATGGAGAACAATTGGATGCTAATAATAGTAATATTTCCAAAGCTTGATGCTACCTACCTTTTTGTAGTAGTTCTAATTTTTATTGTATTTAAAAAAATCTATTACTTTTGCGTTCTTCTGAATCAGATAATGTAGATTTCACAGGTTCATTATGAATAGAACAAAATTGTAGGGTGTCGTGAACGTAAACGTACAGTAAGTGGAGTTGAGAACGAGAGTGACCTAACAGTATTTTCTCTGTATTACTGTATGTGTTGTATTGGTACGTATTTCGGTATAACCCATTAACACGGCTAAGATTGGGTTAACGTAAAGCACCATTCTGTCTTAGAAATATTAAACTGCCTTGGGGAATGTAATTTTAATTCTTAATTTTCACGTTATTCTCATTTAACCTAGAATGCTACAAGCATTTTGTCTGAATGCGCTGTCAATTTTCTGTGATTTTATAACCACAAGTATAGACTCTTCAAATCATAGTACTAGTCTTTTACAAGGAGTTAAGTCATTTAATAAAACTAGCTAGGGAGAATGGATATATGGTTCCTGCACCCAAAATATACACTATACAGTGTCATGCGTTGATAAGATGAACTTTATATGTGAATAAATTATCTTGCATTCTTTAGCTAATTCTCATATTGGAATCTGATGAATTTGAATTCCTTTTGAGAAATAGAGTATAATTCAAGACCACAAAAGGCCAATTGTTCTCGACGTTGGGGGAATGTCAGTGTCCCATTTCCTTTTGGAATAGAAGAAGGTTGTTCTGCGAGGAAATCTTTTCAACTCAACTGCTTAGACACTTCACCGCCCATTCTCCGGCTTGATAACGACATGATTGACGTGACATACATAAATGACAGCGAGGGGATTCTAGGAATCAAATATGACTCAAGTATTGGAGAGGACATTTTCAACAGCCTGTATGTCGATCCTCTAGAATCAGCCTCTGTGCGATGGGCTGTTGACAATCTTACATGCCTAGAGGCCAAAAAGAACACCTCTGGATATGCGTGTGTAAGTATCCATAGCTCCTGCCTGGCTGTCAGAAGCTCCGACAAAGGTTATGTTGGATACAGGTGCAGATGCTTGCATGGTTTTCAAGGAAATCCATACATCCCAGATGGTTGTGAAGGTTCTCTCGCTTTCTCTCTCTAGTATTTTATTTGTACAGATATGTATCTCTTGACACTTACAGATATATGGTTACAGATATTGACGAGTGCGAATGGACACCAGGACTTTGCAAAGGCATTTGCCAGAACACTGTCGGAAACTACAGTTGCGATAAATGCCCTGATCATACAGAGTATGATATGGCAAAAATGCGGTGCGCTTCAGTAAGAAAGCAAAATCTCTTCCTAGGTGAGCCCATATATACCTCGGTTCTTCTCCTCAAAACATACTCAAGATATATAAGATTGATGGATCAATTTCCTTATGGTAGGTATTGTTATTGGGCTTAGCAGTGGTTTTGGCATGCTACTTTTTGCGCTAAGTGCAATATTTCTCGTTCGAAGATGGAAAAGAGATGTCCAGAAGAAACTAAGAAGGAAGTATTTCCAAACGAACAAGGGCCTTCTCTTAGAACAGTTGATATCAGCAGACGAAAATGCGAGCGAGAATACAAAGATTTTCTCAGTAGAAGAGCTTAAAAGGGCAACAAACAACTTTGATCCTGCACGTATCCTTGGCCGCGGTGGGCATGGCACGGTCTACAAAGGGATCTTATCAAACCAGCATGTGGTAGCCATAAAAATATCCCGGTTTATCAAGAAAGGCGAGATCAGTGATTTCATCAACGAGGTTGCAATCCTCTCTCAGATAAATCACCGGAATATCGTAAAACTTTTTGGGTGCTGTCTTGAAACCGAGGTCCCCTTACTAGTGTACGACTTCATTCCCAATGGTTCATTGTTTGAAATTCTCCATCATGATTCTAGCGGCATGTTTTCTTTGTCATGGGAAGACTGCCTGCGGATCGCGTCAGAAGCTGCGGGGGCTCTATATTATCTCCACTCTGCAGCATCAATTTCAATCTTCCATCGTGATGTGAAGTCCTCTAATATACTCTTGGATGCAAACTATGCTGCAAAGGTTTCGGATTTCGGGGCTTCGAGGACTGTCCCTATTGATCAAAGTCATCTTGTCACGAATGTGTACATTCGGTTACTTGGATCCGGAATATTACCAGACCGGGCAGCTAAATGAGAAGAGTGACGTTTACGGTTTTGGTGTGGTACTCCTAGAACTTCTTATGAGGAAACAGCCTGTTTTTACAGCTGAGGATGGAATGAAGGAGAACTTGTGTAACTATTTCCTCTCGGAGATGAAGTCGAGGAAACCCAAAGATATAGTGGCAGCTCAAGTTCTTGAAGAAGCAACTGAGGAAGAGATCAATAAGGTTGTCTCCCTCGCGGAACTGTGCTTGAGGCTAAAAGGAGATGAAAGGCCTATAATGAAGCAAGTCGAGACAACATTGCAGCTGATACGAGGGAATCGGGTGAATTCATCTCAAGTTGATCTAGCCGTCGAGCAACAGATGCAAGGTCACCAGTCCTTGGTTTTGAACATGGACGGGGCTTGTAATGTAGCATCTCAGCGCAGCCTAAGCGTGTCCTACAGCTTGGAGCAAGAGTTCCTATCGTCCGCTAGCCTGCCATGATACATATGCTTGTCTAGTTTGTTCTTTCCAACTATAGTCAAGTGCCATATAGACTACCTTATCTTGTACGGAGTACAACCTCCATGCATTCATCTTGTTTACGAAATGTATTGAGAATGAAAAAGTGGATTCATTCCCCAGGCGTGTGTGTGTGCTTTCCACGGGCCTGATCTTGATTTCTTCTTAAGCTATTATGTCCTCCAAAGTGAAGTAGATTGGTCGGAAGCTAGACTACAACAGGGGCTTCATTGATTACTAGTAAACCTACGGTGCTGGTAAGGTCGGGACCGTGGTCGTCCGTCAGGAGGGTGATTCCTATTCAACGCTTCACGCCCACGGCCCACGTTATCGCCCTGACATGTACCCCTCCTAGATCAGTTGCAGAGAATGAGAGAAGGCTCTGGCTTATATTTAGATGATTGCGACACATCTCTACAAACCATCAACAAGTCATAGGCTTGAGAGCAAATCGTCAGTGCTAGGCATATACAATCGTTATGGTAGTTTAGATAGAGTTAGAATCTGTTTACGTAGAGTGCTAACTTGAGTTGTACTCCAAGATGATCCATGTATGCCTATATATACTCTTCCATGAGGCTCAATAATACATTCATCATATTACGCCAAACTCATATTCTTTCGTGGTATCAGCCTAACCGATCCAAAACCCTAGCCACACGCTTCCGCTGCGCCGCCCTCGGGGGATCGATCTCCATGATCTCCGCCGGGGGCCGCGCGATCCATTGCAGGGTTCGCCCGCCGATCTATGATCGGCTGCCCTGGTAAGTCTTTTTCGATCTCTCGGTCGGTTTTTTTCTTTCCACCGGTCGCTTGGCTGATCCTCTTTTTTGGTTTACCGATCATAGATCGGATTGAGTCGCCCACCGCCATCGTCATCACCGCGCCTCTACTCCGACCATCGACATGTTGAATAAGCTAGCTGCTTTGGTGCTAATAGGAGTAGCTGTTTTTCTTCAGTTTCGTCAGTTAACTGTTTAGGGGTTTTTGGCTGTTTTGCTTAGCTAATTCCCTGGTCTGTTTAGTTCAGCTCCGATCGCGTCTGTGCGTCGTGAGCATAGGAATAGGATCTCCGTAGACCACTTCTCAGGTCGTGGGATGGCACGGCCTAGTTGGAGTCGTGGCGCAAGTTACGGATCACGTTTTCTTTCGACGGAATAAAAGGGAAACAGAAAAGCAGCAGAGAAGTACACTACACAAAGTCTCTGTCCCAATCGTGTTCCTCTCGATCTCTCTCTCAACTTCGATCTGTAGGACGACAAGTGGTATCAGAGCCATATCGAGGGAGATGTCGAAGACCGCCACGACGAAGGAGAAGGCAACATGGGTGCATGTGCAAGACGGTGCTGCAAGCGGGTCCGAGCCGTCGGCACCGCGACGCACATCTGTGTCCCCGGCTCGACACCGCGGGCGTAGTTTGTTGAGGCGCGACGGAGGGGAGCTGGTGGTTCATGAGCGCGTCGTGCGGAAGAGCACCGGCTCGGTGAACTACCCCACCCTCACGCGATCGAACTACACGGAGTGGGCGATGGTAATGCGTGTACAACTATAGGCATAACACTTATGGTATGTGATCCAGTATGGCGCAGAGGAGGACGGTGATGACTGAGCGGCGGTCGCGGCGCTACTGCGGGCTGTGCCACAGGAGCTCGTGCGCACCCTGGCGGTCAAGGACGACGCCAAGGCTACGTGGGAGGCCATCAAGACGATGTGACTCGGATGCGAGCGCGTCAGGGAGGCAAAGGCGCAAACGCACCGCCGCAAATGGGAGGAGTGATGACCCACAAGTATAGGGGGTGTATCGCAGTATTTTCGAGGGAAGTGAAACCCAATTTATTGATTTGACACAAGGGGAGCCAAAGAATATTTATAAGCCTTAACAACTAAGTTGTCAATTCAGCTGCTCACGGCAGTTTATCAGTAGCATCAGTTTTGTAGTAGCAATAGTAAAGTAATAGCAGTAGTAAAAGTAAACACAATAGTAACAATTGCAGTAAACAGTAGGATTAAGGCGCGGTAGGCATATGGATGGATGGACGGGCGTTGCATGGACAAGACAATTCATATAGCAATCAGAACATAGGGTATTTGCAGATAAATAAGATAAAGCATCCAAGTACTAAATAACCCTATGCATGGGTTCTATATATCGTCATACGTGCTCGCAATGAGAACTTGCACAACATCTTTTGTCCTGCCAGCCCGTTTGCAGTGGGGCCTCAAGGGAACTACTAGCAATTAAGGTGCTCCTTTTAATAGAGCACCAGAGCAAAGCATTAACACTCCGTGAACACATGTGATCCTCACATCAAAGTCATTCCCTCCGGTTATCCCGATTGCTATCACTTCGGGGCCTTTGGTTCCGGACAACAATATGTGTATACAACTTGCAGGTAAGACCATAAACAATACTATCATAATGAATCAATAACATGTTCAGATCTGAAATCATGGCACTCGGGCCCTAGTGACAAGCATTAAGCATAACAAGTTGCAACAAAGTCAAAAAGCACTAATAAAAGATACTAGGCACCATGCCCTAACAATCTGATGCCATTACATGAACGATCTCATCCAATCCCTACCATCCCCATAGCCTACAGGGGGGATTACTCACTCATAGATGGGGGAAACATGGATGGTCGATGGAGAAGTGATGGTGATGATGATGGCGATGATCTCCTCCAATTCCCTGTCCCGACAGGGTGCCAGAACGGAGTTTCTGGTTTCGAATCGCGGAATCTGGTGGTGGCGGCGCAGAGGAACTCTTTCTGGAAAAACATAGACCCCCCTAGGTTTTTAGGTTAGGAGGCAACTTATAGGCGAAGAGAGAGGCCGAGGGGGTTCCTGGGGCGGCCAGACCACCCCCTGGCACGGCCAGGCCTGACCCGTGCGGCCAGGTGGTGTGGCCGGGCCCCAGCCCCTCTCCGTCTCATATCTGGCTCCTGGTGTCCCTCGGTGGAAAACTGACTTTGGCTTTTGTCCCGTCCAATTCCGAGAATATTCATTTTCTGACTTTCCTGGAACCAAAAAACAGCAGAAAACAGGCAGCTGGCAATGTGGCTCTTGTTAATAGGTTAGTCCAAGAAATCATATGAAAAGTACTCCAAAGTATGGACAAAACATAAGAAAGTAGATAAAACCAAGCATGGAACATCAAAAATTATGGATACGTTTGCAACGTATCAACATCCCCAAGCTTAACTCCTGCTCGTCCTCGAGTAGGTAAGTGATAAAAAGAAAGAATAATTTTTGAGGTGACATGCACCATCATAAACTTGATCAAAGTATTTGTAAAACATTCATAGCTGGGATCATAGTACTTCAACATAACATGAAAGATAAAGTTCTAACAACAAGACAAAGCAACTATGTTGCAACATGAAAAGGCACAAACAAAAGATTCATGAATAACAATGTTTTGCAAGATGTTTGTTTGTTTCACATAAAAAACATAGCATAGTGGCATTCAGCTTGTCCCTCATAGAGTAGCAAACATAAATGCATAGGACACCTTCAAAGTTCATAAGAGTGACTAGATACAAATAGTTTAAAACAAGCAATATCAAAGCTTCAATCAACAAGTCTTGGGATAATGCACATAGAACTAAGAATGGCCACTATGCTCTCAAAGTAGGTGCATAAAGATAGAAGGTGGAGACTCAACATAAAAGTAAAAGAAAAGCCTTCATAGAAGGAAGTAGGGATTCAAGTTTCAAAGAGCTTCCAAAAATTATGGTACTTATTAGCTTTCAGCTCTCATTGCCCCTATCGTAAGCATCTTAAAGGTGATTAAGGTTAAAGTAACACAACTAAGAGGATAGGCTTGACAAGTTATAAGCCGAAATCTCATGCCCCTTACTTACGAAGATTGAACCTCATGCCACTCAACTTTAGTCACAAGTAAGCTCTTGTCATTGTAAGTACATATGTATCATAGAGAACCGCCAACAGGGTACCCCTTGCACATGATACAGGAGCTATCCCATAATCAAAATGATAAGGCAAGCATACAATGAGCATCTCAGCGATCTTTTTATTTGCTATTTGCATAGGTTTTTATTAAGACTGCTTCATAGAGTGCTCATTATGGTTATGCTGCAAGTTTCCACCATGATTAGGCATGAATTAGGCTAGCAGCCCAGGCGTTTTTCTAACACAAATACAAACTCCATGATTTACAAGTTCCCCTTTTATTTCACATCGCCGAGATCCATAAGCAAAAGAACATGATATCAACGGGGTACAAAATACAAGTGCAATGTTGAAAGCGTTCCCCATGATACATGGTTCTGCTAACTTCAACTTATAAAGCGCAA
The DNA here is from genome assembly GCA_023614405.1 of Avena insularis. Taxonomy (NCBI): domain Eukaryota; kingdom Viridiplantae; phylum Streptophyta; class Magnoliopsida; order Poales; family Poaceae; genus Avena; species Avena insularis. The sequence continues at coordinate 36,199,738 of CM042694.1, forward strand.
GCATATACGCAACAAAGATGGACGCAATGGTTCAAGTTTATTAAATGCAAGAAAAGTAAAGTGTGCCATCAAGTTCGTGAGAGCTTTAATCACTAGTTTTCTCATAACAAGTTTAATTCGGAAGGTGGATAAAAACATGAATATACTTGGAATAACATATGCTAATAGGTAGGTATGGTGGACTCTTTGGAATAACTTGGTTTCAGGAATTGGATGCATGAGTGGAACTCATACTTGGTTATGGAGGCTAGCAAAAGACTGGGAGCGACCAACTAAGAGAGCAATAATGGCCATAATCATGTAGAGCGACAAAACATCATTAATCAAAGCATAAAGTGATAGTACAAGTTGAAAACTAAAGGATCGTAAAGGCTATGGTGACTTGGAATAGTCATAACATGGTGTGAGCATGTGCCAAGTCAACCCAAATAAAGCATCAAAGGAGAATACCACAATACTATGCTTTAATATGCTAAAACAACGCATGATTCTTTAAAGGCACATTAAGAAATCTCAATTGTTTATAACAAGTCATGCTACAGCAAATAATACTAAGCATAAAGCCAAAACAATATCAAGCATGACATGACAAAGCATAGGCCACAGTCAAAAACAAGCTCTCTTTACCACTTAAGCATGAATTTTCCTACTATTTTCCAACCCAAACCAAACTATTTTAAAACTAGTGCATGAAAGAAGGGGCCCAACCAATTTATTCAGCAAACTAAGAAAACAAAGCAAACGAAAAACCAAAACGAAAATGAAAAAGAAAACGCTCTAAGAACAATACAATTGTGCATGAAACAATAAAAATGAGGTGTTTGGAAGAAACCTGGGATTTCTATTGATGAAGAAGGGGATGCCTTGGACATCCCCAAGCTTTGACGCTTGTACCTCTTGAATATTTCTTGGGGTGACACGGGTGGCATCCCCAAGCTTGAGCTTTATTCCATCCTTCATCTCATTACTCATTCCTTCCATACACCTGAAATTTTTCCTTCATACAAGACTCCACACAATCTTTATTAGCAACATTAGTGCACTCAAGATAATAAGTCTTTGGGTTCAGTTACAACACCAATAAAACTTTCATTAAAACACAAGCTACTATAGCACTTCCCTCAAAAAGCTCAATTCCCCAAAAGAACTCAAAAAGGAACCAACAAGAAGCAAATGCAAATAAAGGCAGAAATCTGTCAAAACAGACCATCAGGTAAAGATGTTTTTTTCAAAGACCTTCTGTTGCTCAAATCGAAAAGTGTTGAACTAACGAAAGTTAGATAACAACCTGGGGCAGAAGCAAAAAAATTCACGCCTCAAAAGGACATATAGAGATTTTACACGAAGTTTTACGGTGAAGCACAGAAATCTGTTTCGGGACAGCAACTTTCCCAACCATTACCTCTCTCTCATTCGAGGTTACTCTTGGCACAAAAAGCAAATAAAAAGGATAAGGAGTGGTTATTACTGAAGTAATAACTTCCAAGACTCATCTAAAACTTTTGGGTTATCTCCCAATAAGTACTTTTCTTTAACGCCTTTAAGTTAGGCATGTTAGTTTGAGAAGATGCTCACATAAGAAATATGAATTGAAGTAAAAGAGAGCATCAAGAAGCAAATTCAAAACACATTTAAGTCTAACCCACTTCCTATGCATAGGAATCTTGTATGCAAATAAATTCACAAAGAACAAAGTGACATGCATAGGAAGATAAAACAAGAGTAATTTCAAAACTTTCAGCACATAGAGAGGTGTTTCAATACCATGAAAACTTCTACAACCATATTTTCCTCTCTCATAATAATTTTCAGTAGCCTCATGAATAAACTCAACAATATAACTATCACATAAAGCATGATTTTCATGTTCTACAAAAACATAATTTTTATCAAGCTCAAAAATAGTGGGATTAAAACCTTCAAACCCACTTTTAACAATTCTATAACAAGATGACTAATCATTCAATATAGGACCATCGTCTAGAGCTTTATCATAAATAATTTCTAAGCAAAACTCTTTAGTACCATGCATCTCGAAGTTAGGCACAAATAAAGGATTATCACAAATAACATGAGCATAACATTCATCCTCCTTTGGTAAGCATGGGGGACAATCAAGTAATGTAAGGGATAAATAGTTACTCTCATTAGAAGGTAGGCATGGGTAGCTAATCCATTCTACTCCTTTTGTTCATCACTCTCCTCCTCTTTTTCATCTAATGAGCTTTCAGGTTCATCAATTTCTTCTTCCATAAGATCCTGCAAGGCATTAGTCTCTTCCATTTGTGGAAAGCATCTATTAATATATTCAAGAATATAGCCATTTTCTTCCTTGTAATTAGCAAAGCAAAATTTAAGTATATCATAAACCTCATATTTATAAGGTGAATCATCAATATTTTCAAGCAAACTAGCAAGTTTAAATGCACCCTTCCAAGCAATAAATTCCTCAATTTGTTCCACATCATAAAAGTCATAATTTTCTTTAACATAAGAAGATATGGTAGAATCATCATTATACTCACATTGAAAAGGGAGGTGTTTGTACCTCCTACAGCAACAAGATTTATCAAAGCAATAAGTAACATTATAAGTAGAGCACATGTTTATAGCAATGGTATACAATTTATCAATTTGTTCCCATAAGTGTTTCCCTTTTTGTGACAAGCGGTGTTTCTTATAATAATATTTTTGTTCTTCCATGAAACCACCTTGCCAATAAGATTCAGTTTCAAAGAAACCAACCATTGATAGAAAGCATGATAAAGAAAGACAATAATAGACCAACGGAAATAACAACTAGAGTAGGAACTATTTTTTTTGTATTTTTGATAAAGAAACAAGCAAACAAGGCGGAAATAAACTAAGAAAAACAAAAATAACAAAGTAAAGAGATTGGTTATGATTATGCTTGAACAATAGTGATTCCAAGTGAACTTGATAAATAAAGTTATGCTCCCTGGCAACGGCGCCATAAAATAGTCTTGATGACCCACAAATATAGGGGGTGTATCGCAGTATTTTCGAGGGAAGTGAAACCCAATTTATTGATTCGACACAAGGGGAGCCAAAAAATATTTATAAGCCTTAACAATTGAGTTGTCAATTCAGCTGCACCTGGAAACAATCTTGCTCACAGCAGTTTATCAGTAGCAATAGTTTTGTAGTAGCAATAGTAAAGTAATAGCAGTAGTAAAAGTAAAGACAATAGTAATAATTGCAGTAAACAATAGGATTAAGGCGCGGTAGGCATAAGGATGGATGGACGGGCGTTGCATGGACAAGACAATTCGTATAGCAATCAGAACATAGGGCACTTGCAGATAAAGAAGATAAAGCATCCAAGTACTAAATAATCCTAGGCATGTGTTCCATATTGTCATACGTGCTCGCAATGAGAACTTGCACAACATCTTTTGTCCTGCCAGCCCATTTGCAGCGGGGCCTCAAGGGAACTACTAGCAATTAAGGTGCTCCTTTTAATAGAGCACCAGAGCAAAGCATTAACACTCTGTGAACACATGTGATCCTCACATCAAAGTCATTCCCTCCGGTTATCCCGATTGCTGTCACTTCGGGGCCTTTGGTTCCGGATAACAATATGTATATACAACTTGCAGGTAAGACCATAAACAATACTATCATAATGAATCAATAACATGTTCAGATCTGAAATCATGGCACTCGGGCCCTAGTGACAAGCATTAAGCATAACAAGTTGCAACAAAGTCAAAAAGCACTAATAAAAGATACTAGGCACCATGCCCTAACAATCTGATGCCATTACATGAACGATCTCATCCAATCCCTACCATCCCCATAGCCTACATCGAGGGATTACTCACTCATAGATGGGGGAAACATGGATGGTCAATGGAGAAGCGATGGTGATGATGATGGCGATGATCTCCTCCAATTCCCCATCCCGATAGGGTGCCAGAACGGAGTTTCTGGTTCCAAATCGTGGAATCTGGTGGTGGCGGCGCAGCGGAACTCTTTCAAGAAAAACGTCGAACTCCCCCTAGGTTTTTAGGTCAGGAGGCAACTTATAGGCGAAAAGAGAGGCCGAGGGGGTGCCTGGGGCGGCCAGACCACCCCCTGGCGCGGCCAGGCCTGGCCCGTGTGACCAGGTGGTGTGGTCGGGCCCCATCCCCTCTCCGTCTAGTATTCTGGCTCCTGGTGTCCCTCGGTGAAAAACTGACTTTGGCTTTTGTCCCATCCAATTCCGAGAATATTCATTTTCTGACTTTCTTGGAACCAAAAACAGCAGAAACAGGCAGCTGGTACTGTGGCTCTTGTTAATAGGTTAGTCTAAGAAATCATATGAAAAGTACTCCAAAGTGTGGATAAAACATAAGAAAGTAGGTAAAACCAAGCATGGAACATCAAAAATTATGGATACGTTTGCAACCTATCAAGGAGCTACGGTTCAAGTCCGCTGAGTCCATCGAGGACTTCACCATTCATCTGACGGCCATCGTCAACAACCTGGAGCTACTAGGCAACCCCGTCAACGAGTACAGGGCAGTACAGAAGTACCTGTGCATCGTACCTCGCAAGTATCGCATGATGGCCATGGCCATCGAGCAGACCGTCAACCTCAAGGAGCTCACCATCGAGGAGCTGACCGGCCGGTTCATTACCGCCGAGGAGGGGTATGAGCTCAATGGCGCCACTGACGGCGTCGGGAAACTCCTCCTAACAGAAGAGAAGTGGGTCGCGCTGCAGCGCCAGCGCGACAGCAGCAACAAGCCATTTCCCAAGAAGCCGCAGGACGGTCAGAAGGGCGGTGGCAGTGGAAGCAGCGACAAGACTTCCGGCACCAGTGAGAAGAAGAAGGGCAATTGTCGCCACTGCAGCAAGCCTGGACACTAGGCGAAATAATGTCGCAAGGCCAATCGTGATCGAGAGCGTGGAGCAGTCGTCAACCTCACGCAAGCAGAGGAGGGAGAGGAGGAGACACTGCAGATGGCGGTGGAGTGCAATGACACCATAGAGAAGCCTATGATCGACACAGGTCTCTCCCCTTCTCCACCAGCTCTGGGCGAGATCGTGTTCCTCAACGAGGAAAGGGCGCACGTCAAGCTGAGGCAGCACGCTGACGACATCGAGCCAGCTTGGTATTTGGACACGGGGGCATCTAATCACATGACAGGTGATGCCTCTGTTTTTGCAGAATTAAGTGAAAAGATCGCATGCACAGTGTGATTCGGTGATGGCTCGCTCGTCAACATCCGTGGCCGGGGCACTGTCATGTTCTCTATCGCAGGAGGTTGCCACAATGCTCTCACCGGGGTATACTGGATACCTCGACTGAAGACGAACATCGTTAGTCTGGGGAAGCTCAACGAGATTGGGTGCTCCACTCATGTTGAGAACGGATTCATGACAATCTGTGATCGTCAGAAGCATCTCATTGCCAAGGCACCAAGGATGTGCAACTGCCTCTACATGGTGCACCTGAAGATCGAGCGGCCAATCTGCCTTGCCGCTCATGCCGGCAAGGACGCGTGGGTCTGGCATGCAAGGTTTGGCCATCAAGGGTTCGACGGGCTCGAGAAGATCGCCGGGAAGAGGATGGTGCGAGGCCTTCCCACGATCGCCCACGCCGAGCAGCTCTGTGAGGCATGCCTCGCGGGCAAGCACCGACAGGCATCATTTCCCTAGGCCGCCATGTTCCGCGCCACGATGCCACTAGAGGTCGTCCACGGTGACCTCTGTGGGCCCATCTTGCCACCAACACCAGGGGGAAGAGGTACTTCTTGCTTCTCGTCGATGATTTCAGCAGGTATATGTGGCTGACCCTGCTGAGATCGAAGGATGAGGCCGTCAAAGCAATTCGGCGATTTCAGGCAAGTGCAGAGGTGGAGTCGAGGCATACATTGCATGTCTTTCGGACTGACCGCGGTGGAAAGTTCATGGCCTCGGCATTCGCTAACTGGTGTGCAGATCTCAACATCAAGCACCATCTCAGTGCCCCGTACTCTCTGCAGCAAAATGGAGTAGTAGAGCGACGGAATCAAACCGTCGCTGGCACCACGCGATGCATGTTGAAGGGCATGCGAATGCATGCTCGGTTTCGGGGAGAGGCAGTCACCACTGCTATGTTTCTCCTCAATCGATCGTTCACAAGAAGTGTGGACGGCCAAACTCCTCACGAGGCATGGTTCGGGAGCAAGCCAGATGTCAGCTTTCTTCGAGTTTTCGGCTGCAAGGCACACGCGAAGATAACCACTCCACATCTGAAGAAACTTGATGACATAATCAAGCCAATGGTCATGTTGGGCTATGTGTCTAGGAGCAAAGCATACAAGCCGTTTGATCCAGTGGGCAAGCGTGTTCATGTCTCACGCGATGTGGTGTTCGACGAGAACATTGGGTCGAGCTGGGGTGAAGATGACTGGGAGAGTCAAGGAGCAGAGGAGTTCACTGTCGATTACTCGAGTGACCAACTCCTGAACCTACACCTACACAAACCCTAGTGACACCTCCTGCCACGACAGAGAAAATGGCAGAAAATTCTGCCGAGACATTGAACTCTGTCGGGGCACCAGCCTCATCTATTCAGTTTGCCATGCCACCAACAACATCGAACCCTGATCTGTTTGATGATGGGGATGATGTTGCGGCTCCTCACCGCTACAGGATGGTCGTTGATCTGTATGATCACGACGATGATGTACCAGGCCGCGTCTGCTTCTGTCACCACACGGTGAGCCATCGTTGTTCGCTGAAGCAGAGCAAGATGAGAGCTGGCACGCGGCAATGCGCGACGAGCTCATGTCGATTGAGGAGAATGGCACATGGAGTCTGGCTGAGTTGCCTGCAGGACGCAAACCCATTGGTCTAAAGTGGGTGTTCAAACTGAAGCGTGATGCAGTGGGGAATGTCCTCAAACACAAGGAATGTCTGGTGGCAAAGGGCTATGTTCATCGGCCAGGTATTGATTTCGATGAGGTCTTCGCACCTGTAGAGAGACTGGACTCGGTGCGTGATACGTCCATTTTGCATCACTATTCTATGTCTTAATTCACTATTATTCATTGATATATTTCATATTGACAGGTGATACTTATGTTATTTCATCTATTTTTGCATGGTTGATGACTTTTGGAGCATGGACCGCTGCAGTCAGGATTCTGATGGAAAAGGTGCTGTTTGGAGGCAAAATTCGTGAAGATCAGAAAATCCAGGAAAATATACGGAAAATCCTATTTTTCCAGAAGACTCAGGATGCCAGATGTTGGTGTGGTGGGGGGCCACGGGGGGCCCACACCACCCCATGGCGCGGGCAGGCCTAGGCCGCGCCTGGGAGTGGTGTGGCCGCCCACCTCCTCTCCTCCTCTGTCGTATATCATCCCCACGAAACCCTAAGACTCGGGGAGCGACCATAGAAAGATTCTGCCGCCTCTACGGGGCGGAAAACACCAAGAGAGAAAGATCTCTCCGGCAGACAGATTTCTGCCAGGGGAATTCCTTCCCAAAGAGGGGAGATCGTCGCCATCAACACCACCATCAAGCTGGACTTCATCGGGATCATCATCATCATCACCACCATCATCACCATCAGCACCCTCATCACCATCTCCATATTGTTGTAACAATTTGGTTGAATCTTGCATAGTTCATAGGGAAACTTTGTCGGTGTTGATTACTCTTTGTAGTTGATGCTATTGAGTGAACCTTTGAATTATTGTTTATGTTTAGATTGTTATACATCATTATTCCATCTCTGATCATGATCCATATGATGTCTTGTGACTAGTTCGTTTTGTTCTTGAAGACATGGGAGAAGTCTTGTTGTTAGTAGTGGAGTTGTGTTGAGAAAGATTCAATAGATTGTTATTTAAGTTGTGGTGTACTTCTTCTAGTGGTGTCATGTGAACGTCGACTACATGACACTTCACCTATATGGGCCTAGGGGAATGCATTGTGTATTTGGCTACTAATCGTAGGGGTTGCGGAGTGGTGAAACCTGAACCCTCGTTAGGAAACCATTGCACAAGGGACATAAGGGTCTTAGAGTTTAAAGCTGTGGTTAGGTTTCTACCTTAATTATTTTCTTGTACTTACGGATGTTTGCAAGGGGTATAATCACAAGTATGTATTAGTCTTGGATGGGGCGGTACATTAGCACAGGTTCACCCACACAACACTTCGCAAGCTAAAGAAGATTAATCGACTATATGAAGCGAAAGCACTTGACAGTGTTCCCATGTGTCCTCGAGAACGTTTGGTCATCTATAGAAATACAATCGGCTTGTCCTTTGCTGCATAAAGGATTGGGCCACTTGCTGCATTTATTCCTACTGTCTTTTGTTTACTCGTACTTTGTTTACTTGCTTTATCGAAAACCTCTAAAAATCCGTTTGCTAAGTATTTGTAGAGAATTCCTAATCCATACCACTAGCTAGCACCTTCTGCTCCTCGTTGGGTTCGATACTCTTACTTATCAAAAATACTGCGATACACCCCCTATACTTGTGGGTCATCAAGACTATTTCCTGGCACCGTTGCCGGAGAGTGAAGTGCTATTGGAGAGTGGAACTGGTAAAGGAAACTTCTACTGTGAGTATTGTTTACTTCTGCTAGTTGCTTTATTTTCGTTATGGATAATTCGCTGAGTTTCTTATTTGGTAATGCTACTACCACTGCTAAGGTAGTAGATAAGCCACCACCTGCTGAGAATGATGTTTTCAACATACCTACAAGAATTATTTATCGTGTTATGGATAACTACTATGTTGGGTATGGAACTGTCCATCCCGGTGATCATTTACTCTTTATACACGAATTATGCGGGTTGTTCAAGTGTGCAGGTATTACTATAGATCAAGTTAAGAAGAAGTTATTTTCATTATCGCTGAAAGGAAGAGCTGAGGAATGGTATAAGCTGCTGAAGAATGGTCAAGCTCTGGAATGGGAGGAAATAGTGCCTCTCTTTTATTCAAAGTTTTATCCTCCTAGTGAGATTCATAAAGATCGGAATCAAATATACAACTTTTGGCCTCTTTATGGAGAGAGTACAGCTCAAGCTTGGGGGAGATTGAAGTTACTAATGCTCAAATGTCCCATTCATGAGCTCCCCGACAATATTATTATCAACAACTTTTATGCAAGGCTCCCTCTACATGATAAAGATTTACTGGATGCTTCTTGTGCTGGATCATTCACTCGTATGGAAGAAGAAGCTAAATGGGACCTTTTGGGTCGTATTCAAGACAATGCTGAAGCTTGGGAGAACGACAAAGGTAGAAAGTCAGGTATAAATTATGATTATGAATGCATTGAATCTTTTATGGGAATTGATGACTTTCAAAATATTAGTAATCTTTATGGTCTTGATTTGCAAGTTATTACAAATTGCTTTAGAACTTTTGCTTCCTATATTGAAATTCCAAAAAGGGGATGGAACAAATACCATGCACCTTACAAAGATATTGTTGACTATGATCCTATTGGAAGCGCTGAGTATTGCATCATTGACCCCATTTTACCTGAACCTTATATTGAGAAGATTCCCTTCCCCGAAGAGGTAAAGGACCATCCTATGATAACTAATGTAATCACTAAAAGTGAAAAAAGAACTGTAAAACTTGATGAACAAATAAACATTGAACCTGTGGTAGCAATTGTGAAAGACCTTGTCACTAAAAGCGTAGAAGATGGGCACATAGTCTTTTGTGAGGATGCTTCTAATATTGTTTCACATCCCAATAGAACTAAAAAGGCTAGTGTTCCTGTGCTTTCTATTAGAATTGGTGATCATTGCTATTATGGTTTATGTGATATTGGTGCAAGTTCCAGTGTTATTCCTTATGAGCTTCTGGAGAAATTATGCATGAGATCAGTCCTTGCGAGTTGGAAGAGATTGATGTGGTTATTCACCTTGCTAATAGAGAGACCATCTCTCCAATTGGTATTGTGTGAGACGTGGAAGTTCTTTGCGGTAAGATTAAGTACCCTGCTGATTTTCTAGTACTTGGTTCAGCTGCTAGTAAAACCTACCCTATCATTTTTGGTAGACCTTTCTTGAGTACTTGTGGAGCTATTATTGATTGCAAGAGGGAGAAAATATTGACTAAGTTTGATGGGGAATCTTATGAGTTTAATTTTTCGAAATTTGCTAAAGAACCTTGCGAGGAGGAAACCCATAATGAGGATTTTAGGGTTGAACAACTTGCTTCTATTTCTCTTGCTCCTAACAATGCTTTGCAGCAATTTATGGAAGAACATGAAAGTGAAATCTTCATGGAAGAAAGGAATGAGATTGACATGATTCTCTGTGATCAACCTATGATACTTAAGCACGACTTGCCTGTAGAAGACTTGGGTACCACGATGCCACCTAAAAAGGATCCGATTTTCGATCTAAAACCTCTCCCTGATGATCTTAAATATGCTTATATTGATGATAAAAAGATATATCCTGTTATTGTTAGCGCTAAACTTTTAGGGAAGGAAGAAGAAAGGCTATTGGAAGTTTTGAGGAAACATCGAGGAGCTATGGGGTATACTCTGGATGATTTAAAAGGGATTTCACCTACTATATGTCAGCATTCTATGAACATAGAACCGGATCTTGAAGCTTGAGTGGAGCACCAACGACGTTTAAATCCTAGAATGAAGGAAGTGGTAAGGAATGAGGTATTGAAACTCCTTGATGCGGGTATTATTTACCCTATTGCTGATAGTGAATGGGTTAGTCCTGTTCATTATGTTCCTAAAAAGGGAGGTATTACCGTTGTCCCTAATGATAATGATGAGCTTATTCCTCAAAGAATAGTGGTAGGCTATATGATGTGCATCGATTTTAGGAAAGTCAATAAAGTTACTAAGAAAGATCACTACCGGCTTCCTTTTATTGATCAAATGTTGGAAAGGTTGTCTAAAAAGACCCATTTTTGTTTTCTTGATGGTTATTCTGGGTTCTCTCAAATTGCTGTTAAACAACAAGATCAAGAAAAAACTACTTTTACTTGCCCTTATGGAACTTATGCTTATAGACGTATGCCTTTTGGTTTATGTAATGCTCCTGCTACTTTCCAAACATGCATCCTGCTATCTTTCATGGTTTTTGTGAGGAAATTGTAGAAGTGTTGATGGATGACTTTTCTGTCTATGGAACTTCTTTTGATAATTGTCTGCACAACCTTGATAAAGTTTTGCAGAGATGTGAAGAAACTAATCTTGTTCTTAATTGGGAGAAATGCCACTTCATGGTTAATGAAGGGATTGTTCTTGGGCATAAAGTTTCTGAAAGAGGCATAGAAGTTGATAGAGCTAAACTTGAGGCAATTGAGAAGATGTCATGTCCAAGTGACATCAAAGGTAATCGTAGTATCTTTGATCATGCTGGTTTCTATAGGAGGTTTATTAAAGATTTCTCTAGGATATCAAAGCCTCTCACTAATCTTCTTCAAAAAGATGTACCTTTTATTTTTGATGATGATTGTAGGGAAGCTTTTGAAACTCTTAAGAAGGCTTTAACTACAGCCCCTATTGTTCAACCACCTGATTGGAGTTTACCCTTTGAAATAATGTGTGATGCTAGTGATTTTTCTGTAGGGGCTGTCCTTGGGCAACATATTGATAAAAAGTTAAACGTTATCCATTATGCTAGTAAGACTCTAGACGCTGCTCAAAGGATGCCACTACTGAAAAGGAATTTCTAGCTATTGTTTTTGCCTGTGATAAGTTTAGGCCCTATATTGTGGATTCAAAAGTAACCATTCATACTCATCATGCTGCTATTAAATATCTTATGACAAAGAAGGACGCTAAGCCTAGGCTTATTAGATCGGTACTGCTTTTACAAGAGTTTGATCTACAAATAGTAGATAGGAAGGGTGCTAAAAATCCTGTAGCTGATAATTTATCTTGTTTGGAAAACATCTCTTTTGATCCTATGTCTGTTAATGATAGTTTCCCAAATGAACAGTTAGCCGCAGTAGGGGTGAGCTCTCGAGGAAGCCCTTGGTATGATGATTATGCTAACTTTATTGTCTCCAAGTATTTGCCTCCAACTTTTACAGCTCAGCAAAAAAGAAAGTTCTTTTATGATTTGAGGCATTATTTTTGGGATGACCCACACTTATACAAAGGAGTTGATGGTATTATGCGAAGATGTGTTCTAGAATATGAGCAAAAAGAGATATTGCGTAAATGTCATGGTAGCGCCTATGGAGGACATCATGTAGGAGATAGAACTGCACAAAAGGTACTACAATCAGGTTTCTACTGGCCTACCCTTTTTAAGGATGCAAGAAAATTTGTTTTATCTTATGATGAATGTCAGCGTGTTGGTAATATTTCTAGACGCAGTGAAATGCCTATGAACTACTCTCTAGTTATTGAACCTTTTGATTGTTGGGGATTCGACTTTATGGGTCCTTTCCCTCCTTCGAAGGGGTACACTCATATTATTGTTGCCGTTGATTATGCTACTAAGTGGGTAGAAGCCATTCCTACCAAAAGTGCTGACGTGGAAACCTCTCTAAAAATGCTTAAGGACGTTATCTTTCCTAGGTTTGGAGTGCCTAGGTATCTCATGACTGATGGGGGTTCTCATTTCATCATGGCGGCTTTAGGAAGACCCTCGCTAAATATGATGTTAATCATAGAATTGCTTCAGCTTATCACCCCCAAACTAGCAGGCAAGTAGAGTTATCAAATAGAGAAATTAAATCCATCTTGCAAAAGGCTGTTAATAGGTCTAGAAAAAACTAGGCTAAGAAGTTGAATGATGCTTTATGGGCTTATAGAACTGCTTATAAAAATCCTATGGGAATGTCTCCTTATAAAATGGTTTATGGGAAAGCTTGCCACTTACCCTTAGAGTTAGGACACGAAGCTTACTAGGCAGTGAAAGAACTAAATAGAGATTGTAAGCTCGCTGGTGAGAAAAGATTATTTGACTTAACTTCTTTAGATGAATGGAGGAGTGAAGCCTATGAGAATGCTAGGCTCTTTAAGGAAAAAGTTAAAAGATGGCATGACAAGCGAATACTTAAGAGAGAATTTCATGTTGGTGAAAAAGTTCTATTGTATAGGTCTCGTCTCAGATTTTTTGCAGGTAAGCTACTATCAAAATGGGAAGGACCTTTCATCATTGAAGAAGTATATCGTTTAGGAGCAATAAAAATTTCTTCCCTAAAAGTTAATACTACGCAAGTAGTAAATGGACAGCGACTCAAACACTATATTGCTGGAGATTCTTACAACGAAGATGTTGATGCCTTTCAAGTTATAACTCCAGAGAAATTCATTGAGGACCAAATTCAGAGACCTGCAGAGTCCGTTTCCAACTAGGTAACAGTTCTGGTAAGAAAAGTTCCGCGAAAATACAATCCAACTATATTTTTGTAGTTTTCAGTCAATAAGCAAAGCTACAAAGTGAAAAAGGGACAGAAACGGAGCCAGGGTGGCCCACATCACCCCATGGCGCGGGCCCACCCCTGGCCGTGCACCAGGTGGTGAGGCCATCCAGGACTCCGCCTCCGACTCGTTTTCTCCTAGTACTTTCCTTTTAAAGTGAAACTTCGTAATATATACCCCCCGGATCCCCCGAGGTTCGTATATCGTGTTTTCGTCGTGTTTTTGTTTTGATCTATTTCTGCCAGGTAAAAATCCTAGATTTGGAGCCACAATGTCTTCCTCTTGATCATCCAAGGGAGATTCCTTAGAAGATATCATCAACCCATACATGAGAGAATTGAAGATTCATACCAAGGAGTTGTTGCTCGAAGGTGGGGAGGTCCGGATTAAAGAGGTTCAAGGCCCTAAAGGTGAAGGAAGTCTGGAGGACAGGATGGAAGCATTGGAGCATGAAGTCTTTAGGTACAGGAAGATGGCGGAGCGCGAAGTGGATATCATCCATAAGATTTGTTCCGAACTCATCACCGAGCACCAGAAGGAGACTGCTGAACTCAAAGACGAAGTCCTCTCACTCCACCAAACAACCAACGAACTGCAAGCACAATTCTATGACGTTCAAAATCAAAATTGTGAGTATGAGGCTAGATTTAAACGCATAAGTGTTGCTGCAAGTTTTAGGATGTTGGAAACCACGATGTCCTTTGTTGATGGGAAGCCTTTACCCTAGAAGACGGATGAAGATGAGAGGATACCACCACCACCAAAGGAGTGATTCGTCATCAGGTTTGGCATCCCCTTGGTTTGTTCCAAGCTTGGGGGAGTGTCGCGGTATCATATCACTATCTTCTATCTTTTTACCTTATTAGTAGTCATATCATGAATAGAGGAGTTATTATGTAGTATGGCTTGCATTATGGAAGTGTCCCCTCTCTTGTTAGATATGTATCCCTTGGTGTGAGTTTTCGTTATGGATTATTAATGAGAAGTTCTATCATTCACTCTTTTGCATAGCTTATATTAGTTTTCAATTCGTGGTTATATGATTGATCTTGTTGTTAGTATTGGGATCATTGAGTTAATTTAGTTGGTTTTGGCAAACCTGGCTCGGTCAGTAGCAACACCTTTTTAAGAGTTGAAAAGAAAAAGATAGAAGTACTCTAGAGAAGAAAAATAATTTCATCATCTTTCTTTCTTGATTTGCTCATAAGTTTAGTATTCTCTAGTTAAGATCTTTTGTGCTTCCAAGGAAGATTGCATGTTTGTCTTTATCACTTGTATGTTTGTTTGTTTCCTTTAACTCTTGTACTTGCTACCCAGCCTTGCTAGCCAAAAACATGTACTGAGAGGGAATTCTTCTCGTGCATCCACCTCCTTTAAACCAAAACCTTTGCCATTTGTGTCCACCATACCTACCTAGTAGCATTATTGCTATTCCAAGTAAATTCTTGTTTTATCTACCTCCCAAATTAAACTTGTTATGTGAAAATTAGTGATTAAAGCTCTCACGAACTTGATGGCACACTTTACTTTCTTGCATTTAATAAACTTGAACCATTGTGCTCACCTATGTTGCGTATATGCTTGCGCTTTGTAAGTTGTGAATTAGCAGAACCATGCTGTCATGGGGAACGCTTTCAACATTGCACTGGTACTTTGTACCAAGTTGATATCATGTTCTTTTGTCTATGGATGTAAATGATTGTGAAATGAAAGGGGAGCTTGTAAGTCCATGGAGTTATGCATGTGTGTTAGAGAAACGCCTGGGCCACTAGTCTAATCCATGCTGACATGGTGGAAACCTGCAGCGTAACCATAACGAGTATCTATGAAGCATTCTTCTTATAAAAAAAGAGATAGAGATTGAGAAAAAGAGAAAAAAAGAAAAAAGAGATTTATGAAAAGAGGAAAGAGAGAAAAAAGCACCATATTCCCATGGTAAATAAGAAGATTGCTAAGATACTTGTTGTCTGCTTGCCTTGTAATTTTGATATGGGGATTCTTCCGTATCATCGGGCAAGGGGTACCCCGTTGGCGGTTCTCAATGATACACATATGCTAACGATGATAAGAACTTACCGGTGACTAAACTTGAGTAGCATGAGGAGCGACCCTCGTATTCAAGGGACATGAGATTCTCAACTTACAACTTGTCAATGCATATCCTTATATTTGATCACTTTAACCTTAATCACCTAAAGATGCCTATGATAGGGGCAATGAGATCTGAAAGCTAGCAAGTATCATAATTTTTGGGAGCTCTTTATGAGACTTGCAATCCCTGCTTCCCTCTCCGAAGGGCCTTTCTTTTACTTAGTAGTTGAGTCAGTAAACCTACTTCCCTTCTATCTCAGCAAGTATTTTGAGTTGATGTGTTTCATTCATTCATATGGTGATTCATTCATTCATGTTTCCTATGTTCCTTGTTTTGCACATTGCTCTTATCTTGAAGTTTACTACTTTGAAAGCTTTCATTGAAAAACCAGCTATTTGTGAACTCCAGCAAATTATCAACTATTCTTCGACCAAGAGCTAAGTTTGCCATTACCAATTATGATTCACTTTATGTATCTTTATTTGTGTTTCCTTTACTCATTGCAAGTTGAGTTATATAATAGTGAGTTGTCTTCTATTATGATCTAAGCTTTTGATGAATGTGATGCTTCTTGTCCGTATTCTTTTATCGACTCTTCACTCCATAAACCTGAGGCCATGTTTATTGAGCTCAGTTTAAACAGGGACAAGCGAAGTCTAAGCTTGGGGGGAGTTGATACGTCCATTTTGCATCACTATTCTATGTCTTAATTCACTATTATTCATTGATATATTTCGTATTGAGAGGTGATACTTATGTTATTTCATCTATTTTTGCATGGTTGATGACTTTTGGAGCATGGACTGTTGCAGTCAGGATTCTGATGGAAAAGGTGCTGTTTGGAGGCAAAATTCGCGAAGATCAGAAAATCCAGGAAAATATACGGAAAATCCTATTTTTCCAGAAGACTCAGGATGCCAGAAGATGGAGTGGAGGTGGGCCACAGGGGGCCCACACCACCCCATGGCGCGGGCAGGCCTAGGCCGTGCCTGGGAGTGGTGTGGCCGCCCTGGCCCACTCCAGCCTCTCCCCTCTGGCGTATATCATCCCCACGAAACCCTAAGACTCGGGGAGTGACCACAGAAAGCATCTGCCGCCTCTGCGGGGCGGAAAACACCGAGAGAGAAAGATCTCTCTGGCAGACAGATTTCTGCCGGGGGAATTCCTTCCCGAAGAGGGGAGATTGTCGCCATCAACACCACCATCAAGCTGGACTTCATCGGGATCATCATCATCATCACCATCAGCACCCTCATCACCATCTCCATATTGCTATAACAATTTGGTTGAATCTTGCATAGTTCATAGGGGAAACTTTCCCGGTGTTGATTATTCTTTGTAGTTGATGCTATTGAGTGAACCTTTGAATTATTGTTTATGTTCAGATTGTTATACATCATTATTCCACCTCTGATCATGATCCATACGATGTCTTGTGAGTAGTTCGTTTTGTTCTTGAGGACATGGGAGAAGTCTTGTTGTTAGTAGTGGAGTTGTGTTGAGAAAGATTCAATAGATTGTTATTTAAGTTGTGGTGTACTTCTTCTAGTGGTGTCATGTGAACGTCGACTACATGACACTTCACCTATATGGGCCTAGGGGAATGCATTGTGTATTTGGCTACTAATCATAGGGGTTGAGATGTGAAACCTGAACCCCCGTTAGGAAACCATTGCACAAGGGACGTAAGGGTCTTAGAGTTTAAAGTTGTGGTTAGGTTTCTACCTTAATTACTTTCTTGTACTTACGGATGTTTGCAAGGGGTATAACCACAAGTATGTATTAGTCTTGGATAGGGCGGTACATTAGCACAGGTTCACCCGCACAACACTTAGCAAGCTAAAGAAGATTAATCGACTATATGAAGCGAAAGCACTTGACAGTCTTCCCATGTGTCCTCGAGAATGTTTGGTCATCTATAGAAATACAACCGGCTTGTCCTTTGCTGCATAAAGGATTGGGCCACTTGCTGCATTTATTCCTACTGTCTTTTGTTTACTCGTACTTTGTTTACTTGCTTTATGGAAAACCTCTAAAAATCCGTTTGCTAAGTATTTGTAGAGAATTCCTGATCCATACCACTAGCTAGCACCTTCTGCTCCTCGTTGGGTTTGACACTCTTACTTATTGAAAATACTGCGATACACCCCCTATACTTGTGGGTCATCAGTGCGCCTCCTTCTTGCTATCGTCGCACAGAAGAAATGGGAAGTACATCACATGGACGTGAAGACCGCGTTCCTCAATGGCGAGCTCGGCAAGGAGGTCTACGTCGCAGAACCGCCAGGTTTCATCGACGCCGGCAAGTCAAGCAAGGTCTTGCGCCTCCACAAAGCGCTCTACGGGCTTCGACAGGCTCCACGTGCATGGAACATCAAGCTGGACGGCGTGCTTGTATCTTTCGGGTTCATGCGCAGCCCCTCAGAGCACGACGTGTACATGCACGACATCGATAGCGAGCAACTCCTGCTAGGGGTGTACGTCGATGACCTGATCGTCACTGGCTCCTATCCTTCTGCAATCTCCAAATTCAAGAGTGAGATGAGCTCCAGGTTCTCAATGAGCGACCTTGTCCTGCTCACGCTCTACCTTGGCATCAAGGTTGGGCAGACGCCTGGCATGATCACCCTGAAGCAAAGTGCAATCGCTGGCAAACTTCTAGAGAAGGCCGGCATGGCTGAGTGCAACGCAATGTAGGTTCCCATGGAGCCCTGCCTGAAGCTGTCCAAGGCAAGCCCAAATCCACCTATGGACGTGACCTTGTATCGGAGCATCGTCGGCTCACTCCGCTATCTGGTGCACACGCGGCCGGACATGTCATTCGCGGTCGGTTTTGTTAGCAGGTTCATGGAAGCCCCTACAACCGAGCACCTGCGTGTCAAGCATATTCTCAGGTACGTCTCCGGCACACTGAACTTCGGATGCTGCTATCGCGCCTCGGACAAGGATGGTGAGCACCTGATAGGTTACAGCATGCCGATCTGGTCGGGGACATTGACTACAGGAAAAGTACACCAGGAAGCCTCTTTCTCTTCGGTCGCTGTCCAAGCACTTGGCAGTCCCAGAAGCAGAAAGTGGTTGCTTTGTCCTCATGTCAAGCTGAGTACATGGCAGCATCCACGACGGCGTGCCAAGCTGTCTGGTTCGGGCGGCTCATCGGAGAACTCTTCGGCAAGGACACCTCCGTTCCTACCGTACTCGTGGACAACAAGTCCGTATTCATCTTTGCAAGAACCCAGTCTTTCATGATCGGAGTAAGCAGGTGCGATATCACTACATCAAAGAGTGCATCGACAACGGACTCATTGCTGTCGAATTCATCGGCACCGACAACCAACTCGCCGATCTCTTCACTAAAGCTCTTGGGCATGTGAAATTCCAGGAGCTTCGCGAGAGGATCGACATCATCGAGATCAAGTAGGAAAAATTCTTGCAGCACCTAGCTTAGGGAGAGATTGTTGAATAAGCTAGCTGCTTTGGTGTTGTTAGGAGTAGCTATTTTTCTTCAGTTTCGTAAGTTAACTGTTTAGGGTTTTTGGCTGTTTCGCTTAGCTAATTCCCTGGTCTGTTTAGTTCAGCTCCGATCGCGTCTATGCGTCGCATGCGTAGGAATAGGATCTCCATATACCACTTCTCAGGTCGTGAGATGGCACGACCTAGTCGAAGTCGTGACGCAAGCTACGGATCACGTTTTTCTTTCGACAGAATAAAAGGGAAATGGAAAAGCAGCAGAGAAGTACGTTGCACAAACTCTCTGTCCCAATCGTGTTCCTCTCGATCTCTCTCTCAACTTCGATCTGTAGGACGACACGGCATCGAGGATCTACACCGCGTCGGTACACCTTCCACCTCTGCTGCCGCACCTGCCTCGGCAGGCTGTCGCGACCTCACGGTAGGCTGCCGCGCACCTTAGCCGGTTGCTACGCCTTCCTTGAAAGGCTGTCACGGCCGCCTCCCTCAGATCGTTTTCGTCGTCATCGTTCGGGACTTCACCGACAACACCGCCATTGACTCCGATCTACGCGTCGTCCATGCCATGACGCATACAGTGCACCATCGGTCTAATCAAATTGATCCTGCGCCCATCTACGCCAAGCACATCCCCGAGTACGCGCCTACCACCAATCGAGCTACGGGCTATTGTTGCGTCGCCCCTTCAGGCCGCAACACCGACGCCTTGGTCAACCAGCTGTTGCACCGACTCGTGCCCTGCAATGATGTTTCACCCCTTCGGGTCATAGCGTTCCTGCACGCGGTCATCATCGCCGTCCCCGTGGACCGACATACTTGGCTCTATCGCGCCACCTCCCACGACGCGGGTCGCCACGTTTGCGCATGGTCTTCGTCACTGTTGGGTTCTTCCTCACCAACTTCGAGTACTGCTGCCGCGCCAATCTAGGTGTCCCATGACCACTCTAGGCCGTTGTTGGTTTCGCTGCCTTCTACGTCTTTGTCCCTGCCCTTGCATGCCCAGTATTGGCAACACCGGTGCGTGCCTTCATCCCCGACGCGTCCTCGAGCCTGAAAATCTCGGATCGACACCTTGTCTTCGTCGGCCTCGACAACGTCTTCTTCGGCATCGACACCTTCCTCTACGACTGCCTCGACCGCATCATCAACAAGTTCTTCTTTGCGTACTCGGTTCTAGCACAACCGAAGTATGCCTTCGTCTCCGACGTGCACCTGGTTTTGGCAAAACTATGGCTACACCTCGTATCCAACGGCTCAGACTGCATCGACTTCGGCATCGACATCCTCAATGACTACCTCGACACGTCTCCATCATTCTACTCACGCACTATGCACTTGCGGCTTCATGTGAGGCTACCTCGACACCGGCACCCGACCACGACATCGACCACGGCGACCCCTCGCACGGCTGCCTCGACCACGGTCGCAACGCCCAACACTCTTGGCTATCCCGACATCGGTACAAAGGGCTACCACCTCACTTGAGCACCTCATCAACTTCCTCTACAGTCCAAGCATTTGCGCCATGACACGCCGTCTACGACACTCCCGCTGCTACTGTGGGGGATGTCAGCCTACTGGATTCTACTTCGGTTTCTCTCCAGTCTGACCGTCCACGACGTTCATGTTGTTCACGACGCTATCGCTACGACTGCGGGGGTGTTAGAGTATTTGGCATATACGATTGTTATGGTAGTTTAGATAGAGTTAGAATCTGTTTACGTACAGTCTTAACTTGACTTGTACTCAAAGATGATCCATGTATGCCTATATATACTCGCGCATGAGGCAATAATATATCCATCATATTACGCCATACTCTTTCAGTCTCCGCCACCGGCTGGAATGGTTATGGTTAATGTGGATGCGGCGATGTTTTCTGTTTCCCATCGAATGGGGGTGGATGTCGTGATCCGAGACCACAATGGTGAGTGCTTGACTGCTTGCAGTGAGTACTATGAGGAGGTCACATAACCGGAGATTGCTGAAGCCCTGGCTTTGAGGCGAGCGATCACCCTTGCTAAGGATGAAGGTTTCACGAAAATCATTATCAATTCAGACTGTTGTTTATCCGTGGTCAACTGACTGAATGTTGTGGAAGATGATCGATCTCTATGTGGCCCTGTTATTCATGATATTAGGAAGATGGTGGCCTCCTTTACCTCTTGTTCCATCAAACATGTTCTTTGTGGATTGAACATTGCTGCTCATACCGTAGCTAAGTTGAGTGAATCTTTAGATTGTGTTGTATGGCGGGGTGTTTCTCCGGATTGTATCCGTTAGACTCTTTGTAATGACATTTTAATTATATGATCAATAAAGCTCAACGTTCTCTCAAAAAGTGCTCCGGCTCGTGACCTGTTTCTTTTTTTTTGGTTTTGGAAAGGTTCTAGTACCTTCCCTGTGGTTTTTCTTCGGTTTCGGGTTTTTTGGTTTTTCTTTTTCCGTTTCCGTGTTTCTCTTTCGTTTTTTTCCTGTTTTCTTTTTTCTATTTTTGTTTTTAACTTCTCTATTCGTTTCTTTCTTTTCAAAAATTCTGAACATTTTTTTAATGTGAACTTTTTCAAAATCTGATTTTTTTTCAAATTTGATCATTTTATATGAACTTTTTTCAAAAACAAACTTCTTTCAAATCTATACTTTTTTCACATTTAAACTTTTTAATGTCTAAAGTTTAAAAAATGGAAGTTCTAAAATCTAAAACATTTTTAATCTGTCTCAAATCTGAGCATCTTTTTCAAGCAAGCGAACCTTTTTTGTTTTTTGAACATTTCAAGCAGCGAACTAATCCGGGCAAGCGATGGAAGCCGCCGATAAGAAAAAAAGCTAGCAAGCTAATTGGGCCAGCCCATCCAGGATCTGATCAGGCGTAGACTCGCTCGGGGACGCGTGAAGCATAGAATATGGAAATTCGTATAACTACATATATGAAAGCTAAGCAACTAAGCGATCCAGCGATTGTTTAGGTGTGACAAATCAGACTTTGTTACTGTAGATGTGATCTACAGTAACCGGTCTTTTCCCGTCTGTTTTTTTGTTGTTGTTCGTGCGGTTTCTCTGGGCGGTCGAGACATTTCTGGAAGACCGACGCTCGCTTTGGCTGCGCTTCTCTTTTTCCCTTTTTTTTCTTCTCCGTTAATTTCACACAGCTATTCATAGAGCAAGTACAATAAAGTTCAGTCAGTAAACTATAGGACTTAAAATAATATATATGTGTTTAGTTGGATGAGCGAGAAGAGAAAGAAAAGGAGTGGGTGCTTAGTTAAGAGCCAGCTGCAGCACGTGCTCCTAGACACTGTGTGAGAGTGAAAAGTGGGTCATACATTAATAGACTAGTATATTTTAATCTCTAACTATTGTACATGTTGACTATTACATTGAGTCTATGACATGGACATGGCTTATAGAGCCAACAGCTGGCTCTAGTATTGCTCTTGCTCTTATCCGCTCTCGGTTGTTCCATATAGCTCTTCCGGCGCCGCTTGACCGAACAATGGAGAGAGACTGCTTTTTTCCTCCCACGACACTCCCTCCCCATAGCCCCTCCTTCTACATCGCCTGGCCTGGGGTATTCCATCCTCCACCCGTCCACCGCCTCCTCCACTCCCACCTCAGCAGCCGCCCTCGCTGCCGCCAACGGCAGAACCGAGGGAAGGGAACCCGGGCGGCCTGATTTGATTCTCGTGCTGCTGCACGAAGTGGGCGACGCAGTAGTCAAGGTGGTGGTGCGGGGCGTGGAGGCCGGCTTTGCTGGAGGGCGTCCAGCGCAAGGCACGGTGGACCCCTTCTTCTCTTCTCCACAGGTTTCCACCCTGCACTAGACGCCTGATTCAGAAATTCTATTTGGGAATTTCAGCATCTCTCCTCTCCTATGATGCAGACCCCCAATTGAGCTCAACTTTTTGTGTTTGGTGTTGGAGTTCAGCTGGCCACGTCGAATACGGGCGACTCGACCATTCTGGCTGATGGTGCGCTCAATGTTGTCCCACTCCCACCGTAAGGGAGCCGCCTGCGGTGGCATCGATCGAGGACCTTCGGTCAATTCGTCGGGCACCTACACAACGCCGAGTACCATCACCGGCGTGCCGTTTTGCGCCATGGGTTTTGAGCACGACGCTTCCTGACTCGACAAGAACGACGGCATGCAGCCCAACCTTTAGCTCAATGCATCGTGGAGTCAGGTGCGCTCATCCTTGATGATCTTGACGCCGCAGCATTTCAATTTTATCGTACAACTTAAGGGTTTGAGCTTGAGATTGTATATTGGGCGAATTGGTTTATGTTCAGTCATTTCGATATTTTAGATCATAAGAGTGCATATTTTACTTGTGCATTTCAGAGTTTCACAAAGAACCGCTCCTTAGGAAGTCGATGTTGAACCTCTCCTTGGGCATCAAACCATGCCATCTCACGCGGTCGTTTGTCCTCCCCAACTTGGGTGGCACTGAATCCTTCTGCTCAGATTCATTTAGCTTGATCCAACGATTGGGTTTTAAGTTGTGTGATGTGGTTATTGTGGATGTAAGGTTAAAGAGAGTGCCCATGCCAGCCAAAATAAGGTAAGCTTCTCATTCATGCCTGAGAGGTAAATGATGGATCTTCATTGATTTGTTGGTATCATTATCCTAATTTAGTATTGTTAGCTTCAGTTATTTCACGTTCAAGTAATTGCCTTGAACATGCTATTCTTTTAATCAACTTATGGATACAGACCGAAGAATGAAACATGATAGGTATTTGTTTAGTCTTCTATTATGTTGCATTATATTTGAATCATGATGCCAGGTCTTTCAGAAATGCGCTCGTCTCATAGCTTTTAATCTTATAGAAACACATCAAACGAATTAAACTTTGGTAGGGCTACAATCTTTTATTTTGAATTAGTAAATCCTCAAGGAGAAGAACCCGACCGATAAGATTTTAATTTTATTGCTAATTTAGTACATTTAAAAGGTACACTTGAACACATCGTTAGTATCTTTGCTTGGCTTCTACGCAGGAAGCTTGCTGTTGCACTTTGGAGCGTAAACCATAATTTTTTCAACCTATTGCCACTCATGTGTATGGAATCTTCGATAGTGGTTTTTTTATGGAAATTATCTTCTCAATTTATACCTATTTGATGATGGAGATGGATAACTGCTTGCTGGCAGACTGGATCGGCCATTTTTGGATGCCGATATCACGCCAGGATCTGATCTGGACACTTCTTTGAGTTATTCTTTTTCTCCTCATTCATGTATGAATCAAGTTTTTCTTCATGGTCAGTTTCTTATTTTTTACTTGCTTAGTGATCAGGCGCAGTTCCATCTGTTTTGCAGATTACATAATCTAGGGAGACAACATCTAAGAAAATATAACTAGATAAGAGAAGCAAAGCTACTATAATAATGTGCCTTAGACTCCTCAAAATACAAAATGGTAGAAAAACTACAAGGGTTTTTATTGGAGGCATACCAAACTTGGCCTCTGAAAGTACAATAGCGTATCCAAATATACAGGAGTAGTATACCTTATTTTTTTAAGATTAATGTTTCCTAAAGCTGTCCAGAGCACATAAGAAAATTCAAGCTAAATACTCATGGTACTATCCCTAATTAGAAAATAGAGGAATCAAATGTGAGAACTTAGGCAAGTGCTGCTCCAAACTACACTAGCAATATCTTTGATAGCACATTTCAGTTTATCACTATTTGCACTGACTACTTAAGCATCTAAGGTACACTAGCAATAAGCAATAAGAAGATCTATGGTGCTTACTTTCCAGTTGACTTTTTTTTCATTTTGGCAAAACGTTGCCTGAAGTAGTTAACTGCTACATTATATTATATATCAGCTAACCAAGGTGGAAAGGTAGTTCATCCACTAATTTACTTTTTCCTTACTGAATACAGTACAAGATGGTCCACTGGATTTTACATGCACTGCGTGTTTCCAGAAGGTTATATGAATACCAGATGAGATTGCTATCAAAGCTCCTGAGAATAGCTTGGCAGAAAGCCCGCCCCCGCAGAATGCACCTGTGTCTCTGTTCCTTAACAAATGCACTATCGTTTTGGAGAAAGCTTAGTATCTCCATGGAATAACAGGGAGGTACAGACATAAAGGTGTAGCTATTACATGTCAGACTCGTGTGGTTTCTCCTGGCATAAAAGTGCAGCTATTACATGTCAGACCCGTGTGGTTTCTCCTGCTAAGTGTTATATCTTGCCAAGCATGCTTGATGCAAACTATTCAGAAGTATTCCTCGGCGCTGGTCGGGTACCCTAAAGCCTAACACTTACTTTGGACTTTCAATGTTTGTGTGGGTTCATCAAAGAAAATGTGCATGCTCAGGTACGGGTGAAGCTATTGAACGCTATTGAACGACGATGCATTTCTACTATATTTTGATGAGTTTTGTCCTTCTATGTCTCTGTACGAGATGCTGCCTTTGTCACTTGAAGAGTGGATTACTGAAGGAGAAATCGAGATGGTCCGATAGGCACCTGAGTATGGCTCAGTCTGTTGTTTGGTTACTCAGTTGGCTGAGATTATAATAACAGGTCTACCCTGCAATCTAAACTCAGTGCTTATATGTCGTAGGTCCTTTTGCCTTGGTAAAAGCACACTTTGCAGCAACAACTGATGGTACTTTGAACCTTGGCAACACGGTTACTACATGCATATAAATGTGTTGTGTAGTGTGTTGCCGTCCAAATCATACCAACTATAGCATGCATGAATACCTTACACAATTGATTGACTCATATTTCTCCAGGAAGTAATGTACATGTCCGCTGCTTGATGTGGCAGTGCATGCTAAGGCAATCTTAGACGGTTTTTTACCTAGATGTCCCTGAGGTGGGTTTTTATGGAGTACTACACCTAATAATCTCTATGAACCTCCTCAATTTACATTAAAAAACTAATTACTTCAATTCCAATGCAGGAGTGCTTCTTACCAGTGGAAGCTGGCTTCAAGTATGCACAACCGTCGGCTGCACATGTTCAACATTTAGGCCTCTCATGGTGATTGATGTAACTATGTATACATTTTACTTAACGCATATCATTTTGTTGTCTGGTTCTATGTGCTCTTCTGTTTCTACCTGGTTTTATGATATAGCATAATCGAAGTTTCCTTTTTATGTTTTTCAATATGCTACGCTGAAAACGATCCTTAGTTATATATACCTTTGTATTCCCTCATACTGTTATAACCAATATACAGTTGTACACAATGTTGCCAAATCAGCAGAGGTACTACTGATATCTACAGCCTCGCGCGTCTATAGTACCTTTTCTTTCCCATTATATCCCCCGACTGCTTCCAGATAACTCTCTCCTGGCGCCGCTTGACCGAACGATGGAGAGCGACCGCTCTCCTCGCACGACACCCCCTCGAACACTGCCCCACCTTACCTTTACAAGACGCCATGACACCATGTTCTTACATGGACCACATTAGTCACAATCTAGCCAAAGATTAACAATAGCTTTACAAGACGCCATGACACCATGTACCTAGTATTCCGCCCAAAGCGGAAGGGCGCACCCTCCCAGTGCAGTGGGTCGGCCTAATAGGAGCGGTTTGCCGTTTTCTTTTGTTTTTTCTATTTTCCGGTTCTTTTCCGTGGTAATCCCTTTGGCTCACGGGTGCATTTGCATAACATATTTCTGAAAAAATTGAAAACTTATTCATATGACATTTTTTGTCTTTTTATACATGACACATATAATGTTCTTTCATCTCGAAAATTTGTGAATGAACATAAAATGTTCAAACGTACATGTAGACATTTTTTCGGTGCAAATTCACCCGTCAGCTTCTTTTTCTCTATTTTTATTTTCTATTATTTTAATATGAACTGTAAACCCCGCAAAAAAACATCTGACCGAGGTTTAGTTTTGAAGATACCATGACAAGAAGTTTAGCATGAAAACAAATTGTAATTTGTAAAAGTTTGGTTAAAACCATCAAATTCTTATTTTTGACCATAAAGAAGTTACACAATACACGAAAATAGCATACTTGCTCCGATCCATATTAATTGTCGTTGATTTTAATATGCATAGGAGAGAGTAATACATAATATAACTTTCAGCACGACGGCAGGGGGTGGGGTTGGGGGGTTGGGGAGGGGGCTTGGATGAACCCTAGCCACGGCCTCCTCCTCCTCCTCATTGTCACCGGAGGACCCACTCAACCGATGGTAGTAGCGAGGCTACCTTCTTGCACAGGGAGCCACCGGTCGGTGCAGTGGCCTCAAATGGTGCAACGTTGTCGATGGATGTCCCGTGCCAGAGTCGCGGCCTCTGGAGATCTTGATGGTGGGTGACCACAGTGGCTGTGTGGGCAGCTCCATGGCTGGTGGAGGTAATCCGCACTCGGATCTTCCGGGGCGGTTGCGCGATGATGGTGTTGTAGTCACGACTCGGTGTAGGGCGGCTATAGCATGGGGAGTGGATGGTGGCGGTGGTGGCAGCGGGCATGGCTGCCTCATGGTGGCAGCTGACCTTGTATGATTTGCTTGCTTTGTTGGTGATCTCGTAGGCAGTGGCGATGATTTGAACGGCGACGGTCCTTGTGGATGCGTCACGGAGCATAAGCTTGGTGGTGTGTACGATGTTGGGATTGTCTTTGGATGCATAGTTTTGATGGCTTCACAACATATGTCGCAAAGTTGTCAAACAAGTCGTGGAGGGTTCTCCATGGGTGGGTGTGGCGCCCGAAAGACGGGACGACGACCTTGGATGGCGGTTTTGGATGTCGTGGTGGGATAGGAGGTGACTCGGCATGATGTGGACCTAGGTCTCGTCACCTAGTTCTGATGGTGGCTACACTAAACGTCGTGGATGCAGTTGGTGGTTTACGCCCGGGATTACGGCGGTAATCTGGCATGTCCTCGAGGGGCGTGTGGTTCGTGTCTCATCGTTGAGTGAAATCCTTGCCCTAGTGGCCAGCTGGGATGAACGGCGACAATGCCTTGGGTGCCACATCCTTCTTGAAGGTGACATCAATGCGGTGCTATCGCTGAAAGGACAGAGATGCTGCCTAGAGTGGGGAGAATAGGTTTATTTTTTATGAGATGGGCTTAACAAATACGGAATAAAACTAGCATTTACTTTGTCAAGCACAAAACCTATACATACTATGGTTCACCTATATGCACAAATAACTTATGCTAAGCAAGACAAGCAAAAATATGATAGAAAGATATTACTTCAAGCACGAAGGCTATCACAATGTAAAGTGCATAAGTAAAGAGCTCGGGTATAGAGATGACCGAGGCACGGGAAATGATGATGTATCCCGAAGTTCCTTCTTTTTAAAGGAAAGTACGTCTCCATTAGAGCGGTGGGAGGTACTAAGACCACCAACACCATAAAAGGTCTCACCCTATTCTCTCGAGCACCCGCCGCACAGCAAGCACCCGATCCACTATGGGACACTTGATGACAGTCACCAAACTCATACAAGCTTGGGGCAATCTCCACAACTTAATTGGAGGCTCCTAAGAATCACCACCAAGACCACTAGCTTGGGGAGAGCTACACAACTTAACTGGAGTCCCCAAATAACTCACCACAAAAGTCCACTAAACCGTTTAGGGTTCTAATAACCCAAGAGTAACAAGCTTCTTGATTTCACCAACCAAATCCTCTGAAGAGAACTCAAACCGATGTAACTGATACAATGACAAGCTCTTCACTCCCAAATTCGACCAAATCTACAAAAGCTAATGGGGAATAAGAGAGTAAGAACACAAGAGAAAAACCACAAAAGGCTCCAAGATCTAGGGCCCAAGATGTTTCCCTCAATTAGAGGAGATATTGATTGGTGGAGTTGTAGATCTAGATCTCCTCTCTATTTTCCCTCAAATAGATGCAGGAATCATGTGAGGAAGAGGGAGTAGGAAATCTCAAGAGGGTCAAGAATGAAGGGGGGAAAAACATGCTCAAGAATTAGGGAAGAAGGGGCGCTTAAATAGGTCCCCCCAAAATCCACCCATTGCATCCCAAAATCATGAGTCCCGGTACTACCGGACTTTTCCCCGGCACAACTGGAGTCTCGGGGATTCCCGGGTCGCCCAAATGCACCCTTGCAGGTCATCCCGGTAACAAAGTCCGGTACTACTAGATTTTCGGTACTACCGGACACCTAGTACGAAAACGACAATAAATTTTCCATCCGGACTTAGATTTCGATGATCTTGGGCTCGTTTTGAAGAGGATAACAAGCTCTACAAGATAATGCAGAGAAACATCATTTTACAACCACGGAGATAAAACCACAAGATGAAAGGTTTGACCTCTATAAAAGAGATGAACCTGTAAAACCTCCAAAACGCAAAACACAATAACTTGAGCTTGAAAACTCCAATTATGATGAAACATTTTTTAGAAAGATAAATAAAGTAACATTCAACAAAAATACCAAGTAGATAGAGGTGTGTAACCTAAATCATAGAAGAACCGGTAAATACTTCAACATCAAAAACACAACAAAGCTTTCATATGAAATCGTTTTTGATAAAATAGAGCTTGCCACGAGAATAGACACAAGCTCTAAAACTTTACATGAGTAATATACAAATAAGAACCAAGGAATATGATGGAAAGTATGCAAAAGTTTGAGCTCGCTTCGAATGATACGATCAAGTTATTCACTCGAGAATCCCTCTTGATAGTATGGCTATTTATCCTATAACCTAGTGTTTCAACTAACAACATGAGACTGGTAAGATATTAAAACTATCAAGATCATAACTTTTCCTTGAGAATTCCACTTGAACTTGATGATGGCAATCTCGACCTTCTCAAGTTGGAACACATTTCTTGATTGCGCTTGCTAGATGAAGACTTGAATTGCTCCCCATACTCCACTACGGGAGGGCCTCTTCTTTGGACAGGTCTTCATGGATTCATGATCACCATGATCAGGGCAAGCTTATGATCTTCTCGCGATGAATCATCCTGAACTTGCACTTCATTTCTTCTTTGAGTGTTGATCCACTCGAATCCACTCTTTGTACTTGGTCTTGATCAACCTTGTATCTTCTTATCAATTACCATTCTTCGGATGAACTCTTGAATATATCCTTGGTCATTGCTTAATCTTATTCTCTTTCGTCTTCTTTCTACCTTGAAGCTAACATATGGTTTAAGACTTGACTAAGGAAAATTCCTACAAGTATAACTTCATGCAAACATTAGTACATACAGATTGTCATTAATTACCAAACCACACATGGGGGCACACATACTCTTTTAGTTGCCTCGCATGGGTACCAATCGGGGAAACCCTGATCCCTCACGGGATTGGGCGATTGTGGCATTTCTGCATTGCATGCCTCTTCTGCCTCGTCTTAGATGTTTCCTATGGCTAGTATTTTTTATTAGTATTTGTGCATATCCTAAATTGCACCAAAGGATTTTTTTTCTAAGATCGCAGTTCCTTCTGGAAATTTATAAGAAAAGAAATATGAGCTCTATCTTCAATTCCTTGTGATATAATTTCAGAAACGACGAGATCCCAGTAATGCATATTTTATTTCTATCACTCATCTAATCAAATAAGATAGAATTTCTGATATTTTTTGGGTGTAGAATCTATATCATTTTGGGGTAATATCTTGATATTTTACTTACTTGATTTCAATAACTATGTCATTGTGGGTAACAACATCTCTAACATATGATGTTTGGTGATGTAAAACCTAACTTTTACATAGCCTAGGGACAAAAATGCCTCCCCAACAGGTAATGTATAGCTAAATGGTGATGCAAAAATTTACATTGTGATGTATAACCCCTGGTGATGCAAATATAGATCACCCGGGCAGGTGATGTATATTTTCCTCATCCACGCGCGACCCACCAACTCACATGAACCCTCCCCTGCGTGTGCCTGCGTTTTCCCCCGCAGCCACCACCAATTCACGTTGTCCCCATCGTTGCCCGCC
Source organism: Avena insularis (assembly GCA_023614405.1). Classification (NCBI taxonomy): domain Eukaryota; kingdom Viridiplantae; phylum Streptophyta; class Magnoliopsida; order Poales; family Poaceae; genus Avena; species Avena insularis. The sequence goes on from CM042694.1 coordinate 36,230,626, forward strand.
CCTAAAATCGCTAAATCCACCGCTGTTGAGGCTCGCCTCGCTGTTTCCCGGCCGTTCCCGCACTAAATCGCGCATCCACGCCGTCGCCCGCCCTGTCATTGCGAGGATGCCACCACGCCACCGTCCGCGCTCCTCCGGTGGCTACATCGGCGTCCGACTGCGGGACTCCAGCCGCCACACCGCATAGCTCAATTTCAACCTCGTGTGGTGGTGTCTTGGCACCTTCGACACGCCGGAGGTCGCGCCCGCGCGTATGACTACTACGCGTGGTCGTTGGGCTTGTCACGCTCGACGTTGAACTTCCCGAAGGTCCGAAGCTTCGCGGAGGCCGAGAGGCTCTCGCCACCGGTGCGGATGGTCACCCGCGAGCAGGAGAAGGAGAACCGCCAAGCCTTTTTGTAGAACTATGAAGTTCTATCCATCGTTTAGGTGTCGAAGTTGAAGTTCTATCTATGTTTCAGTGTCGAATTTGAAGTTCTATCCATGGTGGAGTCGAGTTTATGTATGTCGAACCGTTGAAATGAATTAGACGTTTTTGAATTTGAGTTATGTTGTTGCATTTGAAGTTTGGAGTCTTGAAGATGAATGAGTTTGTACTTTGTAGTGCAGATGATCTTACATCATCTAGAGAACCAAAAGTGAACAGTTGATGTAAAACACCTATGTTGGTGATGTAAAACTTTTACACCACCTCTTTTGGGTGTCCTATTTTACATCATCTGTTAGAGATGCTTTAATTAATATGGTTTTTGTTTTTGGCAAAAGAAGATTTTCCTTATTGAATTTGACAAACTATATCATTTCATATTCTACAAATTTTGTACTCGATTCCAAGTTTCAAAGAGCCTCTCGAAGGTTTATTTCTTATCGTTCATCGGCCATCAACCTTTTTTAGTTACCATGGCAACCTCAATGATACCCCCCATGAAATTGATCGTATATTGTCCTGGCCGAAAACATCGATATCGAACATATGCGAGAGCTCAAACAAGAATAAAGTAGGTAGTTATAAAAGTCGGAACAGGCTTTTCACAACTGCTGATTGGCATGCCTTGTTAACATCTATCATGCAAGTTATCAGGGTTGCAAGAGCGGCGGCCGCAAAAAAAACCTTTTTAGAGCATCTCTAGCAGATTCCCTAAACGGTCGTACTGTAAAAGTGATTTGCACTTAACCACAAACCACAGGTGTTGTGATCAGGGACCATGTGGGCAGGTGTGTTGCAGCTTGCAGCAATAATATCAAAGAGATTACCTCCCCTGAGTTAGCTGAAGCCCATGCAGTGCGACTGGCTCTTTCTTTCGCCAAAGATGAGGGTCTGCATAATATTCAGCTCGCCACTGATTGCCTGTCCGTGGTTTAGAGGATTGCTGGGAAAGAGAAGGACCGCTCCATGTGTGGTGCGGTGATCCAAGATATCAAAGCTCTTATATCATCCTTTACTGAATGTAAGGTTTTTCATGTTAGACGTGAGCAGAATGTTGCCGCTCATCTTTTAGCTCGTTCGAGTGAGTCTAGTGGGTGTCGTGTGTGGCATGGTGTGCCTCCTGATTGTATCCGGGAGACAATTTGTATTGACATTATGTTGATTGATTAATAAAGCACACGCATTCTATAAAAAAAAAACACTTTTATAGTAGGAAAATCATCGGCGCAGAACAGGTACCGTAGCAAGAAGTGCATATTCGAAAAATAAAGCTTGGCGCCAAATCGATCTCAAGTTTATACATATTGGATAGTTTGATATTTTATAGATCAACAAATTTACACAACAAAGTGATGCCGATGCGGCATGGATGCAAACACTAGAGCGTTCCTACCCCTACCGGCGGTATTTACTCATCGGAGCTCGCTACCGCAGCGTGCCTACTCGCTGAAGTGGTCGTCGTCGAAGGAGGAGTCGTCGAAGTAGTTCACGACGAAGAAACCGAGGGGTGCCTGGTGCTTGCGCTGGGGGCGGCACATAGCACGGTGGAGCTGCCGCTTCTCGGTCTCCCGCGCGACGCGGAGGCACTTGGCGCAGTCCCACACATCGGAGACAAGCGTCCCGAGCAAATTAAACTTTGCCTCGCAGACGTCGTCGTCCTCGTCGTCGGAGTCAACGATGACGTACGCCACGCGGCGGAGAGGGAGCGCATGCGGGTGCCACAGTTGGAGCTCGGACGGCGGCGCCGGAGCTGGAGGCGGAGCACGGACGGCCGGCACGGCCACGCAAGAGCTGCCCGCCTCCGTCGTTGCGGCCGGGGCCGAACCACGAGAGGGGGGCCCAAGCCGGCGAGATGGCGCGGGAGCGAGAGAGGGTTCCGCGCGCATGGGGAGGCCTCGGAGCGCCGGCGAGCGGCCTCCTCCGCGGAGACCGGCGACTCGCGAGCTCAGGAGCTCGAGCTCCCGCCGCACCGCGGAGAGGCGCCGCCACAACCAGCCAAATTGCGGCACGATTCGCCGGCACGGGTGCGGGGTGGCCCGATGCGGCGTTGGGTGGCGGCGATTTGAGCGGGGCCGACGGACAACGACAGCGGCGCAAGGTCGGGTGGTGGTCTGCGCGTGGGGAATGGGGAGGAAGAGGATGTGGTAAACCGCATCCGAGCCCCCCCCCCCCCCCCCCCCTCCTCGAATATATGCAGGACAGGCAGGCCGTTTTGCGGAAAATCATAAAAAAATTACGCGTCAACCCTGTTTACAGTATTTGGAAATTCTTTCTAATATTTTAGATAGATGAAATAATTTTTTTGGCCCTTGATACCGCATATCGACCTAAAAATTTGGGGGCTAAAATTTTACAGGCCAACCGATATAGGTATCCGCTAGATGCTTTTATATAGCTTTAAAGGAGTCCAGTCATTCATTAGGAGGACGAGCAATGCTACATCTACGGATCATTTCTACAAAATTTACTTACGGACAACCACCAAATGACACAGCTGATCAGTAGGTGCTCCACAATTTGAGGAAGGAAAAAAAATTAGAACCAACAGCCAGCCACCGCGTCAGCCCGTAAGTTAATTCCCTAGATTTGTTTCCGTAGGTGTAGGATTATTGAGGTTAGGAGGACGGTTTGCCTCGACTACATTTGTACTCCCTTCGATCCAGAATAACTGACTTGAGTACTAATTTCAGCGTTTAGCGGGACTTCATGGGACCCGCATCTGCAACCCTACAAGTAATTAGGTGCAACATGCGACGTTCAGTTCAGGCCAATCTCGCTCTCGGCATGCGTTACTCCATCGTCTCCGCTGTCAATGTACTCTGCTGCATCGCGTCTACCGCCGGCGTGTCTCTCCTGCGGCGCAGCTCGCCAACGAGCTTCCTCAAGGCGGCGGAGGCACCCGCGCCGTCGCAGCCCATGAACACCTCGCCGATGTCGGCGGGCGTGATGCGCACATCGACGGCGAGCAGGCCCTCGGCCTGGGCCATGAGGTCCTGGTCGTCGTCGGGTTCCTCGCCGACGCCGAGGTAGTTCTTGGCGAGCACGCGGAGCGCGGCAGGCGAGCAGTAGCCCAGCTCGATCTTGCGGTCCATGCGGCCGGGGCGGAGCAGCGCCGGATCAAGCCGCTCCGGGTGGTTGGTCGTGAAGATCATCAGGCGCTCGCCGACGCAGGACGACCAGAGCCCGTCCACGAAGTTGAGCACGCCGGAGAGGCTTATGGACTCCCTTCCGACGGCCGCGGCCGCCGGGGACAGCATCGCCATTTGCGCGTTGTTGTTGTCGTCGTCGACGCAGCCACCGGCGTTATTCCTGCGGTCGGACAGGTCGAGCGAGCAGTCGATGTCCTCGACGACGACCACGGACTTGGGCGTGGTAGAGATGAGCAGGCGGCGGAGGTGGGAGTTGGTGGGCACCGTGGTGAGCTCAAGGTCGTAGACGTCGAACTCGAGGAGGTTGGCGATCGCCGCGACGAGGCTGGTCTTGCCGGTGCCGGGCGGCCCGTGGAGCAGGTACCCGCGCTTCCACGCGCGGCCCACGCGCTCGTAGTGTTCGCGCCGAGACGCGAAGCGGAGCAGGTCGGCGCGGATCTCCTCGCGGAGCGCCGGGTCGACGGCGAGCGTGTCAAACGTGGACGGGTGGGAGAAGGCGTGCGAGGTCCACAGGCGGTGGTGGTCCTCGCCGGGCGCGGCGGCGCGGTTGGTGTAGAGCCTGCGCTCCCGCGACGTGAGCCGCATCCTGGTGGCCTCGTCGATGACGTGGGGGATGTAGCTGTCGTGCACGAACTCGCGGTGCTGGCGCGGGAACTGGAGCTCCAGGCTGCGGTGGTCGCCGCCGCCGGAGGGGCCCCGGCCGCCGCCGTACACGTTGTACGGGCTTCCGCCGCGTTCGGCGGGGCGCGCGGTGGAGGTCCACCTCACGGTTACACCCTTCCAGGTGTCATGCGCGGTGTGGGCGTCCGGGAGAGAGGCGACGGCGCGGCTCGCCTGCCGCGGCTTGTAGAGGCGTACGGCGGGCGCCGTGGCGAGGCAGCGCGCCCCGAGGTAGAGCTGTGCGGCGTCGTACAGATCGTTGGTGGCGCCGCTCGCGGCGCCGTCGGCCTCGTCGATGAGGATGGTGGCCGTGGGGGGCCTGAACGCCGCGGCGAGCCGCGCGAGGAGGCGGCGCAGCAACTGCTCGGCCTCCGGCGGGATGAAGTCCCGCATGGCCGTCCGGAACACCATGATCCTCGCGATCAGGGAGCCCACAGAACGCCAGTCCAGGAACATCTCCATGGCCGCCGCCTCTAGCTTGTTCGCTGGCTTGGCACGCTAGCTCAGTGAGAGTGGAGTGGGATGAGGATGAGGAGGAGGTGCAAGGTGGTGGGTTTTTATAGTTGGCGCGAGGGCCTCGTCCGTCGGAGCCGCTTGGCCGGGAGTGGGCTGTGGTTGCTGGTGAGGTGGCGGCAGGGATTCCTGCCGCGGCATCATTTTTGGCGTTTTTCCGTGTGCTTTTGCCGCGCCATTTTTGGCGACACGAGTCGGCTCGGCAGCGCCTTGATTCGCACGACCCACAGGGGTTGTCCCACCTCCATACTCCATGGTCCATGCACACACTTCACTTGCCATAATGTGCAGTGCAGACGTGCAGTACGTAACATTTCGAAAAACAAAATGTACTGCCTACGATCTATATTAGTATTCTCAGATTTGTATTCAAATGTATTTAATTATGTTTAGTGCTAGATACATTTAAATTTAGAGAAATCTAAAAACATTAATTTAGATCGGAGAAAGTAACAGTTTTAGTCACCTTGAGGGCTAAGTAACGGATTCGGCACGGACGGGATGACCACCACATACAACAATATATTCGTGGCTTTGGATTTGATCGATGGTGAATCGAGAGTGAGATTAAAGGGGATGTGTCCGGTAGACAAACATAGCAGTTGTTTGGTAGCCTGCATCAATTTCTTAGCAGGCCGGGCAGCAACACTGCCACAATCATCCGACCCTGAGAAAGCTTTTGCATCTTGTTTGATATCTTGCATGAATTTTTTTTTGCATGAGGAATTGAGGACCACAACAAATGCATGTTGTTTGGTTGTTTGCGCTGAATTCTGTCAATATTCTTGAATAGTCAATAGCAGCTCATGTTCTTCGTGTCCATCTACTGCATCCCGCGACAGATGGCGGTTGGACAGCTGTTGCGGCTGCACCGGTGACGGAGGGTGGCAAGACAACTGATGCGGCTGCGCCAGCGACGGAGGTCAGCATGATACCTCTTATGGCTGCACCGGTGACGGAGGCCGGCGGGACACCTGACGTGGCATCCAGGAACTCAAGCTCGAACACGACGGACTGAAACACGTACGCAACGAAGGGGAGCTACGCGCGGTCGACATCGACGACGACCTTGACGTTCCTCAACCTGCACGACCTGCCTGTCGAGTAGTCCATCTTCCTCTACCTCACATACAAGCTGAGAAATTCATCCTCATGTACGTACACCACAGGTGACAGTTGAGAGAGCTGAGCTATCCTCTACCCGTCAAAACGAACCACTTGCAACACAAAAATTATGAGGAATAACGAGATCCAGCCATTCCTAGAAGAAAATTTCGAACGGCTGATTCTATGCGACAAATCTGAAGAAATTCCCCAAAAAAGCTCCAACTTTGGCCACGAATCGGAGAAAATATGGTTCACAAACCTCGAAGATGATGGTCAAAATTGAACACCATCTGAAAGGGCACTTCTCTCTCTAATTATGTTTTGATGATTGATGTCAACACAAGATCTTCTAACCGTGTGCTAAGATGATTTCAGTTAATATGGTGAAAAGCGCAAGGTTGCGGTTGATCCCTTAAAAAGACGAAAAGATCATTGAAGTGTAGTCGCAGGGCCTCTTAGCTTTATTTTTTAGTTTATTAGGGACCCCGGACTATCAAAAGGGGTTACTCGATGGAAGGTGTGTGGGTTTCCTGTTCTTTCACAGCACAAATATTTCCCCACGGCCTTCCTATGTTTGCAGCAGTGGAATCCACCCAAGAATGTGCTCCTGGTGTCCTGAGGCTGGAGACTCCGGGGTGCGCAGTACGGAGACTCTGGCGGGCATCTCCGGGTTAGTCTCTGGCCCTGATTTACAGAAGCTCCAGGACCTACCCAGAGACTCCGGTGTCCGCACCCTAGGGACTCTGCGTCTAGTCTCCGACACTGTCCCTAGTCTGGTTTAATAGAAGCACTCTTGTGCACACCGGAGACTGGCCCAGAGACTCCGGCAGGCTGGAGATTCCGGGTTGCGCACCCCGTAGACTCCAGTCTAAGTGGACTCCAACGGCTACATCTTGGGAGCCCCTATAAATATATGTCTTCCACCTCCATCTCAGGTGGCGACTTCCACTCTCTCCACCATTACCGTTGAGCTCCAAATCACCTAGATATCCTTTCCTAGCCAATAGAACTTGAAGCCCTTTGGGAATCAAGGGAGGACGTCTAGATCTACACTTCCACCAAAGGGATTTGAAATCCCCCCTCCCCCACTTTCCATTGAGTTACTTGCTGCTCTTGGGTTGAGAAACCCTAGCCAGAAGAAGTCATCCCCAAGCTCATCCTTGTGTGTAAGAGCTTGTGATCGAGTTGGGAGCTTCCAATTCAGTTGTGAGAAGTGCCCCAAGGTGTTGTGAAGGTTTCGGTCGCCGCCTTCAAGATCAACATATAGTGGATCGTGTGCTTGCCTTATGGCGGGTGCGCGGGAGAATAGGGTGAGGCTTTCTATGGCACTGGTGGTCTTAGTACCGCCCATCCCTCCAACAGAGACGTACTTCCTCTCAAAAGGAAGGAACTTCAGGAAAACATCTTCGTGTCTACTCTCGATTATTTCTATCCTTTACTCCTTACTATTGTTGTTGCTTGCTTGCTTGTCATATAGGTTCCCTCACCTAGTTGCATATCTAGAGAACTTACTTTGAGTCAAGCCTTAATTTGAAAAGAAGTCAAAAATTGAGTAGCACCTATTCACCCCTCTCTAGTCGCTTATACCGATCTTTCACAACCTTCGTTCGGATAACAGGCAAGCAAATCGGGGACACGAAGTTTACCCAGGTTCGGCCCCCCAGAGGTAAAACCTTACTCCTACTTGTCTACTCTTGATTATCGAGGGAACCGGAGGTTACTGGGTACACATATGCAATCTGGCGGTGTATGAACTAGGGTTTGGCGATGTCCTCCTCGTTGCTCCCTCATGGCCTTTATATGGGAGGCCATGTCTCGGGATAGCAAAGCGAGTCGGTTACAGATTAGGGTTTTACCCTTTCAATTTTCTATCTATTTTTGGCCGTGTCCTCCAAGGAGTCGCGCCTCCATGGGCTTGGGTCACCCAAATCTTCATGGGACCTGTTTACACTGTAGGCTTATATTAGGCCAGACCACATAGGCTAATCTTGGGTACCCGCAGGGCATACCCATGTCACCTATCAAATGCTTTCCATTCGGGCTATCGTATTAGATGCTACATATATCGGCATACGATGCCCTTCGAACTAGAGTGAGGATGGAAGGGGTGGAGATGGATGGTGCTTCAATGATGTGAAAACTTCTAGAGGGCATGACTCTTTACCATCTCACATGTATTCACGTCAATGTTTTGCTTTCGCATCGCCTTTGTTCGGCGATCGTTTTGGTTGACAAGGTGTGAGAGCAAGTCCAAGCGAGACATTTTGACATCCTAACCCAAGGTTTAAAAGGATTGATAGGATACTCGTATCAACAAGTTGCGACTTCTTTTTTAAACCTCATCTGAAAAGAACTTTGAGATGAAGTGTTCTTAGCTTGGAGCAATTTGAGGATGAGTGACCGATCGAAAAGTGCTTCCGCACGAGTGAATAGTGTCGGTCTATGGGACCAGTCTAGAGATCCTAGAGAGTCGCCGTTGATAACAACAGCACGGCTAGGTTTTTTTGTGTGCTCTTCATCACCATTAGCTATCATTTTTGTCGTTTGTGGCTTTATTTGTTTAAAGTCGGATGTAATGACTTGTTTTTTTCAAATGGAATGTGCTCAAACGTCCAATAATATTGAAGTTCGCCACATCATTACACCGTCGGTCGTGTTACCTACGCGCTAGGTTAATTTTCCTGCTTCGAATAGTACATGTGTACGGCAAGACAGAGGAGACATTTTGCTTTGCGGAAAGGCACATAGTACTTAGCTTTAAATGTTCGTAAGTTGTTTTCTCTTGGCAAACAGAGTTGCAGACCGTATGGAAAGCAACTGAGGTACAGGTGTGTGGGTGCATGCATGCCGCCACCAAACCAACAGCGACGGCGTGACACAGACCGGCGGCCGACACTGTGCTGAATCCGGCAACCGCCCGACCGTGATCTTATCGCTCTTAATCTTTGTAGGAGCAAGAGCAAGCTGAGAGTCTGATCTTGTAAGATGCCCCAATTATTTCCTGTTCCGCGTCTTCATGGATTCGAGCGGCAAGCTAGCCCCAAAAGAAGTCTTGTCGTTGTTCTAGTTCAAATTCAAATGTAATTTAAAACCACGGTAAAAATTATGGACCAAAGAAAATACAGTAGTTAGGATGTGACGCCTCTGCCCCTCATGTCGCCCCCGCGTGGCGACGGAAGAAACCTAATCGTCGTGATTAAAAAGAACCGCCGCTCCTCCCTCCTCCTTCGATGTCGCCAGGGGCACGGCCGACCAAAGCTTGGTCATTGCTGGGGGAGGGGGGCTCCCGCCTCCTCGCGTGAGGGTTTGGTGGCGTGAGACGCCTCCTTCGCCTAGACGTGGTGCAGGCCGGTATTATGGAGGGCTACGATCTGATGGGCGGCGGGGCTATTTTGGGCTTGATCTGGGTCCCTAGGGTCTTGATCAGTGTTGGGCACCTTCGATCTGTCCTGCTCGTCTACAGCGGCTTTATCGTGGTCCAATCAGTGTCGGGCTTTGACTTGCGCGGCTGCTGGTGAAAACCAAGGGGAACTATTGTTGACTCTTTTGGCACTCCTAAGGCATGGTTTTTTTTGCAGCTACAACTTCTTTACTTGGGAGACTCCTTGGGAAAACCTTGATCCGAGCTTCCTAGATCGGACATTGAACGACATTTTTGGTGTCGTGCTCTCTCGCTTGAGGACAACATTTTTGGAGCTCACTCTTAATTGAATCGTCTGATAAGGGGAGCGGTGTTGCTTTCTTCCGCATCATCGATGACAAGCCTTGGCAGCATGGTGCAGCGGAGCCTCGATGTGGATTGTGTCATGGCTGACACGTGTAGGTGGAGGCGTTGTCTGGCGCCATGGCGGCGCCGACGACAGGCCTGGCAGGGGCTATGCGGACTCTACTCTAAAGATGGACCAGGTTGATGGCGGTGACGGCTTCTATAGCATGGACATGGCGTGCTTGCTAAGGGTTTGCTATACCAGATAAGTGTTCTCTTTTTTCTAGAGGATGTCTCGAGGCATGCAATATCCCTAGTTTCTAGTTGACATATATGGTTTTTGAGTTTTCAAGGCATAAGAACCCGCCAACATGATCTGCACCTTTTGTTAGGTTTGTAGGTGTTGTAGGTTCCTTGATATATGCTCTTTGTTAGTCTTTTGTTGAATATAAATTGATAAAGAAGGCTGTATATCGACACAGAGGCCAGGTTTTTATCCTCCGTTTCAAAAAAAACATTTTGGAAAAAGTAGTAGTTAAGATCTGATCTTAAAAAAAACTTAAGTCAATTCTTATTGGATTGATCTGGATGGATTCGCTGGGATCTGATCTTACAGATTCGAGTTAGACACGCATGAAAGCTACACAGATTTTTTGTTTTGTTTGCGATGTACACAGATTTGTTTGTTGCCGCTCCTCCGCACGTAAGCTAGCGTGGCCGTCCGTTCTGATTTTCCCGGGGGGCGGCCGGGCAGGATCTGATCAATCATACACATTCCAACTCCTCACGTATTCTCGCGCGACTCCGACCATCGACCACGTACACCGTGCCAAAACATATCACCTGTCCTGGCCGCGTAAGATAACGCCAAAACCGATGCAAAATTCAACTTTTTTTTTTGCGGGTAGCAAAATTCAAAGTTTCGTGCCACATAAGTAGGTTTAGTAGTACTTCCTCATATCTAAATTAATATTTTTAATTTATCTAGATTCGAACATATCTAGTATTAAAATATAATTAGATACATTCGAAACTAAACAAATTCGAGAACGTGAATATGAACCGGAAGAAGTAGTACGCGGTACGTGCAGACGACAAGATCATTATGAGACACTAGGGGCGACAGACATCCTTGTCTTCTTTTTCTCTGCCAAGAGCCAGGGCACCAATAATTGAAGCAGATAGCGGCGGCGAGTACGGCCGATCGATCGATCGATCTGCACATGGCCGTTCTCGCGCAGGCTGCGTGCGGATGGTGATGATGATCGACGGATTCCTTCGGACGAACGTGTCGTGTACTCGTGTTTGCGGGATCGGACGGCTTGTACGATACAGAGGAACGTCGAACACGTATGTTTGTGGACAGGCGTGCGATTCCCAGTTGGTGCTCTGCTACACACCGTGGCAGCACTGGCAGACAGCACAACTTTGCTTCAGATACTCCTGCAGACTCGCAGTGGATAGGGCAAGGACGACCGTGTATGTGTATCCACCATCGAGTACTCCTAGCTACTCTCCACCTGGGTCTGCCTGTGGGAGGTTCCAAGCGTTGTTCCAAATTTAAACTATTTTTGGAATTCTGAAAAAAGTAGAGTATTTTTATTTGCGAAATTCTACTGATTTATTAATAATTATCAAGAGCAGTAAAAAAAAAGTTCAAAAAGTAATTCTACCGATTTGAATAGATTGTGATTTAAAAAAACAAATTAAAATCTTTGCACTTTTGTTAATTGATAAAAATAGTTGCTCAGTTGATTAATAAAAAATCAAGCAAAAACAGATACGACAACAAAACCCGCACCAACAATGGAAAAAATGGACAAGTCCACTCAAACGCAAGTGCAATCACGACCAAGCCCACACAGACAGACAACGAAGTAGATAGACGGACGGCCTCATACCATTTTTAGAGAGAAGTTGTCATGAATGAATGCTATTACAGGAGCAGACACATGATGCTCCCACATAAGAGAAGAAGTCGACTCTCCAAAAGAACTGTGCCAATGTGACCCTGGCATGTTAGCGATCAAAAACAAGGGCAACCGCTTGTTACCCACGTGACAAGAGGTCGACACTCAAACGCTATCAAACTCTCAGGGACATTGCCTCGACATCTGGCTGCTCCGCCATGCCAAGCATCGACCGCTAACACCACCTTCTGGGATTGTTGCCTTGACATATAGTAAACTGTATCCTTTGAGATGCCTCGACCGAGCTTCGCCACACTACCTGACGAGGGTTTAACTCATCAATGCCCATTGTTATGGACTTAGGTTCAGGAATTGAAGAGCGCTGGAGATCTCGGTACGACTAGCAAACAAGCACACAGGGACGCAAGGTTTACCCAGGTTCAGGCCTCGTAGAGGACCCTACTCCTGCTTGTCTGCTCTTGATTGATGAAGGATCCGAAGGATTACAATGTCGCCGATGGCGGTGGATGCGCAGATTGGATCTCGCATATGGGAGATCTAGATCTATCTATTGAGGGAGTCGCGATGTCTAGATCTATTGTGGCGTAGCGTGTTGCGATTGAGAGATTGCCTGTTGGGGGAGAGGATGCCTTCTCGTTGGACCCTCCTAGCTTTTATATATGAGGAGGCTAGGTCTCAGGTACTAATACGAGTTGGTTACAAGTTAGATTAGAACTCTAGTCTTGAGCTTTCCTTGTCTTGTACGTTGGGAGTCGGTGTCCATATGGGCTTCATATCAGTCGAACCGTCATGGGCGTCATGTACCTTGGCAATTTATCGAGTGGGCCTTCCGTCGAGCCGCACCAGGTAGGCTGTAGTCGAGTGTCTATTGGGCATACCCATGTCAGTAGCCCCCGAGTGTCCATGTGAATCGTAGATTCGGATGGAGACTCAGAAGTCTTGATCTTTGCATTAGGATGCCGGAGTCGACAATTGTGTCGAGTGCGAAGCACTTCACCCGGAAGTACATCGAGTCAGTCGAATTTATAGTAGTTCATAGAGATGATGGTAAACGTGCCTGGTGTGCTCGATGGATCGAGACCAGTTAATTGCTCTAGGGCAAAAACAATGCCACCTACTCAAACTCGAGTCCCCGGACTCGAATCCGGAAATTGCTGGCATAATTCGACTCAGGCCGCGAAGGTCTTACATGAGTCGAATTCCAATGTGTAAATGTGAGCACTCGACGCGTCCGTAAAGGCTTATTCATCATACCTGTAGGTACGGATTATTTCTGGTAGAGCGCAGCAGATGCGTTGCCAGACCTTATTCAGGTCTTATCTTCACGCTGTAAGCGCGGCATCCGAATTTTGTCATCGCGGAGATGATTCGGATGGCCCAGGAGATGTTATCTCTTTGTAGGGGAAATACGTGGCGGAGTCGCCATAACATTCGAGTGTGGATATTATCGACACACAGTACGGTCTACAAGCAAAAATAATCATAGGATGCGCGGCCAGCGCTCCCTATGGGAGTAGCCCCTGAGTTCCTATTCAAGTCGTAGACTCGAGTGGGGACTATAAGTATTTTGTGACTGATGTCGTCTTTTGCTTGTTTCAGTCGAATATGCTTTCAGCGCTCCCTATGGGAGTAACCCGAAGCCCACAATCGAATCATAGATTCAAGTGAAGGGTTTTCATAACGCTTGGATATCTTCACAAATTTCTTCAGGTGCGCGGCCAGCGCTCCCTATGGGAGTAGCCCCCGAGTCCTTAGTCGAATTGTGGATTCGAGTGAGGATTCAGAGTGTGCCACTCGAAGATCTTGTATATGCACATTCAATGCTCTAGTTTGGAGTAGCCCCCGAGTGTCTGGCGGAGTCGTAGACTCGAGCAGAGACTCGAGTATTGTATCTTGTAGATGCAGTCGAAAATCATGCGAGGAGAAACCACTGATCCGGAAGTGCATCGAGTCAGTGTCTCACGCATAAGGAGCCAAGAGTCAACGATGTAGTCAAATTCATGCGGCAATTAGCCGGGTGAGTCGACGATGCAGATGGAGTGGACGAAGTCGCTTCTATCGGGTGCGCGGCCAACATCGCATGTGTGTAGCATCAAGCGATGCAACCATTCGAGGAGGGACTCGACTCGGGTCTTGAGTGTATGTCATAGCCAGTTGTTTTGTCGACTCCTATTGGAGGACCCGATATAATAGCTCGAGGTAGTAGACATCCTTGTAAGCTTGCATAAAATATTAAGAATTGTGAAGTACTTGTATCTTGTAAAAAAATATTTGTCTGCTGACTTGTAAAGTAAGATTCTGGTGCCAATCGAGTCGACATTTTTGCAATGTATGCTAGGCCTTTTCATTAGCCTGATTACCCTTAGTCTCAGTATCTTGCCGAGGTACTCGGAGTTCAAGGATTCGACGATCAGGCAGAATCAGCTACTCGGGTTGTCGCGTATGAGGTGCTCGAGTGCGCGAAGTCGACGACACATTAGGTTACTCGAAGAGGGCGTAGCCCCCGAGTGTTTCGAGTGCAATTTAAATTAAGAAAGAAATCATCTCTAAGTAGAGAACTTAGCTTTATAGGTACTTGTCGTGGACGAAATTGATGTGGACGCGGACGTAGTCGACGCGGTAGCAGATTGCGGGAGTCGAAGGTTGTAGCAGGTCGCCACACCCGATGGCGGCACGGGTTGCCATTGCCGAAGGAGGCAACATCTCGCCGGAGTCAAAGGACGCAGCGAGTCGCTGGGTCGCCAATGCTGAGGGAGCCTCCGAGTCGCTGCAGTCGAGGTGGTTGATGGAGTCGAGACGACGTTTGTGAGCCGATGCGGCGGACCGGAGTCAACGCGGCAGCGGGTCGCCGAAGCCGATGGCAGTAGCATGTTGTCGCAACCGAAGATTTTACTGGGTCGTCGCAGTCGACGAAGGGCGGTCGCCATAGAGGAGCAAGCCCCCGGGTCGCTGGAGCTGAAGATCGCAGAGCATCGCCGATGTCGAGGAAGCCCCCGAGTCGCGGTCGCTGAATCCGATGTGGACGGTCGTCGCAATCAAAGATCGCATTGGGTTGCCGCATCCGAAGGATGCAGCGAGTCGCCGTAATTGAAGACCGTAGAGGATCATCGCAGTCGCAAACCGCAACAGGTCGATAGTCGCGAGTCGTATGACCAAGTGGGCGCAGCCCCCAAGCGTGGAGTTGGGGACCGAAGCGGGTCGTATGGCGGAGTCAAAGACACAATAGGTTGGCGAAGTCGAAGACCGTAGTGCGTCGCCGCAACCGAAGACCACAGCAAGTCGCGTGATGGAGTCGAAGACTCAGTAGGTCAGCGGAGTCGAAAACCACAGTGAGTCACCGTATTCAAAGGCGGTAACGGGCCTCGCGGCGAAGTTGGTGGAGCCCCCGAGTGTAGAGTCGGCATGGTCGATATAGTTGAGGTGATGTTCGAGTCGCAAGATCCGATGCGACCGGCGGGTCGCGGGAGTCGAAGATTGTAACGGCTCGCGGTCACGGGAGTCGAGGGATCCCCTGAGTCACCCGATATGAAGATCGCAGTGGGTTGTCGAAGTCGAAGACCGCGGCGGGTCGCCGAAGTTGAAGACCACGGAGGGTCGCCGAAGCGGAGGGAGCCCCCGAGTCCCCGAGTCATTGGAGCCAAAGATCGTAGTGAATCGCTGGAGTCGAAGACTGTAGTTGATGTGGCAGCGGGTCACGCGGCGGACATAATCGACGCGGCGGATCGAAATCGCGTGGTGATGACGAGTTGCCGCATCCGAAGACCGTAACGGGTCATAGAAGTCGAAGACCGCAGAGGGTCGCCAGAGTCGATGGCGATAGCGGTTTGTTGCAGTTGAAGACCGTAGCGGGTCGCACGGCAGAGTTGGCGCAGCCCCTGGGTGTAACCGATGTGGCGGACGTGTGGTCGATGTCGATGGAGTCGCGTGATAGACATGGACGCGGCGGACTAGTAGTCGTTCGGCGGATAAGTCGTGCGACGTTTAACCGAAGCAGTCGACGTGGCGGTGAGTCGCGCGGCGCACGAAGTCGATGCCGTAGCGAGTCTCGTCGCGTGTAGCCGAACATTACAGTGGGGTAGCCGCATCCGAAGACTGGAGCAGGTCACAGAATTTTTTGCTTGGAGGAGTCAACGCTGCGAACGTGGTTTCGACATGGTGAGTCGTCTCCATGGTTTCCGTTTGCACTGATATATTTTATTTCTGATCGTCTAATCTGATCTCAATTCCTTCTTCTTTGTTTCATGAAACCAAGCAGTCAAATCCTATCTGTAAAATACATAGCAAAGCTGTTTTTTGCTACCATCAACTATCTTTTTCTTTTCCTTTTCCGGCTCACACGAGGATACGTGAGGTCCCTTGTACGAACATTGTTTGATGAGCTAAGTATGTCCTGGTCGAATCATGCATGCATATATTCTATTTTCCTTTTGTCTCAAACAACAACAATTTTATTCCCGGCGTGGAGTCACGTGATTCGAGTTGGACTCTGCTGCTTCTGACTTCAGGTTTTTCTTTATTCGCTGCGCGCGATCAGACGTGACCGGTGACCCCGTACATGGTATGTACTTGACTAAAATTGCGAGTTCTTTTTCTTAGGTCTCATCCGGCCTTTCCTCAAACTTGGAGAATCAATTGATCGGCCTTCTTCTATGATCACTCGACGAGTCGCTTGCGATCTGAGAACAACGCATGTGACCATGATGAAACTGATTTCCGCATGGTCTTCTTGACACAGATTACTCTTGAGAGCGACGGTCGGACACCGTAACTCGTTTCCTTGGCAGTTGTATATTAGAGGCATAGTTGACGTGGATCTCCTCACGTAGACGAAGTAGATATTGACGGTTGCTGATCCCGTCGATGATGGAACCGTCGAGATCACAACATCAGTGCTCCTGGTTCCCACAGACGGCGCCAATTGACGAGGGTTTAACTCATCAATGCCCATTGTTATGGACTTAGGTTCAGGAATTGAGGAGCGCTGGAGATCTCGGTACGGCTAGCAAACAAGCACACAAGGACGCAAGGTTTACCCAGGTTCAGGCCTCGTAGAGGACCCTACTCCTGCTTGTCTGCTCTTGATTGATGAAGGATCCGAAGGATTACAATATCGTCGATGGCGGTGGATGCGCAGATTGAATCTGGCATATGGGAGATCTAGATCTATCTATTGAGGGAGTCGCGATGTCTAGATCTATTATGGCGTAGCGTGTTGGGATTGAGAGATTGCCTGTTGGGGGAGAGGATGCCTTCTCGTTGGACCCTCCTAGCTTTTATATATGAGGAGGCTAGGTCTCAGGTACCAATACGAGTTGGTTACAAGTTAGATTAGAACTCTAGTCTTGAGCTTTTCTTGTCTTGTACGTTGGGAGTCGGTGTCCATATGGGCTTCATATCAGTCGAACCGTCATGGACGTCATGTACCTTGACAATTCATTGAGTGGGCATTCCGTCGAACCGCACCAGGTAGGTTGTAGTCGAGTGCCTATTGGGCAATATCCATGTCACTACCCACATCAGGTTGTCCCCCAGGGCATGCCAAGCAACTTCCCCACCCCAAGAAGCTATTGACCACCATGGTTTAGAAAGTGCCGCCTAGATGCACTAATTAAAATCATTGGCCGCCATCCACCGTTTCTGAATGGACTTACTGCATAAGTTGTGGTTTTTTGATTTTTTTTCAGTTATGGTTTTGTGAAACTCGAGACCAAATAGTTGTGATTTTGTGATATATGCTCTTGATTTTGAAAATGCGCACTACTAATCCATCCTAATTCGGAACAATCGTACTTAAGCTCTGGATATTGGTGTGAAGTTGACTTGAACTATTCATGCGTGTCCGAGAGAAAGATGGTAACTCATCCACGGAAATAATGGCATCTTCGTACTCCCTCGTCTCAAAGTACGGGCTAGTACAATGGCCTTATCTTAATCTTATTTAGCAATACCACGGAGGATGATTTCTGAGTTGGAGTGAGGGGAAAAATGTCTGTCTTCTCTTAGCTAAGAGATGATATCTCGGCAACGATATATCTACTACAAGGGATATTTGTTCCTAGAGGTAGGACTTTAAAAAAACAATCATTTTACATCATGTTTTATTGTCATATCAAAGTTACATAACATGTACTACGAGATAAAACTGTCTTATCGACCACTATTATGTCCTAAAGTGCCTTAGATTCTCATGTATCCGGACACGTATAGTACTGTAGATGTATGCAAATTTAAACAAACTCAAGTTAGATTTTAAGACCCAAGGAGTATTCAATTTCTTGTCAAGTAGAGGAATCTGAAAGAAAATTAACTTTGGGAGCAAAGACAAAGAGTAGCCAAATCAAGCTTTTGTCGCTCAATCCCGGATCGACATCGCACTGTCGCCTTTTCTAGCCCCATTGAGCGCTCTACGCCTCTACTACTTACCTGTGAACCCGCATGCTGCCGACGCTACGTAGTCCGGAGATCTTATCCCCACGTCCTACTCCAGAGTTTCCAAGCAAATACAAGCCGCAATCTGGTCCGAAACACAGGGGCTGCACCGGCACTGCACGTCACTTCTTGGGCGGAAAAAAAAATTCTAGTCGTGACTCGGAAGAGGGTGGAGGGAACGACGACGAAACATGTTCGGTCTGGCTCGTCGTTGCGCCGAGCTCGTGTGACTTGTGCGTCGCTTTCTCGCACACCCTTGCGCTGTCAGTGACTAAATTTTTTTTGTGCTGTCAGATATGGTCTGCTGGGTAATTAATTGGCGCGAGGACATTCTCCGCTGTCCTTGATCTTCCGTGGCTCTTGAGCTAGCTACCGAATCTCCACATTGTCTCTCTTCCCGCTCTGTCTTTTTAGGATGTTTTTTTTTTCCACTCTGCTATATTTTTCTTCTTTTTGTGTGGACACTCTGCCAGTCTGCCTGATTGTGTGTGTACTCATCCCGTGGAGCATGGACCAGGGAACAATGGATTCACTGCTTATCCCAGCTGCCGCAGCTTGGCCCAGTTGGTACCTGTATTATGTTGAAGCATTTCGCACATTTTTATACGCTTTGTGGTGGACTAGTTAGGATTAGTATATAACTCCGATTTGTGTTCTCTCTGTAAGTGCTAATACATCTGTCTAGGCTCAGACTACGCTTGCTGAATTGCATTATGATGTGCGTATTTACAAACCATTGCAAAAAAAGGGCACACGAGAAGGTAAAATCAGGTCAAAAGAACACTAATAAGGATACAAAAAAGGTTCGACAAAGATGATTATGCTAATCCACCATAATGCCAAACTCAAGCTTAGTTCTATGCATCAGAAGAAGAACCAACTGACCAGGAGGAGGCGGCCGTGTAATTAGGGGCCTTTAATTTTAGATCTATGTGTAGTGAGTTGTGATGCTTCAAAATTAGGATCAACATTGTAAAACATAACTTTTAGAATAAAACTTGATTTTGAAGGAATGATTGTAAAATTTGCATCAAGATTTTGAACTATGGTCACAAGTGTAGCTAGAGCATTCTAAACACCTTATCTCATATCTAAACTTATTGAGTACGTTGTACTCATCCCTATCTATTTCTCAAATCTTTACTTAGGGTCTAAGAGTATTGAGAAGGAGGATCAGAAAGTCAAGAAAAGAACCGAAAGAGGTCTACTACGAGGGACCTGATCTTTATGGAGGGGTCGAAGGGGAGAATTACTACATCGCCTATGATACTGAAGGCGACGACGTGGATGCGAAAACCTAGTAGAATCAATGGATCATAGTAAGTTGAGTATCTATAGTCAAGTATCAATAAGTTGTTGAGCAATCGTGGTATTTGGTATTGTAGTTCAAGTATTTCTTTCTTTAGTTAAGATCGTGTCGGACACATAGAATGCTTCACCCCAACCTTCGGTTGTTGTGATCATGTGGCACACTCGTCCTGGTTTGGGCATATGTGTTTTCAAGGAGTGTGGATCCAAAATAGCCACCAGGATCAAATTCACCGGTATACATACATAACAAAAACCCATGTAATTCTAAAACTTTAAATTCGATAATATGGCACTATCCCTTGCAACATAGTATTCTTCGACATTTTTTTTAGCTACGAAAACTAACATGCGATTAATTTATTTTATGTTTGCCTTCTAGCCTAGCTATTTTTTTTCATTTTTATTACTTTATTTTCTTTTTCGAAAATACATTTGTGCTTGTACATATGGGTACAGGAGATATCATGCCCATTCCATGTCAAAAGGTTGCTTTGAAATGAGGAAAAGAGGCTTTGAGAAAATGGCATTACTCTCTTTTCTAAAATCACGAGAGAGAGATGTGACTTGACATAAAGGTCCAAGATTCCAGCCAAAAGCATATATAACATCGTTGGATGCCCATTTAAGAGTTGTAGCCTTTTTCCCTCGTAGGCTACAGAGACATCGCGCCCCTCCTAGGAATATTTCTCCCCCGTGCTCTCCCTTCTTTATGTTTGCCTTTTAGCCTAGCTGTTTTTTCATTTTTATTACTTCATTTTCTTCTTTCGTTTTAACTCATTTATTTACCTTCTTGAGAGTTTTTTTTAGGTAAAAACACAATATATTAAGCCAGCAAGCCGCCTCATTAAAAACATTTCAGTCCCCTTTGATATCCTGGAAGGAAAAGAGTGCGTCTAAAACTTGCTGTTTTCAAATCATACAATAGTTATATCGTTTATGAGGGATTCTAATAAAAAGCTAGGGGGCTCTATAGAAATTTTTATCCGCAAAACAAGCCCTAGCTATCTCGCACGCCGCCTTGTTCGCTTCCCTCATGCAGTGTTGGAAGATTCTATTTCTAATAGAGGAAGCAGTGTTATTCATGCAGTGTTTGGAAGATTCTATTTTTAATAGAGGAAGCAGTGTCTAGGCAGTTAGAATATATTGCCGCTGCCTGCATCCACCACTGCTCCTGTCCTGAACAAGCATCAATAGTTTCAGTAGAATCCCCTTCAGCAATCACATTGTGGCATCCTATCCTTTCAGCAAGTTTTAATCCCTCTTACATTGCGATGGCCTCCGTCATGGTGGCAGATGAGACATGTGGAATAAACTTACACGCTGCTGCAACAAAATGGCCTTGGTAGTCTCTTAAAATCATCCCCACCGCTCCAGATAGCGACTTCTCATGAAAAGAAGCATCATTTCACCTGTCAGGAGTTGGGCCTCTTCCACTGCAGGTCTGAAGCAATAGGTGGTTTTGATAGCTTTGCTGAATTAGCTACAATGGCCAGAATTGACATTTTGCAGTTGGTTAACGACGGAACCATCGGTGTTCATCGGTTGCTAATAAAGAAAACTTCTAGACAATCCAAACTCTTCGTAATTTTTATCACTTCTGGAATTCTTTTAAATAGATCAGTGGAATTTCGCAAAAAAAATTTGACATCGAGACCACCTAATTGGCGAATTTGGATCATTCCTATTTTCAACATGGAAATATGTCACATTTACTTTTCATTTGATTGTCTAAATATATATCAATAGATACGTGCAATGCAAGCTTACTAGTACATGTAAATAGTCCATGAAATACATAACACTAGTGAAATAGGAAAACATGATCCAAGAAGCAATGTATGACACTACAACAATGCAAATGTCTAAAGTAGCTAGATCCATTTATTATTAGGATATCAAAACAAGCAACAATGCTTAAGTCCCAGGCTTTCACATCGGCACTCCGAAAGCTGTATAGTTTTGCCACAAGTAAATCAGTACATATGGATCATCAGTGATGCCAGAGCTGAAGCAAACAACCAAAGTTTCATCGGAGAATGTCAAGAGTGATTATGGTCAGAGGAAACTTGCATCTTTTCTGCTGATCAAGACATGCCGCACTTACTATCTCAAATCCACGACAGTGCCTTCAAGAAGCGGAGACAAGTACACAAGAGGAGTATGCGATTTAAGTGGTGGTATGTCAGAGCCGGTAATCTTCTTCTCATTCGACCTACTCAGCACCTTTCTCACCTCATCAGCAAGCTCAATGATGGAATCATCTTCATGGCCTGAACAAATCCACATAGCATCATTTGTAAGAGATCGATTATATGTCTCAGCTAATGCAGTCATAGTCATGTTCTAATATATGGGGAATCAGGCAGAACAAACAACTACTAACAAGGCGGCAACTAAACTATCATGTTTGGAATGACAAACAGAAAAGATGGGTAAGAAATAAGTATGTGTTACATGTTACATGCTTGATCAAATTATGATACCATGAAAGACGGTTTCTTACTTATATTGGACAATGCCTTCTCCATTGAGAACAGGTAGTCCCTATTATTTCCGGTAGGGCCATTGGCTGTAGCAATTTGCCTGGTTTTGTAAACAAGAACGAAGAAAAAGTTAGAATGAGATGCTTAACGAAGCAGACTATCATCGAAGGGTTCAACAGACCACCTTGCCATATCCTCCAATGGAGCTGGGCCAAGATAGTATTTGTTGCCAACTGGATCAGGAGTGGATACGAAACTGCGCAATAACCAAGTAAGTTTGGCAGACAATTAACATGGAATATTAAATATCAGTAGTCAAGTTTGACCATTACACTAATACACCCGTCACAGATGGTTCCAGAGAATTTCCATCCTAAGCATTAGAATTCAGAAAAAAAAATAAGACTTGATAAAAAAGAGAAACAGAAACATCTCTACATATTTGCGTTGGGCAAGAAATAATACCTCGTAGAAATCCACAGAGATCTTCTGGTCATACTCACATTCTCTTTTCTCCAAGTACTGTGGTGAATTAAGTACATTATCAATATAATTCTAGCATACTAAATCTAATCTTTCTTTCAAGCGAAACAACAAGAAATTAAATCACTATACCCGCATTGCTTCTTGCTCTTTTTCTAGACCACCATTGACACAATAAGCAATTCCCCACTGTAAAAATGATCAACTGTAAATGTAAAACACAATCGGAAGAGGGAAGAGATCTCATAGCATTCCAGAAGCATTTGGATAGTGAATAAAGGTAACATTTTTACAGTGATGCTGCAGTTGGAAACTTTATGTATGTTGGCCTACTCATTTTGGCGAATAGAACTGCTACAGAAAAATATACTTGATTGTGTCAAAAAACACTTGTCCAGGAGTTCTATTTGAACATTGAGAACTAAGGTGGATGAGTGAGGAATTAGCCAAAATAGGGTAAGTGGGTACCACACTGCAAGTAGCATAGCACCGTAAATTTTCTAAGATGGTTTGTGAGTGTGATAATAGCTGAGCAACTGTGATCCAAAACCTGGGAATACCGTAAGAAACCTGGGAATACCGTAAGATATTTAAAGGGATGGCAAGGAAGGAGGAGAAGACGAAATAAATCTTGGGAATATCAGGTTTTCATGCTAGGAAAGAAATGCAGCAAAAAAACTGGAAAATGAAGGGAAAAAAAGTGCAAAAAAGTAGGACGTGCTTGTATTGATGCCGTACCAAAAACATCAGTCATGGTGCCAATGATTTCGCCAACTTTGCACGGAAATTGAACTAGAGTTGGCAAAGCATTAGCATCCGAAAAATGGCAACCATCCAAATAAAGACCAATCTCTTTTGTGGTCTCCAAAGAATTAGAAAGTTAGTTCAGCAACAATCCCAACATAAACACATAACACTAATGTCACCTTATAACAAAGATCATATACTCATTACGGATGCAGCAAGAGGAGGGGGAAGTCCATTTTCACTTAAGTTCTTTACTGCCCCGCACAAGCAGCAGACTATTTAAGCAAATTCAGTTTCATAGTAATTCAGTTCCATAACTGAACTGGTCCATAAACGAAGGCACACTTCCATGTGGAACAACAATTACAAGAAGTGTGACTCATTGTTGCCTGAATGCAGCTCCTACAGAAGAGTATTCTACAGCATGACCAATAGTAATGCAGTACTATCATCATGTTCTGTAGATTTTGAGTTCATAGTTGAGACTAAAGAGTGCTTACGCATATGGCTTCCTCTTCGGATTCAAGCGTGCAAGTCCTAGCCGGATCCTTTGGTGTGCCTCTGTGGTCAATGCAAGCTGCAGAAAAAAGAGAATGTATCTTCAGACAAACACAGCGACAGAGTTCTTCAGGTCAGAGATTGCGAATTCCCAAAGCAGGCACAACCATACCGAGATTGAACGTTCGCTTGTAGCCCTTTATGAATCCCAGGATCTTTTGATCGAAATCGAAGCCTGGGTTCCAGATGAGGGACCCATACCCGAAGACCCACAGCACCATCTTGATCCCTCTTTTTGTGTTTCCTGGCAAGATAGCAAATTTAGCAGGGAATATGGTCACAAAGACACTAGATGTCCCTATCTTCTAATCCCAGAACGAGCGGATAACAAATTTAGCGGGGAATATGGTCACCAAGACACTAGACGTCCCTATCTTCTAATCCCAGAACGAGCCATTCAGAAACGTTTCCCGAACTGCTACTGACATGTCAACATCGCCCCTCCCCCAAAAATCCAAATCCCCAACTCGCAAGCGCAAACCACCGACCAAGACACATCTGAGGCGAACGGTCTCGAACTCGGCAGACGCATTACGCAACCCCACGGCATCATCATCCAATGTTCCTACACAAACAAAAATCGAAGCATTGCTTTGAACTTTGAAGGACAATACGGCTTAGCTTGATTCGGGAATCACCTGGAAGAAACGCCGGAGAGAATAGGCCGCGGGTGGTCGGCGGGGCAGGAGGAGGAGTATGAGTAGGATTGGATTTGACTCCTCTTAGCCGCCGCCTCTCCCGAGGCTACAGTCTTCTCTCCTCGGCTTGGGTAGGGGATTTCGATTCGGGGAGGGGAAGAAGAAGAACACGTTGCGGATGGTGAGGAGCACTTATACCGAGCGACCAGTCTTCGCTGGGGATTTTAGGGTCAGCCCGGTGGGCCGTGCGCGCGTCTCAGGCCGTTTGCGGAGAAAACGGAACTGTTCCTTTTTTTCCTCGGATACTGGTCGTCCTGAAAAATAAACCTGGAGGGCGACACTGCGACAGCCCACACGATTAAGCAACACTGCATATAGAAATACATAAATCGATTTATTTCTCTAAACATCTCTCTGAGCCAGGCATCTTGCATTGTATATATTATATTCCTGCGCGTGCCACGTACTTCCTCCATGTAGAAATATAAGACGTTTTACTCTGTGAAATAAATGTATCTAAACGACTTTTGTGTATAGATTCGGAGTGAACTTATACACTAAAAACATTTAGATACATTTGTTTCATAAAGCTAAAATGTCTTATACTCCCTCTATTCAGAAATATAAAAGTTTTAGCTTTGTGTATCTATACGTATTTTACTGTATAGGTCCGTAAAAGATTCAGAGCGAACTATACACTAAAAAACGTATAGATTTATTTATTTCATAAAGCTAAAATATTTTATATTTCTAAACGGAGGGAGTATTTATAAAGCGGAGGGAGCATGTAGATGTAGGAATGTGAAGAACTACATCGAAGAACTACATCGAAGAGTTATGTGGGTCCACCACGAGCGGAGGTTTCTCTAGAGGCGATCGGAAGGCGATCGCGGGTGGGCTAGGGTTTCTCCCCGGGGGTGGTGTTTGATCGGCGGCAGATCAGATCCCGACTGCGGGTTCTGTGATCTGAGCGCAGGTGTGGGTTTCTGTCGCTAGTTTGGGGTCTCTCACGGGAGTTCCTGGGCTAGGGATAACGATGGCGTCTTCCTCCCACTTTCCGAGTCATGGCGGCCGGCTGTCTAGGGCGGCGTCACGTTCTCCGGCGAAGGGGAGAGTGGAAGACCTGGCAGCAGGATTGTCAGCGAAGCTGGGCGATCTCCTGCTGACGGACAAGGAAGCGACGGGCCTGGTCCTCAAGGGCATCGACTCTACAAATGTCCCTCGCCCTAGGTGGGCGATGGTTGGAAAGGTCGGTTCTCCCAGGAAACTGGTGATTGGTGCTCTGGAGCGAGCGATGCAGAGAGCCTGGGGTCTCCATGGCCCGGCGAATTTCAAGGACATCGGAGACAACCGGTTTGTTGTCAGGTTCACGTCGGAGGGTGATTGGAAGAACGTGAGGAAAGGAGGCCCTTGGCAATTTGACTTCGGTGTCGTTTTGCTTAAGGAATATGATGGCTCGATCCGTCCTTCGGATATGGTTTTTGACAGCCTGGATATCTGGATTCAAGTTTTGGATCTGCCTATAGATATGATGAATAAGGTATATGGGGAACTAATCGGCGACTGGATAGGCAAGTTCATATCAGTTGATGTCGATGCCGACGACATGGCGTGGGGCAAGGATCTGCGGATCAGGGTATCAATCAATGTTGATCAGCCACTTTTGAGGGGTGTCAACCTGAAAAATTCTGAGGAGGATGAGCAGGGGTGCTGGTATGATCTAAAATACGAGAAAATACCTCACTTTTGCTTTGACCGTGGAAGGCTTGTGCATGATGCTGGGGGCTGCACAGCGGAGAAGGAAGCGGTCTCACAATGGGGAGAATGGCTTAGGGCAACGCCGAGGAAGAGCCATAAACCCCCTCCCCCAGTGCGTCCGTCAGTTTCGTCGAGCAGCTTTGGGAGCAGGTCCAATGGCTCGTATTCAAAGCACGGGGGTACAGGCTATGTTCGTGATTTACCGCCGCGCAGGAACCTTGAAAGGGAGTATGAGTTTTCGAGCTCTTCTCGCACTGGCGAGAATGAAGCTCGTCAAGGAGGCGGTGCTGTTACGAGCCCGGTCAAGAGCCACGGGGCTGGGGCAAATGTGCAGCGGGATGGGAAAGGAAGGGTGTCGGATGCTAGGAGGAGAAAATCAGGGACTTATACCCGTCGCCCTAGACAGTTGCCTGAGAGGAATGCTAACCCCAAGACGACAGTCCCACCGGGGGCTTCGTCGAGGAAGAGAGGCACAAAACAGGTTTGGGTGCCCGTTCTAGTGCAAGTGGTTGGCGAGGAAGGTTCTGAATCAGCTGGTAAGCGGCAACGCACCTCGTCTGTCTTCGACAGACTTCAAGAGCCATTGACGGACCCTACGGCGCAGGGCCGCCGGGCGCAATGAATATTTTAGCCCTAAACTGTCGCGGACTGGGGTTGGACACGGCGGTGGGTGAACTCCGAGATCTGGTACGATCTTACAACCCAGTGGTGGTCTTCTTGTGTGAAACAAAGAAGAAGGGGAAGGCAATGGACAAACTGAAATGGAGCCTAGGCTTCAAAAATGGTGTTGCTGTGGACTGTGTTGGCAGGAGCGATGGTCTTGCCTTGTGGTGGCGTGATGGAATTGATGTGACGGTCCGGCCGTGGTGTGAATACTTCATTGATGCACAAATCAGTTTTGAGGGAAAATTTTGGAGATTCAGCGGTATCTATGGCGAACCGAGGACGGAGTTGAGGCATAAAACGTGGGATCTCATCAGGTTTTTGAGAGCCCAAGACGATCTCCCGTGGCTGTGCGCGGGTGATTTCAACGAGATTCTGTTGCAGGATGAGCAGCTTGGGGGAAATGAGCGAGGTGAAGCAAGGATGCTGGCCTTCAGAGAGTGCCTGGATGTTTGCGGTCTGTCGGACCTGGGATTCAAAGGCTATAAGTATATATGGAATAATAAGCGTGAAGGCCCGGAAAACATACAAGTGAGACCGGATCGGGGAACGGCGACGGCGTCGTTTATGGATATCTTTCCAAACACCCAGGTCGAGCACGTTATGACGGAGGAATCGGACCACATGGCACTTCTGATTCGCGTGGGCACTGATAGTACAACTCGAAACAACAAGAAATCAAGGGGCTTCTCATTTGAAGAGACGTGGACTAAACATGAAGATTATGAGCGGATGATTGCTGCTGCATGGGAGAATGGCAGTGATGAAGGGCAGGGGATTGAGCATCTATGGAGACGGCTCCATGAGATGACTAGCGACATGCAAAAATGGAGTTTTGATGTGTTTGGTTCGTTAAGAGCCGAACTAAAATCGCTAAGGAATAAACTCGAAACGGCACGTGTAAATGAACTGGTGTCAGGCTTCTCACTGGAAGTCCGTGCAATTGAGAAACAACTACATGATCTGTATGAAAGGGAGGAAATGATGTTTAAGCAGTGCTCGCGGCAGGACTGGCTGCGTGCAGGTGACCGCAACACAAGGTTTTTTCACAACCGTGCTTCTCATAGAAAGCGCAAGAATACTGTCCGTAGGTTGCGCAAGGACGACGGCTCCGTGTGCAATACTGATGAGGGAATGCGTGCGCTGGCTCTAGAGTTCTATCACAATCTATACACGACGGAGGGGTCGGTTCATGCTGACCAGGTCCTAAATTTAATTGAGCCGACTATCACTGATGAAATGAATGGGACACTCATTGGAGTTGTCTCGGACAAGGAGATTGAGTTGGCTCTCTTTCACATGGGGCCCACAAAAGCCCCTGGGCCAGATGGTCTGCCCGCCTTATTCTTTTAAAGACACTGGTCTACTTTAAAATCTTCTATTTGCAGGGCTGTCCGGGAATTCATTGATGGGAAGGAGTGTCCGGTGGATTTCAATGATACAATCCTGGTGCTTATCCCGAAGGTTAACTCACCTGAGTTGCTTTCGCAGTTTAGGCCAATTAGCCTATGCAATGTTCTGTACAAGATTGCATCAAAGGTCATAGCTAACAGGCTGAAGAGTGTTCTCTCAATCCTGATCTCGGGGGAACAGAGTGCCTTTGTACCGGGTAGGTTAATTACGGACAATGTGTTGATTGCCTACGAGTGTGTGCATGCTATAAGGAGAAGGAGGAGGAAGAAACCACTATGTGCGGTTAAACTTGATATGATGAAGGCATATGATCGAGTAGAGTGGGCTTTCTTAGAGAAGATGATGTTGAGGATGGAGTTCTCGACTATTTGGGTTGATATGATTATGAGGTGTATCAAATCTGCCCGGTTCTCGGTTAAACTCAACGGTGGAGTCTCGGACTTCTTTCTGCCTTCGAGAGGACTACGGCAAGGAGACCCTCTGTCACCCTATCTGTTTCTGTTCTGTGTGGAGGGTTTCTCGGCTTTACTCCGAAAAGCTCAGAGTGACAAGCTTATTGGAGGGGTTTCGTTCGGCATCTCGGGTCCAACTATAACCCACCTCCTTTTTGCAGATGACATCATTGTTTTCTTGGAGGCTAGTGAGACGAGTTTGTTGGCGCTTACATGTATTTTGCAGAAGTACGAGGCATGCTCGGGGCAGAAGGTTAATATGCAGAAGTCCTCCATTTTCTTTGGGAAAGGCTGCTCAGAGGATACTCGTGGGTTTTTAAAAGAGGTGGCAGGGATTTCTTGTGAGGCCTTATCTGAAAAATATCTGGGCCTCCCCACAGTTGTTGGTAGATCCAAAGACGGAGCTTTTAAGCACATACCGGAGAGAGCTTGGGGTAAAGTCCATGGATGGAAGGGTCAGGGACTCTCTATGGAGGGAAAGGAGACCCTCATCAAATCGGTGCTTCAAGTAGTGCCAACATATCCGATGGGGTGTTTTAGGCTGTCAAATAAGATGTGCAACAGCTTACAATCAGTGGCATCGAGATTTTGGTGGGGGGCAGCTGATGGTGAAAGGAAGGTTCACTGGATTAGCTGGGACAAAATGTGTGTGCCGAAGAGAAGGGGTGGCATGGGCTTTAGGAATTATTCAGCTTTTAATCAAGCCCTTCTTGCAAAGCAGGCCTAGAGGATCACGACAACTCCAGAGTCTCTGTGCTCAAGAGTCCTAACTGCGAGATACTGTAAAGAGGAGGGTTTCTTGACAGCAAGATGCCCAAAAAATGCCTCTTACACCTGGAGGAGCATCATGTATGGACGTGATCTCCTGAGAGAGGGTCTAATCTGGAGAATCGGTAACGGTAAATCCATCAAAGTGTGGGAAGATAACTGGATACCAAGAGCTGGTCTCAAACGCCCACTAGGGGACAAACCAGACAAGAATGTTTCCAGCGTTGCTGAGCTGCTCTTACCAAATGGTCAAGGCTGGAATGTGCACAAACTTTCTGAGGTGTTTTTTGAAAGTGATGTTGCTGATATACTGAAAGTTCCCGTTGGTCGCGCTGGATCGGAAGATTATGTTGCATGGAATAATACCAAAAACGGGTTGTTCAGTGTCAGGTCGGCATATCACTTAAATATGCAACTCAGAGCTAGGCGGAGGGATCGGCCATGTACCTCAACTTCCTGTGACGAGCACAGAGGATGGCTTGCCTTATGGGTAGCGAATGTGCCAGGGAAGGCGAAAATACATGTGTGGCAGCTGATCAGAAATGGGCTGGCTGTGGGCGATGAATTGCAACGGAGGAATATCAAGCACGGTGTCAAATGCTCTGCATGCAACCGTGATGAATCGCTACTGCACAGATTTTGGCTCTGCCCTCACTCGGCGCAGACGTGGGAGCTCGCAAGGGAGAAGACGGGGTTGCAGTTTTGCAGTCCGCATGATCAAGTTCAGAGCTTTGGAGAGATGCAAAGTTGGGTGCTCGACTGGCTGGGGAGGCTGCAAGACAACGAGCTAGCTATGGCAGTGATGCTGATCTACCAGCTATGGTTAGTCCGGAATGATGCCCGAGACTTGGAGAAGCTTGCCGACCCACTGGACATTGTTAACCGCTCGTTGTTTCTTACCGAAGAATGGGCGGAGATCAGATCACCGTCCATGCCGGCTATGGCGAGGGAAGTGGAGCACTGGCTCCCACCTGAAGCGGGCTGGTACAAAGCGAATGCGGATGGAGCTTTTCAATCTGGGGATGGTTCTGGAGGATGTGGTGTGGTCCTAAGGGACTACCATGGTAGCTTTCGTGGTGGAGCTTGCCATTTTTTGCCCTCCGTCTCTGACCCGGAGCGAGCTGAACTGTCTACGTGCAAAAGAGCCTTGGAGCTAGCAAGGGAGATTGGCATCATGAAGGTTTGTCTTGAGACTGATTGTCTGGGTGCTGTGTCAAAACTCAAAAGTGGCGATTTGGACCGGCCCCAGCATGGTCCTGTGGTGGAGGAGATCAAGGAGCCGCTGAAGGGGTTTGAAGATCACCAAGTTAGACATGTGCGTAGAACCGGCAATGGGGTAGCGCATATCTTAGCTAAAGAGAGCTGCATAAATAAAGTGTGTAAAATCTGGTTGGTTTTTCCTCCAGAGTTGATTGTGGACCTGTTGACATCCCAGTATGCCCCTTGATTAATATATAGCAGCTATTTATTTCAAAAAAAAAAAGGAATGTGAATTCTGACACAACTATGCGGCATGGTACTATTATGAGTCAATACGGGAGACGACTAAACATTCATGCCGCCACAAAGCGGGTTTAGTGATGTGCTTGCCATGTGTATTTGTTAATTTTTGTCACGATAATGCTTTCAGATAGCTGCTGACAACCAAAATTATATTTTTTATAAAAAAAGCAAATCGTTTCTTGTGGAAAACCTTTGTCCTTTTTCAATGAACATGATAGTGTTTTCGGAAACCCTTTCTAACCGCGCCCACGTCACCGAGCAGGGCGGCTCGGGCGAACCCTAGCCTGGTTCGCCCCCGCCGCGACAACTCCTCCCATTCCTCTCCTCCCTGGGCCGCCGTTGCCGGATGAAGCTAGCCCTGGCAGCGGATGGTGGCGGCACGGCCATCGAACTGTCGTGTCGGCCCCCTCGCGCAGTGGGTGAGGCTCGGGCCTCCTGGCGGTGCGGCGTGGTGCTGCAGCGCAGCCATGGCGTTCCCCCGCGGCGTGGCTTCGGGGATCCAAGCGTCTTCGGCGATGGCCCTCGTGTAGCGGCGGTGATCTGTGCGGGCTCCTCTCGGTGGCTCGTTCGTCCTGGAGTGGCAGGGTGGTGGCCTGGCCTTCAAGCTCTGGTGGGGGATTCTCCGGCAACGTCCGGGGCATCGAGCTACTGTGGCTCCTACGGTTGTGTGTGCTCTGGTGGACACCGGATCTGGGTGGCCTGATCCGGTTCGTCGGTCTTCGCTGTCGACGAGGTTGGTGGTGGCCTTGGCATGGTGCTCGCATGGTCGCTGTGCCGAGGGTGTGCGGGTCAGCGGAGGTGCGGATCGGCTCGTTTCGGTGGCATGAGGCGGTGGTCCAGGAGCTCCAAGTGCAAGCTTGCCCAGTTCTTTTCTGGCTGTGGCGCCTACGGGTGTCGCTCTCTCGTTGGATGCGCCGTTGTGGAGTCTTCTTTGACCTCCCGGCCTCGAAGCAAGTTCTTCAGGTGAAAGCCTAGGCCCGGTTGGGTCGGGCGATAGGCGTCGTCCTTGCGTCGACGTCCCCCCTTTGTGGCGTCGTCTTGAATATATTGCTCCTAATCCGCGACTCCTGTAGGCTATACAGACACGACACTGCGGTCGGAAGATGCCCGACACATGATAGGGGGTTTCCGCGTGGTGGCTTGCGTGGCAACAACGACGCTGATGAGCGATGATTTGGTCATGGCAATGACTTTGGTAGTCGGCTCATGTTCCGACGTGTTCGATGGATCTTCGTGTTGGTCTTCCCTTGTTGTGAAGTCGGAGCTACAGATGCTTTGCCTGAGGTGACGATGACCGGAGTGGGGCGGCCTAGTCGTGATTATCTTCATCAGCGCGAGTCTTGCATATCTCCTCTTCGCAGCCCATCATCAAAATCGAAGCTGCCAGCCTTGCTACGCGAAGAGTCAACTGTTTGGCATGGACCGATGTGGGCTTCACGAGGCTACTACGGCAAGGTCTTCTGTGGTCATCCTTCAAGGAAATCGGAGTCACTGGCTCGGGGAGCAACGATGACGACGAGTTCGATGGGCAATCGACGACGACCCTCTCTCGGTGGTGTGTGTAGTTTGTGTCGGTAGCCAGGTTGGCTGTGTTTGCCCTCGAGACGGTCGTGTTCCATGACAGTCTGTGAGGGTGTCTGTATCGGTTTTAGGCCGGTTGCACTAATTAATCGTCCAATTCTCTTTAAAAAATAAAATGAGGCAGTGTTGTCCTTGTTCATAGTGTTTTCATAAGTGCTCTAGAGAGGATGACTAAATAAATTAGGAGACATTGGTAGCACCGTATGATTGAAAGGATACATCTCTTTTTAGATATTTTTAGATTAGGATTGTCATCATGACACAAGTCACATACACAATATAATTTCAAAACTATAAATAGAAGAGCATGGACCAACTTCATGCTTCACATTAAGAAATATCTTGCCCATGTAGCCCTTTTGATATGATTTCTAGCAACATAATACAACACCATCCATTTTTAACATATATAGAGCTTACACATGATAAGATGATGCAATATGTTCATCTTTACTCTATCTAGAAAGAACCTTGATTTAAATGATATAATTATCATACTAAGACTATGTTCAGTAAATAGTATCGGTTTTGAGACATCCAAATTGTAACTTAATTATAGGCGTCTTCAACAAATGGAATGTTTTTACTTAAATGCTCTATATAAACTAAAAAAAATAGTAGTCTTATGTGATATTGCATGATCATCAGAAGAGCATATAATAATGAATGTATGATAAATCCGAGTTGGTATCAGTTAACACTACTAAATTTGATGATGTTATTATCAAAATAATCTTATGTTGTAATAAATATGTGTATAAACAAAGATATTCGAGTGTCTCGCGCTAATGTACAAATAAGTACTATATCCTTGACCGTGCTTTTAAATTAATATTCAAAATTGTATCACGTTTTCAATGTTTATTATTTCGGATTAGAATAAAAATAGTTATCTTTAACGTCGAAATAGATTGTTATTTTTATGAAATTATTTCTACGCGCGATGTTTTTATCACACAAAAATCAACTTTTCGAGCACATGCTTTGATGAAATACTTTTTATACCCACCCATTAACCCTTTTAAGAAAATACCCAACTTATTGATTAGCTAATAGAAATGAATTTCGTTGCATAAACTAAAAAAGGGATGAAAATACAGATCTCTGCAAAATCTACAAGATACAACAAAGACATTCAAAGTC
Source organism: Avena insularis (assembly GCA_023614405.1). Lineage (NCBI taxonomy): Eukaryota > Viridiplantae > Streptophyta > Magnoliopsida > Poales > Poaceae > Avena > Avena insularis. The sequence goes on from CM042694.1 coordinate 36,264,049, forward strand.
ATCATCTCTAGCTCCTACTTTTGCATGGTGACATTCCTCTTGAACTATGGTAATAAATTTCTTAACACCATACCTGCACAAGTTGCACTAACTTAATTGAAGAGTAGCTAGAGCCGCTCAACCCAAACAAGTATTGAACCTAAGATTGTTGAACATGATATGGCCAGGAAAATCCCTTGCACTATATGTTCTCAAAGTATTTGTTCATTGACATGCTATTTGAAAGTATTTGTTCATTGACATGCTATTTGAAAAGAAGTTCACGAGCGCAAAAGAGCAACACACGAGAGCAACAGAGACAAAACTCAACACTTCCATTACACGGCTACTACCACCAAGACTGCCCCTAAGTGCCAAACGACAAACCATAGTTCTAGAGCCGATAATCTACAGGAAACCACATACTCCATGGTGTCAGCTATGATTGCCACACTAGAAAGGGGATGTAGTGGAACACTTATCCTATGCGGCGCTGCATCACCGTTGAGACGTTGTCATCACAAACACAAAAACATAACATTTAGGAAGATAACTATGAATGGATCAAGATCGTTGTCATGACAAACACAAAAACATAACATTAAGGAAGATAACTATGAATGGATCAAGATCTAGGGTTCTTCTGGCACCGAAGTGCCATATCGACCGCCGGAGACGAGGGGAACCGACACAATAATGGTGGAAGAAGGTGACTTATGTCGTGGCAGCTTGACATAACTTTTGGTTTCATTGAAGATTTGTGTTGTTTTTATAATGTTGTCGTCCCGATCGATTCTTTCGTTGTTACTTTGTCAATAAAATTAGATCACTTGAAGCAAATTTGTCCCACAATAGGCCAGGGTTTAGCTTAACAGCACAAACGGCGCAATACTTTTCAATCTTTCATTTATAACGGTCGATGTCTATGTATAATGTTATGCTTGATTTAGCAGGATATAAACAAACAAAATCACCCCTTAAAGAGGAAAACATAGCAGAAAGAAGCAGAAACCGGATCCAACAAAATTTCATTTGCTCTGTATCCCATCCACGAACCATTTATTATTTCATAAGAACAAACAAACAAACAAATAGGCGTGTGATGACTGAATATATGTAGTCAAGAGGTTGCATGTAACTAGTCATGGAATCCTCATATACGCAAGGCCGTCAAAGACTAACGTCACCATAACACTTACCTAATCTACACGAACTCAGTCGAATCCTCGAAAAGTATATGTATCCATCAATGCTCCTCGCATCGAATACTCGAAATGGTTAATTATTCACGGCAACCTTCGCACAGGACGGGCAGAAGTTCACCATGGCCGCCGCCGTGGGGAGCTGAGCGAAGAGCTTCGAGCCGGCCACCGCCGACCGCTGCAGCTCCACGAGCTCCTGCTTCAGCCGCTGGTTCTCGTCGGTCAGGCTCTCGCACCACCGCTTCAGAGACTCGCAGTCCACCTCCGTCTGCTTCAGCTTCGTTCTGTTTTGCATGCACAAATAATATTCAGAACAAGATTATAACAAACCAAACATAGCAGAGCAGAGCGAGCCTTTTTCTTAAAGGATGAACACTGAATTAGTGATGGATCGATTGTTCAGTAGTACGGTGCAGAATCTCCGTACCTGGCTCTCCTATTTTGGAACCACACTTCGACCTGTCTCGTCGTCAGATTCAGCTGCCGCGCGAGCTCCTGCTTCTGAACCTGCATGCCACACAGACGTCAGGAACGATCTTTCAGTAGCTAAGCAAGCAGAACAGAAACTCATGGTTTGTAGTTACTGTACATACGTGAGAGAGTATGCTGTGGGCACGGAAGCTGTCTTCGAGGAGGGTACACTGCTCCCTGGTGAGCCGGAGCTTCTTCCTCCTGCCGCCGTCGACGCTGCCCCCGTCGCTCGGGCACGGACAGCTCGACGACGATCGACCACCGTCCTCACCGACCTTTATCCTCTGCTTCACACCTTGTTTTTCAGCCTTTCTCGCCGTGTGCTCATCATGGTCGCGCTCTTCTTTGTCGCTCTGCGGGAACAGCGCGTCAAACCGAACCGGATCAGGCCGCCGTTCGTCCTCGTGGCCACGCTTCACAGCGCCGCTGCCGATTGCTAGGCCGAGCCATGCTCCCAAGTTCTCGCGCTCCATGGTACTGAGCTTCGTAGGCTATGGAGAGGAAGCAGCTTTGTAACGGAGAATGTTTTAAGAAGGCCCAGCTAGCTACACCCTACACGCGACAGTCCAATTTATAGGTGACTCGTGCCTAGGAAGCAACCTGGCCGGACGGGACAAGGTCAGTTTCGTGTGTGTGGCTTGAAGGCGACAATAACACGGGTAATTATAAGGAGTGGACGTTTGTTTTGCGTGAGGAGACGAGTTAGCGAGTAGTAGTTGATCGACACTAATGGCATAGTTGGACTGGTTAAGAGATGAAGGGGCAGAGCATCGGAATCCATATATTCACACAACTTTTTTTTGTTTGTTCGTTCCTTTGACAGGGTTATTAGTTTGTGAAACCGACGACATAATAATCTTATAAGGTCTTAATTGTAAGTCAAGCGTGGGCTAGTATTAGTAACGTCGTATGAGTAGTAAATCAGGGTTGCTTTGCAGCGAGGAGGAGGGTGGATTAATTAGTTCAAGTGCGACACGTTCTTGGCGATAAATCCTTGCAGACCAAGCATGCACTGACGTACGTACATAGGTCATTCATTTACCCATGTTAATTGTGTAGAAATACTACAATTGATGGCACTGAATTCTTGGACTTTATAGCCAGAGAATTTTGGACGCACTGGTACATTCAGCTGGTCACCGGCAGGATAGTCTCACTCGGTAGAAAACAACAATATGTACGCTCGCCTCGAGTACCCGTGCGTGCGCTTTGACTATTTTGACTACTACTAGTAGAGCTTCACTAAACATACCAATAATATATCATCAGGAAAAAAGTTCCCTGGAAAAAATCAGGAAAAATTGTACTAGGTCGTTCGATTGATCCAGGAGAGCTATCGCAAGAAGCCGTCTCGTGTTGGAGCCAATTCAAATTGACCAAGCAAGCCATGATTACAGTACTACCCGTACCCGTAGTGACATACACATCGCTCTCTAGCATGCACACGTACGCGGAACAACATAATTTCCACGATTATCTCAGGACTCAAAGCACGTCGATCCAAGGACAAATCGTGACGTGAAATCTGTACTGCACACGTACGTACGGTGGTACTCGCGCAGTTCTGCGACCGCGACCGCGAGGCTGCGAAGCAACGCCGCGAGTGATCAAACTCTGCATTATTTCGGTCTTCGAGCTAGCCACGGCTGCTGCGAGGATGCCGCATTTGCTGAAGAATGTGGCCGCTAGACGCCGCCGGCCGGCGCTTACAACACCACCAGGGAGGCCAACAAGGTTTTCCCGATTATTCGGTGCAGATTTCGCATGGCGGCAACGAACAAAATCAGAGAGGCGATCTCAGCATACTCTTTTTTGAGAGTCTTGACCGTCTCCATCGGGCCGCCACATCATTGTCCTGATAGTGATACTTATTTTCTTTTTTTGAGATGGATAGTGATAGTTGTCTAGTCGAGATCTCCCCGTCATTTGTTTATCTCGGAATTATTTACTGCCTGACTTCTAAGGGCAGCCACAATGTGTGCCAAAAGTGGTTTCAAATTTAGTATGTGGCTTTTGGAACTAGTTCTTCAACGTTGTGGAGGTGTTGCCAAAGCTAAATTTTAGGAAATCGGAGCAACAGCTTGCGCCGATGCTAAATCTTTGCACGAGAATAAAAAATCCATCCAGTTGCATGCAACAGGAGAAAAGCTAGGCAGACATGTGTGTTAGCTGTAATAAATATGGTTCTTTATTCTAATGTGGGTCATGCTACTAAAACATTTGGCTTCGGTAACGTTGTAGGGAGATTGAATATATAGCATCGTTGCTATATTATACCGACATGGCCAATTTAGCTTTTTGCATACTGTGGATGCCCTAATACTTCCTCCGTCCAGAAGTAGGTGAATTGAATGTCTAAATTCGCATATATCTGTACACTAAAACATGTTTAGATAAATGTGAATCTGTACAAATGGAAGTCAGTTATTTTTAGATAGAGAGAGTAATAACTTGATAGACAAGCTGGGGCATCAATTCTGGCAACAATGTTACTCCGTACTTTTTTTGCAGGGAATGTTACTCCCTGCTTAACATGGTAACGCTACTAGTTACCGTACAAGGCTCGTTGTCTTTTTTTTTTGGCGAAATTCTACCAATCTATTAATAATCATCAACATCAGTACAAAGAGTCCTAAAAGTAATAGACAAATCTATTGAATGGTCATTCCACTCGTCGTACTACAAAGATCTACTCCCTCCTTTCAGAAATATAAGACGTTTTAGTTTTATGAATCGAATGTATTTGACGTCTTCTAGTGTATAGGTTCATAGGGGGTTGGAGTGAACCTATACACTAAAAAGGGCTAGATACATTCATTTTACAAAGCTAAAACATCTTATATTTCTGAACAGAGGGAGTACATATCTGTACACATAAACAACTATAGAATATTTGGATAATTTGATTTTACTAAATAGAGATAACCACGGTTGGGATTTAATAATAGACAAGAAATTCATGTAAAGAACTGCAACTCAATCGGCACTTCCGATCCATATACATGTCAAGAAGGGGGAAAAATGGGGAACGCACGGAGTCGCACGTCTACCTCCTCCCTCCCGTGAGAAAATAGAGGCGGCGGCTAGGGTGAAAACCCTAGCAGCCGCCACAATCTGATTCATCCTCACCGTCTACGACTGCAAATTGACGGGTCCCTGCCTCGTCTGCTTGCTGCTCCGGCGGCGGGAGGGGGTGGGGATCTCGGACCTGCGTTCGGCGGTGTAGAAGGGTCCCTAAAGTTAGAGTTTGGTTAACCGGTATTGTCGTTATGGTGGCTATGGTGGTGTTGTGCGGGACAAGAATAAGGTATACCCACCTCCTCTTCCATCTCGTCGGCGACGATCCTGCTGCTGGCGTTGAGGAGAGCGGATATTCGTCTGGTCATCACTTCCATAGAGTGGTGGATCTCGTCCAGTTTACATGTGTTCTGGATCTCGTCCAGTCTACGTATGTTTTAGGTTTGGTGTTACAAGCTTCAGATCAATTCAAGGGTTCAACGGCGACAATTTTAGCTATGGGGCGCTGGTCCTTAGGGGCACATGCACGAAGACTTCTCGATTGTCATTAACAACGTCATGCCGACTCCGGTAAGGGAGCGGCGACAGCGGCGCGCTGGCGGCTCACTTTGGCGGCAGTAGTGGTCGTTAGGTGATCCAAAGATCTCGATGTAATTTTTGTTATGTTTAGGGTGCTTTGTACTTCTTATAAACTTATGAAATAGATCTGAATCTTTTCCCCACAAAAAAAAGAAGGGAAAAAATCATCCGACCCACGAAGGTTAATATTATTTGATGGTGCCATCATCAAAATCAGCCGATTAACAAATATAAGGTTTGCTCTTTGCTCGCTCTTACCATCCAAACTACGAAGGAGACAACATAAATATGGTTTGTTTGGATTAGCTCCATGGGTTGGTTACTGAAAGTGCATGGAGCCTCATACGTGGTTTTGGTGATTAATGACAGTGTGACTGATGTTTTCATAGAGTATACTTTGAGTGCTTTTCCATGGTAAATACTTGAAGACCGTATACCCGCATGGAAGAAATGCTTGAAGACCATATGTTGGTTTCAAGGTTGAAACCGGGAGGAACTAAAAAAGATGAAGTGATGACCAGTGTGATGTTTAAGGTGTGATCCGAAGATTGGTCATGTGAGAGATGAGTCTAGTGCGAGCATGTCTTAATTGCAAAAAACAACGACAATTACGTGAGGAGTTTAAAAATCCACCAACTTTTAGAAGATTGGTCATGTGGTGGCTTGCAATGTGTACTGATGCTCGAATTTGCCTGGACTACGTGGCCCCACAGTCACGGTCCAGGATAACTTATGTTAGACATATCTGACTTTTGCTTTTTTAAAAAAAAAATCCTAAAACCCAAGACAGACGTGGTTCTGAAAATCTAGCGATTGTAGACACACATTTCTGAGCACCCACAGTTTTATCCAACTTTAGAAACTTGTAAATCTGAATTTTGAGAAGTGGTACCATGGTATCATGTGAAGTATGAGATCTTGTGATAATTCATGTGTGTAGTCTACTCTTGAAAAACAAACTCTATTGCTACTAGGGCGCGTTTGGTTTCCTGGAGCTCCTAGGAACATGGTGAAGGAAATATGCCCTGAGAGGCAATAATAAAGTTGTTATTATATATTCCTTATATATGATAGATGTTTATTTTACATGCTAGAAATGTATTGATTCGGAAACATCAATACATGTGTGTTTAATAAACAAAAAGGGTTCCTAGTCATGCCTCTCTTATAGAATAGCTTGTTGATTAACGGGATGATCAAGGTTTCCTGATCATGGACATTGGATGTTGTTAATAACAAGGTCACACCATTGGTGGAATGATGTGATAAACATTCATCCGAAGTATAGCATTACGATCAAGTCATTATGTTTATATTGCTATAACATCATACGAAGTAATCTTTATCCTTAGACCATGAGATCATGTTAATTGCTAACACCGGAAGAGTATCTTGATAACATCAAACGCGTCACACGTAACAGGTGACTATAAAGATGGGTTCATTACTACGAAGGTGTTATGTTGAGGCTCATGGATCAAGAGTGGAATTTGTCAATCCAGATGACGGATAGATATACTCTGGGCCCTCTCGGTGATATCACATAGATAGCTTGCAAGCAAGTGTTGTGATCACTAGAATGTTATATCACGGGAACGAGAAAAGAGTGCATGTCGGTAACGAGATCAAACTAGGTATGGAGATACCGATGATCAAATCTCGGACATGTAATATATCGAGAGACAAAGGGATTTAGTTACAAGCGTTAAAGGTTCTCACGATCACAGAAGTCATCGTTGAATGTGTAGGAGTCAAGACGGATCTCCGTGTCCCAGCTGATTATTGATCGAGAAGGGTCTCGATCATGTCTGCATTATTCATGAACCGTAGGGTGGCACACTTAAGAGTTACGAACACCATTTTGGAGCACATATGTTTGATTTAAAGAATTGCAAAGCGAGGAATTGTTTCAATAGAAACCGAAATTGTTTCGTGAAATTGCGAAAGTGGTTCGCATGTGATATTGAAATATTGCAAGGGCTATATGAATGTTTGTTAATTAAAGTAATTAACAAAATTCTGAATAAATTTAATAAAAGAGTTTTATTAAATGAGAGAGCATTAAATTTGGAGAAACTTAATGCATTTAAAGTGGAGACTTTAAAAGGGAATATGAAGAGGCATTTTAATGTGGAGGGGTTACCACCACATGAATGGGGAGGTGAGGGTCACCCTCCCCATGCGCCCATGGAGAGAGGGGCACCCTCCTCCTATAAAAGGCCACCCATTCCTCCTTCATCCTCACACCTCCTTGTGAAGGATCTCTCTCCTCTAGAATTATTCCCCATGGTCTCGGATTAGCAGATACATGTTCCAGTGGCATTTAAATGCGGAAGGAGTTGTCGCTCACTGGATCGCTAGAGCGCGGAGGTGGAGGTTGTCCGGTGGCTTGAACATGTGTGCGAGTGCAGATGCACTGCTGAGTTGCGGCGCTCGGACTTCCTCACGATCTAGAGATCGGCAAGTGTACGACTACATCAACCACGAGTTCCTACTCGTTAACAAAGCTCGTTGTCTTCGAGGGTAAGTTCTCGTTGGATGTATGAACACCCGTTGCTTTGTACCTAGTAGATAGATCTTGGCGTGTAGTTCACACCGTAGGAAATTTTTTGTTTTCTATGCTGCGGACCCAACAGTGTGTAGGGGTTCGTAGCATGGAAAACAAAAAATTTCTATCGCATACAAACAAACAAGCCAAGATCTATCTACTAGATTGTAGCAACGAGTCAATAGAGGAACTCACCCTCGAAGATTCCAGCGTTAACGAGAGCAGATTCTCGTGGGTGATGTAGTCGATTCTTCCGATCTCAAGATCGCAGAGACGATCCTTCCAGCGCTGCCTCAGAAGGCCCTGCATGATCGGTCACACGTTCGTACTGACGAAGACCTTCCTCTCCTTGTTCCAAAGAGGCAGCGGAGGTTGTAGCACTCTCCTCGTGTTTCCGCAGACAACGCATGGTACCTGGAAGTAGAGGGAGATCCCGCAGGCTTCGCTTAAGCAGTGGTATGGTGGAGCTTATGAGAGAGGCTATTAGTGGTCTAGTAATTAGACACACCAATTAGAGGGCTCTAAACCAATTAGAAGGCTCTAAATCAAATAGCTCTAAACCGGGTTTAGATCTAGGGTTTAGTTTAGAGGATAGGAACTTGTGTGTGCTAGAGGAGCCCCGCCTCCTTATATAGGTGGGAGGGGCTGGCCGCCAAGGGAGGAGTGGAGTCCTCCCCAACTTGGCCTTGAGGTGGGCGCGGCTTGGGAGGAGGAATCCTCCCAACTCGGTTTCCACTTCTCCTCTTTCCACTTTCCAAAAACTTGCGTTTGACTTTCAAACTAGCCGCTTGACTTTTCAATTTAGGATTTAAATAAACCCTTTATTTTGGACAGCAAGAACACCTAGTACATGATGCAATCATTCCAATATGTAATGACACATTCATGTACCCTTCCTCCGGAGTGCCGGACATTCCGGACCTTCTAGAATGTTCCCGATGAAAACACCTAACCATTCCCCAACTCGAAATGGGACTTTCCTTATATGAATCTTATTCTCCGGACCATTCGGATCTCCTCGTGATATCCGGATCCCATCCGAGACTCAACAACATTCGGTCTCTTTCTCATAATACCATAACTACTCAAACAACGTCGAATCCTTAAGTGTGTCTCCTACGGTTCGTGAATTATGCGACATGATCGAGACACTTCTAACAATAACCAATAGAGGAATCTGGAAATTCATATGGCTCCATATTTCTACGATTACTTTGTGATCGAATGAACCACTTACATACGATACCAATTTCCTTTGTCTCACGATATGTTACTTATCCGAGGTTATGATCGTCGGATCTCTGCATACCTAGTTCAACCTCACATCGATAAGTACTCTTTTCGCTCCCGTGATATGTGATCCCTTGTGACCAAGTCACATGCTTGCAAGCTAATTGGATGACATTTCACCGAGAGGGCCCAGAATATCTATCCAGTCATGTGGATGGACAAATCCCACTCTTGATCCATGTTTTTCAACCAATACTTTCCGAACACTCAATGCCACCTTTATAGCCACCCTGTTACGGTGTGGTGTTTGATGACATCAAAGCATCCATCCGGAAGGTGATATGCATGATCTCATGGTCGAAGGAATTAGGTTACTATGTATCGTAAAGCATATAGCAATTGAACTATTGAAATGACTTGATCTTTATGCTACGCTTATCTATAGGAGTATGTCCATCACATCATTCTCCTAATGATATGATCCTGTTGTTAATAACATCTCTATGTTCATGATCGGAAACAATGATCATATATTAACCAACAAGCTAGTTTAACAAGAGGCTTTACTAGGGACTCTTATTTTAGTTTACAAATCACACAAGTATTAATGTTTCCGGTTAATACAATTATAGCATGAATGTAAACATTTATCATAAGTATGAAGATATGATAATAACCTACTTTATTATTGCCTCTTGGGCATATCTCCAACAGTCCCACTTGCACTAGAGTCAATAATCTAGTTTCAAACCTTTGTGTATTCAACACCTATGGCTTTCCGGTGTTGTATGTACACGATTGCTAGTGGTCAACTGATCTCGGATCGACACTTCCAGTCCGTGTGTAATTGCATGTCTTTGCGTCTCGCATCACTCATTCTCTAATGAGATGGCTTTGTATAAATTTGGTCTTTTGTGACCTTTAGTTCTTTTGGGGTTAAAACATGTTGACAATATTGTCGTACAATATATCTTCATAGTATTATCCCGCTGTGAACTACACCTAGTTTGATAACAAACTACTTGACACAAATGCCCTCTTTTGCTGCTATAATAGCAGTCATATACTTAGCCTTTTGTTGTAGTATCTGTCACAATGTCTTAACTTTGGAACTCATCCAAATCCATTATGGAACTCACTTTCCATTATATTGTGCCACCCTTAGTTTAGATTGAGATAAACTAAATTTGTACTTTGTGACAAAGCTAGTATCAATGTAGTACATTTACAATGAACTAACCATCTATTTGTCACTTCTACAAATAATATACTCTTAGTTCTTCCAAAAGATCATAAGAATATCCTTACTATTGTCCAATGATCATCTTACAAATCATTCTGGTATATGCTCACAACATTTAGAGCATAGGACATATCTGGATTTGTACATATCACAGTATGATTGATATAAATACTCTTTTGTGATTTCATACATCAAGTATCAATCTATACTTGAATCTTTGTTTCACTTACCAAATGTCAATACACTTGAATATTATCATCAACATTGAACTCTTTCAATCCTTTCTGTGCAACAAGAACCTTCCTTGTAGTTTCTATATTGAACTCATTCAATATCTCGTCTATGTACTTCTGGCACAACCATATTAGCATCTATTGATGCCTAATATTTGGGTTTTGCCTAAGTCTTTCATCGGGATGAAATTCTTAATATGTGTTTAATAAAAGATACATTATTTCCAATCAACAATATGTCCTCCACATAATGTATTAGAAATATGTCTTAGCGCTCCCACTTAATTTCTTGCAAATGCAAGCATCTTCATTGTCTCCGATGAAATTAAACTCTTTAACATTCATCATAGTGAAGATTCCAACTCCGCTATGCTTACTTCAACCATTGAAGTTTGCATATGCTTTTAGCATCCTTTGAATTAACAAAACCCTTTGGACCGTGTCATGCACACGTCCTAGGTAACCATTCTATTAGAAGAACTTGTTTTGTTTATTCTACTACCACATAACAAATTATATGTAGTGGTTGCTACATTAATCCGTCTAGACTAAAAATCGCTATGAAAGATCAAATCTTGTCATATACAACCTTTGAACATTGTTGTGAACTCTTTCCCAACATGTCGACTATTTCATAGATGTGAAACATCCATGTCTACTTCTTTATAGATCCAAACACAACTGCAAGGTCTTACACCTTTTTCGAGGGTCCTTCAAGTTCAAAACTTGATTTCTCGTATGGAACTATCACGGATTTTATGGCTTCAAGCCATTTGACGGAGTCAGGGCCCATCATCGCTTCTTTGCATGTAGTAGGTTCATTATTCTCAAATAATGATTCAACCCTCAAATCTTGGTATTTGATTGTTCATCCGACCTACTTGTTTCAATAGAAACTTAGACCTCCGTGACCACAACCTTTGAGGCACGTGAGCCATGAGCATTATTCTTGCCTCCTAACACTTTTCGGTCTTCGCAACTTTGCACATATAGCTAAGGTTCTTTTAACCTTATCAAAGTTCTATTGTCCTCCCACTTAACTTTTCACGAAAAAATTCCTTCTCAAAGAAACTTGACGTTCTAAGCGACAAACACTTTTGTCTCCTGTTTATGGAGGAATACTTAAGAATACAAAGACAGGTTTATCCGACTTTGGTTGCAAACATCTTTCTTATGCATAGCATACCAATGTTTAAGAAAGGACTACTTGGGTTTTATCCCAAACCATAACCTTATATGGTGTCATTTCAGCGGATTATGATGGAGCTCTTTTAGTGGAAAACGGTAGTCTCTAAAGCTTTTAATCTTTAAAATATAATAGCAGTTTTATGAATTATACCTTCGATCTTACCATGTCAAACAAGGTTTTAATTACATATCTCGAACGCTCCATACTCTTATGGTGTTTCGGGAAATGCAAATCCACGGAACGATTCCTTAAATCTTAGGTATTATGCTAAACTTGTAATTCAAATATCTTCCTTTATGATCTTTATCATAAACTATTCATATTCTTGTTACAATGATTTTGCACTTCATCTTGAAAGTCTTTTGAACTTTTCAAATATTTCATACTTCATCCTTATTAAGTAAATATTCATATATTCACTCAAATTTTCGGAGAAAGCATATGAAGTTGAAATCCATCGCTCTTGACTACACATAATGGAGTTCGTACAATCATATGCACAAGTTCCAATAAGCTAGTCTTTCGTTCCCTTTTGGCCTATGAACGAAGTTTTAATTATCTCTAGGAAAGTTTCACAAACGTCATTTGATCAAAATCAAAAGACTCCAAAATTCCATCCACATGGAGTTTCTTCATGTTTTCTTTCCAATATAATTTAAACGGCGATGTCACTTCCTAAGTGATCTTTCAATCAATTTGTCTTTCGACAATTTTAGCACTAGTTTTATGGATGTGATTTCTCCAACGAGATTTGTGAATCATCCATCTTTTATGGATTACGGCAATTATTTGAACAACCCTTTTGTTCTCATAATACCTGATAAAACAAATCTTGAAGGCAAGCGTTGATGTTTAACGAGCAACAAAATAACCCTTTATTTGATGAACATCATCACCTATTCTTTTGCTAGTTACTTAGGCCATTGTAGTTCATGAATTGTGTTGTTTCGTATGACGATTCACACCAACAAATTCAGTATCAAATACTTAAGAACCACATTGTTTAATAAGCAAAGAATATAGCCATAACATGTATATCATTCATATACTTAAACTGAACAATTCTAGTCTTTTCTTTTCTGCCATATACTTATGAGATTCTCTTTCAGTATTTCCTTTTCTGTTTGAAAGAATCTATCAACATCAATAGTGGAGTCATACTTATGACACATAGTCCAAAGCGTGTATAGTTAAATACCAATGTCTTTGAACTTGCACTTTGAAGTAGATCACCATTATCAAATATTTGGTGTTCTTTCAAATTCCTTTCTTTAGTAATCTCTTGGTGTAGTAAACATTTTACCTACATCAAATATTCACCCTCATCATGGACTTATCCATGATCTAGCTACTTTTAGCTTGTAACGGTGAATCGCGAGTATAATGTTGCTCTCCAAAACCTTTTGGAAGATTAGGACAACTAGTGTCTCCAACCTTTTGCAAATTCTCATCAAACATGAGAACATGACTTTGCCATATTATACTCTATCATGTTGTAACCAAAACTTCGTTTCAGATATCACAATATCTTCCACACATCATGGTTTCTGAAACAACTCTTTCAGATCCTAGATAACCTTGATATTAAGATAATCTTTTGAATATCAAGAATCATGGAGACAAACATGATACTCATATACTAACACTTTGGAATTGTCACTCTTGTTTTAATACCAATTATTAAACTTCATGGAGTAACCGGAACTTACTGAAAGTTTGCAATAGGACTTTAAACTTTAGATTAACACTTCAAAACAATACGATACCAGTTCGTAAAGTAACTAACCAGAATTCTATAGTTCTATTATCTCAATTAAAACTAAGCGCAAGGTGGTAAACGGATGCCAATGACTACAACAACTATGCAAATTCACTTTTGATTTTATGATAAATTGAGTTCTAATCAATAATTAAATTAATCTAGGTGAACTCCCACTCAAAACAATATCCCTCACATTGTTTTAGTGATCACACGAACCAAATCCACCACATCAAAACCGATCATCACGAGAGTTGATGTAGCTTCAATGGCGAACAATCAACATGTTCATCATATCTACTATATGACTCATGCTTTACCTTTCGGTGATCCGTGTTCCCGAGGCCATGTCATACATGCTAGGCTCGTCAAGATCAAACCTTAGCTACCGATAAGCAAATCTGCTTGCTTACGTTGTATTCACCATGAATCAAAGACACCCGATCATCACGTGGTGCTTCGAAGCAGCAAGCTTTGGCAACGGTGCATACTAAGGGTGAACACTTTAGAACTTGAAATTTATGTGCATGAGGGATCATCTTATAATGCTACCGTCGTCTACCAAGCAATACAAGATGCATAAAGGATTAACATCACAGGCAATTCATAATATGTGATATGATATGGCCTTTCTTCTTTGTGCTTTCGATCTCCATCTTCAAGCACGAACATGATCTCCATCATCACCGGCATAGCATCAAGGTCAATGACGCTTCTTCATAGTTGTCGTCCACCAGCTTCAACTATTACAACTATTTTGGATAGACACGCAGGTCTTAACAGAAATTAAAGACAACCATATGGCTTTGCCGGTTGCCAACTTACAATAAGGAACATTGCATACATCAAATATAATCACAATCATGGCCATATCACATCATCAAGACACCCTGCAAAACAAAGTTAGACGCCTCTACTTTCTTTGCATATTTTACGTGGTTTGGGGCTTTCAATAAGTGTCGTTCTAACTTTTAACAAGAACCACAACATTGATACTAGCATTGTTGATCACCCGTTGTAAATTGGATCTTTACTATGCTAGGAGAAACAGCACCAAGAAAGCCACTTATGCAAAACAAGTTGCATGTCAAGCGTGGAGCAAGTCTCATGAACGATGTCATGTAAGGTTAGCCCGGGCCGCTTCATCCCAACATACCGCAAGATGCAAAGTACACAAAAAGCAATCTACAATAAAAGTATCAACGCCCACAATGACCATTGTGTTCTACTCGTGCAACAGATCTACATATAGACACGGCTCGATACCAATCGTAGGGGTTCGTAGCATGGAAAACAAAAAATTTCTATCGCATACAAACAAACAAGCCAAGATCTATCTACTAGATTGTAGCAACGAGTCAATAGAGGAACTCACCCTCGAAGATTCCAAAGCGGTTAACGAGAGCAGATTCTCGTGGGTGATGTAGTCGCATTTTCCGATCTCAAGATCGCAGAGACGATCCTTCCAGCGCGTTCCAGCAGCGCCCCATGATCGGGTCACACGCGTACTGACGAAGACCTTCCTCTCCCTTGTTCCAAAGAAAATGGAGGTTGTAGCACTCTCCTCGTGTTTCCGGCAGCACAACGGCATGGTACCGGAAGTAGAGGGGAGATCCCGCAGGGCTTCGCCTTAAGCCGGTGCGAGTATGGTGGAGCTTATGAGAGAGGCTATTAGTGGTCTAGTAATTAGACACACCAATTAGAGGGCTCTAAACCAATTAGAAGGCTCTAAATCGAATAGCTCTAAACCGGGGTTTAGATCTAGGGTTTAGTTTAGAGGATAGGAACTTGTGTGCTAGGAGCCCCGCCTCCTTATATAGGTGGGAGGGCTGGCCGCCAAGGGAGGGAGTGGAGTCCTCCCAACTTGGCCTTGAGGTGGGCGCTGCTTGGGAGGAGGAATCCTCCCAACTGGGTTCCACTTCTCCTCCTCTTTCCACTTTCCAAAACTTGTTGCTTGACTTTCAAACTAGCCGCTTGACTTTTCAATTTAGGATTTAAATAAACCCTTTATTTTGGACAGCAAGAACACCTAGTACATGATGCAATCATTCCAATATGTAATGACACATTCATGTACCCTTCCCTCCGGAGTGCTTGACATTCCGGGACCTTCTAGAATGTTCCCGATGAAAACACCTAACCATTCCCCAACTCCTAAATGGGACTTTCCTTATATGAATCTTATTCTCCGGACCATTCCGGATCTCCTCGTGATATCCCGGATCCCATCCGAGACTCAACAACATTCGGTCTCTTTCTCATAATACCATAACTACTCAAACAACGTCAATCCTTAAGTGTGTCTCCCTACGGTTCGTGAATTATGCGGACATGATCGAGACACTTCTCCTAACAATAACCAATAGAGGAATCTGGAAATTCATATGGCTCTACATATTTCTACGATTACTTTGCGATCGAATGAACCACTTACATACGATACCAATTTCCCTTTGTCTCACGATATGTTACTTATCCGAGGTTATGATCGTCGGTATCTCCGCATACCTAGTTCAACCTCACATCGATAAGTACTCTTTTCTCGTTCCTGATATGTGATCCCTTGTGACCAAGTCACATGCTTGCAAGATAATTGGATGACATTTCACCGAGAGGGCCCAGAGAATATCTATCCGTCATGTGGATGGACAAATCCCACTCTTGATCCATGTGTTTCAACCAATACTTTCCGAACACTCAATGCCACCTTTATAGCCACCCTGTTACGGTGTGGTGTTTGATGACATCAAAGCATCCATCCGGTAAAGGTGATATGCATGATCTCATGGTCGAAGGAATTAGGTTACTATGTATCAGAAAGCATATAGCAATTGAACTATTGAAATGACTTGATCTTTATGCTACGCTTATCTATAGGAGTATGTCCATCACATCATTCTCCTAATGATATGATCCTGTTGTTAATAACATCTCTATGTTCATGATCAGGAAACAATGATCATATATTAACCAACAAGCTAGTTTAACAAGAGGCTTTACTAGGGACTCTTATTTTAGTTTACAAATCACACAAGTATTAATGTTTCCGGTTAATACAATTATAGCATGAATGTAAACATTTATCATAAGTATGAAGATATGATAATAACCTACTTTATTATTGCCTCTTGGGCATATCTCCAACACAGTGGTATCAGAGTCTGATCTATGCGTAGGTGCTTAGCACAGGTAGTACACATATGGTTGATATGTGGGCGATGATGATCATGTTATTGCATCTTCTATGTATTTTGGATATTGGTGGCATAGTGGGATGAAGCGGCCCGGACCAACCTTACATGTCATCGTACATGAGACCGGTTCCACGACTGACATTCAACTTGTTTTGCATAAGTGGCTGGCGGGTGTCTGTCTCTCCTACTATAGTCAATATCTGATTTACAACAAGTTGCTAATAACTTAGTTATCCTCGTTGTGGTTCATGTTCATAGGTAAGAACGGTTCTATCTCCGAAAGACCTAAGCCACGTAAAACTTGCAATTGATAAATTAGAGGCGTCTATTTTAGATCGTTGTTGGGCTAGTGTGTTGATATGGTATTGTTGTAAGTAGATGTATGGTGGATACTCTTACAACACACTTAACGTGTAAGTTCCATAGACCTTGGCCTTACACACAAAGGAATGATAGAGATCATACCACGATGCAAGTGATAGAGATCAAATGCATGGACCATATCATCTCACTTTACACATTATATGTTAGCATCTTATACTGCTAGTTTGGCGCGTTTGATAGCATTATAAGATGATCCCTCATTTAGATATCAAGATAAAAATGTGTTCTTCCTTGAGTATGCACTGTTCTATGGATCGTGTTTCGAGACATCACGTGATGATCGGGTGTACTCGAATCTACGCTTTCATAGGAACGGGTGTAAGACAGTTTTACACACGCGAATACTGAGGTTCTTACTTGGCGAGCCTAGCATGTACAGACATGGCCTCGGAACACGGACCGAAAGGTTAAGCATGAGTCATATGGTTGATATGATGCCCATATAGATGCTCGCCTTTGAAGCTATATTAACTCACGTGATGATCGGACTTGGTATAGTGGATTTGGTTCATGTAATCACCAAAAGGACACGAGGGATGTCGTTTTTGAGTGGGAGTTCATTAGTAATTTGGATTAGTTGAACTCAATCTATCATAAACTTAGTCTAAATAAACTTTACAAATTCTGTTGTAGATGGCACCACCTGCTTTTAATTTCAATGTGTTCATGGAGAAAGAGAAACTTGCTGCGAATGGTAGCAACTTCACCAACTGGGCTATGAATTTGAGGATTCTCCTCACTGCTGCACAAAAGCAATATGTGCTAGATGCGCCGCTAGGCCCCCACCAGCTCTCGATGCCCCGACGAGGAAAAGAATGTCTATGTGACTCGTCGGAGGACCACAACTTAGTTCATTACGGTATCTCGTATGGGCTAGAGCCGAACTTCAAAGCGTTTCAAAATGGCAATGCCTTTGATACCATGGGAGAATTGAAAATGATTTTCGATACCCATGCTACCGTAGAGAGTTATAATGCTACAGAAAAGTTCTTTAGCTGCATGATGGAGGAAAACAGCTCCGTTAGTGAGCACGTACTCAAAATGTCTGGGTATGCCGATAAGCTTGTGTCCTTGGGAATAACTATTACCATTGACTTAGGCATACATCGTGTTCTCCAATCTCTGTCACCTAGCTACAAGAGCTTCGTGATGAACTATAATATGCAGGGCATGAAGAAGTCTCTTCCCGAGCTTCTGACAATGCTTAAGACTATAGAACTGGAGATTAGGAAAGAACATCAAGTGTTGATGATCAATAGGACCACCGGTTTCAAGAAGGACAAGAAAGGCAAGCACAGGGGAAAGAAGGGTGGCAAGTCTGTTGCCACGCTGAAAAGAAACCCCGGGTTGGCCCTAAGTCTGACACCGAGTGCTACTATTGCAAGGAGACTGGCCATTGGAAGCGCAACTACCCCATGTATTTGGCGGACAAGAAGTCCAGCAAGGCAAACAAAGGTATATGTGATATACATGTTATTGATGTGTACTTGACTAGTACTCGCAGTAGCACCTGGGTATTTGATACTAGATCGATTGCTAATATATGTAACTCGGTTCAGGGGCTACGGAACAAGCGACAACTAGCAAGGGATGAGGTCAGGATGTGGGTCGACAATGGATCAAGAGTTGATGTGATCGCCGTCGGGACACTACCTCTCCATTTGCCATCGGGATTAGTTATAAACCTAAATAATTGTTATTTGGTGCCTACACTGAGCATGAACATTGTATCTGGATCGTGTTTGATGCAAAGTGGTCATTCCTTTAAATCTGAGAACAATGGTTGTTCGATTTATAAGAATGATATCTTTTATGGTCATGCACCTATGTTGAATGGTTTATTTCTATTGGATCTCGATAGTAATATTACGCACATTCATAATGTTAATGCTAAAAAGATTAAACTTGATGATGATATGTCTACATATATGTGGCACTGCCGTCTAGGTCATATTGGCGTTAAACGCATGAAGAAACTCCATTCTGATGGACTTTTGGAATCACTTGATTTTGAATCATTTGATACATGTCAGCCATGCCTTATGGGCAAGATGACTAGAACGCCGTTTTCCGGTTCAATGGAACGGGCGACAAATTTGTTGGAGATCATACATACTGATGTGTGTGGACCAATGAGTGTGTCGGCGCGAGGTGGATATCGTTATTTTGTTACTTTCACGGATGATTTGAGTAGATATGGGTATATCTATTTGATGAAACACAAGTCTGAAACTTTTGAAAAGTTCAAGGAATTTCAGAATGAAGTGAAAAATCATCGTAATAAAAAGATCAAGTTTCTACGGTCTGACCGTGGAGGAGAGTATCTAAGTTACGAGTTTAGCACACACATGAAAGAGTGTGGAATAGTTTCAAAACTCACGCCTGCCGGAACACCACAACGTAATGGTGTGTCGGAACGTCGTAATCGTACCTTATTGGATATGGTTCGATCTATGATGTCTCTGACTGACTTACCTCTGTCATTTTGGGGTTATGCGCTGGAAATAGCTGCATTCACTTTAAATTGGGCACCATCTAAACCCGTTGAAACGACACTGTATGAATTATGGTTTGGAAACAAACCTAAGCTGTCATTTCTTAAGGTTTGGGGATGCGATGTTTATGTGAAGAAACTTCAACCGGATAAACTCGAACCCAAAGCGGAAAAATGCGTCTTCATAGGATACCCTAAGGAAACAATTGGGTATACCTTCTATCACAGATCTGAGGGCAAGGTTTTAGTTGCCAATAATGGATCCTTTCTTGAGAAGGAGTTTCTCCCGAAAGGTGTGAGTAGTCGGAAGGTAGAACTCGAAGAGGTTATTGAACCTTCTCTTCATGGAATGGCGAGTGGCGCAGCACCGGAAGTTGTTTCGGGGTTGACTTCACCTGATGAAGAGAGAGCTAATGATAATGATCATGAAACTCCGAAAGAGGACACTACCGAACCTCGCAGGTCAAGCAGGACACGTGCAGCTCCTGAACTGTACGACAATCCTGTTGTGAATTTCATGGTTGATGAAATGGATGGCCCTGCGACATATGAAGAAGCGATGATGAGCCCGGATCCCAACAAATGGCTAGAAGCCATGAAATCCGACATGGAATCCATGTACGAGAACCAAGTTTGGAACTTGGTGGACTTACCTCACGACCAAAAGGCCGTTGAGAATAAATGGATTTTCAAAAGGAAAACTAATGCTGATGGTAATGTGACCATCTATAAGGCCCGACTTGTCGCAAAGGGGTTTCGACAAATTCAAGGAGTTGACTACGATGAGACATTCTCTCCCGTAGCGATGCTTAAATCGGTTAGGATTATGTTAGCAATTGCTGCATATTTCGATTATGAAATATGGCAGATGGATGTCAAAACTGCGTTCCTCAATGGTAAAATTGAAGAAGAGTTGTATATGATACAACCTAAGGGTTTTGTCGATCCTAAGGATGCTAATAAGGTGTGCAAACTTCAGCGATCCATCTATGGACTAAAGCAAGCATCACGAAGTTGGAATCTCCGCTTTGATGAGGTGATCAAAGAGTTTGGATTTGTCCAAACTTATGGAGAGGCTTGTATTTACAAGAAAGTGAGTGGGAGCAATGTGGCATTTCTGATATTATATGTGGATGACATATTATTGATTGGAAATGATATAGATCTTTTAAACAGTGTTAAAAGTTATCTAAACATCAAATTTTCGATGAAAGACCTTGGTGAAGCGTCATATATATTAGGCATTAAAATCTATAGAGATAGATCAAGGCGCCTAATTGGGCTATCGCAGAGTACATACCTTGATAAGATATTAAAGAATTTTAATATGGACGAAAGTAAGAAGGGGTTCTTACCTATGTTGCAAGGCAAGACATTGAGTAAGACTCAAAGTCCGGCTACGGCGGAAGAAAGAGAGATGATGGATAAGATCCCCTATGCCTCGGCCATAGGCTCTATTATGTATGCCATGCTATATACAAGACCGGATGTGGCACATGCTATTAGTTTGACTAGTAGGTACCAATCTGATCCAGGTTCGGAACACTGGATAGCGGTAAAGAACATCCTCAAGTACTTGAGAAGAACTAAGGATATGTTTCTCATATACGAAGGTGAAGAAGAGCTAGTCGCTAAGTGTTATGTCGATGCTAGCTTTGACACCGATCCGGATGACTCTAAGTCTCAATCCGGATACGTATTTCTCTTGAACGGAGCAGCAGTTAGTTAGAGGAGTTCCAAACAACCTGTGGTGGTTGGATCAACAACGGAGGCGGAATATGTTGCTGCTTCAGAAGTGGCGCAGGAGGCAGTTTGGATGAAAGAGTTCATTACAGAACTGGGTGTGGTTCCCAGTGCGCTGGACCCGATGGTGATCTATTGTGACAACAATGGAGCCATAGCCAACGCAAAGGAACCAAGGTCTGACAACAATTCCAAACATATTAAGCGCCGGTTTCACTCCATCCGCGAGCATGTCAAGGATGGAGATATAAAGATTTATAAAGTACACACGTACCTGAATGTAGCAGATCCATTGACTAAAGTTCTCCCTAGGGCAAAACACGATCAACACCAGAACTCCATGGGTGTTAGATATATCACTATGTGAACTAGATTATTGTATCTAGTGCAAGTGGGAGACTGAAGGAAATATGCCCTGAGAGGCAATAATAAAGTTGTTATTATATATTCCTTATATATGATAGATGTTTATTTTACAGGCTAGAAATGTATTGATTCGGAAACATCAATACATGTGTGTTTAATAAACAAAAAGGGTTCCTAGTCATGCCTCTCTTATAGACTAGCTTGTTGATTAACAGGATGATCAAGGTTTCCTGATCATCCAAAGTATAGCATTACGATCAAGTCATTATGTTTATATTGCTATAACATCATACAAAGTAATCTTTATCCTTAGACCATGAGATCATGTTAGTTGCTAACACCGGAAGAGTATCTTGATAACATCAAACGTCACATCATAACAGGGTGACTATAAAGATGGGTTCAGAACTACGAAGGTGTTATGTTGAGGCTCATGGATCAAGAGTGGAATTTGTCAATCCAGATGACGGATAGATATACTCTAGGCCCTCTCGGTGATATCACATTAGGATAGCTTGCAAGCAAGTGATGTGATCACTAGAATGTTATATCACGGGAACAAGAAAAGAGTGCATGTCGGTAACAAGATCAAACTAGGTATGGAGATACCGATGATCGAATCTCGGACATGTAATATATCGAGAGACAAAGGGATTTAGTTACAAGCGTTAAAGGTTCTCACGATCATAGGAGTCATCGTTGAATGTGTAGGAGTCAGTATGGATCTCCAGGTCCCGCTGCTGATTATTGATCGGAAAAGGGTCTCGATCATGTCTGCATTATTCGCGAACCGTAGGGTAGCACACTTAAGAGTTACCGGACACCATTTTGGAGCACATATGTTTCAGACGAAAGAATTGCAAAGCACATGAATTGTTTCAATAGAAACCGGAAATTGTTTCGGGTGAAATTGCAGAAGGTGGTTCTGCATGTGATATTGAAATATTGCAAGGGGCTATATGTGAATGTTTTTTAATTAAAGTAATTAACAAAATTCTGAATAAATTTAATAAAAAGAGTTTTATTAAATGAGAGAGCATTAAATTTGGAGAAATTTAATGCATTTAAAGTGGAGACTTTAAAAGGGAATGTGAAGAGGCATTTTAATGTGGAGGGGTTACCACCACATGAATGGGGAGGTGAGGGGTCACCCCCCATGCGCCGGCCATGGAGAGAGGGGGCACCTGAAGGAAATATGCCCTGAGAGGCAATAATAAAGTTGTTATTATGTATTCCTTGTATATGATAGATGTTTATTTTGCATGCTATAATTGTATTGATAGAAAACATCAATACATGTGTGTTTAATAAACAAAAAAAAAGGGTTCCTAGTCATGCCTCTCTTATAGACTAGCTTGTTGATTAACAAGATGATCAAGGTTTCCTGATCATGGACATTGGATGTTGTTAATAACAAGGTCACAGCATTTGTGAACTGATGTGATGAACATTCATCCGAAGTATAGCATTATGATCAAGTCATTGTGTTTATATTGCCATAACATCATACGAAGTAATCTTTATCCTTAGACCATGAGATCATGTTAATTGCTAACACCGGAAGAGTATCTTGATAACATCAAACGTCACATCATAACAGGGTGACTATAAAGATGGGTTCAGTACTACGAAGGTGTTATGTTGAGGATCATGGATCAAGAGTGGAATTTGTCAATCCAGATGACATATAGATATACTCTGGGCCCTCTCGGTGATATCACATTAGGATAGCTTGCAAGCAAGTGATGTGATCACTAGAATGTTAAATCACAGGAACGAGAAAAGAGTGCATGTCGGTAACGAGATCAAACTAGGTATGGAGATACCGATGATCGAATCTCGGACATGTAATATATCGAGAGACAAAGGGATTTAGTTACAAGCGTTAAAGGTTCTCACGATCATAGGAGTCATCGTTGAATGTGTAGGAGTCAGTATGGATCTCCAGGTCCCGCTGCTGATTATTGATCGGAAAAGGGTCTCGATCATGTCTGCATTATTCGCGAACCGTAGGGTAGCACACTTAAGAGTTACCGGACACCATTTTGGAGCACATATGTTTCAGACGAAAGAATTGCAAAGCACATGAATTGTTTCAATAGAAACCGGAAATTGTTTTGGGTGAAATTGCAGAAGGTGGTTCTGCATGTGATATTGAAATATTGCAAGGGGCTATATGTGAATGTTTTTAATTAAAGTAATTAACAAAATTCTGAATAAATTTAATAAAAAGAGTTTTATTAAATGAGAGAGCATTAAATTTGGAGAAATTTAATGCATTTAAAGTGGAGACTTTAAAAGGGAATGTGAAGAGGCATTTTAATGTGGAGGGGTTACCACCACATGAATGGGGAGGTGAGGGGTCACCCCCCATGCGCCGGCCATGGAGAGAGGGGGCACCTGAAGGAAATATGCCCTGAGAGGCAATAATAAAGTTGTTATTATGTATTCCTTGTATATGATAGATGTTTATTTTGCATGCTATAATTGTATTGATAGGAAACATCAATACATGTGTGTTTAATAAACAAAAAAAAGGGTTCCTGGTCATGCCTCTCTTATAGACTAGCTTGTTGATTAACAAGATGATCAAGGTTTCTTGATCATGGACATTGGATGTTGTTAATAACAAGGTCACAGCATTTGTGAACTGATGTGATGAACATTCATCCGAAGTATAGCATTACGATCAAGTCATTGTGTTTATATTGCCATAACATCATACGAAGTAATCTTTATCCTTAGACCATGAGATCATGTTAATTGCTAACACCGGAAGAGTATCTTGATAACATCAAACTTCACACCGTAACAGGGTGACTATAAAGATGGGTTCAAGATTACGAAGGTGTTATGTTTAGGCTCATGGATCAAGAGTGGAATTTGTCAATCCGGATGACGGATAGATATACTGGCCCTCTCGGTGATATCACATTAGGATAGCTTGCAAGCAAGTGATGTGATCACTAGAATGTTATATCAGGAACGAGAAAAGAGTGCATGTCAGAACGAGATCAAACTAGGTATGGAGATACCGATGATCGAATCTCGGACATGTAATATATCGAGAGACAAAGGGATTTAGTTACAAGCGTTAAGGTTCTCACGATACTGAGTCATCGTTGAATGTGTAGGAGTCAAGACGGATCTCCGTGTCCCGGCTGATTATTGATCGGAGAAGGGTCTCGATCATGTCTGCATTATTCGCGAACCATAGGGTGGCACACTTAAGAGTTACCGGACACCATTTTGGAGAACATATGTTTCAGACGAAAGAATTGCAAAGCGCATGAATTGTTTCAATAGAAACCGAAAATTGTTTCGGGTGAAATTGCAGAAAGTGGTTCTGCATGTGATATTGAAATATTGCAAGGGGATATATGTGAATGTTTTTTAATTAAAGTAATTAACAAAATTCTGAATAAATTTAATAAAAAGAGTTTTATTAAACGAGAGAGCATTAAATTTGGAGAAATTTAATGCATTTAAAGTGGAGACTTTAAAAGGGAATGTGAAGAGGCATTTTAATGTGGAGGGGTTACCACCACATGAATGGGGAGGTGAGGGGTCACCCCCCATGCGCCGGCCATGGAGAGAGGGGGCACCTGAAGGAAATATGCCCTGAGAGGCAATAATAAAGTTGTTATTATGTATTCCTTGTATATCATAGATGTTTATTTTGCATGCTATAATTGTATTGATAGGAAACATCAATACATGTGTGTTTAATAAACAAAAAAAGGGTTCCTGGTCATGCCTCTCTTATAGACTAGCTTGTTGATTAACAAGATGATCAAGGTTTCTTGATCATGGACATTGGATGTTGTTAATACCAAGGTCACAGCATTTGTGAACTGATGTGATGAACATTCATCCGAAGTATAGCATTACGATCAAGTCATTGTGTTTATATTGCTATAACATCATACGAAGTAATCTTTATCCTTAGACCATGAGATCATGTTAATTGCTAACACCGGAAGAGTATCTTGATAACATCAAACTTCACACCGTAACAGGGTGACTATAAAGATGGGTTCAGTACTACGAAGGTGTTATGTTTAGGCTCATGGATCAAGAGTGGAATTTGTCAATCCAGATGACGGATAGATATACTCTGGGCCCTCTCGGTGATATCACATTAGGATAGCTTGCAAGCAAGTGATGTGATCACTAGAATGTTATATCACGGGAACAAGAAAAGAGTGCATGTCGGTAACGAGATCAAACTAGGTATGGAGATACCGATGATCGAATCTCGGACATGTAATATATCGAGAGACAAAGGGATTTAGTTACAAGCGTTAAAGGTTCTCACGATCACAGGAGTCATCGTTGAATGTGTAGGAGTCAGTACGGATCTCCGTGTCCCGCTGATTATTGATCGCAGAAGGGTCTCGATCATGTCTGCATTATTCGCGAACCGTAGGGTGGCACACTTAAGAGTTACTGGACACCATTTTGGAGCACATATGTTTCAGACGAAAGAATTGCAAAGCGCAGGAATTGTTTCAATAGAAACCGGAAATTGTTTCGGGTGAAATTGCAGAAAGTGGTTCTGCATGTGATATTGAAATATTGCAAGGGGCTATATGTGAATGTTTGTTAATTAAAGTAATTAACAAAATTCTGAATAAATTTAATAAAAGAGTTTTATTAAATGAGAGAGCATTAAATTTGGAGAAACTTAATGCATTTAAAGTGGAGACTTTAAAAGGGAATATGAAGAGGCATTTTAATGTGGAGGGGTTACCACCACATGAATGGGGGAGGTGAGGGGTCACCCCCCCATGCGCCGGCCATGGAGAGAGGGGGCACCCCCTCCTCCTATAAAAGGCCACCCATTCCCTCCTTCATCCTCACACCTCCTTGTGAAGGATCTCTCTCCCCCTCTAGAATTATTCCCCCATGGTCTCGGATTAGCGAGATACATGTTCCCAGTGGCATTTAAATGCGGAAGGAGTTGCTTCCATTGGATCGCTAGAGCGGAGGTGGAGGTTGTCCGTGGCTTGAACATGTGTGCGAAAAGATGCACTGCTGAGTTGCGGCGCTCGGACTTCCTCACGATCTAAAGATCGGCAAGTGTACGACTACATCAACCACGAGTTCCTACTCGTTAACAAAGCTCGTTGTCTTCGAGGGTAAGTTCTCCATGGATGTATGTCCACCCGTTTGCTCTGTATCTAGTAGATAGATCTTGGCGTAAAGTTCATGATGGGTTCGTAGCATGGAAAACAAAAAAAATCTACCGCAAGAACGAACAAAACCCAGATCTAATCTAGATAAAACCCAAGATCTAATCTATTAGACATGTGCAACGAGATAGATCTGTACTAACCCTCGTAGAACCGAAAGCGTTACGAGATTAGATCTCCGGGTTGATGTAGTCGATCACTTGCCAATCTCAAGATCGTGTGGACGATCCTTCCACGGCAGCGTTAAGCAGCGCCTTCATGATCGGTCACACGCGTGAGTCAAAGTAGACCTTCCTCTCCCCGTTCCAGCGAGCAGCGGAGGTAGTAGATCTTCTCCACGGAATCCTAGCAGCACGACGGTGTGGTGGTGGTGGTGGAGTAGAGAATTCTGCAGGGCTTCGCCTAAGCCTGAGCAGAGGGAAGGAGGAGGAGAGAGGCGGCGGCCAGGGTTTGTTTATGGGAGAGTTCTCGGGGGTGGCGCCCCTCCCCTCTATTTAAAGGAGGGAGGCGCCATGGGAGGGGGAGTCCTAGTAGGACTCCCCTCCTCCTTGGCCGGCGAATTAGGAGGGGGGAGGAGTCCTCCTCCCCCACGAATCCGTGTCTTGCCCCACAAAGACTCCTTGATCCTTTCTTGGTTTTCAAGCAAACTCCAAGAAATCTTCTAGAACCTTCCAAAACATTCCGAAACCTTCTAGAATCTCCATACAAACACTCCGGAACATTTCCTAACTTAGAAAATGATCCCCAATATATGAATCTTATTCTTCGGACAATTCCGGATCTCCTCGTGATCTCCCGGATCCAATCCGAGACTCCGAACAACATTCGGTCTCCAACCCATATTCCATATCTACTTAAAACAACTTTGAACCTTAAGTGTGTCACCCTACGGTTCGTGAATATGCAGACATGATGGAGACACCTCTCCGATCAATAACCATCAGTGGGATCTGGAGATCCATAACGGCTCCCACATACTCAACGATGACTTCGTGATCGATAGAACCATTAACATACAAAACCAATTCCCTTTGTCACGCGATACTCTACCTATCCGAGGTTTGATCGTCGGTATCTCCATACCTTATTTTACCTCGTTACTGATAAGTACTCTTTACTCGTTCCATGTATGTCATCCCTTGTGACCTAGTCACATGCTTGCAAGCTAACTAGATGACATTCCACCGAGAGGGCCCAGAGCATATCTATCCGTCATATGGATGGACAAATCCCAATCTTGGTCCATGCGCTTCAACACATACTTTCAGAATACTCAATGACACCTTTATAACCACCCGATTAAGCGGTGTTTGATGTCATCAAAGTATCCATCCGGTGATGGTGATTAACATAACCTCATGGTCGAAGGATTAGGTTACTATGCATTTGAAAGCTTGTAGCAAAACGAACTTAATGACTTGATCTTATGCTATGCTTACTATGGGTGTGTGTCCATCACATCATTCTCCTAATGATATGATCTTGTTATTAACGACATCCAATGTCCATGATCAGGAAACCATGATCATCCATTAATCAACAAGCTAGTTTAACAAGAGGCTTACTAGGGACTCTTTTATGTTTACAAAACACACAAGTATTAATGTTTCCTGTTAATACAATTATAGCATGGGATGTAAACATTTATCATAAACATAAAGATATAATAATAACCACTTTATTATTGCCTCTTGAGCATATCTCCAATAGTCTCCCACTTGCACTAGAGTCAATAATCTAGTTAAAAACTTGTGCATTCAACACCTATGGCTTTCTGGTGTTATATAGACACTATTGCTAGTGGCAAACATAATCTTCGGATCTGACACTTCCAGGTCCGTGTGTATTTGCATTTCCTTGCGTCTCTACGCATTACTCATTCTCCAATGAGATGGCATTGTATAAATTTGGTCCTTTGGTGAGACCTTTAGTTCCTTGGGATTAAATCATGTTGATACAATTGTCATACAATGTTTCTTCATAGTATTATCCCGCTATGAACCACACCTAGTTTGATAACAAACTACTTGACACAAATGCCCTCATTTGCTGCTACAATAGCAGTCATATACTTAGTCTTTTGTTGTAGTATCTGTCACAACGTTTTAACTTTGGTACTCAACCAAATCCGTTATGGAACTTCCTTTCCATTACATTGTGCCACCCATAGTTTAAATTGAGATAAACTTAATTTTGTGACAAAACTAGTATCAATGCAACAATTTACAATGAACTATTTGTCACCACTATAATATATTCTTAGTTCTTCCAAAGATCATAGAAATATCCCTACTATTGTCCAATGATCATCTTATGAGTCATTCTGGTATATGCTCATAACATTCAGAGCATAGGACATATCTGGATGTGTACATCTCAAAAAATGATTGATCAAAATATTCTTGTGATCTCACCAAGTGTTAAAACACTTGAATCTCGTGTCAACACACTTGAATCTTGATTCAGTCCTTTCCGTGCGTCAAGAACCTTTCTTGTTGTTTCCATATTGAACTCATTCAACATCTTATCTATGTACATTTGGCAAAACCATATTAGCGCCTCAATTTATCCATATAGACATTGATGCCTAATTCTTGGGTTATGCCTAAGTCTTTCATCGAAATGAAATTTTTAACCCGTGTCAATTAAAGATACATCATTTCTAATCAACAATATGTCTTTAACATAATGTATTAGAAATATGTCTTAGCGCTCCCACTTAATTTCTTGCAAAATGCAAACATCTTCATCGTCTCTGATGAAATTAAACCTTTTAACGGTTTCATCACGGTGAAGATTCCAACTCCGCGATGCTCACTTCAACCATTGAAGTTTTGCATACTCTTTTAGCATCCTTTGAATTAACAAAACCCTTTGGATCGTGTCATGGACACATCCTAGGTAACCATTCTATTAGAAGAACTTGTTTTGTTTGTTCAACTACCATATACCAAAATATATGTAGTGGTTGCTACATTAATCCGTCCAGACTAAATATCGCTATGAAAGATCAAATCTTATCATAGTCAATTCCTTGAACATTGTCGTAAACTCTTTCCGACATGTCGACTATTTCATAGATGAAACATCCATGTCTATTTCTTTATAGATCCATACACGACTGTAAGGTCTTGCACCTTTCCAGAGGGTCTTTCAAATTCAAAGCTTGATTTCTCGTGTATGGAATTATCACGGATTTTATGGCTTCAAGCCACTTAACGAAGCCAGGGCCCATCATTGCTTCTTTGCATGTAGTCGGTTCATCATTGTCAAACAACAATGATTTAACTCTCAAATCTTGGCATTTTATTACTTACCCGACCTACTTGGTTCAATAAGAACTTAGATCTCCGTGACCACAAC
The DNA here is from genome assembly GCA_023614405.1 of Avena insularis. Taxonomy (NCBI): domain Eukaryota; kingdom Viridiplantae; phylum Streptophyta; class Magnoliopsida; order Poales; family Poaceae; genus Avena; species Avena insularis. The sequence continues at coordinate 36,294,239 of CM042694.1, forward strand.
CTTTGAGGCACGTGAGCCATGAGCATTGTTGCTGCCTCCGGGACACTTACCGATGCTGCGCAACTCAGCACATATTAGCCAAGGTTCAACAACCTTGTCAAAGTTCTATTGTCCTCCCACTTGACTTTTCACCAAAAATTCCTTCTCAAGAAACTCGACATTCTAAGCGACAAACACTTTTGTCTTCGGTGTTATGGAGGAATACCCAATGGTTATTCGAAATAACCTACAAAGATATGCTCATCTGACTTTGGTTGTAAACATTTTACTTATGCCTAGCATACCAAAAATTTAAGAAAGGACAACCTGGGTTTTATCCCAAACCATGACTTATATGGTGTCATTTCAACGGATCACGATGGAGCTATTTTCAGTGTAAAAGCAGTAGTCACTAAAGCTTTAATCTTTAAAATATAATGGCAGTTTTATAAATGACACCTTTGATCTTACCATGTCAAACAAGGTTTCATTACATATCTTGAACACTCCATACTCCTATGGTGTTTTAGGAAATGCAAATCCATGGAACGATTCCTCAAATCTTAGATGTTTTGCTAAACTTGTAACTCAAACACCTTTATGATCCAATCATAAACTTTTTTTATATTTTCTTGTTACAATAATTTTCCACTTCATCTTGAAAGTCTTTGAACATTTCAAATGTTTCATACTTCTTCCTTATTGAGTAAGGATATACATATACTCACTCAAATCTTCGGAGAAAGCATATGAAGTTGAAATCCATCGCCCACGACTACACATAATGGACTATATACATCAATATGTATAAATTCCAATCAGTTAGTCGTCCGTTCCTCTTTTGGCCTATGAACAGAGTTTTAATTATCTCCAGGAAAGTATCACAAGCGTCATTTGATCAAAATCAAAGACTCCAAAAATCCATCAACATGGAGTTTCTTCATGTATCCCTAATATAATTTAAACGGTGATGTCACTTCGCAAGTGAACTTTCAATTATTTGTCTTGCGACATTTTAGCATTAGTTTTATGGTCGTTATTTATCCAACCAGACTTGTATATCATCCATCTATTATGGAATACGGTAATTATTTGAACAACCTTTTGTCTTCATAATACCTGATCAAAATAACAATTATTGAAACAAATCTTGAAGGCAAGCTTTGATGTTAACGAGCAACACAACAACCCTTTGTTTGTTTTCGATGAACAACATCACATATTCTCTTGCTAGTTACTTAGGCCATTGCAGTTCATGAATTGTGTTGTCCTGTATGACACTTCATACCAACCAATTCGGTATCCAATACCGCAGAACCACATTGTTTAACAACCAAGGAATACAGCCATAACATGTGTCTTCTATATACCTAAGTTGGACATCTCCAATCTTTTATTTTCTGCCAAATATTTTATAGATTCTCTTTCAACAATTCCTTTTCTTTTAAAAGAATCTATCAACATCAATAGTGGTGTCATTCACATGACACATAGTACAAAGTGTGTATAGTCAAATACTAATACCTTTGAACTTGCACTTTGAAGTGGATCACCTTCATCAAATGTTTGGCATTCTTTCAAAATTTCATTCTTTAGTAATCTTTTAGTGTAGTAAACATTTTACTTACATCTTCTATTCATCCTTATCATGACAACTTTCATGATCAAGCTGCTATAGCTTATAAAGGTGAATTGCGAGTATAATGTTTCTTTTCCAAAACCTTTTGGAGGATTAGGACGACTAGCATCTCCAACCTTCACAAATTCTCATCAAATATGAGGACATATACTCTATCATGTTGTAACCAACACATTGTTTTAGATATCGCAATACCTTTCACATATGATGGTTTCTGAAACATTGCTTTCAGCTCTTAGATAAACTTGATATTAAAAACAATCTTTTGAGTATCAAGAATCATGGAGGCAAACATGATACATTAGATACTAACACTGGAATTGTTACTCTTGATTTAATACTGTTTATTAAACTTCACAGAGTAAACGGAGTTTGCTGAAAGTTTGCAATAGGACTTTTAAACTTTAGATTGACACTGAAAACAATACGATACCAGTTCGTAAAGCAAATATCCAGAATTTCTATAGTTCTACTATCTCAACTATAACTAAGCGTAAGGTGGTGAACGGATGCCAATGACTACAACAAACTATGCAAATTCACTTTGATTGTGTTTATGATAAATTGAGTTTGACTAATCCAAGTTACAAATGAACTCCCACTCAAAACAACATCCCTCGAGTTGTTTTAGTGATTACACGAACCAAATCCACTACACCAAGTCCGATCATCACGTGAAATGATGTAGCTTTAAAGGCGAACAATCAACATGTTCATCATATCATCCATATGACTCATGCTTTACCTTTCGGTATTCCGTGTTCCGAGACCATGTCTGTACATGCTAGGCTCGTCAAGGTTAACCTTAGTATCCGCATGTGCAAATCTGGCTTGCACCCGTCGTATGCACACGTAGAATCTATCACACCCGATCATCACGAGATGCTTCGAAACGACGAGTCTTAGCAACGGTGCCTACTAAGGACGAACACTTTATTACTTGATATTTAGAGAGAGGGATCATCTTATAATGCTTCCGTCGCGATCTAAGCAATACAAGATGCATAAAGGATGAACATCACAGGCAATTCATAATTAGTGTGATATGATATGGCCCTTTCTTCTTATGCCTTTGATCTCCATCTCCAAAGCACGGACATGATCTCCATCATCACCAGCATTGCGTCAAGGTCAGTGGCGCCGCTTCATGGTTGTCCATCATCACTAGTAACTATTACAACTACTTGGAATAAAGCTATTACAAGATGAATAGACATGCAGGTCTTAACAGAATTAAAGACAACCGTTAGGCTCCTGCCGGTTGCCATATTACAACAAGAATCATTGCATACATCAAATATAATCACAATCACATGATGGCCATATCACATCACAAAACCCTGCAAAACAAGTTAGACGCCTCTAATTTTCTTTGCATGTTTTACGTGGTTTAGGGCTTTCGAATAAGAACGGATCTTACCTACGAAACTGAACCACAATGTTGATACAAGTGCTATCAAGTGCAAAGTGTAGATTGGATCTATACTATGGTGAGAGAGACAGACACCCGCAAAGACACTTGTGCAAAGCAAGTTACACGTCAAGCGTGGAGCAAGTCTCATGTGCGATGACATGTAAGGTTAGCCCGGGCCGCTTCATCCCACCATACCGCAAGATGCAAAGTACACAAAGCAAAAGACGGCACGAGCACCAACGCCCACAAAACCATTGTGTTCTACTCGTGCAACAGATCTACGCATAAACCTGGCTCTGATACCACTGATGGGTTCGTAGCATGGAAAACAAAAAATTTCTACCGCAAGAACGAACAAAACCCAGATCTAATCTTGATAAAATCCAAGATCTAATCTATTAGACATGTGCAACGAGATAGATCTGTACTAACCCTCGTAGAACCGAAAGCGTTACGAGATTAGATCTCGGGGTTGATGTAGTCGATCACTTGCCGATCTCAAGATCGTGTGGACGATCCTTCCGGCGCCAGCGTTAGCAGCGCTTCCATGATCGGTCACACGTGCGGAGTCGAAGCAGACCTTCCTCTCCCCGTTCCAGCAAGCAGCGGAGGTAGTAGATCTTCTCCACGGAATCCCAGCAGCACGACGGTGTGGTGGTGGTGGTGGAGTAGAAAATTCTGCAGGGCTTCGCCTAAGCCTGAGCAGAGGGAAGGAGGAGGAGAGAGGTGGCGGCCAGGGTTTGTTTATGGGAGAGTTCTAGGGGGTGGCGCCCCCTCCCCTCTATTTAAAGGAGGGAGGCGCCATGGGAGGGGGAGTCCTAGTAGGACTCCCCTCCCTCCTTGGCCGGCGGATTGGGAGGAGGGGAGGAGTCCTCCTCCCTCACGAATCCGTGTCTTGCCCCACAAAGACTCCTTGATCCTTTATTGGTTTTCAAGCAAACTCCAAGAAATCTTCTAGAACCTTCCAGAACATTCCGAAGCCTTCTAGAATCTCCATACAAGCACTCCGGAACATTTCCTAACTTAGAAAATGATCCCCAATATATGAATCTTATTCTCCAGACAATTCCGGATCTCCTCGTGATGTCCCGGATCCAATTCGAGACTCCGAACAACATTCGGTCTCCAACGCATATTCCATATCTACTTAAAACAACTTTGAACCTTAAGTGTGTCACCCTACGGTTCGTGAATATGCAGACATGATGGAGACACCTCTCCGATCAATAACCATAAGTGGGATCTAGAGATCCATAACGGCTCCCACATACTCAACGATGACTTCGTGATCGATAGAACCATTAACATACGAAACCAATTCCCTTTGTCACGCGATACTCTACTTATCCGAGGTTTGATCGTCGGTATCTTCATACCTTATTCTACCTCGTTACTGATAAGTACTCTTTACTCGTTCCATGATATGTCATCCCTTGTGACCTAGTCACATGCTTGCAAGCTAACTAGATGACATTCCACCGAGAGGGCCCAGAGCATATCTATCCGTCATATGGATGGACAAATCCCAATCTTGGTCCATGCGCTTCAACACATACTTTCAGAATACCCAATGACACCTTTATAACCACCCGATTTAAGCGGTGTTTGATGTCATCAAAGTATCCATCCGGTGATGGTGATTAACATAACCTCATGGTCGAAGGATTAGGTTACTATGCATTTGAAAGCTTGTATCAAAACGAACTTAATGACTTGATCTTATGTTATGCTTACTATGGGTGTGTGTCCATCACATCATTTTCCTAATGATATGATCTTGTTATTAACGACATCCAATGTCCATGATCAGGAAACCATGATCATCCATTAATCAACAAGCTAGTTTAACAAGAGGCTTACTAGGGACTCTTTTATGTTTACAAAACACACAAGTATTAATGTTTCCTGTTAATACAATTATAGCATGGGATGTAAACATTTATCATAAACATAAAGATATAATAATAACCACTTTATTATTGCCTCTTGGGCATATCTCCAATAGTCTCCCACTTGCACTAGAGTCAATAATCTAGTTAAAAACTTGTGCATTCAACACCTATGGCTTTCTGGTGTTGTATAGACACTATTGCTAGTGGCAAACATAATCTTCGGATCTGACACTTCCAGGTCCGTGTGTATTTGCATTTCCTTGCGTCTCTATGCATTACTCATTACTCATGCACCTGTGTTGAATGGTTTATTTCTGTTGGATCTCAATAGTAGTATTATGCATATTCATAATGTTGATGCTAAAAGAATTAAACTTGATAATGATATATCTACATATATGTGGCACTGCCATCTAGGTCATATTGGCGTTAAACGCATGAAGAAACTCCATTCTGATGGAATTTTGGAATCACTTGATTTTGAATCATTTGATACATGTGAGCCATGCCTTATGGGCAAGATGACTAGAACGCCGTTTTCCGGTTCAATGGAGCAGGCTGATTTATTGGAAATCATACATACTGATGTGTGTGGACCAATGAGTGTGTCGGCACGAGGTGGATATCGTTATTTTGTTACTTTCACGGATGATTTGAGTAGATATGGGTATATCTATTTGATGAAACACAAGTCTGAAACTTTTGAAAAGTTCAAAGAATTTCAGAATGAAGTGGAAAATCATCATAATAGAAAGATCAATTTTCTACGGTCCGACCGTGGAGGAGAGTATCTTAGTTACGAGTTTAGCACACATATGAAAGACTGTGGAATAGTTTCACAACTCACGCCTGCCGGAACACCACAACGTAATGGTGTGTCAGAACATCATAATCGTACTTTATTGGATATGGTTCGATCTATGATGTCTCTGACTGACTTGCCACTGTCATTTTGGGGTTATGCACTGGAAACCGCTGCATTCACTTTAAATAGGGCACCATCTAAATCCGTTGAAAAGACACCGTATGAATTGTGGTTTGGAAAAAAACCTAAGCTGTCATTTCTTAAAGTTTGGGGATGTGATGTTTATGTGAAGAAACTTCAACCGGATAAACTCGAACCCAAAGCGAAAAAATGCGTCTTCATAGGATACTCTAAGGAAACGATTGGGTATACCTTCTATCACAGATCCAAGGGCAAGGTCTTTGTTGCCAAGAATGGATCCTTTCTTGAGAAGGAGTTTCTCGCGAAAGGTGTGAGTAGTCGGAAGGTAGAACTCGAAGAGGTTATTGAACCTTCTCTTCATGAAATGGCGAGTAGCGCAGCTCCAGAAGTTGTTTCGGAGTTGACTTCACCTAATGAAGAGAGAGCTAATGATATTGATCATGAAACTCCGAAAGAGGACACTATCGAACCTCGCAGGTCAAGCAGGACACGTGCAACTCCTGAACTGTACGGCAATCCTGTTATGAATTTCATGATTGATGAAATAGATGACCCTGCGACGTATGAAGAAGCGATGATGAGCCCTGATTCCAACAAATGGCAAGAAGCCATGAAATCCGAGATGGAATCCATGTACGAAAACCAGGTTTGGACCTTGGTGGACTTACCTCATGATCGAAAGGCCGTTGAGAATAAATGGATTTTCAAAAGAAAAACCGATGCCGATGGTAATGTGACCATCTTTAAGGCTCGACTTGTCGCAAAGGGGTTTCGACAAATTCAAGGAGTTGACTATGATGAGACATTCTCTCCCGTAGCGATGCTTAAGTCGGTTAGGATTATGTTAGCAATTGCTGCATATTTCGATTATGAAATATGGCAGATGGATGTCAAAACTGCGTTCCTCAATGGTAATATTGAAGAAGAGTTGTATATGATACAACCTAAGGGTTTTGTCGATCCTAAGGATGCTGATAAGGTGTGCAAACTTCAGCGATCCATCTATGGACTGAAGCAAGCATCCCGGAGTTGGAATCTCCGCTTTGATGAGGTGATCAAAGAGTTTGGATTTGTCCAAACTTATGGAGAGGCTTGTATTTACAAGAAAGTGAGTGGGAGCAATGTGGCATTTCTAATGTTATATGTGGATGATATATTATTGATTGGAAATGATTTAGATCTTTTAAACAGTGTTAAAAGTTATCTAAACAGCAAATTTTCGATGAAGGACCTTGGTGAAGCTTCATATATATTAGGCATTAAAATCTATAGAGATAGATCAAGACGCCTAATTGGGCTATCGCAGAGTACATACCTTGATAAGATATTAAAGAAGTTTAATATGGACGGAAGTAAGAAGGGGTTCTTACCTATGTTGCAAGGCAAGACATTGAGTAAGACTCAAAGTCCTGCTACGGCGGAAGAAAGAGAGATAATGGATAAGATCCCCTATGCCTCAGCCATAGGCTGTATAATGTATGCCATGCTATGTACAAGACCGGATGTGGCACATGCTATTAGTTTGACTAGTAGGTACCAATCTGATCCAGGTCCGGAACACTGGATAGCGGTCAAGAATATCCTTAAGTACTTGAGAAGAACTAAGGATATGTTTCTTGTATACGAAGGTGAAGAAGAGCTAGTCGCTAAGTGTTATGTCGATGCTAGCTTTGACACTGATCCGGATGACTCTAAGTCTCAATCCGGATACGTATTTCTCTTGAATGGAGCAGCAGTTAGTTGGAGGAGCTCCAAACAACCTGTGGTGGCTGGATCAACGGCGGAGGCGGAATATGTTGTTGCTTCAGAAGCAGCGCAGGAAGTGGTTTGGATGAAGGAGTTCATAACGGAACTAGGTGTGGTTCCTAGTGCGTTGGACCCAATGGTGATCTATTGTGACAATAATGGAGCCATAGCCAACGCCAAGGAACCAAGGTCTCACAAGAATTCCAAGAATATTAAGAGCCGGTTTCACTCCATCCGCGAGCATGTCAAGGATGGAGATATAAAGATTTGTAAAGTGCACACCGACCTGAATGTAGCAGATCCGTTGACTAAAGTACTCCCTAGGGCAAAACATGATCAACACCAGAACTCCATGGGTGTTAGATTTATCACTATATAAACTAGATTATTGTCTCTAGTGCAAGTGGGATCAAGGAAATATGCCCTGAGAGGCAATAATAAAGTTGTTATTATGTATTCCTTGTATATGATAGATGTTTATTTTGCATGCTATAATTGTATTGATAGGAAACATCAATACATGTGTGTTTAAGAAACAAAAAGAGTTCCTAGTTATGCCTCTCTTATAGACTAGCTTGTTGATTAACAAGATGATCAAGGTTTCCTGATCATGGACATTGGATGTTGTTAATAACAAGGTCACAACATTTGTGAAATGATGTGATGAACATTCATCCGAAGTATAGCATTACGATCAAGTCATTGTGTTTATATTGCTATAACATCATACAAAGTAATATTTATCCTTAGACCATGAGATCATGTTAATTGCTAACACCGGAAGAGTATCTTGATAACATCAAACGTCACACCGTAACAGGGTGACTATAAAGATGGGTTCGATTACTACGAAGGTGTTATGTTGAGGCTCATGGATCAAGAGTGGAATTTGTCAATCCAGATGACGGATAGATATACTCTAGGCCCTCTCGGTGATATCACATTAGGATAGCTTGCAAGCAAGTGATGTGATCACTAGAATGTTATATCATGGGAGCGAAAAGAGTGCATGTCGATGCGAGATCAAACTAGGTATGGAGATACCGATGATCAAATCTCGGACATGTAATATATCGAGAGACAAAGGGATTTAGTTACAAGCGTTAAAGGTTCTCACGATCACATGAGTCATCGTTGAATGTGTAGGAGTCAGTACGGATCTCCAGGTCCCGCTGCTGATTATTGATCGGAGAAGGGTATCGATCATGTCTGCATTATTCGCGAATCATAGGGTGGCACACTTAAGAGTTACCGGACACCATTTTGGAGCACATATGTTTCAGACGAAAGAATTGCAAAGCACATGAATTGTTTCAATAGAAACCGGAAATTGTTTCGGGTGAAATTGCAGAAGGTGGTTCTGCATGTGATATTGAAATATTGCAAGGGGCTATATGTGAATGTTTTTTAATTAAAGTAATTAACAAAATTCTGAATAAATTTAATAAAAAGAGTTTTATTAAATGAGAGAGCATTAAATTTGGAGAAATTTAATGCATTTAAAGTGGAGACTTTAAAAGGAAATGTGAAGAGGCATTTTAATGTGGAGGGGTTACCACCACATGAATGGGGGAGGTGAGGGGTCACCCCCCCATGCGCCGGCCATGGAGAGAGGGGGCACCCCCCTTCCTCCTATAAAAGGCCACCCATTCCCTCCTTCATCCTCACACATCCTTGTGAAGGATCTCTCTCCCCCTCTACAATTATTCCCCCATGGTCTCAGATTAGCGAGATACATGTTCCCGGTGGCATTTCGTCTGGAAGGAGTTGCTGCTTCCGCTGGATCGCTGGAGCGAGGAGGTGGAGGTTGTCCAGTGGCTTGAACGTGTGTGCGAGTGCGGATGTGCTGCTGAGTTGCGGCGCTCGGACTTCCTCACGATCTTGAGATCAGCAAGTGTACGACTACATCAACCACGAGTTCCTACTCGTTAACAAAGCTCGCTGTCTTCGAGGGTAAGTTCTCTATGGATGTATGTCCACCCGTTTGCTCTGTATCTAGTAGATAGATCTTGGCGTATAGTTCACACCGTAGGAATTTTTTTGTTTTCTATGCTGAGGACCCAACAGCACCCCCCTCCTCCTATAAAAGGCCACCCATTCCCTCCTTCATCCTCACACCTCCTTGTGAAGGATCTCTCTCCCCCTCTAGAATTATTCCCCATGGTCTCGGATTAGTGAGATACATGTTCCCGGTGGCATTTCATCTGGAAGGAGTTGCTGCTTCTGCTGGATCGCTGGAGCGAGGAGGTGGAGGTTGTCCGGTGGCTTGAACGTGTGTGAAGTGATGCGCCGATCTTAAGGCTTCAGACTTCCTCACGATCTTGAGATCGGCAAGTGTACGACTACATCAACCACGAGTTCCTACTCGTTAACAATGCTCGTTGTCTACGAGGGTAAGTTCTCGTTGGATGTATGTCCACCCGTTGCTTTGTACCTAGAAGATAGATCTTGGCGTGTAGTTCACATCGTAGGATTTTTTTTGTTTTCTATGCTGCGGACCCAACACATGGTCCTAGGGGGCATGTCCCGTCAAGAACGTGACTTGGCATGTTTCCCACTTTGTTTGGTTGCCCACATACTCGTTGGTTGCATAAGGAGGGGAACAACACATGTTGTGTTTGGTTGGCTGTGTATTTGAAGGGCAACCAAGATAGATGCAAATGTTGCATGTTTGGTTGCAAGGTGCATAGCTATTGTGGTAACCTCTTCCATTCGAGTCATGAGGTTACTGGGCAATCATCAGAGAACAAATAAATGGATTCATCATCATAACGGAGTACAAATTCCGAACGCAGAGTTACCCATTGGAGTGATGCACCATGATCGAGTGATGCATCACAACTTCACCAAAAATATTACATATCATGGTTCAGTTTGCATCATCAACCTACCTAGAGGAGGGATATCATACAACCCGTGAGGCCCTCGGGATCAGGTCTAGACAAATCTCGGGCCTCCATCTTAAATAAGCCTAACCTTTACCTCGAGAGCTTAAAGTGAAAGAATTTGTAATGTTTTTATTTGACCAGGAACTGTAGGGCTTGCCCCATAGCATTTTATTAAATAAAAGACCACAGAGTACCACTATTAAAAAGAGCTCCAAAACTATTTGAGAGCCTAACTATGTATGTACAAACGAGAAGAACAAACCAAGGAGGAGTTACATATACATGAAAAGGATTATGGCAGAGCAGCTATCCAATTCAGGAGATGGTCCTTATGTTTCTTCTTGATTCTATACTATAGGAGGGTAATGTCATGCACAAACTTGCACTTGCACATAGCAAAATTGGGTCTCTCATCTCTGAAAATCTTCCCATTTCTAAGGAGCCAGATATTCCAATATGTCGTAATTAACACTTCCATAAAGAAAGGATGATCAAAACTTCTCTTAGCCTCAGATATGATAGTTTGAAGTTCGTCATGAAGCTGCCACTCAATCTGCAAATAATTCCATATGTGTGCAGTGAAATTGCATTCAAAAAACAAATGGATCGTGTCCTCATGTGCTTGCAATGGGCATAACTCCCAATGGTGTGAATTATTCAACACATTCTAATGACGGCATTGTATCAAATCTCAAGTATTTAACCTGTCTGACAGAATCAACCATGCAAACACCTTTGTTTTCATAATGCAACATGATTTCCATAGCCACTTGTAAACAACCGGTGTCTGAATATGTGCATGTATATGCTTATAGAATTTGGCTGGGAGATATCCATCGCCCCAACAATAAGTCCAAACATCAGGTTGGTCTGGGAGTTGATTATCCTACAGCAAACTCTGCAACTCATTACTCCTTCCTTCCATACACCTGAAATTTTTCCTTCATACAAAACTTCACACAATCTTTATTAGCAACATTAGTGCACTCAAGATAATAGGTCTTTAGGTTCATTTATGTAGCGTCCCCAACCTTTAATAAGATTGAGTCCCCTGTGTTTACAATGCTAGTCCTGGATCAATAGCTAGCATCCACAGTTCAGATGTAATATCGAGAAACAAAGGTCATAATACAACTTTATAACCAGGAATAACATAATTTTATTACATCAAACATAGCTCATTAGGCTATTACATTACATTGCAGCGGAATAACTATAAGCATTGGGTCCGTCATCTTCAAAGTGCCACAGGCAGACATGTTGGTTGTAGACTTTGTAATCCTAATCAATCAATCTTCACTAAAACAATCAACCTGCAACATAATAAGTTACAGCCACAAGGGTCAATACATTTGAATTGTATTGGCAAGTGATACTTTGGTAGTATAGTGGAGTCTATCATCTATATGCATTTGGCTAAGTGGAGTTGAGGCTTTGCATTGCTCAAAATAGATTTTTCCCTATCATTTGAAAATAAGTTTTGTTTGGCAAAAACAAATTCCAAGGCATCTATCAATCAAAGACTGAAGATCCACTCAGGGCATCTATCAATCAAAGACTGAAGATTTACTTGGCAAAAACAATTTCCCAATCTAAGATTTTGAGATCCTTGTACCAAGCCATCTCTCCATCAAAGATTGAAGAATTTCACACAACCCTTGTTCACCCACAAGTTTTAATTTAGAAATTGGAATGATGAGATTCTTGATTGCTTCCATGTCTTGATGCTCAAATTGTCCTTTACCAGGGACATGGCTAAGTACTTAGGTTTTTCACTCTGCAGGAGGTGGTGCACTTTCCCACAAGTCTTGGTTTCCCAAGAATGATCCTTGATAGCCTTTCCTTAGTCAAATGGACGCGCTCCAACCTATCAATCACTACCACCCACTGTCCAAAAGACTAAGTTCCAGCATCCTAAGATCATGGCAGAGCCCATAATGCCAAGTGGTTGCACTTGAAGCTTCTCAACGTTTGACAACTCAAATCTCTTTGTTCCTGGGTGGCCATCCAAGTGAGATACACAAGGTTCACGGTACCTGGCCTTGTGTAACCACTCAACATATCCCATTCTTTCCATTCCACCCAGGTGATTCATTAACTTAGTTGTTTTGTTAAATAAAAACAAGTCCTTAGACTTGGAATAATTTTCCATAGTGTGAATATATATCCCACCCAAGTTTTCTATTAGCTAGGCTAAGCTTGGTAGTAATAGGATTCTTAACTTGGGAAAATCCTACTAAGGATTCATCTACTAGATTTCCTATAGCAAGGTCTATACTTAGCAAAAATAAAAACCATGCAAGATTTTACTTTAGTAAAAACACTAATGCATAGTGAAAATAATGGGACATAAGATATGAAGTATCACTTGCCTTTTTGGTAGAGGGTATAAGTTCACTCCTTGTCCTTGCAACACTCACACTCTTCAAGTCACTACAATCAATCAAGCAAGGCACAAACTCAATCTACCAATCAAGCAAATCAACACACATAAAATAACAAAGTCAAAGAAATGCATGCAAGCATGCCAAGCTTTGCTTTGTTTGCAAAAGTGGTTCCTAATGGGTCATAGACATTTGGGTACACCTAATGGTCATTTTTGTAAAGTGGCAAAGTCATGCATAGGCATGCAAAGGTTGGTTCTAATGTAGGGATGGTCCTCACTAGGCTTCTAAACTTTGTAAGTTCCAAATTGGTCATTTACCAAAATGGCAAAGTCATTTGCAAAAGGGTTTCTATTAGATTCCTAAAACTTTGTAAGATCCAAATTGGTCATTTACCAAAGTGGCAAAGTTGTTAGCAAAAGGTTTCACCTCAAAAACCAATTTCAAAACAAGGCACCTAATTGGTCATTTTATGTGGTGAAGAAATATGTCTACTAGGGTTTTAGTCTATAGGGTTCACCAAATGAGTTGCTATTGCAAAACTTGGTGCTTTTGGTCAGTAGGTTTGGTCCAAACATTTTCTCAAGGTTTTCTTTATGAAAGCATTTTCATAAACAAAACAAATAGTTTTAGTTAGCTAGAAATGGACTAAACTAATTAATCCATTCTATTCTTTTCCAAAATCACTTTCCAAACTATGGGTTGGTTCCTAAGGTCAGTAAGGTCACAACAAACCAATTTGCAAAGGTTTTAACCTAAAAATCATTTTTAAATGATTTTCATAATGTTAGCAAGCATACAAAAGAATCTGCAAAGTTAAACAAGTTAACAGATACTATTTGCTAAACTAAGGGCAGGGTTGGCTAGGGCTTGTCTTGCTGATTCCAACGACATCAAATTTGTAAAATTTGGACGTGTGGATCAAAAGATACAAGGGTTTGAAGTTTGCAAAATATTCTGTTTTCAATTTCTGTTTTAAACAGAATAACAGACACGTGTCCTAATCTAATTACGATGTACGGTTCGCTAGGATCGTGGCTGTGGAGCGTTGGATCTAAAGTGGATCAATGCGGCACAGATGGCTCGATACCCCTTCGGTTAGTCATTCTTTCGTAATCGATGGATCGAGATCGGACGGTTGCGGCAGGATCGACCTAAAGCTAGCGGCGCTGCGGTGGCCACTGGCGGCGGAGTCGTCGGTCGATGACGGTGCCGGCGATGCAGAAAGAGAGAGAGGAAGAGGGAATGCTCACCGAGTTCGCAAGATCGTGGGAAGCTTCGGTAGTGTCTTCCTATCGGGGCGTCTTGAGGAGCTTGATTGCTCGCCGGAGTTCTTCTGCGGCGGGGTTCTCGGGTGGTCGTCGTTGGCGTTCTTTGTGAATCAACTCAAGGCAAACGAAAAGCAGTCCGATGCGCCAAGACACGCCGAGAGGTGTGTGCGTGATCGAGAGGGTGCGGGCGACGGATTCTACTGTGGCTTCGCGGAGGAAGCAGACACGGTGGCGTTTAGAGCTTGTCGGAGTCGTCGCTGGAGATCGCCCTACGGCAAAGGAGAGGCAGGGTTAGGTGCGCACGAGGGTCGCGAACGAGGGAGCATCATTGAGAGGTGCTGGGGAGGTCTGTGCTCACCGGGGAATGTCGCCGTAGTTGGAACAGACGGCGGCGCTGCAGTCGTCGTCGGCGAGGTTTCAGGCACCTGCGTCACGAGGAGAACGGACAGAAGCACCAGTGAGTGTGGAGTATGCGTGCATGGTCAATAAGGCAAAGGGAGGTTTGGTTTCGCCAGAATCATCACCGGAACATCGTCGGACAGAGGTGGCTCGGGGAGAAATTGAGGGCGTCTAGGGCGTGCCAGCTCGAGGTGACAGAGGGGATTTATAGAGGAGAGGGAGGCGTTTCCATCTGCGTGATCAAGGCGAGGTAAAGGCTCGGCGTTAAGGTGAATTAAGTCGGAGCAATCAGCAGCGAGCAGGGGGAGCAGTCACGAGGAGGTTGAAGACGATGAACAGCTGTCTGTGGGGTCCTCTGGTCAGTGGGAAAAGAAAGGAAGGAGGGGTCCACCGGTCATTCACTCTGCGGGTTTCTTTCTCGGTGCAGAAAAACGGTTCGGGGAGGGAATAAGTGGAGGTGGGGTCTGTTGTCAGCGAGTGAGGGAGAGGGGGAAGTGGGTCCACGCTATCTGTCTCTGTGTGGGTAGATTTCTTAGTGAGAAGAGATTTCTTCGGGGGAGAGAGTACTGGGCTGGACTGGGCCTATTGGGCTGCTCCTGTTTTCCTATTTTTTTTCTGTCTAACTGTTTTTTCCTTTTCTAATTCTTTTCTGTTTTCAATTTCAAACAATTATTCAAACAATCAAACAAGGTTCAAATCAATTCAAACAAACAGCAACCTTTCATTTGAATTTGGTTCTGTTTGACAACATAATCCAAATCTCAAAATGAAATATTATTTTTATTTATTTTAGGATCCATTTAATAATTAAATAAAATGGATCTTTAGTTATTAGGGTTTGATTTATTTAATAATATTTCCATTTGAATTCCAATTATTTTCAAAACCAAACCAGAAGGTTTAATTTGAAAAATAAAAGAATACTTGGAAACTTATTTAAATAAATAAATAAGTTTTGGTGTTTAATTAAAATGGGAAAGCCTTTTACTTAAATAAAATTGGATATTTTAAATCCTTATTATTTTATTTAAATAATTCTTTTACTCATTTTAATCAAAGCAAAACCTTTTAATAAAAGATTTCAAAGTAGTAATAAAATACTTGGTGTTCATTTAAAATGGGAAAAGCTTTTACTTAAATAAAATTGGATATTTAGATCCTTTATTTTATTTAAATAAACCTTTACTCATTTTATCAAAACAAAATATTTTATTTCAAAAGTTTGGCCAAAATTAATTTGGCTTATCTTTTCATTTTGAAACCAAAGTCTTTTATTAAAAGATCTAAAACAGTGTTTCCAAAACAATTTATTTTCCTTTGATAAATGTTTATCCAAATAAATCCCTTTAGGATTATTTGTTCACCATTTGGTATGGCTTTTGGTAAGGGCTTTATTAGCTTTGGAAATTTCAATTTCCTTCTCTTGTTATACTTCTAAGATTTTGCTCATGGTTCCACACTAAGTGAAACCAATCTCTAAGGTCTTTCTTGATCCTTTGTGATTATTTGTTGATCAAATTTGGTATGGATCAAATCCATGGATTTGGAGATACTTTGGAAAATGATTTCCTTCCATTAGGGTTTAGGGTTTTGGGTTTCTTTCCAAATGTTCAAATTTCCAGATACATTCATTTGAGGAATGCATTTCCCTTGATTTGGATTTTTTGTTGAATTCAAACTTCTGCCAAAGTTTGTTCAAGATGGGATTTTAAGTCTCCTTTTAGAAACAAAAGTTTCTTTTCACCCTAATTTTCAACAAAAATTTATTTTGTTTATTTATTTTTCACATTACAAGATTTGGAAAATCTTGGGATGTGACAGGCTACCACCCTTAAAATAAATCTCGTCCCGAGATTTGGGGAGGCTAGGGTTACAAGCAGGTTCAAAACAACTAGGGTACTACCACCCTTAAAAATTTTCCAACTAAACTACATCTTGGCTTGCTTGGAATCTTGATGAAACTTCCTTGGGAAAACTTCTGCATTGTGTCCTTTATTTCCATGCTTGACTCATGGGCTAAGTTTGGGTTTCTCCTTTGGCTTGTTCATCTTGTTCTTCATCTTTTACGGACAATTGCTTACATAGTGTCCTGGTTCCTTGCAATTGAAACGTGGATATCTTGGAGTTCTTTACGTTGCTCTTGTGGACAAACTGCTACATAATGGCCTAGCTCTTTGCGGTTGTTGCACACTACTTGGTCCATCCTTTTATTCTTTATGGACTCTGGGCATCCTTTGGGGTTGTGTCCCATTTCCTTACATTCTGACATTGCACAAGGCTCATGTCTTGCTTTGGTTTCTTGGGCTTCTTTGATCCTTTGAATTGGGTTGTCTTGTTTGGGGGTATAAGTGGTCCTTTTCCTTTGTCATCATCATTCTTGGCATACTTGGATCCTTCTTGTTTCCTTTGTTCAACAATGGCATAGACGGGGCATTGGATAGGTACATGGTCATTTCCTTCACAAAGGTGACAAGTAACTTGAGATGTTGGGCATTGGCCCGGATGTTCCTCTTCACAATTGGGGCATTGATCTTCATGCTCCTTGGAAGTATGATCCTTGTCTCCACAAATATTGCAAGCTGGTGCTCCATCTAGCATAATGTTCTTGTCATCCTTGTTGTCATACACTCTTTTGGGATAGTTTTCTTCCATGCTGATCATTTGATTAGTCACCTTAAGCATCAGTTGGGATTGTTCTTCCAAAAACTTTTGCAAGGTAGGGTCTTTATCACTATTGTTGGCTATGAACTGAGCTGTTAGTTGGCTCAATTGGTGTTGGGTTGCTATGAGTTCTCTCATGTTGACCTCTTGGTTGTTGTTGTTGTCACCATCCTTGATGTTGGAGTCTCTTGGAGTAGTCATCTGTTTGGGGTTGGATTGGGATTAGAATAGGCAAAAGATTTCTAAAGGAATCAATCCTAATCACACACATCACAATTCACACAAGCAATGTGCAAGCAATCACAAACAAACACTCCACTCAAACAACAGTTTCAAGCACATTCTTAGGCAACAAAATATTTTTGTTACACCACATAAGTTGGTGGGTTTGATTTAAACTAAATATGGTGGTCCAACTATATGGTTCACTTGTGATCTTTCCATCCTTCTTGATTGAGATCTTTGTTTCCTTGGAGAATTCTTGTCTCTTGGTCACAAATACTTCAAAGATGTTGATGGCTCCTTCTAAGTTGTTTTTCCTTAGTCTTCAAGTGAAATGTTACTCAAGACTTGTAGTCTTTAGTGATATCCAAGTTGAAGTCCTTGGTGTACATGTTGAAGATGTTGAAGAAGTTGAAGTCATTAGAGTTGATGAAGTTGATGAAGTCCTTGGTCATGGGGTAGGCTTTTCCATCAAGTTTGAAATAGAAGAGAAGTAGAGTTGAAACCAAAAATGATTGAGGAAAGAGTTTACAAGATTTGTTTTGTAAATAAGTTTTGGAATGAGACAACTCCTATTGTCTAAGGGTTTTTGTCCCATCCTAGGGTTACAAATCCTACAGGCAACACAATGCTCTGATACCATTCTGTAGCGTCCCCAACCTTTAATAAGATTGAGTCCCCTGTGTTTACAATGCTAGTCCTGGATCAATAGCTAGCATCCACAGTTCAGATGTAATATCGAGAAACAAAGGTCATAATACAACTTTATAACCAGGAATAACATAATTTTATTACATCAAACATAGCTCATTAGGCTATTACATTACATTGCAGCGGAATAACTATAAGCATTGGGTCCGTCATCTTCAAAGTGCCACAGTGAACATATGTTGGTAGACTTTGTAATCCTAATCAATCAATCTTCACTAAAACAATCAACCTGCAACATAATAAGTTACAGCCACAAGGGTCAATACATTTGAATTGTATTGGCAAGTGATACTTTGGTAGTATAGTGGAGTCTATCATCTATATGCATTTGGCTAAGTGGAGTTGAGGCTTTGCATTGCTCAAAATAGATTTTTCCCTATCATTTGAAAATAAGTTTTGTTTGGCAAAACAAATTCCAAGGCATCTATCAATCAAAGACTGAAGATCCACTCAGGGCATCTATCAATCAAAGACTGAAGATTTACTTGGCAAAAACAATTTCCCAATCTAAGATTTTGAGATCCTTGTACCAAGCCATCTCTCCATCAAAGATTGAAGAATTTCACACAACCCTTGTTCACCCACAAGTTTTAATTTAGAAATTGGAATGATGAGATTCTTGATTGCTTCCATGTCTTGATGCTCAAATTGTCCTTTACCAGGGACATGGCTAAGTACTTAGGTTTTTCACTCTGCAGAGGTGGTGCACTTTCCCCACAAGTCTTGGTTTCCCAAGAATGATCCTTCAGTAGCCTTTCCTTAGTCAAATGGACGCGCTCCAACCTATCAATCACTACCACCCACTGTCCAAAAGACTAAGTTCCAGCATCCTAAGATCATGGCAGAGCCCATAATGCCAAGTGGTTGCACTTGAAGCTTCTCAACGTTTGACAACTCAAATCTCTTTGTTCCTGGGTGGCCATCCGCAAGTGAGATACACAAGGTTCACCAGTACCCCTGGCCTTGTGTAACCACTCAACATATCCCATTCTTTCCATTCCACCCAGGTGATTCATTAACTTAGTTGTTTTGTTAAATAAAAACAAGTCCTTAGACTTGGAATAATTTTCCATAGTGTGAATATATATCCCACCCAAGTTTTCTATTAGCTAGGCTAAGCTTGGTAGTAATAGGATTCTTAACTTGGGAAAATCCTACTAAGGATTCATCTACTAGATTTCCTATAGCAAGGTCTATACTTAGCAAAAATAAAAACCATGCAAGATTTTACTTTAGTAAAAACACTAATGCATAGTGAAAATAATGGGACATAAGATATGAAGTATCACTTGCCTTTTTGGTAGAGGGTATAAGTTCACTCCTTGTCCTTGCAACACTCACACTCTTCAAGTCACTACAATCAATCAAGCAAGGCACAAACTCAATCTACCAATCAAGCAAATCAACACACATAAAATAACAAAGTCAAAGAAATGCATGCAAGCATGCCAAGCTTTGCTTTGTTTGCAAAAGTGGTTCCTAATGGGTCATAGACATTTGGGTACACCTAATGGTCATTTTTGTAAAGTGGCAAAGTCATGCATAGGCATGCAAAGGTTGGTTCTAATGTAGGGATGGTCCTCACTAGGCTTCTAAACTTTGTAAGTTCCAAATTGGTCATTTACCAAAATGGCAAAGTCATTTGCAAAAGGGTTTCTATTAGATTCCTAAAACTTTGTAAGATCCAAATTGGTCATTTACCAAAGTGGCAAAGTTGTTAGCATAAGGTTTCACCTCAAAAACCTATTTCAAAACAAGGCACCTAATTGGTCATTTTATGTGGTGAAGAAATATGTCTACTAGTGTTTTAGTCTATAGGGTTCACCAAATGAGTTGCTATTTCAAAACTTGGTGCTTTTGGTCGATAGGTTTGGTCCAAACATTTTCTCAAGGTTTTCTTTATGAAAGCATTTTCATAAACAAAACAAATAGTTTTAGTTAGCTAGAAATGGACTAAACTAATTAATCCATTCTATTCTTTTCCAAAATCACTTTCCAAACTATGGGTTGGTTCCTAAGGTCAGTAAGGTCACAACAAACCAATTTGCAAAGGTTTTAACCTAAAAATCATTTTTAAATGATTTTCATAATGTTAGCAAGCATACAAAAGAATCTGCAAAGTTAAACAAGTTAACAGATACTATTTGCTAAACTAAGGGCAGGGTTGGCTAGGGCTTGTCTTGCTGATTCCAACGACATCAAATTTGTAAAATTTGGACGTGTGGATCAAAAGATACAAGGGTTTGAAGTTTGCAAAATATTCTGTTTTCAATTTCTGGTTTAAACAGAATAACAGACACGTGTCCTAATCTAATTCGTCGGTACCGGTTCGCTAGGATCGTGGCTGTGGAGCGTTGGATCTAAAGTGGATCGTGCGGCACAGATTGCTCGATACCCCTTCGGTTAGTCATTCTTTCGTGTCGATGGATCGAGATCGACGGTTCTGGCGGGGATCGACCTAAAGCTAGCGGCGCTGCGGTGGCCACTGGCGGCGGAGTCGTCGGTCGATGACGGTGCCGGCGATGCAGAAAGAGAGAGAGGAAGAGGGAATGCTCACCGAGTTCGCAAGATCGTGGGGAAGCTCGGGGTAGTGTCTTCCTATCGCGGGGCGTACTGGAGTGAGCTTGATTGCTCGCCGGAGTTGCTGCGAGCGGCGGGGTTCTCGGGTGGTCGTCGTTGGCGTTGCTGTGAATCAACTCAAGGCAAACGAAAAGCACGGTCAGATGCGCCAAGACACGTCAGAGGTGTGTGCGTGATCGAGAGGGTGCGGGGCGGACGGATTCTACCTGTGGGCTTCGCCGGAGAGGAAGCAGACACGGTGGCGTTTAGAGCTTGTCGGAGTCGTCGCTGGAGATCGCCCTACGGCAAAGGAGAGGCAGGGTTAGGTGCGCACGAGGGTCGCGAACGAGGGAGCATCATTGAGAGGTCTGGGAGGTCTGTGCTCACGGGGAATGTCGCCGTAGTTGGAGCAGACGGCGGGCGGCTGCGTCGTCGTCAAGGCGAGGTTTCAGGCACCAGCGTCGAGCGGAGGGCACGAAGCACCGATGAGTGTGGAGTATCGTCGTGGTCAATGAGGCAAAGGAGGTTTGGTTTCGGAATCATCACGGAACATCGTCGGACGGTGGCTCGGGGAGAAATTGAGGCGTCTAGGGCGTGCCATTCGAGGTGTGAGAGGATTTATAGAGGAGAGGAGGCGTTTCCATCTGCGTGATCAAGGCGAGGTAAAGGCTCGGCGTTAAGGTGAATTAAGTCGGAGCAATCAACGGCAGCAGGGGGGGAGCGAGTGTTGAGGAGGTTGAAGACGATGAACAATTGTCTGGGTCCTCGGTCGGTGGGAAAAGAAAGGAAGGAGGGGTCCACGGTCATTCACTCTGCGGGTTTCTTTCTCGGTCTGAGAAAAAGCGGTTCGGGGAGGAATAAGTGGAGGTGGGGTCTGTCACGAGTGAGGAGAGGGGAAGTGGGTCCACATGCATCTCTGTGTGGGTAGATTTCTTAGTGAGAAGAGATTTCTTCGGGGGAGAGAGTACTGGGCTGGACTGGGCCTATTGGGCTGCTCCTGTTTTCCTATTTTTTTTTTCTGTCTAACTCTTTTTTCCTTTTCTAATTCTTTTCTGTTTTCAATTTCAAACAATTATTCAAACAATCAAACAAGGTTCAAATCAATTCAAACAAACAGCAACCTTTCATTTGAATTTGGTTCTGTTTGACAACATAATCCAAATCTCAAAATGAAATATTAATTTTATTTATTTTAGGATCCATTTAATAATTAAATAAAATGGATCTTTAGTTATTAGGTTTGATTTATTTAATAATATTTCCATTTGAATTCCAATTATTTTCAAAACCAAACCGAAGGTTTAATTTGAAAAATAAAGAATACTTGAAACTTATTTAAATAAATAAATAAGTTTTGGTGTTTAATTAAAATGGGAAAGCCTTTTACTTAAATAAAATTGGATATTTTAAATCCTTATTATTTTATTTAAATAATTCTTTTACTCATTTTAATCAAAGCAAAACCTTTTAATAAAAGATTTCAAAGTAGTAATAAAATACTTGGTGTTCATTTAAAATGGGAAAAGCTTTTACTTAAATAAAATTGGATATTTAGATCCTTTATTTTATTTAAATAAACCTTTACTCATTTTATCAAAACAAAATATTTTATTTCAAAAGTTTGGCCAAAATTAATTTGGCTTATCTTTTCATTTGAAACCAAAGTCTTTTATTAAAAGATCTAAAACAGTGTTTCCAAAACAATTTATTTTCCTTTGATAAATGTTTATCCAAATAAATCCCTTTAGGATTATTTGTTCACCATTTGGTATGGCTTTTGGTAAGGGCTTTATTAGCTTTGGAAATTTCAATTTCCTTCTCTTGTTATACTTCTAAGATTTTGCTCATGGTTCCAAACTAAGTGAAACCAATCTCTAAGGTCTTTCTTGATCCTTTGTGATTATTTGTTGATCAAATTTGGTATGGATCAAATCCATGGATTTGGAGATACTTTGGAAAATGATTTCCTTCCATTAGGGTTTAGGGTTTTGGGTTTCTTTCCAAATGTTCAAATTTCCAGATACATTCATTTGAGGAATGCATTTCCCTTGATTTGGATTTTTTTGTTGAATTCAAACTTACAAAGTTTGTTCAAGATGGGATTTTAAGTCTCCTTTTAGAAACAAAAGTTTCTTTTCACCCTAATTTTCAACAAAAATTTATTTTGTTTATTTATTTTTCACATTACAAGATTTGGAAAATCTTGGGATGTGACAGGCTACCACCCTTAAAATAAATCTCGTCCCGAGATTTGGGGAGGCTAGGGTTACAAGCAGGTTCAAAACAACAGATTTGGGGAGATATATTAAAGCACTTGAGTATCAAGGTAGATCTATAGATTACAAGCTCATGATCACAATATGATCATGCATAGAGAGAGAGATGAACACATAGCTACTGTTAGAACCCTTAGCCTCGAGAGAGAACTACTCTCTCCTCATCATGGGAATCAGCAATGGCGATGGAGATGGTGGGCAATTCCCCGTCTCGGCAGGGTGCCGGAACAGAGACTTTCTGTCCCTCGAATCTCCCCTTCGGTGGCGGCGGCGCTGCGGAATTTTTCGTGGATTTCTGATTGACGACCTAGGGTTTCTGCCTCGGGAGGGATATATAGGTGAAGGAGGCAAGGTCGGTGGCCGGCCAGCGGGCCTACACCTTGCCCTGGCGCGGCCTGGGCTGGCCCGCGCCAAGGGGGGGTGTGGCCATCCTCTGGCCCCTCTCCGACTCTCCTTCTGGCTCCGTGAGTCTTCCGGGAAAATAGTAACTTTGGCTTTTGTCCCGTCCAATTCCGAGAATATTCATTTTCGACTTTCACGAACCAAAACACAGCGAAAAGCAACCAGCTTTGTGGCATCTTGTTAATAGGTTAGTCCAAGAAATCATATGAAAAGTACTCCAAAGTTGGAACAAAACACAAGAAAGTAGATAAAACCAAGCATGGAACATCAAAAATTATAGATACATTTGCAATGTATCACCTACCAAGAGTTACTGCAACAACATCTCTGAAGTTATCAACTTGCTTTAGTACATTCCTCCACCAAAAGGAACCACAAAGGTTCTCAACGTGAGGGACCTTACCATCATAGTTTGCCTGCCATACCAAATGCACCCAAGGAATTTCATGGTGGTTGTAAAACTTATCCAAGAATTTAATTAGCAGTGCCGCATTTTTTTTGAAAGTCAACCACACCAAGGCCACCATGTTCTTTTGGTTTGCATATCATTTCCCAAGCAGCTAAAGACTGTTTTGTCTTGTCAGCTTTATCTCTCCAAAGGCATTGACGTAGGATTCTATCCAATTGATTAGTAAACCCGTTAGCAAGCTAGTGCACAAGAAATGCAATGACATTGAGGCAAGGGCAGAGTTAATGAGCTATAAACGAGCACCTTGTGATAGAAAACTAGAACTTGATGCGAGTTTTCTCTCCAAACGATAAACCAACGGCATTAGATCACTAATACTGGGTCTTGTGGTACCCAAAGGGAGTCCCAAGTAAGTAAAGGGCATACCACCAATCTGGCAACCAAAATCTTCAGCTAAATCCTTCAACAAGTCATTTGGGACATTCAGAGGCACCATTTGAGATTTATCAAAGTTAATCCTCAGACCGTAGATAAAGAGAACTTATTTAACATGTCTTTCAGAGCCCTTAGCTGGTCAAGATCAGCAGGCATGATTAATAAGGTGTCAATCGCATATTGGATGACAGGGAAATCCTCATCATATGTATTAATTGGCCTAGATATATCACCTTGTCTCACTAACTCATTCACTGCTGACTGAAGCAAATCAGATCCAAAGGTATATAATAAAGGCGACAATGGATCTCCTTGATGAACTCCACGTTTATATACAAATTGTTTACCTCGTATACCATTTAACAAAATTGAGGAGGTTCCCGAAGAAAGGATGGCACGCACCCAACCCAACTACTGATCATTGAAACCTTTATATTTCATGACTTGTATTATTGCCTCATGCTCGATTGTGTCAAACGCCTTGGCAAAATCCAGCTTTAGAACAATGATAGGCTTCTTTGAAACTTGGCACTGGTAAATATATTCAAACGACCAAGCCAAACAATCTTGAATAGATCTAGACCTTAAGAAACCATATTGATTTTTATGAATGCAACCCAATATTTTATTTTGGAACCGATTAGTAGCAAGCTTGGTTAGAAACTTCAAACATACATTAGTAAGCGAGATAGGCCGGAAATCATTTACTACCAAAGGAGTCTGCTTTTTAGGGACTATCCTAATATAAGAACCATTAATGTTCTCCATCTTCAAATGACCAGCATGGAAATCAGCAGCAAGGCGGTAAAAATCATTTGGGCCAACATTTTTTAAGTAAAAGCCCATTGAAGCCATCTGGCCCAGGAGCACGGTCCGATGGCATTGCTTTGATGACTTTATCCATTTATTTCACCTCAAAAGGAGCTGTCAACTCATCTAGCGTATCAACTTTGTGAAGCAGTGTGGATAAATCGAACTGCATCAAGATGCCATTAGAGCAACCCATTCACCTCAAAAGAATTTGTAACGTTATAGTGACTTTACAACTCAGAGAATAAAAATAAGCTCATAACTGAGCAAAGAAGCAAAATATTACAAGCAGGGGTCACTAACCACATACATCAAACAACAAAAGGCAAATTATGCTATTAAGTATAGAAAACTAAACAAATGGCCTAAGAGGCCTGAAGCATAATGATGATGTCCCAATCTATAGATCCCAGACTGCCGCCTTGGAACCCTAATGGTGGAAATATGCCCAGAGGCAATAATAAGTTGTATTATTCTATATTTTATGTTTCATCATTAAGTTTATTGTTCTGTGCTATAATTGTATTGCTTCTGATTAATGGATATTTGGAGGGAAACCCTAATACATGTGTAGAATTATAAACATTTAAATATCCCTAGTCTTACCGCTAAGACTAGTTTGTGTATCATTGATAGTATCGGTTTACTGACTATTGCCAAATACAAAGTGTTGTAGAGCTGTCGATGATGTATGAGATCGGAGTTGTGGAGAAAATAATTATGATGGATAAACCCAATATGATCTAACGTGAAACGTGTCATCAATATTGTTACCATTAGTTTCTCAATAGAAAGTATTACCGTTACTAAAAGATCGTTTTACCATAAGACACATTCAACGAAGTTCTTTTCGGTTGAACCAAAATGTCAAAGATTCAATCAATCCAGTATATGATTCCTTTTATATCGTGGTATATTACTTGCCCGAGATTCGATCGTCCATATCTCTATACCTAGTTCGCCGGCAAGTTCTCTTTACTTATACTGTGGTATAGGATCCCTGTGACCAAACACATTAGTTACTGAACTCTTGGATGCTATACTACCGAGACGACCCGGAGATATCTTCCACTCTATCACACAGAGTAACAAATCCTAGTCTTGATTTATGCAACCCAATAGACACCATTAGAGATACCTGAAATCCATCTTTATAGTCACTCAATGACGAAGTGATGTTTGATGTCTACAAAGTATTTCTCTGATGCCCGGGAGTAACATGATCTCATGGTCTGAGGAAACTATACTTGACATATTCAGAAAGCGATAACAATCAAACTAGACGATATGATCAGAAGCTATGCTTATTATTTAGGTTTGTCTATCACATCATTTTCCTAATAATGTGATCCCATTATCAAGAGACAATTATATCCATGGTTAGGAAACCTTGACCATCACTTGGCTAACGAACTAGTAGAAGAGGCTCACTAGGGATTTTGTGTTGTTTACTTATACACACGTGTATTTAGTTTTCAATACATAAAGTTATAGCGTGGATAATAAATATTAATCACGAACACGGAAATATGAATAATAAGAACTTTATTATTGCCTATAGGACATATTTCCAACACTTCAGACCTAAATTAGCAAAGCCAGGAAGTATATTGCTTGGCTGAGTGAGTAGATCTTCCAATGCCGATGATCTAGAACGATCTTTCAAGGTAGCACCCTCCATTAAAGTGGTCAGACCAAAAAAATCCACAATTCCCGAGCCGTTGGGCCCTGGAACAGAAGATGCAGAATGTTTCGGCAGCACTTAGACAAATCGAACGCTGGCCACTTCTACCAACATGTCTATTGACCAACATAGTTTTCAAATACAAAATACCATGTAAAGCACACCAAATAAACAATTTAATTTTGATTGGGATCTTAAGCTGCCACAAAAGATTCCAAACGGGGCTTGTTGTCGATGATCTGGGTAGAGCCAGCTGCCATGCCCTCGCGCCGAAGTTGTGCTTCCACTGTACATGATAGGTTGATCTGACCGTAAATCTCCCATGTTTATTATATTTCCATGCTACAAAATCATAAAACCTTGGCTTTTTAGAGGTATTTGGAGGATCCTATTCACATCAACTGTATAAAATAGGCTACGAAAGAGCTACTCGTCCCAAGATCAAGTAATCGGACTGATCAGTTGAGATATCTTAGTATAAATCGTATTACCTCTTGGAGTTAAAATCTTCCCATTAGAACTAGCCGGAATCCCAGGATCATTAAAAATATCAATTATATCACCATTGCCCGCTCTCCAAATGTAACGCCGCTTAAATGTTGTCAACCCATCAATAATACTCTTCCAAGCAAAAGAAGAACCTGCTTTTGGACCCGCTTCGGGGATAATACTTCGCCCCGAAGAACTCTAGTAGGTAGTGACTTCGGGACAAAAATAAACCTCCTAACTTGCTTGGCCATTATAGCCAAATTAAAGGACCGAAAGTCCCGGAAGCCCATACCACCTTCTCTCTTTGGGTAACAGAGTTTTCACCATGCAAGCCAATATTTTTTTTTGCTATTCCCGTCATCTCCCCATCAAAATTATGCAATTGCACCAGTCATTCTTTTACACACCCCAATTGAAATTTCAAACACCGCGATGGCCTTTTGGTTACGTGTGAAAAGAGAAAATACACGTTACAATCTACCCAGCGTGGTCAAAGAGAAATAGCGGGGCCCACATGACAATGTACTGCATCCCAAGGATGGGTACAATACGACTGATGCGAAACGAACTTAGAAGCAGCGTGCAGCAAGTTCCCCTTCCAATAGAGTTTGTTTCAATTTTCATGGCAAAGCCGTTCCAGACCCCAAGAGCGATCACCGAGTGTTCTTCATTTTTTGTGCCTTTTTATAAGTTGGGAGCAATGTCCATAGGAATGATGAGATAGCAACCATGGGGCTGTTCAAAATTTGGCCTTTTCACTATCTGCAACCATGACAATTGTGGCCACCGCGAAAAGATCCCTATCTTAGTAGTCCAAGCTTTAGATTCGTTAACCCATTCAAAGCCGAACCATCCGTGACGATGAGCGACGGTGAACTTGTCCAAGACGAATGATGCCAAAACCACCAAGGTCCGTTGGAGACAAACGGTCTCCCAGTTTACTCTGCATTTTTCTCCGGTCACTTTGTTGCAGCCTGGAGGCTGAAATTTACGGACAAATAGGGAAACTCCAAGAATTCGGATTAACCGGGATTTTCAGTTCAGTTTTTTATGCATCACGTGGCCTTGTAAATTTGGATAGAGGGGGTAAATACTACCAATTACTTATTGACCCGGCAATTGATACTTTAACGTACTGTACTAATTACTTGACCCGGTAGTTGTACTGATAATCACCACTCCGCTTGAATCGTTCAAAGCCATAGCCATCAGTCGCTTGGATGCAAGATCGTAAAACACGGTGCAGTCCAATCGCCAGTGATTGACACGTGGATGCAGTTGTGCCGGTCTCTGGTCCTCTGATTTCAACTCCTACGGTTAGCAGGTCTTCACCTAAGATAGGTACGTACTAGGAACCATCCTAGAATGAAATGGTCTCACATAAATTGCTTTGATACTGTTTTTGATTATAGCACCACTTGATTATCCCGACGGTTACACCAATTTCTTCTCTGATGAAACAGACAGGCAGGGATCCATCAAGACTGCTTTACCAGCAACAGAATGTGTGTTGTCCTTCCCGGTAGTTTCAGTATTCGCTTGATTATCACACTGACAGTCACAGATTGTTTCTTCCGAGACAGAGACAACCTCAGATGGGCGAAATATGAGAGCAATACTGGCACGTGCCCTCAACCGTTATAACGCACCATATACTGCAGAGTTTACATCTGCAACTCGCCTGGAGAACTAAGATCCTATCAGTTGTTTAACAGTAAACACATCGATGTTGACTCTTGTAGTCGTGTGCTGGAACTTGGAAGATTTCATTGGCCCAAGTTTTTCATGGAGAAAATAAGTGGAGACGCAGTTGCGAGAAGAAAAAGGAATCAATGATCCCCTAAACCCTGTGTCACTCTTTCCTCGGAAATTCAGATGAACTGACAGAGTGATAAGGGCCCGTGTAAATTGTAATCGGATAGACGAACACGAATCGTTCCTCTGCTTTCTCTTCGCTCGATCCGTACAAGATGCGTACCTCTATGGGCCGGGCTAGTCAGGCTTCAGAAAAAAAAGGGCTGGGCTGGGCTGGCTGATAGTCCGCAATGAGATGGCACGTCCGGAAATAAACAGCAACTTCTAGGGCTTTCGTAGTACTGAGTTCCTATAAGTACATCGTCACCACCTAGGGCTCGTCCCATCTATCGCCACAGCGCCGCCCTCCCTCGTCGCTCTCCATCTTCCCCCTTCTTCGATAGAGTCTGAAGTTAGCTGACTTATTTTTCAATCTCGATCGATTGATTTCCTCTCACCATCGTTTTTGCTTGTTCTATGTTCTGTTTCGTTTTGATTTCGATATGGCGATGTGGAAAAACATGGTTCGCTCGTTGGGTTCACGCCCTCCTTCCAGACCACACCGTCAGATTTATCCATCTATTCTTTTTCTGTCGACTGTTCCTGTTGCAATATTCTTCCGACGAGTCTTTTGTTGTGCTGATTGATGGCGACCGACTGTAGGCGATGAAGAAAAAACAAGGTTCTTTGTCTAAACGGCGGGCTTCCGTCCGCCTTGAGGATTTTAAAAGTAGTCCGAGCCGATGCAGATCCTCTCTGTTTTCATGCCTTTTCAATTTTGTGAACTGATTTTTTTCACCTCGTTTTGATCTTGCTAGCGACGACGGTGTGGTGTGTTTGTTGCGGTGATGAGATCTTTCAGTGTTGAAAGCAGATCCCTGCTTCATGAGTCTGGGAAATACCATTTCCTCCTGAGCGGTTACCTGAGCAACTTTGCACCCCACATCCATTCGCTTTCTGCGGTGAGTGGAGCGGGCTTAGAGGCCGCGTTCTGTGGCGTGCCTAGGACAAGACGGCAGGAGCGGCCGATGGGTGTGGGATACAACGATGGTATGTTTTGTGTGCCTGTCGAGATCCATAATTTCGCTTATCGTCGTCGGTCCCTTCTCCCTCCTTAATCGGTGCTGACGGAGCTTGACGCGTACGTCAGTGTTGGTGCTCACTCCGTCGCCGGTGTCGGCCCCGACTGGCCAAATGCAACCCCACGCGGCTACAGCAGTGCACCATGCGGAGGCAGCAGTGCTCCCTCCCCCCCGCTCCTTGCTGCAGCAGTGCACCACGCGGAGGCGGCAGTGCTCCCTCTACTCCTTCACTACTCCAACGCCTCCACGACCCCTGCTGCTGGACGACTCCGGCCGCACGTCCTTGCGCCTTTCCGCTGGCCCCGCGGCTCATGGTCCTGGAAGCATTCGGCCGCGGGTTCCTGGATTCCCGCTGGCTGCACTTGAAGCCGAGGATACACAGATGCTGCTAATCTATGTTTCAGACAAATTGGATGTATGTGGTACTCTCGTAGACTTGTGTGTTCTGCTACTAGCAAGGGCAATAGTAGAGTCAGCCATGTCCATGTCATCTAGAGTCAATCTAATAGCAGCCAGTATGTACAATAGTTAGAGGTACAAATATACTACTTTATTAATGTATGACTCATTTTTCATTCTCACATAGTGCCTAGGAGCACGTGCTACAGCTGGCTCTTAACTAAGCACTCACCTCTCTTCTCTTCTCTCTCATCCAACTAAACACAAATATATTATTTTAAGTCTTATAGTCTGCTGACTGGACCTTATTGTACTTGCTCTACTGACTGCATTACTCCACTCAAATGGATCATGCAATAAAGTGGTGTTGGACCGATGGACATGTTCTTCGTGTAGGTTCAGGATGAGGTTTATGTTGATGAATATGTTGTTTAGATGAATCTAGATACATCCAAATTTTGAAAAGTTTACGACATCTATTTCGAGACAGAGAGAGTATTTAATCTGAGCATTTAATCTTACTAACCCTACGATATTAATTAAATTGATCTATAACTCATCCTAAGATTAGTAGTTATCCCTTAGTTTGAAACATGTTTTTACACATTTCATTTGCTTGGCATCACGCAATTATAATCCATTTTTCAGCTCTTGTGCTGTCCAAAAAGTGTACTTGGTAGTCTTGCACCTCTGATGCAAAGGTTGTGGCTCAGGGTTAATTTACCGACCATCAACAAATTGTGCATGCTTATTCTTTTCTAATCCTGATGTGAGCCATTATCCAGCTTTATACAGTCCATAAATCTTCCTTTTCATATACTCTGATGGAATTAGTGATATGACTTTTGAAAAGATGATCACAATGGAAACTAATATTACCTCACAATGTCAATATGGTTACGACTTTGCTACGCACGAGGGGAAGAAAATTGATTCACGGATTATTAGTTTCCAATGTAGTCCTACTATAGTGTGTGGTTCCGCGAGGAGTGGCGGCGCCCTCGGCGAGCCGTCGATAGCACACTGGTGTCTCCGCCTGTCGGATCTGGCTGACACAGGTAGGGAGGCAGGTTCGTACTGCAGCGGAAACAAAATCGAGAAGAGGAGAGTGATGGGGAGTTGTAGAGCTCGCTCAGAGGGCCCTTGGACACACCATGGACGCGCTAACCGTCAATCCGCGCATAGGTCCCTCTTTTGCCAAGGGAGCAAGCGGAGGATGACAGAAAGCACATGTGGTTGGGTGTCCAACATATTTGATGCATAGAGTCCCTGATCATGCATAAGTGATTCCACATAGATATTCAACCTAGAGTCCCTGACCATGTAGATTGTTTGTTTTTCGCTACGTTTGAGAAAGCTATAAATTTTTTGATGGAGAAAAGCAACGTCCCAGATATGCCATCACGCTATCTACATTATACCAGTTAATCTTCTGAATTCATTGCATACCTTTTTTGTTACATACAGTCGGTCGGTGTTTTTTTGTTTTTTTGTTCGTACATTGATTTGTCCATCTAATCCAATTACTTTACCTGTCTCAGACAGGTACAGGATATCTAAAGAAAAAAGTTGCTTTATCACCTGGCTTCTCTTCATAATGTACAGGTTGTGCACCACTAAAGCTGGCGATCAGCTAGATTTGACGATGACCGTGACATGTTGCAGCCGCCCTAGACCCGAAGCTCGACCTCCGCAGAAGTATTCCTGTAGCATGTTTACTCTGATTTTTTCTCTGGGTGCTCGACGAATTTTCTAACTTCATAGTTTTTTTCTCCCGGTGCAATGCACAGGCACTTTTCCTAGTTATACTAATGTAGCAAAATCACAGAATGGTTGTAGCAAAAAAAACTTACGTATGATGCAAATCCACAGCAAAACCACATAAGCGTGTAGCAAAATTACAAAATAATTGCTCGTACGACAGCAAAATCAAAAACTAAATGTAGCAAAAAAAAATCATTCATAGCAACATCGGCCGTGGCTCAGCGCACCGCAGTCGCCGCTTGCACCATCTATAGCCAAGGTTGGCAGCACCCTGCCCCTCCGTCCGTAGCACCTCGCCGTATCGGTAGCAGCATCACCGTCCACCCAATCATCTTCAACTCCCTGCACGCATGTATAAGCGTCGCCACTTGTCATAGCATGCCTCCTGCCGTTTCGCCAGCATCACAACATCACCACGGAGGGACACCATGACCTGCATCTCCTCCCTCCGTTTGTAGCAATGCCAGAACCCGCTCGCAGCACCGCCGTCACTGACAGTTGTCGCAGTCGTCGTCAAAGCAAAACATGGTTGTCTCTGCAGCGCTTGTAGCATCTCCTTCTTTCGTTGGTAGCATCGACGATGACTGCTTGTAGCATCGCCGCGCTCCATTGGTAGCATCCCGAATTTGGTTGGATAGCACCACTATCGATGGCCGGTAGCAACGCTGCCCTCCCTTCGTAGCAACACCACGTACCATATGCAGCTCAGCCAACCACGATCTGGAGCATTTTCCTTAGTTTATTTGACAGAGCACAGAGCACAGCCCACACAGAACGAGGAAGACACATTTCAGAACGACACATTCTTACACTGGAACTAAAATCATGTGGAAACAACACAGCAGAAACATGTATGCAAAGGACCCTACATTAATCAGTAGACTGCGACGACGACGAACACTTTTCCCCTTTGAATGTGATTCAAGGGACGCCAGAGCAACAAATGTTCACGAGGGTTGATCTTTGGTGGTGGTTGCGGTGGCCGGGTTGGGCTCCTGGTCAAGGAAACGGACGACGACGCAGGTAATGTTGTCCGCACTGCCCCTCTTGGTGGCCTCCACGAGGAGCTTCTTGGCGGCCTCCTGCGAGTCCACTATCGGCTTCACCATGGCAACGGCTTCCTGCGAACAGAGAGCACCTTCAGATTTCTGCATCTTACTGTGAAGTGGACTGTTGAAGCACGAGTGATGTTACCTCGTTGGTCACAACGTCCCACAGGCCGTCGCTCGCGAGGATCAGGAACTCCAGAGAGCTGTCGACAACTTCCTCCTGTTGCAGTTTAAGTGCAGACGTCAAATCTCATACCAGATGGAAATGTTGCTGTCTTGCTGTTCGGTCTAAGATTACAATCACTTTAGCCCGTTGCTGTCCTGTTCGATCTTACAGTAGATTACAATCGCTGAAGCCACTAGTTTTCAGAATACGTGTATGGTCTATGTTACAAACCTTGATCTCTGGATCGGCAACCACGTACTGTTTCAAGAGTTTGTCACCGAATGCTCTTGAAACGGCCAGGACGCCGCCTACACGCCATGTTCCTGCCCACATCACGAAACCTCCGGCGTCCTCTATCCTCTGTCTCTCATCTGTCTCGTTAGGCTTATGGTCCCTTGACACTGCTATAGCTGCACCATTGAGATGAACAACCTATAGATTGGACCATTACAAAGCTGAAAAGAAATGAGGCAAGTTTGATATTTTTCAGCTTACCATCGCCGCCTCTACAAATGACCGCCCTAGAATCCCCAACATTCGCCACCACGAGGCGATCCCCTACTAGGATAGCCGTGGAAGCCGTCGACCCTGCGTCTCGATTGTGGGTGGTGTCGGCTTTCAGGAGTTCCGAGTCCGTGTGGGTGAAAGTCTCAGCTGAAGGAGAACAGCATTTCATCAGTGATCAAAACCTCAAATGTTCAGTTAAGCTGTATTTTCTGCAATGTGTTTTGTTCAGTGTCATGTTCAAATTCAGGGAGATATGTAAATACCAATGGCAGACTTGGTGTCGGTGAAGAACTTTGGGTGCTTGATTAAGTTGCTGAAGAGGTTCTCCTTGACGAACTCTGCTGCCCGAGCTCCACCATGACCTGCAGAAACGGAACAGTCCCAGTGATCAGCAACGGCTGCTGCAGAAAGAGTTGTCTCAACTCTGAACCTAGAATGTTTATTACAGTATGATGATGATTAGGTTCAACTGAACCAGACGACAGCTTACCATCGAACACACCGAACAGTCCGACGGTCTCTCCGTCGACACCGTCAATTCTGGTCTCGTGGAAGTCCTCCATGGATGATCTCTTCCCGAGGCAGCTCGCGTACCCGTAGCTGAACTTGCCAGTTTCGCTGCCATGATAAACAGCATCAGTCCAAGTTGTATGAAGGAATTTTGTCCAAGGCGAGCAAACACAACCAAAATTCACAAAGCGAGATCATATATGGTACCTGAACCCGCCGCCACTGACGGGCTGCTTGCTGTCACCGGAGGGCGCCATCGATCGAGCACAACGGCCGGCCGGATTCCTCTTCACCGCGCGGCCCGCCACCAAGACGCAGGCGCAACACGCCGGTAATGGCAGCTAGCGACGAGGGAGGAAGAGAACCAGGCGCCCCGGGATCCTTTCACGGGCGTAAAGAAGGGTTTGGACAGAGTGGAGGCGGCAGAAACGCGGAGCTCGTGCGCGGCACCGATGGTCGGTGCCGAGGCTCTTTCGCGCGCTCGTGTAAATAAGGAGGAGGAAGAGAGCTGAACAGCTGAGGCAGAAATGGTGGCAGGCGTGTCGGGAGCGATGTGGTGGCGGGGAGAGGAATTCGCGCGGCCACGGTGGGCGGTGCCGTGCGGGGTAACGTGGCGGCACGGCAGAGGAGGCGAGGTCAATGCCGTGGACGCGCCGAGATGGCCCCGCAGAGTCGACGGCTTTTCTTGGATCTCTCTCGCCCCCTCATCATCGTCTCCACCTCCTCCTCGTGTTGGTTTTGGCTTCGTCATCCAGAGGATTCGGAATCAGAAATGGTGGCGGCGCTACGTGGATTAGTCCATGGAGGAAGCGCGTGGCACGAGCGCGTATGGTGGAACGGCACGTGTGCACCGGCCTGGCGCATGGTGCGCTAACGCTACACGTTCCGGTACCATTGTACACGTCAGTGTTTGGCCCGCGGTGTTTTATTTGTTGAGAATAGCACCGATCTATTAAGAAATCATCAAACAAAATTACTAAACATAGAAAAACAAAAAAACCCATCATATTACGATAATCATTAACCATCGTCAAAGATGAAAAACTTAAAGAGGAACGCATACGGAAACCAACTAAATCCTAGGAGATCCACGGAGAAGATAATTCCACCCAGCCTCCACCGGCACAAGGTGCACCGCCGAAGCGGGAATAGAGCAGAGTGACCTTATTCTGATTTAAAGATATAGTCGCTAAGTCATCATACCAAAATAGAACACTAAAGTTATTTTAACATTAACCTCCTGCCGGCTAGAGGTCATAGTCCACCACACTTCCGAAACCACAAAGCCATCGGAGACGAGGCAGAAAAGCAGTGTAGCCGACGAGGGGATAAAACCAGTTTCTCCTATCTCTATTGCCTTCTGGTGATGTCGTGGTGAACTTCTCATGGACGATGTTGCTAAGTTTTAACCGTTTCATTAGAAATGTATACATTATACATCAGAAGTTTAGAACATCTCTAGGAGGGGTCCCGCATAATCTAAAAATGCAAATGTCGTTTGCTGTTTCCGCAACCCATTTTTGCAGTTTTAGATTGTCTCTGCTAGAACAAATACGACATAATAAAGTGCAAATTTTAAAAATAGTCTTGGCGCCATAGATCAACAAGCATTATATAGGGGAGTTCTTCATCCCACGTACACAACTAAAATTATGCTGAGTATTGACATTTCGTCCAAACCTCGAGCTCGAGCTCAAACCTAGATCTAGGTCTAGTCTAACCCTAGTCGGCACCGGATTCGACTCACCAGGCTATTATGGCAGGGCGACAGGCGACGAAAGGTCTACTTGGAGTCATCGGATTCGCCAGAGTAGTGCAACATGAAGTAGCCGTAGAACTCCGTGCAGCTCCGACGTATGGCCTCGCCTGTCTGTGCCTCTACCTCTTCCCGAGCCACAGGGAGGTGCTTTGCCTTGTCCCAAACATCTGTGACGCGGGAGTCCTGCACCACTGCACAGACAAGCGGGTTGTCGACGCCTCTCATCTGCGAGTCGTTGTCGTCTGCTCCGGCTGTTGTGGGGGAGGGGGGAGCGCGGAATCGGCAAGCGCGCACAACCGCATGCGAGATCCCTGCCACCGCGTCATGCCTGCCATGGTAGCAGCTCATTCGGCCCAAGCCAGAGATACGTGTGGCAGCGAGAGAGGGGCCCGCGTCAGTGTGCAACCTCCGATATGCGCGAGCTGCCACGACCACCGGTGGAACCTCCTCCACGGAGGGGAACTACCACCGCGATTTCCAAAATTGAGCGATGATGCCATCGGTAGATCAAGCGTGCAGGGTGTGGCTGCCGGCGGCGATACACGTTTGGTGGCTAGAGTCGGGCAACACTAACGAGGAGACTAGGGTTTCTGCGCGGGCTAGAAGGCGAAATGTGGATGCGATATCCCGCATCCATACCCTATCGACCATCATATATAGTGGCCGCGGGGTTGTGATATATACGCGGGAACCTGCATAAATTTTTCTGGGCCGGCCTCATATGCGGGATCTGCTCGGGCCTTCTTATTGCTTTAAACAGAGCCACACAATAGCAGGATGGATCCATTGTACGGATATGAGTTGCCAATACGTTTGACCAACTAACTTGAGGGTTCGCAACATAGAAAACAAAAAAACCTATGATAACAACGCTTAATTACGCAAGATCTAAACAATAGATGCTAGTAACGAGTAAAAGGGTAACCAGAATAACTTACCCTCGAAGACCGAAGGCTTTTTACGAAAACTGATTTCGTTGTTGATGTAGTCGATCACTTGACAATCTCAAGATCGAGTTGAAGAACACCACAAACTAGCTGCGTATCCCTCCTTAGGAACACATCCAGATCTCGACAACCTCCACGTCCTCACTCCAGCAGAGCAGCAGAAGCAACGGTTCCTTCTAGAGAAACCATCGAGAATAGATACTTCGCTAATCCGTAGGAATGGGGAATGCTAGAGGGAGAGAGAATCTTCACGAGAAGGTGGTGCAAATGGAGAGGAGGGAGTGGCCTCCTTTTATAGGGGAGGGGCAGCCCCAAGGGTCCATGGCACCGTCCATGGAGGGTTCCCCTAGCTCTCCCTCATTCATGTGGGTGAACACTCCACTCACATCAATTTTCTGTCCACTCACTTGCATTTAATGACCACTAGATTAAATGCATTTTATCATAAATAAAAACAATTTTCATTTAATTTATTTAGAATTTTGTTAATTACTTTTGTTAACAAATATTTGCATAAACCCCCTTGTATTATTTTGATATTACATCTGAAATCAATTTCAGCAATTTGACCCGAAATAATTATGGTGCTTATCGAAATAATCTTAGCGTCTATAAAATATGTCTCTAATATATTTTATCTGCCCATTAATGTCGGTGTATCTTATGTGTGTCACCCTACTATTCACGAATAATGCAGACATGATAGAGTCACTTCACTGATCAATAATCCGCAGCGGGATCTGGATATCCGTACTGACTCCCACACATTCAACAATAAATATTGTGATCGTGTGAACCATTAACGATCAAAGGTATAAACCATACCCTAGTTTAATCTCGTTACCGACAAGTACTCTTTACTCATTCCATGATGCAACATCCTTCTGACCTAGTTACATGATTGCAAGTGGTGTTGATGTGATATCACCAAGAGGGCCTAGAGTATATCTCTCCATCATCTGAATGGACATATTCCATTGTTGATTCATGAGCCTCAACTAATACTTTTAGAATACCCAACGAAACCGTTATAATCACTCGATTACAGTGTGACGTTTGATGCCATTAAAGTGCCCTTCCAGAATCACCGATTGACATAACCTCATGGTCGCAGGAATAAGGTCACCTCGTATGTGTTTGATGTAGCAATATAAACATAATGACTAGATCGTTATTGCTATGCCTACTTTGGGTGTCCGTTCATCATAACATTCTTGTAATGATATGATCCCGTTATTAACAACATCCAATATTCAAGATCTGAAAACCTTGATCATCTGTTAATCATCGAGCTAGTTAAATGAGAGGCATTAATAGGAACTTTGGTTTGTTTATTAAACACACATGTATTAACGTTTCCTATTAATACAATTCTAGCATAAGAAATAAACATCAATCATAAACTTGGAATAAGATAATAACCATTTTATTATTGCCTCTCGGGCATATTCTCTTCAATCTCCCACTTGCACTAGAGTCAATAATATAGATTACATTGTAATCAATATAACACCCATTAAGTTCTGGTGTTGATCAAGTTTTGCTCTTGGGAGAATTTTAGTCAACGGATCTGTCATATTCAGATCCGTGTGTACTTTGCAAATCTTTAAATCGCCATCCTTGATATGTTCACGGATGGAGTGAAATCGGCGCTTGATATGCTTGGAATTCTTGTGAGACCTTGGATCCTTTGCATTGGCTATGGAACCATTGTTGTCTCAATAGATGACCATTGGATCCAACGCGCTAGGAACCACACCAAGTTCAGATATGAACTCCTTCATCCAAATCGCTTCCTACACCGCTTCCGAAGCAGCAACATATTCC
Organism: Avena insularis; assembly: GCA_023614405.1. Taxonomy (NCBI): domain Eukaryota; kingdom Viridiplantae; phylum Streptophyta; class Magnoliopsida; order Poales; family Poaceae; genus Avena; species Avena insularis. The sequence continues at coordinate 36,333,259 of CM042694.1, forward strand.
GCCTCTGTTAATGATTCCGTCACCACGGGTTGCTTGGAACTACTCCATCTCATCGCTGATCTATTCATGATAAATACGTATCTGGATTGTGACTTAGAGTCATACGGATCGGTGTCGAAGCTAGCATCGATGTAACACCTTGCGGCGAGCTCTTGTTCACCGCCATATATGAGAAACATTTATTTAGTTCTTCTTAAGTACTTCAAAATATTCTTGACCGCTATCCAGCGTTTCAAATCTGGATCCAATTGGTACCTGCTACTCAAATTAATAGCATGTACCACATCTGGTCTTGTACAACAGCATGGCATACATGGTAGTTCCTATGGCTGAGACATAGGGAATCTTATTCATGATTTCTCTATCTTCTGCTGTAGCTAGACTTTGAGTGTTACTCAATGTCTTGCCTTGCAACATAGGTAAGAACCCTTTCTTAATTCTATCCGTATTGAACTTCTTCAATATCTTGTCAAGGTATGTACTTTGTGATAGCTCAATTAAGCATCTCGATCTATCTCTATAGATTTTGATGCCTAATATATCAGCTGCTTCACCGAGGTCTTTCATTAAAAAATATTGTTCAAATAATCTTTTACACTCTTCAAAAGTTCTATATCATTTCTAGTCAACAATATTTCGTCCACATATAATATTAGAAATGCTACAGAGCTCTCATTCACTTTCTTGTAAATACAAACTTCTCCATAAGTTTGGACAAATCCAAACTGTTTGATGAGTTCATCAAAATGGAGATTCCAACTCTGTGATGCTTTCTTCAGTCCATAAATGGACTGCTGAAGTTTGCATACCTTGTTAGCATCCTTAGGATCTATAAAACCCTTGGGTTGTACCATGTACAACTCTTTCTCTTTGTTTCCATTAAGGAACACACTTTTCACATCCATCTACCAAATTTCATAGTCAAAAAATGCAGCAATTGCTAACATAATCCTAACTGACTTTAGCATCGCTATGAGAGAGAAAGTCTCATCGTAGCGAACTCCTTTAATTTCTCAAAAACCTTTTGCGACAATTTGAACTTTATAAACGACCACATTACCGTCAGTGTCAGTTTTCTTCTTGAAGATCCATTTACTCTCAATGACCTTATGATCATGAGGTATGTGCACCAAGGTTGAAACTTGGTTTTCATACATGGATCCTATTTCGGATTGCATGGCTTCTAGCCATTTGTTAAAATCCGAACTCACCATCACTTCTTCATAAGTCACAAGATCATCATTTCCATCTACCATGAAATTCATGACAGGATCACTATACAGTTTAGGATCTACATGTGTCCTAGTTAACCTTCGAGATTCGATAGTATTCTCTTTTGGATTTTCATGATCACTATCATTAGTTCCCTCTTCATTTGGTGAAGTTAACACTAGAACATCTTCCGGCGTTGTGCCACTCGCCATTTATGACGGAGCACTATTCGCCATTCCATGAAGAGAAGGTTCAATAACCTCGTCAAGTTATACCTTCCTACTTATCACACCTTTCGAGAGAAACTCCTTCGCTAGAAAGGATCCATTCTTGGCAATGAAAACCTTGCCTTTGGATCTATGTAAAAGGTATACCCAATTGTTTCCTTAGGGTAACCTATGAAGACACATTTTTCCGCTTTGGGTTCGAGTTTATTAGGTTGAAATTTCTTCACATAAACATCGCTCCCCAAACTTTTAGAAACAAAAACTTAGATATGTTGCCAAACCACAATTCATACCGTGTCGTTTCAACAGATTTAGATGGAATCCTATTTAAAGTGAATGCGGCTGTTTCTAGTGCATGTCCCCAAAATGACAACGGAAAGTCCGTGAGAGACATCATAGATTGAACCATATCTAATAATGTATGATTTCGACGTTCTGACACACCATTTCATTGTGGTGTTCCAGCATGTGTGAGTTGTGAAACTATTCCACATTGCTTCATGTGTGTGCCAAACTCGTAACTCAGATATTCACCTCCACAGTCAGATCGCAGAAATTTAATCTTTCTATTACGATGTTTTTCCACTTCATTCTGAAATTCTTTGAACTTTTCAAAGGTTTCAGACTTGTGTTTCATCCGTGAAACTAATGAAATAATGATAACCTCCGCGTGCCAACACACTCATTGGTCCACACACATCCGAATGTATGATTTCCAGTAAGTCTGTCACCCATTCCATAGAACTGGAAAACAGGGATCTAGTCATATTTCCCATAAGGCATGGTTCACATGTCTCAAATGAATCATAATCAAGTGATTCCAGCAATCCATTATAATGGAGTTGTTTCATGCGTCTTACACCAATATGACCTAGGCGGCTGATGACCCACAAGTATAGGGGGTGTATCGCAGTATTTTCGAGGGAAGTGAAACCCAATTTATTGATTCGACACAAGGGGAGCCAAAATACTTATCAGCCTTAACAACTGAGTTTTCAATTCAGATGCACCTGGAAACAATCTTGCTCACAACAGTTTATTAGTAGCAACAGTTTTGTAGTAGGAATAGTAAAGTAACAGCAGTAGCAAAGCAAAGACAGTAGTAACAAAAGCAGTAAACAGTGGGATTCGAGCGCGGTAGGCATAGGGATGGATGGACGGGCGTTGCATGGACAAGACAATTCACATAGCAAACAGAACATAGGGCAATTGCAGATAAATAAGATAAAGCATCCAAGTACTAGACAATCCTAGGCATGTGTTCCATATATAGTCACACGTGCTCGCAATGAGAACTTGCATAACATCTTTTGTCCTGCCAGCCCGTTTGCAGCGGGGCCTCTAGGGAACTACTGACAATTAAGGTGCTCCTTTAATAGAGCACCAGAGCAAAACATTAACACTCCGTGAACACATGTGATCCTCACATCAAAGCCTTTCCCTTAGGCTACCCGATTTACATCGCCGGGACCATAGGTTCCGGACAACGACATGTGTATACAACTTGTAGATAAGACCAGAAACAATACTATCATAATGAATCAATAATAAGTTCAGATCTGAAATCATGGCACTCGGGCCCTAGTGACAAGCATTAAGCTCAACAAAGTTGCAACAAAGTCATAAAGCACTAATAGAGATACTAGGCACTATGCCCTAACAATCTGATGCCATTACATGAATGATCTCATCCAATCCCTACCATCCCCATAGCCTACATCGGGGGATTACTCACTCATAGATGGAAGAGACATGGATGGTCGATGAAGATGATGGTGGGGATCGATGGAGATGGCTCCGGGGGCACTTCCCTGTCGGTCTTAGGTGCCGAACGAGACTTCGTCTCGAATCTCCCCTTCGGTGGCGGCGGCGCAGCAGAACTTTTCGTGGAAAAACGTCGAACCCCCCGAAGTTTTTAGGTCAGAAGGCTTCTTATAGGCGAAGAGGGAGACTGAGGGGGTGCCTGGGGCCACCACACCAGGCCTTGGCACGGCCAGGCCCAGCCCGCGCCTGGGAGGGGTGTGGCCAGCCCCTGGCCCTCCCCCGTCTCGTATTCTAGCTCCATGAGTCTTCTGGAAAAATAGGCACTTTGGCTTTTGTCCCGTCCAATTCCGAGAATATTCATTTTCTGACTTTCCTGGAACCAAAAACAGCAGAAAACAGGCAGCTGGCACTGTGGTTCTTGTTAATAGGTTAGTCCAAGAAATCATATGAAAAGTACTCCAAAGTTGGAACAAAACACAAGAAAGTAGATAAAACAAGCATGGAGCATCAAAAATTATAGATACATTTCCAATGTATCAGCGGCAGTGCCACATATATGCAACATTATCATCATTCAATTTGATTCTTTTGTCATCCACATTATGGATATGCAAATTACTACTATAAAGATTCAAAATAAATAAACCTTTATTCACACACGCATGACTATAAAAGATATTACTCACATAAATGGAACAACCATTGTTCTCGGATTTAAATGAATAACTATCTCACAATAAACAAAATCCAGAAATAATGCTCATGCTCAACGCAGGCACCAGATAACAATTATTTATGTTTATGACTAATCCCGAAGGTAAATGAAGTGGTAGCGTTCTGACAACAATCACATCAACCCCATTGTCGACCCGCATCGTCACTTTATCCTTAGCCAGTTGATGCTTGTTCTGCAGCCCCTGTTTCGAGTTACATATATTAGCAACTGAACCAGTGTCAAATACCCAAGTGCTACTGCATGTACTATTAAGGTGCACATCAATAACGTGTATATCGTATATACCTTTGTTCACATTGCCGTCTTTTTTGTCAGCCAAATACTTGGGGCAGTTGCGCTTCTAGTGCCACGTGTTCTTACAATAAAAGTATTCAGTTTCAGGCTTAGGGCCACTCATGGTCTTCTTCTCAGGCATGACAATAGACTTGCAACCCTTCTTGAAGTTACCCTTCTTCTTGCCTTTCTTGCCTTTCTTGAAACTAGTGGTATTATTCACCATCAAACCTTGATGCTCCTTTTTGATCTCCACTTCAGAAGTTTTCAGCATAGAAAGAAGCTTAGGTAGCGACTTATTCATGCCTTGCATATTATAGTTCATCACGAAGTTCTTGTAACTTGGTGGGAGTGATTGGAGGACCCGATGAATTCCTAGATCATTGGGAATCACAATTCCTAGAGCTACGAGTTTATTGGTGTACATACATTTTTAGTACATGCTCGCTAACGGAGCTATTCTCTTCCATCATGCAACTAATTTTTTTAAGAAGCTTCATAACTCTCTATGGAAACATGGTTATCAAAAATCATTATCAATTCACCCATTATATCATAGGCATTGTTGTGCTCTAAATGTTTTCAAAGCTCAGGCTCCAACCCATACAATATGCTGCAATGAACTTGGTGGTGATCCTCTAGACGAGTTAGAAAAACATTTTTCTCTTCATCAGGAGTGTCTTCAGCAGGAGGGGGTCCTAGAGGCGCATCTAACACATAGCTCATTTGAGCACCCAAGAGGATAATCCTTAGATTAAGGGCCTAGTCAGTAAAGTTGCTACCATTGGTTGTGAGATTCTGCTTCCCCATGAATACATTAAAATTAAAAGCAGTCAGTGCCTGATACGTTGCTAACATATCTATAATTTTTGATGTTCCATGCTTGTTTTATATCTATTTTCTTATGTTTTGTCCACACTTTGGAGTATTTTTATACACTTTCTGGGACTAACCTATTAACAAGATGCCACAGTGCCAGTTGCTTGTTTTCTGCTGTTTTTGATTCCAGGAAAGTCAGAAAATCAATATTCTCGGAATTGGACCGGACAAAAGGCAAAGTTGATATTTTACCGGAAGACACATGGAGTCTGAAGGAGAGACGAAGGGGGGCCACACCATCCCTTGGCGCGGGCAGCCCTAGGCAGCGCCAGGGCATGGTGTGGGCCCCATGGCCGGCCACCGACCTTGCCCCTTCGCCTATAAGAAGCCCCCAGGACGAAAACCATAAATCGACCAGCCTCCAGCCACGAAAAGTTCCGCAGCGCCGCCGCCACCATAGGTGAGATTCGGGGGACAGAAAGTCTCTGTTCTGGCACCCTGCCGGGACGGGGAATTGTCCTCGGAGCCATCTCCATCGATCTCCACCACCATCTCCATCGTCGTTGCTGATCCCCATGATGATGAGGGAGTAGTTCTTCCTCGAGGTTAAGGGTTCTACCGGTAGCTATGTGTTCATCTCTCTCTATGCATGATCATATTGTGATCATGAGCTTTGTAATCAAGTAGATCTACTTTGCTACTCAAGTGCTTTAATAGATCTCTACTCTCCCCATGTGTGTGAAAGTGACAACGTGCACACCATGGTGGTACTTAGGCTAGAGATTACAATTACTTGTTATGAGTTATATTTGGAGTTGGATGTTTCTACGAAATTGTGGTGTTTGTTGGAACCATCTAGTGCTCAAGGTGACAGTGTGAGGTTATCTAGATGGGGAAAGCGAACTTTGAGGTGTGCTGTTATAGCCCTACCATGGATTAGAGTGTCCAACCGGAGAGTAGTTCAGAGTAGTATCATGAAGAGAAGATATTTATATGAGAGTGTTCACTAGCGAAAGTATGATCCCTAGGCCTTGTTTCTAAGCATTGAAACACAGTTTGCAACTAGATCTGTTACATGTTTGCTTGCTGCCATCTTTATTTCAGTTTGCCTTTAGTCTCTTCCATGCCATCAAGCTATTTTCTGGCACCGTTGTCTTTTATCCATACCACTTGTATTTCACTATCTCTTCACCGAACTAGTGCACCTATACACCTGACAAGTGTATTGGGTGTGTTAGGGACACAAGAGACTTCTTGTATCTTGATTGCAGGGTTGCTTGAGAGGGATACCTTTGAACACTTCCTCCCTGAGTTCGATAAACCTTGGATAATCCACTTAAGGGAAAACTTGCTGCTGTTCTACAAACCTCTTCACTTGGAGGCCGAACAACTGTCTACAAGAATAGAAGTGCGTAGACATCAATCTATTTTCTGGCATCGTTGCCGAGGAGGTAAGGTAAAAGGTACTCACATCCTTCCGTGTGAGTGCTCGAAGTTATTTCCTTTAGATTCTGCAATTTTATCTTTTTGTTTCTTGTTTTCACTAGTTAGGCTTAATGGAAAACAACAACAAAATTAGAGAGCTTTATAGTATTTATCTTGAGTTAGGACATGAAGTGTTTGAAGAGAAAATTAAAAAACCTATGGAACTTTATTTGCATGCTAATAACAATGTTATTAGTTTGAATTCTTTGAACACCATTATTGCTAATGCTATGGAAAAGTCTAAGCTTGGGGAAGCTGGTTATGATGAACATGATATTTTTAGTCCCCCAAGCATGGAGGAGAAAATTTACTTTGATGATACTATGCCTCCAATATATGATGATTACAATGATGAATATGATATTTTCAGTCCACCTACTATTGAGGAGAAAATTAATTATGATTACAATATGCCTCCTATATTTGATGATTATGGTGATGAGAATAATAATGATAGCTATTTTGTTGAATTTGCTTCCACTACAATTAATAAGAATGACTATGTTTATGTGGGGAGTATTAATTCTTTTATGCATGTTGCTCATGATAAGAATGTTTCATATGATAGTTATATTGTTAATTTTATTCATGATGCTACTGAAAGTTATTATGAGAGAGGGAAACATGGTTTTATGTATCTCAACAATATTAAGTTTCCCCTCTTTATGTTGAAATTTTTGAAGTTGCACTTGTTTTGCTTTCCTATGCTTGTTGCTTTGTGCTTTCATGACTTGTTTCTTTACAAGATTCCTATGCATAGGAAGAGGGTTAGACTTAAATGTGCTTTGAATTTGCTTCTTGATGCTCTCTTTTACTCCAATTCATATTTCTTATGCGAGCATCTTCTCAGACTATCATGCCTAACTTAAAGGCATTAAAGAAAAGTACTTCTTGGGAGATAACCCAAAAGTTTTAGTTGAGTCTTGGAAGTTACTACCTCCGTAATAACCTCTCCTTATCCTTTTTATTTTCTTTTTGTCCAAGAGTAACCTCTAATGAGAGAGAAGTAATGCTTGGGAAAGTTGCTGTCCCGAAACAGATTTTTGTGCTTCGCTGTAAAAAATTCGTGTAAAATCTCTGTATGTCGGTTTGAGCTGTTATTTTTTGTGCTTATGACCTAGGTTGTTATACAACTTTCGTTAGTTCAACACTTTTTGATTTGAGAACACAAGGTCTTCTAAAAAATTGGCTTTTACCTGCTGGTCTGTTTTGACAGATTTCTGCCATTATTTGCATTTGCTTCTTGTTGGTTCCTTTTTGGGTTCTCTTTGGGAAATTGAGCTTTTTGAGGGAAGTGCTTCAGTAGATTGTGTTTTAATGGAAGTTTTATTGGTATTAAAACTGAACCCAAAGACTTATTATCTTGAGTGCACTAATGTTGCTAATAAAGATTGTTGTGAAGTTTTGTATGAAGGAAAAAAATTCAAGTGTATGGAGAAAATAATGTAATGAGATGAAGAATGGACTAAAGAGCAAGCTTGGGGATGCCACCCGTGTCACCCCAATAAATATCCAAGAATTACAAGCGTCAAAGCTTGGGGATGCCCAAGGTATCTCCTTCTTCATCAATAAAAATCTCAGGTTCTTCCAAACACTTCATTTTTATTGTTTCATGCACAGTTGTGTTGTTCTTGGAGCGTCTTTGTTTTTTGTTTTTGGTTTTAGTTTGCTTGGTTTGCTTATTTTGCTTGAATAAATTGGTTAGACCCCCTCATTCATGCATTAGTTTTCAAATAAGATTGGTTGGGATTGGAAAAGTATAGGAAAAGTTCATGCTTAAGTGGTAAAGAGAGCTTGTTTTTGACTGTGGCTTATTCTTTGTCATGTCATGCTTGGTATTGTTTTGGCTTTATGCTTAGTGATTTTTGCTGTAGCATGACATGTTATAAACAATTGAGATTGCTTAATGTGCCTTGAAAGAATCATGCGTTGTTTTAGCATATTAAAGCATAATATTGTGGTATTCTCCTTTGATGCTTTATTTGGGTTGACTTGGCGCATGCTCACACCATGTTATGACTATCCCAAGTCACCATAGCCTCTATGATCCTTTAGTTTTCGACTTGTAATATCACTTTATGCTTTAATTAATGATGCTTTGTCGCTTTGCATGATTATGGCCATTATTGCTCTCTTAGTTGGTCGCTCCCAGTCTTTTGCTAGCCTCCATAACCAAGTATGAGTTCCACTCATGCATCCAACTCCTAAAACCAAGTTATTCCAAAGGGTCCACCATACCTACCTATTAGCATTTGCTATTCCAAGTATATTCATGTTTTTATCTACCTTCCGAATTAAACTTGTTGTGAGAAAACTAGTGATTAAAGCTCTCACGAACTTGATGGCACACTTTACTTTTCTTGCCCTTAATAAACTTGAACCATTGTGTCGTCTATGTTGTATATGCTTGCACTTATATGTTGGGGATTAGCAGAACCATGCTGTGATGGGGAACGCTTTCAACATTGCACTTGTACTTTTTACCTAGTTGATATCATGCTCTTTTGTCTATGGATGTCGTCGGTGTGAAATGAAAGGGGAGCTTGTAAGTCCATGGAGTTATGTATGTGTGTTGGAGAAACGCCTGGGCCGCTGGTCTAATCCATGCCTAATAATGGTGGAAGCCTGCGGCATAACTATAATGAGCAATCTATGAAGAATTCTTCTTATAAAAAAAGAGATAGAGACTGAGAAAAAGATAAAAAGAAAAAAAAGATGAGAAAAGAGGAAAGAGAGAAAAAAGCACCATTTTCCCATGGTAAATAAGAAGATTGCTGAGATGCTCGTTGTCTGCTTGCCTTGTCATTTTTATATGGGGATTCTTCCGTATCATCGGGCAAGGGGTACCCCGTTGGCGGTTCTCTATGATACACATGTACTTACTATGACCAAAACTTACCGGTAACAGCATGAGGAGCGGCCCTCATATTCAAGGGACATGAGATTTCCAACTTATACTTTGTCAAGCATATACTCCGTAGTTTGTTCACTTTAACCTTAATCACTTCAAGATGCTTATGATAGGGGCAATGAGAGCTGCAAGCTAATAAGTACCATAATTTTTGGAAGCTCTTTGTGAGACTTGAATCCCTGCTTCCTTCTATGAAGGCCTTTCTTTTACTTTTATGTTGAGTCTCCATCTTCTATCTTTATGCACCTATTGAGAGAGCATAGTGGCCATTCTTAGTTTAATGTGCATTGTCCCAAGACTTTTTGATTGATGCATAACTTTGATATTGCTTGTTCTTAAACTATTTGTATCTAGTCACCCTTATGAACTTTGAAGGTGTCCTATGCATTTATGTTTTGCTACTCTATGAGGGACAAGATGAATACCATTCTCATTATGTTTTATTTATGTGAAACAAATAAACGTCATGCAAAGCATTGTTATTCATGAATCTTTTGTTTGTGCCTTTTTATGTTACAACATAGTTGCTATGTCTTATTGTTAGAACTATATCTTTCATGCTATGTTAAAGTACTTTGATCCCAGCTATCAATGTTTTACAAATACTTTGATCAAGATTATGATGGTGCATGTCACCTCAAAAATTATCCTTTCTTTTTATCACTTACCTACTCGAGGACGAGCAGGAGTTAAGCCTGGGGATCTTGATACATTGCTAATGTATCTATAATTTTTGATGTTCCATGCTTGTTTTATATCTATTTTCTTATGTTTTGTCCACACTTTGGAGTATTTTTATACACTTTCTGGGACTAACCTATTAACAAGATGTCACAGTGCCAGTTGCCTATTTTCTACTATTTTTGGTTTCAGGAAAGTCAGAAAATCAATATTCTCGGAATTGGACCGGACAAAAGGCAAAGTTGATATTTTACCGGAAGACACATGGAGTCTGAAGGAGAGACGAAGGGGGGCCACAAGGCGGCCACACCACCCATTGGCGCGGGCAGCCCTAGGCCGCGCCAGGGCATGGTGTGGGCCCCTAGCCGACCACCGACCTTGCCCCTTCGCCTATAAGAAGCCCCCGAGATGAAAACCATAAATCGACCAGCCTCCAGCCACGAAAAGTTTCGAAGCGCCGCCGCCACCGTAGGGGAGATTCGGGGGACAGAAAGTCTCTATTCCGGCACCCTGCCGGGACAGGGAACTATCCCCAGAGCCATCTCCATCGATCTCCACCACCATCTCCATCGCTGTTGCTGATCCCCATGATGATGGGGGAGTAGTTCTTCCTCGAGGTTAAGGGTTCTACCGGTAGCTATGTGTTCATATCTCTCTCTATGCATGATCATATTGTGATCATGAGCTTTGTAATCAAGTAGATCTACTTTGCTACTCAAGTGCTTTAATAGACCTCTACTCTCCCCATGTGTGTGAAAGTGACAACGTGCACACCATGGTGGCACTTAGGCTAGAGATTACAATTACTTGTTATGAGTTATATTTGGAGTTGGATGTTTCTATGAAATTGTGGTGTTTGTTGGAACCATCTAGTGCTCAAGGTGACAGTGTGGGGTTATATAGATGGGGAAAGCGAACTTTGAGGTGTGTTGTTATAGCCCTACCATGGATTAGAGTGTCCAACCGGAGAGTAGTTCAGAGTAGTATCATGAAGAGAAGATATTTATATGAGAGTGTTCACTAGCGAAAGTATGATCCCTAGGCCTTGTTTCTAAGCATTGAAACACCGTTTGCAACTAGATCTGTTACATGTTTGCTTGCTGCCATCTTTATTTCAGTTTGCCTTTAGTCTCTTCCACGTATACAGGCGTGGTAGCCACGTGGCCGACCAAAAAGCGACGGTCGGGCTTTGAGGCCCAGGCCGGGCACTGGCTCGATTCTATGACGAAGGTGTCACGGGCCGGGCTCGGGCTTCATGAATGCGCAAAATAGGGAAATGCCTGGCCCGAGGAAAAACGTGCATCATGGGCCGGGCCTGGGCTTGATTTTTAGGCCCGACAACCGGGCCGGGCCGGGCTCGGGCCTGGGATTTTCACGGGCGGGCTTGGTCAGGCCCGGCCCGGCCCGAAAAATGCCCAGGTATACTTCCACGCCATCAAGCTATTTTCTGGCACCGTTGTCTTTTATCCATACCACTTGTATTTCACTATCTCTTTGCCGAACTAGTGCACATATACACCTGACAAGTGTATTGGGTGTGTTGGGGACACAAGAGACTTCTTGTATCTTGATTGCAGGGTTGCTTGAGAGGGATACCTTTGACCACTTCATCCCTGAGTTCGATAAACCTTGGGTAATCCACTTAAGGGAAAACTTGCTGCTGTTCTACAAACCTCTGCACTTGGAGGCCCAACAACTGTCTACAAGAACAGAAGTGCGTAGACATCAGTGCCATGATCTACAATATATTTGCAAAGACTATTTAGATTCAGTTTATGAAATATTAAGTTCATGTTAATTCAACATTACTACTAGAACTCTCACTCAAAAACAACATCCATCTAGTTGTTTTGGTGATTACACGAACCAAATTCACTACACCATAACCGGTCATCACCTGAGATGGTGTAGCTTCAAAGGAGAACATCGAGATGCTAATCATATCATCCATATGAATCATGCTTTACCTTTTGGTTCGTGTTCCGAGGCCATGTTTGTACATGCTAGGCTCGCCAAGTAGAACCTTAGTATTCACGTGTGTAAATCTGTCTTACACTCGCTGTATGCAAACATAAATTCTATCACACCCGATCATCATGTGGTGCTTTGAAACAACAAACTTTCTTAACGATGCATACTAAAGGAAGAACACATTTTTATCTTGATATTAAGTGGGAAGGATCATCTTATAATGCTACCGCCAAGAACTAAGCAATACATAAGCATAAATAAGATGCATAAAAAGCATAAACATCACATGCATAAATAATGTGATATGATACGGTCCTTTCTTGCACTTGATCTCCATCTTGTGCTCCATGGTATGATCACCATAATTCCACCGGCGTGGCTCTAAGGTCCATGATGCCACCATCTCGGTTGTTCTCCACTAATTTAAATTACATGGCTTTCCATTTTCATCACACATGCTATAAAAGAATAAAACAACCATATGGCTCTAGAGCGTTGCCATAAGTTACAAATAATATCATTGCATACATACAATTTGTAACATTTGACCATATCACATCACATGCCCTACAAAAATAAGTTAGGCGTCTAATTTAATTTGCATATTTTACGTGGCTTTGGGCTTACAAAGATAGAACCATTCATACCTATAAAGTTCAAGCCACAATGGTGATAAACAAATTATTAACAACCCGTTGTAGATCAGATCTTAACTATAGTAGGAGAGATAGACACACGCTAGCCACTTATGCAAAACTAGTTGTATGTCAAGCGTGGAACAGGTCTCATGTGCGAGGACATGTAAAGTTAGTTCGGAACACTTCATCCTACTATGCCACTAAGATCCAATATACACAAATAGTTGCAATAACATGATCACCAATGCCCCCATGCACATGTGCTCTATTCGTATAGAACATCTACACATAGATATGGCTCTGATACCATTGAAGGGTTCACAACATAGAAAACACAAAATTTCCTACGATAAGAACTCCTAATTATGCGAAGATATAATCTAGTTTATGCTAGCAATGAGTAAGTGGGTAATCAGAATAACTTACCCTCTAAGACCAAATGCTTTTTACGAAAACTGATTTCGTTGTTGATGTAGTCGATCAATTGCTGATCTCAAGATCAAGTTGAAGAACGCCACAAACCAGCAGCTTATCCATCCTCGGGCACATGTCCAGCTCCCAACAACCTCCACGCCTCACTCCAGAAGAGCAGTAGAAGCAATCGCTCCTTCTAGAGAAACCACCGAGAATATGTACTTCGCTAATCCAAAGCCATGGGGAATGCTAGAGGGAGAGAGAAGCTTCACGAGGAAGTGGTGCAAATGGAGAGGAGGGAGTGGCCTCCTTTTATAGGTGAGGGGAAGACCCAAGGGGCCATGGTTCCGGCCATGGAGGGTGCCCCACCTCCCCCTCATTCATGTGGGTGGACACTCCACTCACATCCATTTCCTCTCCATTCACTTGCATGTAATACCCACTAGATTAAATGCATTCTCTCATAAATAAAAATAATTTCTATTTATTTTATTTAGCATTTTGATAATTACTTTAATTAAAAACATTTGCACAAAACCCCTTGCATTATTTCAATATTACATTTGAAACCAATTTTAGCAATTTGATCTGAAACAATTCATGTGCGTATTGAAATAATTTCAGTGTCTATAAAACCCTTCTCGGATATATTTTATATGCCCATTAGTGTCGATGCACCTTAAGTATGTCACCCTACAGTTCGCGAATAATGCAAACATGATAGAGTCACTTCTCTGATTAATAATCAACAGCAGAATCTAGAGATCCGTACTGACTCCTACACATTCAATGATAACTCTTGTGATTGTGTGAACCATTAATGTTATATCCAATTCCTTTTGTATCACGATATGTTACTTGTCCGGGATCGGATCACATATATCAACCATACCCTAGTCCGATCGCGTTACCGACAAGCAGTCTTTACTTGTTCCATGATACAACATCCTTGTGACCTAGTCACATGCTTGCAAGCGGTGTTGATGTGATATCACCGAGAGGGACTAGAGTATATCTCTCCGTCATCTGGATGGACAAATACCATTCTTGATTCATGAGCCTCAACTAATAGTTTTAGAATACCCAACGACACTTTTATAATCACCCTGTTAGGTGTGACGTTTGATGCCATCAAAGTACCCTTTCAGAATCAACGATTGATATAATCTCATGGTCAAAGGAATAAGGTTACTTCGTATGTGTTTGATATAGAAATGTAAACATAATGACTATATTGTTATTGCTATACCTATTTTGGGTGTCCGTTCATCATAACATTCTTCTAATGATATGATCTCGTTATTAACAACATCCAATGTTCATGATCTAGAAACTTGATCATCTTTAATCAACGAGCTAGTTAAATGAGAGGCATGATACCTTCGATCCAGATTCACGAATGTAGTATAATAGCTTTTTTCCTAGAAGACCTAGGTTTAATCAAACCTCAGAAAGCAATGCTAAAAGGAAATAAAAAGGACACGTTTACAAGACTTTGTTTGTTTGTTTTACCTTAGTTTACCGGACCAATCTAGTTTATTTTATAATGGGTTTGAATCAATGGATGAAGATAGGCCAGGGTTGAAGATCCACCTGTAGCTGCACATCAAATGGTATAAAAGATAATGATAAACATAGTAGTGTATAATGTTTGAATGGAGATAATCTCTTGTGGACAACACATCCTAATATTCTAGAGCCCCGTGATACATCGGGTATTATCATAGACTTTTAATCCAACCGAGTGCACACCGAAGCCACGGGTTATAAATGATTATTAAGTGTAAAACACAGATCAAAGCTTTAAGTGGTGATGTTGTTATTGATCCCGAATGGAACGCTAAGCGAAGACCGTACTACCCTTTCTGTTACTAAGGTTCCAATGAGATCGCCGCTAGCCAAGTATCTCACCTCAAGCCATATCAATCTATAAGATCTTGGGTACTTACAAGTCCACATATCGATACAAGAGACAACGAAATAAAATATACAAATCTTAATTGCAAACAAAATACAATACTCCCATGATCTAGATGCACATAATTGCTGCGAGGTTTCTCTCCAACCTGCAGCCCGTGAGGACTACTCACTCATAACAAATAGATCGAAGATAGAAAACATCATACAAATACTTAGATTAAAATCAAATATTCTTATAATGGTCGCCAAATCACAAGGAGATCTAAAGTAAAAAGCAATGGATATGGCTAGTGGATGGATTGTTGGTGGAAGTGATGAACAATGGATGAACAATGGATAAACAATGGTGTGGATCTTCTTTGGTGGTGTTGTGATGTAGGCTGAGAATGGCGACTCTCTGGCCAGCGGCTGGAGCCTAAAAATATATAGGCGTCTTCATGAAAGTTGTAGGGTTTGACGAGACGAAGTCGTCACCGCCTGGTATGGGCGGGCCCTGCCCGTACCAGTAGTCGTTAAGCGTGTTGACCCCCTGGCATAGCTTCCTAATTACTTGGTCGTGTGTACTTCCTAAAAATCCTTCATTATGACTCCTTATTTCACATTAAAATCCATGATTTCCTACACAACATAATTTAAAGAGATATTTTGCATATCTTTGCAATTATTAGTCATTGGTGGTAATGATTGAGAGTCTCTTTGGCAATTGCTTGACCAAAAATAATGTTTAAACGCAGTGGAAGATGGCAAATATTGGAGCCATCAAGGCATTACTAGGAACTTTGGTTTGTTTATTAAATACACATGTATTAACGTTTCCTATTAATACAGTTCTAGCATTAGAAATAAATATCAACATAAACTTGGAATAAGATAATAACCATTTTATTATTGACTCTCGGCCATATTATCTTCACTAACGTATAAGATTTTTCCTCGAGTTATCCACAAGAGTAAGGGTGATACACCTCAATATATTTTCAGGAGATCGATCTCACAGCACGATACACAAGACAATGAGTCAACACTTTTAGAACCAAAAGCCCTAGTTTCTTGGGAGGACCCCGTCTGAGATTCCAGCGACTATTGCCTGAGCTAGTCAACCTGATCGTCCTTACGCGGTTCTCGCTCATTCGAAAATGCTAAGTAACGGAACAACAAGCAGAGACAAGGATACGAGGATAATATTTAGATTATATTGATTTGTTGATCGTATGTTTGCTTAAGCTCAATCAGCCATTACCCTTTACAATTTATAGGGCAGCTGTTTCGTGCAAGCCTAGGAGATAAATACACGGGTACATTGCGGATTACTTAATAGGAAAGAATAAACCTAAACTAGGCAACTATTTTCGTCTTTGTACTAGATACAAACTCCAATTTTATGAGTCAACCCTTGTTGAGTTGTCCTTCCTTCCATGTTGGCATAGTTCACCTGGTTTTCGAGCTTCTTTCCGACTACGTCATGGTCTCTTTGGAATAGTTAGGCGACTTATTTTGACCCAACTTCTAGAAGCTTCCAGGTAAAGTCACTTTCTGCCTGTCGTAAGTCACCTCCATCTGGGCCCGCTCCATTAGAATATTCCTTTAGACCCGACTATCCTTTAGTCTCCATCTTGACATCGACCAAGTCCCTGCAAGTAGCCAAAGGCGTCTATTCGCAACTATCTTTTTCATGATTCAGCCAAGCCACCGACTAACAACCCAAAATAGTTGCTCACACATCTTTTCAACCTAAACCAGCAAAACAACCTACCTTTTGAGGGCTGGGTTGTTCTGTAGGATCTGCTAGAGATGCTCTTAGCATTGTAATATGAGTGGTGGCTCGCCCCCCCAGTTTTCTAGGTAATTAAAAAGGTACTTTCAATTTTCAAAAAAATAGAGCAAAAATTTAAAATGTAAAAAATAATGTACTCTATCAACCTGAAAAATCTCAAATCAAAATACCCAATACTTTGGACTGCACAAATATATCGCGATTCCTCTTTTTCCATCGCTCGCGACTGTGCGACTCAGCTGCTCACTACTTGATTCTATCGAGAAACTATTATCTCATCCGCCTCCATTGTACTCTCATGCTCCCCTGCTCACGGGCTTCCTCTCCACCCTTTTCAATTCGCTCGATGCTCAAATGAGCTTGCCCCAACCCCTTCTCTAGTTAGGGTTTGACGACCTCGCTCGGGGCTCTGCCGTGAAGTGACATCGCTCTAGTGAAGGGTTTTCTACTAGTATCAAGAACATTCATGCGCTACTCGAGATGGTGTGGCTCAGTGGAGATTGTAGTGCTAGCGGCGCTCTCCGTGCGGCCAGTGGTTATGACGATGTCCCCGAGGTAGCGTCATCGTGGTCGCACGAAAACTGCCTCGCCATGCCATGGTGGTTGTGCCTCTGTCGTCAGGCACACACTCTCCTTCCCTTACTCCTTGTTTCTGTTCTTCCTTCTATTCTCACTCTGTAATCTAGGGTTTGAGCATCAGTAGATGCTCATTCTCTAATACTATGCCATGGTTCGTTCTAGAACATTGTGGCAATTGAACTAATGGATATGCTAGGAGAGTTTGATGCTAAACTTAGCTCCACTAGTATTGTTGGTTGCACAGATTCAGTTATTGGACTTGTGCATATGCTTATGGTGGCCACTAGAGTAATAGCTTTAGCCTTCTTTCTCTTTCTCCTCTCTCTCATGTCCTCTGCACTTCATGATTGAGCATCAGTTAATGCTCATCTACAACTGTTGCAGCTTTAATCTTTGGTGATGTGGATCTTTACTCTATGCTTGAGCTGCTGTAGATGCTTGCTTAATTTAGCTTGACTCTATATTCCAGTTATTGGAGATGGTTCTTCTACTGAACCTTTTGTTGATACTAGGTTCACACTGTTGGGTTCTATCTATTGGGAATATTTAGTTAGCTGAATTTACTATCAAATTAGATGGTGTGCAAACTATTGTTAGTTAGATAAATTGTAGGGGGATGGAAACCCTTGAGATACTGAATGCAAAAGTTGATTCCTAGAACTCGCTAGGAACATGACAAAGATGCTTATCTTATTTTCCAGAATACTTGGAATTGATTGGTATAGATATCATACACCATGCCTAGTGGCTTCTGAGTCTATGATCTTGTGGTTGCGGTACGTCCTTGGAGGATGCAAAATAGCAAGTTCATTACCCAAGATCAGCAGCTTGGTTTGCTGTGTGGAAGCTTGTGGATGGACAAACTTGATATGGTACTGGCATAGTTGGATAAAATTAATTGGAATGTAAAGCTGATGATGACAAGCTTGAAGCTTTAGTAGATTTGAAACATCATGGACACTATTCGTGCCCTTGATTAGCTCTAGGATGAACTAGCATAGCTTTCCTATGCTTATCTAAGGGATTATTCCCTTCTAATACTCTATTCTTGAGAATAGTATTCTAAGAACGGATGCTACTATTAGTCTTAGTGATAAATAGCAACCTTGTGCAGTGAAGATTGATGAATCTTGATGTTACTTGTACTTGACTAGCTATCTTCCTTTGTCCTAGTACATGGTCTGCTGGTTCCTCTTGGCCTTGTAATTTATCTTCCCTTCCTTGCTAGCCTACCCTTTATTGACCAACAACTTGTGCGTTCTCCACCTAGTTGTGGTCTTGATCTATAGCTTGAGATCCTCTAAGTAACCATGATGATTATTGTGGTGTTGGCTCTTGTCTAGGAAGGATCTGGTAATAAAATGAGAAGAACAATTGTTGTTCTTTGTGGTGGTGGTGCTGATATGGGAAGACATGGATAGGTGTTATACCTAGCAACCATCATGCAGTTGCTCTGGTTCTTTTATCTACCTCTCACTCTTTGTTGTGATGAATGCACATACACACATGTATGTGTATGTTGCTTATAGGTGGGCTCCACTAGGTACAAGGATCAACTTGACTGGTTTGATAATATCTTCCACTGGTTGATTTTCTTTGTCTTGCCAATTGGATTTGTTGCTCTCATCCCATGATGCAAAAGGCTGAGGCACAATTCTGATAAGAACATATTCAAATTTATGGCCCCTTTTGTTCATACCCAATGAGGTATTAAGCATAGCATGTCTATGCTACATCTGAGAGTAACACTAACCCCCAATACCGCTTTTTTTGCTTTCTTTGCTCTTTGTGTAATTTTTGTAGGGATCAGAAGAAGGAAATGAAGAAAATCAAGAACAAGAAAAGTAGGTAGGAATCTAGTTTAGGCTTTTTCTTCTTTCTTTAGTAATTTTTCTTTTATTATTCATTTGTAAAACTTTGTATTATTCTTACTGTAATAAAGTACTTTCTTTTGTATTTCTTTTCTTCTTGTTAATTCCCTTGTTTATTGTAATATGTCTTATACTTTTGTAATATTCAATTGCACAATGTAATACTATTTCATATATAATAAATAGTTTTGTTTTCTTTCTTTTATTGATTCTTGTTTATCGTATTTAATGGAATTGTTTTGAATTCAAATTTCAATTAAAATACAGTTTGAATTATTTAATACTCCCTCTGTCCAGAAATAACTGACATGAGTTTGTCTAGATTCGAATGTATCTAGATACATTTTTAGTGTATAGATACATTCGAATGTGTAAAAACCCAAGTCAGTTATTTTTTGGACTGAGGGAGTATCACATTTGAATTCAAATTCAAATTACACACCTCAACCAAAAGCAAATCACAAATGTCATGCCAAAATCCAACACTCTTTACTCAATGACACATCACTATAAACCATATCTTGATCCATTTATGTCTTAATGATTTGCGAACTTTTCCCACATTTTGAGATGCATTATTGCAGATGCACACACTCTAAATGTACCCTTCATCTATCTCTAATACTGGGATGTTACACAAATCGAGCAGTACCAATCGGGAATTAATAAGTGGGCCGGTCTTTCCTCGACTGAAGACTCTACTAGTGACTCTCCGGGCTTTAGAAAAGGAGGCAGTCCATCTAAGAGCTGGAAGAAGGCATATGAAGCATCACGCAGGACAGAGGGAGAGCCACGACTTCTCCCCTAATAAAGGAAGGAGCGTCAGAAGAGTTTACTTATTTTAAACGTTTCATGTGACGCCACCACCATGACATGATTGAAGATAGTGCTCCACTAGGCATTGATTGTAACCCGGTGATGTTATCCTATATAAAGCCTGGCCAAGACTCCTAGAAGGACAAACTGTAATCATACACGAGTAGAGTGTTACCTCCATCGTAACGACCTGCAACTGGGTACATCATTGTGCATCCCGTTCCAAGATCTTTCACGTAGCCTAAACCATTGTGTTCAATCTCTTAGGTCATCTCTCATGTCTAATGTCGAGGAATTTGCATGACACTTTCCTTGTAAGATTCATGTAGAAGAGCAGCCTTTCCATCATGGGAGTTAACATAAGTACCTTGAGGAGCGATGAGAGTGGCAATATAGTTTTTCATGTGCTGCACGGTGGCAATAGAATGGAAAATTTAGAATTAGCATCTCCAAGAGTAGCCCACTTAATTTTGTATATTTGCTTCTAGTATGGCAATTGCTCGCATCAAAACAGCAAGGTGATTTTTAGGGAGATTCTAAACTGCCTCTCCCTAATGGATAAAACACTGTAATTCTCAGCTAAGTCTAGGAGGAAAATAACAGAGTTTATGTCTCAAATAGTTTCCCTCAAAGAAGATTGGGAACTATTTTAGAGACTTTCTCAGGATTTTAAACTTGGCAGTAATCCTCTTGGTCGCATCAGCATGGTGACTAGAATGAGTCCAAACATGTTCCACCAATGGGAGGAATCCATCCATTACCAACCATCTATTTTCAAATCTAAAAACCATGGCGTTAGGAATAGTTGTTTTTGAAAAGAAATCAAGCAAGGCACATGATCAAAGGTAGTCATGGCCAAGGGCTCAACCATGGTGTTGGGGAAGGTTGTGGTCCAGGAGAGAGAGGATAAGAACCAATCAAGTCTCCGAAGAAGGGGAGTGGCTTGCATAATACTCTAGGTAAACTTTCTGCCATTTGGAATGTCAGTTAGTCCAAGATTACTGATAGCTTCATTGAAGAGTAACATTTCATTAAAATTACCCCAGGCTTGTTTCTATCATCATGAGATCTTATAAAGGTTGAAGTCCCCAACTATCAGCCAATCAGCATCATCGGTGATGTGGAGATTATGGAACCAGGTAATAAGGAACTGAAGTTGCTGAGCATTTTGGCAGGGGGCATAGATGTGATTTTCATCATTGCAACACTTCTTTAATTTGTCAATGGGGACAAATAAATATAAATGGTTAACAAGTGGAAATCGTAATAGGAATTACGCAACACGTATCAAGCAATGATTTCTTGTTCTATAGTCTATACACACCCTGAGGGCGTGGCTGGCCCTTAATAAGTGTGTTTCATTTCTCGCTTGTTCAGCTTCACCTTAAGCCCATGCTTCAATTGTAGAAGACATGACAACTTGATATCGATGGCCTGCCCATCCAACGCTTTCACATCGAAGTTCCACACAATAGCAGCGACGATGATCTTCAACTGTAGGAGTGCGATGTCCTTGCCGAGGCACAGCCTTGGCCCTGCGTGAAACGTCAAGAACTCGTGAGAGGGCACGAACCGCAGCTTGCGTCCGTCCTCCGAGAGCCACCTCTCTGGCCTGTACTCCCGGCAGTCAGCCCCCCACACAGCCTCCATCCTACCGAGGGCGTAGAGGGAAACGATGACGATGTCGCTGGAACACACCTCGTGGCCAGTCGGCATCACATCCGTTGCGGCCACAGTCTTGCGCTCGAGAGCGATCGGCGGGTACAGCCTCAGTGTCTCCAACACGGTAGCCTGCAGATAGACCAAGGCTTTGACCTCCTCTGGCTCGAAGATCACCGCCGTGGCGGCGCTAGCAGCAGTGGCTGCCTTGCGGGACACGATGGGTGCCAGCTCGTCGCGTATGCTCGACACGACGTGCGGGTTCTTGGAGAGGTTGTAGAAGATCCACGGCAAGGTGGTGCCGATCGTGTCCCTCCCGGCGATCATGTAGGTGGTGATTGTTGGGTGGAGTAGATCGCCGTTGTATTCCGGGTCATCGATGTAGCTAGACAGGATGTCGACGGTAGGTTCCTGGCCATTAGTATGTCCGTTCTTCCTCCACTCCCTGATCATGTCATTGATGAAGCAGCGAAGCACCGCCTGCGCAGCCGCGAGCTTCCTCTCCGGGCCGATGTTGAGGCGCCTCATCGCCTTCCAACAGAACGCCGGCACGATGATCCGGACGAGTCCCACCTCCATGACCGTGTCCATCGCGTCCGAGACGTGCATCGGCGGCATGTCGGGAGACAGGCGAGCAGGGTCCACGCCGAAGACGGTGGTGACGTACAGGTCGAACACGAGCCTCGTCATCAGATCAGCCATGTCGACGGGAGTACCGGTTCTCGCCATGTGGGCCATCAAGGGCAGGAGGCCTTTCTCCACCTTGTCGCGGCAGAGCTTGGTCATCCGCCCAACCAACCGTGGGCTGTTCAGCACGCCCTGGTAGTTGACACGCTGCCGGCGACTCGACTCGCCGTCGATTGTCACTATGGCGCCCTTCGTCACGTCGAAGATTTCGCCGAGCTCCTCGCCTTTGGGATAGTTTGCACGGTTTGAGGTGAAGATGTGCCGGATGTTCGCCGGGTCGCAGGTTATGAAGAAGCTTAAGCTCGCTATGGCGAAATTTCGGCTGTGCCCTGAGGGTGCTAGGAGGTCAAGGGCGATGTAGTCATGCAATCTATGGAGGTTGTGGACCAGGGATGGGAGAATGCCGGCTACTGGCCAGTCCGCCGCCGGCAACAATGGATTCTTATTACTGGACTTGATGTAGTACGAACCTAGTACGACAACTGCTAGTAGCACAAGCATCGAGACGACTAGTTCTGGCAAGAACGGAAATGCCATTGTTGTGGACACGAAGAGCATGCTGCTTGCGTGGGTATGCAGACTGTCAGCCCATGTCTTAATTTATAGGAAAAGCTCGCCATCCACTTATGTATAGTACTCTCCAAAGTTTCAAGCACACATCTTTTTTCCATGACTGGTGATTAGTGTTCTTTATGTTTTCTCTTTCCTTATTCCATACAGTGTGATTTTTATTTTCTGATTTGTTTAGGTTGCTCACCACATATACCATGTGGTCATACACTGTGATTTTTATGTGTTGCCTACGTTCTCTACTTCTATTTCCTTGGATCCTTCCTCTGCGGTTGGCTATAGTCTGATCATTATATCTTAGCCCTTCAATTCTCATTTATTTTGCAAAATTGAATTTTGGGGGTGCATAGTCCGTATGGTAAATTGACCTTATTTCTGTTCTCCATGCCTTCCATCATCCGGCCTATGGAATGAAAAAACGAACACTCCATCAACATGCATATTACTTCGTGCTTTATCGACTAAAAAGGAGTAACTAGTACGATAATAAACTGACTAGCAATACACTTCGTAAATAATATAATCACTTGCGGAGAATGACATTGTGCACAGAGTGTGTATGCACTAACTGCTCGAGTACTACACTACATTTCGAAACACAAATCAACTAAAAGTATTTCCCACACAAAAATAGATAAATCAACTAAAGTATAGCAATAGGTCGGGTGATGCAACTTACATTGTGCATGGCTAGTGAAGCACACCATAAGAAGCAATGAGAGCATGATTGGTGTTCCGAAGAGGTTAATGTAACTAAGATTAATGTAAGGGTATGTATGTTTTCTAGCAAACATAGTGGCATGTATCCAATGAACGCTCTTAGGGGTGTCCTCGGTCCTTATGGACTCAACAATCAAGAATTATACTTGGAAGGCATTAAAGCCTTCAACAGAAACAGATTTCTAAAATCGTGACATTTTCTATATATGCAACATTGTATTCTTATTGCGATTCTTATTCCTCTAATATTAGTAAGGCAGAGAGTAAAAGAAGCGACGCGGATTTGGTGAACACTGGTACGCGTAGACCCTTTATGAATAAAAAATCGAAAAAATACTAAATAAAATAAAAAATTAAGGCATAAATAACCCATGAAGAGAATGTATGAATGTATATGCATGTCAAGTTTAAGACTAAAATATGAAAGTATGTAACATATGTGAGAAAAAACAAAATGTTCAAGCAATAATATAATGACTGGATTTTACTATTCAAAGAATTACAAAGTTCCATTTATCTTTTTTTGTGTAGGCCACATATGGTCATATTTTTTCTTAAACATTTACACTCGTAAGTATCTGGGTAATATGTACATGGCTGATGTATTCCAATTTTTTCTGAATCTTTTAAAATAGAAAAAAACTTCAATCAGGTTCACGTAGACCCAGATTCTCCTGACTATTTTCGGCACTAATAGAGGTAAGATTCATTCAGTACCAAATATATATTTTATTATTTAATACCATAGACAATTTGCTGGTACGTCGCCCCATAGTTAGGGCTCTTCTCCCGTCCCTACTCTAATCACGGTATCAATATGAAATCAATCAAAATCAGGATCTATTTTCTTGTCTCTTTACCCATCATAAGTTTTCTTCCAAAAAAAATTGGCTCTTCCGGCGGACCATAATAAACTCTTCACATGTATATACATGCAATACAAAAATTACCACTAGCTTATGTTGTGACTTTACCACTCGGAAATTCTATATATAAGCAATAAAAGATTTAATGTAATATATATGATGAATATATGTTGTTTAAACGAAGATAAGTCTTTTTTCCTATATGCTTCTCGTGTTTAGTCGCCCATACAACATACATTGTGCATGTTCAGTCATGCATAAAGCATACCTTGGGATGTTCGGTCATGCACAAAGCATACCTTGCGCAAATAGTTTCTTCCAAAAAAAATGGCTCTTTTGGCGGACCATAATAAACTCTTCACATGTATATACATGCAATACAAAATTTATCACTAGCTTATGTTGTGACTTTACCACTCGGAAATTCTATATATAAGCAATACAAGATTTAATGTAATATAGATGATGAATATATGTTATTTAAACGAAGGGAAGTCTTTTTTTTCCCTATATGCTTCTCGTGTTTAGTCGCCCATACAACATACATTGTGCATGTTCAGTCATGCATAAAGCATACCTTAAGATGTTCGGTCATGCACAAAGCATACCTTGCACATATATTTTCGAAAAAGTAGCTCACGAGCTCTACATCAATCGATGCATACATATGTTTATTTCATTACTTCATTTCCTAGAGTTTACATCTCAAGGTCATAAAAGGTCAACACATGAATCAACCGTCGAAATGTAAGAAACATGAAGCACCTCTCCATCAATCGTGTGATTCTATGTGGATATGCACAACCACATAAAAGTTTTTTGCCTACATATGCATGTTTACTATGGTATCACCGGTTTCTACGAAATAAAGTAACAACAAATCTTGCACCACCTTGGGTTGTACCATGCACATAAACACAATAATTTTGTAGTAATGAAAAATCATTTTAAAACATGTATTTTGCTTTAGGTGAATGCTAAGAATAATTGA